>CM069241.1:12011656-13337374 GCA_035582765.1 Acer negundo | reverse complement strand
GTCATCATGCGCATGACCAGCGCACAACCACTGGCAAGATTGCGCTGGTGAGCTACGCATGACATCCAGCGCACAACCAGCGCATAACCTCTGCCAAGGTTGCGCTGGTGTGTGCGCTGGTCTGGCGTATGACGACAAGTGCAAAGTGCACACTACACTTAAACACAATCAAACATAGAAAAATTTGTGCTAGTGTGAAATGTGAGAACATACACTCAAAATGCAATAAACACACAAGAATGCTAAAGAGTGTGTGTGTGCAACTAAAGCTCTTCAATTAGGAGTCAAGACAAGTAATCTACCTTCCTTGAAGCTCTTGATACCCACAATGAGGTCCTTTAACATTTGATGAGGATTTCTTCAATCCTAAGCTACCCTTACATATTTGAACCCCATTGTGGTTTTGTTAACGAAATTAAGCCAATCAAAAAGAGGCACTTACACAATTGGTTTTGGGTATGATAACTTAGAAAACAACCTTTCATGGGAGTGGTTTTGGGAATGCTTAAGGGGTGTCTTTGGTCATATAGATGATCTGGTTTTCATTTATGATCGTCATGCAAGCATTAAAGTAGGGATTTCTAAATTCTTCCCTTATGCAACCCATACCATATGTTGCTGGCATTTTGGTGAAAATATGAAGAAGCGATTCCATAGAAAGGATGTTGCCAAAATAATGGATAACGCAGCTAGGTTGTACAATGAAATC
Source organism: Acer negundo (assembly GCA_035582765.1). Classification (NCBI taxonomy): domain Eukaryota; kingdom Viridiplantae; phylum Streptophyta; class Magnoliopsida; order Sapindales; family Sapindaceae; genus Acer; species Acer negundo. The sequence continues at coordinate 13,336,665 of CM069241.1, read as the reverse complement.
AAGTATGATCACCACATGGAGGAGTTACGTAAGTTGCACAAGGTTGCATTCGATTATGCCATTGTTGCTGGTCCATACAATTGGTCCCGCATTCACTGTCCCTAAAGAAGGTGCAGGGTGATGACCACAAATGTTGCAGAGTGCATAAACTCATGACTAAAATTTGCACGGGAACTGCCACTAATGACACTGGCATAGTTCATTAGGAATATGCTACAAAAGTGGTTTCACAATTGTCATGCAGCTGCACTGTCCATACGTCATTGATTGACTAAAGAAGCACATCTTGTGATCTAGAAACGTGTCGAGAAGTGCGGTTATATGACCGTAAATCCAATTGACTGAAACATATTCTCCAATAAACACAAGAGAAAACAGTGGACGGTTAACTTAAGTCGGAAGACTTGCACATGCAACAAATTCCAAATGGACTTTTTAACTTGTTCACATGCACTCGAAATGGCAAGGTACATGACAAGTTACAGTTAACGTTTTATATTACCCAAACATGAATCTCACTGTTTTCTTTGTTGCAGGGAGTGGAACTTGAATTTCACATCTCTATGTGCAGACTACTACAAGAGGGAGGCTTATTAATGCATACTCGGTTCCTATTATGCCTGTTGTCCATCCTTCTTCATGGGTAGTGCCATCCAACATCGCAGCGCGGATGGTTTTAAATCCAAAGACGAAGAGACAATCGGGTTGCCTGATGGAGGGTCGATATGTCTCGTCTTCGGAGAGGACAACCACACAGTCGTGTAGAAGATGTGGACAACCAGGACATAATAGCAGGTGGTGTTCCAATCCAGCTATGGTTAATGAAGGTCCTAACAGCCTTGTCCCCGACGAATACCGTCGTAAGTACAACATATGTCACTCAATTGGACACAACAAAAAAACATGCCTTAAGAAGGACTCTACCGTGAAATGAATGGAGTCGTACAAGAGCAACGTGATCAAACATAACAAGGTAGTACAAGAGGAAGACGAATTACCACTAGAAAAGCTTGTGATTGAGGAACATGTCTCCAACTTGATGTCTTCCAACATCTTTCAGACTTTGGGAACCATGCTCGATACAGTTGTTTTATAAGACCTTTGGTTCTTATGTTTTTATGTTGAACTATTCCGATTGATTTTATATTGAAAATAGATTTGAATTTAGTTCTTCTTCTAATGTCATACTGGATCCTTTGTTATAGTGTTCATGTATTTCCTGTACTGTTTATGGATTTCAATGTATGAAATGTGTGTTCAACTTTTAACTGCAAACACTTGAGAAAAAAATAATTCTAAGTTATAATTACTCAAATGTTTTGTACATCAACTACATGGACTTGGAGTTACAAAAAACTTCCACAGCCATCTTCTCCTGGATGGTGGCCATATTGTCTTCCGACCAGTCGAACGTATCCCTATTCGCTGTCAGGTACTCTATCATTCTCAAAGTATAGGCACCACAGTTTCCCCTGCAATTCACCACATGAACGACCGCTAGAATGGAATGTTATTAAAATTGTTGGGATAGAATAAGAACTTGTAACAATCATACCCTATTTGTTGTTAGGGCACACGGTCTTTAGACACAAGAAACATCCAAAATGGCCCATCCCTCTTATTGTACGTCTTATCACTTCTCTGTTTATTCCTGTGAAAGTGCACCGCATGGAGCATTGAGGGTAAAAACCACCTTAAGCACGCGACCTGTTTTTTCCTGTTCGTAAATGGTACCTCATGTTTAAATGGGTCAAACACGAAAATTTGCCCTGTTGAAAGATCGACAATGGCCATGACCCAATGCATACGTCCAAAGTTCCAGGAATCAGAATCTGTAGGTGTTTCAACAAAGTGTTATCAGTGTTAAATTATTTTATTATACACATTGACGCCATGTAAAATATACACTCACCATGTCAACATCGTGCCATGGTCGGTTTTCTGACGGGAGCTCTCCATGTACCACTATAAGGTCATCGGGGGACCACTGATACTTCAGCACAGACCATTCGATTGGGGGTTTCTTGTCCTTACTAGTGGCGATTCTATCCCAAGCATGATCTAACAATGACTGTACATAGAAAATTTACCGAAACGTTAGGCAAAAGATGTATGAAACACATCAATGCAATATTGAAAATCGTACAATATAAACGCTTACATAAAATTGTGAATCCAGTATGTTGGTCCTCGAACCATAGACAATGGGGAATGCTCACCGATACTTCCGAAGAATCTTTAAGTACGCGTCAATGTGGTGACAATTTCAACATTTTGTATTGTTAGGATTTTACCATTTCTGAAAGAAACTTATATAAACAATTCAAGTAAGGAACATACCGTATCCTCCAACTCCATGAAGTTGGATTGAAACTGGTTGAACCAACTAACACCATCTGGCTCGTGTAAATCCACATCACGTCTGCATAATTGTTGAAAAAGTTAGATAACCAAGTTATTTGACGTAGGTCTTTGAAAATACTAAAAAAAAATTGTAATTTCTACTATTATACTTACATTTCCCACTTCAGTTTCCTCTTGTAAGCTTTGTACTCCTCAAGCAGGTCTGGATCTACCAATATGTGTGGCACCCGTTCATGTGCTGGCTGCGGCATCATCCCAAGCCTCTTCGATCGATAGGGGTTCTGTGAATGGGCTCCGTTGCTGCCAACCTCATTGTCAAATATGGTCTTCATGCCTCAAGGGTGGGGGACTCCGGTCTAAATCACTAGGATCGGTGCAGTGTGAGAAGGAACTCCCTCTCCGTTGATCGGTTGGCATCAACAGGAGGGGTGGGTCCCGATAGATAAAATGTTTCCCTATGGATCGCTTGGAGGGGTGAGCAGCGGTCCGATAGACTGGAAGGTTGAGCTGTGAGGAGGATCGCCTGGATGGGTGCGCAGCGCTCTGATTGACCAGAGGGTCGCACTGTGATGAGGGACCCTATAAGCTAGGATCTATTGGAGGGGTGCGCTGCGACGAGCGATGCGGTGTCAGGTCCTCAAAATGTACAAGATCATGCAGCACCTACGACGAGTGGTCCGTAGTGAGGTCCTGGAAATAAATAGGATCGTGCAGCAGTTGTGACGAGCAGTTCGCGGTAAGGTACTGAGGAAACACCTGATCCAGTATTGCTGTCTGTGTACCACTATACACATGCTCTCGTTCGGTCATAACTGGCCCTCGATGATCAGGTACTATCTCCATAGGACCAGTACCCCTCCGTCCGGTGTCAAAGTCGGTCCCATCCTAATGACCACCTGGTCTGTCTCTAGGAGTAAAGTCTCGGTCATCGAATGGTGGACCATCCCGATGGGACTGTGAGGTCAAACCCTGAAGTGCCCAAATCAAGCCTAACAACTTCGTATGCTGCTGATCTCGTGTCTCATTACCCTTTCGGACATCCTCTTTTAAACCTCGGATATCCTCTCGTAATTCTCAAATGGCATCCATCACTGTAGCAAATTTTTGGTCTCAGTGGTCCTGAAAGGATTTTGAACTCGGTCATTACTAAAACCGTTCACTCGATTCAAATTAAATAATTTGGTACAAATATTTTAACGTACATGTGGGTGCCCTCCAACGCCTCCTCAGAAGTCACCTCCAATTCAAGGCTGTCTGGACAACGAGAATTGAACCCGCCTATGCCTCCCATTGCCACCTTTCTAGTTAGAACCCTTCGTATCACTGAGTCTGGAAGACAGACCCTCAATATCACTAGGTCAGACAGTCGTACGTCGATCAGGATCCTGGACGTGATCAGGTATATTAGCGGCATCGACATCATTCTAACTGTCTCCCTCGTAAATGCCCTCAAAGTATCGTTCAGCCCTCTCAGTTGTCGTCGACATCAATTTAACCATCACATACATTTGAAATCGTAGTTAGACCATTGTAATTGTATACATACTAATAACTATGAGCATTAACAAAAAAGATACTTACGTTTTCACTGAAAATGTTATCCAGCTTGTCCCCTCTCGGTCGCTGACTCAACTCCCACTTCAGAATACGGGGGATAGCTCTATTTCTCTACGGATCCCACAGTCACTATTGACAAGCTCGGGGATAACCTCAAAAGCAAATATTTACGTAATAGATAAGTACGATAAGAATCCAATACATCAGTCATATGAAAAAAATTACAATTAAAGTATGTCATCAAATTCTAAATTCTCTCCAATAATGCGTGTGTTAGACAGTATATGTTGTACGTCTCCATTTTGTGTACAACAACACCCTTTCGTCACTGGCATTGTTCGAACCGCTGCCATCGACTGGCCAATGCATGCTTGAAACCATAAATGGACCGCCTATACACGTGTGCATCCCACGAGAACACATCAAAAGTGTCCAAGTTCTTGACTAGGCAAAACGGCCATACTGGAACTCTTTCTCTCTCTCTCTCTCTCTCGTCCAACCCAATCGGTATTCAGTTAAGCATATATAATAGGCACATCTTAACCGCATCGTACTGCTCGGTACACCAATTCGCAATGCGGCTCTTAGCTGTCCATACTCGATATCATCTCGACCCTCAAAGTACCACTGATGTATGCCATTCTCTACCATAACATAGATCGACATGTCAGGAATGACTCCAAACTTCAATCCGGTGATCAGACAGAACTCAATCTTCAAGAATCGGACCGAATGACGACCTAAAAGAAATCTCATCTAATCTTCCGGCCTATCGTGATGCAACTCACTAATAAGCAATCGATGGAAAATGCCACATGAAAACTTCATGTCACATTGCATCTGAAGGAAATGTCCAAAACACGACTCAGTATACCGATGTCGTTCTTCGACCGTAAAATGTTCAGGTACCCTGTCAAGTGCGTTGTTGATATCTAAAAGGTGATCGAAATGGTCATGCTGAGTTATTTTTCCCGAGTACCATTCATCCTCTGAAGTTTTAAGCAAATTTTTCATCTGATTCGTCATCTGCATATTCAAAGAAAAAAACATATAAGTTCATTAAAAAGGCTCGAAGAGTATATGAAAAGGCTCAGAGAAAAAATGAAAAGGCTCGGAGAGCATATGAAAAGGCTCGGAGAGCATATGAAAAGTCTCAGACTACATTTGAAAAGGCTTGAAAAACGTTTTAAAAGTCTTAGAGAAGGCTCACAGACATACCTTTTCAAAATCTCTAAAAAAGCCCGGATTAGTGTTACAAAGTCTCGGAAAACGTTTGAAAAGGCTCGGCAACGTTTTAAAAGTCTCGGAGATGCAAAATAGAAAAAAGCTCGGATTACTGTTACAAAGTTTAAAAGTCTCGGAGATTCAAAGTAGAAAAAAGCTCGGATTACTGTTACAAAGTCTCGGACAATGTTTTGAAAGTCTCGAAAAAGGCTCGGATAATGTTTAAAAAGGCTTGAAGATTCAAAATGAAAAAAGCTCGGATTACTATTATAAAGTCTCGGACAACGTTTTAAAAGTCTCGGATATTCAAAATGGACAAACCAATTCATATTCATATTCCCTAAAAAAGCTCGGAAAACATTTTAAAATGTTCGAAAATGCAGATCTTCATCGTCTTCTACACAACTTTTTTATACATTCAAACCCTAATCTAAGCCTAAACTAACCCACAGACATAATCTGAATCAAACACACATAAACTAACAACAACAACCAACATAAATTTATCAATAAAAACGAAATCGAAACAGTACCTTACCATGAGATTGCAGGTTCTCGTCGACTTCGCCACCACCGGTCAGTTCGTTGTGGGATTTAGCCATATTTCTTACACCGAAGCTTTCTCTCTCCATTGTTCTCTCTCTCTCTCAACTTTTTTCTCTCCACGTTTGAAAACATACAAACTGTCAAAAATGAGGGTATTTTTATCTAGTCACCTAAATAGATGCTTTTTAAACTTGAATTAGTAAAGTGGTGTTATTCTTTCAAAAACGGGCCCAAATAGTAACAAAATTATTTTGAACCCATTAGTAATATAGTATTAGAATAGTATATTAATAGTGTAGAAATTAAAGAGAGAGAGAGAGTAAGAATGAAATTATGAAAATATGAAATGGTGTAGAAAATAGAGATTAGAGAGAGTAATGGAGAATGGAGAATGGAGAGAATGTGAGATTGAGAGAAAGTGTATGGAAATTGGAATGGGTGTGGGTATTTTATAGAAAAATATAAAATGTGGGTAAAAATATAAAATAGAAGAGATGAAGGGACAAATTGTAATTTTTGACCGTTTTTAAAAATGTGACCATTTGCTGACATTAGCAACGGTGAAAAAATTCAAAAAAATATATTAAAAAATGTTGTTAACTAAAAAATAAAATAAAATAAATAAATAAAAAAGGCCAACAGTTGGCCTGACGGGTCGAATTGAGCTAGCACGGCTGGCCTCATTTCTAGACCCGGTCCGTGCTAGGCATGGGAACCGTGCCTGGCCTGGCCCACAACACTGACCGGCCGTGACGGGCCCACCAGGCTGGGCATATTTTAAATCCACTATCTCTCACTCTAAACTATCTCTCTCTCTATATATATAGAGTGACGATATTTGCACTCCTCTAAAACTGTTTGTACACCCCAAATATATATATTTTCAAATTTTCAATATTACCCTTAAATTAAATTATTAGTATTTTAATTAAAACAATTAATAATTTTTATTTTGAATAGTTGACTCTAAACCAAAATTTAAAAAGGGACCAATTAAAATAAAAATAATATAGAAAAACAAAAATCCAAATCAATTTCTTTCGAGCATAAAAATTAAGACGGAAGGCTGTTGCCTCCTCCATTCTAGATCAGAAAAAACAGAGGAGGCAGCCAACCCTACCAAAAAATAATTTTAGCATAATTGTGTAAAACTCCAAAAAAAAAAATTCAGTAACAATTCACATTAAATTTTTCAAGGTTCAGGTTCACCTTACACTTTTCCGTTTTTGATAATCAAACACATAATAAGATACAATTTTCAGTTTTTGACAATCAAACTCATAATAAAATACTAAAATGGAGTTCACAATAAATCTAAGTAAACAGACGAATACATAGGACTGCAAATGAGTGTTCATCATCCAAAGTTCAAAAAGCCTCAAATAACCTAAGAGCTGAATAAAAATTGAGGATCACCCTATCAAGTGCAAGCAGGGGGTGCTGCACTAGGCACCAGTTGTGGCGGAGCCTGGACCTTGGCTAGAAAATCAACAGTTCCCTCCTCCATTCCAGACGGAAAAAAAATGGATAAATGGAGGCAGCTACACAGAATAAAAAACCATCATATCTAATAATAACTTAAGCAACTTTGTTTTGTAATAATTGTATAAAATCTCATCTGTTTCTGTAAGTTTTGTGGTTTCTCATTGCTATGATTTTAATTTTATATATATTGATTTTAAATATTTTATAATTTATTTATTTATAATATTTATTAAAATTAAAAGAATGATATATTTAGTAATTTGTGAGGTATGTTTACAAAAGTTTATATTTTTTAAAAAAACTAATTGGGTATAGGTAGGAAAAGGGGTATACATACAATTTTTCAGGATGGAAATATGGCACTCTATATATATATATATAACCTCCATTAACAGATAATCATTAGAACCCAAAAAAGTAACTAAACCTTCTCTCTCCCTCTCTCTCTCTCTAAAAAAATGTCCGGATACTCATTCCCACCACCCGGTTACGGCTACGGCAAGCCACCCACTGCTCAGCCTTACACCGCCCCCTCCGCCTCTTACTCTTCCTCTCCATCCGCACCGGGGGCTGACCCGTACAACAACCCGTTCTCGTCTCTGCTGCAGTCGGTTTTCCCGCCGGGAACGGATCCTAACATCGTAGCGTGCTTCCAAGTGGCGGATCAGGACGGAAGCGGTTTCATCGATGACAAGGAGCTGCAGAGAGCTCTGTCTTCGTACAATCAGAGCTTTAGCATGAGAACTGTTCATCTTCTCATGTTTACTTTCACTAACACAAACACCAGAAAGATTGGTGAGTTCTTCTTCTTCTTCGTTTTTCACGTGGATAGTCTGGTCCAATGTGATGAATAGACGATAGTGTCCTTCTATGTTCTGCACTTGTCGGGTTAATTGAGACTTTTGGATATTTAATGTGTGGCTCCACTCATGACGTGTCATATATTTAAAAAACCAATAGTAACTGAATTTATTTGTTTTTTCAATTGTGTTATTCAGGGCCAAAGGAATTCACTTCAGTGTTTCACAGTCTTCAGCATTGGAGGGTAAATTGAAGTTTTACTTTACTTTTATTATTAAAATTGTTAATTGAAATCCATATGGGTCGTATGTGCTTTAAGCAATGAAGTAAACATTGGTTTCGATAAAAATATCCATGATCCAAATTTTTGGGAATATTGTAAATATTCTCCTAATATAATCGGTGAAACTATTTTTTTGGAATAATGGCGTTATTGGACTTAATATCTACCATTATATTATATTAGATTGGATGAAATCAAATCTAATAAATATTTTTAAAATTTGAAATTAATGTCTTTTATTACGGTACAAACTTGAAACCTTTTCAACAGGTTTATATATATAGGATATAAAATGATAAAATAAATAAATGAATTTATTAGTACTTTAAAAAATGAATTGTTAAATAAAACAAAGAAACTTACATTATAAATTTATAATTTAATTAGAAACTTAAATAATATTGTTTTACTTTTCTTTAAAAAAATTAATATCATTGTTTTATACAATGTGAAATTGTTACCAATACCATAAATAATATGTTTACAATATGCAAAACTTGTTACATAGTATGAATAAACCAAAGTTGGTATATTCTACTACATAGTTGTTACGGTATATATTTTAATCGTTACATTTCATGTAAATTTATTACAACGTTAAATCATTACCACATACATCTTAATTATAAATTTTTTTTAATCTAAAACTTATTACATAGTACGAATATTTTGTTACTCATATAAAATGAGTTGTTATATGTTATGAGAACGTTATTACAACCTACAACTTTATTGTTACACATCATACCTACGTGAAATGGTTACTATAAACGTTTTAATTGTAACTTTCAATGTGAAACTTGTTACAAAACACATATATTTTGTTACCAATATAAATCGAATTGTTACGTGCTACGATAAAGTTGTTATGAGCTACAATTTTATTGTTACACATGATGTCAAATTTGTTACAACATTAAATCATTACCACATACATCTTAATTGTAATTTTTTTATGTAAAACTTGCTACATAGTTTATATATTTTGTTACACATATAGGGGCGTACCCATGATTTTTTGCTAGTGTATATATATATATATATATATGATAAAATTGAACCTAAGTCCCCAACATTATATGGAAAACTTGAATCACTCTCACTCGATAATTGATTATCTTTATTTTTTTGTCGAAAGTATAGATATATTTTTTCTAGGCTTTAATGTATGATTGTTTAATATCATAACCTAAAATTATCAAATAATTTAGTTAAAAATGATACAACATAAATTATAATACAACACTAGCAATAATAAATAGTTGTCGGAAAATAAATTCTTAAAAAAAAAAAAACTTTTACAAAAAAAAACAAAAATAAAACATTAACTTAAAATTATGACTAACAAAACCAAAACACTAAATTATCAATTAGAAAAAATAAATTTTAACTAAGAAAAATACCTTAATTAAAATAACTAAATATAAATAATATATTAAGTGTAGTACTATACAATCTAAAATTCAATCAAACTGATATGAAAATTAAATTGTTAGGTAGAAGAAAATTATTAATTACAGAAAGAGAATTGATTAGTAAGTGTGAGGGAAAGAGAGAGAAAGAAATAATTGGGAGTTGAGACTTAATTAATTGATTGATTGAGAGAGAGAGAGAGAGTGTGTGCCTATGAGACTATTGTTGTGACTTAGGACTTGGGAGTTGGGACGTGAATGAGGTGAGAGGAGAGGTTAGTAATAATTTTTTTTCTTTTCTGAAATGCTGGCTTGGCTGTAGCTCTGGTTAGCCCCCGTTAAGATCCGCTATTGTACATATATAAAATTAATTGTTACATGATACGATAGTGTTGTTTCAACCTATAACTTTTTTGTTACACATCATACCAATGTAAAATTGTTACCACAAACGTTTTATTTATAATTTGAAACTTATTATAAAACATATATATATATTGTTACTTATATAAACCGAGTTGTTACATGTTACAGTAAAGTTTTTACGAACTACAATTTTATTGTTATACATCACTTAAAATTTGTTATAAAGTTGAAAGTGTTACCACACATATATTAATTACAATTTTTTATCCAAAATTTTTTATACGTAGTTTATCATATAAAAATAATAAAAATAATTTAAAATATTTAAAATGAAATTTTAATTAAAAAATTATTATGTTACAAACATTTTATAAAATTAAATCAAATAAACATTAATTTCAAAATATATTACAACAAAAATATTCTAAACATAAATAAATATGTATATTATTTTCTAAAAATAATAAATTAAAGTAAAAAAATAATTTTAAATATAATATTTAACTAAATTAAATACAAATTAAAATAATAAAAAATATCACATATTTATTTAAATCACATAAGATGAGAAGATTATTTTGAAGATATGCATAATCTTTATCTAATTATCATTTAAATTTTTTAAATCAATTATTAATATTAAATTAAATTAATTTATTACATTTTAAAAATAGATTTAAAAAAATGTAATATCAAAAAACTTAAAAGTAACTAGTTAACTGGTTATAATCAGTTACTTCTTCATTTTTAAAGTGTTTGATTGTCACATACCAATCAAACATTAGAGGAATCTTGTAATAAAATTCCAATAACGTTATTGAGATTTTTAATCTCCAAACAAGGCAGCCATACCTGTTTAATATAGATGAATTGGCACCTCAAGATATGAAAAGTATCTAAATATTTTGGTTAAAGTATCAATATTTACGTCCTTGGTTTTAAAAGAAATGCTAGATATACCACGTGCAAATTGAATTAAATAATTGTTAATGTGTTTCTATTTATCACTTAATTATTTAAGTGAATGTTAAATGTCTAGCGTTACTTGAATTTGAATGTATTAAATTTACAAACGTGTGTGGAAATTGGTTGGTTCAGGACATCTTCGAGAGAGCGGACAGGGACAGGAGTGGAAAGATTGATCCCAATGAGTTGCGCGAAGCACTTTTGAGTGAAGGCTACTCGGTTTCTCCTGTAGTCTTGGATTTGCTCGTCTCTAAGTTTGATAAAACTGGAGGACGTAACAGAGCCATTGAATATGACAATTTCGTCGAGTATGTATAATAATAATACCCGTTTATTGTTTTGTTCTAAAATTACATTTTAAAGGAAAGTTGTTCATAATGTTGTTATTGTTTTCTCTTAATAATGCAGGTGCTGTGTCACTGTTAAGGTACAATATCGTACCTCTATATATAGGAGATTTCTAGAATTCTGGTTTGGTTGATAATGGATTTGGCTCATATGTTGTTTAATGTTGCAGGGATTATCGGAGAAATTTAAGGCAAAGGATCCGGGGTACACGGGTTCTGCAACTTTCACATACGAGGCTTTCATGCTAGCGGTTCTGCCATTCCTCATTGCGTAGGCATCAAATCAGGTTGTGTGTTTGGTTTTTATGATGATGTAATTTTCTGGGTTAACTGGCTACTACTTTTTTCTGTGAATTATTAAGGGTATGCTTTCCTGTCTTTGTATAATAAGAAAACTAAAAAGTGTTTTCGTTTGAAATCGATTCTGCAACTTCAGGAGATTGGCTGAACTTTTGTTAATTTTTGAATCCAGTTGTTGGCTTGTGGTCTTGCTGAAGCAATTTTTATTTCATGTTTACTCCAACCAATCAATGGTTTTTAATTCAAAGTGTCAAGTAATGGATTTTTCTTCTATGAGGACTGTGAATAGAAAAGTGGCCAAAGACCAAATTATTTTAATATATATATAAAAAAATAAAATGAAAAAGATAACATGGGTACAACTTCTATATCAACCAATCTTAGAACGTGGTATAATGACTCATATATTTTAAATTTAAAAGCCAAATTATCCCAAAACTCTGAATCTAAAATAAACCGTTCTATTCTATTTCCATTTACGGTTCGACTCAATCGATTTGCAGTCCATGCATCAATGGTAAATAGATGTTTCAAACTTGTTTTTTTTTTTTTTTTTATCAAAAGGCTATCAAGGATAATATGATTAGTCGGAAATTGAGTTGCAGCAGGTTGCACTATCTCCCCTTTACAAACTTCCCTCATTTGCAATAGGAACCATCAATGATTATATATAAAGTTTGTCATAGCCCTAGCATCATGAATGACACTTGCAACAATGTCTTTCTTTCTAATATCTTAAATAATCAAATCTATACAATGTGTTGTACAAAAAGTCCAAATAAATAATATATATATATATATTTTTATCAATTTCTTACCTGCTAATGTGTAGAGCCATTATCGGTGATAATTTGCACGATGTTCTACTCACCGACTTCTTTCACCACATATTTGAGCAATCCAAAAATATACTGATGATTTTTAATTTTGTCAGATGCATTAACAGATTTTAGAAAAATTGTGTGACCTTTACAATACATTATAAAATTAATTATCGACAATCTTGTCAGTCCCGTCCACCCATCACACATTATGGTGTAACCATATTTCTCCCATTTTGTTTTGAAGTTATCAACATACTCTTTCATTTCCTTATACTCGATATCCAAGTACTTATACCTAATTCCAAATGCTGATGGTGGTTGAAATCCAATACCTATATTCACATGCATGTTAAATTTAATTGTGAGATAAAAAATAAAACAAATAAAAATTTTCAAAAGCATTATTATTTTTTTTTATAAAAAAATACCTGATTCTCTAGCACCAATAATCATGTTCAATTCTTAAAATGATGAGAACCGGCTTTATGTGGGGGCACATTATCATAAATAAAAAACTTCGATACTAGTCTCCCCAATTTTTCTCTAACACCACCTCTCTTGAACATATCTTTAATATTCTTTTGCTTTGCACCTGATGATTTGTACAATGAATGAGTAACATGAGGTTTATAACACGGCTCTTGTTCACTTTGAGTGCAACGTACTTGTTGTGATGGTTGGCTACTACCACCGGCTCTTGAACTCTATCCTCTCTTTGAACTCCCTCCAAAGATTCTTACTACTTGTTCTCTTTGCCATTCAGATACTTTGGATGCATCTATTGCAGAACGATAATCATCTCTCTCATCGGGATGCAAATCTTCAAGATAATGATATATGTCTTCTTCTTTTGTATCAGGCAAATTTCCCTTCAATTCTTTTTAAATTTCCTCAATCTCCTTTGTAGCTTTTTTTTTTCCTTGTTTCTTTATTTTTTTTGCAATTGAGATATTTGTTTTTTCACTTCTGCTAGCACATTTGGGCATACTTTTACATTTTTATACACTTCTTTACGGGATGAATAAAATTTAAACTTGGTAATTCCCCATGTGACCGCAAAAAGAGCATATAGTACCATTTTATTATTAGGTATTGGTTGGCAATACTTCTATGCTGGATCATTTCTAGTACCAGACATCTTATGCAATGTAATTCTATATCAAACAAAATTAAATTTTGAACAAATCAATTTATAAATATGAAAATTCTAATGAGTTTTAGAAACAATACCACAAAACATCAAAGTGAACATTTACGTACCTGATTATTTGTTGAAGCTTTTAAAAGAAAATTGTGAATTATGATATAAAATTTGCTATGTTTAGTGTAGCCGTGTAGGGTAAAAACTTGAAAAAGAAGAGTGAAGATGATATGAAGTGAAATGATGAACAAATTTGTTCTTCATTCCAATAATTTATATTCTCTTCAAAGAATACATCATGATGATTTTTTTTCTTCAAATGCATTGATTGCATTTCACTTTTTCAAATGCATTGATTGCGTTTCAATTTTTCAAACATATGCATTGTATTCTCTATGAATAATTGAGGTACCTTTTTTTTTTTTTTAATAAAAAGAATTGAGATTCTTTCTTTACACAAAGTTACAAATATATATATATATATATATATGTATATATATTAAATAAAATAAAAATTTATGGGTTTTACACGTTTTATACAAACAAATCATATTGCTTTCACAATCTTTGTCCAATTCTACTTCAGTAACTCTATAGACTATTGTGTTGGAAAATATTATAAATTTGTAATGCTTCTTCTAAAATAATTTTCAATATGAATTATTTGAACAATAATTTAAGTGTTTATGGTATATATATATATTTTTTTTTGAGTTAATTGCAATAACATATCTTGAGCTTTTTTAAAAAGGCTTAATATTCAACTTATTCCTTTAATTGCAGCATACCCTTTCTTCACAGTTGACTTCCATCCCATTTAACCATTGACTGAGATATGAGTAGAAAAAGTCGAAAATACCATTATACATTGTTTAAAAAAAGTCTTAGTTGGCCTTTACTCTTAAAATAATGAAAATAATAAATAAACTAGTGAATAATAATGATAAATTCTTTATAAATATAAATAAATAAAAATTCACAAATTTATCAACAACAAAAAAACAACAATTCACAGATTTTCTTTTTTGCTTCCAAATTTTTTCCTCCCGATTTTCTTTCAGTTTCTCACATCCCAAACACCAAATTTTTCAAAAACTCATCTTCAATTGAATCAATTCACCACTCAAACAAATTATCCAACTTCATCTTCATCATCCAAACATCAACCAAACAAACTCTTCTTGCCTTCATCACCCGAATCCAACATCATCCAAACATCCCTTCAAAACTTTAACTTGATCAAATCAAAATCATCAACCTGCAAACAATATCTATCAACAGTAAACACAATCATCTTCCCAAAAACAATTGTCTAATTGCTGGTGAAATCCAGCCTTGCATATGTACTTTATTTTAACTCCAAAAAAATTGTAAGATACTGTAAAGCAATAAAATAAAATAAAAAATCCAACCTTAGTTTTAGGACCTTGCCTATTCCCTTTCATCAACCACCTGTTCCTTTCCATTAACTACTCAAGAGCAATAATCAAATAGCCAAACTGCCTTGATTCATTTTTCCTTATCCTTTTTGTGAGATTAATAAAAGGAGACCGGATCTTCTGCATCAAATCTCCAACGAAGGGTGTATAAAGGGTTATCGATGTTGTATTCTTCTATCCTCAGATTAAACATTGTTGAACTATTGTAACTTTTCTAGAAACTCTCTAGCTTATGGTTATGGTATGGTTATAGTAATTTAGTTTTATTAGGATTAGTTGTATTATTTAGTTCTATGTTTATAGGTTGCTTGTAATGTGTTAGTTTTACTTTAGTTTGTAATGATGTTTTCTGGTGGTTGTGCCGGTTTCTTGTAGCTGTGGTTTATACACTGTCAAGTATGAGCTGCTGTACTCATTTGTTATGACAGCTCTTCTTAGCTATTCTACACCTTGTATCTGATGTATATATTGTCTCAAAGTAATCTGAGAGCTTTAAGCTAGTTGCTTCAAATGGTTTTCTGGTATGTGTAATGTTTATGTTTATTGTATGTTGAGTGATTCTCTTCCTCTAGTTTCACGTGTATAAAACTAGTAGAGTGAATCTCTTCTTTTAGCTTTCACGTGTATGAAACAAGTAGAGTAAATCTCTTCCTATTGTTTCATGTGTATGAAATTAGTTAAGTTAGAATGAAAATTTAACAGTGGTTTCAGAGCATTGTTCTTGAGGGGCTGTGAGGTTTTGTTTTCAGTTTATTGAGTGCTTGTGAGGTTTCAAACATTAGAGAGTGAGTGTCAAACACTAGAGAGTGAGTGTTAAACACTCATGAGTGCAAACATGGTTGCTAGAAGCAATGCAGACCTTTATATTCCTTAATTTTCTGGGGAAAACTATCAGATATGGACTATGAAGATGAAGTCCTATCTAAAAGCCTTCGGGTTATAGGAGTATATAGCAGAGGACAAGCAAGTTCCTCTATTGAAACCAAATCCTACCATTGTTCAGATAAAGCATCATGAAGAGGAGAAGATGAAGAGAGACAAGGCTGTTACTTGTCTTCATTCAACCTTGACAAACTCTGTTTTCACTAGCATCATGTATCTGGAAATAGCAAAATCAATATGGGATGAATTAAAAAGCAGGTTCGAAAGCAGTGTGAGGGTAAAGTCAGTGAAACTGTTGACACTCAAAAAATAGTTTGAGAATCTGAAAATAAAGGATTCCAAGACAGTGAAGGACTACTCATCCAAGTTGTCAGATTTGGTGAACCAAATGAGATTGTATGGTGATGTAGTGGAGGACTACAAAGTAGTTGAAAAGATGTTGGTAAGTTTGCCTGATAAATTATAGGCAAAAGTTGATGTTATTGAAGAATCATGTGATCTGAGAGCATTGACAATCTCAGAAATGGTAACTGCAAGCTTAAGAACAAAGACTTGCATTGAGGAATGATGGTGCTATAGAGGAGGTTTTCCTTGCCATGAATAAAATTTATCATACCAAAATAAAGAAATTTCTTTTTTTAAAAAAAAAAAAAAAAATCTCCCGGGCATGGTTATGGTGAAACCAAAAAAAATTAAAAAAATACACCATTTTTTTTTTAAAAAAAAAATATCCATGTTTCCAAAATTCAAAAATTTGAAGTTAGACACCCAAACTATATTTTTAAGAAGAAAAAAAAACTTCCCAAATATGGGTTTCCAAAAACTATCCCAACAACCTTATGAATAGAGACATGATGATCAAAGACTGATACTAAAGAGATGGTGCAGAGATGGATTGATGGATTTCGATGAGTTTTTGTATCAACCCAAGCTTGGTCAAAATGATGATCAAAGAGTGGGTGGTGGATCGGTGTGGATCGGTTTTGGTGTCATTTTAATGGAGATTTGGTAGAGAGAATGAAGAGGATCCATGTTTATGTTGAAGAGAGAAGAAGTTTGAAGTTAAATGAGTTTAGTGAGTTTGGTGAGAAGGAAAGAGGGTTTTTATAGCTAGGGTTTCAATGTTCCTTTTAATTAGTAGTTTATTTTAATTCCTTAAAAGGAATTTGTGTGAGAAAAAAATAATAATTTTATTTAACATAAAAATAATATTTTCTTGGAATATAAATTAAAATGAACTATAATTTTATTGAAATTGTGATATATTATTTTTTGTTATGAAAATACAATATAAGTGAATGTCCAATCTCACAATGTAACTTGTAATCATTCACCTTCCCCAATTTATTCTCTAGTTTATGATACCATTTACTCTCAAGTTTATGGCTCCATTGATTCTTAAGTTTATTGCTTGTGTCTTTTCATTTGTAACTACTACATTGTGAGCCTATAAAATGGAGGTCTCACCAAGTTGTAAATACCATTGAGAAGTGAATAAAATATCATATTTATATGTTATCTATTTCTTGATTTCTTCTTGTGTTCTTGTGTTCTTACTATTAAGTTTATTTCACGTTATCAGCATGACGTAGCTCTGATCAGGTAAATATTCTTCTTTATTCATTCCATTTTTACAAGGTATGAAAATGTTGTAATTTGTTATTAACTCACTGCAATAATATTCATTATTTATCATATTACAAAATATCATGGATTTAACATGTATATTTTTACCCTTACATATTTTGTTTTAGTATTTGACATATTTGTGTTTAGAAATTTCTAATAATCATTTTTTGATTTAGCCAACTGAATATGTCGAACATCACAAAAATTGAATTTGCTGCTTTTGATATTTCTGGTGACAACTATCTGTCATGGATTCTTGATGCTGAAATTTATCTTGATGCTAAGAATTTGGGAGAAACGATTAAAGAAAAAAATGAAGCATCTTCACAGGACCGTGCTAGAGCAATGATTTTCCTTCTGCACCATCTCCATGAAGGACTGAAATCTGAGTATCTTACTATCAAAAATCCATTTGAGCTTTGGACAAATTTAAAAGAGAGATTTAATCACCAGAAAACGGTGATAATTCCAAATGCTCGTTATGCCTGGATGTATTTACGATTACAAGATTTCAAATCGGTCCGTGAGTATAATTCTTCATTATTTAAGATTGTTTCTCAATTGAAATTATGTGGAGAGACAATAACTGAACAAGACATGTTAGAAAAAAACATTTTCTACTTTTCATGCCTCGAATTTGCTCCTGCAGCAGCAATATCGAGAGCGTAGATTTACCAAATATTCTGAGTTAATTTCATGTCTTCTTGTGGCTGAGCAAAATAATGAGCTTTTGATGAAAAATCATCAATCTCGCCCAACTGGAACTGTAGTATTCCCAGAAGCGAATGCTAATTCATCAAATAACCGTGGCGGTTATCGTGGATGTGGCCGTGGTCATTCACAAGGCCGAGGGGGTCATAATAAGAAGTCTAAATCAAACCACCAGAAGTGGAATAACAATGATGAAAAACAGGAAAAGGGGAAAGTTTTTCAAAACAAACCCTCTAAAAATCATGACAATGCTTGTTTCAGATGTGGAGTAAAAGGGCATTGGTTGCGTACCCGTCGTACGCCTAAACATCTTGTGGAACTTTATCAAGCATCATTGAAGGTAAAAGGAAAAGAGGTGGAAACAAATTTCATTGATCATGATGAGTCTGTTGACATAACTCATCTGGACGTTTCAGATTTCTTTGAGGACTCAAATGGAAATATCGGCCACTTGATTGGTGAAGGACATGTTATTGCCAATTAGCATGTTTTATATTATTTTTTAGTGTGTTTTTCATTATGCTTTTGGTGTGTTGCTAGTACTTATTTATAAGTGTTTTTCACTATGTTTAAGTTTGTTTTTGAGTGTTCTAGCGTATTTTGAGTGTGATTCTAATAAAATTTCCTACGGTGTGTTCTTTTGAGGGATAAATTTGTCTTATTATTTAGTTTGCTTTTAAATGAAGTTCGAGTTTTATTTTCAATTATTTCTTAATTAAATTGTAATCTCCTCAAAATTTATTATATATATATTTATATTAACTAAAGTTTATATATGTGAAGATGGCTTCAGATCATACAAATAATTTGAACAATCGAAAGATGAATGATGGAGATGAATGTCTTGTAGACAATGCCACAACGCATACAATCCTTCGAAACAAAAATTATTTCACTCACTTAAAATTAGCTAAAGCTAATGTTAACACAATATCAAGTACTACAAACCTGATAGATGGCTCCGGAAGAGCAAATATTTTGTTACCAAATGGGACAAAATTACAAATTAATGATGTTTTATATTCTAGCAATTCCAAAAGAAATTTGCTAAGCTTTAAAGATATCCATCTTAATCATTACCACATTGAGACTACTAACGAAGATAATATAGAATACTTTTGCATTACTTCTATTGTATCATCCCAGAAGCAGATACTAGAAATATTTTTTGGACTTTCTTCTAGGTTATATCAAACTACCATACGAACTATAGAAACAAATCTTGTATTAAGCCAAAAGTTCAATGATTCAAAGACTTTTATACTTTGACATGATAGACTTGGTCATCCAGGATCAATTATGATGCAGAGAATTGTTGAAAACTCACATGGACATTCTATAAAGAACCTGAAGATTCTTTTGACTTCTGATAACCCATGTGCAGCTTGTTCTAAAGGCAAATTAATTACAAGACCATCCATAACAAATGTCAATTTTGAATCTCCAAGTTTTTTGGAAAGAATCCAGGGTGATATTTGTGGACCCATTCACCCATCTTGTGGACCTTTTCGATATTTCATGGTTTTAATAGATGCGTCAACTAGGTGGTCACATGTTTGTTTGCTCTCTACCCGTACTATTGTATTTGCAAGACTTCTTGCTCAAATTATTAAATTACGAGCACAATTTCCTGATTATCAAATTAAAAAAATTAGACTAGATAATGCAGGTGAATTTACATCTAAGGCTTTTGATGATTATTGCATGTCAATCGGTATTGATATAGAGTATCCTGTTGCACATGTCCATACTCAAAATGGTTTGGCAGAATCCTTGATAAAACGTCTTCAATTAATTGTAAGACCTTTGCTTTTAAAATCAAAATTACCCGTTTTTTCATGGGGACATGCAATATTACATGCTGCATCGTTAATTCGTATTCGACCGACTAGTTATCATAATTTTTCACCTTCGCAACTTGTACTTGGCTAACAACCAAATATTTCTCATTTGAGAATTTTTGGTTGTGCTGTTTATGTTCCAATTTCACCTCCACAAAGGACAAAAATGAGTCCTCAACGAAAACTTGGAATTTATGTTGGCTATGATTCTCCTTCAATAATTAGATATCTTGAGCCTTTAACAGGGGATATTTTCACCGCAAGATTTGTGGATTGCCAATTTGATGAACGAGTTTTTCCGTCGTTAGGGGGAGAAAAGACAGATAAATGACGTGAACTTATATGGAATGCATCATCTTTATCTCAATTTGATCCTCGAACAAATCGATGTGAACTTGAAGTTTAAAGGATTATTCAGTTGCAAAATATTGCAAATCAAATTCCAGATGCATTTACCGATTCAAAGAGAATAGTAAAATTACATATACCTGCTGAAAATGTCCCAGCAAGGGTTGATGTCCCTAAAGGACAATCAGATAAGATAAATGAAATTAAACCACGCTTGAAGCGTGGTAGACCAATTGATGCAAAAGACTTAACTCCAAGGAAAAGGAGAATACAAATGAAGCTTCAAAATAAAAGTGGCTCTCCTGAAGAAGCCATCATCGAAAATAAGACAGAAAAAATTAATCGATCCGAAAATGATCAAATTACTCCCGAAGAAGTATACGTACCAACAACTAAGGAAGTACAAAATTCCCCTGAAGAGGAACAAAATGATCATGTAGATTTACAAAATAAAGAAATTTTAATCTCCCTAAATGAGACTCATGAACGAATCTCAATAGATTACGTTGGTTCTAAGAAATTCCTAGATCGAAGAAATATTAACATTGATGATAAATTAGTATTTGCTGTCGCTCTTGATATTATGAATAATGATGAAGATGTTGAACCAACAACAGTGGAAGGATGTTGACATAGAAAAGATTGGCCAAAATGAAAAGAAGCAATCCAAGCAGAACTAAATTCACTTGAAAAACGTGAAGTTTTTGGACCTGTTGTCGTGACGCCTGAAGACGTCAAACCTGTCGGGTATAAATAGGTTTTTGTTAGAAAACGAAATAAGAAAAATGAAATTGTGAGATACAAAGCACGACTCGTAGTACAAGGTTTCTCGCAAAGACCAGGTATTGACTATAAGGAGACTTATTCCCCAATGATGGATGCAATCACATTTCGATTTTTGATTAGTTTAGAAGCCTCAGAAGGGCTTGATATGCGTCTTATTAACGTAGTAACAGCATACCTGTATGGATCTATTGATACTGATATATATATATATGAAAATCCCTGAATGATATAAAATGAATGAAAATTTAAAACATAGAAGCTTGTATTCAATTAAGCTATAAAGATTCTTATACGGGTTAAAACAATCTGGGCGCATGTGGTACAATCGCTTAAGTGAATATTTATTGAAAGAAGGATATGCAAATAATCCAATTTCCCATGTGTGTTCATTAAAAAATCAGAAATTGGATTCCCTATCATTGTAATATATGTTGATGATTTAAATCTCATTGGCAATCTTGAAGAACTCACAAAAACTGCTTCTTACTTAAAAGATGAATTTGAAATGAAAGATCTTGGTAAAACGAAATTTTGCCTCAGCCTGCAGATCGAGTATTTACCAAGCGGAATATTTATTCATCAATCAACATATACGGAAAAAGTCTTAAAGCATTTTTATATGGATAAAGCTTATCCATTAAGCACTCCAATGGTTGTTCGATCACTTGATACAGACAAAGATCCATTTCGTCCAAAAGAAGTTGGTGAAGAGCTTCTTGGTCCTGAAGTACCATATTTAAATGCAATTGGAGCACTTATGTACCTTGCAAATTGTACAAGGCCTGACATTGCATTTGCAGTCAATTTACTAGCAAGGTATAGTTCTGCACCAACTATAAGACATTGGAATGGCGTTAAGCATGTATTGCGTTATCTTTATGGAACAATTGATATGAGATTATTTTACTCAAGGGGATCAAAATCAGAATTATCCGGATATGCGGATGCTAGATACCTTTCTGATCCACATAAAGCCCGATCACAAATAGGATATTTATTTACCTGTGGAAATACTGCTATCTCATGGATATCTGTTAAACAAACAATGGTTGCCACTTCCTCAAATCATTCAGAGATATTGGCAATTCATGAAGCTAGTAAAGAGTCTATTTGGTTAAGATCTATGATACAACATATTCGGGAAACATGTGGACTATCTTCAATAAAAAATAGTCCCACAATATTATATGAAGACAATGCTGTTTGCATTACACAGATTAAATGAGGCTATATTAAAGATGATCGAACTAAGCACATTTCACCAAAATTCTTTTATACACATGAGCTCCAAAAGAATGGTGAAATAGATAGTCAAAAAAATACGCTCAAGTGAAAATCTTGCAGATTTATTCACAAAAGCGTTGCCAACCGCAACATTCACGAAGTTAGTGTATAATATTGAGATGCAGCAATTGAAAAGTATTTCTCAAACAATTGAGACGGCAACATCAAAATGAGCATATTGATGAGGAGGAGTAATTGTTTTGAAGGAAAATCTATATACTGTACTCTTTTTCCTTCACTGAGTTTTTATCCCATAGGTTTTTCTCGGTAAGGTTTTAATGAGGCAGTTGTTATCACCTCCAATATTATTTTTAAGATACATATGAATAATGTACTCTTTTTCCTTCACTAGTATTTTTTCCCACAAGGTTTTTTCTAGTAAAGGTTTTAACGAGGCATATTCTATATAATATGGACATTCAAGGGGGAGTGTTATGAAAATACAATATAAGTGAATGTCCAATCTCACAATGTAACTTGTGATCCTTCACCTTTCCCAATTTATTCTCTAGTTTATGGTACCATTGATTCTCAAGTTTATGGCTCCATTGATTCTCAAGTTTATTGCTTGTGTCTTTTCATTTGTAACTACTATATTGTGAGCCTATAAAATGGAGGTCTCACCAAGTTGTAAATACCATTGAGAAGTGAATAAAATATCATATTTATATGTTATCTATCTCTTGATTTCTTCTTGTGTTCTTACTATTAAGTTTATTTCATTTTTGGATTAATAAGATATAAGTACATGACAAATAAATACAATGATATATAACAATCAATGATGCAAGGATATAAATGCCAAATTACAGGTTTTCAGATATTTTTGTTTTAAAAAAACAAACAGGTTAACACTTAATTCAGACATCAGAAAACGAAAAACGAACATGTTTCTCAGACTTCAGACTTTAGCCTCAATTCAGATTTCAAACCGAATTCAGCCACTTTAAGTTTTCAAACAAAAAAAAAACACACCTAAGCCTTATTGAAAAAACTCAAGGTATATTATTGCAATTAACCCATTTTTTATAATTGAAAAAAAATAATTTGCAAAATAATAATGGGAAACATCTCATCTACAATATCACAATTTCCATCCCAACACATGTGGCAGCCGAGGTGTCACTTGATGAGTGAATACACATTAATTGATACTTATCTCTCTTACCTATGTATTTACTCACCAATTAATGTTTGTCCACTCACCAAGTGACACCTCAGCAGTCACATGTATTGGGATAGAAATTGTGGGACTGTAGGTGGGATGTGTAACCTTACTGTTTGCAAAATAACCCTAGATTTCAAGGTGAAATTCACAATATTTCAGGAATATTCAGAGATTTTTATGAATATTTTGAAATCGATCGGATATTTTTTGGACATTAGATATTTCCCCTGTTTCGATATCGGTTTCTTGAAAATATAGATATATCGGTGGATATATTGACGGATATATCGATTTTAAATTCTTTGATTCAAATTGCATATTTGCATTTGTGCAGATGAGAGCGATTTACAACCAACGTAAAAACTAGTTTGATAAGGCCGTGTTGATACCCTCCTTAATAAACTCTCGCGAATCAACTCATATCTATGGTCTATGCCATGCGATTTTTTTAAATGTGAACTCAAATAGTTACCTTGAACAGTTATTATTCTCCAAAGAACAAGTAACAAAATATTCTTATATGCTGGTTGAAATTTTCAAATCTAGACATAAAAAATTCAAACTTAAAACATTGAAAATTTCTACAAATCTATATCTATATCTATACTATATATAAAAAGTGTGAAGTAGCTAGCTGGAATTATAGTTTTTTTTTTTTTTTAATTTATTTTTCCTTTGATTTTTTTTTTTTAAAATTTCTTTAAGAGTAAAATTACAAATACAATCCTTAAACTTTATATAATTACTTAATAAATAGCTTTTAGTAAGATTTTAGTTATAATATCCCTTAATTTTTTTTTTTTTTGAAAGTTAAATGACAAATACAAGCCTTTGAGTTTGTAGAATTACTTAATAGACATGTCTTCGTAATAGTAACACAACATGGATTGTATAGTAATTTTCAAATTTTGCCTTAATTTAAAATTCTAAATATCATTATTATATAGTTTACCTCAATTATTATGACTTTATATGATTATTTACTAAGAGGCTAGAGGTAATGATATGGACTGGACAAAAATCAATAGTTATTAAAAGAGCGATATGTTAGTTAATTATAGCATTCTTTTAAAAAAAAAAAAATTAGTTTCTTTGAAAAGAAGCTTTTTAATTATAGCATCCTTTTTTTTTTTTTTTTAATTTTTTGAAACATTAAAAAAAAAAAAAAAACTATTAGAGTCCAAGCGGTGGACTAAATATCTCTCTTTTATATAAATCCCATTATTTTCATTCTGGGTCCTTCCCACCTCTAAACAAAACGAGAGATAAACATTGAAACATTTTTTCCCCTTTCTCTCCTCTTCTTCCCAACGAATTTCTCTGTATGATTCATCCAAGAAAAGGTTGGTTCTTTATTTTTGCTGTTAGTTATGCTAAAATTTCAGTTAGATTTAATTATTTGGGTGTATGTTAAAAACCGAAGAAGATCACATCATTTAACAAATCAAACGCTAAAGAATCATAAGTGACTCAGGTCCTCTTTCCTCTTCAATTCCTTCAAAAATGATACGTTTCTGATTTTCTATTTCTTTTTTTTCCTTTCATTATTTTCTCTTCAATTTATGGTTTAATTCATTTTTGTATTTGTTTTCATTTCTCAAAATTTATCAATTAATTATGAGAAATTATGACCAAAATCTTATTAGTTTTATAATACGACTGAAATATTGTGATTGTATTTGAATGATTTTGATTGAATTTTTTTTTCTCCGTGAGAATACTCATTTTAACGGGAATTGTATATATATTTATGTCCTCTGCATTTAAGTATAAGGTTTTATTATTTTTTTTTCTTTAAAAAACAAAATATTGTAAATAATGTTATGTCTCCATAAGGTGATGCATCATGGCAGTTATTTTTGTATAATTGAATTATGTTTTTTTATTTATTATAATTTATGATCTCATAATTAGTTATATATAATTTTTTTTTTTAATATTATATCAAAATTAACTTCTATTAAAATACGTGTCTTGCACATGTAACCAAAACTAGTGGTATGTAAAATGCGGTTGATGTTGGACAAGTCAACTTCAATTACAATTGAATGGTTCCCGATAGACAAAAAAATTGAACTGAAAAGAAAGTGAATGTAAATCGTTGTGGCCCAATTATGGCAGCTTAATTCAAAATTCAAAACCCAATTGCACAAATAAAACTATGTAATAAATTAATGCGTTAATATTAAATACCTCCCCCACCTTTAAACTATTATCGTATGTTTTAATAAAATACTTTTATTTCAAAAGCATCCCATATTGACTATCGGACAATAGTTCAACTGATTAAGTTTTGATGTTAAAAAGTCTAAATGTCCATATTTAAACTTCAATTATATGAATCGAACAATATACATTCTGACTTTTACCAAATAAAATAATTGCTTATTAATCTACAAGGGGATAGGGCCACTAGACCTCTAGATAACTGAGGTAGTTGCTTATGGCCCTACCAAAAATCAAGGCCCTATATTTTCATTATTAATATATATATTTTAATAATTAATATATTTTTCTATCTATTTATTATTCAAACAATATCTCTTTAACCTTATAAATTACTTTATTTCTATTTTCAAGTTAAAGATTCCTATTTTCAAGTAAACTACATTTAAGTAGATTTAAATACTCATTAAAGTTTTTCTATAAAAAAAAAAATACACATTAATGTTTTTCTTTTTCTTTAAACGGTTAATTTTTTTAATTATATATTCACACTAAAATCTTTTATTTTATATCTTCTTATATATTCAATCAAACCATCCTACTGCAAATTCAAACTCTTCTACTGCATCAAACTCTCTTACTGTTTCTCAACATAGTTTTTCATAAACATTCTAGGTTTAACTGTTCCAAAATATATTACTTTAATTTTATTTATTTATTAATTTATTTTCATCTGTAATAAAATTATTTGTTTTTTTTTTTTTAATTTTTGATAATCGATAATCGGATGTTCGACATTTCTAGTAGAAAATACGAATCTGAATATGAAAAACTAAAAAAAAAATTAAAAAAAAATTAAAAAATTATTTAAATTGAAAAAAGGGCTTTTGATAAATTTGTAACTAGTAGCAAAAAGAAAAAAAAGGGAATCGCAAGGTCTCATTTTAAATTTTCGTCTAAGCCCTCAGTTACCCTTGAGCCGCCCCTGCAAGGGGTGTTTTTAAAATAAAAGTATTTTTATCTAGACATTCAATAATAGTTCTAATGTAAGATGATGTTTTTAATATTAAACCTAAATTAATAATACTAAACAGATATGAATCCAATGCTTGCTAATCCACCCTAGTTAGTTGACTTAAACCAAAAGTCAACCAAATTGTACCATTTTCCCTGGATAAACTGTAGAGAGTCAAGGGTTTACTTTGTAAACAAGTTGATGACTCTACGTGTTGCTTGCAGGTGGCCTAGTGGTGGTGATAAACGTGGTTGGAGGTGGCATATCAAAGTACTTAAATACTCCTGCACAAACACTCCTTTAATCAAATGAAGAAACTTTATTATATTAGAATAAACAGTAGATCATGTGATTCTAAAGATAAGCAAAGACATTTTGTCATTTTCGTTTTAAAGCGGTTTAGTTGAAGATGACGCAACTTAACTTTATCTATATTCATTAATTTTTATTCAGTATATTTAGACATCTCATGATCATTTTACGAGTGTGAGGATTTTTTATGTATTATAAGGATAATTAATATCATGTTATGAAAGTAGATGTAATACTTCAAAATGCAGATATTAATATATCACCACATGTGGTAATGATGTTTTGAACATGAGACATTATCGAACTAAATAAGCGTTATTTCTACTAAATCACATTAGGTTGTGTGTATATATATATATATATTGGTTCTTGTATGATAGATTTTATATTTTAATATAAAGTAAGGACCTCCATGAAATCTATCGATTTGAATATTGATTTTGATATGAATTTTTTTATAGATGGTAAATTCAATGAAATCAACTCGTATAAAAATTTAAAATTTTTTCAAGAACTACAACTAATTTTTTTTTCTTTCCATTTTTCAATGCTTGATTTTCAATAAAACCGTGGAAAAAAAAAATTAAAACTACCACTGGTCAACCTTTGTTATTAACCAAAAATAATCCTAGAAGGTTTTACTTAATTTTGAAAACACACACATATATATATATATATATATTTTTTTTTTCTTTTCAAATTTGGTCAAATCTTATGGGTGTTTTTGAATCCTCTCTAATACTTTTTTTTATTTTTATTTTTTATTTTTAACTCATTGATAATGTTACTTGGTGCGAACTCAAAAAAAAAAAAAAAAAAAGTTACTAGGTGCATTAACATTATTAATTAGTTAATATCACGAAATTGAAATCTAATGTTTAGATGAGGATAAATTTTTTAACAATAATAATAAAATAAAAAAACTTTAGTAAAAATTGTTAAAAATGATCACATAAATAATTTAAAATTTATTTTTAACCACACATTATGAAGTTTTAACCGTTAAAAATCATATTGTAAAAAAAATCGGGTCTATATCCATAAACTACGAAAATACAACTCTAGGCGATGCCATATATGCCGCACCAGCAAAGGTGGGAAGAGAGAGGAAATGAGAGATAATTTGGGTAGTGCATTTTTCTTTCCTATAGTATATTAGTATTTTTATTTTAAACGTGGTTATTAACCGTTAAATTTTTCTATACGGTTAAAAATGAAACTCCAATATTTTGAGGGGTTATTTTTGATTTTCTGCCAAAATATAATAAGAAAAAGACAATTAAAAGCATAATAATTAATAAGTCATTACTTCCCCTTGTACGTAATTAGCCCATAGTGACATGTTCCACTGTTTGTCAATGAAGGTTGTTTATCTAATCCAGCTGTAAACTTTCAAAATCTTAAAACAAAAAATAATTGATTAGCTAAGGGCATTTTCGTAATAATCTACAACTTGACCCTAAACTTTGAACTTCTTTCTCCATCCAAATAAAAACTAAAAAACCTCCATTAACGTATAATCATCAGAACCCAAAAAAGTAACTAAACTTTCTCTCTAAAAAAAAAAAAAAAAATGTCCGGATACTCATTTCCACCACCCGGCTACGGCTACGGCCAGGGCCAGCAGCCCACTGCTCCGCCCATTGCTCAGCCATACGCCGCCTCCTCCGCCCCTTACTCTTCATCTCCATCCGCACCGCCACAACACCTGAAACCTTCATCCGCACCTTACGCTCCCGGAGGATACGCTCCGCCTCCTCCTGGTGGCTCTGGAGGATACGCTCCGCCTCCTCCTGGTGGTTCTGGAGGATACGCGCCGCCTCCGCCTTCGGGTTCGGGAGGATACGGAGCGCATCAGCACGCCGTACCCGGAGGATACGCTCCGGCTCCTGGAAACTACCCGCAGGGGGCTGACCCGTACAACAGCCCGTTCTCGTCACTGCTACCGTCCGTGTTCCCGCCGGGAACGGATCCGAACATCGTAGCGTGCTTCCAAGTGGCGGATCAGGACGGGAGCGGTTTCATCGACGACAAGGAGCTGCAGAGAGCGCTGTCTTCGTACAATCAGAGCTTCAGCATGAGAACTGTTCATCTTCTCATGTTTACTTTCACTAACACAAACACCAGAAAGATCGGTGAGTTCTTCTTCTAATTGCATGTGCGCACGTTAGCAGATGAGATGGCTGGACGGTAAATTGCGCCGGGAGGTCAGAGTTCAGAGGTTCTGGTCGTGATTCGTTTTTCGCGTGGATGGTCTTGTTCAATGTGATGAATTGACGATAGTGTCCTTCTATGTCCTGCACTTGTCGTGGTTAATTTGGACTTTTGGATGTTTAACGCGTAGGCTCCGGGCATGACGTGTCATATATTTACAAAAAAACCAATAGTAACTGAATTTATTTGTTTTTTCAATTGTGTTATTCAGGGCCGAAGGAATTCACTTCAGTGTTTCACAGTCTTCAGCATTGGAGGGTAAATTGAAGTTTTATTTTATTTTATTTTTATTATTAAAATTGTTTATTGAAATCCATATGGATCTTATGTGCTTTAAGCAATGAAGAAAACATTGGTTTCGTTAAAAATATCGGTGATCATAATATTCGGGAATATTGTAAATATTCTCCTAATATAAATGCTATTCAATGATACGTTTAATATCGGTGAATCGGCACCTGAAGATTTGAAAAATATGTGAATATTTCGCCATTTCGGTTTAAGTATCAATATTTTCGTGCTTAGCTTTAAAAGAAATGCTAGATATACCAAGTGAAAATTGAATTAAATAATTGTTAATGTGTTTCTATTTATCACTTAATCTGTATTTAAGTGAATGTTAAATGTCTTTCGTTACCCGTGTTTGAATGTATTAAATTTACAATGTGTGTGGAAATTGGTTGGTTCAGGACATCTTCGAGAGAGCGGACAGGGACAGGAGTGGAAAGATTGATCCCAATGAGTTGCGCGAAGCACTTTTGAGCGTAGGCTACTCGGTTTCTCCTGTCGTCTTGGATTTGCTCGTCTCTAAGTTTGATAAAACTGGTGGCCGTAACAGAGCCATTGAATATGACAATTTCGTCGAGTATGTATAATAACAATAATACCCTTTTATTGTTTTGTTCTAAAAATACATGTTAAAGGAAGGTTGTATAATAATGTTGTTATTGTTTTCACTTAATGCAGGTGCTGTCTCACTGTTAAGGTACAATCTCGTACCTCCATAATATAATTTTTTGTTGGGGTTATATGAGATGCGTTTTAAACATTGAATTCGGTTTGGTTGATAATGGATTCGGGCTCATATGTTGTTTAATGTTGCAGGGATTATCGGAGAAATTTAAGGCGAAGGATCCAGGGTACACGGGTTCTGCAACTTTCACATACGAGGCGTTCATGCTAGCGGTTCTGCCATTCCTCATTGCATAGGCATCAAGTCAGGTTGTGTGTTTGGATTTTATGATGATGTAATTTTCTTGGTTAACTAGCTACTACTTTTTTCTGTGAATTATTAAGGGTATGTTTTCCTGTCTTTGTATAATAAGAAAACTAAAAAGTGTTTTCGTTTGAAATCGATTTTGCAACTTCAGGAGATTCACTGAGCTTTTGTTATAATTTTTGAATCCAGTTGTTGGCTTGTGGTCTTGCTGAAGCAATTTTTGTTTCATTTTTACCCCAACAAATCAATGGTTTTTAATTCAAAGTGTCAAGTTATGGATTTTTCTTCTATGTGGATTGTGAAAAGAGAAGTGGCCAAAGACCAAACTATTTTATTATATAAAAAAAAAAAAAAATAGATAAAATGAAAAAGATAATATGCTCTCCAACGATAGGCCTACATTAACGCGTTTTACTTTATTGCAACTTTATTGCAACTTAAAGCTCTGACATTTAATTGCTGTTGCCTTCTGGCATCACATGTTAGAACAATGAAAAAAAAAAAAAAGAGACAAAACTAAATAAAATTAGCTAGTGGACGGAAGCACTACAGGCGGCCGTGGTTCGGCTTATGGTCGAAACGGTATCTGACTTGTAAAGTCGAACGCGGTTCAACTTACGATAGAAACGGTATCTGACTGTGGTTCGGGAGGATATGGATGCATCCGCACGTCGCACCCGGAGGATACACACAGGCTCCTGGAAACTACCTGTCGGGGGTTGACTCATACAATAACCCCGTTCTCATCTCTGATGCCGTCGGTGTTCCTATTGGGAACGAATCCGAACATCGTAGCATGCCTCAAAGTTGCAGATGAGGATGGAAGCGGTTTCATCTACGACAATGAGCTGTAGAGAGCTTTGTCTTCGTATAATCAGAGCTTCAGAAAGAGAACTGTCTTCGTACAATCAAAGCTTCAACAAGAGAACTGTTCATCTTCTAATGTTTACTTTCGCTCTTAACAAAAACACCAGAAAGATTGGTGAGTTCTTCTTTTTCTATTTGCAGTTGCTCTATTTCTCTTTTCAATTTTGACAAGACATATTCACACCTATTTCAATACGAGTTCATGTATTGACAAGACATATTCACACCTATTTTTACGCAAATCAATTTCAATATATCATGAATCAATCAATTAAAATCAAGAGATGTGAAGAAACATTGATTTATCTCAACAATGAAGAACACATCACACAAAACGAGTTGCAAATCAAAAAGTCTGAATTTTTTACGCTTTGTAAACATTTAGAACTTATTCTACTTGAAAAGAGAAAGATCTCACTTTTAGAATCACTCAATTTCGTTGAGAAACGAGTGAGATATCGCAAAAACAAGAAGGGTCGACGTGTTGAAAAAAAGTGACGCGAGAAAACAAGCTATGCCAAGCTATGTGCCTACACCAAGGCATGTGTGCGGTCATAAGTCTTGTTTCAATAGGAATTACTGTTTTGGATCAGTAGACGAGCGAGAAAGGTGTTTCTCATGTCGATCAACGAGCAGTAGTTCGTACGATCAAAGGATTTCAAGTAGTTTGTCGGCCCATTCGCTTTTCTCACTTTCGAGGCGATTTTTATTTTTATTTTTTTATAAAGTATTGATCATCGTTTTGTTTGTCAACTCGGCCTATCCGTTAGGTTGATGGTAGCGAGGAGTTAAAAAGCTCAACTTTATTCAATACTTGTCGTTGAAATTTTTGAAGTCAAACAAAACGAATTAAGCACCGTTGTCGGTCTCTATTTCCTTAGGTACTCCAAATCTACAGATTATATTTTTCCAAACAAAGTTTCGTACCTATATATCGCGCATGTGTTAGAATGCCCCTGCTTCAACCCATTTAGTGAATTAGTCTGTTAAGACAAGAATGTAGACTACTCCGTCTGGGGTTGTTGGGAGTTTACCTATAATATCCATTCCCTATTCATGAAAGATCATGGGGCTGAAATTGAGTTTAACATACCTGGAGGAAGGTAGGAAACTTGTGCAAATCTTTGGCACTTGTCGTAAGTCCTCACGTGATTCTAGGAGTCATATCGCATTATCGGCCAATAGTACCAAACCATAATTGCTCGGTTCAACAAACTCCTTATGCCGGAATGGTTTCCACATTCTGCATAGTGTAAGCTTTTAAGAACGTCGTACGCTTCACGGGGGATGAGACATCTCAAATAGGGTTCTATAAAAGATTTTTTTTATACAGCTTTAACATAGAAGATGCATAATTTCGCTGCCTTTGCTTTTATTTTTGTTGCTTCATTCATGTCGCTTGGTAGGATGTCAGCTTGTAGGTAGTCTATTAAAGGGTACATCCATGTTATCCTATAATCAATATTCGTTACTCTTTCCTCTTTGTCGTGTATTGCGAACCATTGTAGGTATACGACAGGGATCGATTCAGGGCTATTGGTGTGAATTGTCGATCCCAGATTTGCCAACGCTTGAGTATTTTTTTGATCTTGGTACTTGCAAAGAGAAAATTTGTCAAAGGTCGATTATAGCTCCTTGTCTTTGGCCAAATACGCGGTCGTTCTTTTGTCATTGGCTTCATACGTCTCGTTTATTTGTCAAACGACTAGCTACGAGTCGCTTTGTACTTGTATGTTTTTTATTCCCATGCTTTTTGCTAGGTCGAGCCCAACAATTAAAGCCTTGTATTTGGCTTCATTATTGGTCGTGCAAAAGTCGTAGTGGATTGATTGTTCTAAATTTTGTCCCTGTGGAGATTTGAACACAAGCCCAAGTCTGCTCCTTTTTATATTGCTGGACCCGTCGACAGGTATGGTCCAGGTTCCATTTGTAGAACTCTTTGTGAGAGTTATTAGCTCATGTTCAGCTTGTAAAATTTCATTAGGGATGAAGTCTGCAATAAAGTTAACAAATAGCTGAGATTTCATTGTTGTTCGTGGCTGATAGGTGATATCGTGGTCATTGAGTTCGACTGTTCATTTCGTTAATTGACTTGAATGTTCAGGTTTGTGTAGTGTATTCTTAAGTGGGAAGGAAGTTAATACCTTGATTAGGTGACATTGGAAATATGACCTTAGTTTTCGTGCGGCTACGACAAATGCTAGAGCCAATTTTTCAAGTTGGCTATAATTGGTTTCGGTGTCGAGTAGGGCTTACTTATATAATATACTAGACGTTGCGAGCCTTTGTCTTCCCTGACTAGTACATCACTCACTGATGTGTTGGACACTGCCAAATATAAGTACAATACTTCTATATCTTTAGTTTTCGACAGTAGCAATGGGTGAGACTAAGTATTCCTTCAAGTCTTGTAGTGGCTTCTCACACTGTTTATTTCATTCAAATGCCTTGTTTTTTCTCAAGGTGTTAAAGAAGGTCTAGCATCGGTCGGATGATTAAAAGATGAATCGGTTCAAGGCTACCACTCGACTTGTGAGTTTTTGAACGTCTTTAATGCATTTTGGTGATACTATCCTTCTGATTAACCTAATTTGGTCAAGATTTGCTTCGACTCCTCTTTGGGTCACCAAATAACCTAAAACTTTTCCAGAAGATACATCAAATGAGCATTTAGTGGGGTTCGGTTTCATACCGTATTTGTCGAGCACGTCAAATGACTACTTCAAGTGGTTTATATGTTGTCGAGCGATGAGGGATTTTACTAACATGTCATCGATGTAGACCTCGATCGTTGACCCGAGCATTTCAACAAACATCTTGTTGACAAGTTGTTGGTAGGTCGTACTTGCATTTTTCAAACCAAATGACATTACTTTGTAACAGAAAATACCTCGTTCGGTGACGAAGGCGGTCTTTTCTTGGTTGTTTGGGTGCAACAAGATTTGGTTGTATCCAGATAAGGCATCCATGAAACTCAAGCTCGTGCCTTGTTGTAGCGTTGACTAGCATGTCGATGTGTGGAAGAGGAAATGGGTCTTTTGGACAGGTCTTGTTGAGGTACGTGAAGTCGATACAGACACGTCGTTTTCCATTATTCTTCTTTATGACCATGATATTTGCTAGCTAGTCTGAATACTTCACTTTTCTAACCGATCCGATGTCGATCAACTCTTGCACTTCCTCATTGATTATTTTGTTCCTCTTCGATGTGAACTTTCTCCTTTTCTATTTTACTGGCGAGTGGTTGGGGTTTACCTGCAAATGTTGAACAATTACCTCTGGGTTGATCCCCACCATATCTAAATGCGACCAGGCGAAACTGTCGTGGTGTTCTTCCAAGAAATCGACCAGTTGTTTTCGGATCTCCTTAGGTAGTCTTGAATCAATGAATACTTTATGGTCTGGATGATCTGGGTGGATCGATAATTCGTCGAGCTCCTCCATTTTTGGCTTGTCTGGGGTAGGTTCGGGCGTAGATACCTGTAATTGCTATAACAGTTCTGTTAACTAAAAAAGTTAACAACTTATCCAAGGAAGAACTTTCCTCATTATCTGGCAAACTTGGCCCTCCACAAAGCCCCCTGGTACTAAGGCAGATTCGGTCCGCCCGAGACCCGATCTGTTACAAGCTTATAAATCAAAGAATGGTCTGATCAACTAGTGGCTCCGATCCGCCACAAGCGTTTAGTACCTCGAAGGATCCGGTCCACTAAGTACCCGGTCCATTACAAATAGCTGATAAGAAGAAGGATCTAGTCCACCTAAGACGCAATCCGCCGTAAGCACATGATACAAAGGAGGATCCGACCCTCTCCAATGATGCGGCACCAAGATGAGACCTATTATAACAAGCCGAGATCCCCAAGGAACAACCCGTTGCCTTAGGGAACATGATAGGTGAAACCAAGACTAACTAACCATGTCTACCGGAACAATATTAATAGACGCAAGCAACTCAGACCAGACCTTCAGGCACTCTAAAGGACATTCTAGAATGACTTGGTCCTTTCCCGCAAGCACCAATCCTCTCCTAGGGCTGACGCTAGCCCTGATGCAAAGTTACATAGGAAAGGAGAAAAAGCCGAGGTAACCTGCAAGGTTCTGGCAGTGAGCAATTAATGCTGGACAACAAGCATGAAGAGGGAAATAAAAGGGACTAGCAGTTGAGATCCTTCCTCAGCCGCTCCCATTCAACAGATGGATCTCACCCCACCTAAGCCCTACCTAATGTCAACTATCCCATACATGAAGAAGGAAGTTGTGCTTTCTTAGCAAATCACTTGCAAAACATCCCTAAGCTGAAGAAGGAAATGGTCGATAGCGGGACAAGTGTCGATGCTGTCCCTTGCCAACCCAGAACATGACATCGACGTTCCATGACTGTTGGGAGTGTTTTTGACCAATCCAAACACCCAAAATCGCCACCAAAGCACCATGTCAGCTCTATTAAAGCACCTAAAATAACTAGGGCATAGATGGAACAATCGCAGCCCTCTAAGGCGTGTGCCAATCATTGACTTAGTTTAAAGCAACGATGAGGATCCATTCTTTAAATTTCAGCCTATGGATCAGACCCCCTACCTACCTACCTAAACATGAACCACGCCAAAGGACATGCCTATGTGGCATCATCTGGCCCCCCCGACTCCTACCACCTTAACACCTGATTCGAAGGAACGGTGAGGATCGTGCTGAGACTCTCCTACCCAAACGAACTCTCACCTACCACTCTAAAGACACTATAAATACCCCTACTCACAAAGAGTACATGGATGGGCATTTTTGATTTGAAACCCTTAGTAAAAGCTACTACCCCGCCTAGTTCAAGCTGCATTTGGTTAACCCTACTTGGCTACTATCCTGCCTAATTCAAACTCTATTGTGTTGACTCTACTTAGCTACTACTCCGCCTAGTTCAAAACTTTATTGCACCAATCCTAATTGGCTACTATCTCTCCTAGATCAGCCCCTTATTTCTGTTATATTTTTCCCTTTCATGTATCTCGGTTGCAATGTTGGTTACTGGTTGAAAGGCTATACTTAATGTACCCTTCTAGCACTTAATAAAAGTTTCACGGTCTTTGTTAGTACTTCTCCTTTCTATATCGAAAAGGACACAACTCGACCCCGTTCACCCCCCAGGATGGGCCTTTTGCCACAATGCCAGTCCCTGGTAACTGGACCAAGAGCCTTCCCCAGTCCCCTCTTGATGGAATCAGAACGACGCCCTACTTGGTCCAGGCCAACCGCGGTGCACTAGTACACTGTGGTCAACCGTTGTCCCGGATGCATCCGATGGATTTTTCAGGATAACAAGTTCTTTCTTCTTCTTCATAGCGTTTTGGTAGTATTCTCTTGTGGCTCTATGCTCGCCCTTAATCTCTCGGACTCCCGATTTGGTATGAAATCTGATCAGCTGATGGTAGGTCGATAGAATTGCCTTCATTTCATGTATCCAGGGTTTTCCTAGGATAGCATTATACGAAGATGGATTGTCGAGCACTATGAAGTTGATACAGAGGTTTACTCTTTTGGCATAGACAAGTAGTATGATTTCACATAGAGTGATTTTCTGTTCGCCACTGAATCTGATTAGCATTGTCAATCGACGACTTATCTTGAATTCTTCGACCTGCATTTTTCTGAATACACTGTAAAATAAAATATTACAAGAACTGCCATTGTCGATTAGAATTATTTTAGTCAAACAGTTAGCAATATGTAATGAAATAACTAGAGCATTATATGGTAAGGAGTAAACAAATCTTATTTGTCGGATGCTTTGAAGGTGATAGTCTCGTCAATCTTTGATTCATGTTCTCTATGACGTTGGATCTCTGAGTTCGACACTTGTCGAATGTGTCTCCTTGTTGCTGAATAAGTCACACCGTTGACTTCCGATCCATCTATAATGAAATTAATGACCATTTCCTGTCAAGGAGGTTCTGGTGAGCTCTCGTCTCGACCTGATTGTTGTTTCTTGTCTCATCAAGTGAGGGTTTCTTTCCCCCATATCAATTAGTAATTCTAGCTAGTGTCCCTGCTTTAGGAGTTCTGCTACTTCTAATTTGAGTGCTATACAATCCTCCGTTCAATGACCGTGATCTTCACGGAACTCGTAGTGAAATCTGGTGTTTCGATGTTCTTGAGGAGCGTTCATCTTCCTTGGCCACTTGACTGTGCTTCCCATATCTTTCATAACAGCCAGGAGATCGATAGGTTCGACCCTACAGTTGTATTCTGGGATAAGAACGTGTGACTGACTTGTTATGGGCTGACTGTGTCCGTACGACTATTTATTGTCTGGTCCATTGTGACGGGTTTGATTATTTCATCGATTAGTCGAATAGGGTTCAACTCGCCTATCCGTTGATTTTTAGTTAACACGATCATTCAGTCTATTGGAGTACATGACGTTGCTTGCCTTATCTTCCTCCCATTTGATATGAGCACATGCTTTGGTCAGTGCATCTTCCATCGTTTTGCATAGGTACTTGGTGAGTTCTTTGTAGAGGTCAGAGTCGAACCTAAGCCCTTTTCTAAATGCTGAAAAGGCGATTGACTAGTTGCAGTGTGGGGCCTGTACTTTCTCCCTGTTGAATTGTTTGATGAAACTTCTAAGGTTTTCGCCGCGTCTCTAGGATATGGTGTATAGGTTGTCCAACTGCTTTTCCAGCATTCGGCTACTTGTGAATTGCTCCATGAACGTATCTATAAGCTGCGTAAAAGATGTTATAGAATTATTGGGTAAGTTTGTATACCATTGTAAAATAGGACCACCAAGGCTGGATTCGAATGCTTTACACATGTAAGCCATTCTAAGGTCACATGAAATCACTACGTGAATATGTGCTGTTTGTATTATGCTATGTGGTCGTCCAGATCTGTTGTGCCCTCGAATTGTTTCATGTTTAGGAACTGAATTTCCTGGGCATCTCGACTTGGGCGATCGCGTCGACGAACGGAGAGTCTGTGAAGCTGTTCGCCATGCTTTTCTTGATAAGGGTTAGGATTCCTGGAATCCGTTGTATGAGAGCCTCCATTTCTACGAACTTGCGAGAAAGTTCAGGGTCAGTAAAAGTATGTAGATCTAAATTGGATTTTACCAGCTTTGGGGTCGACTAGAGTGACACGGGGGTCCTGAATGCGTTCTCTGGTTGTGCGCTGCCATTTTGGTTCGGTTCGGTTCCCATGGTGTTTTTTACGGGATCAGCATGTTAGGTGGATCTCTTTCAGCTTGAACTGTCGGGGCTATGCCTTGAGGGTTTGTTCCTTCACCTAGGTTCATTTTTGGTGCTTGAGGTTCCATGGCATGTGCAATCGGAGCTGTCCTATTGACATCTTGCCTAGTGTCGACCATCGGGATTCGAGGTGCTGGTGGTATGTTGGTATGCACACTCTTGATTATTGCTTACAACTCTACGTTGTAGGTTCGAACCGCTGCGTTTTCTGCTTCGAGCTCTCACAGCTTCTAAGCATTTGCAGTCATTTGGGCAGTCAATACGGCGATCTGCTCCTCGACGCTTGGTGCATTTTCGTCTCCTGACATCTTGGAAGAGTTGAATCTTTGGTTTGATATGTTGTTATGAAGTTGTAATGGGCCCCACGGTGGGTACCAAACTGTAGATGGTCGATCTACAATTAATATGGATCGGGTTGTAAATGTACTAGGCTTAAGCAACTGTGATTGATCCTTGTCGAACCAAGTTGTCTACTGCTAAATAAACCTACAAAAGAACAAAGAGAAAAGAGGAACTGGTTGATTCTCGAATTTGGCCTTATTTGGCTTAGGCTGAGCGTTGTAATAATTCAAGTGAGATTTTCGAAGGATTCAATTAAAGAAAGCATAAACGAGGGATTCAAGTAAAATTTGGCTATCAACTTTGGCGGAATCTCAACAAGCAAGAAAGCTTTTTTGTTGTCAAAGAAATCATAATCCTCTTTCAGTGAGAGGAAGCCTTTATTCATAGGCCTCTATCTCAGATGACTTTGTGATCCATTTGATCTCAAATTTTTGAGATCAAGGCTTGATTCTTTGGGACAAAATAACGCCAGACTAGGTCAAACATGTTAGCAGTTATCAGATAGTGATTACTGGCATGAATTGGTCTGGTAAGAGTGGAAATCAGGTTTGTTGAGCTTCTGGTTGACCCATATCACGTACTTGACCACGTGTCGTCGTGAGGAAGCTTTAGATTTAAATGAGTTTTGCACTTCTCATCATAAACTCATAACATCTATCTAATAATAAATGGAGTTTTGACATTAAATTCTCTCTTATTGGTTCATATCACTTGCATAGTATGAACCACCCTATTTAATACATATTGTTATTTTTTTAAAACAAATAAATGAATAATATATGTTGTTAATTAGTTCTATACTTATATACAGTAATATGAAGAGTCCTAAAAAGAATTCACTACAATCTTCTACTCCTCTCTAATATTTTCTATATATAGCCCATTACCCTAATTATTTGTTTATTTCAACATTCTTAAGGTCCTCTCTGTTTCTATTTCTCACTCTAGCTATTCATTACAACATTTTTAAGGAAAAGCGTTGTAATCCATGTTTTTCTCCTTTTTTTTTTTTTTTTTTTTTTTTTTATTAGGTACCCTTTTCTCACTTACAAAATTTGCATTTCTAATATTGCTATATTATATTGTGTAAATTAACTTATGTCTTTGTTTGTTGATTTGTAGATTATGGTTTCCGACGAGCAGACATCTTTTTGGGATCAATTATGGTCAAGTTGCCACTATTATAAAAGGTCTTTGATCTCTTGAATGCCAATAAGTTCACAAAAGCAAGATTTTATGATACGAATACGCAATATGAACAACATTTGCCAATTCTAGCATCAAGCTTATTGTAAATAAGGGCTTTCTTATGGGTGTTTTGTTCTTTGGAGTTTTATGTGAATGTGAGAGGATAAGAAGACCGGTTTATATCAAAAAAATTTAGATCGATGTTACTGTGTTCCTTTTACTGCATTTTTATGCATCCTCCGTCTTTTTTATTTTAATTTTTGTGTTTTTATTTAATATAATGCAAGGGTGCTTTGGAATTCTTATAATTCAGATTTGGTAACTTGACAGATTTCTTCCATAACAATCGTTAATTTCACAGGATTGTCTCTGTAAAAAAATAAAAAAAAATAAAAAAAAAAAAATCCCATTTTAGCTCATCTTTGATGCAATAATTTCAAAAGTCAAAACCCTAAAATTTTATCAAATATTTGGTATATTTATTTTATTATTATATTCCCCAAATTATAGATTATAAGATGTATATTAATTACAAAAATTACTCATCTATATCTATATACTTTTTTTGTTTTGTTTTGTTTTTAATTGTTTAGAATGTCTTAAATATGCATTAAATACAATATGATTATTTCTAAAAATGATTTTTTTTTTCTGAATTTTAATTATTCTTATAAATGGTAATAAATAAATATTTTACAAAAAAAAAATTAATTAAAGTATAATATCTTGTAAAAGAGCCTCAACATACCACATGTCGGTATGAGCAAGCTTGACCATTAATGAGTTTTGTAAAAAAATTATATTCAACCCTTTGGTTTTATATTTAACTCTTAATTATTATTTTTTTCAATTGACAGTTGATTTTTTAAATTTAATGAAAACTATTACTATTAATAAATCCTATATGTTTCCTTTAATGTTTGATGAATAATATATTATCATAGAGTCTCAACATGTAACGTATACATGAGAAGGTTTGATCATTAATTAATATTTTTAAAATTATATTCAATTGTTTATTTTTATATTCAACCCTTCATTTTTTTTTTCAATTCATATTGATTTTCTAGATTTATTGAGAATTGTTACTATTATTAAATCATATATTTTTCCTTTAATGCTTGATGAATAATATATTATTATATCTATGTTTATTAAATTTAGTAAATTGGAGTCTCAAAGAGCAATAAAGCTTTTGCTATTAAGTAGTTATTAATAATTATAAAAAAATTTAATAAATTTTTTTTTTTTTTTTTTTTTTCATAAATCGCATATCAATAGATAATCAAGAGTCAATCCTGTAACTAATGGAATAGTGAATAAATTCTCTAAACCAATATCATAATTGATTTTTAATTATTAAGTATTATTATTATTATTATTATTATTATTTGAAGTATTAGTAAGTTTAAAAGACAAGCCATAAATTCTTTTTTTTTTTTTTTTTTTAACCAAAGCTATTAAGTAGTTATCAATTGTAACTTTAAATAATATAATTTTTTTTTTTCATAAATCACATATCTATTGGTAATCAAAAGACAAATTCATAATTAATGAGATAGTGAATAAATTGAGTTTTAAATATTATGTATTGTTATTTTTTTGAAGTATTCTATTATTTGGTAAGATTAAAACATAATTTTTTTTTTTTGCCAACAATACATAAATTCGTATTAATTAGTTTTTTAAAATTATTGTTAATTATTTAACTATAATATATTAATATATATATATATATATAATATTTGGTAAGTTATTTTATTTTATTTTGGTTCATTAAGAAAATTTATTAATTATCTCATTAGAGCATCTACAATGCTATTATGCATTTTGGAGAAAATGGAGTGCAACATAGGATAGATATTAAAAAAGTTAGAAAAACTCTCTCCAATACTATTATTTAAGTTGAATATGGAGATGATGTGGCCAAAAAAAAGCTAGAGAATATGGACTTGAGTTTCTAATTCTAGAAACTCTCCTAGAAATGCTGACTAGGATTTCTAACTCTTTCCACCAATAAGATTAAAGTTTTCAACTTTTTCCACCAATGAGATTAAACCTCATTTAATTGTAAAATAAAAGAGAAGAGAGAGTATAATAATTGTTTTATTATGATTGAATATAAAATGGATGCATATTTGACTTTAGATAATTGTATTGGAGATGTAAATATTCATTTCTTTAATTTTTTTTTTTCAAAAGTGGGCCAATAATAAATAGAAATACTGATGTGATACTACTTAAAAACTCAAAAATACATATTTGTATTGGAGATGCTCTTAGTTATGGAATCGACTCTTTATTCTATTCATTGTCTCATTAATTATGGGATTGACTTTTGATTTTTCTATGCTATTAATTATTTTATCTTATTTTGGAGCTTTAACATGCCACGTGCTGGCATAAGAAGACTTGACTAT
Organism: Acer negundo; assembly: GCA_035582765.1. Lineage (NCBI taxonomy): Eukaryota > Viridiplantae > Streptophyta > Magnoliopsida > Sapindales > Sapindaceae > Acer > Acer negundo. The sequence goes on along the minus strand of CM069241.1, from coordinate 13,293,977 downwards.
TGATTAGTATTTTTTTTTTAAAAAAATTATATTCAACCTTTCAATTTTATATTCTTCAACTCTTCATTTTTTTTTTCAATTAATGGTTGATTTTCTAGATTGAATGAGAATTTTTTTTTTTTTTTTTTTAACTGTATCTAATTTAAATAGAATTATTACTATTATTAGATCATATATTTTTTCTTTAATGCTTGATGAAAATATGTTATCATAGAGCCTCAACATATAACATGAGAATGCTTAACCTAACTATTAATTAATTTTATGTTGGAGATGTCAAAGAAATAAATCTAAGGAAATGCCCTATAATTGTTTTTCATCATCAATACATCCAATATCTTAAACCACTAAGTTAAATCATGACTATAATGATTTAACTTATTGTTGCGTTACATTTTATAATTCCAACACATCGTGTGAGATACAATCTAGTTTTTATAACAAACACAACATTTTATGTAAGGTTAAAAACTTAAAACCCAAATTATTAACTAGGTGACATTTACACCAAGAAAGCACCAATAGAGGCTACAAATTTAAAGAATCCAACAATTAAAGTAAGAATTGTGTTAATATCTGCTTCAAGGACACATATGAAGGAGGAATGTCTCAAAATTGCAGACTATATTGTATATATGTATATATATATATATATATATATATATTTCTTTTCTCCTCAGTGCGTCATGATATAACTCTGTTAGTGCGTTGCATGTGGACCATAGATTATGGAGAAGTTTTGATAAGTATATACGTTTTGAGTCAAAATATGTAAATCTAATAGTCCACATTCAACGCACTGATGGGGTTATATCAGGACGCACTGACTTGAAAATTTTCCTATATATATATATTTGGTTTTTTAGTTGATATCTAAGTAATCTAACATTAAAAATCAAAGTGAGCCAAACTTAGAAGCCATACGTAAGTTCATTCTCTTAGAAAATACATATGCATGGGATGGCAAGTGCATTTTACATTCAGCTAATTTTGCACAAACAACACCATCCAATTTTACTCCATTAATGAAGAAAATGTCTCAAATAAAATATTTAAAATTATCATATATCATACGAAAATGTGGGAGATTAATTACTCTTCAGATTTCCAATTCAACATTAACCCCCACATCACTATGCTCTTGGATTGTAAATCCAAACTGGTCTTCCATCCAGTGGTTGAATCGGCCTTGCAGTTCCCTTCAATCCCTGGAAAATATTAAATCAACAAAAAATCAAAAGGTTTATCAAAACTCACATGCTCTCAAATGCTTAACTAGGTTATATACACATCAAGCACATACAAGTTTTTTAGATTGATTACTTGACCCTTAAGTGACAATCATCCTAATTTAGCTTCCGCAATGATCGTTAATTGTGATTATGATTCGACTAAGATGAAAATGAAAGAGAATCAAGTTCCACCATAAATGGAATTAGGAAAACAAACTTAATTCCTTAGGTGGCCGGGAAGAGGGAATTAAATTCTTTTTACAACATGAACTTAATTCTTGAATTGTATCCAAATCAGGAATTAAGCTATTTTTCCCTCACTAGGAATTATGATTGCTGATTAGTAAACAAAGCTGCAAATTATCCAAATTCCGAAACACTTACATCATGAACTGTTTCTCTTAGTGTTCTCACTTGCTCCCTTGAAACTGTCCTCAGCTGCATAAGCAAAAACAGAACATGGATAGTATCTGTGGACTTAAACAAACGATCAATGGAGGTACATACAGAGAAATTAAAGAGAAGATCACCTTCTTTACTACCGTCCAAACAACGCCTTCCGTGCAAGGAGGAACGGTAAGTGAACCGACGTATCTGTAATACTTTCTGCTTCCAAATTTGATATCTCTTGGATTAACAATCCCAAGTGGTATATCATTCTTCCCAGTTGATCTGTGCTGCAACACCTGCAAGCAAACAGACAAATACAACTCAATTTGAATTTTATTTATTTATTATTTTTTTTTTATGAAGTGGAAAAAATATTATTGAAAATACCCTTGAGAGGAAGTCATCAGGATGACCATATCCATAAACAATTGCAATAACTGCTAAATTCCCACTAGCACTTTTATGAACTGCATGAAGTTCCAATTCATACCTAAACTCATCAAAAATAAAAGATCAGAAAAGAAAAAAGAAAGACTTGATTCATTGGAAAAACTGTTCCATATACAGAATTATGAACCTTGATCCATTGAATGAGTGTTCAGAGGGAGAATGCCAATGGACTTGAAGCAATTGGTAATCCGTCCCGTTTATGTCGAGTTTTCCTGCATCTCCCTTCCAAAACACCTGAAGAACACTCATTAATTCAGACACACAAAATGTGATCAAGAAGATCAATTATAGGAGACAAAATATGGTTAATAAAGCAAATATGATCTTAGGGGTTAATTGTGTACTGCTATGTCATGTGCCCTATTCTTGACAACGGCAGGAGCTGGTTTGTAATCCTTATGCAATTCCCCTAGATTGGGTAAAATTTGCACCCTTTGGTCAAGAAGATCAATAGGAGACTGATAGTGTCCCTTCGCGCAAACTTGCCAGTGAGGATCAATCACTCCCCATTCCTTTGGCCCATTACCAGTGCCTTCAAAATAGGTATAAGGAGTTTCCTTATCTGTAACAATCCATATCAAAACATCGTAAGGTTAGTATTAGCATATCATATTTAAGAGGAAAAGAATTTTGAACCTTAAATAGTGAGCAAAATACGAACTTTAAGACCTCTTACAGGTTACAACCATTAGGAATCTTACCGGTTAAACTAGATAACGTCCACTTAAATGGAAATCATATTGAAAATTTAATAAGACCAAGATGAAGTGAAATAGTAAAGAGAATTGCTTCATTTCTTGACTCTTAAGACACAAAAAGTGACCTGGGTAATCAAGAGAAATAAATACTTGACAAAAAGTAGTTGATGCATTACCGGTAGATGATCAAGCCATGTTGATTTTGGGAATACCTAAGACTATGAACACATTGCTAACTCGTTAATTCACATGAATACTGAGAGAGCAAACACAAGAGATTTCATAACTGAAATTTTATTAATCAACTCAACTCTGTCATAAATCAAGTTGTTGTCAATACCATGATTTATGCAATTCTCCCATAACTTGATCTCCATTGGTAGTACTTGTATAGGAAAAAAAAATCAGAAGAATCATGATTTAATTTTTGGTTGTGAAAATGAATGAATCAAATGAAGCCAATGAGAGTTTACAAAAGCAAAAAAGTTAATTCTTTCTTAATTTTTAAGCATAAACACAGAATCTGACAGATAGAGCATGCAAATTAAGAACTGTTTGTACATATCATGATAGACATTTAACCAACTTTCATTATTGTCTTGACAAATACAGAGGTGGACATAAATTCATACAAAGAAGACAAAGTTGACTCATTTCATATCAGATAAGGTAGTCTGAACAAGAACAGAATTGGACACAAACCCAATATTATATTTACCCATCTAGCTTTGAAGCTGATAAGAGTTTTGTTTCAAACACATTGATGAAAAAAAAATGAGAAATTCCCTTTTGTCAAAAACTATAGTTGAAAAACCTGATAAATTAATCCCAAGGAGAGAGAAGAAAACAAGCATGAAAAATAGCATACGATAAACAATGGTTTCTAAGAACAGGGCAATTATAAAGAAAAGTAGTAGAGCATACCAACTTCAGCATCATCAGCAGTGACAAGATAGATGTGGGATGAGAGGAGGAGGAGAGAGATGAGAATGAGTAAGGACTTCTTGTTGGTATTGATCAACATGGATGAAACTTGAGAGTGAGAGAGGGAGAGAAGACTGAAGAGAGAATCTTTGTTGGGTTGGGTGTGCAAATTGCAATGCAGAGTAGGAAAGCAACCCTTTTTTATGGTATACAACAGAGAAATATGCGGTCCCAATGCCATATTCCATGCTCTCCATTGTGGGGTGTGCAACGTGCATGTCAATGTCACACTAATTCACTCTCTGGACTGTAATTTCCTGTTGAATTGGTAAATATGCGGACCCTTTTTTTTTTTTCTTTTTTGAAACAAAGTTCACGAGACTGTTAACATATTCTTAGAGTGTCTTAAATATGGGAAAATTCTGAGCATCGATAACAGAATTTTTTCTGTACTAGATGATATTTGGTCTTTATCATATATAAATATAAAGGATTCAATTAGCATGCTTCATTATCTTCGACAACAATGCACTTTTTGAAGAGGTTTCGGTTCCCAGTATTTTTACTTCCCAATTTTGGAGAATGTCAGATTGTCAGTGCCTGCACATCTCATCTTGATCGAAAACTTGTCTATAAGAAGATGTTCAGCTTTGATGTGTCTGCCATCAATAGACCGATTATCAGCCACACTCAAAAGTCTCCATATTTCGTATTATTCAAAGTTGACAATCTTGTGGTCGACAAGTCAGTTACCTATGGCGCTCAAACATCTTGAAATTGACTATTGCTCCTAGCTCACAGCCATATATCCAAAAGGCCAATTAATTGCCTAAGACTCTTGAAACCCTAACACTATGTTTGTTTTGATGGAAAGGAAAGGAAACAAAAGGATAGTGGTTTTATTTTATTTACTAAAATATCCTTATTTTGACAATATGAATACAAACAATATATAAGGTTATTTTGGGATTTTGAAAAAAATATTAATGGTGGAATTGTTTTCCTTTCCTTTCCATCTATTTCCTCTTCCATCTATTTCCTCCCAAATTTGGATGGAAACCAAAGTGTTTAAAATATAAAGACTCATTTCCTTTCCTTTCCCTTCACTTCCTTTTCTTTTATTTCCCTCTCATTTAACCATCAAAACAACAAATTAGAAATCCCTCCAAATCTTTTTCTTTACTTTCTTTCCAATTCCTTCAAACCAAACATAGTGTAAATGTTGGATATGTGGAAAACTAGAATCGAGAGTTGAAGAATTTCATAATAACAAGAGCTTAAAAATGTTGTTAACATAATCAAGGTTGTTGTTGGTACTAATTAATTTAGGTTCCACTAGATCTCAAAATTCTCTCTCTATAAAACTCATTATTCCCCAAATTTCAACAAAACAAATCACTAAATAATAGAAATAATAGAAAAATAATAGATTGTTCTTACATAAATCAATGATCTTAATTAATTCTATCTTTCGGTAGATAAAGACATAAAAATAATAGAAATAATCCAAAATATTTATTTGTTATATTAGACATGTATCAATAGATTATGGAAGTGAAAACAAAGTGAGGACAATCAAGATAAGGAGAGGATCTATATCCGATCACTATTCGATTTCAAGCAACAAATAACACTAGATTCATTTCTTCGCAGTTGAAGAATCTCATTGTTGAAGACTTCTATAAACTCATTATTGATTTATATGGAGAGAGTCGAGGAACACACTCTTTGAAGACTTCAATTTTAATTTTATTTTTTTGTGTTTAGAACCTTTGGTAGCATTTTTTATGGATTAAAAACTAAAATTTTATCCTATTAAAAGAACTAAAATTATATATATATATATATATATATATATATTTAAAACAAACAAACACGTACATCAAAAATAGAAAAAAAAAATTAGTTTAGAACCGGTTTATTAAGGATTAGTTTGGATTACAGTATCACTAATCATTTGAGCACCACAATTTTTTTTAGGGGTAAAATAGCATTATTGTATGAAATAATCACTTTTAGCTGTGATGAGAATAATCAGCTGCAAAGTTAAACTAGTAGGCGTTTTATAAACCATAATTTTTTAATTGCTGTGAGGTTTAAAACTACTAAATATATGTTCGGTAAGTTATATTGTTGAATTACTGTGACGTTCTATAATGACCAAAATAGACATGATAATGAAATATTGTCAATTTTATATTTTATTTAAAACAAGTCACGGTTTAACAAATATACTTTATCTTAATAATAAAATTAACAATAATGTTAAACATCCCACCTACAATCCCACCATTTTCATCCCAACATATATGGCAACTGAGGTGTCACTTGGTGAGTGGATACACATTAAGGGTTCAAAAATTTTTTGTCACTATTTGGAGGGGCTTTTGTGAGAATGTCACTGGTTTACTAATGTAAGTTTAAAAGGCACCTATTTAGGTGACCAGACAAAAATACCCTCATTCTTGTCAGTTTGCGTCTGAAGAGAAAAAAGTTGAGAGAGAGAGAACAGTGGAAAGAGAGACCTTGGGTGCAAGAAATCCGGTACTAAATCTCACGGGAAACCTGCCGGCGGTGGCGATACAGTCTTGAAATCGACGAGAAGGTGATATGATTTTCTGACGCGTTTTTGTTGTTGAAACTTTTATTTGCGTTTGATGTTGGATGTTCGTTTGATTTGATTTGTTGTTGATTAGGTTTGTTTGATTAGGTTAGGGTTTAAATTTATGAAAAAATTCTGTTGAACACGATGAAGTTCTGGGTTTTCAAGCCTTTTCCGAGCTTTTCACATGTAATCCGAGCCTTTTCCGAGCAATTTGAATAGGTTTCTGCTATTTGAATCTCCGAGCCTTTCACACTGGCTCCGAGACTTTTAAAATAGGATCCGAGCCTTTTAAAACATTGTCCGAGACTTTTAAATAGTAATCCGAGCCTTTTAAGGAATATGAATAGGTTTCTAGAATTAGAATCTCCAAGCTTTTCATATAGTCTCCGAGCCTTTTCATATAGTTTCCGAGCCTTTTAATATATTGTCCGAGCCTTTTCATATATTTTCCGAGCCTTTTCATATAGTTTCCGAGCCTTTTCATATATTGTCCGAGCCTTTTCATATAGTGTTCCGAGCCTTTTCATATAGTTTCCGAGCCTTTTCATATATTGTCCGAGCCTTTTCATATAGTGTCCGAGCCTTTTCATATAGTTTCCGAGCCTTTTCATATATTGTCCGAGCCTTTTCATATAGTGTCCGAGCCTTTTCATATAGTTTCCGAGCCTTTTCATATAGTGCCCGAGCCTTTTCATATAGTTTTCGAGCCTTTTCATATAGTGTCCGAGACTTTTCATTTAGTGTCCGAAACCTTTCATTTTTATATTATTTATTTTATTTAACTAGATATATTTTTTTTATGTCAATATGCAGATGAGGAATCAACTAAAAGATTCGCTTAAAACTCCAGAGGAAGAAAGGTATTCGGGGAAAATAACTCGACATGACCATTTTGATGACCTTACAGATATCGACAACGCACTTAACAAGGTACCTGAACATCTTGCGATCGAAGAACGACGTCGGTATACTGAGTCGTGTTTTGGACACCTCCTTCGGATGGATCGTGGGATGAAGTTTTCAGCTGGCATTGTACATCGGTTGCTTATTCGCGAGTTGCATCACGATGGGCCTGAAGATGAGATGAGATTTTTGTTAGGAAGGCATTCGGTCCGGTTCTCAAAGGTTGAGTTTTGTCTAATCACCGGATTGAAGTTCGGAGAACTTCCTGACACGTCGACCTATGATATGGTAGAGAATGGCATACACCAGCGGTACTTTGAGGGTCGAGATGAGGTCGAGTATGCAGAGCTGAAAGCCGTTCTACGGATTGGTGTTTTTTCTGAGCAGTACGATGCGGTTAAGCTTTGCTTATTGTATATGCTTAACTGGATACTGATGGGGTTGGACGAGAGAGAGAAAGTTCCAGTATGGCAGTTTCGCCTAGTCGAGGACTTGGACGCTTTTGATGCGTTCCCGTGGGGTGCACACGTGTATAGGCGGTCTATATACGGTTTCAAGCATGCGTTGGATGGTCGACGTAGGCGGTTTGAACAACGCCAGCGACGAAAGGGCGTTGATGTACACACCACGGAGACATATAACATATATGGGCTAACGCACGCCCTGTTGGTGAGAATTTTGAATTTGTTATTTTTTTCATATGACTTATGTATTGTATTGGATTCTTATCGTTCTTAGCTGTTTTGTAGATATTTGCTTTCGAGGTTATCCCCGAGCTTGGCAACAGCGGATGTGGGAAGCGGAGGGAAATCGAGCTCTCCCCCCGAATTCTAAAATGGGAGTTGAGTACGCGACCGAGGGGGGAGAAGTTGAATAGCATTTTCCTTGAAAGTGTAAATATCTATATATATATATATATTTTTTTTTTTTATGTTCATAACTATTAGTATGAATACAATTACAATGGTCTAACTGCAATTTCAGATGTTTGCGAGGGTGAAATTGGTGCCGACGGCAACTGAGAGGGCTGAACGGTACTTCGAGGGCATTTCCCAGGGAGGCAGTTTGTATGATGCTGATCTCGGTGATATACCTGTTCCCGTCTCTGACCCCGAACGATATACAACTGCTGGAACCAGTGACACTGAGGGTCCGTCTTTCGAACCCAGTGATACAGAGGGTTCTGACTCGGACGGTCGTCATATTCGTCTTGCGAGGACTAGGCGGGTTCGATTCACGTTGCCTAGAGAGCCTCGAACTAGAGATGACTCTCGAACTGGAGATGACTCACGAGGAGGCGTTGGAGGGCAAACAGAGGTACGTATAATTCTTTTTACCGTATTATTTAATTTCAATCGAGTGAATGGTTTTAGTACTGACAATTTCGAAATCCTTTCAGGACCGTCGGTATACTGAACTAATGGATGCTTTACGCGAGTTACAGGAGGAGGTGCGAAAGAGTAATGAGAAACGAGATCAACAGCATCAGGAGTTGCTAGATTTGATTCGAGGGCTTCAGGGTTCGACGTCGCACGCCCGTACTCGAGGTACACGGTTCGATGACCCACCCTTCGATGACCCAGACGGACACCGAGACTTCAGTCCCAGAGGGAGGACAGGTAGTCATCATGGTGATCAGCAAGGGCCTGGTGTGACACCACGAGAGGAGGTTACTCGTGGTACTAGTGGTACGAATACAACACCTATGGAGATAGAGGAAGAACCTCAGCAGGTTTTACCAGACCAACCTGTTCATTCTCAAGAACTGGTACAGAGCACCTCCTTACAGCACACCCCTCCGGTCGATCCTGGTGCAGAGCACCCCTTCATTTATTCCACAGAGACAGAGATCCCCAGTCTCAGTGCACCCAAAGAGCTTACACCTGCAGGCGATCGACGGCGACATAGTTCCAATGTACAGCGCACCCCTACTGGCGATACAGGGGGACATAGTCCGTCAACACATCGCACCTCTGGAGGCAATACACGGGGACAGAGTTCCTCCTTACAGCTCAGCCATCCAGTGGATCACATTGAGTGGACCGGATTACCCCACCCCTTCAACGTCAGGATCGGGTTCGCAGGGCAGGTTGGCAGCAGCGGACCCCATACACTGACCCCTCTCGGCCGAAGAGGCCAAGGATTAGGCCACAACCAGCACATGTATGGGCGCCCCACGTATTGATAGATCCTGACCACCTTGCGGCGTACCAAGCCTATAAGAGGAACTTGACTGGGGAATTGTAAGTATAATCGTAAATATTACAAAAATTATTTTGTATTTTGAAACTGCTAAGTAAAACGACTTTCTTATATAACTTTTTAAAAAATTATGCAGGCGTGATGTGGATCTACTCGAGCCAGTTGGTGTCCCTTGGTTCCAACGATTTCAAACGAACAGCATGGAGTTGGAGGATACGGTATGGTCCTTACCTGAACATTGTGTATAAGATGTTTCTGAAATAGTAGAATGCTAACAATACAAAATGTTGAAATTGTCAGCATATGGACGCGTACTTGCATATTCTGCGGAAGCGTCAGAGATATTACTCCACTGTCTACGGTCCGAGGATCAACATACAGGATTCACAGTTCTATGTAAGTGTTTAATTTGTACGGCTTTTGAACATCTATTTATGTGTTTCGTACATCTTTTATCTAACGTTTTATAAATTTTCTTTGTACAGTCATGGTTATTGAATGACTGGGAGAGATTGATGGGAAGTGGGGCCGACAAACCCCGCCGCAGTTGGTCTATGTTCAAGCATCAGTGGTCCGCTGAGGACCTTGCGGTGGTACGTGGATTGGTCCCGGTAGGAACCAAACCATGGAACGAAGTTGACGTGGTCAGTGTTTTATTTACATTGTTTGAATTTGAATTTTAAATAAATTTCCCATTGATAACACTTTGTTGAAACACATACAGGTTTTGATTCCTTGCAACCTTGGACGTACGCATTGGGCACTAGCCAGCGTCGACCTCACAATAGGGAGTATTTACCTGATGGACCCGTTCAGACAGGAGGTACCATTTCGCCATAGGAAAACGCAGCTCGCTTGCTTACGATATTTTTTACCGTTGATGCTGCATGCGTTGGACTTTCACGGTCGCAGACGGAGGGGCGATATGACGTATACATTGCAGAATAAGCCCTTTCCACTCAACATTGTGTCTAGAGACCGTGTACCCCAACAGGATAGAGGGTATGACTGTTTAAAGATCTTATTCTATCCTAATCGGTTTTAATAACATTCAATTCTAACGGTTGTTTATGTGGTGACTTGCAGTGGTAACTGTGGTGCCCATACTTTGAGATTGATAGAGTACCTGGCAGCGAACAGGGATACGTTCGACTGGTCAGAAAACGAAATGGGCACCATCCGAGAGAAGATGGCTGTGGAGGTTTATTGTAACTCAAAGGATTGGTCTTCCAGTTAGTGATTTAGTTGATGTACATAACATTTGAGTAATGAAATGAAATTATTTTAAAAAAAAATTTAGTTGTTTGCAATTAACACTTGAACACACATTTGATATATTGAAATCCATAAACAATACAATGAATTGTAGACACTATAACAAAAGATACAGTATGGCATTAAACGAACAACCAATAAATATATCATAATAGTTCAACATAAAAAAGCATAATAACCAACGGTCTCATAACACAACTGTATCGAGCATGGTTCCCAACGTCTGGACGATGTTGGAAGACATCAAGTTGGAGACATGTTCCTCTTGTACTGCCTTGTTATGTTTGATCGCCTTCCTCAATGGCTCCATTCATTCCACGGTAGAGTCTTTCTCAGGGCACGTTTGTTTGTTGTGTCCAATTGAATGACAGATGCTGCACTTGCGACGGTATTCATCGGGAACACTTATGCTGGGACCTTCATTAACCATCGGTGGGTTGGAGCACCGCCTGCTATTATGTCCTGATTGTCCACATCTTCTACACGACTGTGTGGTTGTCCTCTCCGAAGACGAGGCATGTCGACCCTCCATCGGGCGACCTGATTGTCTCTTCGACTTTGGATTTAAAACCACCCGAGATGCGATGTCGGATGGCACTACCCATGAAGAAGGATGGCCAACAGGCATAATAGGAACCGAGTATGCATCAATAAGTGTCTCTCTCTTGTAGTAGTCCGCACACAGAGATGTGAAATCCAAGTTTCGCTCCCTACAACAATGAAAACAATGAGATTCACGAACCCAAATAATATAAATCGTTAACTGTAACATCTCATGTACCTTGCCGCTGCGAGTGCATGAGAACATGGGAAATGGTCCATTTGGAATTTGTTGCATGTGCAAGTCTTCAAGTGTAAGTTAACCGTCCATTGGTTTCCCTTCAATTTGACGGAGAATATGTTCCAGTCAACTGGATTTACGGTCATATAATTGCACTTCTCGACACGTTTTAGGATCACAAGATGTGCTGCGTCGGTCAGTTGATGACGCATGGACCGTGCAGCTGCATGACGATCGTGAAACCACTTTTGTAGCATATTCCTAATGAACTCCGCCAGTGTCATCATTGGCAGTTGCCGTGCGAATTTTAGGCATGAGTTTATGCACTCAGCAACATTTGTGGTCATCAGCCTGTACCTTCTTTGGGGACAGTGTACGCGAGACCACTTGTGTGGACCGGCAGCAATGGCATATTCGAATGCACCCTTGTGCAGCCTATGTAACTCCTCCATGTGCCTGTTATAATTGAATTCACTGTACGTCCTAGCTGCTGAATCCATTATGTCGGCAACATCCTTTCTGTGGAATCGCTTCTTCATATTTTCACCAAAATGCCAGCAACATATAGTATGGGTTGCATAAGGGAACACTTTAGAAATCCCCGCTTCAATGCTTGCATGGCGATCGGAAATGAAAACCAGATCATCTATATGACCAAGGGCACCCCTCAAGCATTCCAAAAACCACTCCCATGAAAGGTTGTTTTCTGAGTCACCGTACCCAAAAGCAATTGGATACACCTCTTCGTTTCCATCTTGTGCAGTTGCAACAAACATTGTACCCCCGAATCTTCCCTTCAAATGGGTACCATCAACTGCAATCACAGGACGCATACACCTCCGAAAACCTCTAATTGAGGACCCTAACGACATGAAAAAGTAAAAAAATGTATCATCGTCTGCGCATTGTAAGTCGGTGATTGTGCCAGGATTTTGCTGTTCCAAAACGTACGCAAATGATGGTAACAATTTGAAACTTTCTTCATGCGTTCCATAGGTCAATGACAATGCATATTGCAAGGCATCATGTGCCTTACTGTACATGACTTGGATGCCATACATTGTTTTCATATCGGCGATTATGTCCTTCGGACGCATGAGACGACCATCATGTTGTTGAAGTCTAGGTGCAATGACTTCTCCGATTATGACTGCACTAGCTTGTCGGTGGCGACGGTGAACCTCCTCCAAAGGACAACTGTGCTAGTTGACAAAACTTCTGACTTGGAAGTAAGTCCCTTCATCTCTCCTCACCGCTCTTAATTTCCACGTACAGTTGTCAATGATGCAAACTAGATGTAACGTTGTCTTATTAGACCTTTTCACCTTCCATTCAAAGTTCTCCCGCATTGAAAAAAGGCCAACTAGCCTCTTCAAATCCTTTTTACTCGGGAAAAATTGACCTTTATAAATCATGCATGTAGGTTCTTGCGTTGCCAAGGTGCTGCTTCTACCAATACCAAACGAGTATGAATCTGCTCCGGGAATAACCCACGTTATCGTATTATCAGAATCAGATACAGTTATATTATGTCGGACCTCGGAAGTCCCAGGCATATTTGGTACAGTGCAACTAACTCCTTGTACATGTCTTCCTTGTGTTTGAATTTGTGTACGCTCTTCATCCACATTTTCTAGATCATCTACCTGTTCATTATTTGCCTCATTATCCACCTCATGGTTCGGGTAATTGTTCATCTCATTGTACTGCTCAATTCGACAACCAAACACATCGCCAAATTGAGGTTCAACTACTTGGTCAACCGCTACCGGTGGGACACCACACATGTTTTCCCCACTTTCGGCGAAACTCCTTTGGGGATATAGTTGGTTGCTACCGCTAAAGGATCCAAATTGTTGGGTATTTTCAGGAGGAGGAATATCATTCCCTATCACATCTCCAGGTGTCCTCTGAGTTAGACTTACACATACTTGAGGGATCACCCGATCTTCCCCTAGCATAAACTGAACATCATCGTTATTTCTTATAAATGTACGACATGTACTGCCAGGAACGATTGATACTGATGCCAGATCAACATTGAATTTGTTTACATCATACTTCACAATGGTATGCACGATCGCCACCAATTCTTCTTAAGTCATATTCTTTGACACATACATTCCCTTGTTATCGGATCCAACAAACCTCTGACTTCCGTCGGGTAGTTGCTCCCATTGACCGTTGTAAGATATTACTATTCTAACCCGATTCATGATGCTGTCAAATTAATCAAAACTATTAATAAAAACTCAGGAGTACAAAATATTTTCATAAATTACATTTACAAAGGCTCGGGTGAGGATATTTAAAAGGCTCGGAGAACACTAGCAAAGTCTCGAAGAATACATGAAAGTTTCGAAAAAGACATTTTTGGTCTCGAAAAAGTCTTTAAAAGACTCGATTAGTAATTCAATAAAAAGTCTCGGAGAAGACCTAACAAGGCTCGATTAGTGATTATTTGAAAAGTCTCGGAGATGACTTGAAACGTCTCGGAGAAGACTTGAAAAGGCTCGATTACTGATTTTTGAAAAGTCTCGGAGATGATATGAAAAGGCTCGGAGAAGACATGAAAAGTCTCGATTAGTGATTTTTGAGAAGACATGAAAAGGCTCGGAGATGACTTGGAAAGGCTCGATTAGTGATTTTTGAAAAGTCTCGGAGAAGACATGAAAAAGCTCGGAAAAGACTTGAAAAGGCTTGGAGAAGACTTGAAAAGGCTCGATTAGTGATTTTTGAAAAGTCTCGGAGAAGACATGAAAAAGCTCGGAGAAGACTTGAAAATGCTCGAATAGTTAAGACTTGAAAAGTCTCGGAGAAGACTTGAAAAGTCTCGGAGAAGACATGAAAAAGCTCGGAGAAGACTTGAAAATGCTCGAATAGTTATTTTTTAAAAGTCTCGGAGAAGACTTGAAAATGCTCGGACAAGACATGAAAAAGCTCGGAGAAGACTTGAAAATGCTCGAATAGTTATTTTTTAAAAGTCTCGGAGAAGACTTGAAAATGCTCGGACAAGACATGAAAAAGCTCGGAGAAGACTTGAAAAGGCTCGGAGAAGACTTGAAAAGGCTCGATTACTGATTTTTGAAAAGTCTCAGAGAAGACTTGAAAATGCTCGAATAGTTATTTTTTAAAAGTCTCGGAGAAGACTTCAAAAGGCTCGGACAAGACATGAAAAAGCTCGGAGAAGACTTGAAAAGGCTCGATTAGTGATTTTTGAAAAGTCTCGGAGAAGACATGAAAAAGCTCGGAGAAGACTTGAAAAGGCTCGATTAGTGATTTTTGAAAAAGCTCGGAGAAGACTTGAAAATGCTCGAAGAAGACTTGAAAATGCTCGAATAATTATTTTTTAAAAGTCTCGGAGAAAACTTCAAAAGGCTCGGAGAAGACTTGCAAAGGCTCGGACAAGACATGAAAAAGCTCGGAGAAGACTTCAAAAGGCTCAATTACTGATTTTTGAAAAGGCTCGGAGCAGACATAAAAAGGCTCGGACAAGACATGAAAAGGCTCGGACAAGACATGAAAATGCTCGATTAGTGATTTTTAAAAAGGCTCGGAAAAAGGTGACAAAGTCTTGGAGATCCACAATTGTCACAATGAAAATGTGAACAAATGAAAAGAAGTATTTACACGAAATATTACCTTGTTGTAATGAAGCACGTCCAGTTGTTTGGATCTTGAACTTCTATTTGTATTGAGAGAGAGAGAGAGAGAGAGAGAGAGAGAGAGAGAGAGAGACTAACCCCGTTATCGTTTTTGTTGGAAGTGTGGAGAGAGAACCAGACAAACACAATAACATAAATGATTATCTAAGGGCAATTTTGGTAGTTCACCATAATAGGTGCCTTTTAAACTTAAGTTATTAAACCGGTCATAGAGTCACCAAATGAGTTGGAAAAGGTGATACTTTCCACCATTTCCACAATCGAAACTAGCATCATAGTTCATCAAACCCAACATCTAGTTCAACTAAATTATAGAAAAATCTAAATAACATTCATGTCAGCAAAAAGTCGAACTGCCTACAATAGTAATATTATTTTGACTAGAATATAATTTACGTTTCCCTTTTGAAAATAGTTTAGAATTTTATATAAAACAAATTTATAATTAAAAAAATAACAATTTTCAAATAGTAATAGTATTTTGACTCGAATATGATTTATGACGTTTAATACTAAAATAGTTTAATTAAAAAATTGATATTAAACGAGACCACTGGGCTCATTGGTTGTGGACTTCCACGATTAAAATTCGAGTTTCACTTTTGTTTTCTATTTATAAACAAAATGCGGTGAAAGTGTGGAACTTGTGAAATTTATAAATTCACGGTCAAATTTGACCCAAAATTAAGCAAAACTATATTGACCAAAATTCTATCTACTTGTCTCCCATCCTCCACAAAAAGCTTATCACAGCAACCTGCCTGCATTGCAACATAAATAACTTGAGTTGTGATTGATGCAAAGCCACTATCACAATGAAAATACCAAGGGAATAAATGAACAACTGTCATTTTCGAAAGCAAAATTCAAATAATATCGATATAATTTGACGTTACAAAGCCTTAATACACAATAATGAACGAAATGTAACTCAAGATCACATCAGGTTTCAAAAACGAAAATACAAATGATATCATCAATATAAATATAAGTTACAACAACTAATACGCAATAATGTATGAAAAAGAAGGTAAATATATTCAAAGATCAACCTGTAATTCAAGACTACATCAGGCCCCAAACCTAATTTGTATAAGTTCACTGCGAGCCAACATTGACTATAAAAATATTAATGAAATCCCCATCCCTCCCAAGAAGTAAAAATACAATTAGTACTTATCGCCTCCAAAGCCGCCGACATAAATGTTTGGAGGTGGAAATGGTGGAAAATGTCACTTTTTTAAATTCATGTGGTGACAAAGTCACTCCTTTAATAAGTTAAGTTTAAAAGACACCTATTATGGCTCTTTTTTACTTTAAAGTTTTCATAGCTTTTTTCTTTTATCTTCTTCTATAACAGACCTCCAATAGAAGTTAAACACCATAACCTTATCAATTCATCTTCATTGGATAATTAATTTTGTGGCTCTACGCAGACGTATTTGGGGGTCGAGCTCCCCAGAGCTTTTTTTTCAATTTAAAACCCTTCATTGAATTCCTTTTCATTTGTTCATTGTGTCTTTTGTAAACCATAAGCTGGTTGTGTGAATTATGAATCTAATTGAAAATGTTCGGGTAGTGTATGAAAAAGCTTGAACATAGTGTATGAAAATGCTCGAACATAGTGTCTGAAAAGGCTCGAACAATTTTAAAAGTCTCGGAGAATCAAAATTCACTAATCTATTCATAAATTATTAAAAAGCTCAGATAACTTTTTAAAAGGCTCGAAATATGTATTAAAAAGCTCGAACTATGTATTAAAAGGCTCGAATCTAAGTGTAAAAAGGTTCGAAAAGGCGCGAAAAACACGAAAAGACACGAAAAGGCTCGAATCTAGTATAAAAAGACTCAAAAAGGCTCAGATCTAGTGTAAAAAAACTTGAAAAGGCACGAAAACGCTCGGATGATCTAGTGTAAAAAGGCATGAAAAGGCACGAAAAAGCTCGGATCTAGTATAAAAAGGCTCGAATAGGCTCGAACATAGTATAAAAAGGCTCGAAAAAGCTCGAGCTTAGTGTAAAAAGGCTCGAACCTAGTGTAAAAAGGCTCAAAAAAGCTCGAACTTAGTGTAAAAAGGCTCGAATCTAGTGTAAAAAGGCTCGAAAAGGCTCGAACCTAGTGTAAAAAGGCTCAAAAAAGCTCGAACTTAGTGTAAAAAGGCTCGAACCTAGTGTAAAAAGGCTCAAAAAGGCTCGAACCTAGTGTTAAAAGGCTCAAAAAGGCTCGAATATAGTGTAACAAGGCTTGAAAAGGCACGAAAAGACTCGAATCTAGAGTAAAAAGGCTCGAAAAGGCTCGAATCTAGTGTTAAAAGACTCGAAAAAGCACGAAAAGGCTCGGATCTAGTGTATAAAGGCTCGAACCTAGTGTTAAAATGCTCGAAAAGGCTCGAATCTAGTGTGAAAAGGCACGAAAAGGCTCGGATGATCTAGTGTAAAAATGCTCGAACCTAATGTAAAAATGCTTGAAAAGACTCGAATCTAGTGTGAAAAGGCACGAAAAGGCTCGGATGTTCTCTTTCAAAGGTTTTCTCTTTACGTTTGAAAAAGACACAAACTAACAAAAAAATGGTATTTTTGTCTGATCACATAAATATGTGCCTTTTAAACTTAAGTTAGTAATGTGGTGTTTGTCTTACAAAAAGCACCCCAAATAATGACAAAAAGATTTTGAATCCATGTATGGAGATAATTTTTTTTTTTTTTGTTGTTGCCGAGAGATTGATTGAGGAGGGTCTTGTGTGTTTCTCTATGACTCTTTAAAGATGATAAAAGTCTTGAGTGAGTGTGAAGTCTGATGAGTGAGGGCAAGACAATTTTTGAGTCTTGGTATTTATAGTTATCACTAAAAAGTCTGAGGCAATCCATTTTGTCATGAAATTCTATAAATCTTGATTTCAATCCAATATCATCAGACAATTTGCTATTCCTTGAAAGTCTGGATCCAATGCCACAAGATATTATGGACGTTTTACAAAAAATCTTAAAAGTCCTAATTGAATGCCACCAGACTTATCTAACTTATTAAAAAGTCTCAATTCAATACCACCAGACTTTTACTTCTCAAAATTGTCTATTAAATCCCAATCCAATACACCCCATTTAAGCTTTATTTGTTTAAAAGTATTTATAGTTAAAAATAGTTAGGGTGTTGACCGTCAATATTGCAATTCATAATTATGATTTACACACTTATTTTATAAGTACATCCATATCGAAAATTTTAAAATTAAATCATTGTTGCACGCATTCCAATACCTATACTACCCTTATTAAAATGAATATATTTATTTTAACATATTTTATTCTTAAGAGGCCGTTTGGTATGAGGTAATCAAAGTGTTTTTTTTTATTCTTGGAAAAGTTAAACACAATAATGTAATTCATGGGAAACCTGTATACTTGTGTTTGGTTGTGTATGGGAATATTGCGTCACTTTCCTGCGAATGTTAGATAACTGTGTTTGGTTGCATATAAGAATCTTTTTATCTTTAAAATAAAAACATGCCAAAATAAATTTTAATGGTGATTAAAAAAAAGTTATAAACAAGATAAAGTGAAAAATATTTATAAAAAAATTATAAAACTGAAAAAATAAATTTTGTTGGATGGATATCTACCATAAAAAGATTAGTTTATTATTATTATTATTAATAATTTTGTTGGATGGATCTCTATCATAGAAATCCACTTTGAAAAAAAAAAAAACACCTTTTTAAAAAAAAAAACTTTGAAAAAAAATATTTTTTAAATACCAAATCTAGATTTCAATGGAAACCCAAATCCAGTCAAACTATTTTGACCTCCATCTCCATCTACATATGCTACAAGAGATTCGAGTGAAATCCCAACAAGAGATTCGAGTGAAGTCTCTGCTGCCTTGCGATTAAAAAATCCAGGCAAAGATTTATATGTAATATCATTTATTGTCATTTGTGATCAAAACAAAGGTTTATGAGACGTGCCTTCTGTTAAGAACGAATTTGGGAGAAAAGAAGAAGAGAGAAGAACAGAAGCTGGAGAGGTCTTTTGTTTAATTATCTGATGATCTTTATTTGCTTTCAAATGGGACCTAAATAGGCCTCATAATGTTACAATTGATAATTACAATAAAATAGGGGTTCCTAACTAGTGGAGCTAAAGACATGGAGAGCTTCCAGCACTTCCAATCTTAACAGCTGTTATTATCTGACTTATTCAAATGCAATGGAAAACACTTCCAACAACCTTTAAGACTTGGTCCTGCTCACGTGTGCAAAGGCAATGGACAATAACATATGCAAGCACACATGCAAGCCATGCAAGAATAGTCTGTATCATTCCTCCCTCATTGAAGCTCAAGGCAAAATTTTGGATACATCTTGGAGAAACGTTATAAGTTCTCCTAAGGAGCCCTCTTCCATTGGATCAAAACTTCCGTCTTGGGGCGATATTTCCCTTTCTGAACAACTCATCGGTCTAAGACAGATTCAGGTTTTGGTAGTACGGTTGTGTCTTCTGTAACATGAGGAAGGGACACGACAGTGGGTTCAATGGGGCCCAATTTCTTTTTAAGCATACTAACGTGAAATACATTGTGTATTTGAGCCCTAGTTGGCAAGTCCAGTTTATAAGAAATCGTTCCAATACGAGCAAGTATTTTGAAGGGCTTGAAGAACTGTGGTGCAAATTTTAACGAAATCCGAAATGCCACTAATCTTTGACGATACGGCTGCAATCGCAGATAAACGTAATCTCCCACTTCAAAGATAAATTCCCTACGGTGTCGATTTGATTGGCTTATTATACAAACCTGAGCAGCGATCAAATTTCTTCGAAGGTCACGAAGGATGTCTTCCATTGAGTGCAACAACTCATCAATCGCTTGGACCTGGGTAGTTCCAGGAATGTATGATATCATTGAGGGTGAAGGGAACCCATAAACTGCTTCGAACGAGGACATTTTGGTGGAGGAATGGGTCACCGTATTGTACCCGTACTCTGCCCATGGAAGCCATTCCATCCATTTTTTTTGTTTTATCATAGGTGTAGCAACAAAGGTATTGTTCGAGGATGCGATTCACGACTTCGGTTTGACCATCGGTCTCTGGATGATAGCTTGAGTTGTAACACAAAGTCCTATCGTGTAATTGGAAAAGAGACCTCCAAAAAGTACTGAGGAAAACTTTTTCCCGATCACTGACTATGGAGAGTGGCATTCCATGTAACCATAATGTAATAGCAACGAAGGCCCTAGCCATTGCCATGGTTGTGAATGGGTGCTTTAGTGGTATAAAATGAGCATATTTGGAAAGTCGATCAGTGACAACAATGATCATATCGTGGCACTGAGAGGCGGGCAAACCCTCGACGAAGTCTATAGAAATTTCTGTCCAAATGCGCTACGGGATCAGTAGTGGTTGGAGCAGACTGGCTAGTCGAAAGGTGTCATACTTACAACGTTGGCACATTTCACAATCACGGATAAAATCCTTCATATAGGTACGGATTCCAGGCCACACAAATTTGGAGGATATGCGACTGAGGGTCTTAAGCTAACTAAAATGCCCTCTGCCAGGCGCAGAATGTGCATCTACTAAAACTGTTGGCAACAAATGTATCTTACCATTTTGCATCCTGACTCCATCTTTTTGGAAACAATTGTGAGCATTAGTATTGATTAATGTAGCATAGTAAGGATTATGAATTACCTCATGTTGCAAGGTCGTCCACTAATCCGCAATCAATAGTGTTATGGCAAGAAATTGAAACAAGGTTACACATGAAAGGGCATCGACACCTTGATTCTCCCTTCCTCTTTTGTACCGATTTGTGTAGTCATACCCTATAATTTTAGGCAGCCACCGAGCTTGGGAGGGGTGGGTATAAAATGCTTTAGAAGGTATTTCAAACTTCGGTGGTTGGTTTTGATGACAAATGGTTTGCCCAAGAGATATGGTCTCCACTTCCGCACCGCTTTCATCCAACATCTGCTTGTCATATGTTGACAAAGCCTTCACAGACCCATTTAAGCTGAAGTATGCGATTGGTTGATTATGTTGTGATAAAATGGCTCCCAATCCGGCCCCACTCGTGTTGCATTCGATGACAAATTGCTGTGCAAAATCCGGAAGGCGTAATACTGGTGGTGTAATGAGAGTAGCCTTAAATTTTCAAAAGCAATTTGTGATTCAGCTGTCCACTGAAATCCATCCCTAGTCAAGAGTGTTATCAATGGAGTCGCTATCATTCTAAACCCTCGGATGAATTTTTGAGAGTATCTCACAAGCCCAAGGAACCCGCAAACCCTTTTAGCTAATGTCGGCGTTGGCCAATTATGCACTAATTCAATTTTGGTTGGATCAACCGCCACCCCCTCAAACGAAATTTGATGTCCCAAATAATCCACCGGTAACACCCCAAACTGGCACTTGGATTCTTTTACAAACAATTGATGATCAGATAAGAGTTGGAGCACTTGCCGAAGATGCCAAATGTATTCGATCCAAGACCTGTTATACACTAAAATATCATCAAAAAAAAAAAAACAAAATAAACATTCGTAAATGAGGATGAAAAATATTGTTCATGAGGGTCTGAAAAGTGGCAGGGGCGATTTTCAAACCAAACGACATTACAAGGAATTCATAGTGTCCGTCATGAGTGCGAAAAACGTTTTTGGAATGTCATTGTCATGAACTCGTATTTGGTGATATCCAGACCGTAAATCTAATTTTGAAAAATATTTAGCACCGTGCAATTCATCAAGCAACTCATCAATAACCGGTATTAGGAATTTATCCTTTACAGTGATATCGTTAAGAGCTTGGTAATCGATAAAAAAAAGCCAAGAACCATATGATTTCTTAAACAACAAAACCAGTGAAGAAAACAGACCGTGGCTTAGGCGGATTATTCCTGATTAAAGAAACTCACATACTAGATTTTCTATCTTATTTTTTTTTTGGTAATGAGGATACCTGTAGGGTCTTGTGCTTACTAGTGGTTAACTCAGAAGTAGGGGAATTCGATGATCATGGTGGTGTGTGGGAGGAAACTCAGTAGGTTCCTTGAATACTTGGGCAAATTTCGAAAATAGTTCACGGAGCTCTGTAGGAACTTCAGTAGTTTGGTCTAGTTAGGATGATGTTGTCACCATGTAAAGAAAGAACCCAGTTCCTGATAAATGTATCAATTCTTTCTCGCTCATGGGAGCAAGCTTGAATTGTTGTAACCCCAACATGAAGGTCATGCTTAGCCTCTTATAATCTGTCTCAATTGGGTCCAAGGTTCCAGTCATTGTACTCCTAAGACTGTCTGACATGCAGCAATGGGTAGTACGTAAAAGTCTGCTTAGATCGTAAATCCTTAAATTGTGAGCAAGAACCCCAAACAACTTCCAATGCATTCAATGATTTCCTTGTTACCAACAGTCACCTGAAACACCTTGTCGCGTATCATCGGTAAACCCAGTTTTGTCACGACCATTTGATCAATAAAATTATAGGTACTGCCCCCATCGATTAGCACCGTCAACTCCTTGTTTCCTACCTTCCCAATGACCCAAAATGTCTACGGGTGGGTCGTTCCAACCAAGGCATGAAACGAAATTTCTGGTATGGCCTCCTGTGATGTTATCTCAATTTCCATGTCTACATCGTCGGTTTGGTGATGTCTACATCATTAGATTGTTTGAGGGAGTGTGATGTCGGTTATGATTAGAGTTGGTCGAGATGGATGGTCTGATGTGAGATGCTTTTTCGGTTCCGAAGGGATTGATGTTTTTTCTGTGGTGGGTAGGTAGGTGGGTCGGTGGTGGGTTGGTTTTATTGCATTCGTAGGGCTTGTAATTCGGTGATAATTTGGTTGAATCTTGATTCATGGCTGACGAGAATCTCATTGAATTCATTGTGGAACTCCACATTCGATTTTCCACGTGTATCCATAGAACCAGGCTCTGATACCACTTGTTAAGAACAAATTTGGGAGAGAACAAGAAGAGAGAAGAACAGAGGTTGGAGAGGTCTTTTGTTTAATTATGTGATGATCTTTATTCGCTTTCAAACGGGACCTAAATAGACCTCATAATGTTACAACTGATAACTACAATAAAATAGGGATTCCTAACTAGTGGAGCTGAAGACATGGAGAGCTTAGAGATGGCAATGGGGTGGGGTAGCCTTCTCCGCACCCCACCCCATTTATTTTGTGAAAACCATCACCTTATAAAACACCACCATGGATGGAGTAGGTTGGGGCGGGGCGGAGTACAATGGGGAGTGCTTTCCCTATCCCCACCCATTTACCCCATATAAATATATATATATTGTTATTTAAATGACAAATATATAAGTATTGAATATGATAGTTATATTTAATTTTTTTTATTGGTTAAGTTTTCTCACATAACTGATGTGCACCTTCTTTTTCTTTTGTTGCCATTGTCATCACATTCAATTGGGTTTGTTTTCACTCCATGTTGTTCTTCTATGTTTACACAATTTTCTCTTGATGACACCGGTATTGGTTCTTCAATTTCTAGTGCATCTATAGACATATTTATGCCTACTTGAAGTAGTGATAAACGAATTAAATTTAATTCAAGAGTTGAGAATTATTAAAGTAATAAACTTGAAAAAAAAAATACTGTTGTTATTAAACTTTTAATTTTAAAAGTTATTTGAGAAAGAAACTTAATGTATGTTCTCTTGCGTTTGAGGTTTAAGCTTGAACGGTGAACTTCGAGTTGTTTGAGAATTAGAGACTTAGAGTTGAAGTTAGCAGCTATAGTTTTTTTAATAATATTTTGTTTTGTCACTTTATGTTAAGTAACGGTAGAGAGATGTAAAGTTATGGTTAATGTATATATATTTCTTATTTTTATTTAGATATATTTATTTTCTTTGAAACTATGTAGCTTAACTAAGTATTATTTTAAGCGGGGCAAGGTTGGGTGGGGAGTATAAAACCTATCCCCGCCTTATACCTATTGCGGGTTAGATTATCTATCCTCATCCTCACCCTATCCCTACTAAATTGAAACCCATCCCTACCCCAAAAGTGCGGGTCCTCACGGGCCCCGTCCCAGTGGGGAATTTTTCCATCCCTAGAAGAGCTTCTAGCATTTCCAATCTTAACAACTATTATTATTTGAATAATTGAAATGCAATGGAAAACACTACCAACAACCTTTCAAACTTGGTCCTGCTCATGCGTACTGCCTTAAGGCATTGTGTTGGATAACTTGGATGAAAGGATTAGCTGTGCAGATGCATGTAGGAGATCAAAAGTCTTCCTAGATTGAAGTCAAATTAGTTATACCTAGTGCCTAGTGTTGTATTAATTGTGTTGTATTTTGTTTATTAAAGTAGGTAGATGATAGTTGTTGTATTTATTAGATTAGTTGTAATTAAGGAGATTAACCCTCATTCCTCTTGTATAAATTCTGAAAGTTTTCAATCAATAAAGCAAGAGATTTTCTTCTCTCAGAAAAACCACATGGTATCAGAGCCTAGTTAGGTTAACTTAATCTTGTTTTTTTTTTTTTTTTTTTTTTTTTGGCCTTCGTTGTCATCCTCTTTCTATGTTTGCCTTCATTGCAAACTTATTTTGTTTTTTGGCCTTTATTGCCATCTTCTTTCTGTGTTTGCCTTCATTGCAAACTATAATGACTGAATCCTCCATTATTCAAAACCCAAACCAGGGCTCTATCTATAGTGATAACCCTACTCTTCAAATTACCACCTCAAAACTCAATGGGATAAAATTCATGGAATGGTCCTAATCTGCTAAATTATTTTTGAAAAGCAAAGGAAAAATGAAATATGTGTTAGGAATAGAAATGGCTCCCAAAGAAGATGATCTTAAATATGAGAGATGTGATATAGAGAATTCAATGGTGATGTCATGGCTTCTCCACTCAATGAAACCAGAAATCAACAAAACTTATCTTCTTCTCACTATAGCCAAGGAGATCTGTGACACAGTCACACAAACTTACTCCAAGGTAGGCATTGTTGCGCAACTTTATGAATTAAAGTGTCATATCATCAATACTAAGCAAGGGAATGTGTAAGGACCTCTATTTTGTGATTGACTTATTTCATGACATACCATATTGGAGATGATTGTGTAATGGGTAGCTTAGGTCATTTTATTGATTATCAATGCAAGCTTCCAAACATCTCCATGACTTCAAGATCAAGAGCTTCAAAAGGTATAACACTTGACCCTGATTCTTGAAGAGATTAGGGTGCACACACACATTTCATGCATTTGTAATTAACATGCATTTGTACCTCATTGTTTATGTGTGCATTCCTCTCACAACCACACTTGCACTTCATGTTAGTCTTAAGTAAGGTGTAATTCATTTTCGTTTGTGTGATCGGAAACGTCCGCGCTTGCATGATGGTGTGCATGTTTTAGTGCGATGGTTGACCACTTGCAAAAGTCCCATTCTTCTCTTGGATAAGTGTTAGATTTGGTTTGGTTTTTTGGAGTAAGTGTCTAGTTTCAAAAGATTAGATTTCAATGATTTCAATGATTTTCAAAACTGACCTTTGTATGGTATTGTGACCATAACTTTTTATACAAAGCTTCAAAATGAAATTTGAAAATTTTTGTACAAACTAGTCACCCATACCTTTCTAACGATATATTATTCATAATATTTCATGACCGTTTGGATTGGTTTTGATATCTCCAAAGTGACCACTAAAACAGGTCATCTCTGCTGTTTTCCAAATCTGACATTTGGTCATTCAAATGACCATAACTTTTTCTATAGACATCAAAATGTATTTCAGTGAAAAGGAGTAGAAAGTAGACATCCATACCTTTCCAACGGTATATCATACGAAAGGTTTTGATGTCGTTTTGTCATGTTTTAGGGTGCTCGAATCTTGAGCTAGTGCACTGTCAATGCTTTACCGCTCCCTGTACAGCCCCTTGTGCACGTGCCTGGGAAGTGATTCCCCTTGTGCTAATTTCCAGTGCCTTTACCGCTCCCTGTGCAGCTCCCTGAGCACTTACCTAGGTAGCAGTACGTGTAGCGGTCTGACGCGTTTTTGCAACCTGTTGGGCAAAACAATGTCATTTCATCTAGGGCAATATATATATTGATCTCTTACTTCTCTTAGCCATTCAAAAGCTTCAAAGATCATATTTTAGAGTGAGGAAGAGCTCCCCTAGTGAGAGAAAGCAAAGCTTACTTCTTTAACTCTATAAACCTAAAACTTATCTCCATCTTGCATCATTCAACATCATTTGAGCATGGGTCTTCATAGTTTCATGACTAGGTAAGTTAGAACTTCATTGAATATCATTTAATGTTCTTTTTACTCTAAATTAGGTATTTATTGCTTGATTAAATACCTAGACTCTATTTATTGTATATATTTATGAGTCTTGATAACATGATTGAGTTTGTTTGTGATAGCTTAATTGATTAGGCTGTTTTGCCTAAATAGCTAAGCCTTGAATATTCTTGTGGAATTAATTGTTGATTAGGTTGATAGACAAATGTTTGTTTATCTAGTCAAACTCTATTGAATGTTTATGTGGATTTAATTGACAATTAGGTTATTAGAAATCTCTACAACTAATTGAGACCTCATGTATGTGCATGTAGGTTTGTTTGATAATTAGGTTGTTAGATTTGCATATTGACATCTAATTAAACGTCTAGTGTTGCACTCTTTGCATTTGTGCATAATTATTGTCATATTCACTTAGACTTTTAATTCTCTTCATAGAGTCAAAGTCTTATGGCTTCTAGGTAAAGTTGCACAAGCATTGTACTAGCTCCTCTGTAAAAAGCCTGCGGGTAAATTAGGAGGTGCTCACGCCAAGAGTAGTGGATCGTGGAGATCACTTAAGGGTGTAACTTTCTCTTCATATAGAGGTTGTCTAGGGTTGGTCTAGGTTCGCTATTAAAGGCTTACGGGTAGTAGTGGTGGGTTAGTGATCGAGAATGGTTGAGGTCAACCTATGTTGTAAATATCATTACAAGTAGTGGATTCGAGGATCGTGTGTGGCTAGCATAATAGCTCGTGGTTTTTCCTTATTGAAGGTTTCCACATAAAAATCAAGTATTCTTTAATTTCTGCATTTTACAATTGATTTATTTTGTTGTGTGTTTGGGATTTTATATGTTAACGCTGACCGATCGAAAAATTGGTAATAATCAATTAATAACCCATTCACCCCCCCTTTTAGGTTGTTTTAGGCGCGCGCGCGCACACACACACACACACACACACACATATATATATATAATCTGTTACAGAGTATTATAATAATCTCAAAGGTTTATGGCTTGAATTAGACCTATATGATAGTATTAAAATGGAGTTTGCAGCTGATACTAAAAAACTCACAGATTGACTGGAAAGAGAACGAATCTTTGAGTTTCTCATGGGTTTAAATCAAGAGTATGATCATGTCTGTGGTCAAGTTCTTGGAAAAGAGCCCTTACCACCTTTGAGTGAAGTATTTGCCATTGTTCGTGTGGAAGAGAGTCGGAAGAGTGTGATGCTTGGAAAAACAGGCACTTCCACTCTTGAAAATTTAGCACTTGCAGCTTCAAAATCATCTAGCAATGCCGGAAATTATATAGGAGATTGGATAAAGTCAATGGATAAAGACAAACAGTGGTGCGACTATTGTCAAAAACAAAGACACACTAGAGATACTTGCTGAAAACTTCATGGGAAGCCTTCTTTTGGCAATAAATGGACTGGAAGACCTAGAGGAAAAGAGGGAAATCAGCAAATGAAATCTGGGCAAGCTTATCAAACCACCACCATGGAGGACAACCATAAGTCATCTGGATTCAACAAAACTGATATCGAAAACCTCAAGAAGCTGTTAAACCAACTTGAGGGCAACAATGCAAACTCATCTCAAATTTCAGGTTCTTGTTCCATGGCTCAATCAGGTATAAAAGCCTTAATGACTTCCAAAAATTACTCTAACATCTGGATCATAAATTCAGGTACTTTAGACCATATGACAAGTATCTTAACTCTTTTTTCCAAGTTATTTGCCATGTTTAGGAAAACAAAAAATAAAAGTGGTAGATGGGTCATTCTCCTCTGTAGCTGATCAAGGAATTGTCAAACTCACCCCAAATTTAACCTTAAATTCTGTTCTTTATGACCCAAATTTGTCTTATAACTTGCTGTCTATTGAAAATATCACTAAATATTTGAATTGCACAATTGTGTTCACTTCTTCTGGCTGTAATTTTTAGGACCGTGTGACTGGGAAGACGATTGGGCATGCTGAGTAGAGAGATAGGCTTTACTACTTGGAGGCTGATTGAAGGAATGGCAGTCTACAACCTAAAGGCTTGGTTTCAACTTTAAAAAAGAATTCATATCAGATCTTTCTTTGGCATTATCGTTTGGGACACCCACCATTTCAGATGTTGAAAAAATTATTTCCTTCCTTGTTTGCAAACAATAATGCTAGTAATTTTCACTATGAGTCTTGCACTTTTGCTAAGCATCATCGAGTTAGTTTTCAAATAACAAAACCACAAATTATCTCTCCATTTAGTTTGATTCATTCAGATGTTTGAGGTCCTTCTCGTATCCCTAATATTTCAAGAACTCGCTGGTTTGTTATATTCATAGATGATTGTACTAGAACAACTTGGGTTTACTTAATGAAATCCAAATATGAAGTTTCTACTATTTTCCTTATCTTTCACAAACTTGTTAGCACTCACTTTGGGGGAAAAATCCAAACACGTAGATTCGATAATGGTAAAGAGTACTTTTATCAAGAATTGATAAGGTATTGGGAAGGTGAAGGCATTTTGCACCACTTCAAATGTGTTGATACCCCGCAACAGAATGGGGTGGCTAAAAGAAATAATCGTCATTTATTGGAGGTGGCTTGTGTTTTTTTGTTCCAAATGAAGATGCCAAAAACCTATTGGAGAGAAGCCATTCTCACATCAGCCTATATGATAAATAGGATGCCAACTAGAGTTCTGGAATTCCAAACACCAGTTGAAAGGCTCACTGCCCTGTTTTCAAATTATCAAGGAGTTGGCTCTTTACCACCAAAAGTTTTTGAATGCGTCTCTTATATACATATCTATCAACATTTGCGAGGAATGTTGGATACAAGAGCTGCAAAATGTGTGTTCTTAGGCAACTTTTCAACATTAAAAGGATACAAATGCTATCATCCTCCAACAAGGAAGAAATATGTCACTATGGATGTTACATTTGTGGAAGATCAGACTTATTTTCAAGGCACTAATCTTCATGGGAGAATAGCTCAAAAATTGAAGATAAGTGGTGGGATGTTGAGGCTATGGATGTTGGAGGACCGATTATTGTTGCTGAAAATAACCAAGTTATTGATGACAATGACCCTAATCTGAATGCTAGTCCTAGTACCCTTCCCTACAATGAACATGTGGTTGCTTCTTCAAATGCTCCTACAAATCTAAGTGACATTCCTACCAGCTTTTCAAAAAATGAAGAAACTATTGATGAGAGACCCAAAACTCTAACTTTTAATGTATACTCCAGGCGGAGAAAGTCCATCCTCACCTCAGTTGCTCCAATTGTCAACCTTGACACATGTACTCAAAATATCAATCAAAATTCTTCTTTATCAGAAAATCTTGAATTACCGATTGCTTTGAAAAAAGGGGTTCGAAGTTGTACTCGATACCCTATGTCTAATTTTGAATCCTTGTGGAATTTATCACCTTAGTATTGAGCATTTCTTTCTCAAATTATTTCTCAGCAAATCCCAAAATCAGTCCAAGAAGCCTTGAATTCAAAACCATGGAAGCATGCTATGAATGATGGAGATAAGAGCATTGGAAAAAAAAATCAGACATGGGAGATTGTTGATTTACCACAAGGAAAAAGAATAGTAGGCTGCAAATGGATTTTTACAATCAGATACAAGGCAGATGGCACTCTGAATAGGTATAAGGCAAGACTTGTGACCAAATGATACACTCAGACGCATGGCATAGACTACCTTGAAACATTTGCTCAGGTGGCAAAAATGAATACGATCAGAATTCTCTTCTCTCTGGTAGCAAATAAGGACTGCCCATTACATCAATTTGATGTGAAAAATGCATTCCTTCACGGATATTTGGAAGAGGAAGTCTACATGGAAAAAACATCAGACATGGGAGATTGTTGATTTACCATAAGGAAAAAAAGCAATGGGCTACAAATGGATTTTTATAATCAGGTACAAGATAGATGGCACTCTGAATAGGTACAAGGCAAGACTTGTGGCCAAATGATACACTCAGACGCATGGCATAGACTACCATGAAACATTTGCTCCGGTGGCAAAAATGAATACGATCAGAATTCTTTTCTCTCTGGTAGCAAATAAGGACTGACCCTTATACCAATTTGATGTGAAAAATGCATTCCTTTACGAATATTTGGAATAGGAGGTCTACATGGAAAAAAAAATCAAACATAGGAGATTGTTAATTTACCACAAGGAAAAAGAACAATGGGATACAGATGGATTTTTAGAATTAGATACAAGGCAGATGGCACTCTGAATAGGTACAAGACAAGACTTGTGGCCAAAGGATACACTCAGACGCATGGCATAGACTACCATGAAACGTTTGCTCCGGTGGCAAAAATGAATATGATCAGAATTCTCTTCTCTCTGGTAGCAAATAAGGACTGGCACTTACACCAATTTGATGTGAAAAATGCATTCCTTCACAGATATTTGGAAAAGGAAGTCTACATGGATGTTCCACCAGGATACGAACAAAAATCATGAAAAAACAAGGTGTGTAAGCTTACAAAGTCCCTTTATGGCCTTAAGCAGTCACCACGAGCTTGGTTTGGGAGGTTCACTAAGTCAATGATAAAAAGAGGTTACTTTCAAAGTCAAGGTGATCACACTTTGTTTATTAAAAATTCTTCTATTGGGAAATTTGCCTTGATTGTATATGTAGACGACATCATTGTCACAGGTGATGATATTCAAGAAATGATGGGTCTAGAGGCATACTTAGCAACCAAATTCGATATCAAGGACTTAGGCAAGCTAAGATTTTTCTTAGGGATAGAGGTGGCTCGGTCTGAACATTGAATATATATCTCTCAACAAAAAAAATCCAAGATCTTCTTCAAGATACAAGTATTCTCGGCAGCAAGCCCATTGATACTCCTATATAGCTAAACCACAAGTTACGAGAAAATAAGGATGACGAGATGGTTGATCAAGGAATGTATCAAAGGATGGTTGGAAAACTGATTTACTTATCACATACAAGGCCGGACATAGCCTATGTAGTAAGTGTTGTAAGTCAGTTCTTGCATGCTCCCCTTAAATCACATCTTGATGCTGTTTATAGAATTATTAGATACTTGAAGGGCACACCAGGCAAGGATCTTTTATTTCAAAAGAATAATGGATTAAAATTAGAAGCTTATACGGATGTTGATTGCGATGGATCCATGGTTGATAGGAGGTAAACTATGGGTTATTGTACCTTCTTGGGAGGGAATTTAGTTACATGGAGAAGCAAGAAACAACCGGTGGTTGCTCGCTCTAGTGCATAGGCAGAATTTAGGGCTATGGCTCAAGGGATATGTGAATTGCTTTGGCTAAAAATAGTTCTCTCATATTTTAAGGTGGAAGTGAAAAAACCAATGATGTTGTACTGTGGTAACAAATCTGCGATAAACATAGCCCATAATCTGGTTCATCATGACTGGACGAAACATGTGGAAATAGATAGGCATGTCATCAAAAAGAAACTAGAATTAGGTACAATTTGTATTCCCAACATACCATCTTCTAATCAGCTTGCAGATGTGCTCACAAAAGGATTGCCAGGTAAATCCTTTCATCAGATTGTTGACAAGATTGGGATGCAAAATATCGTTGCCCCAGCTTGAGGGGGAGTGTTTGATAACTTGGATGAAAGGATTAGCTGTACAGATGCATGTAGGAGATCAAAAGTCTTCCTAGATTGAAGTCAACTTAGTTGTACCTAGTGCCTGGTGTTGTATTAATTGTGCTGTATTTTGTTTATTGAAATAGGTAGATGATAGCTATTGTATTTATTAGATTAGTTGTAATTAAGAAGATTAACCCTCATTCCTCTTGTATAAATTCTGTATGTTTTCAATCATTAAAGCAAGAGATTTTCTTCTTTTAGAAAAATCCCACAATGGACAATAACACATGCAAGCCATGCAAGAATGGTTCGTATCACCTTTTTTTATAGTCTCATAGACATGATTAGGAAGTCCCACTCTATGGGTGATTCCCGTAATTGGATCTTGAACACATAACAATTTGAAACACCCTGAAATGTGACACATGTGTGAACATCAAACACTAAAATAATCTCACCTCATTAAAAATTATAAGAAATAGTGACTGAGTTTCAATGGGATTTCACTCGAATCTCTCATCGGCGTTCTCTAGAAACCAAGATCCGATCAAAACCCCGAGTCAACCACTTCTTTTGGAGCTCATATAAGGAGTCGGTAGTGGTCGTGTCGCCGAGTCCGCTCACTCCGTTGCCTCTCACCACCCGGCCGACCTGTTACTCTGCCTACACGTCGTCATCGTCTTCCATTGTTGAAGATGTGGTGTTCTTCTCCATTTTCCCGGAATGAATTTCTGGTTTTTTTAAAAAAAAAAAAATTGATGTTGTATTGATTGAAAGAGAAGTTTGGATTATTGCAATTGATTTAGGTTTTTTTTTTTTTTTTTTTTTTTTTGTGGAATTTGATTGAAGAAAGTTGGATTGTGTGGAAAATGTAAGAAAAAAAATTATGTATGGATCTCACAACAAGAATCAGATGGAGAGCAATGTGAAACCCACCTATTGGGATGGGTTTTCACACTACCCCCATAGAGGGTAAGGTAATCACTTTATTGGTTTAAAAAAAAAACTCAAAACCGGTAATAAACAAGTGAATATTATTAGATTCTCATTCCCATGTAAAGATTGTCCCATACCAAAAAGCCCCTAAGCTATTTATTCTTGTTCACATTAATTAAGTAATAAGTACTGATTTTTTGGGTTTTTTTTTTTTTTCTCCTATATCATTTGATTCAACAAGGACTTGATTTTTTTTATTAACTTATTACTAAAAAAAATCATATTTATGGGTGGTGCACCCAAATAGTTAGAGTGAAGCTATTGACAATCCACTAAATATTTTTTGACACTTCATATTAATTTTTTTTTTTTATTATATGATAATTTTATTCTAATTAAAATTACTTAAAAGGACAAATAAATTCTAAATACAATCCAAAACAATGTTGCTAAACTCTAACATTAATTTATATATATATATATATATATATTTGTGTTTTATAAACCTTAAAACATTTTTTTATTAATATTATTAAATTTTTATTTGATTCTAAAGTGATGAGAATTATTGACAACAGGAAACAAACAAATTTTTTTCAAATGTTGATTTTTGCAGATTTTTTTGGCCTGAACCAACAATAAGCAAAAAAATAAGGTTATTTTTTTGTCGCAAAATAAATAATAATTAAAAAAACTTGTCAATTTCAATATCCATGATATATATATAATTTTTGAACAAAATGATTTGATTTAAAAAAAAAATAGATTTTTACGATGGAGTATAAAAGGTAAAAATGATAATCTTGGAACAAAATAGAGTGTTTTTAGAATTTTTTTAAAAAATATGTAAATTTTTAGAATAGAGTGTATTTAGTAGGGGTGTGTGCAGTTTGTTTCGGTTTGGTTTTAGTCAAAACTGTATTACACTAACGTATTTTCGGTTTTTGAAAACGATGAATTGGTTTGAATCATTTTGCACCTTAAAACCGAATTAGACCGAACATCTTTATCTCTGTTCGTTTCATTTCGATTTTGGGCCTAATAAACATATTAAAAAACCTGACTCGTCCCTGACCTTCGAAACCGATTGGATCTAAAAAGAATAGCTTGGCCCAGCCTGGCCCATTTGACACTGCTCTTCTTTTGGCCCTCTCTCATTTCTCATATTCAGAAATCTTTGAATTCTATAAAAGACCTTTAATTTCTTCATTTATTGAGCCTTAAATTAGAGACAAACTAATACTGATTTTGTAACTTCCATAGTTAAGAGCATCTCCAATGCAAATATACATTTTTAAGTTTCTAAGTAGTGCCACATCAGCATTTCTATTTATTATGGGCCCACTTTTGAAAAAAAATTAAAGAAATGTATATTCACATCTCCAATGCAATTATCTAAAGTCAAATATGCATCCATTTTTTGTCCAATCATAATAAAACAATTATTATACTCTCCCCCCTCTTTTATTTTACAATTAAATGAGGTTTAATCTCATTGGTGGAAAAAGTTGAAAGCTTTAATCTTATTGGTGGAACGAGTTATTGGTGGAACGAGTTAGAAATCCTAGTCAGCATTTCTAGGAGAGTTTCTAGAATTAGAAACTCAACTCATATTCTCTAACTTTTTTTTGGCCACATCATCTCCATATTCAACTTAGATAATAGCATTGGAGAGAGTTTTTCTAACTTTTTTTAATATCTATCCTATGTGGCACTCCATTTTCGCCAAATACATAATAGCATTGGAGATGCTCTAAGAGACCCTTAAAATATTATATCGAAAAAAAAGTTTGAAGGCAATAGATTTGATTTAAGGATCAGCCATAATACTTTCAAGTATTGAAAATCATAAAAATTTAATCAGTTAGAGAGATCAGAGATGAGTTTACAAACTTATAGACAAGCAATATAAATCTCATCTCTTACATTCTTCTGTACCTGCTTTTGTTGATAAAATATTTTAATCGGGGGGGGGGGGGGGGGGGCTCGAATCCACAATTTCGTGGTGTGGATATGAGGGGTATACAACTGGGTTAACCACATCTTGTCTAATATATGCATATGTTTGGTTGACATTTTTTAATTATATAAATTAACACAGATTGATTATTTTAAAAATAAATAACATATCAAAAGTATAATATAGTATTAGGGGTAATGAGTGAGATAATTAATATCGTAAGAGAGAACAAAATTATTTGAATGATAATAAATTAGTTGAGATAGAACATATATGTTATGATTAAATTACATTTATATTTAAGATACATTGAAAATAAATACTATATTTAAAATCAAAGATATTTTTTATGTGATTTGATGGAAAAAATATTAGATGTCTTGTTTATAATAAAACTAGAAAAATAAGGAATGAAATAGGGGTAAAAGGATAAAGATCTAAGAATTAAGGGTGTTATAAAAGTTAAAATATAGGAAAAGTTGTAATTCGGGGAGGGGGTTTCCGTCCCTCGTCATGGATTTGTTTTTTATACCAGGACGAAGAATGTTGACCATAAGATTTATATACTTTAACTCAAAATGTATTTACTTATCAAAATTTCTCCATAATTTATGGTCTGCATTCTTCGTCCTGATATACCAGGACGAAGAATGTTGACCATAAGATTTATATACTTTAACTCAAAATGTATTTACTTGTCAAAATTTCTCCATAATTTATGGTCTACATTCTTCGTCCTGATATATTTTATATCATGACGAACTGACAATATAAAAAATATATATGTATATATATATATATATATTTATATATACACTCGTCATCTTTTAATGTCAGCCATTATCTTTGTTGTGTTTTTTCCTTTTTTTTCTTTTGCAAAAATGTTGTGATCATTATCGTCTTCTAAGTTCTACCAAGTACCAAGCATGTGGGAAGAAAGCAATGAAAATAAATATTTGGCAAGGTGAGCCTTAGCCACCGACAGCTATTTATGGCATTCCTGCAGGCTGCAGCTGGATTGGGTTGGCAGGTTGCTCATTCATATTAATTCCATCTAACAAGTATCAATACTCACAATTCTTTTTATTTTATTTTATTTTTTATATGTGGTGACAGCAAATTGAATTTGGAAAATATTTTCGGACCAAATTATTCACAATTAATTTTAAGATATAGTATGTATATTAAATTGTCCCGTCTATATATAAACACGTATTTTTATATATTGTAAAATACCTTATCTAAAACACTATTTATATCATCATCCTATTCGATGAATGAAATGACTTTCAACCATATACGGAAAACTCAACTGTCGATGTTATGAATCATAAATGTCAAAATAAAAATTTTCACTGCACGTTGATATTATGAATAAAAATAAAATATCACTGATATTAGATAACCCAAAAATTTAGTCCAAATTTCGACCCAAATGATTTGTCAAGTGGTTTTTTTATTATCCACATTATCTTATGTTGTATATGGTGATGACAAGTTATTTGCCACATCATTTGGGTTAATTATTTGTATTGTATAGCACTCATAAAATAATTATAGATCACACAGTCAAGAATCAAGATCGATCAAAGGTGTCGATATTGCCAACCATAAAATTAATTAGTATACTCACATTTTATTAAAAAAATTTAATTATAAAAAATTCTAATATAAATTTACCAATA
The DNA here is from genome assembly GCA_035582765.1 of Acer negundo. Lineage (NCBI taxonomy): Eukaryota > Viridiplantae > Streptophyta > Magnoliopsida > Sapindales > Sapindaceae > Acer > Acer negundo. The sequence continues at coordinate 13,257,366 of CM069241.1, read as the reverse complement.
AGGATAAATTATTTTAATTAAAAATAAACCAAATACTATATATTCATTGATTACACCAATATCTTCAACTATATCGTTTTACTAAAAAAAAAAAAAAAACTTACGATAAACCGTAACTTATGGTAAACCATAATTTTATTTCAAGTATCAAACTTTCTCATCATCACAAGATTATCATTTAACAAAATAATGGAAAAAAAAAATTCAGAGGACTCTAGTAATACAAAGGTATATATTTCCTTATTTTTTAATTTTATCTTTCTTATATGTCTAGTTATAAACTCTATCGATAAATAAAAAGTGATACATTAAGCATATACCAAAGCTGATAAAGACCAAATATTTAGTGAATCAAAGCAGTTAATACATGCATACTACGCAAGCAATGGAATTTTAAGTGAACAATTAAGCACATCAAGTCATTAACACACCTTTGATTTCTCACAAAAAGCTGGATTAGAAAACCAAGTTTCACCAACTGTAACATCAGGAAAAAGAGGTTTTCCGTTGAATGAAACCGCTGCCATAGAAAATGTTACAATCACCCTTCTAATAGATGGAACTTTAGCACATAATCTAATAACATTAAGCGTTCGTTTCAATGAAGGGTCAACTATATCTACTTTAAAATATAGCTATATATAGATGAGTTTTTATTTTTATTTATTTATTTTTATGATATATATATAAAAGAGAATTCTAAATTGAAGATCTTTTGACTTTATATACAATCTAGTTCTACATCTTCTCTTTCATTAGTCTCTTACATTCGAGACATTTACAATAGTAAATTGGATCATCATTAGAAGATGATTTGATTCTAAAAATAATATAATTTTTTTTTTTATAAATTGGATTTATTAATAATTTAAGAGGGTTTATTAATAAAACGAATATATTCATTTTAATAAGGGTACTATTTGCATTAGGATCGGTGCTTATAGTAATGTTTATTTTTTAAATTTTAGACATGAGTGTACTTATAAAAATGAGTGTATTAATTAGTTTTATGAGTGACAATATCCACACTCTTGATCAAATACAATAGTTTTATTCTAGCTCACCATTGCCTATTATTGGTCAATTTCTATATAATTATTACCTAATAATGACATTAAATTTTAATAAACTTTTGTTGATATAGTACAATAATTCGGGGTTTGGGAGAAGAAGTGACTCTAGCCCATAGTATCACTGTGTAGGTTTGAAATACATACCACTTGGCCAATCTTAGAGCATCTTTAAAAGACTCCTCTATTTTCAATATTCAAATGTTTATTTGCTTACCTATATGACAATTTAAAGAGTGAAAAAAGAGGAACCCATCCAAAAGTCTCTTAAATTAGAAATAGGTTTATATTATTTTAATGAAAGTACTAAAATTCTTCCCCCTAACAAATCTAATTACCCTACATTTTTTTCAAGTTAGAAATAATAACATGTTATTATTAAATATTCAATATTAGTCTCATTTTAAAGATTTAGATAAGACCTTTTTAATGGTATAATTTTAATGATGATAAAATTTATAAATTAAAACTTATTATATATTAATTGAATTTAATTAAAAAGATAAAAAGATATAGATGTCAAATATTAATGATGATTTGATATAAAAAATAATATAATAATAATTGAAAATGGAGAAGTTGTTCTTCAATATTGAAGAGAGAGAAGTGAAATCTTATCTGAAGAATCTCATTTGAAGAGTCTGATGTGGCTCATTTGACTTTAACAAATATCTCATTTGAAGAGCCTTTTGGTGATGCTCTTATCTAGTCTAATTTTAATAGAATTTTAAGCATAAAGTATTAATTCAAAGGTTAATTAAATTTCATTGACTTATTTTATTGTAAGGAATGTATAGAATTATTATCTTAAATTTAATTAGTTAGAATCCGTTGCATATTTATGTCGCAAACCTTTTATGTATACTTGAGACTCATTGTGTTATTGGTACATTATTGTTACAATAAACTATCAAACAAGCTTTGAATTATTCTATTGAAGACTAGATATAAGAGGATGTTTTTAATTTTAATTTTATTTTTAAATATTACAATAATTCGGGGTTTTCTGGGGGAGGGAGGAGAGACTGATCGAACCCACAATCTCGTGGTGTTGGTGTGAGAGATTTTATCACCAAGTCAACCTCATCTTATCGGGATGTTTTTAATCTCATTGACATATTCTACTAACATGCATGGAAGAGCTTTGATGTACCCGGTGATAAATCTTTCACTCATACTATGGCCTAGTTTGGCATTACTATGCTTTTGGAAGAATTGCTTTTGATTCTACTGTGGGGAGAATCAGCTGAATGTTTGATAAATTAATTTTTAAAAGTGTTATGAGAACAAAAAACAATTTCAATGTGTTTGGTAAATTGTCAGTAAAAAGTGCCGTGGGGTTACAAAATTACTAGAAACGACGCAAATGAATATTGAAGATGTTTTGAAAATAAATGATTTGTTTTATTTTCGTATGACCATAAACATATTATAAAATAAATAATTTATTTTATTTTTGTGTGATCATAAACATGTTATAAAATAAATAAATAAATAGTTTTATTTTTTTGTGACCATATCACATTATTACTTTTTTTTTTTTCTATTGCCACATATAGTACGAATATATTAAGAAAACTCTTTTGATTTATTCCATAATTTTTTTTTTCCATATCAATAGTTTGTAAAAAAATCATTAATCTTGAAGAGAAACGTGTTTTCAATATTGTTTTCCCAAGAAGCAGTTTTTTAAAAACAAGAAAAACTAACTTCTTATTTTCTGATTCTGACGAAGCTAAAAGTGGCCAAAAACTCCTCCCTAAAATTTTACCAAACACCCAAGTCTATGTCCAGAATTACTTTTTATCCCAAAAATAGGTCTAGAAGCAATGCGAAACTGGGCTTATGTTATATAAATAGTGGGATACTGTTATGCGGGGTCGACCCTAGGATAGCCTAATTAGGTAATCGTCTAGGGCTCCTGAATTTTAATTATTAATATTAGACATATATTTAACAATTAGGTCCAAGTAGCCAGCATTTAATTAAAAACAGACCCCATATGTTTGATTAAAAAAAAAAATGCCCACATTCTTTCTTTCTTTCTCTAAGAAAAAATCTCGGAACCGGCCCTGCTATTCATAATTATTTTTTTTTTCATTTTTTGAGTTGGTCATGTACATATTGAAATATATGAAGAATCAGTATAAATTATTTATTAAAATTTTGAATCTTGATCAAGTGCCCTCGTAGAATATGTTAATTGTTAAAAAAAAAAAAAGTGAATTGAACCGTTTATATTTATATGAATATATATGATCAAGACCAACTATCATCTAAGACAAAATATTTGTTATTGACGCTCAGAATTTTCCCATATTTAAGACACTCTAAGAATATGTTAACAGAAGAACCCTTTGTATTACATGATCAACCCTCGTGAACTTTTTTTCAAAAAATAAAACAAAAAACTCGTGAACTGAAAAGAGATACTTGGTTTGGTTATCAACTCTATGGAATATCACATCGGATGCGATGTGTCTAGCTGGCTATCTGATCACATTTGAAGCTCTTGCTTTAGGACGCGATGTGAGTGGACAATTCAACAGGAAATTACGGTCCAGAGAGTGAATTACTATCAAACAGTGTGACATTGATTATGGCATTGGGACCGCATTTTTCTCTGGTGTATACTATAAAAAAGGGTTGCATGCCTTCCTACTCTGCATTGCAACAAAGAGTTTCTCTTCAGTCTTCTTCTCAGTTCTCTCCCTCTCTCACTTTCAAGTTTCATCCATGTTGATCAATACCAACAACAAGTCCTTCCTCATTCTCATTTCTCTCCTCCTCCTCCTCTCATCCCACATTTATCTTCTCACTGCTGAGGATGGTGAAACCGGTATGCTCTACTACTTCTCTATATAATTGCATGCCTTGTTCAGGCTTGTTTTATTCTCTCATCATGGGAATTATCAGGTTTTTCAACTACATAGTTTTTGACAAAAGGGAATTTCTCATTTGTTTTCATCAATGTGTTTGAAACAATACTCTTATCAGCTTCAAACCTAGACGGGTATAATATTGTGTTTGTGTCCAATTCTGTTCTTGTTCTGACTACCTTATCTGGTATGAATTGAGTCAACTTTGTCTTCTATATATGAATTTATGTCCACTTCTGTATTTGTCTAGACAATAATGAAAATTAGTTAAATGTCTATAATGATATGTACAAACAGTAAATCTCTGTATGCTCTATTAGGTTCTGTGTTTTTGCTTTACAATAAAGAAAGAATTAGCTTCTTTGCTTTTCTAACTATCATTGGCTTCATTTGATTCATTTATTTTCACAACCAAAAATTAAATCATGATTCTTCTGGTCTTTTTTTCCTATACATGTAGTACTTTTTGTTAAGTATTAATTTCTCTTGATTACCTAGGTTACTTTTTGTGTCTTAATTATTAAGAGTCAAGAAAAGAAGCAATTCTCTTTACTATTTCACTTCATCTTGGTTTTGTTAAATTTTCATTATAATTTTCATTTAAGTGGACGTTAACTAGTTTAACTGGTAAGATTCCTAACGTTTGTAACCTGTAAGAGGTCGTTTTTCGCTCACTATTTAAGTTTCAAAAATTTTGTTCCTCAATATCATGATATGTTAATAGTACTAACCTTATGATGTTTCGATATGGATGGTTACAGATAACGAAACTCCGTTTACCTATATAGAAGGAACCGGTAATGGGCCAAAGGAATGGGGGGTGATTGATCCTCATTGGCAAGTTTGCGGGAAGGGACACTATCAGTCTCCTATTGATCTTCTTGACCAAAGGGTAGTGATTTTACCCAATCTAGGGGAATTGCATAAGGATTACAAACCAGCTCCTGCTGTTGTCAAGAATAGGGGACATGACATATCAGTAAACAATTAACCCCTAATACCATATTTGCTTTATTAACCATATTTTGTCTCCTATAATTGATCTTCTTGATCATATTTTGTGTGTCTGAATTAATGAGTGTTTCTTCAGGTGTTTTGGAAGGGAGATGCAGGAAAACTTGACATAAACGGGACGGATTACCAATTGCTTCAAGTCCATTGGCACTCTCCCTCTGAACACTCATTCCATGGAACAAGGTTCATAATTCTGTATATGGAACACAGTTTTTCCAATGAATCAAGTTTTTTTTTTTTTTTTTCTCTGATCTTTTATTTTTGATGAGTTTAGGTATGAATTGGAACTTCATGCAGTTCATAAAAGTGCTAGTGGGAATTTAGCAGTTATTGCCATTGTTTACAAATATGGTCATCCTGATGGCTTCCTCTCAAGGGTATTGTTCAATAAATTTTTTTGCGCTTCATAAAAAAAAAAAAAAAAGGAAAAATCAAATTGAGTTATGTTTGTTTGTTTGCTTGCAGGTGTTGCAGCACAAATCAATTGGGAAGAGTGAAATACCACTTGGGATTGTTAATCCAAGAGACATCAAATTTGGAAGCAGAAAGTATTACAGATATGTCGGATCACTTACCGTTCCTCCTTGCACGGAAGGCGTTGTTTGGACGGTAGTAAAGAAGGTGATCTTCTCTTTAATTTCTCTGTATGTACCTCCATTGATTTTTTGCTTTAGTACACAGATACTATCCATACTCTGTTTTTTTTGCTTATGCAGGTGAGGACAGTTTCAAGGGAGCAAGTGAGAATACTAAGAGAAACAGTTCATGATGTAAGTGTTTCGGAATTAGGATAATTAGCAGATTTGTTTACTAATCAGGAATCCTGATTTAGACACCATTCAGGAATTAAGATCATGTTTTAAAAGGAATTTAATTCCCCCTTCCCACCTAAGGATTCAAGTTTGCTTTCTTGATTTTATTTCTAGTGGAATTTGATTCTTTTTTATTTACATCTTAGTCGAATCATAAACACAATTAATAGTCATTTCAGAAGCTAAATTAAGGATGATTGTCACTTAAGGGTCAAGTAATCAATCTAAAAAAATTGTATGTGCTTGATGTGTATATAACCCAGACACCCAGTTAAGCATTTGATAGCATGCGAGTTTTGATTGTTTGTTGATTTAATATTTTCCAGGGATTGAAGGGAAATGCAAGGCCGACTCAACCACTGGATGGAAGACCAGTTTGGATCTACAATCCAAGAGCAAAGTGACGTGGGGGTTAATGTTGAATTGGAAATCTGAAGAGGAATTAATCTCCCACATGTTCGTATGATATATGATAATTTTATAGATATTGTATTTGAAACATTTTCTTGATGATTTCAAACTTCATTAATAGAGTAAAATTGGATGGTGTTGTTTGTGCAAAATAAGTTGAAAGGAAAATGCACTTGCCATCCCATGCATATGTATTTTCTAAGAGAATGAGCTTATGTATGGCTTCTAAGTTTGGCTTCCAAGTTTACTTCAGTTTGAATTTTACTAATAGAGATGAAATAGTTTTGGTGTCCAAAACAAAAAAAGATTAGAGATATAACACAAATTTGGGAAAAAAAAGAAAAGAAGAAAAAGTGATAATACAAGTGAAAAAAATATATTCAAAAATTAGTCTCCACAGTCCACTCGACCAAAGTCAAGACTTAAATTAAATCTGGACCTTGTAAACGATCAGATCTACAATAAATCGGAACTGACATCGACAACCTGCAAAACCAAAATAAGTGAACGTAGAGCACTTGAGTCTGACAAATGTGTGAGTAATAAAACTATAGTTTATAGTTTAGACTTTAGACAGATATGGAAACCCTTTGGTGGCTGAAGGACTTGTATATTTATAAGAGGGTGGCCAATGATTGGCCCGCTGTGGGTCCCTGATATTTCGCATAGTGGATGATGTCATCCACTTGGTTAGTGAGCCTACTTTAACTCCTTAAAGTTATAGAATAGAGTAATGTTAGATATCACACTTAAAATCACAATATTTCCATCGCAACACATGTAATAAATGATGTGTCAATTTATTAATTGTAGTTACTTGGATTTATAAAAAAAGACAAATAAATACATAAATAAATACATATTCTTGTTTATTTTCAATACTCTTGGTTCATTTGTAATATTGTTATTTTTAGGAATAAAATTGTCTACAAAATAATTTTTCATTTGAGAGTTAACATTCCCATATTTTATATCATTTTATTAATTTATTTAGTAAAAGTATGAGGGTATAATGGTCAATTCATACAAATGAAGCTTAAATAGAGACATTTTAGACTTTTTAACGGTCAAACTCAGTCAACACAAACGGAATGCTAACGGTGTTAGTCTATAAGGGAGGTTTCTAAAATAAAAACATTTGTAATTATACATCCAATAATAGTTCAAAGGTGAGGGGAAGTTTTTAATATTAACCCTATTTTCATTGTAGTAGTTGTTGGATGTGCGACCAAAGTCCCACATTGGCTAAACATGAGGATGATCATGGGTATATAAGTATGGACATTATCTCTATTGGTATGATGCATTTTGAGGAGAGTCCCAAAGGCAAATCTACGCATATGGTAAAAATGAAAAAAGTCCCTCAAGTTTGCCATTTTATTTGTTATGGTCTCTCTAGTTTCAGTATTGGCTTATTTGGTCATTCTATTAAGATTTATATTAAAATTTTGATTTCTAACATTAACAAATGGCAAAATGACCCTGCTACCCCTTTAAAGTAGCTGAGATTGAAGGACAGTTTTGCCCTCCATCTCTCTTTTTAAATTTAAATAAACAAAAACAAAAGATTTTTTCTTTTAAAATCCAGATTGGATCTCCACCATCCATTTGAGATGATGGATGCTAAAGATCACTAGATCTAAAGAACAAAAAAAAAAAATGAAAATAATAATAATAATCCTTTAAAGAAATTAAATGTTGCTCATTTTATTTTCTGTTTAATTGTAAATAAATGGATTTTAAAAAAATTAATCGAATATATATATAGAAATGTTCAAGTCAGTTTGTACTGATATAACTTCATCAATGCGTTGGATGTGGATCATTAGATTTACATACTTTGACTCAAAATGTATGCACTTATCAAAGCTTCTCCATAATCAATGGTTCACATGCATTAGTACTGATATAATTACATCAGTGCGCACTAACTAGAACGGGATCGTATATATATATTAAATAGATCTCCACCATCAATCTCAAAAATGGATGGTGGAGATTAAAAGATAAATAACATAGCAAAAAATAATAAATAAATAAAAAACAAAAAGGAAAATAGGAAAAGAAAAAAAAAAAAGGAAAAAAGGTAAAAAGGAAAAAAAAAATGATGGTGGTCCATCTACAATAGATTTTTTGATCTATCATATCTCCATCCATTGATAGAGAACACAACCTAAACTAGAACCAAACCCAGAATCCACCACCTCATGAACCAACCCCCCTCTGTCTTTCTGTGTGGGATCTCTCGAATCTCTTTGCGAACTGAATCGCACTGGACCTGGGTCATACTCGGGTCGATGTGTTTTGCTGGTTTCGCTCTAGACCCGTGTCCATGCGAGGTCAATGAAAAAGATGCACGTTCAAGCATGGATCGTTCGTTTGAAGACCAGATGATGTTCGTTCGATCGGTTTGGGCGTAGATCAATCGACGTTCTTCATTCTAGATCTGCAATTTGGGGTGAGAGAGAGAGAGAGAGAGAGAGAGAGAGAGAGAGAGAGATTTTAGTTTTTAATTTGATTTTTTTAATATTAGATTTTAAAAAAAAAATTTATTAATTGTTTTTTGATATTTCAATTATTAATATACCATTAATAACCTAAGTTACTATTTTGCCCTTCATTAAAAAATGTTTTAGAATCATGCAAGGCATCTTTACCATTTTAGGTGGCGTTTGTTTTTTCGTCTGAAGTCTGAATATGTCTGAAGTTGATTGAAGTCTGAATGGTGACTGAAATCTGAAATCCTGATGATGTGTTTTTTATTTTTTTATTTTTTTTATTTTTTTATTTTTTTGTTTTTTATGATCTCTAAATATCAATGCTTGAAAACCAGTAACATGAGAATTATACCCTTATAATTATAAATACATATAATTGATATAATTTTATTGTTAATGTGTCCTATAATATTTTTAGTTTAAATTAATTATATAAATATTTGAAAGCTTCATCCAAATTAAAAGTATAATTCATTTTTTAAATAAAAAATAAATGACTATTTATAAATATAATTGATGATAAGATTTAACATAATATATATATACATATATATATATATATATATAATATTAGTCAAGTCTAGAAAGACAAGTCTTCACTCTTCATCATTCACTTTTATTTTATTTTATTTAATTTTTATTAAATGGCAGCATATAACAGCCAAAAAGCCAAAAAACCAAAAAGGAAAGCAAAAAATAAGGAAAAAAGAAGAAGAAGCAAAAACAGAGCAAAGATAGGACCAAGCCTAGATCTCTCTCGGATCTCTTTATTTCTAGAAAGACAGGTCTTCACTCTTCATTATCCACTTCACTTTTTTTATTTATTTATTTATTTATTTATTTATTTTTTTAATGACAGCACATAACAGAGAAAAAGCCAAAAAAGAAAGCAAAAAACAAGGAAAAAAAGAAGAAGAAGCAAAAACAGAGCAAAGCAGGACCAAACCCAGATCACTCTCAGATCTCTTTAATTCTTTCTTCAAGTCTTCAACAACACTACAACAGTGCAACCATAAAACCATCGACCTCCTCCTTTGATGATAAAGAAAAGTTTGTCGGCCTCCTTCGCGAAGGTCACCTGTGAAGGTCGACGGCTACTTGACATCAAAGAGGACGCTAGCCTCCTCTCCTCCAACATCAAGGTTGTCGGCAACCCTCCATGGTCAAATAAGTGCCCATATTTTTGTTTTGAAATAAAAAAAATATGAAGTCATTGTAAATTCTTCTTGAGGGCATTCTGGAAGCAATATGTTAAAATATATCCAGCTTTCTAGTCTTCAAATAAAAGTCAGAAATTTGAACTTTTTTTCTCAGATGTTTTCAATGGTTTTTCAGATCTCATTTCACATAAAAAACAAACAAAATATCTTACTAAGTAACTTTAAGTCTTCAGCCAGAAAAATGAAAAGGCCCTTACTCTCGCACCATTGACTGAATTTTTGAAAATCCTAACGGAATTAGATGGTAGAGACCAAAAAAAAAAAGGATTAATAGATAATGTTTAGACCTAACGAGCCAATTTTGAAACAAGGGGGACTAGAACGGATAATATGGTAAACTAGAGGGCCTTTTTTCATTTTTACCATTTATATTATCGTTGGTCCCAACTAATGGGCTTAAGGGTGTGTTTGATATGACTTTTCAAGTAGAGCTTCTAGGATAGATATTTTAAAATAAAGCTTTTATTGAGTTGAGCTTTTAACAAAAAAAACTTTTGATTGTATAAATTATAAGAAAGGTGTTGACAATATTTTAAAAATAGCTTTTGGTTGTATAAATTACAAAATGGGTGTTGACAATATATTTAATGAAAGAGTTGTATAGTAGAATATCTAAAATTTATAAAGGGTAGTTGAGACAATTCATATGTTTTTAAAAAGCTAAATTTTTTTTTTTTTGGGAAAAACCCAATTTTTGGGCTTCTGCTTCTCATAATCAACCTAAAATAACTTTGATAATGGGTAATTGAGACAATATATAAATTAAAAAAAAAAAAAAAAAAAAAAACTGTTTTTAGTTTTGCCACAACCAAAAGAAACTTCAAACATCTTCTAGTATTAAAAACATGTTTTTGGCCCTTTCAAAAGCCATACCAAACGCACACTAAGACTAATTTTTGACTTATGTCTTTGATCAAAAGTCTTGGCCATTGGTCAAGACCAAAACTTTTGGATGAAACTCATATCTTAAGCCAAGACTTAGGAACAATTTGGTATTGATTTTAATAAGTTAAAATTAACTTATTTCATAATTTCGGGAGAGATTGATGTCCGGTAAAACCTCCCAAAATTGATTATTTAAGAATATGCTTTTATTCTATTGGGATTTAAAAAAAAAAGGAGGTAAATGATTACTTTTTAAAAGCAATTATAAAACAATCAATTTTAGAATTTAATGAATTTTTTAAAACTACCGAATTGCTCTTATTAGTTTAACTTGAAGATAGATTTGTTCTTAGATTTTTTTTCCTAATCTAAAGACCAGTTTGGTATTGTTGTATCTTCAAAAATACTTACTATTATCTTTGTTGAATGAATAATCATTGTAACTATTTTGAAAGAATAATCAAGGTGCTGTTGAAATTGCTTTGAGACTCAAAAAGAGTATTCATGTGTTTGGTAAATTTTAGTATTAATTGTTGTGATTTTATATAATGACCAAAATAGACGTGAAATTAATATTGTTATTTTTTACTTCGTTTTCAAACCAAACCAAACCAAGTAATATTAGATACAAAAACAAAAATATGCTTTTTGTTGTAAATTAAATTGAAGCAACAGATAATATAATAGAAACAAAATGAGAGAGTAATAATATGATAAAGTAAATAATTAATAAGAGAGAAATAAAATAAAATAAGAGATGAGAAGCAAGAGAGATAGGCGAGAGAATAATATATTGCCTTTTGTTATTGATTCTGAAAGCATCAGTTAAACAACAACAACCCAAAATATTTACCAAGCAAAGCCTATTTATAGGCAAACATATACAATAAAATGATGACACATAGAGGAGTGCGTGTCACAAAAAATGAAACCCACATGTTCTCTTCACATGCAAAGAATATCGTAGAAGACTTGAGAATTTGGTGGAAAGCCACCGGTTAATTAAAACACTCTCTTTTGGATTTCCACCATTTGTATTTTAGTTTGCTAGGAAAAACCCAGTGGGATAAAAACTTTAGCAAAAATATATACAATGATCTTCTGGATCAAGTGGTGTGGATGTGTTCAGAACTACCTCATTAAAACCTTTCCAGTAAAACCCAGTGGGACAAAATCTGATAGAAAGAAAAAGAGTACAGTACACATATGTTCATTCAAAATTTTGCTCCCCCTGATTGAACGCTCCCTCTGAATGAATCTTCAATATCAATCCTGTAATTTATAGAGTCGACGCATGCCAATCCCATATACCAGTTTCTCAAAAGTTGATGTAGGCAATGTCATGGTAAACAGATCTACAAGATTATCTGTAGGCCGTATTTGTTTAATATCAATCTATCAACTCTCTTGAAGTTCATGAGTATAGAAGAATTTAGGAAAAATATATTTGGTTCTTTCTCCTTTGATATATCCCCCTCTAACTTGAGCAATACAAGCCATATTATCTTCAAATATTGGTGTCGGCATTCCTGTAGATAATAAAAATCCACATGTATTTTGAATATGATGAACAACTGACCTTAGCCAAACATATTCTTGACTTGTTTCATTAAGTGCGAGGATCTCTGAATGATTAGAGGATGTAGAAACAGAGTTTGCTTTGTGGAGCATCAGGAGATTGCTGTGCCATTATAGGTAAAAACATATCCCGTCTGTGAAAGAGGTTTATGGGGATCAGATAGATACCCGGCATCAGCATAACCAAGTAAACCTAAAAAGTTGTTAGATTTTGAATAATATAATCCTAAATCTTTCGTTCCATGAAGATAACGAAAAAGATGTTTAATCTCATTCCAATGTCTCCGAGTTGGTTCTAAACTGAATATAGCAAGCAAATTCACTGAAAATGCAATATATGGTCAAGTACATTGAGCTATATATAATAAAGCACCAATTGCATTAAGATATGATACTTCAGAATCAAGTATCTTTTCACCATCTTCAATTGGTCAGAATGGGTTTTTCATAAGATCAAGGTTTCTAACAATCATAGAGGTACTTAATCGATGAACATTGTTCATATTAAATCTTTTCAGAATCTTTTCAACAAATGCTGATTGATAGATAAGTATTTCGTTTGATTTATGTTCAATCTCTAGGCCGAGATAATATTTTGTCTTTCCCAGGTCTTTCATTTCAAATTCCTTTTTCAAATATTCAGCAGTTTTTAGAAGCTCTCAAGGAGTTCCAATCAAATTCATATCATTAACTTAAATTGCTATAATATCAAATCCAAATTCTGATTTCTTTATGAAGACACATGGGCATATAGGATTATTAGTATATCTTTCTTTAATCAAATATTCACTGAGGCGGTTGTACCACATGCGCCCATATTGCTTTAATCCATACAAGGACCTTTGTAATTTAATCTAGTATAAATTGCGAGGTCTCGAGTTGTATGCTTCTAACATTCTAAATTCTTCAGATATTTTCATATAAATATCTGAATTTAGTGAGCCATATAGGTAGGCAATTACTACATCTATAAGACGCATTTCAAGTCATTCTGAGACAACTAAACTTATCATAAATCGAAACGTAATTCTATCAATCACTGCTGAATACGTCTTATCAAAATTAATACCAGGTCTCTGTGAGAAACCCTACGAGTCGTGCCTTATATCGCACCACCTCGTTTTTCTCATTACGTTTCTGTACAAAAACTCATTTGTATCCAACAGGTTTAACGTTTTCAGGCGTCTGGATTACTGGTCAAAATACTTTACGTTTGGTTAATGAAGTCAATTATGCATGAATTGCTTCTTTCCATTTAGGTCAATAAACATTTGCCTGCAATCATTGAGGTTATAATGCTCATAATCATCATTTAAAATTTCAGTAGCCACTATGTACGAAAATACATCATCGATGATTGTTTCTTCACGATTCAACATTCCTCCTGTATAATTTATAGAAATTTCCTAATTTCTATGTTCTTGTATCTCTTTATAGATTCCTTCCTCTGCAGGGGTTTCTTGTGTCCTTTCAACCTTTCAGGGACATTTAATTCTTGTGGAGTTGATTTAGAGGAAGTGGATTTATTTATAATTTCAGGAATATGATCCTGATATTTTGTTTTCTTCCTTCGGGGAACAGTATCTTTCGAACCAAGTGGCCTACCACGCTTCTAGCGTATAGTAGATGATTCATTTGCTATTATTTGTTTATATCGTTCTCCTGAAACAATCACTCGTGCTAGTACATTAACAGTTGGGATGTATGATTAAAATTGTTTTCAGATATTAGGAAAAAAAAAACTAGTAAAACTTTTAACAATAATATTTAACAATCGAACATTACATTTAATGAAATAAAGAATAAAGTAATTGTGCAACTAAATATCAAACTAAATTAAGTTATTGAGTTCAAATATATCTATTGATTCATGGTTTGCCTAGACTTGTAAGTTTAAAAGGGTTTGATGACAATCATAATTCATGGATCAGACTCATATGCATTCGAATCTATATGCTCCAGGGATAGAAGAAAATTTGTGATTCATTCTGATTAAGCTTCCTTCTTAATAATCTTGAAGTTTTTCTCAGAAACAAGGAAATGAATCAGTTCCAAAGCCAAAGATCGTAGTTCTCGAACGAGCAATCGAAAATGATTTCGGAGCATCTTCGGGTTTATGTATTGTTCCTCTAATGATCTTAGTACCAGGTACTTCTTGGCGAGCTCTAATATGATCAGATTATGTACGTAAGCATCTCTTGTAAAATATGAGCAACACCAAAGCCATGAAGAGCCCAAACCTCCATTCTCTGACCCGTTGCGCCCTTGCTTAGACCTTCCTCAAATGGGATGTTGAGTTACAAGTGCATAATACCCACTGGAACGTCCGATAAAATCTAAAAGTGTGAACCGATCAAAAACCGATTGAACCCGTTCGGTTCGGTTTTTTCGGTTCTAGGTTGAGTTAGTTTGTAATGTTTTTGGCATGCAACTTTAACGGTGAACAACCGTTCCATTGATGAAAACATGACTAAATATGCAATACTATGAGTTTTTAGTGTTGAAACTAAATTGAATTAAATAGCATGCATTAGTAACTAATTTATTATTGACACTACCATCAATTCTATTTGTTGCCACGATAGAGAGTTCTATAGCAATGTTAGATCATACCAACAGATCTTGAAACCGATCCGATAAAATTTAAAAGTGTGAATCGATCAAAAACCGATTGAACCAGTTCGGTTCGGTTTTTTCAGTTCTAGGTTGAGTTAGTGTGTAATGTTTTTGGCATATAACATTAGCGGTGAACAACCGTTCCATTGATGAAAACATGACTAAATATGCAGTACTATGAGTGTTTAGGGTTGAAACTAATAAGAATTAAATGGCATACATTAGTATCTAATCTGTTATTGACACTACCATCAATTCTATGAGTTTTGTAGCAATGGTAGATCATACCATCATATCTTGACACTACCATCTGATTTGAAGGCTTGTTCACAAAATCAAATGGTAGATCAATGATTCGATGATAGCTTAGGCTACGTACATTAAAAAAATGTGTATTAAAAAATATTGATAACGAAATTACTGTGCAACAATATTTATGAAATATGAATTACTCTGTTTTGTTTTTAACATTATTAGTTTTAGTCAAAGTAGAAAATTTTTAGGGAATTTTGATTATATACACCGATTCTCGGTTCGGTTCATCGGTTCGAACCCTAGAATCGGAAACCAAACCGAAATTGCCAGTTTTTTTAAAAAACAATCTGAACTGAACCGATTAACAATGAAAAAAAAAAAAAAACCAATTGGACCGGTTTGGTTCAATTTAATAGTTTTTTTCCCACCCCTACCCATAAGAATCTTCAAATAAGATATTTGTTAAAGTCAAATGAGCCACATCATTAAATTACCACATAGATAAGCAAATAGATATTTGAAGAGTGACAGTAGAAGAGTATTTTGGTGATGCTCATGAATACTGAATTAAAAAACTCAAACATTTCTTCTTTTTATCTCCTAAATATAGTTATGATTTGTCAATGTTAAGGGTGATCATGTAATTTTACCATCAGTTTATAAATAAAATGGAACCCTAATCCCTTTTAAAAGTCGTTCATCACTTTAACCAAACCTACCTCTCTCTCTCTCTCTCTCTCTCTCTCTCTCTCTGTGAATGCAATAAACGAGAAATGACAGAGGTCATTATCTCTACTAGGGAAGAGTTCGGACACACTATCCAACATCTTAAGGATCATCTAGAAGCATTAGTCATTAACAAACATCAGATATCAGATGTTGGTGATTCTAACAATATGGGTTTGGAGAGGGAACATTTGCTACGAGGTATACAACGTCTTAAGGAATGTCAAAATGAATTGTCCACCGCTATTTATCGCTGCCAAGCTATTGTGAAAATCAAGTCCAAATCTTTTTTAGGTTCAGATGTTGCTGGTTCCTACTAGCTTGGTCTAGAGGAGGTTTCAAGTTGCTTAAGGATTATTTGATGAAGATTAAACCTGATGGTAATTGGGATGAGGTTTGTGGAAATAATGCGAAGGAAATGCTGAACAAGTGATAACTCTTTTATAACCTGGATCGCTTTTGGTATGTTTATATGTTTTTGTATCTGTTTTTTTTTTTTTTAATGGTTTTTGTTTGTAATCACACTTTAAAGGTGTTATTGAATTTGCGTTGACATCTCTGAAGTTGTTTTGGTGTGGTTGACTGGTTGTTATATATTTCACCACTGTAATATGGTATTTTTGATCACTTTTTAAGGAACCTTTTAAGTTTTAATCAATTTCAACCTCGTTCGCAGCAAATTAATTTGTATTTTTGATTTTCTGGAGATTTCATGAGGGTTGGAGCTAATTACAGATGATCTTAAGGAAGATAAAACCGTATAAAGTATACTTGAAAAGTAATGGTGTTCGAACTAAAAAAATTTCAGATCGTAATTCAATTGATTCGATAGATTCATTGAATAAAATTTTCAAATTGTCAACACTGTATCCAATGGATTTGACGTTTGCGATTACAAAATATTTTCTTTAGGATATGCTCACCGCTTTAATAGATTAATTATTACAATAAAATTATTAAAATGTAGGATTATAAAATCAATCACTTAAATATAACAGTGTGTAGATTAGGGGTGTGCGGCTGATCGGATCTAATGGACTTGCCATGATCCAAGATCCGATCCGATCTGATAGGATCGAAGATATTGCAATCCGATCCAATCCGATCCGATATGATCCGATGGATCGAATATATATAAAGTCATTCATAATTCATAAAAGTTATAATCTAAAATAAATAAAATCAAATAAATTATACAAACATTACTAATTAATTCAAATAAATTAACATTAAAAAAATACATGACATAACTTATAAACTTTATATAATTCAAAAAGTTTATAAACATTATACATCAATTCCAAATGTAAATTTAATAAGCTATGATGTTAATGAAGAAGAATAGAAGAAAAGAAGGTGGTGGATTGTTGACCGTAGAGAAATTGAGAAAGAAAACTCAAAATAGTAACATTAAAAATTGTATTTTGGTTGGACCTTTACATTAGAAAGTAGTGGATAAAGTAAATTACCCAATATAAAAAGAATGCCAATATTTAAGGCAGATTGGCGGATTCGATGGAATTCTAAACGGAAATCCAAGATCCGATCCGATCCAATGGATTTTAGAATTTAGGATCCAATCCGATCCAATCACCTCTCTGGATCCGATCCAATCCAATGGATCATATTGGATTGGATCTTGCACACCCCTAGTGTAGAGTAAATAATAACTGTTATTAATGGGCAATTAATTTGGGTTATCAAAACATAAAGATTTTAATTGTATTTAAATATTGGTCATGCATTGGGCAATTAATTACAGCCTATAGGGTTATCAATATATGTTAATTGATTTTAAATATTGATCATGCATTGGGCAATTAAGTAAAGCCTATCGGGTTATAAAAACCTAAAGTTTTTAATGGTGTTTTAAATACTAATCATGTATTAGGCAGCTAATTGAAATGTTTAGGGATATTATAACCTAAATATTTTAATGGAGTCTAAATAATGATCACGCATTTGGCCATCCATCTACATCCCTTTATCTTTTTGTTATGCAAGTAATCATTGAAAGATGCATGTAGGCACAATGCATGTACATTTCTCAATTATGATGTTTTTAATAGACTTAAGAAACGTACCATGTAATTACAACCTAAAAAATTAAAATAACACGTACAAAGGAAAATTTGCATATAATAAAGATTTTTTACTCGTGATACAAGTTTAGTGATTGAAACGCTATAACTTTTTTCTAGAGTCATCCCATTTTCATTAATAAGAAATAACATGGTTTCCCATATTAATATTTTTTTGTTATGAGTGAACTGGTTGAACTCTAAACAAGTCTAATCAATTGCTTGTATTTACTTATAATCACATTTTCATTTATGTAATAAATATTTTGAATTTATTATCTCTATAAATGAGTGGGATCCAGAACTTTCTTCATCTTTGTCTTTTCAAAAAAAATAAAAAATAAAAATCTCAAAGTTTAACTTTTTAACAATTAGAAAATAGTGCAAACCCTAAAAAACAATTAAATATAATTTACCTTTTTTTTTAACATTTAAAAAAAAATTTAAAAAAAAAAGCAAAAGTAAGAAGAAGAAATCTAGGGTTTATGAATATAAACTTCGTCAATAAATAAAGTTTACCAAAAACAATCACAAAGTGGTTACAAAACATCACTGTTTAACAAGCATAAAAACCCAATATTCTACAAATACAAAAGATTTAAACATCATTTACCATATTCTAGTCAAAAAAAAAAAAAAAAAAAAAAAAGTGTCATCACATAAGAGGTGTTTACAAAGGTTCACGCAATCACATCAGTGGTCGAGGGTAGCATGTACAACAGTTGAGTTAACCTCATCCAAATTTTCATCCAGTTGTATTATTTTCATGTAGTCTTTAAATATGTTGAAGCCGATCCGATGAGCATTTGAATAATTATGTTGGCAATCATTTATTTTGTATCTGGATTCCTTGAATCGCTTCCAACGACTGTCTTCAGACACTTGAAATTCAAGGTCAACGTTTTCCTCCTCCAAGGCTATGAGTCTTTTTTCCAGATGTATCAAAACGCGTCGGAGGACCTCATACCTTTTATTTTTTTTCACCCGATTTGGATTTTTTTTGGATCCATAGACTAGAACGGATGGATATCGAGATGTCAGAAAACTGATGTTATGATAATGACAGACACTTGGAAAGAGAAGAAAAGAAAAGAAAAGAATGTTATAATAATGATAGAGACTTGTAACCTTAATTTATACACAATTTAAATGGTAGTCGATGATAAAAAAAGAAATTTATTTATTAAATTTGTTTTAAAGCAATAAACTCTACTATGAACCAAATTGAAAATTATCTGCACATTGGACTATAAAAATATTTTCTTTTTTCCGGAGGTTAAAATCAAACATAAAAGTGTTTAACAATCAAACATAAAAGTTAATGAACTAAAGACTAAAGTAATCTTGCAATTAAGGCCCTATTTGATTTACGAACAAGTGTTTATTTATATAGTTAAAATTGTTTTCAGATATTAGAAAAAAAGACTAGTAAAACTTTTAACAATGAAATGTTTTTCACCCCCATAAACTTAATCCTAGATCTGTGTAAGTGTCATCGAATATATCGGTTGATTCATGCTTTGCCTAGACTAAGTGTCATCGAATATTGAAATCATAACAGTTTAAAAGGGTTTGACGACAATCATAATTCACAGAGACTTGTAAGTCTTGTAACCCTAATTTATATACAATTTAAGTGGACATCGATGATTAAAAATGTTGCTTATTTTTTAAAAGCAATAAACAAGTGTTTATTGTTTTACTGAGTAGATGGCTTAAAAACATCATATATTCTTAAAAGTATTGTAATAAAATAAATATATTGCGGCAAAAAACAAATGTTGTTAATACGTAAGATTATTAGAGGAATAATGCGTAATGTTCCATAATTTACATACACAAAAACTAATCTCTCACGGGTATTTCGTCAAACAACTTAACACAAACACAACAATACACAAACCCCAGTTCAATATCTACAAACCCACATCCCTCAATCTACGCAACACATTTTCAAAGCTCAATTTTCGTTTTTCAAATCGAATAGAAACTACCCATTTGATTTTACACTTAATGTTTTTAACTTCATATACATCTACAACACCAATAACTATTATTGATTCGTAAGTATTTAAATATAACCCATCAAACCTAAGAAAATTTTCACAGATAATTGGCTTTCACAAAAATTGCATCAATCAATAAAAAAATTGAAACAAAATTATACCTTGAGCAATTATAGTCGAACTCAAGTTGAAGTGGGTTGAAATTGGGTCACAAACCGGTCGAGGTCAACCTAGGTTGCCGGAATGTTTGGTCGTCGAATCGTCGCCGGAAAGCACCTGCTTGTTCTTCGCCGGCGTGATACAGTCTCTTCCTTTCTTCCTCTCTTTTTCTTCTTTGTTGATGTCCGGTTAGTTCAGCCAACCGATTCTTCTTTGTTGACATCTGATTCTTCGCCGATGTCCGGTTCTTCTCCGACGTCCGGTTCTTCTCCGACGTCAGGTTCTTCTCCTTTGCCTCTCTCACTAGAAGAAAACTATGGTTCCTTTTTTTTTTTTTTTTTGTTATTGATAATGACATTAATCGATTTAGGTTTATGTTTGTAAAAAAAATATAATAATAATTTAGGTTTACTTTTACAAACCAATTTTTTTTTAATAAAAAAATGGGCTTTTTAGACTTTCCAACTTACACCTGGTTAAAAACAATAATTTAAGTTTTTTTTAATTAAAAACAATAATCAAATTCTTAATTTGACTACTTTTACAAATGTACCTATAATTATTACCTAATAATGACATTAAATTTTAATAAAATTTTGTTGATATAGTACAATAATTCGGCGTTTGGGAGAAGAAGTGACTCTAGCCTATAGTATCATTGTGTAGGTGTGAAATACATACCACTTGACCAATTTTATCTAGTTTAATTTTAATAGAATTTTAAGCATAAAGTATTAATTCAAAAGGTTAATTAAATTTCATTGACTTATTTTATTGTAAGGAATGTATAAAATTATTATCTTAAATTTAATTAGTTAGAATCCGTCGCATATTTATGTCGCAAACCTTTTATGTATACTTGAGACTCAGTGAGTTATTGGTACATTATTGTTACAATAAACTATCAAACAAGCTTTGAATTATTCTATTGAAGACTATATATAAGAGGATGTTTTTATTTTTATTTTTATTTTTAAACATTACAATAATTCGAGGTTTTACGGGGGAGAGAGGAGAGACTAATCGAACCCACAACCTCGTGGTGTGGGTGTAAAAGGCTTTACCACCTAGTCAACCTCATCTTGTCGGGATATTTTTAATTTCATCGACATATTCTGCTAACATACATGGAAGAGCTTTGATGTACCCGGTGATAAATCTTTCACTCATACTATGTCATATATATAGTGGGATACTGTTATGAAGGGTCGGCCTTAGGGATAGCGTGCCTAATTAGGCAATCGTCTAGGGCTCCTGAATTTTAATTGTTAATATTAGACATATATTTAACAATTGGGTCCAAGTAGCCAACATTTAATTAAAAACAGATCTGTATGCATGTTTGATTAAAAAAAAAAATGCCCACATTCAGTTTTTTATTTATTTATTTTTATTTTTATTTTTATTAAATAAAAGCACACTCATTAAACACAAATAACATTTTTACGAAATCATCTACCATATCAGATCTACTTATCAAACAATCGAAGATTATTTTTTAATATTATCAAAGTTAGTGTTCTTGAAATATCATATGATACGAAAATTCAGAAAGTTACATGTAGTGTCGAGGGTCTCATTTTCTATAGTTCGCTTTGAGTCCCAAAAATCTCGGGACCGGCCCTGCAGCTATTCATATTTTTTTTTTCAGTTTTTGAGTTGGTCATATACATATCGAAGTATATGAAGAATCAGTATAAATTATTTATTAAAATTTTGAATCTTGATCAAGTGCCCTTGTAGAACATGTTAATTGTTAAAAAAAAAAAAAAAAAAAAAGGAATTGAACCTTTATATTTATATGAATATATACGATAAAAAAAAAAAAAAAATGTTATTGAAGCTCAGAATTTTCCCATATTTAAGACACTCTAAGAATATGTTAACAGAAGAACCCTTTATATTAAATGATCAACCCTCGTGAACTTTGTTTCAAAAAATAAAATAAAAAACTCTTGTGAACTGAAAAGAGATACTTGGTTTGGTTATCAACTCCATGGAATATCACATTGGATGCGATGTGTCTAGCTATCTGCTCACATTTGAAGCTCTTGCTTTAGGACGCGAAGTGAGTGGACAATTCAACAGGAAATTACGGTCCAGAGAGTGAATTACTATCAAACAGTGTGACATTGATATGCACACCCCATAATGGAGAGCGTGGATTATGGCATTGGGCCCGCATTTTTCTCTGGTGTATACTATAAAACAGGGTTGCATGCCTTCCTCCTCTGCATTGCAACAAAGAGTTTCTCTTCAGTCTTCTTCTCAGTTCTCTCCCTCTCTCACTTTCAAGTTTCATCCATGTTGATCAATACCAACAACAAGTCCTTCCTCATTCTCATCTCTCTCCTCCTCCTCCTCTCATCCCACATTTATCTTCTCACTGCTGATGATGGTGAAGCTGGTATGCTCTACTACTTCTCTATATAGTTGCATGCCTTGTTCAGGCTTGTTTTATTCTCTCATCATGGGAATTATCAGGTTTTTCAACTCTATAGTTTTTGAAAAAAGGGAATTTCTCATTTTTTTCATCAATGTGTTTGAAACAATACTCTTACAGCTCCAAAGCTAGACGGGTATAATATTGTGTTTGTGTCCAATTCTGTTCTTGTTCTGACTACCTTATCTGGTATGAATTGAGTCAACTTTGTCTTCTATATATGAATTTATGTCCACTTCTGTATTTGTCTAGACAATAATGAAAATTAGTTAAATGTCTATAATGATATGTACAAACAGTACATCTCTGTATGCTCTATTAGGTTCTGTGTTTTTGCTTTACAATAAAGAAAGAATTTGCTTCTTTGCTTTTGTAACTATCTTTGGCTTCATTTGATGCATTCATTTTCACAACCAAAAATTAAATCATGATTCTTCTGGTCTTTTTTACATGTAGTACTTTTTGTTAAGTATTAATTTCTCTTGATTACCTAGGTCACTTTTTGTTTCTTAATTATTAAGAGTCAAGAAAAGAAGCATTCTCTTTATTATTTCACTTCATCATGGTTTTGTTAAATTTTCAATATAATTTTCATTTAAGTGGACGTTAGCTAGTTTAACTGGTAAAATTCCTAACAGTTATAACCTGGAAGAGGTCGCCTTTTCGCTCACTATTTAAGGTTCAAAAATTTTGTTCCTCTTCAATATCATGATATGCTAATGGTACTAACCTTATGATGTTTGATATGAATTGTTACAGATAACGAAACTCCGTTTACCTATATAGAAGGAACCGGTAATGGACCAAACGAATGGGAGGTGATTGATCCTCATTGGCAAGTTTGCGGGAAGGGACACTATCAGTCTCCTATTGATCTTCTTGGCCAAAGGGTGCAAATTTTACCCAATCTTGGGAAATTGCATAAGGATTACAAACCAGCTCCTGCTGTTGTCAAGAATAGGGGACATGACATATCAGTAAACAATTAACCCCTAAGTCCATATTTGCTTTATTAACCATATTTTGTCTCCTATAATTGATCTTGTTGATCATATTTTGTGTCTGAATTAATGAGTGTTTCTTCAGGTGTTTTGGAAGGGAGATGCTGGAAAACTCGACATAAACGGGACGGATTACCAATTGCTTCAAGTCCATTGGCATTCTCCCTCTGAACACTCATTCCATGGAACAAGGTTCATAATTCTGTATATGGAACACAGTTTTTCCAATGAATCAAGGTTTTTTTTTTTTTTTTTTTCCTGATCTTTTATTTTTGATGAGTTTAGGTATGAATTGGAACTTCATGCAGTTCATAAAAGTGCTAGTGGGAATTTAGCAGTTATTGCCATTGTTTACAAATATGGTCATCCTGATGGCTTCCTCTCAAGGGTATTGTTCAATAAATTTTTTTGCGCTTCATAAAAAAAAAAAAAAGGAAAAATCAAATTGAGTTATGTTTATTTGTTTGCTTGCAGGTGTTGCAGCACAAATCGATTGGGAAGAGTGAAATACCACTTGGGATTGTTAATCCAAGAGACATCAAATTTGGAAGCAGAAAGTATTACAGATATGTCGGATCACTTACCGTTCCTCCTTGCACGGAAGGCGTTGTTTGGACGGTAGTAAAGAAGGTGATCTTCTCTTTAATTTCTCTGTATGTACCTCCATTGATTGTTTGCTTTAGTACACAGATACTATCCATACTCTGGTTTTTTTGCTTATGCAGGTGAGGACAGTTTCAAGGGAGCAAGTGAGAATACTAAGAGAAACAGTTCATGATGTAAGTGTTTCGGAATTAGGATAATTAGCAGATTTGTTTACTAATCAGGAATCCTGATTTAGACACCATTCAGGAATTAAGGTCATGCTTTAAAAGGAATTTAATTCCCCCTTCCCACCTAAGGATTCAAGTTTGCTTTCTTGATTCCATTTCTGGTGGAATTTGATTCTTTTTTATTTACATCTTAGTTGAATCATAAACACAATTAATAGTCATTTCAGAAGCTAAATTAAGGATGATTGTCACTTAACGGTCAAGTAATCAATCTAAAAAAATTGTATGTGCTTGATGTGTATATAACCCAGACACCCAGTTAAGCATTTGAGAGCATGCGAGTTTTGATTGTTTATTGATTTAATATTTTCCAGGGATTGAAGGGAAATGCAAGGCCGACTCAACCACTGGATGGAAGACCAGTTTGGATCTACAATCCAAGAGCAAAGTGACGTGGGGGTTAATGTTGAATTGGAAATCTGAAGAGGAATTAATCTCCCACATGTTCGTATGATATATGATAATTTTATAGATATTGTATTTGAAACATTTTCTTGATGATTTTAAACTTCGTTAATGGAGTAAAATTGGATGGTGTTGTTTGTGCAAAATAAGGTGAAAGTAAAATGCACTTGCCATCCCATGCATATGTATTTTCTAAGAGAATGAGCTTATGTATGGCTTCTAAGTTTGGCTTCCAAGTTTACTTCAGTTTGAATTTTACTAATAGAGATAAAATAGTTTTGGTGTCCAAAACAAAAAAAATTAGAGATATAACACAAATTTGGAAAAAAAAGAAAAAAAGAAAAAGTGATAATACGAGTGAAAAAAATATATTCAAAAATTAGTCTCCACAGTCCACTCGACCAAAGTCAAGACTGAAATTAAATCTGGACCTTGTAAACGATCAGATCTACAATAAATCGGAACGTAGGGCACTTGAGTCTGACAAATGTGTGAGTAATATAGTTTATAGTGACAGATATGGAAACCCTTTGGTGGCTGAAGGACTTGTATATTTATAAGAGGGTGGCCAATGATTGGCCTGCTGTGGGTCCCTGATATTTCGGATAGTAGATGATGTCATCCACTTGGTTAGTGAGTCTACTTTAACTCCTTAAAGTTATAGAATAGAATAATGTTAAATATCACACTCAAAATCACAATATTTTCATCGCAATACATGTAGCAATTGATGTGTCAATTTATTAATTGTAGTTATTTGGATTTGTAAACAAAAGACAAATAAATTCATAAATAAATATATATTCTTATTTATTTTCAATACTTTTGGTTCATTTGTAATTTTGTTATTTTTAGGGATAAAATTATCCACAAAATAATTTCTCATTTGAGAGTTAATATTCTCGCATTTTGTATCATTTTATTAATTTATTTGGTAAAAGTATGAGGGTATAATGGTCAATTCATACAAATGAAGCTTAATAAGAGACATTTTAGACTTTTTAACTGTCAAACTCAGTCAACACAAACGGAATTCTAATGATGTTAGTCTATAAGGGAGGTTTCTAAAATAAAAACATTTGTAATTATACATCCAATAAAAGTTCAAAGGTGAGGGGAGGTTTTTAATAATAACCCTATTTAATTGTAGTTGTTGTTGGGTGTGCGACCCAAGTCCCACATTGGCTAAACATGAGGATGATCATGGGTATATAAGTATGGACATTATCTCTATTGGTATGAGGTCTTTTGAGTAGAGTCCCAAAAGCAAATCTGGCTCATTTGGTCATTCTATTAAGATTTATATTAAAATTTTGATTTATGACATGAACAAATGGAAAAATGACCCTGCTACCCCTTAAAGTAGCTAAGATTGAAGGACAGTTTTGCCCTCCATCTCTCTTTTTTAATTTAAATAAACAAAAACAAAAGATTTTTTCTTTTTTAAAAAATAGAGATCCAGATTGGATCTCCACCATCCATTTGAGATGATGGATGGTGGAGATCACCAGATCTAAAGAACAAAAAAAAAAAAAAGAATAATAATAATGATAATCCTTTAAAGAAATTAAATGTTGGTCTTTTTATTTTCTATTTAATTGTAAATAAATGGATTTTAAAAAAAATTAATCGAATATATATACAGAAATGTTCAAGTCAATGTGCACTGATATAACTTCATCAATGCGTTGGATGTGGACCATTAGATTTACATACTTTGACTCAAAATGTATGCACTTGTCAAAGCTTCTCCATAATCAATGGTCCACATGCATTAGTACTGATATAATTACATCAGTGCATACTAATTAGAACGGGACCGTATATATATATTAAATAGATCTCCACCATCAATCTCAAAAATGGATGGTGGAGATTAAAAGATAAATAACATAGCAAAAAATAATAAATAAATAAAAACAAAAAGGAAAATAGGAAAAGAAAAAAAAAAAAAAAAAAAAAAAAAAAGGAAAAAGGTAAAAAGGAAAAAAAAAAATGATGGTGGTCCATCTACAATAGATTTTTTGATCTATCTTATTTCCATCCATTGATAGAGAACACAACCTAAACTAGAACCAAACCCAGAATCCACCACCTCATGAACCAATCCCCCCCTCTCTCTTTCTGTGTGGGATCTTTCGAATCTCTTTGCGAACCGAATCGCACTAGACCTGGGTCATACCCAGGTTGATGTGTTTCTCTGGTTTCGCTCTAGACCCGTGTCCATGCGAGGTCAATGAAAAAGATCCACGTTCAAGCATGGATCGTTCGTTTGAAGACCCGATGATGTTCGTTCGTTCGATCGGTTTGGGTGTAGATCAATCGACGTTCTTCGTTCTAGATCTGCAATTTGGGGTGAGACAGAGAGAGAGAGAGAGGAGAGAGAGAGAGAGAGAGAGAGAGAGAGAGAGAGATTTTTTAGTTTTTAATTTGATTTTTTTAATATTAGATTTTAAAAAAATATATATTTTTATTAATTGTTTTTTGATATTTCAATTATTAATATACCATTAATCACCTAACTTACTATTTTGCCCTTCATTAAACAAACGTTCTAGAATCATGAAAGGCATCTTTACCATTTTAGGTGGCGTTGTTTTTTCGTCTGAAGTCTGAATATGTCTGAAGTTGACTGAAGTTTGAATGGTGACTGAAATCTGAAATCCTAATGATGTGTTTGTTTTTTTTTTATTTTTAACTTTTTTATTTTTTATTTTTTATGATCTCTAAATATCAATGCTTGAAAACCAGTAACATGAGAATTATACCCTTATAATTATAAATACATATAATTGATATAATTCTATTGTTAATGTGTCCTATAATATTTTTAGTTTAAATTAATTAAATAAATATTTGAAAGCTTCATCCAAATTAAAAGTATAATTCATTTTTAAATAAAAAATAAATGAATATTTATAAATACAATTGATGATATGATTTAACATAATATATATATACATATATATATATATATAATATTAGTCAAGTTTAGAAAGACAAGTCTTCACTCTTCATCATTCACTTTTATTTTATTTTATTTTATTTTTATTAAATGGCAGCATATAACAGCCAAAAAGCCAAAAAACAAAAAGGAAAGTAAAAAATAAGGAAAAAAGAAGAAGAAGCAAAAACAGAGCAAAGATAGGACCAAGCCTAGATCTCTCTCGGATCTCTTTATTTCTAGAAAGACAGGTCTTCACTCTTCATCATTCACTTTTTTTTTTTTTTTTAAATGACAGCACATAACAGCGAAAAAGCCAAAAAAGAAAGCAAAAAACAAGGAAAAAAAGAAGAAGAAGCAAAAACAGAGCAAAGCAGGACCAAACCCAGATCACTCTCAGATCACTTTATTTCTTTCTTCAAGTCTTCAACAACACTACAACAGTGCAACCATAAAACCATCGACATCCTCTTTCGATGATAAAGAAAAGTTTGTCGGCCTCCTTCGCGAAGGTCACCTGCAAATGTCGACGGCTACTTGACATCAAAGAGGACACTAGCCTCCTCTCCTCCAACATCAAGGTTGTCGGCAACCCTCCATGGTCAAATAAGTGCCCATATTTTTGTTTTGAAATTAAAAAAAAATATGAAGTCATTGTAAATTCTTCTTGAGGGCATTCTGGAAGCAATATGTTAAAATATATCCAGCTTTCCAGTCTTCAAATAAAAGTCAGAAATTTGAACTTTTTTTCTCAGATGTTTTCAATGGTTTTTCAGATCTCATTTCACATAAAAAACAAACAAAATATCTTACTAAGTAACTTTAAGTCTTCAGCCAGAAAAACGAACAGGCCCTTACTCTCGCACCATTGACTAAATTTTTGAAAATCCTAACGGAATTAGATGGTAGAGACCAAAAAAAAGGATTAATAGCTAATGTTTAGACCTAACGAGCCAATTTTGAAACAAGGGGGACTAGAACGGATAATATGGTAAACTAGAGGGCCTTTTTTCATTTTTACCATTTATATTATCGTTGGTTCCAACTAATGGGCTTAAGGGTGTGTTTGATATGACTTTTCAAGTAGAGCTTCTAGAATAGATATTTTACAATAAAGCTTTTATTGAGTTATGCTTTTAACAAAAAAAAAACTTTTGATTGTATAAATTACAAGAAAGGTGTTGACAATATTTTAAAAATAGCTTTTGGTTGTATAAATTACAAAATAGGTGTTGACATTGTATTTAATGAAAGAGTTGTATAGTAGAATATCTAAAATTTATAAAGGGTAGTTGAGACAATTCATTTGTTTTTAAAAAGCTTAATTTTTTTTTTTTTGGGAAAAACCCAATTTTTGGGCTTCTGCTTCTCATAATCAACCTAAAATAACTTTGATAAAGGGTAATTGAGACAATAGATAAATTTAAAAAAAAAAAAAAAAAAACTGTTTTGAGTTTTGTCAAACAACCAAAAGAAACTTCAAACATCTTCTAGTATTAATAACACGTTTTTGGCCCTTTCAAAAGCCATACCAAACACACACTAAGACTAATTTTTGACTTATGTCTTTGATCAAAAGTCTTCGCCATTGGTCAAGACCAAAACTTTTGGATGAAACTCATGTCTTAAGCCAAGACTTAGGAACAATTTGGTATTGATTTTAATAAGTTAAAATCAACTTATTTCATAATTTCGGGAGAGATTGATGTCCGGTAAAACCTCCCAAAATTGATTATTTAAGAATATGCTTTTATTTTATAGGGATTTATAAAAAAGGAGGTAAATGATTACTTTTTAAAAGCAATTATAAAACAATCAATTTTAGAATTTAATGAATTTTTTAAAACTACCGAATTGCTCTTATTAGTTTAATTTGAAGATAGATTTGTTCTTAGATTTTTTTTCCTAATCTAAATGCCAGTTTGGTATTGTTGTATCTTCAAAAATACTTACTGTTATCTTTGTTGAATGAATAATCATTGTAACTATGCTGAAAGAATAATCAAGGTGCTGTTGAAATTGCTTTGAGACTCAAAACGAGTATTCATGTGTTTGGTAAATTTTAGTATTAATTGTTGTGATTTTATATAATGACCAAAATAGACGTGAAATTAAAGTTGTTATTTTTTACTTCGTTTTCAAACCAAACCAAACCAAGTAATATTAGATAGACCTGGCAAGGGTCCGGTTCCAACCGTGGAACCGGACTAGAACCGGAACCGGAACCGAAAAAACCGGAATCGGAACCGATTTTTTCGGTTCTGGTTCAAGAACTGGAACTGGAACCCGAACCGGTGGTATCCGTATCCGGTTCCGGTTCGAATATTTAACAAACCGGTCGGTTCGAACCGTGATAGAACAGGCGGTTCCGGTTCGGTTTAAACCGACCGGTTGTTTTTTTTTTTCGGCCGTTGAGGCCCAACGATCTGCTGACGTCAGCATGGCATTGGGCCCAACGTCATGCTGACGTCAGCATACCGTTGGCCTCAACGGCCAACCCTTTTAATTTTTTTTTCTATAAATACCCCTCCTCCCCTTTCATTTTTTCTCACAATCTCACACTAATTTCTTATTTTCCTCTCATTCTCTATTTCTCTCAAATCTCAATTCTCTCTATTCTCAATTCTCTAAATCTCTAATTCTAAATTTCTAATTTTTATTTCAAGTTTCATTGTTTTAATACTCAACTCTCAAGTCTCCAACACTCTCCAACTCTCCAAGACTCCAAGACTGAAGACTCCAAGTTTCCAAGGTTTTTATTATTTATTTAATTTTGCAATTTATCATTTATTTGCAATTAATTTTATTTCCAATAAATTTTATTTGCAATTAGTTTTATTTTCAAAATTCCAATTAATTTTATTTGCAATTAATTTTATTTACAATATATTTTATTTTCAAAATTCCAATTAATTTTATTTGCAATTAATTTTATTTCTAATTAATTTTATTTTCAATATATTTTATTTCCAATATATTTTATTTGCAATTAATTTTATTTGCAATTTATCTTATTTATAATTTATTTAATTTCTGAATAACCAATTACTATTTAGTATTTACTAAATACTAAGTTTCTAATTTCATTTATTTGCAATTTATCTTATTTCTAGTTACTACTTAGTACTTACTATAATAGTACTTAGTACTTACTAGTTACTACTAATCTACTATTCTACTATTATAGTATTATATTATCATAGAATATAGATTTATGCTTTATAGTATTATTCTTCTAAGTTCTAAGTTTTCAATTATCTATTTCAGATTTTCAGTATTTCTCTAGTCCCAAATTTATTCCGCCCAATCCAATGGCAAGTGGTGGAAATGGAAGGGGTCACGGCCGTGATGATCCTAGGCGTTCGATTTCGATGAAAGGTAAGGATCAGATGGTCGATAATCTCGGTCATACCGACACCACCTATCACGATTATCTGCAACGCCGGGCCTATGCTGAAGACCTAGGCCTAAACATTCCTACTCCCCCTTTAATAATTTCAGAACCCGATCATAATGCCACCCCTCTTGGCCTTAATCTGACAAGCCATTCAAAAAATATGCCTGGTATTGATACACCTTCGGATTATGATTTTGATCCACCGGAAGCAGATGAGGACGAACCGGATGCGAAGCAGAGCAAATCTGATCTATTCGTTAAACATATGAAGAAAGTTAGGCAAGAAGATGGAAGCTATGTAGCGGCTTGCAATTATTGCAATAAAGTATATAAGTGGTCCAAATCCGGAGGATATGACACTTATTGGAAGCATATTCAAACCAAACATCCAGAAGCAGAGACCAGATCGAGGTCACAAACACAAATTCCCAGGTACGCTACTCCTAACCAACAATTATTTCGTTATACTGATGAACAAAATAGGGAAGAATTAGCTAGAATGGTAGCAGTAGAACACTTATCATTCGGTTTTCGTGAAAAGGTTGGTTTTATTAATTATTGTCGACGAGCATTAAACCCTGCTGTATTTCGTGTTCCTAGATCCACTCTTGTATATACACTTGAAAAGATTTATGTAAAAGAAAAAAAAAAGTTAGAGAGACTTTTTGAAAAATATAACGGTCATGTTTCCGTATGTGCCGACATATAGACTGACAATTGGCGATCACATTCATACTTGGGTGTCACTTGCCATTTTATGGATGATGCATGGAATATCCAAAAAAGAATTCTTGCATTTAGAGTTTTTGATGATTCACATACTGCTCAAAATATTGTTAGAATTCTTAGAATTATTTTTTCAGAGTATAAAATTGAGAACAAAATTTTTGCAATTGGTTTTGATAATGCTTCTAGCAATACTGCTGCTATTCCATCTTTAATTAATTTATGCAAACCATTTGTTGGTGGTGTATTTTTTCATCAAAGATGTGCATGCTATGTTTTAAATTTATGTGTTCAAAAAGGATTAAAAACTCTTGATCATTTTATTCTACCTATTAAACAAGCCCTTCAATTTTTATGGAAACATTCTTCTGTAATGAATGCATGGGTAAAATATTGTAAACAAAATGGTAGACGTGCCGTTAGATTTCCTCGTGATGTTCCAACACGTTGGAATTCTACTTATAAATTGCTTGCTCAAAGTTACGAGTATAGAGATCTATCAGTTTCTTTTATTCAATTTCATGTTATTGACATTCAACTTTATAAATCTCATTGAGATGCTTGTTACAACGTTTTCAATTTGTTAAAAGTTTTTCATACTGCTACAACAAATTTATCTGGTGTTTATTAGCCTACAACTCATTTATTTATTATTGAAAGTCTAAATATTACGGGTGCATTTGCTTATTGTGAATCCGACATAGAAATAGGGGAAGCCGTTAATGCTATGAAGGAAAAATAGTTACGTTATTATCATGAGTTGCCAGATATTTATTTGATTGCCATGATTTTTTATCTACGTTATAAATTACAAAATTTTTGTTTTTATCTCAATGGTTATTATGGCATCCAAGGTTTAAACATAGAATATGATGTTAATGCATGTTATGATAGAATTAAGAAATTATTGTATTATTTATATGATGAATATCTGTTAGTTTATGGATCCTCACTCAACTTAGATGTTACACGAACACAAACTGCACAGCCCACATCATCATCCTCCGGATTTTTGAATTTAGGATATAGTCTATTATAAAAAAAAAAAAAACAAAAAAACTTAGATCTTCTTCTTCATCAAGCATTGACAAGTATTCTGAGCTTGAATCTTATCTAAATGATTCTTTTGAGTTTATAGAATCCACGTCAGACAAACAATTTGATATATTACAATATTGGAAAGAGTACGCAAAGTACTATCCAATCATGGCTATCATAGCCAAAAATATTTTTTCAACACCAGTTTTTACGGTGGCGGTGGAACAAGTGTTCAACGCCGGGGGGAATATCTTAGATGAAAGGCGTTCATTCTTGATTCCGAAAGTACTCCAGATACAGGTTTGTGTGGATGATTGGCCAAAGGCTCAATATAGACAACAAGAAATCGAACATGAAATAACATACGATTTCTTCAAAGATGACGAACATGAAAGTGGAGAGACAAGTGCAACGGGCCCGGAATAGAAGATGTGGATCACGTATTCACGTCATCACAAGTCCATGTCATCAACAAACCTGCAATAAAAGATAAGAGAACTACGTGGCCTTTGATTCCTCTAAACCCCCCAAGAGGATACGTAGGCAACTTAATTGTAGTGAAAATTAAGTGCAAGGCTAATAATTTTACATTTTTTTTTTGTTTTATTTTATTTTAATTTTGTAATTTATCATTTCTTTATTTAATGTTATTTTCGAACTTCGGGTGACCTAATTCCCAAATATCCAATGAAATGTAATATGTAATTTGTAATTTGAAATTTTGTTTATTTTATTTTAATTTCCTTTTGTAATTTGTATTTTGTCATTTGTTTATTTTGTAATTTGTCATTTATATATTTTATTTTATTTTATTATTTAAAATTACATTATTACAAGTTTAGTAGTTTACAATTTAGAAGTCTTTTTTTTTTTTAAATTAAAAAAAAAAAAAAATTTCCGGTTCAAAACCGGCGGTTCCTCTGGAACCGGAACCGGAACCGGTTGTTCCTGAATGGCCGGTTCCGGTGGAACCGGAACCGCCGGAACCGAACCGGAACCTTGCCACCATTAATATTAGATACAAAAACAAAAATATGCTTTTTGTTGTAAATTAAATTGAAGCAACAGATAATATAATAGAAACAAAATGAGAGAGTAATAATATGATAAAGTAAATAATTAATAAGAGAGAAATAAAATAAAATAAGAGATGAGAAGCAAGAGAGATAGGCGAGAGAATAATATATTGCCTTTTGTTATTGATTCTGAAAGAATCAGTTAAACAACAACAACCCAAAATATTTACCAAGCAAAGCCTATTTATAGGCAAACATATACAATAAAATGATGACACATAGAGGAGTGCGTGTCACAAAAAATGAAACCCACATGTTCTCTTCACATGCAAAGAATATCGTAGAAGACTTGAGAGTTTGGTGGAAAGCCACCGGTTAATTACAACACTCCCTCTTAGATTTCCACCATTTGTATTTTAGTTTACTAGGAAAAACCCAGTGGGATAAAAACCTTAGCAAAAATATATACAATGATCTTTTGGATCAAGTGGTGTGGATGTGTTCAGAACTGCCTCATTAAAACATTTCTAGTAAAACCCAGTAGGACAAAATCCGATAGAAAGAAAAAGAGTACAGTACACATATGTTCATTCAAAATTTTGCTCCTCCTGATTGAACGCTCCCTCTGAATGAAACTTCAATATTAATCCTGTAATTTATAGAGTCGACACATGCCAATCCCATATACCAGTTTCTCAAAAGTTGATGTAGGCAATGTCATGGTAAACAGATCTGCAAGATTATCTATAGGCCGTATTTGTTTAATATCAATCTATCAACTCTCTTGAAGTTCATGAGTATAGAAGAATTTATGAGAAATATGTTTGGTTCTATCTCCTTTGATATATCCCCCTCTAACTTGAGCAATACAAACCATATTATCTTTAAATATTGGTGTCAGCATTCCTGTAGATAATAAAAATCCACATGTATTTTGAATATGATGAACAACTGACCTTAGCCAAACATATTCTTGACTTGTTTCATTAAGTGCAAGGATCTCTGAATGATTAGAGGATGTAGCAACAAGAGTTTTCTTTGTGGAGCATCAGGAGATTGATGTGCCATTATAGGTAAAAACATATCCCGTCTGTGAACGAGATTTATGGGGATTAGATAGATACCCGGCATCAGCATAACCAAGTAAACCTAAAAAGTTGTTAGATTTTGAACAATATAATCCTAAATCTTTCGTTCCATGAAGATAACGAAAAAGATGTTTAATCCCATTCCAATGTCTCCGAGTTGGTTCTAAACTGAATATAGCAAGCAAATTCGTTGAAAATGCAATATATGGTCAAGTACATTGAACTATATATAATAAAGCACCAAATGCATTAAGATATGGTACTTTAGAACCAAGTATCTTTTCACCATCTTCAATTGGTCAGAATGAGTTTTTCTTAAGATCAAGGTTTCTAACAATCATAGAGGTACTTAATCGATGAGCATTGTTTATATTAAATCTTTTTAGAATCTTTTCAACAAATGCTGATTGATGGATAAGTATTCCACTTGATTTATGTTCAATCTCTAGGCCGAGATAATATTTTGTCTTTCCCAGGTCTTTCATTTCAAATTCCTTTTTCAAATATTCAGCAGTTTTTAGAAGCTCTCCAGGAGTTCCAATCAAATTCATATCATTAACTTAAATTGCTATAATATCAAATCCAAATTCTGATTTCTTTATGAAGACACATGGGCATATAGGATTATTAATATATCTTTCTTTAATCAAATATTCACTGAGGCAGTTGTACCACATGTGCCCATATTGCTTTAATCCATACAAGAACCTTTGTAATTTAATCTAGTATAAATTGCGAGGTCTCGAGTTGTATGCTTCTAACATTCTAAATTCTTCAAATATTTTCATATAAATATCTGAATTTAGTGAGCCATATAGGCAGGCAATTACTACATCTATAAGACGCATTTCAAGTCTTTCTAAGACAGCTAAACTTATCATAAATCAAAACGTAACTCTATCAATCACTGCTGAATACGTCTCATCAAAATTAATACCAGGTCTCTGTGAGAAACTCTACGAGTCGTGCCTTATATCGCACCACCTCGTTTTTCTCATTACGTTTCTGTACCAAAACCCATTTGTATCAAACA
This sequence comes from Acer negundo, assembly GCA_035582765.1. Classification (NCBI taxonomy): domain Eukaryota; kingdom Viridiplantae; phylum Streptophyta; class Magnoliopsida; order Sapindales; family Sapindaceae; genus Acer; species Acer negundo. The sequence goes on along the minus strand of CM069241.1, from coordinate 13,221,232 downwards.
GGTTTAACGTTTTCAGGCGTCTGGATTACTGGTCAAAATACTTTACGTTTGGTTAATGAAGTCAATTATGCATGAATTGCTTCTTTCCATTTAGGCCAATCAAACATTTGCCTACAATCATTGAGGTTATAATGCTTATAATCATCATTTAAAATTTCAGTACCCACTATGTACGAAAATACATCATCGATGATTGTTTCTTCACGATTCAACATTCCTCCTGTATAATTTATAGAAATTTCCTAATTTCTATGTTCTTGTATCTCTTTATAGATTCCTTCCTCTGCAGGGGTTTCTTGTGTCCTTTCAGCCTTTCAGGGACATTTAACTCTTGTGGAGTTGATTTAGAGGAAGTGGATTTATTTATAATTTCAAGAATATGATCCTGATATTTTGTTTTCTTCCTTCGGGGAATAGTATCTTTTGAACCAAGTGGCCTACCATGCTTCTGGCGTATAGTAGATGATTCATTTGCTATTATTTGTTTATTTCGTTCTCCTGAAACAATCACCAGTGCTAGTACATTAACAGTTGGGATGTATGATTAAAATTGTTTTCGGATATTAGGAAAAAAAAAACTAGTAAAACTTTTAACAATAATATTTAACAATCGAACATTACATTTAATGAAATAAAGAATAAAGTAATTGTGCAACTAAATATCAAACTAAATTAAGTTATTGAGTTCAAATATATCTATTGATTCATGGTTTGCCTAGACTTGTAAGTTTAAAAGGGTTTGACGACAATCATAATTCATGGATCGGACTCATATGCATTCAAATCTGTATGCTCCAAAGAGTAGAAGAAAATTTGTGATTCATTCTGATTAAGCTTCCTTCTTAATAATCTTGAAGTTTTTCTCAGAAACAAGGAAATGAATCAGTTCCAAAGCCAAAGATCGTAGTTCTCGAATGAGCAATCGAAAAGATTTTGGAGCATCTTCGGGTTTATGTATTGTTCCTCTAATGATCTTAGTACCAGGTACTTCGTGGCGAGCTCTAATATGATCAGATTATGTACGTAAGTATTTCTTGAAAAATATGAGCAACACCAAAGCCATGAAGAGCCCAAACCTCCATTCTCTGACCCGTTGCACCCTTGCTTAAACCTTCCTCAAATGGGATGTTGAGTTACAAGTGCATAATACCCATTGGAACGTCCGATAAAATCTAAAAGTGTGAATCGATCAAAAACCGATTGAACCCGTTCGGTTCGGTTTTTTCAGTTCTAGGTTGAGTTAGTTTGTAATGTCTTTGGCATACAACTTTAACTGTGAACAACCGTTCCATTGATGAAAACATGACTAAATATGCAACACTATGAGTTTTTAGGGTTGAAACCAAATTGAATTAAATGGCATGCATTAGTAATTAATTTGTTATTAACACTGTCATCAATTATATTTGTTGCCACGATAGAGAGTTCTATAGCAATGTTAGATCATACCATCAGATCTAGAAACCGATCCTATAAAATTTAAAAGTGTGAACCGATTAAAAACCGATTGAACCAGTTCGGTTCGGTTTTTTCAGTTCCAGGTTGAGTTAGTGTGTAATGTTTTTGGCATATAACATTAGCGGTGAACAACCATTCCATTGATGAAAACATGACTAAATATGCAGTACTATGAGTTTTTAGGGTTGAAACTAATAAGAATTAAATGGCATACATTAGTATGTAATCTGTTATTGACACTACCATCAATTCTATTTGTTGCCACGATGGAGAGTTTTTGCAACAATGGTAGATCATATCATCAGATCTTGACACTACCATCTGATTTGAAGGCTTGTTCACAAAATCAAATGGTAGATCAATGATTCGATGATAGCTTAGGCTACGTACATTAAAAAAATGTGTATTAAAAAATATTGATAACGAAATTACTGTGCAACAATATTTATGAAATATGAATTACTCTGTTTTGTTTTTAACATTATTAGTTTTAGTCAAAGTAGAAAATTTTTAGGGAATTTTGATTATATACACCGATTCTCGGTTCGGTTCATCGGTTCGAACCCTAGAATCGGAAACCAAACCGAAATTGCCAGTTTTTTTAAAAAACAATCTGAACTGAACCGATTAACAGTGAAAAAAAAAAAACCAATTGGACCGATTTGGTTCAATTTAATAGTTTTTTTCCAACCCCTACCCATAAGAATCTTCAAATAAGATATTTGTTAAAGTCAAATGAGCCACATCATTAAATTACCACATAGGTAAGCAAATAGATATTTGAAGAGTGACAGTAGAAGAGTATTTTGGTGATGCTCATGAATACTGAATTTAAAAACTCAAACATTTCTTCTTTTTATCTCCTAAATATAGTTATGATTTGTCAATGTTAAGGGTGATCATGTAATTTTACCATCAGTTTATAAATAAAATGGAACCTTAATCCCATTTAAAAGTCGTTCATCACTTTAACCAAACCTACCTCTCTCTCTCTCTCTCTCTCTCTCTCTCTCTCTTTTTCTGTGAATGCAATAAACGAGAAATGACAGAGGTCATTATCTATACTAGGGAAGAGTTCAGACACACTATCCAACATCTTGAGGATCATCTAGAAGCATTAGTCATTAACAAACATCAGATATCAGATGTTGGTGATTCTAACAATATGGGTTTGGAGAGGGAACATTTGCTACGAGGTATACAACATCTTAAGGACTGTCAAAATGAATTGTCCACCGTTGTTTATCGTTGCCCAGCTATTGTGAAAATCAAGTCCAAATCTTTTTCAGGTTCAGATGTTGCTGGTTCCTACTAGCTTGGTCTAGAGGAGGTTTCAAGTTGCTTAAGGATTATTTGAAGAAGATTAAACCTGATGGTAATTGGGATGAGGTTTGTGGAAATAATGCGAAGGAAATGTTGAACAAGTGATAACTCTTTAATAACCTGGATGACTTTTGGTATGTTTATATGTTTTTGTATCTGTTTTTTTTTTTTTTTAATGGTTTTTGTTTGTAATCACACTTTAAAGGTGTTGTTGAATTTGCGTTGACATCTCTGAAGATGTTTTGGTGTGGTTGACTGGTTGTTATATATTTCACCACTGTAATATGGTATTTTTGATCACTTTTTAAGAAACCTTTTAAGTTTTAATCAATTTCAACCTCGTTCGCAGCAAATTAATTTGTATTTCTGATTTTATGGAGATTTCATGAGGGTTGGAGCTAATTACAGATGACCTTAAGGAAGATAAAATCGTATAAAGTATACTTGAAAAGTAATGGTGTTCGAACTAAAAAAATTTCAGATCGTAATTCAATTGATTCGATAGATTTATTGAATAAAATTTTCAAATTGTCAACACTGTATCCAATAGATTTGACGTTTGCAATTACAAAATATTTTCTTTAGGATATGCTCACCGCTTTAATAGATTAATTATTACAATAAAATTATTAAAATGTAGGATTATAAAATATAAATACATCAATCACTTAAATATAACAGTGTGTAGATTAGGGGTGTGCGGCAGATCGGATCCAATGGACTTGTCATGATCCAAGATCCGATTCGATCTGATAGGATCGAAGATATTGCAATCCGATCCAATCCAATCCGATATGATCCGATGGATCGAATTAATATAAAGTCATTCGTAATTCATAAAAGTGATAATCTAAAATAAATAAAATCAAATAAATTATACAAACATTACTAATTAATTCAAATAAATTAACATTAAAAAAATACATGACATAACTTGTATACTTTATATAATTCAAAAAGTTTATAAACATTATACATCAATTCCAAATGTAAATTTAATAAGCTATGATGTTAATGAAGAAGAATAGAAGAAAAGAAGGTGGTGGATTGTTGACCGAGAGAAATTGAAAAAGAAAACTCAAAATAGTAAAATTCAAAATTGTATTTTGGTTGGGCCTTTACATTAGAAAGTAGTGGATAAAGTAAATTACCTAATATAAAAATAATGCCTAATATTTTAGGCGGATTGGCGGATTCGATGGATTTCTAAACGGAAATCCAAGATCCGATCCGATCCGATCAATGGATTTTAGAATTTATGATCAAATCCGATCCAATCTGATCCAATCACCTCTCTGGATCCGATCCAATCCAATGGATCATATTGGATTGGATCCTGCACACCCCTAGTGTAGAGTAAATAATAACTGTTATTAATGGGCAATTAATTTGGGTTATCTAAACATAAAGATTTTAATTGTGTTTAAATATTGGTCATGCATTGGTCAATTAATTACAGCCTATAGGGTTATCAATACCTATATATGTTAATTGATTTTAAATATTGATCATGCATTGGGCAATTAAGTAAAGCCTATCGGGTTATAAAAACCTAAAGTTTTTAATGGTGTTTTAAATACTAATCATGTATTAGGCAGCTAATTGAAATGTTTAGGGATATCATAACCTAAATATTTTAATGGAGTCTAAATAATGATCACGCATTTGGCCATCTATCTGCATCCCTTTATCCTTTTGTTATGCAAGTAATCTTTGAAAAATGCATGTAGGCACAATGCATGTACATTTCTCAATTAATATGATGTTTTTAATAGACTTAAGAAACGTACCATGTAATTACAACCTAAAAAATTAAAATAACACGTACAAAGGAAAATTTGCATATAATAAAGATTTTTTTACTCGTGATACAAGTTTAGTGATTGAAACGCTATAACTTTTTTCTAGAGTCATCCCATTTTCATTAATAAGAAATAACATGGTTTCCCATATTAATAATTTTTTGTTATGAGTGAACTGGTTGAACTCTAAACAAGTCTAATCAATTGCTTGTATTTACTTGTAATCACATTTTCATTTAAGTAATAAATATTTTGAATTTATTATCTCTATAAATGAGTGGGATCCAGAACTTTCTTCATCTTTGTCTTTTAAAAAAAAAAAAATTAATTAAATATCTCAAAGTTTAACTTTTTAACAATTCGAAAATAGTGCAAACCCTAAAAAACAATTAAATATAATTTACCTTTTTTTAAACATTTAAAAAAAAATGCAAAAGTAAGAAGAAGAAATTTAGGGTTTATGAATATAAACTTCGTCAATAAATAAAGTTTACCAAAAACAATCACAAAGTGGTTACAAAACATCACTGTTTAACAAGCAGAAAAACCCAATATTCTACAAATACAAAAGATTTAAACATCATTTACCATATTCTAGTAAAAAAATAAAAATAAATAAGTGTCATCACAAAAGAGGTGTTTACAAAGGTTCACACAATCACATCAGTTGTCGAGGGTAGCATGTAAAATAGTTGAGTTAACCTCATCCAAGATTTCATCCGGTTATATTATTTTCATGTAGTCTTTAAATATGTTGAAGCCGATCCGGTGAGCATCTGAATAATTCCGTTGGCAATCATTTATTTTGTATCTGGATTCCTTGAATCGCTTCCAACGATTGTCTTCAAACACTTGAAATTCAAGGTCAACGTTTTCCTCCTCCAAGGCTATGAGTCTTTTTTCCAGATGTGTCAAAACGCATCGTAGGACCTCATACCTTTTATTTTTTTTCACCTGATTTGGATTTTTTTTGGATCCATAAACTAGAACGGATGGATATTGAGATGTCAGAAAACTGATGTTATGATAATGACAGACACTTGGAAAGAGAAGAGAAGAAAAGAAAAGAATGTTATAATAATGACAAAGACTTGTAACCTTAATTTATACACAATTTAAGTGGTAGTCGATGATAAAAAAAGAAATTTATTTATTAAATTTGTTTTAAAGCAATAAACTCTACTATGAACCAAACTGAAAATTATCTACACATTGGACTATAAAAACATTTTCTTTTTTCCGGAGGTTAAAATCAAAACAATTTAAAAGTGTTTAACAGTCAAACATAAAAGTTAATGAACTAAAGACTAAAGTAATCTTGCAATTAAGGCCCTGTTTGATTTACGAACAAGTGTTTATTTATATAGTTAAAATTGTTTTCAGATATTAGAAAAAAAGACTAGTAAAACTTTTAACAATGAAATGTTTTTCACCCCCCTAAACTTAATCCTGGATCTGTGTAAGTGTCATCGAATACATCGGTTGATTCATGCTTTGCCTAGACTAAGTGTCATCGATTATTGAAATCATAACAGTTTAAAAGGTTTTGACGACAATCATAATTCACAGAGACTTGTAAGTCTTGTAACCCTAATTTAATACACAATTTAAGTGGACATTGAGGATTAAAAATGTTGCTTATTTTTTAAAAGCAATAAAGAAGTGTTTATTGTTTTACTGAGTAGGATGGCTCAAAAACATCATATATTCTTAAAAATATTGTAATAAAATAAATATATTGCGGCAAAAAACAAATGTTGTTAATATGTAAGATTATTAGAGGAACAATACGTAAAGTTCCATAATTCACATACACAAAAACTAATCTCTCACAGGTATTTCGTCGAACAACTTAACACAAACACAACAATACACAAACCCCACTTCAATATCTACAAACCCACATCCCTCGATCTACGCAACACATTTTCAAAGCTCAATTTTCGTTTTTCAAATCAAATAGAAACTACCCATTTGATTTTACACTTCATGTTTTTAACTTCATATACATCTACAACACCAATAACTATTATTGATTCGTAAGTATTTAAATATAACCCATCAAACCTAAGAAAATTTTCACAGATAATTGGCTTTCACAAAAATTGCATCAATCAATAAAAAAATTGAAACAAAATTATACCTTAAGCAATTACAGTCGAACTCAAGTTGAAGTGGGTTGAAATTGGGTCACAAACCGGTCGAGGTCAACCTAGGTTGCCGGAATGTTCGGGTGTCGAATCGTCGCCGGAAAGCACCTGCTTGTTCTTCGCCAGCGTGATACAGTCTTTTCCTTTCTTGCTCTCTTTTTCTTCTTCTTCGTCGATGTCCAGTTAGTTCAACCAACCGATTCTTCTTCGTCGACATCTGATTCTTCGCTGATGTCTGGTTCTTCTCCGACGTCGGGTTCTTCTCCTCTACCTCTCTCACTAGAAGAAAACGATGGTTCTCTTTTTTTTTTTTTTTTGTTATTGATAATGACATTAATCGATTTAGGTTTATGTTTGTAAAAAAATAATAATAATAATTTAGGTTTACTTTTACAAACCAATTTTTTTTTAACAAAAAAAATGGGCTTTTTAGACTTTACAACTTACACCCGGTTAAAAACAATAATTTAAGTTTTTTTAATTAAAAACAATAATCAATTTCTTAATTTGACTAATTTTACAAATGTACCTATAATTATTACCTAATAATGACATTAAATTTTAATAAAATTTTGTTGATATAGTACAATAATTCGGGGTTTGGGAGAGGAACTGACTCTAGCCTATAGTATCATTATGTAGGTATGAAATACATACTACTTGACCAATTTTATCTAGTTTAATTTTAATAGAATTTTAAGCATAAAGTATTAATTCAAAAGGTTAATTAAATTTCATTGACTTATTTTATTGTAAGGAATGTATAGAATTATTATCTTAAATTTAATTAGTTAGAATCCGTCGCATATTTATGTCGCAAACCTTTTATGTATACTTGAGACTCATTGAGTTATCGGTACATTATTGTTACAATAAACTATCAAACAAGCTTTGAATTATTTTATTGAAGACTATATATAAGAGGATGTTTTTATTTTTATTTTTATTTTTAAACATTACAATAATTTGGGGTTTTATGGGGGAGAGAGGAGAGACTAATCGAACCTACAACCTCGTGGTGTGGGTTACTACCTAGTCAACCTCATCTTGTAAGGATATTTTTAATTCCATCGACATATTCTACTAACATACATGGAAGAGCTTTGATGTACACGGTGATAAATCTTTCACTCATACTATGTCATATAAGGTTCAAAATTTTTTTGTCACTATTTGGAAGGGCTTTTGTGAGAATGTCACCGGTTTACTAATGTAAGTTTAAAAGGCACCTATTTAGGTGACCAGACAAAAATACCCTCATTTTTGTCATTTTGCCTCTAAAGAGAAAAAAGTTGAGAGAGAGAGAGAACATTGGAAAGAGAGACCTTGGGTGCAAGAAATTGAGTACTAAATCTCACGGGAAACCTACCGGCGGTGGTGATACAGTCTTGAAGTCGACGAGAAGGTGATATGATTTTCTCACGCGTTGTTGTTGTTGAAACTTTTATGTGCGTTTGATGTTGGATGTTCGTTAGACATGTATATTAGATTTGATTTGATTTGTTGTTGATTAGGTTTGTTTGATTAGGTTAAGGTTTAAATTTATGAAAAAATTCTGTTGAACACGATGAAGTTCTAGGTTTTCGAGCCTTTTCTGAGCTTTTCACATGTAATTCGAGCCTTTTTCGAGCTTTTCACATGTAATCCAAGCCTTTTCCGAGCTTTTCACATGTAATCCGAGCATTTTCCGAGCTTTTCACATGTAATTCGAGCATTTTCCTAGCAATTTGAATAGGTTTCTGCAATTTGAATCTCCGTGCCTTTTAAAACCTTTTCCGAGCCTTTTTCGAGCTTTGTCATATGTAATCCGAGCCTTTTACAAGCAATTTAAATAAGCTTCTACAATTTGAATCTCCGAGCCTTTCACACTGGCTCCGAGACTTTTAAAATAGGATCCGAGCCTTTTAAAACATTGTCCGAGACTTTTAAATAGTAATCCGAGCCTTTTAAGGAATATAAATAGGTTTCTAGAATTAGAATCTCCGAGCCTTTTATATAGTTTCCGAGTCTTTTCATATAGTGTCCGAGCCTTTTCATATAGTTTTCGAGCCTTTTCATATAGTGTCCGAGCCTTTTCATATAGTGTCCGAGCCTTTTCACATAGTTTTCGAGCCTTTTTCATATAGTGTCCGAGACTTTTCATTTAGTGTCTGAAACCTTTCATTTTTATATTATTTATTTTATTTAACTAGATATATACTTTTTTATGTCAATATGCAAATGAGGAATCAACTAAAAGATTCGCTTAAAACTCCAGAGGAAGAAAGGTATTCGGGGAAAATAACTCGACATGACCATTTTGATGATCTTACAGATATCGACAACGCACTTAACAAGGTACCTGAACATCTTGCGGTCGAAGAACGACGTCGGTATACTGAGTCGTGTTTTGGACACCTCCTTCGGATGGATCGTGGGATGAAGTTTTCAGCTGGCATTGTACATCGGTTGCTTATTCGCGAATTGCATCATGATGGGCCTGAAGATGAGATGAGATTTATGTTAGGAAGGCATTCGGTTCAATTCTCGAAGGTTGAGTTTTGTCTAATCACCGGATTGAAGTTCAGAGAACTTCCTGACACGTCAACCTATGATATGGTAGAGAATGGCATACACCAGCGGTACTTTGAGGGTCGAGATGAGGTCGAGTATGCAGAGCTGAAAGCCGTTCTATGGATTTGTGTTTTTTCTGAGCAGTACGATGCGGTTAAGCTGTGTTTATTGTATATGCTTAGCTGGATACTGATAGGGTTGGACGAGAGAGAGAAAGTTCCAGTATGGCAGTTTCGCCTAGTTGAGGACTTGGACGCTTTTGATGCGTTCCCGTGGGGTGCACACATGTATAGGCAGTCTATATACGGTTTCAAGCATGCGTTGGATGGTCGACGTAGGCGGTTTGAACAACGCCAGCGACGAAAGGGCGTTGATGTACACACCACGGAGACATACAACATATATGGGCTAACGCACGCCCTGTTAGTGAGAATTTTGAATTTGTTATTTTTTTCATATGACTGATGTACCGTATTGGATTCTTATCGTTCTTAGCTGTTTCGTAGATATTTGCTTTCGAGGTTATCCCCGAGCTTGGCAACAGCGGATTTGGGAAGCGGAGGGAAATCGAGCTCTCCCCTCGAATTCTAAAATGGGAGTTAAGTACGCGACCGATGGGGGAGAAGTTGAATAGCATTTTCCTCGAAAGTGTAAATATCTATATATATATATATTTTTTTTATGTTCATAACTATTAGTATGTATACAATTACAATGGTCTAACTGTAATTTCAGATGTTTGCAAGGGTGAAACGGCAACTGAGAGGGCTGAATGGTACTTCGAGGGCATTTTCCAGGGAGGCAGTTTGTATGATGCTGATCTCGGTGATATACCTGTTCCCGTCTCTGACCCCGAACGATATACAACTACCGGAACTAGTGACACTGAGGGTCCGTCTTTCGAACCCAGTGATACGGAGGGTTCTGACTCGAACGGTAGTCATATTCGTCTCGTCAGGACTAGACGGGTTCCATTCACGTTGCCTAGAGAGCCTCGAACTAGAGATGACTTTCGAACTGGAGATGACTCACCAGGAGGCGTTGGAGGGCAAGCAGAGGTACGTATAATTCTTTTTACCATATTATTTAATTTCAATCGAGTGAACGGTTTTAGTACTGACAATTTCAAAATCCTTTCAGGACCGTCGGTATACTGAACTGATGGATGCGTTACGCGAGTTACAGGAGGAGGTGCGAAAGAGTAATGAGAAGCGAGATCAACAGCATCAGGAGTTGCTAGATTTGATTCGGGGGCTTCAAGGTTCGACGTTGCACTCCCGTACCGAGGTACACGATTCGATGACCCACCCTTCGATGACAAAGACGGACACCGAGACTTCAGTCCCAGAGGGAGGACATGTAGTCATCAGGGTGATCAGCAGGGGCCTGGTGTGACACCACGAGAGGAGGTTACTCGTGGTACTAGTGGTACAGATACAACACCTATGGAGATAGAGCAAGAACCTCAGCAGATTTTACCAGACCAACCTGTTCATTCTCAGGACCTGGTACAGAGCACTTCCTTACAGCACACCCCTCCGGTCGATCCTGGTGCAGAGGACCCCTTCATTCATTCAACAGGGACAGAGATCCCCAGTCTCAGTGCACCCAAAGAGCTTACACCTGCAGGTGATCGACGGCGACATAGTTCCAACTTACAGCGCACCCCTACAGGCGATACAAGGGGACATAGTCCCTCAACACATCCCACCTCTAGAGGTAATTCACGGGGATAGAGTTCCTCCTTACAGCTCACCCATCCAATGGATCGCATTGAGCTGGACCGGATTACCCCACTCCTTCAACGTCAGGATCGGGTTCGCAGGGCAGGTTGGTAGCAGCGGACCCCATACACTGACCCCTCTCTGCCGAAGAGGCCAAGGATTAGGCCACAACCACCATATGTATGGGCGCCCCACGCATTGATAGATCCTGACCATCTTGAGGCGTACCAAGCCTATAAGAGGAACTCAACTGGGGAATTTTAATTATAATCGCAGATATTACAAAAATTATTTTGTATTTTGAAACTGCTAAGTAAAACTACTTTCTTATCTAACTTCTTCAACAATTATGCAGGCGTGATGTGGATTTACTCGAGCCAGTTTGTGTCCCTTGGTTCCATCGATTTCAAACCAACATCATGGAGTTGGAGGATACGGTATGGTCCTTACCTGAACATTATGTATAAGATGTTTCTGAAATAGTAGAATGCTAACAATACAAAATGTTGAAATTGTCAGCATATGGACGCGTACTTGCATATTCTGCGGAAGCGTCAGAGATATTACTCCACTGTCTACGATTCGAGGATCAACATACTGGATTCACAGTTCTATGTAAGTGTTTAATTTGTACGGCTTTTGAACATCTATTTATGTGTTTCGTACATCTTTTATCTAACGTTTTATAAATTTTCTTTGTACAGTCATGGTTATTGAATGACTGGGAGAGATTGATGGGAAGTGGGGCCGACAAACCCCGCCGTAGTTGGTCTTTGTTCAATCATCAGTGGTCCGCTGATGACCTGAAAGTGGTACGTGGATTGGTCCCGGCAGGAACCAAACCTTGGAACGAAGTTGACGTGATCAGTGTTTTATTTACATTGTTTGAATTTGAATTTTAAATAAATTTCCCACTGATAACACTTTGTAGAAACACATACAGGTTTTGATTCTTTGCAACCTTGGACGTACGCATCTGGCACTAGCCAGCATCGACCTCACAACAAGGAGTATTTACCTGATGGACTCGTTCAGACAGGAGGTACCATTTCTCCATAGGAAAACGCAGCTCGCTTGCTTACGATATTTTTTACCGTCGATGATGCATGCGGTGGACTTTCACGGTCGCAGATGGAGGGGTGATATGACGTACACATTGCAAAATAAGCCATTTCCGCTCAACATTGTGTCTAGAGACCGTGTGCCCCAACAAGATAGAGGGTATGACTGTTTAAAGATCTTATTCTATCCTAATCGGTTTTAATAACATTCAATTCTAACGGTTGTTTATGTGGTGAATTGCAGTGGTAACTGTGGTGCACATACTTTAAGATTGATAGAGTACCTGACAGCGAACAGGGATACGTTCGACTTGTCAGAAAACGAAATGGGCACCATCCGAGAGAAGATGGTTGTAGAGGTTTTTTGTAACTCAAAGGATTGGTCTTCCAGTTAGTGATTTAGTTGATGTACATAACATTTGAGTAATGAAATGAAATTATTTTTAAAAAAATTTTAGTTGTTTGCAATTAACACTTGAACACACATTTGATATATTGAAATCCATAAACAATACAATGAATTGTAGACACTATAACAAAAGATACAGTATGGCATTAAACGAACAACCAATAAATATATCATAATAGTTCAACATAAAAAAACATAATAACCAACGGTCTCATAACACAACTGTATCGAGCATGGTTCCCAACATCTGGACGATGTTGGAAGACATCAAGTTGGAGACATGTTCCTCTTGTACTGACTTGTTATGTTTGATCGCCTTCCTCAACGGCTCCATTCATTCCACGGTAGAGTCTTTCTCAGGGCACGTTTGTTTATTGTGTCCAATTGAATGACAGATGCCGCACTTGCGACGGTATTCATCGGGAACACTTATGCTGGGACCTTCATTAACCATCAGTGGGTTGGAGCACCTCCTGCTATTATGTCCTGATTGTCCACATCTTCTACACGACTGTGTGGTTGTCCTCTCTGAAGATGAGGCATGTTGACTCTCTATCGGGCGACCTGATTGTCTCCTCGACTTTGGATTTAAAACCACCCGAGATGCGATGTCGGATGGCACTACCCATGAAGAAGGATGGCCAATAGGCATAATAGGAACCGAGTATGCATCAATAAGTGTCCCTCTCTTGTAGTAGTCCGCACACAGAGATGTGAAATCCAAGTTTCACTCCCTACAACAATGAAAACAATAAGATTCACGTACCTAAATAATATAAATCGTTAACTGTAACATCTCATGTACCTTACCGCTGCGAGTGCATGAGAACATGGGAAATGGTCCATTTGGAATTTGTTGCATGTGCAAGTCTTCAAGTGTAAGTTAACCGTCCATTGGTTTCCCTTCAATTTGACGGAGAATATGTTCCAGTCAACCGGATTTACGGTCATATAATTGCACTTCTCGACACGTTTTAGGATCACAAGATGTGCTGCGTCAGTCAGTTGATGACGCATGGATCGTGCAGCTGCATGACGATCGTGAAACCACTTTTGTAGCATATTCCTAATGAACTCCGCCAGTGTCATCAATGGTAGTTGCCGTGCGAATTTTAGGCATGAGTTTATGCACTCTGCAACATTTGTGGTCATCAGCCTGTACCTTCTTTGGGGACAGTGTACGCAAGACCACTTGTGTGGACCGGCAGCAATAGCATATTCGAATGCACCCTTGTGCAGCCTATGTAACTCCTCCATGTGCCTGTTATAATTGAATTCATTGTACGTCCTAGCTGCTGAATCCATTATGTCGGCAACATCTTTTTTGTGGAATCGCTTCTTCATATTTTCACCAAAATGCCAGCAACATATAGTGTGGGTTGCATAAAGGAACACTTTAGAAATCCCCGTTTCAATGCTTGCATGGCGATCGGAAATGAAAACCAGATCATCTATATGACCAAGGGCACCCCTCAAGCATTCCAAAAACCACTCCCATGAAAAGTTGTTTTCTGAGTCACCGTACCCAAAAGCAATTGGATACACCTGTTTGTTTCCATCTTGTGCAGTTGCAACAAACATTGTACCCCCGAATCTTCCCTTCAAATTGGTACCATCAACTGCAATCACAGGACGCATACACCTCTGAAAACCTCTAATTGAGGACCCTAACGGCATGAAAAGTACAAAAATGTATCATCGTCTGCGCATTGTAAGTCGGTGATTGTGCTAGGATTTTGCTGTTCCAGAATGTACGCAAACGATGGTAACAATTTGAAACTTTCTTCATGTGTTCCATAGGTCAAGGACAATGCATATTGCAAGGCATCATGTGCCTTACTGTACATGACTTGGATGCCATACATTGTTTTCATATCGACGATTATGTCCTTCGGACGCATGAGACGACCATCATGTTGTTGAAGTCTAGGTGCAATGACTTCTCCAATTATGACTGCACTAGCTTGTCGGTGGCGACGGTGAACCTCCTCCAAAGGACAACTGTGTTGGTTGACAAAACTTCTGACTTGGAAGTAAGTCCCTTCATCTCTCCTCACCGCTCTTAATTTCCACGTACAGTTGTCAATGATGCAAACTAGATGTAACGTTGTCTTATTAGACCTTTTCACCTTTCATTCAAAGTTCTCTCGTATTGAAAAAAGGCCAACTAGCCTCTTCAAATCCTTTTTACTCGGGAAAAATTGACCTTTATAAATCATGCATGTAGGTTCTTGCATTGCCAAGGTACTGCTTCTACCAATACCAAACGAGTATGAATCTACTCCGGGAATAACCCACGTTATCGTATTATCAGAATCAGATACAGTTATATTATGTCGGACCTCGGAAGTCCCAGGCATATTTGGTATAGTGCAACTAACTCCTTGTACATGTCTTCCTTGTGTTTGAATTTGTGTACGCTATTCATCCACATTTTCTAGATCATCTACCTGTTCATTATTTGCCTTATTATCCACCTCATGGTTCAGGTAATTGTTCATCTCATTGTACTGCTCAATTTGACAACCAAACACATCGCCAAATTGAGGTTCAACTACTTGGTCAACCGCTACCGGTGGGACACCACATATGTTTTCCCCACTTTTGGCGAAACTCCTTTGGGAATATACTTGGTTGCTACCGCTAAAGGATCCAAATTGTTGGGTATTTTCAGGAGGAGAAATATCATTCCCTATCACATCTCCAAGTGTCCTCTGAGTTAGACTTACACATACTTGAGGGATCACCCGATCTTCCCCTAGCATAAACTGAACATCATCGTTATTTCTTATAAATGTACGATATGTACTACCAGGAACGATTGATATTAATGCCAGATCAACATTGAATTTGTTTACATCATACTTCACAATGGTATGCACGATCGCCACCAATTATTCGTAAGTTATATTCTTTGACACATTCATTCCCTGGTTATCGGATCCAACAAACCTCTGACTTCCGTCGGGTAGTTGCTCCCATCGACCGTTGTAAGATATTACTATTCTAACCCGATTCATGATGCTGTTAAATTAATCAAAACTATTAATAAAAACTCAGGAGTACAAAATATTTTCATAAATTACATTTACAAAGGCTTAGGTGAGGATATTTAAAAGGCTCGGAGAACACTAGAAAAGTCTCGGAGAATACATGAAAGTCTCGAAGAAGACATTTTTGGTCTCGAAAAAGACTTTAAAAGGCTCGATTAGTAATTCAATGAAAAGTCTCGGAGAAGACCTAACAAGGCTCAATTAGTGATTATTTGAAAAGTCTCGGAGATGACTTGAAACGTCTCGGAAAAGACTTGAAAATACTCGATTAGTGATTTTTGAAAAGTCTTGGAGATGATATGAAAAGGCTCGGAGAAGACATGAAAAGGCTCGATTAGTGATTTTTGAGAAGACATGAAAAGGCTCGGAGAAGACTTGAAAAGGCTCGATTAGTGATTTTTGAAAAGTCTCGGAGAAGACATGAAAAAGCTCGGAGAAGTCTTGAAAAGGCTCGAAGAAGACTTGAAAAATGCTCGATTAGTGATTTTTTAAAAGTCTCGGAGAAGACTTGAAAAGGCTCGGAGAAGGCTTGAAAAGGTTCGATTAGTGATTTTTGAAAAGTCTCGGAGAAGACATGAAAAAGCTCGAAGAAGACTTGAAAAGGCTCGAAGAAGACTTGAAAAGGCTCGGAGAAGACTTGAAAATGCTCGATTAGTTATTTTTTAAAAGTCTCGGAGAAGACTTGCAAAGGCTCGGAGAAGACTTGAAAAGGCTCGGAGAAGACTTGAAAAGGCTCGATTAGTGATTTTGAAAAATCTCGGGGATGATATGAAAAGGCTCAGACAAGACATGAAAAAGCTCGGAGAAGACTTCAAAAGGCTCGATTACTGATTTTTGAAAAGGCTCGGACAAGACATGAAAATGCTCGATTAGTGATTTTTAAAAAGGCTCGGAAAAAGGTGACAAAGTCTCGGAGATCCACAATTGTCACAATGAAAATGTGAACAAATGAAAAGAAGTATTTGCAAGAAATATTACCTTGTTGTAATGAAGCACGTCCAGTTGTTTGGATCTTGAACTTCTATTTGTATTGAGAGAGAGATAGAGAGAGAGAGAGAGAGAGAGAGACTAACCCAGTTATCGTTTTTGTTGGAAGTGTGGAGAGAGAACCAGACAAACAGAATAACATAAATGATTATCTAAGGGCAATTTTGGTAGTTCACCATAATAGGTGTCTTTTAAACTTAAGTTATTAAACCGGTCACAGAGTCACCAAATGAGTTGGAAAATGTGATACTTTCCACCATTTCCACATGTCATATATATAGTGGGATACTGTTATGAAGGGTCGACCTTAGGGATAGCACACCTAATTAGGCAATCGTCTAGGGCTCCTGAATTTTAATTGATAATATTAGACATATATTTAACAATTGGGTCCTAGTAGCCAACATTTAATTAAAAACAGACTCATTAAACACAAATAACATTTTTACGAAATCACACTCATTAAATAACAATTGGGTCCAAGGGTCCAAGTATGCATGTTTGATTAAAAAAAAAAAATGCCCACATACAGTTTTTTATTTTATTTTTTTTATTTTTTTATTTTTTATTAAATAAAAGCACACTCATTAAACACAAATAACATTTTTACGAAATCATCTACCATATCAGATCTACTTATCAAACAATCGAAGATTATTTTTTAATATTATCAAAGTTAGTGTTCTTGAAATATCATATGATACGAAAATTCAGAAAGTTACTTGGAGTGTCGAGGGCCACATTTACTATAGTTCGCTTTGAGTCCTGAAAAATTCAGAAAGTTACTTGGAGTGTCGAGGGCCACATTTACTATAGTTCGCTTTGAGTCCAGAAAATCTCGGGACCGGCCCTGAAGCTATTCATATTTTTTTTCAGTTTTTGAGTTGGTCATGTACATATTGAAGTATATGAAGAATCTGTATAAATTATTTATTAAAATTTTGAATCTTGATCAAGTGCCCTTGTAGAACATGTTAATTGTTAAAAAAATAAAAAAAATAAAAAAGGAATTGAACCCTTTATATTTATATGAATATATATGATAAAAAAAAATTGTTATTGAAGCTCAGAATTTTCCCATATTTAAGACACTCTAAGAATATGTTAACAGAAGAACCCTTTATATTACATGATCAACCCTCGTGAACTTTGTTTCAAAAAATAAAATAAAAAACTCTTGTGAACTGAAAAGAGATACTTGGTTTGGTTATCAACTCCATGGAATATCACATTGGATGCGATGTGTCTAGCTATCTGATCACATTTGAAGCTCTTGCTTTAGGACGCGAAGTGAGTGGACAATTCAACAGGAAATTACGGTCCAGAGAGTGAATTACTATCATACAGTGTGACATTGATATGCACACCCCATAATGGAGAGCGTGGATTATGGCATTGGGCCCGCATTTTTCTCTGGTGTATACTATAAAACAGGGTTGCATGCCTTCCTCCTCTACATTGCAACAAAGAGTTTCTCCAGTCTTCTTCTCAGTTCTCTCCCTCTCTCACTTTCAAGTTTCATCCATGTTGATCAATACCAACAACAAGTCCTTCCTCATTCTCATCTCTCTCCTCCTCCTCCTCTCATCCCACATTTATCTTCTCACTGCTGATGATGGTGAAGCTGGTATGCTCTACTACTTCTCTATATAGTTGCATGCCTTGTTCAGGCTTGTTTTATTCTCTCATCATGGGATTATCAGGTTTTTCAACTCTATAGTTTTTGACAAAAGGGAATTTCTCATTTTTTTCATCAATGTGTTTGAAACAATACTCTTACAGCTTCAAAGCTAGACGGGTATAATATTGTATTTGTGTCCAATTCTGTTCTTGTTCTGACTACCTTATCTGTTATGAATTGAGTCAACTTTGTCTTCTATATATGGATTTATGTCCACCTCAGTATTTGTCTAGACAATAATGAAAGTTAGTTAAATGTCTATCATGATATGTACAAACAGTACATCTCTGTATTGTCTATTAGGTTCTGTGTTACAATAAAGAAAGAATTATCTTCTTTGCTTTTGTAACTATCTTTGGCTTCATTTGATTCATTCATTTTCACAACCAAAAATTAAATCATGATTCTCCTGGTCTTTTTTACATGTACTACTTTTTGTTAAGTATTAATTTCTCTTGATTACCTAGATCACTTTTTGTTTCTTAATTATTAAGAGTCAAGAAAAGAAGCAATTCTCTTTATTATTTTACTTCATCTTGGTTTTGTTAAATTTTCAATATAATTTTCATTTAAGTGGACGTTAGTTAGTTTAACTGGTAAGATTCCTAACAGTTATAACCTGTAAGAGGTCGCCTTTTCGCTCACTATTTAAGGTTCAAAAATTTTGTTCCTCTTCAATATCATGATATGCTAATGGTACTAACCTTATGATGCTTGATATGAATTGGTATAGATAACGAAACTCCGTTTACCTATATAGAAGGAACCGGTAATGGGCCAAAGGAATGGGGGGTGATTGATCCTCATTGGCAAGTTTGCGGGAAGGGACACTATCAGTCTCCTATTGATCTTCTTGGCCAAAGGGTGCAAATTTTACCCAATCTTGGGAAATTGCATAAGGATTACAAACCAGCTCCTGCTGTTGTCAAGAATAGGGGACATGACATATCAGTAAACAATTAACCCCTAAGTCCATATTTGCTTTATTAACCATATTTTGTCTCCTATAATTGATCTTCTTGATCATATTTTGTGTGTCAGAATTAATGAGTGTTTCTTCAGGTGTTTTGGAAGGGAGATGCTGGAAAACTCGACATAAACGGGACGGATTACCAATTGCTTCAAGTCCATTGGCACTCTCCCTCTGAACACTCATTCCATGGAACAAGGTTCATAATTCTGTATATGGAACACAGTTTTTCCAATGAATCAAGTTTTTTTTTTTTTTTTTTTTTTTCTCTGATCTTTTATTTTTGATGAGTTTAGGTATGAATTGGAACTTCATGCAGTTCATAAAAGTGCTAGTGGGAATTTAGCAGTTATTGCCATTGTTTACAAATATGGTCATCCTGATGGCTTCCTCTCAAGGGTATTGTTCAATAAATTTTTTTGCGCTTCATAAAAAAAAAAAAAAAAGGAAAAATCAAATTGAGTTATGTTTGTTTGTTTGCTTGCAGGTGTTGCAGCACAAATCAATTGGGAAGAGTGAAATACCACTTGGGATTGTTAATCCAAGAGACATCAAATTTGGAAGCAGAAAGTATTACAGATATGTCGGATCACTTACCGTTCCTCCTTGCACGGAAGGCGTTGTTTGGACGGTAGTAAAGAAGGTGATCTTCTCTTTAATTTCTCTGTATGTACCTCCATTGATTTTTTGCTTTAGTACACAGATACTATCCATACTCTGTTTTTTTTGCTTATGCAGGTGAGGACAGTTTCAAGGGAGGAATTAATCTCCCACATGTTCGTATGATATATGATAATTTTATAGATATTGTATTTGAAACATTTTCTTGATGATTTCAAACTTCCTTAATGGAGTAAAATTGGATGGTGTTGTTTGTGCAAAATAAGGTGAAAGTAAAATGCACTTGCCATCCCATGCATATGTATTTTCTAAGAGAATGAGCTTATGTATGGCTTCTAAGTTTGGCTTCCAAGTTTACTTCAGTTTGAATTTTACTAATAGAGATAAAATAGTTTTGGTGTCCAAAACAAAAATAGATTAGAGATATAACACAAGTTTGGGAAAAAAACAAAAGAAGAAGAAAAAGTGATAATACAAGTGAAAAAAATATATTCAAAAATTAGTCTCCACAGTCCACTCGACCAAAGTCAAGACTTAAATTAAATCTGGACCTTATAAACGATCAGATCTACAATAAATCGGAACTGACATTGACAACCTGCAAAACCAAAATAAGTAAATGTAGAGCACTTGAGTCTGACAAATGTGTGAGTAATATAGTTTATAGTTTAGACTTTAGACAGATATGGAAACCCTTTGGTGGCTGAAGGACTTGTATATTTATAAGAGGGTGGCCAATGATTGGCCCGCTGTGGGTCCCTGATATTTCGGATAGTAGATGATGTCATCCACTTGGTTAGTGAGTCTACTTTAACTCCTTAAAGTTATAGAATAGAATAATGTTAAATATCACACTCAAAATCACAATATTTTCATCGCAATACATGTAGCAATTGATGTGTCAATTTATTGATTGTAGTTATTTGGATTTATAAACAAAAGACAAATAAATTCATAAATAAATATATATTCTTGTTTATTTTCAATACTTTTGGTTCATTTGTAATTTTGTTATTTTTAGGGATAAAATTATCCACAAAATAATTTCTCATTTGAGAGTTAACATTCCCGTATTTTGTATCATTTTATTAATTTATTTGGTAAAAGTATGAGGGTATAATGGTCAATTCATATAAATGAAGCTTAATAAGAGACATTTTAGACTTTTTAACGGTCAAACTCAGTCAACACAAACGGAATTCTAACGATGTTAGTCTATAAGGGAGGTTTCTAAAATAAAAACATTTGTAATTATTCATCCAATAATAGTTCAAAGGTGAGGGGAGATTTTTAATATTAACCTTATTTAATTGTAGTTGTTGTTAGGTGTGCGACCAAAGTCCCACATTGGCTAAACATGAGGATGATCATGGGTATATAAGTATGGACATTATCTCTATTGGTATGAGGTCTTTTGAGTAGAGTCCCAAAAGCAAATATGTGCGTAGGGTAAAAATGAAAAAGTAGAGTCCCTCAACTTTGCCATATTATTTGTTCTGGTCTCCCTAGTTTCAGTATTGGCTCATCTAGTCATTCTATTAAGATTTATATTAAAATTTTGATTTATGACATGAACAAATGGAAAAATGACCCTACTACCCCTTAAAGTAGCTAAGATTGAAGGACAGTTTTGCCCTCCATCTCTCTTTTTTAATTTAAATAAACAAAAACAAAAGATTTTTTCTTTTAAAAAAAATAGAGATCCAGATTGGATCTCCACCATCCATTTGAGATGATGGATGGTGGAGATCACCAGATCTAAAGAACAAAAAAAAAATGAATAATAATAATGATAATCCTGTAAAGAAATTAAATGTTGCTCTTTTTATTTTCTATTTAATTGTAAATAAATGGATTTTAAAAAAAATTAATCGAATATATATACAGAAATGTTCAAGTCAGTGTACACTGATATAACTTCATCAATGCGTTGGATGTGGACCATTAGATTTACATACTTTGACTCAAAATGTATGCACTTGTTAAAGCTTCTCCATAATCAATGGTCCACATATATTGGTACTGATATAGTTATATCAGTGCGCACTAACTAGAACGGGACCGTATATATATATTAAATAGATCTCCACCATCAATCTCAAAAATGGATGGTGGAGATTAAAAGATAAATAACATAGCAAAAAATAATAAATAAATAAACAAAAAAAATAGGAAAAGAAAAAAAAGAAGGAAAAAAGGTAAAAAGGAAACAAAAATGATGGTGGTCCATCTACAATAGATTTTTTGATCTATCATATCTCCATCCATTGATAGAGAACACAACCTAAACTAGAACCAAACCCAGAATCCACCACCTCATGAACCAATCCCCCCCTCTCTCTTTCTGTGTGGGATCTCTCGAATCTCTTTGCGAACCGAATCGCACTAGACCTGGGTCATACTCCAGGTTGATGTGTTTCTCTGGTTTCGCTCTAGACCCGTGTCCATGCGAGGTCAATGAAAAAGATCCACGTTCAAGCATGGATCGTTCGTTTGAAGACCCGATGATGTTCGTTCGTTCGATCGAGATCAATCGACGTTCTTCGTTCTAGAGCAATTTGGGGTGAGAGAGAGAGAGAGAGAGGAGAGAGAGAGAGAGAGAGAGAGAGAGAGAGAGAGATTTTTTAGTTTTTAATTTGATTTTTTTAATATTAGATTTTAAAAAAATATATATTTTTATTAATTGTTTTTTGATATTTCAATTATTAATATACCATTAATCACCTAACTTACTATTTTGCCCTTCATTAAACAAACGTTCTAGAATCATGAAAGGCATCTTTACCATTTTAGGTGGCGTTTGTTTTTTCGTCTGAAGTCTGAATATGTCTGAAGTTGACTGAAGTTTGAATGGTGACTGAAATCTGAAATCCTAATGATGTGTTTGTTTTTTTTTTATTTTTAACTTTTTTATTTTTTATTTTTTATGATCTCTAAATATCAATGCTTGAAAACCAGTAACATGAGAATTATACCCTTATAATTATAAATACATATAATTGATATAATTCTATTGTTAATGTGTCCTATAATATTTTTAGTTTAAATTAATTAAATAAATATTTGAAAGCTTCATCCAAATTAAAAGTATAATTCATTTTTTTAATAAAAAATAAATGAATATTTATAAATATAATTGATGATAAGATTTAACATAATATATATATATATATATATATATACATATATATATATATATATTTAATATTAGACAAGTCTTCACTCTTCATCATTCATTTTTATTTTATTTTATTTTATTTTTATTAAATGACAGCATATAGCAGTCAAAAAGCCAAAAAGCCAAAAAGGAAAGCAAAAAAATAAGGAAAAAAGAAAAAGAAGCAAAAACATAGCAAAGCAGGACCAAACCCAAATCACTCTCAGATCTCTTTATTTCTTTCTTCAAGTCTTCAACAACACTACAACAATGCAACATAAAACCATCGACCTCCTCCTTTGATGATAAAGAAAAGTTTGTCGGCCTCCTTCGCGAAGGTCACCTGCGAAGGTCGACGGCTACTTGACATCAAAGAAAACGCTAGCCTCCTCTCCTCCAACATCAAGGTTGTCGGCAACCCTCCATGGTCAAATAAGTGCCCAGATTTTTGTTTTGAACTAAGAAAAATTTAAAGTCATTGGAAATTCTTCTTGAGGGCATTTCTGGAAGCAATATATTAAAATATATCCAGCTTTCTAGTCTTCAAATAAAAGTTAGAATTTTGAACTTTTTTTCTCAGATGTTTTCGATGGTTTTTCAGATCTCATTTCACTTAAAAAACAAACAAAATATCTTACTAAGTAACTTTAAGTCTTCAGCCAGAAAAACGAACAGGCTCTTACTCTCGCACCATTGACTGAATTTTTGAAAATCCTAACGGAATTGAATGGCAGGGACCAAAAAAACGATTAATAGTTAATGTTTGGACCTAACGAGCCAATTTTGAAACAAGGGGGACTAGAACGGATAATAAGGTAAACTAGAGGGCTTTTTTTCATTTTTACCCCTTATATTATCGTTGGTCCCAACTAATGGGCTTAAGGATGTGTTTGGTATGACTTTTTAAGTAGAGCTTCTAGGGTAGATATTTTACAATAAAGTTTTTATTGAGTTGAGCTTTTAACAAAAAAAGCTTTTGATTGTATAAATTACAAAAAAAAGGTGTTGACAATATTTTAAAAATAGCTTTTGGTTGTATAAATAACAAAATGGGTATTGACAATGTATTTAATGAAAGAATTGTATAGTAGAATATCTAAAATTTATAAAGGGTAGTTGAGACAATTCATATGTTTTTAAAAAGCTTAATTTTTATTTTTTTTTGGGAAAAACCCAAATTTTGGGCTTCTGCTTCTCCTAATCGACCTAAAATAACTTTGATAAAAGGGTAATTGAGACAATATATAAATTTAAAAAAAAAAAATAAATAAACTATTTTGAGTTTTGTCAAACAACTAAAAAAAACTTCAAACAGCTTCTAGTATTAAAAACATATTTTTGGCCCTTTCAAAAGCCATACCAAACACACACTAAGACTAATTTTTGACTTATGTCTTTGATCAAAAGTCTTGACCGTTGGTCAAGACCAAAACTTTTGGATGAAACTCATGTCTTAAGCCAAGACTTAAGAACAATTTGGTATTGATTTTAATAAGTTAAAATCAATTTATTTCATAATTTCGGGAGAGATTGATGTCCGGTAAAACCTCCTAAAATTGATTATTTAAGAATCTGCTTTGATTCTATAGTGATCTAAAAAAAAAAAGAGGTAAAGAGTTACTTTTTAAAAGCAATTATAAAACAATCAATTTTAGAATTTAATGAATTTTTTAAAACTACCGAATTGCTCTCATTAGTTTAACTTGAAGACAGATTTGTTCTTAGATTTTTTTTCCTAATCTAAGGGCCAGTTTTGTATTGTTGTATCTTTAAAAATACTTACTGTTATCTTTGTTGAAAGAATAATCATTGTAACTATGCTGAAAGGATAATCAAGGTGCTGTTGAAATTGCTTTGAGACTCAAAAAGTGTACTCATGTGTTTGGTAAATTTTATTATTAATTGTTGTGATTTTATATAATGACCAAAATAGACGTGAAATTAAAATTGTTATTTTTTACGTCATTTTCAAACCAAGCCAAACCAAGTAATATTAGATACGAAAACAAAAATATGCCTTTTGTTGTAAATTAAATTGAAGCAACAGATAATATAATAGAAACAAAATGAGAGAGTAATAATATGATAAAGTAAATAATTAATAAGAGAGAAATAAAATAAAATAAAATAAGAGATGAGAAGCAAGAGAGATAGGCGAGAGAATAATATATTGCCTTTTGTTATTGATTCTGAAAGCATCAGTTAAACAACAACAACCCAAAATATTTACCAAGCAAAGCCTATTTATAGGCAAACATATACAATAAAATGATGACACAATGATGACACATAGAAGAGTGCGTGTCACAAAAAATGAAACCCACATGTTCTCTTCACATGTAAAGAATATTGTAGAAGACTTGAGAATTTGGTGGAGAGCCACCGGTTAATTACAACACTCCCTCTTAGATTTCCACCATTTGTATTTTAGTTTACTAAGAAAAACCCAGTGGGATAAAAACCTTAGCAAAAATATATACAATGATCTTTAGATCAAGTGGTGTGGATGTGTTCAGAACTACCTCATTAAAACCTTTCCGGTAAAACCCAGTGGGACAAAATCCGATAGAAGGAAAAATAGTACAGTACACATATGTTCATTCAAAATTTTGCTCCCCCTGATTGAACGCTCCCTATGAATGAAACTTCAATATCAATCCTGTAATTTATAGAGTCGACACATGCCAATCCCATATACCAGTTTCTCAAAAGTTGATGTAGGCAATGTTATGGTAAACAGATCTGCAAGATTATCTGTCGACCGTATTTGTTTAATATCAATCTATCAGCTCTGTTGAAGTTTATGAGTATAGAAGAATTTACGAGAAATATGTTTGGTTCTATCTCCTTTGATATATCCCCCTCTAACTTGAGCAATACAAGCCATATTATCTTCAAATATCGGTGTCGGCATTCCTATAGATAATGAAAATCCACATGTATTTTAAATATGATGAACAATTGACCTTAGCCAAACATATTCTTGACTTGTTTCATTAAGTGCGAGGATCTCTGAATGATTAGAGGATGTAGCAACAAGAGTTTGCTTTGTCGAGCACCAGGAGATTGCTGTGCTATTATAGGTAAAAACATATCCCGTCTGTGAACGAGCTTTATGGGGATCAGATAGATACCCGGCATCAGCATAACCAAGTAAACCTAAAAAGTTGTTATATTTTGAATAATATAATCCTAAATCTTTCATTCCACGAAGATAACGAAAAAGATGTTTAATCTCATTCAAATGTCTCCGAGTTGGTTCTAAACTGAATATAGCAAGCAAATTCACTGAAAATGCAATATATGGTCTAGTACATTAAGCTATATATAATAAAGCACCAATTGCATTAAGATATGGTACTTCAGAACCAAGTATCTTTTCACCATCTTCAATTGGTCGGAATGGGTTTTTCTTAAGATCAAGGTTTCTAACAATCATAGGGGTACTTAATCGATAAGCATTGTTCATATTAAATCTTTTCAGAATCTTTTCAACATATGATGATTGATGGATAAGTATTCCGTTTGATTTATGTTCAATCTCCAGGCTGAGATAATATTTTGTCTTTCTCAGGTCTTTCATTTCAAATTCCCTTTTCAAATATTCAGCAGTTTTTAAGAGCTTTCCAGGAGTTCCAATCAAATTCATATCATTAACATAAATTGCTATAATATCAAATCCAAATTCTGATTTCTTTATAAAGACACATGAGCATATAGGATTATTAATATATCCTTCTTTAATCAAATATTCACTGAGGTGGTTGTACCACATGCGCCCATATTGCTTTAATCCATACAAGGACCTTTGTAATTTAATCGAGTATAAATTGCGAGGTCTCGAGTTGTATGCTTCTAACATTCTAAATCCTTCAGATATTTTCATATAAATATCTTAATCGAGTGAGCCATATAGGTAGGCAATTACTACATCTATAAGATGCATTTCAAGTCTTTCTGAGACAGATAAACTTATCAGAAATCGAAACGTAATTGTATCAATCTCTGTTGAATACGTCTCATCAAAATGAATACCAGGTCTCTGTGAGAAACCCTATGCTACGAGTCGTGCCTTATATCGCACCACCTCGTTTTTCTCATTACGTTTCCGTACAAAAACCCATTTGTATCCAACAGGTTTGACATTTTCAGGCGTCTGGATTATTGGTCAAAATACTTTACGTTTGGTTAATGAAGTCAATTATGCATGAATTGCTTCTTTCCATTTAGGCCAATCAAACCTTTGCCTACAATCATTGAGGTTATAATGCTCATATTCATTATTTAAAATTTTAGTAGCCACTATGTACAAAAATACATCATCGATGATTGTTTCTTCACGATTCAACATTCCTCCTGTATAATTTATAGAAATTTCCTCATTTCTATGTTCTTGTATCTCTTCATAGATTCCTTCCCCTGCAGGGGTTTCTTGTGTCCTTTCAGTCTTTCAGGGACATTTAACTCTTGTGGAGTTCATTTAGAGGAAGTGGATTTATTTATAATTTCAAGAATATGATCCTGATATTTTGTTTTCTTCCTCCGAGGAACAGTATCTTTCGAACCAAGTGGCCTACCACTCTTCTGGCATATAAATGATTCATTTGCTATTATTTGTTTATATCATTCTTCTAGAACAATCACCCGTGCTATTACATTAACAGTTAGGATGTATGATTTTGTTACCCTAGTAGCATCTGTAAATGCATATGGTAACTGATTTGCTATTGTTTGAAGGTGAACTATCTTCCGTACTTCATTCTCACATTGAGATGTGTATGGGTGAAGATGAATTAAACTAGGAACTCTCTAAGAAAATTCACGCTTCTCTTTAGAAGAAGTTTTTCCTTTCCCTAATGATGGGAAATTTCTCTCATCGAAATGACAATCAGCAAATCGTGCAGTAAAAAGATCACTAGTCAAAGGATCCAGATATGTAATAATTGATGGTGAATCTAGACCAACATATATTCCCAAACGTCGTTGGGGTCCCATTTTAGTTCTATGTGTAGGTGCAATTGGGACATAAACTGCACAACCAAAAGTACGCAGATGAGAAATATATGGTTGATGGCCAAATTAAGTTGTACTGGAGAATATTGATGATAAGTAGTGAGACGAAGACGAATTAATGCAGCACCATGTAAAATAGCATGTCCCCAAACAGAAATTGGTAATTGTGTTTGTAATAATAAAGTTCTTGCAATTACCTGGAGACGCTTGATAAGTGACTCTACTAATCTCTTCTGAGTATGAACATGTGGAACTAGATGTTCAACATCAATCCCAACTGATCTACAATATTCATCTAATGTCTTGGAAGTAAATTCACCAGCATTATCAAGGTGTATTGACGTAATCGGATGATCGAGAAAATGTGAGCGAAGCTTGATAATCTGTGCAAGTAATCTTGCAAAAGCAATATTACGTGTTGATAATAAGGAAACGTGTGACTATCTGATGGATGCATCAACTAGGACCATAAAACAGTGGAATGACCCACTTGTGGATGAATAGGCCTACATATGTCCCTTTGGATCCTTTGTAGGAATGATAGATATTCAAAGCCAACCTTAGATTAGGATGGTTTTATTACTAATTTCCCTTGTGAACATGCAATATATAAAATTTCATGGGATAAAAGAATCTTCTAGTTCTTTAATGGATGTCCGTGAGAATTTTCAATAATTCTACACATCATTGTAGATCCTAGGTGACCAAGACGATCATGCCAAAGCATAAATATTTTTGGATCTAAGAACTTTTGGTTCATAACTGCATAAACCTCTACACTTCTTATAAGAGTGTAATATAATCCAGATGATAAAACATGCAACTTTTCCATAATGAGTTTCTGGCATGAATTATGAGAACTAATGCACAGATACTCAATATTCTCATCACTTATAATTTCTATGTGATATCCATTACACCGTATATCTTTGAAACTAAATAGATTTCTTCTAGATCTACTTGAATATAAAGCACTATTGATACATAATTTAGTATTGTTTGGTAACAATATCATAGCTCTGTGATAAGTCAATTTATATGCTTTGTGTATCCCCTATTTTCTTATGTTTTGATCTAGTTTTCCTTGGATTTATCATGGTTTAATGTTTAAATAATGTGTTTGTAGGTCTATTGGTTTGAGAAGGAGTCGTCGCGCGATAACGATGACTTTCCAAGCGAATCCGGGGCTTTCATTTTAGAAAAGATTTCCAGTCTTCGTAAGACGTATCGTGAAAGGCAAAATTGCGTACTACATCCAACCGTAAAAAATCAACATAGCAACACTGCCAACTCTCACGATTGGTGTCGTAAGACGTACCGCGAGATTGGAAGAAATCAACACACATTGCCAACTCTGGCGATTGGTCTCGTAAGACGTATCGCGAAAGGCAAAATGGTGTACCGTGAGATTTGACAGTGTGTCCAAATTGGTTTTGTCAGACAGTTTCATTGAAGCGTACTGCGAGACGTACTACGAGATGAAAGCCACCGCTTGCTTTTCACCTTTCTTGGGACCCACTTTTGACCTACATATTTATATAACTTTACCAATTATTTTGAGAGGAGTTGCACATAATCTAGATCTCAAAATTGCTCAAATTCACGCCATCATCAAATCCTCCATACTTGCCTCTACAAAAGCACAAACTTCATCATTTCTTCACCACAATTCACCACAAATCCATTACCTCCACTCCATAACTTTCCCTTACACACCATACCCATCATCAATCATCACCTTGGAGCATCAAGGGAGCTAGGAAAGCTTAAGTCATGGGAACATAGCACTTGCAAAGAAGAAGTTCTTCATCTTAGTGAATTTCTTGAAACTTATTCTCAAATACTTGTGTAATTGCTATGGATTGCTTTAATTTATTAATTCAAATGACTTGGGTTTGTAATATGAGCTAAACACTTTTATGCTAGAGTTATGATGATACCAAACCCTTAATCCTTTAGTAATGACTTGCCTAATTTCTCTTTAAATGCTTGTGTTGTAATATGGATATTTTGTATGCTTAATGTTTTTGCTTGATTGATCATCTTGTAATCGATTTATTGGTTGTGTGAATGAATCGAGAGGTGACGCACTAAACGTGCTCGTCACAATATCCACTATATTTGACCGGAAAGATGAGAGATCACTAGGCAAGCGTATAAGGATCGTGTGTGTGTCCCACTGTGCTAGATTAGCCTAAATATATTCTGTATGTTTGGGTGCGATTTCTATTGCTCGAGAGAGATTAGAAGTTAGTTAAAGGGGACACGAACCTATAACAAATACTTGCGTAATTTGGGAGATTAGGAGAATCAAATTCGTAATTAGAAGAGTGAGGTGGATTCTAAATTCTAGCATTATTTCATCATATTTCAAACATCGTTTTCTTGTGTGATTTACTTACTTTGCTTAACACATGCTTAAAGTTAGCTTTAGATTAACTTAGTGATAAGTTTGGAATTTATTCAATAGTATTGTTCAAATAGTACGCGTGCCTTCGAACGCCAGTAATCATTAAATCTCTTAGTCTCTGTGGGACGACACCCTACTCTATCATTGCACTACAATTCGACCTCGTACTATTGCGAGCGTCATGGTTTGTAGCGATCACTCTACCGGAGCCTTCTATCAGATCTGCTGGATCTGATATCGTATTAACATTTGCCTTAAGCAAGGTTAAATTCAGAAAGTATTTCTGATTCCGCATAATCGTATGTGTCGTTGCACTATCGGCTAGACATATATCTCCTGCATTTGGCTTTTCAACGTCACCCAACTTATCGTTTAAAGACATATTTAGTCACACAAAAAAGTAAATAAAGTGCATATCAGATAGAGTGATCAAAAGTATATATTACATAAAGGAATATTTACATAAACATTTCACATGATAATAACAAAAAAAAATTTACAAGCAATACTTAATTTGTATGGACATTTCTGTCACCAGTTGAAGTGGTCACTTTATCATTTGAATCATCTAGGAAATCAAAAACATTGAACTGAGTGATATCCATAAAATCTGAATCTTCCATGAAATTGGTTTCAGGATTCTTTCTCTTTTCCTTTTCTTTGATGGAGGCTTGATAAAGCTCAATCAAATGTTTAAGTGTGTGACATGTGTGTGACCAATGATTTTGACAGCCACACCTGAAACAAATGCTATCATCTTTCTTAGGCCCCTTTTGGATACTCTTCCCTTTATTTGGTCTGGCCCTATTAACATTCCACTTCTAGGGAATGTTTTCACTATTTTGATTATAACCACCCAGACCAAAATAACCATATGATCTTCCACGACCCCGACCCCGACCCCGACCACGACCATGACCACGACTAGGACCACGACCACGACCACGACCACGGTAGGGACCACGACCATGACCAAGACCGTGATTATGTCCTCCAACAGTATTAGCATTCACTTCTAGGAATGCTATAGAGCCGGTCGGGCATGATTCATGATTTTTTATTAAGAGCTCATTATTTTTCTCTACAACCAAGAGATATGAGATTAGCTCTGAATATTTTAAGAATCGACGTTCTCGATATTGCTGTTGTAATATCATGTTCTAGGCATGAAAGGTTGTAAATGTTTTTTCCAACATCTTGATCATACAATTTCAGTTGTGTAGTGATTTTAAATAAAATATAATTATACTCAGAGACTAATCTAAAGTCTTGAAAACGTAAATGTTGCCACTAATACCTGGCATTTGGTAATGCAACATCGGGTTGGTTATCAAATTGATCTTTTAGTTCTTGCCATAGAACTTTTGGTTCTGTGACAATTAGGTATTGGGCTTTTAGATCCTCATGCAGATGGTGACGGATAACAACTATGGCTATAGCTTTGTCTTGTTCATTTGCCTCGGTCCCACTTTCAATAGTGTAATACATGCCTTCTGATTTTATAAGTAATTTAGCATTAATAACTTAGGACATGTAATTGTCCGCATACACTTATAGTGCAGTAAATTTCAAACTTGCAAGCTTTGCCATTATTACAACTTCTGGTTATCTGAAAATCACAATCGGAGTCAGAACTTCTGGTCTGATAAAAATCCGATGAATTTTAATCTTTAGATATATATAAAGGAATATCTATAAATAAATAAATCCAGAAGCTTCAGGTTTCGGTAATGATAAATAAATCCATAAACTTTAGGTTCTGGATGGGTGGCCAAATTGTTTAAATAAAAATTGTAAAATAAAATGCGTAATAATAAATGCGAAAAAAGTAAATCCAGATCTGCAGGTTCTAGTAGGTTGGCATAGCCGATCTCATAAAAGCATATAAATAAATAAATGCGAGAAAGTAAATTACGTAAAAATAAATAAAATGCAAGAAAGTAAATTCAGAACTACAGGTTATAGTATTAATAAATAAAGATCTAGAAGCTTCAGGTTTTAGTAATAATAAATTCAGAAGCTTCAGGTTCTGGAAATAAATCTAGGAACTTCAGGTTTTATTGGTAATAAATTCAGAAGCTTCAGATTCTGGAAACAATAGCATCGTGCTGATAACGTGTTGTAAATTAAATTGAAGCAACATATAATATAATAGAAACAAAATGAGAGAGTAATAATATGATAAAGTAAATAATTAATAAGAGATAAATAAAATAAAATAAGAGATGAGAAGCAAGAGAGATAGGCGAGAGAATAATATATTGCCTTTTGTTATTGATTATGAAAGCATCAGATAAACAACAACCCAAAATATTTACAAAGCAAAGCCTATTTTTAGGCAAACATATACAATAAAATGATTACACATAGAGGAGTACGTGTCAAAAAAAAAATGAAACCCACATGTTCTCTTCACATGCAAAGAATATTGTAGAAGACTTAAGAATTTGGTGGAAAGCCTTACAACACTTTTAACAAAAGCAAACACTACTTAAAAAAGCATAAACAAAAGCATACACAAAAATAAAAATATGTTCTCTATGGGTTTTTTTTTTTTTATTTTTAATTTTAATTTTCATATGATCTTTGTAATGGTGTCAATATAGGCCGAGCCTAGCGTCTCGACCCGCCAGGGATGGCAAGCCGTGCCAACCACGACCCGCATATGGGGCGTGCCAAGCTAGGTACGACCCCAATGCATGTGCCATGCTAGCCCAGCCCGGTATACATATGGGGCGTGCCAAACCCAACGGTCAACACGATGAATTATTATTATTATTTTTTAATTTTTTAATTTTTTAATTTTGAATCAAACGGTCCAATATGGGCTTGGCCGGCCCCTTTAAGCTCGCCTGAAATGGCACACGGGCCTTGCCGTGCCAAGCCCAAATGGGCCGGGCCGGCCCCTTTTACAGCATTGAATCTTTGTTTGTGTTGTCCGAGTCCTTGAATTGAAAAGTTTCAAAATTGTTCATGTAAGTTGTTTTATGGATTCTAATTCTAAGAAAAAAAAAATCCTTTCATGAATCATATCTATTTTTTAGTGCTCAAATGAATTTCGAAAATGAAACTATTTTTTGTGTGTAATTTTTCTTAAAATAGAATTTAATTTTGTGATGAGAAGTTGCTCAACATCTAACATATATAATCACTAAATTAAACAAATATTTGGAAATACAAATCATTGCTCTCATTTAGTAATTAATATAAGCTAAGATACAACAATGAAGTTGATCAAATTTTACTAATTTAATGTAGAAGTAGATATAAGAGCAATTATATGATAACCCTGATGATCTTAAACGAAAAAGGCACAATTATATGATTTATATAGTTGTTATTATTATTATTATTATTATTATTATTATTTTACTCTGGTTTTAAAACATATACAATCAAGACACTTAACAAAAATAGTCTGTTTTTAAAAAAGATTCCTTAAATCTGACAGCAGAATCACTTTGTAAAAGTAACTTTCACATGTTTCTTAAAATTGTTGCCAAATCAATCCAAATTCTCAAATATTTATTTTGTACCAAAATTATTAAATAATCATATTTTAATTTCTCAAAAGTAATACCAAACGAGGCCTAATATCTATCAACCTTATTCTCTCTTCAATTTAACCTTTATTTTTCATT
This sequence comes from Acer negundo, assembly GCA_035582765.1. NCBI lineage: Eukaryota > Viridiplantae > Streptophyta > Magnoliopsida > Sapindales > Sapindaceae > Acer > Acer negundo. The sequence continues at coordinate 13,187,219 of CM069241.1, read as the reverse complement.
CATAATACAAACTTTGCTTTGAGTTTAAGATTTTCTATCAATTTCTAAAGAAACTTTCACAAGTAAGTCAGATAATTTTATCATGTTCATAGTTACGATTTCTTTATGAAATAGTTCTATATAACCATCTTTAAAAAAAAAATTCTTATATTACTGTTTTATATATGAAATCAATGTTTACATAATTACATAGTTGAAAAAAAAAAAAAAAAAAAAGTTCTATATATCAGTTAATCAATCTATATAACTGTTTTATCTTGTTCATAATTGTTTTATAGATTTTTATGGTATAATATAATTTAATATTGTTAAATTACCTGATAGCATAGTTTGAATTTTTTTTTTTTTTTTTTTTACTGAAACTTGTTTGGATTTTCAGTTTAACGTTTTACCAATATATTTTGTGTGCATGTGTTAGGCTAAATAGTATCATGAACAACAGATTGTTTGAGTTTTTATTTTTATTTTTGAACTTTGATTGTTTGAGTTGTTAGAGATAATATGTTGTCTCCATATTTTTACTTGTTTGAATAAACATATATATAATAATGACAATTTTCCAATTATTTTGTTTTTGGACAACACTTGAGTGCTGACCAGTCAGTACTCAAGGTATTGACCAATCCAATAGTTGGTTGCCATGTAACCCAAAGCAAGAAGAAAAATGTAATAAGTGAAAGAGTTTTAGCCACGTGGTAACACCCCATTGGGTGGTCAGTATAATTGGGTACTAACTGGTCAGTACCCGAACATTTTCCACATATTGTGATATATATGGATTTGCCACCTATCTTTATTCATCCTAGGAGTCCAACACGTGGAATGGTGGAAGAAGCCATCCTTGACTTGGGGCAATGTGTGTGCTGTATAGTGATTGGATCTCTAGCTCTATCAATAAAAATCCAATTCATTTGTAATAATTTTGACTTCTCATATCAATACAAAAAACTGAAGCAAGTAACAATTCTTCTCCCTGTTCATTTATCTCACGTTATTATTCTTTCATTTTTATCTCATTTTGTTTCTATTATATTATCAATTGTTTCAATTTTATTTTAACACTTTTAGTATTTTTTTTTTCTTCTAATTAAGTTAATTGATTTATACTAATTTAGATGGAGTAGAGCAACAAAACAACCAACAATACCGAACATAAGAATAATGGACCTAAGGGTAAATGGGTAAGGCTATATTGGATTTAATGTATATATAGATTATTTATCGATCAATGTTATGAGAATGATATAAGTTTAACTTTTTTTATATTTAAGTCTATTCATTTTATATTTAAAATACTTAGATATTTAATTTTACTGTAATGCTACACATCCCACCTACAATTCCATCATTTTCATCCCAACACATGTGGCAGCTGAGATGTCACTTGATGAGTGGACAAATATTAATTGGTGAGTGAATACATAGGTAAGAGAGATAAGTATTAATTAATGTGTATGGAAATGGTGGAAAGTATCACCTTTTCCAACTCATTTGGTGACTCTATGACCGGTTTAATAACTTAAGTTTAAAAGGCACCTATTATGGTGAACTACCAAAATTGCCCTTAGATAATCATTTATGTTATTGTGTTTGTCTGGTTCTCTCTCCACACTTCCAACAAAAACGATAACGGGGTTAGTCTCTCTCTCTCTCTCTCTCTCTCTCTCTCTCTCTCTCTCTATCTCTATCTATACAAATAGAAGTTCAAGATCCAAACAACTGGACGTGCTTCATTACAACAAGGTAATATTTCGTGTAAATACTTCTTTTCATTTGTTCACATTTTCATTGTGACAATTGTGGATCTCCGAGACTTTGTCACCTTTTTCCGAGCCTTTTTAAAAATCACTAATCGAGCATTTTCATGTCTTGTCCGAGCCTTTTCATGTCTTGTCCGAGCCTTTTTATGTCTGCTCCGAGCCTTTTCAAAAATCAGTAATTGAGCCTTTTGAAGTCTTCTCCGAGCTTTTTCATGTCTTGTCCGAGCCTTTGCAAGTCTTCTCCGAGCCTTTTGAAGTTTTCTCCGAGACTTTTAAAAAATAACTATTCGAGCATTTTCAAGTCTTCTTCGAGCATTTTCAAGTCTTCTCCGAGCTTTTTCATGTCTTCTCCGAGACTTTTCAAAAATCACTAATCGAGCATTTTCAAGTCTTCTCCGAGCTTTTAAAAAATAACTTTCGAGCATTTTCAGTCTTCTCTGAGACTTTTAAAAAATCACTAATCGAGCCTTTTTCAAGTCTTCTCCGAGCCTTTTCAAGTCTTCTCCGAGCCTTTTCAAGTCTTCTCCGAGCCTTTTCAAGCATTTTCAAGTCTTCTCCGAGACTTTTTAAAAATAACTATTCGAGCTTTTTCATGTCTTGTCCGAGCCTTTGCAAGTCTTCTCCGAGCCTTTTGAAGTTTTGTCCGAGACTTTTAAAAAATAACTATTCGAGCATTTTCAAGTCTTCTCCGAGCTTTTTCATGTCTTCTCCGAGACTTTTCAAGTCTTCTCCGAGACTTTTAAAAAATAACTATTCGAGCATTTTCAAGTCTTCTCCGAGCTTTTTCATGTCTTCTCCGAGACTTTTCAAAAATCACTAATCGAGCCTTTTCAAGTCTTCTCCAAGCCTTTTCAAGTCTTTTCCGAGCTTTTTCATGTCTTCTCCGAGACTTTTCAAAAATCAGTAATCGAGCATTTCCAAGTCATCTCCGAGCCTTTTCATGTCTTCTCAAAAATCACTAATTGAGACTTTTCATGTCTTCTCCGAGCCAATCATATCATCTCCGAGACTTTTCAAAAATCAGTAATCGAGCCTTTTCAAGTCTTCTCCGAGACTTTTCAAGTCATCTCCGAGACTTTTCAAATAATCACTAATCGAGCCTTGTTAGGTCTTCTCCGAGACTTTTTATTGAATTACTAATCGAGTCTTTTAAAGACTTTTTCGAGACCAAAAATGTCTTTTTCGAAACTTTCATGTATTCTTCGAGACTTTGCTAGTGTTCTCCGAGCCCCGAGCCTTTGTAAATGTAATTTATGAAAATATTTTGTACTTCTGAGTTTTTATTAATAGTTTTGATTAATTTGACAGCATCATGAATCGGGTTAGAATAGTAATATCTTACAACGGTCAATGGGAGCAACTACCCGACGGAAGTCAGAGGTTTGTTGGATCCGATAACCAGGGAATGTATGTGTCAAAGAATATGACTTACGAAGAATTGGTGGCGATCGTGCATACCATTGTGAAGTATGATGTAAACAAATTCAATGTTGATCTGGCATCAGTATCAATCGTTCCTGGCAGTACATGTCGTACATTTATAAGAAATAACGATGATGTTCAGTTTATGCTAGGGGAAGATCGGGTGATCCCTCAAGTATGTGTAAGTCTAACTCAGAGGACACCTGGAGATGTGATAGGGAATGATATTCCTCCTCCTGAAAATACCCAACAATTTGGATCCTTTAGCGATAGCAACCAACTATATCCCCAAAGGAGTTTCGCCGAAAGTGGGGAAAACATGTGTGGTGTCCCACCGGTAGCGGTTGACCAAGTAGTTGAACCTCAATTTGGCGATGTGTTTGGTTGTCGAATTGAGCAGTACCATGAGGTGGATAATGAGGCAAATAATGAACAGGTAGATGATCTAGAAAATGTGGATGAAGAGCATACACAAATTCAAACACAAGGAAGACATGTACAAGGAGTTAGTTGCACTGTACCAAATATGCCTGGGACTTCCGAGGTCCGACATAATATAACTGTATCTGATTCTGATAATACGATAACGTGGGTTATTCCCGGAGCAGATTCATACTCGTTTGGTATTGGTAGAAGCGGCACCTTGGCAACGCAAGAACCTACATGCATGATTTATAAAGGTCAATTTTTCCTGAGTAAAAAGGATTTGAAGAGGCTAGTTGGCCTTTTTTCAATGCGGGAGAACTTTGAATGGAAGGTGAAAAGGTCTAATAAGACAACGTTACATCTAGTTTGCATCATTGACAACTGTACGTGGAAATTAAGAGCGGTGAGGAGAGATGAAGGGACTTACTTCCAAGTCAGAAGTTTTGTCAACCAGCACAGTTGTCCTTTGGAGGAGGTTCACCGTCGCCACCGACAAGCTAGTGCAGTCATAATCGGAGAAGTCATTGCACCTAGACTTCAACAACATGATGGTCGTCTCATGCGTCCGAAGGACATAATCGCCGATATGAAAACAATGTATGGCATCCAAGTCATGTACAGTAAGGCACATGATGCCTTGCAATATGCATTGTCCTTGACCTATGGAACGTATGAAGAAAGTTTCAAATTGTTACCATCGTTTGCGTACGTTTTGGAACAGCAAAATCCTGGCACAATCACCGACTTACAATGCGCAGACGATGATACATTTTTGTACTTTTTCATGTCGTTGTGGTCCTCAATTAGAGGTTTTCGGAGGTGTATGCGTCCTGTGATTGCAGTTGATGGTACCCATTTGAAGGGAAGATTCGGGGGTACAATGTTTGTTGCAACTGCACAAGATGGAAACGAACAGGTGTATCCAATTGCTTTTGGGTACGGTGACTCAGAAAACAACCTTTCATGGGAGTGGTTTTTGGAATGCTTGAGGGGTGCCCTTGGTCATATAGATGATCTGGTTTTCATTTCCGATCGCCATGAAAGCATTGAAGCGGGGATTTCTAAAGTGTTCACCTTATGCAACCCATACTATATGTTGCTGGCATTTTGGTGAAAATATGAAGAAGCGATTCCACAGAAAGGATGTTGCCGACATAATGGATTCAGCCGCTAGGACGTACAGTGAATTCAATTATAACAGGCACATGGAGGAGTTACATAGGCTGCACAAGGGTGCATTCGAATATGCCATTGCTGCCGGTCCACACAAGTGGTCTCGCGTACACTGTCCCCAAAGAAGGTACAGGCTGATGACCACAAATGTTGCTGAGTGCATAAACTCATCCCTAAAATTCGCACGGCAACTGCCAATGATGACACTGGCGGGGTTCATTAGGAATATGCTACAAAAGTGGTTTCACGATCGTCATGCAGCTGCACGGTCCATGCGTCATCAACTGACCGACGCAGCACATCTTGTAATCCTAAAACGTGTCGAGAAGTGCAATTATATGACCGTAAATCCAGTTGACTGGAACATATTCTCCGTCAAATTGAAGGGAAACCAATGGACGGTTAACTTACACTTGAAGACTTGCACATGCAACAAATTCCAAATGGACCATTTCCCATGTTCTCATGCACTCGCAGCGGCAAGGTACATGAGATGTTACAGTTAACGATTTATATTATTTGGGTTCGTGAATCTCATTGTTTTCATTGTTGTAGGGAGCGAAACTTGGATTTCACATTTCTGTGTGCGGACTACTACAAGAGAGAGACACTTATTGATGCATACTCGGTTCCTATTATGCCTGTTGGCCATCCTTCTTCATGGGTAGTGCCATCCGACATCGCATCTCGGGTGGTTTTAAATCCAAAGTCGAAGAGACAATCGGGTCGCCCGATGGAGGGTCGACATGCCTCGTCTTCGGAGAGGACAACCACACAGTCGTGTAGAAGATGTGGACAATCAGGACATAATAGCAGGCGGTGCTCCAACCCACCGATGGTTAATGAAGGTCCCAGCATAAGTGTTCCCGATGAATACCGTCGCAAGTGCAGCATCTATCATTCAATTGGACACAACAAACAAACATGCCCTGAGAAAGACTCTACCGTGGAATGAATGGAGCCATTGAGGAAGGCGATCAAACATAACAAGGCAGTACAAGAGGAACATGTCTCCAACTTGATGTCTTCCAACATCGTCCAGACGTTGGGAACCATGCTCGATACAGTTGTGTTATGAGACCGTTGGTTATTATGCTTTTTTATGTTGAACTATTATGATATATTTATTGGTTGTTCGTTTAATGCCATACTGTATCTTTTGTTATAGTGTCTACAATTCATTGTATTGTTTATGGATTTCAATATATCAAATGTGTGTTCAAGTGTTAATTGCAAACAACTAAATTTTTTTAAAAAATAACTTCATTTCATTACTCAAATGTTATGTACATCAACTAAATCACTAACTGGAAGACCAATCCTTTGAGTTACAATAAACCTCCACAGCCATCTTCTCTCGGATGGTGCCTATTTCGTTTTCTGACCAGTCGAACGTATCCCTGTTCGCTGCCAGGTACTCTATCAATCTCAAAGTATGGGCACCACAGTTACCACTGCAAGTCACCACATAAACAACCGTTAAAATTGAATGTTATTAAAACCGATTAGGATAGAATAAGATCTTTAAACAGTCATACCCTCTATCCTGTTGGGGTACACGGTCTCTAGACACAATGTTGAGTGGAAAGGGCTTATTCTGCAATGTATACGTCATATCGCCCCTCCGTCTGCGACCGTGAAAGTCCAACGCATGCAGCATCGACTGTAAAAAATATCGTAAGCAAGCGAGCTGCGTTTTCCTATGGCGAAATGGTAAATACTCCCTGTTGTGAGGTCAACGCTGGCTAGTGCCCAATGCGTACGTCCAAGGTTGCAAGGAATCAAAACCTGTATGTGTTTCAACAAAGTGTTATCAATGGGAAATTTATTTAAAATTCAAATTCAAACAATGTAAATAAAACACTGACCACGTCAACTTCGTTCCATGGTTTGGTTCCTGCCGGGACCAATCCACGTACCACCGCAAGGTCCTCAGCGGACCACTGATGCTTGAACATAGACCAACTGCGGCGGGGTTTGTCGGCCCCACTTCCCATCAATCTCTCCCAGTCATTCAATAACCATGACTGTACAAAGAAAATTTATAAAACGTTAGATAAAAGATGTACGAAACACATAAATAGATGTTCAAAAGCCGTACAAATTAAACACTTACATAGAACTGTGAATCCTGTATGTTGATCCTCGGACCGTAGACAGTGGAGTAATATCTCTGACGCTTCCGCAGAATATGCAAGTACGCGTCCATATGCTGACAATTTCAACATTTTGTATTGTTAGCATTCTACTATTTCAGAAACATCTTATACACAATGTTCAGGTAAGGACCATACCGTATCCTCCAACTCCATGCTGTTCGTTTGAAATCGTTGGAACCAAGGGACACCAACTGGCTCGAGTAGATCCACATCACGCCTGCATAATTTTTGATAAAGTTATATAAGAAAGTCGTTTTACTTAGCAGTTTCAAAATACAAAATAATTTTTGTAATATTTGCGATTATACTTACAATTCCCCAGTCGAGTTCCTCTTATAGGCTTGGTACGCCGCAAGGTGGTCAGGATCTATTAATGCGTGGGGCGCCCATACATGTGTTGGTTGTGGCCTAATCCTTGGCCTCTTCGGCCGAGAGGGGTCAGTGTATGGGGTCCGCTGCTGCCAACCTGCCCTGCGAACCCGATCCTGACGTTGAAGGGGTGGGGTAATCCGGTCCACAGAAAGGATGTGATCCACTGGATGGCTGAGCTGTAAGGAGGAACTCTGTCCCCGTGTATTGCCTCCAAAGGTGCGATGTGTTGACGGACTATGTCCCCATGTATCGCCTGTAGGGGTGCGCTGTACATTGGAACTATGTCGCCGTCGATCGCCTGCAGGTGTAAGCTCTTTGGGTGCACTGAGACTGGGGATCTCTGTCTCTGTGGAATAAATGAAGGGGTGCTCTGCACCAGGATCGACCGGAGGGGTGTGCTGTAAGGAGGTGCTCTGTACCAGTTCTTGAGAATGAACAGGTTGGTCTGGTAAAACCTGCTGAGGTTCTTCCTCTATCTCCATAGGTGTTGTATTCGTACCACTAGTACCACGAGTAACCTCCTCTCGTGGTGTCACACCAGGCCCTTGCTGATCACCATGATGACTACCTATCCTCCCTCTGGGACTGAAGTCTCGGTGTCCGTCTGGGTCATCGAAGGCTGGGTCATCGAACCGTGTACCTCGAGTACGGGCGTGCGACGTCGAACCCTGAAGCCCTCGAATCAAATCTAGCAACTCCTGATGCTGTTGATCTCGTTTCTCATTACTCTTTCGCACCTCCTCCTGTAACTCGCGTAAAGCATCCATTAGTTCAGTATACCGACGGTCCTGAAAGGATTTCGAAATTGTCAGTACTAAAACCATTCACTCGATTGAAATTAAATAATACGGTAAAAAGAATTATACGTACCTCTGCTTGCCCTCCAACGCCTCCTCGTGAGTCATCTCCAGTTCGAGAGTCATCTCTAGTTCGAGGCTCTCTAAGCAACGTGAATCGAACCCGCCTAGTCCTCGCAAGACGAATATGACGACCGTCCGAGTCAGAACCCTCCGTATCACTGGGTTCGAAAGACGGACCCTCAGTGTCACTGGTTCCAGCAGTTGTATATCGTTCGGGGTCAGAGACGGGAACAGGTATATCACCGAGATCAGCATCATACAAACTGCCTCCCTAGGAAATGCCCTCGAAGTACCGTTCAGCCCTCTCAATTGCCGTCGGCACCAATTTCACCCTCGCAAACATCTGAAATTGCAGTTAGACCATTGTAATTGTATACATACTAATAGTTATGAACATAAAATATATATATATATAGATATTTACACTTTCAAGGAAAATGCTATTCAACTTCTCCCCCCTCGGTCGCGTACTCAACTCCCATTTTAGAATTCGGGGGGGAGAGCTCGATTTCCCTCCGTTTCCCACATCCGCTGTTGCCAAGCTCGGGGATAACCTCGAAAGCAAATATCTACGAAACAGCTAAGAATGATAAGAATCCAATACAATACATCAGTCATATGAAAAAAATAACAAATTCAAAATTCTCACCAACAGGGCGTGCGTTAGCCCATATATGTTATATGTCTCCGTGGTGTGTACATCAACGCCCTTTCGTCGCTGGCGTTGTTAAAACCACCTACGTCGACCATCCAACGCATGCTTGAAACCGTATATAGACCGCCTATACACGTGTGCACCCCACGGGAACGCATCAAAAGCGTCCAAGTCCTCGACTAGGCGAAACTGCCATACTGGAACTTTCTCTCTCTCGTCCAACCCCATCAGTATCCAGTTAAGCATATACAGTAAGCAAAGCTTAACCGCATCGTACTACTCAGAAAAAACACCAATCCGTAGAACGGCTTTCAGCTCTGCATACTCCACCTCATCTCGACCCTCAAAGTACCGCTGGTGTATGTCATTCTCTACCATATCATAGGTCGACGTGTCAGGAAGTTCTCTGAACTTCAATTCGGTGATTAGACAAAACTCAACCTTTGAGAACCAGACCGAATGCCTTCCTAACAAAAATCTCATCTCATCTTCAGGCCCATCGTGATGCAACTCGCGAATAAGCAACCGATGTACAATGCCAGCTGAAAACTTCATCCCACAATCCATCCGAAGGAGGTGTCCAAAACACGACTCAGTATACCGACGTCGTTCTTCGATCGCAAGATGTTCAGGTACCTTGTTAAGTGCGTTGTCGATATCTGTAAGGTCATCAAAATGGTCATGTCGAGTTATTTTCCCCGAATACCTTTCTTCCTCTAGAGTTTTAAGCGAATCTTTTAGTTGATTCCTCATCTGCATATTGACATAAATAAAATATATCTAGTTAAATAAAATAAATAATATAAAAATGAAAGGTTTCGGACACTAAATGAAAAGTCTCGGACACTATATGAAAAGGCTCGAAAACTATATGAAAAGGCTCGGGCACTATATGAAAAGGCTCGGAAATTATATGAAAAGGCTCGGACACTATATGAAAAGGCTCGGACAATATATGAAAAGGCTCGGAAACTATATGAAAAGGCTCGGACACTATATGAAAAGGCTCGGACAATATATGAAAAGGCTCGGAAACTATATGAAAAGGCTCGGACACTATATGAAAAGGCTCGGACAATATATGAAAAGGCTCGGAAACTATATGAAAAGGCTCGGAAAATATATGAAAAGGCTCGGACAATATATTAAAAGGCTCGGAAACTATATGAAAAGGCTCGGAGACTATATGAAAAGCTTGGAGATTCTAATTCTAGAAACCTATTCATATTCCTTAAAAAGGCTCGGATTACTATTTAAAAGTCTCGGACAATGTTTTAAAAGGCTCGGATCCTATTTTAAAAGTCTCGGAGCCAGTGTGAAAGGCTCGGAGATTCAAATAGCAGAAACCTATTCAAATTGCTCGGAAAAGGCTCGGATTACATGTGAAAAGCTCGGAAAAGGCTCGGATTACATGTGAAAAGCTCGGAAAAGGCTCGGATTACATGTGAAAAGCTCGGAAAAGGCTTGAAAACCCAGAACTTCATCGTGTTCAACAGAATTTTTTCATAAATTTAAACCCTAACCTAATCAAACAAACCTAATCAACAACAAATCAAATCAAACGAACATCCAACATCAAACGCAAATAAAAGTTTCAACAACAAAAACGCATCAGAAAATCATATCACCTTCTCGTCGATTTCAAGACTGTATCGCCACCGCCGGCAGGTTTCCTGTGAGATTTAGTACCGGATTTCTTGCACCGAAGGTCTCTCTTTCCACTGTTCTCTCTCTCTCAACTTTTTTCTCTTCAGACGCAAACTGACAAGAATGAGGGTATTTTTGTCTGGTCACCTAAATAGGTTCCTTTTAAACTTACATTAGTAAACCAGTGACATTCTCACAAAAGCCCCTCCAAATAGTGACAAAAAATTTTTGAACCCAGTTTGGATTATTGCATCCTGATTTGTTTCGATTGAACTAGAAGTTGATAAAATACTATGATGCCAATTTGATTGTTGCATTCTGGTTTGGATTGTTACAGTTCGAATGTTTTGAAAGTGTGTTATAGTTTATCTTGTATTTTTGCTGGAGAATGGTATTTGATTATACGCATTTTCATTATGTGTCGATGATAAAATAAAATTACATCTTATTTTGGTTTTTTCAGCTCAAGCCAGATAACTAGTATGGGTTTCTCAACTCAGGTTTGTATGTCAACTAGCAAATTTATAGGGTCCATATTTAAAAAAGTTCAAAAGGTCTATATAAATTAAATATAGATAATCATAATAATCTATAAATAAAGTCCAAAGATTATTTTTAAAAATTCCAAAAATCCTAAAAGTATAGTCTATATAATTCCTAATAGTCTGTAAAATCATACAAATCAATAAAATTTTGACACCCCAAAATTGTCTATTAAAATCCTAATCTAATACACCCGTAACACCCCCAAAATTCCTCTTAAAAAAAAAATAAAGCTTAAATTTTTGGGTGTATAAAACTTAATTGTTTTGATCAAAATTCTAAAATTGTAAACATTTAATTATTCCAATCACTCGAAAACATCGTCCCATCAAATAACCACAGCCACAATTTTATCTTCAAATCTTGAACCCGATATTCATGTGCTTTTAAGTGAAATAAAATTGAGATCCGGTGCATTGCCATAGAAAAATAGAATGCTCTTTAATTACCCAAAGCAAAATGATATGGGCACCGGAATCATTTTTTTCTTTGTCTTCGTCGAGCTTCATGGTTTGATGACTTCTAATAAAGATCTATGATGATAAAAATAATATGTGAGGTGAATCAGTAGAAAAAGCAAAAGGAGAATGAAGAGGAGTTTGAAGAGAAACGAAGTTTATTCAAGCTTGCAAAACGATGTCGTTATGTTAGTGAAGAGATTAAAAAAAAAAAAAACAAAAAACTAATTTAGACCGTTCAATACACGTGTAGTATCAGAACCTGAAAAGTTCAGCACAATTCAAGAGAGAAAGAGCTTCTCAGAAGATCCAAGTCCTAAAATACTACATTACTAGACCAAAACAAAAAAATAAAACAATCGTATAATGTAAATTATTGATAGGAGTATGGAAAATTTTTGTCTCTCCTCTTTTCTCTCTCTGAGGAAAAGTGTGAAAGTAGTCAGGTCCACTAGCTAGTCAGTCTTCTCCGACTAGAGGTAGCGGTCGTTTTTCCTTTCTGATCTAAGCTAATTTTCTTTCCTTTTCTTCTTAGCCCCCCCCAATCATTATGAATACAGCTGAGATATCAAAGTTGTGTGAGAACCTTTCGTTAGCAGATGAAGATGGAGCCGTTCTAGAACCGTTGGAGGATGCTACAGTAGATGGCATGGAAGATGTTGATCGATGCTTAGTGGGTAAAGTTTTAACGGGTAAGAAAGTCAATAAAAAGGCCTTCAAGGGTTTGATAGATCAGATCTGGTACCCATTTAGTCAGGTGGAAGTTGAATTGGTAGGAGACAACACTTTTATGTTTTACTTTATCAACAAAGAAGATCAGAACAGAGTCTGGCAAAGAAGGCCATGACACTTTGGTAAGAGCCTAATAGCCCTAGAAATATCGAAAGGAATAGGAAACATCTCAAAGCTGAGATTCAATATGGCCGATTTCTGGATTCAGATCCATGACCTTCCCATCATGTGTATGAACCGAAGAACAGTAAAGTGGTTAGCGGAACAAATAGGAGAGTCAGTGGAAATTCCGTCTGAATCTAGGGATTGTTGGGGTAAGTTTTTAAGAGTGAAAGTGTGTATCGACATTTCCAAACCCCTTAAACATTGGCTCAGATTAAAATTGTGTAAAGATGAGGAAGTCATGGTAATGGGTCTGAGATACGAGAGACTCCTAGAATTTTGTTATGCCTGTGGTAGAATTGGCCATGGCATTTTGGAATGCTCAGATGTAAAAGCTAGGAAAACAGCTCTAGATGGAACACTTACCAAATTTGGATCCTAGTTAAAAGCTTCATCCACTGAGAAGACCACTCAACGACCTCACTCTCAAGGATATGGAAGCTCGTCGAACATAACCAGATCTAAGGAGGGGTCTTGAGAATGTGAAGGGGATGGTTCTGTTAGTTTAAGACCAGGATCTCGGCGTCCCAAAAAGGTGATCGGCAACCTCTGCGGCGGTAACCAGTGGGAAGATACAGGTAGCCCTAATTCTGAAATTAGGCATGGGCTAACGCAAGCTGAGGATATGTGTCTGGATGGGCCGACAGTAGGGCCATCTATTCTCCCAAAAGAAAGGGGCTTAGCTACAGCCGAGGATTTTCCTAGCCCAAGTTTCAAATCTGAGAGCTCTAATATCCCAGCCCATCTACCACCAAATAAAACTATCCTTCCAAAATCCATAACTTATGAAATCACTGAAACATTAAATGTCCAAACCTCTCTACCTGAAATCCTCAAACCTCTTCTATCCCCTAAAAAGAAAAATACAAGAAAATGGAAATGATCCGCCAGAGAAGGCAAGCATTAGTTGAATCCAGGAATAACCTCCAGCCCATTTCATAAAATGTTAGAGCTCAATAAATCCCTCAAGAAACCCCTCAATGGTGATGTCTCCCTTCTATCCACCGTAAAGAAAAGAATTACAGCAGCAAAAGGAAAGAGCCCTCAGAAAAACAAACCTCTCAGTCGCAATTCCCCCAAAAATTCGAGTGTTTCGGAAGGTAAAGTGTGTAAGAGGAAAGTGATTTTTGATTTAATTTCTAAAGATGACAGAGTCATAAAGACAGGAAGAAATCTTAACCTGTTCCCGGATACTAATATATCAGTGGAGCCTAATATCCAGGCCCGTCGAGAACAATGATAGGCCTCAATTGGAATGTACGGGGTCTCGGGAATCCCCGTGCGATCGCGGCTTTGTCAAGGCTGCAAAAAATGTATTCCCCGGATTTAGTCTTCCTTTTAGAGACGAAGATCAATGGTAACAAAGGTAGTCATATAAAAGTTCTATTGGGTTTTGATAGTTGTTTATGTGTTGATAGTAAAGGAAGTAGTGGTGGCATCCTTCTTCTTTGGAAAGATAGTATTACTATTACGATTCTCTCTTATTCCTCTCGTCATATAGATGCCTGTGTTTGTATGACTGATGGTTTTATGTGGCGCTTTCTGGTTTCTATGGCGACCTATCCCCTAACAGAAGAATTGTCTCATGGTCGAAACTCTGTCACCTAAGATACTCCGACAATCTTCCATGGCTTTATGGGGATGACTTCAATGAGTTGTTGTGCATGAGTGACAAGAAGAGTGGTTATGTTAAAAATGTTTCTAGGTTAATTCAGTTCAGGCAAGCTGTGGACAATTATAATCTCTATGATTTAGGATTTACAGGACCTAGGCTAACATGGAACAATAAAAGGGATGGCAAACATAACATTCAGGGAAGGTTGAATAGATTTTTGGCAAATAATGAGTGGCTCTACCATTTTTAGAAAGCACAAGCTTTTCACCTGGGTTTCAACTCTTCTGATCACCACCTCATCATCTTGAATTGTTCTCCTAATGCCCTCTTTCTTAGAAGGCAGAGGGCGAGGTATGAATTTCCGTTTTGAACCCCATTGGCTAAAAGATGTTGATTATAGCAGTGTAGTGAAAAGAGCATGGCTTGAGAAAGGGGACACTGATCCTGCCAGAAACTTGAAGTCCAAGCTGCTTTGGTGTGCCTCTAAATTAAGTGTGTGGAGTCAAAGAAAATTCAGGAATCTTCATAAACAGATAGAGGAAAAATAAAGAGAAATCGAAAAGCTTTATGTCAAAAGTGAGAAACCAAATGTGATGTCCTGAATCAGGTGTTTAGAGAAAGAAACTGAAGGGCTCATGGAGTGTGAAGAAATGTACTGGAAGCAGCGATCCAGGGCTGATTGGCTTCAGGCAGGTGATCGAAACTCGAGTTTCTTTCATGCTCGTGCCACCATTAGGAAAAAAGGGATTTTTATCTCAAACCTTTTGGATTCAAATGGTTATCTTCAGAATACAAAAGAAGGCCTGTCCCGGGTTATTAATGATTTCTTCACCACTCTCCTCTCTTCTTCTAATCCCACAGTTAGTGATTTATATAATGCATCTAAAAACATAAAGTCTAGGCTGATTGAAGCTATGAAAAGAGATCTTTACTCAACCTTTTCAGCGGACGAGGTTAAATCTACTGTATTTGATTTGAATGCTACCAAGGCCCCCGGCCCTGACGGATTCTATGTTATCTTCTTTCAAAAGGCTTGAAGTGTAATCGGGGTTGATGTTACAAATGTTTGCATGAGTGTTTTGAATGGAAATCAATCAGTGAAAGAGTTTAATGATACTAACGTCGTACTGATTCCCAAAGTAAACAACCCGGTTGAGATCAAGGACTTTCGTTATATTTCATTATGTAGCGTGATCTACAAAATCATTACAAAAGTGTTGGCCGTGAGAATGAAAGAAGTTCTGCAGGTTATTATCTCTCCTGCTCAGTCGGCTTTCGTTCCTAGGAGACAGATATTTGACAATGTGCTGGTGGCTTTGGAATCCCTTCATTCTTTAGGACACAAAAAATCCAAAAATTATGGGCAAATGGCAGTTAAGCTTAACATGAGTAAAGCGTATGATAGAGTGGAATGATAGTTTTTTAGAGCAGTTATGGAGAAAATGGAATTTCCAGAGCAGTGGATCACCCTGGTTCTGGACTGTATCTCCACTTCATCTATTTCCTTCTTTCTAAACGGTCAAGTGGTCTACTCTCTCCCCTTCCAAGGGGTTAAGACAGGGATGTCCCATATCCCCGTATCTGTTTATCTTGTGTGCGGAGGCTTTCTCCAGCCTTATCTCAAACTCTGAAAGAGGGGGTCGTGTACTGGGTTCTAGATGTTGCAGAGGAGTCCCTCTCATCAGCCATCTATTCTTTACGGACGATAGCATCCTCTTTAGTAGACCTTCGGTTGGTAGTAGTGATCACATCCGGCAGCTTCTTGACACTTACGAAAAGGGGTCAGGCCAACAAATAAACTTGTCCAAATCCAAATAACCTTTAGTCCCAAGGTGCCAGCTTCTACCAAAAAAGCAATTCAGTATGTTTTGGATATTAAAGATTGTAACACACAAGAAAAATACATTGGGCTCCCTTCTTTGGTGGGCAAAAAAAAAAAAAATCTCGGCTTTTCAATGAAATAAAAGATAGAGTTTAGAAAAAGTTACATAGCTGGAAAGGCTCTCAGTTTTCTTTAGGGGATAAGGAGGTGCTCATAAAGGTTGTGGCCCAGACCATCCCAACATATACTATGAATATCTTCAAGCTACCAATGTTCCTATGTAAAGACTTATATTCTATGACTTTCAAATTCTGATGGGCTACGAGAAACGAAATAAGGAAGATTAGTAGGGTTAGTTGGAAAAACCTCTGTTTTCCTAAAAATCTAGGGGGTTTGGGCTTTAAGGATATATCCATATTCAATCAAGTCATGCTTGCAAAACAAGCTTGGCGCATCCTCTCTTTCCCGACTTCCTTGGCAGCCCAAGTTCTCAAGGTAAAATATTTCAACAAGGGCGATTTTCTTTTGACCTCAATTAAAGAGGTTTGTTCATATGCTTGGAGAAGTTTAGCGTGGGGTAGAGAGCTGCTCTCCAAGGGCCTCCGGTGGTCAGTAGGTGATGGAAGTAATATAAGTGCCTTCAAGGACAAATGGATTCCGTGCCCAAACTCGTTCTGTTAGGTTTTTAGTTTATCTTGGCATGTATTCCATATCAAAGTGGTGTTTTTCTTGTATCGTTCAGTGGTCTTATAAGTGATGATTCAAAGCTTCAAAGAAAAACTTGGCAACAACACATGCAAGATGGAGTCTTTAAAGAGAAATATGCTAAATTGCATAATAAAGGTAATTTAGACCTCATTCCTCTTATAAGGCTTATGGGCGCGCGCACACACACACACACACACATGGCATTCATTTATGTCCCTGCATAGTTGAACAACATTTATTTAACACTTTCACACATTTAGCAATATATGCTCATACATTAGTTTTAAATTGATACTTATTGGAAAATGTATATTCTAGGACTAAATCTAGAAAATAGCATATGTGTGTGAATTGGTGTCTATTTGTTTTCATTTTATTGTTTTTGGACTTGAACATGATCTCTTATGATTCCTTATTGAGTCCCGATCATTTCGGTTACTCATTCATTAGGTTTCGAGTCCAAACGATGTAGCTACGCTACTTTGCGTTCTCATTCGTTGAGTTGTCTTCGTCGTCATTTTCCGAGATGAATTATTAACCTTTTTGTAAAGTTTTATAGTTTTCATTATGCGTAAGGGAGTCATGATTCGTAATCCAAAGACAGATTCGAAATCAGAGTTTGGAAGCCCAGATACGGCCGAAGAACGCTAGCAGTGCGCGAGAGGAGCAAGATTGGCCAACGGCCAACCTTGCATGGCCACGTGTGACACACGGGCTGGACCCCTCTCTGCCCATGTGTGCCACATGTGCCCCACATGGGCTACTAACATGGCAAGTTTGGTTGGTCAGTTCCTTTCCCTCTCTCTCTTCATTTTAAATTCCTCTATTCCCTCTCATTCCATTCAAGAAGAAAAATTAGAATTTCCTAAGTGTAGAATTTTCTCTCAATTTTTTTTTCACCTTTCAAACACCATAACTTTCTCATACGAAGTCGGAATTGAGTGATTCAAGTTGAAGATTGTTCGTAATCAAGTCCTCTATCTTTTCCAAGTGGTCTTGTAGCTTTTTGATTGATTTTTCTAGTGGTTCTACTTAGAAAACCGAACCAGCTCGTGATCTTGAAATAGTTGTCTTATCTTTGAGATTTCTTCTTTTATAACCTTCAATTTACTTAGGGTTTCTTCTTCCATATGTATGTATATGTATGGTGAATACTATTGAGAAAGATAGCTTCATAATCAAACCTAATCAAGAGTCTAATTAGAGACATATGTGAATTAGTTTCTTTGATTCTATGATTTTCACATGTTTGAGAGTTGTATTGTGATTAGTTTGATATCTAAGGTTGTTTGAGACTTGATTGAATCATTTTTTTGATAAATGACCTTGTATTTTGTTTTGATCCTATGATTGATGTAATCTAGGATTATTGTATATATATGTGTTTTCAGAGAAATCTAGGATTTAATTGAGTAATCATTTTATCTTTTCTCTAATTCTTTGACTAGAATATTAATTGAAATCATTTTATAATTCTAGCATTTTATTGTGTATATGTATGACATCTTGAATATGTGCTTCATGAATATGATCTATTCAAGTGTTGTTTGTATGAATGAAACTAGGAGTTTTTGTGTTAGGTGTTTTCACTTACTCTAGGTTTAATTCATGTTTTTGCATCTAGACTATTAGACTTGTGTTTCACATGTTTATGTCTATTTGTGCCATGGAATGTATTGATCACATGTTCTATTTTGAATTGTTTGATTGCATTATTTTGGATTCACATGATCACATTAGGAAGTCCTTGTGAAATGCATGAAGTCTTAGTTAGGACATGATGTTCGGATAGTCAAGCAAGAAGTCTTATTTAGAGTTGGGATGACTCGGATAGGCAAGCAAGAAGTTATGACTAGGATCGAGAAGGTCTGGATAACTATGCAAGGGAGGCTCTTTAGAAGCATGTGTGCCTTGAATAGAGAGTTGGCTATATTATTGGTAGGTCTAGGTGCATGGATAGACATAGACTCCAATAGAGTGGGGTACACGGGATGTGTATGCACTCTTGAAAAATTTCTAATCTTCCATCGATGTTGGTTTGGTATGTTGTCTAATATATGGTGGCTTCGCATCATTGAGGGATTTCATACTTTCCAATAGGGTTGGGTAGACATAGACTCTACATGGGTTGGTGATCTAGGATTTGTCACTTTTTGGAATTTCTAATTTACCATCCAATATATATAGTACCCAATGGTTGTAGTTCAACATGTGGATGTTTCCTCCTTGAAGGTTTTACCACGTTAAAAAATCTCATGTGTTAATTCTTCCTATCTCTCTTTATTACTTGTATATATATTTTTGCTCTTAATCTTGTAGTACATTCATCACTTATGAAGTTTTGGAATCAAGATGTGTTAAGTGTGATTTGTAAAGCAATAAAGATTTGATCATTCTTATATTCTTTATTCTTTTGTATATTGTTACTTTGATGTATAGTTATATTTATTAACACTTGTAATTCCTTGAACAATATCATAATACAACTATTCTTTATTGTTGATATTTTTTGTGTTTTATACCTCATGCAACTTCTTATATATGTAAACATTGCACAAATGATCACATGATTATATTGTCTATGTATGGATGTTTTTGGATTATGTGTTGTGTATAAAACTACCTTGAAGGACAAACGAATGTTTGTTTCAATGGATTGAAAAATGTGTAAAAACCTATTCACCCCCCTCCCTTAGATATGTTTTAAGCAATTTAACTACATTTGTATTATTTTCACGTTCAAACTAGTCACCCACGACCCAGGTACGAATATCAATGTCTCGGATCTTATGGCCACTAATAGGAATGGTTGGGACAATGAAAAAACTCAATCTTCTCCTGCTCCTAGTTGATAAAGAGGCAGTTTTCTCTGTCCCAGTAAGCTGGATAGGTGGTTAGGATTCTCTTAGGTGGCATTACAAAAAAAAAAAAAAAAAAAAAGGGGAGTATTTGGTGAAAAGCGGCTACAGCCTCACTTTATAGGAAAGGATTCGAGTCTCTGTCTCAAACCCTCTAGCAGTAAGTAAATGGTGGAGCTCTTTATGGAAGCTTAACATCCCCCCTACGGTTAAGATCTTTGTTTGGCGGGCCTGCTTGAATGCCATACCCTCCTCAGAAAATCTCTGGAAAAGAAAGATTGTGAAAACTCCCAACTGTAACAGTTATGCTTCAAATATGGAGTCCGCTAGCCATGCCATTTTCGGCTATAAGGTTGCTAGAAAGGTTTGGGCTCTTTCCATTTTTAGCTCTTTTCTTGTCAATTGCAGGACACTGCCGGTGCAGGATATTTTTTGTTTGATGTATGCTCAGGTTTTGGGTAATTCTTTCTGCTCTTTCTGTTTGCTCGTCTAGGCTGTTTGGGAGAACCGCAATTCTCTTTTATGTCGTGGCATCTCTAAGGAGCCTGAGATGGTGGTGACCTAGGCGTCCGATTTTCTTACCGAATTTCAGATCTCTAAACAGGCTCTTTCGCCTCCTATCCCTTCTGTTTCGGCTGCCCCCTTATGTTTGGTTACCTCTGCCTCCTGGTAAGCTGAAGCTCAACACTGCTATCTCCTTCCATAAGAATTCTAGCATCGGGGTTGGGGCTGCTATCCGGGATAACACTGGTAAGGTCCTAGCTGTTCCGCTGGTGGGCTTTTTCTCTTCAGAGTTTGCCCAGTTTATGGCGCTACGAGAAGGCCTATGACTCGCCAAGGTCCATAATCTTCAAGTCTCCCTAGTTGAGACCCTCTGCCACAGCGTGGTCTTTACTGTTTGTAGCTCCCTTCCCACTCTTGGGGATGTTAAGTTTAATGTCTTTGACATTAAGGTGCTTTTTAGTGAAGTTGGTATTTGTAAGTGCCAAGCCATCCCATCCTTGGGAAACTCCTTAGTAGAAAACGTTGCTTCCAAAGCTTTCTCCTTTTCGTTGGAGTTCACGTGGCTGGATCCTAGCCTTTTTTTTTGTGTTTTTCCGGTTGTGTAATTTCCTTTGTTATCATTCAAAAATAAAAATTAAAAATTAAAACAATCCATGGGCTTTCTCATATTGGCCTAATAACGATGATAACTCTATAAAGTAGAAAACGTATATTAAAAACAAGAGTAACAAAGATAAAAATAACCACACGTCACTTCTTAGCACATATGACTGTGCAATTTCCATTCCACATTAATGTTGGTGGATTTTGAGTCTCGCTATACGCATTTTACAAGTATGTATGTAACGTTTTCTTTCTATATCTCGCCATGAAAGTAAAAATATAAGCCGCACATGTACTGTTTAATCTCGGCAAATCCCAACCGACCATTGATCCATTTAGTGTTAGAATTTATCATAAAACTTCTAAAATAAAATAAAAACACACATTTTTTTTAAATAAATGAAAGGGAATTCTCCAAAATCAATCTCATAGTTTCATTTTCCTCCAAAATCCTCATTATGTTAATTTATGTGAACATTTACCAAAAAAATATTTCACCCTTCAATATATTTTAAAAATAATATCCGCATATATAAGAAAAATATTTTTAAAAAATTATAAACTTAGTATTATTTTGTTTCTTTTGAATTTGGCCCCTAAAAAAAAGCTTTAAAATTCATTTTTTTTTTCAAAATTATAAACTTATTACCAATTTTAAACTTTTTTCAATTTTGCCCCCTAGTTTTTATTTAATTTTTGTATAATAGTCACCATACTTGATTTTATGGCTCACTCGAGTCACTCCTTTGTGGCGGTCCCGTTCATTTCCGTTTGTCACGAACGGAGGGAGGTTTTTGGATCTCCATCTCCAAACACACCTTGCCATTGCAATTTTACAATGGTTCCATTTTTCGGTGGCCACCCAAACACCCATAACCATCCCAAGCTTCAAATACCCAAGCCACCAAACAGTCCAACACAAAAATACACAAACAAAGGTTAGAGAGAGATGACGAGAAAGAGAAGGGAACAAAAGGGAGAGAAAAAGTTAGA
This sequence comes from Acer negundo, assembly GCA_035582765.1. NCBI lineage: Eukaryota > Viridiplantae > Streptophyta > Magnoliopsida > Sapindales > Sapindaceae > Acer > Acer negundo. Next base: position 13,165,747 of record CM069241.1, on the reverse strand, counting down.
GAAAGTTAGGATAAAGAAAATGAAGAAGAAAGAGAAAAAAGTTTTATTTATCTTTTATTTTAAATAATTTTTAAATTTTTTTTTTAGTAATTTACCTATTTACTTTTAAATATATATAAATATTTAACTATGTAATTACTAACGGTAGGGGGATTTTAGGAGATATAATGAAACTACAGGGAGCATATTGAGAAATAATGAAACTATGTGGTGCGCTTTAGAGAATACCGAAACTGCAGTGGAGATTTTAATAATTTCACTAAATAGAAATAACGTAATCGATGCAAATATAAACTCGTATTCGTATCAGTGTAAAATAAAGTTTTAACAACATAATAATAATAATAAAATATACCACACACAACACAAAACCCACAAAACCTAGAAAACAAAACCAAACACCAGTCTCTCTCTCTGTTGGTGATAGTGTTTGGATATCATCAGAGAGGCGCCGCGAAGCATGGCTGAGTACGACTTGACGCAGCGGATCGCACCGCTTCTGGACCGGCACCTTGTGTTCCCTCTTCTCGAGTTTCTCCAGGAACGTCAGCTCCATGCCGATGAACAGATCCTGAAATCCAAGATCGAGTTGTTGAACAAGACCAACATGGTCGATTACGCCATGGACATCCACAAGAGTCTCTACCACACCGAAGATGTTCCTCAAGGTAAAACCCCACCACACCCACTTGAATTAATTGCCCTTTTCTTTCTTTTTTGTTTTGTTTTTGTGGTTTGAGAATTTGTCTCTGTGCGTGAGTTTAGATATGGTGGAGAGGAGAGCGGAGGTCGTTGCGAGGCTCAAGTCCTTGGAGGAGGCGGCGGCTCCATTGGTTTCTTTCTTGCAGAACGCTAGTGCCGTTCAGGAGTTGAGAGCTGATAAGCAGTATAATTTGCAGATGCTCAATGAACGCTACCAGGTTACTTTTGCTTTATATTCCCTTTTTGTTTTTCGATAATTTTATGTTAATTTTTGTTTTTATTAAGAGGGAGACTGGAAAATATATACTGGGCATAGAGTTATGCTGTAGACGTAGATGGGATAGAGTTTGAACTCATTGTTTTTCTTTTCAATTGTTGTTTGTTTTGGTGCTGAACTGCTGATATTGAATATAGAAGAAGGAAAGACAAAGGGACTTTATTATTTGTGATTTCAGAAATAATAAGTGGATGTGGATATTATGTTTGTGTGTTTGCTGTATAAAGGGACATTAATGTATTTCTTTCGATTCAATACACATGGATATCTGTCGAGAAGTTTAGCATCTTACCTATATCGCACATCCGCACTAATAATGTTAGGGTTAGAGTTAGGGTTATTTATGGGGACAAAAGAAAATCTTGCATGTTAGAACATTGCAGTTGTGGATTCTTTTATCTTTTGGTTCTGAGTTTTTGTTCTTTATTCTGGAAAGAAACCTACCTTTTTTTCTTTTTAGGTAGATTTAACTCATTATATGTATGTCTTCTGTTTTCTTTTTAATCAGATTGGTCCAGACCAGATAGAGGCGTTGTATCAGTATGCCAAATTTCAGTTTGAATGTGGCAACTACTCTGGTGCTGCTGATTACCTGTATCAATATAGGGCCTTGTGCACAAACAGTGAAAGGAGCTTGAGTGCATTGTGGGGAAAGTTGGCAGCTGAGATATTGATGCAGAACTGGGATATTGCTCTTGAAGAACTCAATCGGTTGAAAGAAAAAATTGACTCCAAGGTTTTTTTAATCATACACCCACTTGTTTGTTTGTTTGCTTGCACTCAATATTGGCATTGTTTCCATGTACGTTGTTTACCAATTCATAATTCTTGTTGCAGAATTTTGCATCACCTTTGAGTCAGATGCAAAGTAGAATATGGTTGATGCATTGGAGTCTCTTCATCTTTTTCAATAACGACAACGGAAGATCACAGATCATTGACCTATTCAACCAGGACAAGTACATCATTTAGACTTTTCTTTTTTATACTGACTTTTATTACATATTCTAAATTTCTTTGGTAAATGTAGTGCTGAGCTAATGTCGTGTTTCTCTTACCTACATTGTTTTTGCTTCTACTGGCTTCTATGTGATTTCAATCATAATTTTGCTTTGTGAATTTTAATTTGTTACTATTGATATAGCTTTAAATTTACAAACACATGAAAATTGCTTGCAATAAAGTCTTTGAGGCCAGTTATTTGATCGATATTCCTTCTGTAAGTAATATGGCAACTATTAGACTATTAGTCGTTTAGCTGAGTGCCTATCTTTCCATGTACAGACATTCCATAACATGGAGGTAATGCATACACATGTAATATTGGAGAATAATAAACTGGAGACTGATCTTTTATTAAGTTTTCATATGCATATTCGCACTCCTTGATTCACTTTTCACAATTGAGCAAAATCAAGCTATTTTAAAGCCACACTTTTCTCAAGTATAGATAGTGCTTAGAAGCAAAAGTATTGTCTTTTATTCTAGTACTTCAATTTTATGGTCCCTGTGAACAAAATTATTAAGTAGTTTGTCCTCTGCTTTTGTCTTTTGAGTCAAGTTACAATAATGTTGTATCTATTATTCAGTTTCTGTGGTGGTGCTCTATCTAAGAACGTGGGATTTCCAATTTTCAGGTATCTAAATGCCATTCAAACCAGTGCTCCCCATCTCTTACGTTATCTTGCCACAGCATTTATTGTCAACAAAAGGAGAAGGCCTCAATTCAAAGATTTTCTTAAGGTTATTCAACAGGAGCAGCACTCTTACAAAGATCCCATCACAGAATTTTTGGCATGTGTTTATGTCAATTATGACTTTGATGGGGCACAAAAGAAGATGAGGGAATGTGAAGAAGTAAGTTTTCTCAAGCTAAATGTGACTCAGATTAATATTTTGATGAAAAGATTACAGTCATGTTTATTTTGTTTTGACATCGAAGTCCTTGATATTAGAAGGGTTAGGTGCAGATCCGACTTTGTTCTTTTTACCTTTCTCTTCGGGTCTAGTATTTCTTAGAAATTTTTTGTTTACAGCATCTTATTTACTTGAAAACAAAAGTCCTGGATTGTCCTAACTTTTTACATTATGTAGGTGATATTGAATGATCCATTCCTTGGAAAACGAGTTGAAGAAGGAAACTTTTCAACTGTGCCATTGAGAGACGAGTTCCTTGAAAATGCCAGGCTATTTATCTTTGAGACCTATTGTCGAATTCATCAGCGCATTGATATGGGGTAAGCTCTTGTTTGCATTTTTTTTTTTTTTTAATTTATTTCAAGTGTTGAAATTTATTTTCCTTTAGGAGAGGGCTCTCCTTTTTTCAATCATGGTATATCCTTGTTGTAAGTACTTGTATTTTGAATTTTATAATTAACTTTTATGTGTTGGGATTATATTCTTCTTAAGGAGAGTGTTCACCTGATTTTAATCATTAAAATCCTTAATCGATTTCCTACATCAGGACTTGCATGTTCTGTACTGCAATGGCTTTTTAAACCAGCTTTTAGTTTCCATGAGCTTCAGCATACTGACTGTCATGTAAAATTCTGTGTTGAGAAACAATGAAACATGTCTAGTGTCATTGAAGGCTCCTTCTTGTATATTAATAATGGCCTTTGAAATTGGCTCATTTAGAATTTTAGATTGAATTGTCGCCTCAAATAGGCTTCTTGCATATGTAGCATTCTCAATAAGATGTAATAAAGTTTATGGATCTAACAAAATTTTGAAGCAAAACAATTCAATTAGTCTCTCTCTCTCTCTCTCTCTCTCTCTCTCTCTGTGTCTGACAGTTGAAAAATAATCTTGTCCGAATAATGATGTTGTAGCATTTCTAGTGATAGTTTTCACTTTGCACCTATATATAATCTTTCGTATAAGAGCTTAGTTTCGGGGGCTATTCCTGTTTGTTATGTAATATTTGTAAGCCTTTTATGGAGCAATTCTAATTGATTTGCCATTCATGCCAGGGTGCTTGCTGAGAAGTTGAATCTGAATTACGAGGAGGCTGAAAGATGGATTGTGAATCTTATCCGGAGCTCAAAACTTGATGCCAAGTTGGATTCAGAGACGGGAACCGTTATCATGGAACCCAATCATCCCAACGTGTAAGACTATAATTGCACAATGTTATACATGGCAACACTTATGCCTCCCATAGTCTTGTTTTCTTAATTTTTTTGTTCCATCATTACCAGGCATGAGCAATTGATAGACCACACTAAGGGACTATCCGGACGTACTTACAAGTTAGTCAGTCAGCTAATGGAACATACACAAGCACAGACTGCCCGATAAGTTGGTACTGACGTTATTGCAGAAGAGAGAGTATTGTTTGCAAGTTTTTTGACATCTCTGGAAGTTGGTTCCTTTTGTTCCAAGGATTAGATTCAGATTAGAGCAAATTCATGTGATTGCCGTTTCTCCGTTTTCTTTCTTGTATTTGAACAAGAGTAGAAGAAATTCATAAATTTTAGATGATATTTTTGATTATGTTATCAATATTTGCTATAACTTTTTATTTCTCAGAATTGATATGAATGGAATTTTATTTTGATTTACATTGCTATAGTCATATTGCCTTCCCAATATCACACATGAAATACTTGAGGATTGTCATTTTGTTGATTTTGTTTAGAAAATTAGTTAATGGAACCTAAAAAAGTCCTTAATCAAAACCCCTGTTAATTATGTAAGGCCTAATTGAAAGTTTTAACGTAATTTTGCTCTTTAATTAAGACACTGACAAAATATGTAAAATGAAAATGCCGGCAAGCCAGAATTTTGTATTCACCGTTTTCTTCTTTATTAACATGGGTTCCCCAAAAAGTGATAGGGAAAAATAATGAAACTATTACAAATGCCTCCAGACATCAACAAGGCTATAAGGTTACAACATTGAAACATGCTTCTTATGCCAATGAGAAGAACGTCTACAACTTCAATGAAACAAAGTACCAATGTCTCAATGAAATCTCACCTTTTTTTTCTTCATATCTTCTCATTCTTAGACCGATGGCGGAGTCACGTCCTATGCAAGGCTGTTAATAACCTGATTGGACCACAGGCTCACTCCCATATCCCATCTACTTGATTCAAATAATGTAATTACACATATAATCAAGAGGAATTCTCTGTATGCTTTATTATCACCATCGAGAATACGAATTTCCATATGTCTTCCAGTTCTCCTGCGAATTTTGTTTACTGCCACTCCTCCTAAATGAAGAACTATATGCTTCTGAAGTTCTTCCATAACAGTTGGTTCGACGGATTTCTTTCATAGCTTTTCTCATTTCCTCTTCATTATCATACTCTGATCTCTGTTAACAGAAGAAGGTTACATCAAGCTAAGGATAAGTTATACACTTACACTAAAATCAATACTGAAGAAGATATGATAACCCTTTTTTTTTTTTTGTCTCTTTACGTTGATTTTCTCAAATACATCTTAAGATATGAAAGACTTATAACTAACAAGTGAAACACAGATTATATAATGTGGAAATTGATGACATGCAGCATGGGCTTTTGCTAATCACAATAATCAGAAATCTATAATGCAGTCATGCATAAAAGAAATTAAGTTGTGATCAAGTGGATAACCAACCTTATCAGTGTCTGAAAGTACTGCATATGCCTCTCCAATCATTTTGAAGAGCCTGTCAGCATCCTTGTTGACCTCATCGGCAATTTCCTTCCAGAGTCGCCCCTCATCACTCTCGGTTCTTGCCAGGAATTGACTAGCCTAAATTAAAATAGCAGTACATTGCAAATAAGTCAAAACATGTATATCACGTACATTGCAGGTAAATTAAAACAGAAGGTACAAAGATGTGGAACCTTGTCTGGATGATGTCTGAGCGCTGCTTTTCGGTATGCCTTTTTAATATCAGATGCTGCATCAGAAGCTTTAACTCCCCTGACATTGCAATTAGAGAAAGTAAACTTCTTAAAAGTTTGTTTATTTATTTTTCTCTTAAAAAATATCTTAAGAAAACAACATAGCATATAAATTAAGCATAAAATTTATTTCAAGCGTGTTTTGTTTCAGATAAGCCATTTGGACAAAGCCACAAAAGCATTAGAAACAGGCATCAAAACCCAAGAAATCAAATTCCAACTTCAAGTCTGGGTTTCTACAGATAACTTTTTTGAATGAGGGAATAGTGGAATACTGTAAGACCGTGCTCTGAAGGCTACCATGGAGTAAAATACTTACAGGATGAGGTAGAAATCTAAGGGAACTCCCTCCTTAGCTGCTTCTTCCATAAGAGACATATGCCGACGAGCTTGCTTTATGTCTTTGCTGCCAGTGGACCTAGCTGGTGAACCAGACTGTTTAGCCTTTTCTTTAGACTGATTCTCAAGAGTAGATATAAGTCTCTGGAGGTCACTAACTGCTTGTGCATTGTCTCGGATCATCTCATGTAAGACAGCTCTTCTTGAAACTGCCTGTTCAAGGGCAGAAGCAGTGAGGCAAATAGATGAGATAGAGAACAGAAGGAAGTAGAAAACTGAGCAGCAACAGTAAAATAGTAATTTTATAATTAAATCAATTAACATTGTCTGGTAATTCTCAAAATTATTTTTGAAGATAAAATGACAATGTCACATTTGATCACATTTAACACAGATAAATCTGATGTATTTGCACATTTTTAAATTGAAATATACTCACAATTCAAATACAAAAGGGACTAATCCCCCAGAAGAAAGGAGGAAACAAATGGATACAGAGGCAATTAGTCAAACAACAGGCTTGTATTCTTATATTTTTTTCCACCCACCACATCCATGATTATAACTCAAAAATGTCTACACGAAACTCCTTATGCTAAAACAACTGCCAGCCTCGCCTACTAACTAGATTAAGGTTCACCACACATGATCTCACTACATAATTTGACAAAAAATGTAAAACAAATAATATAATAAATAAATCATCTTGACTATTCTTCTTTGTAAAATCCATGTCAGTAATTGAGCCACTAAAATTAACACTTTTAACATAGTACACTTTAATGACAAACCTTTGTGTAATTTCCATCAAGGGCCATCGAAAGACTGCAATCTGCAATGGCATCAGCTATATGACCCAAAGCTTGGTGTGCAGCAGCACGGTTGCAGAAACAGATTGCTGCAAAAGGCCGAGATTCAACATTGCTTGATAAGGCAACAGTATAATGCTCCACCGCTTCTGTATACTTTCCAGATCTAAAGGCTTCATTCCCAGCATTCTGAAGTTTACAATAATGGCAAAATAGATTTAGATAAATAAACATTAAACATATCATTTACCCCTCACCAGCCACCCCCAAAAAGATAAATAAAATAAACATAACAGAGCAGATCAAGAACTGCATCTAGCAGAAAGAAAAACACTATCTTTTAATTTGAATAGCAATTAACCCAAAAACCACCCACTTGTGCATTCACAAGAGTTTGATCTAGTTTTCCTTTTACAGGAAACAAGTATAAAACTGTTTAAAAAAAAAAAGGAAGTATACAAAAGAGAACAATCAGTCCACCTTGGCTGACAAAAAAAAAAGCCTAACATGGATAATCCAAGACCATACACAAAAACACAGAACTGACAGTAGCCTGCCCACAAAACACAAGGCCACTAAAAAAAAAAAAAAAAATTGATTCCCAAAATGTTCAAAACTATCCCACAAACAAAGGGTTGTCCCAAAACAAAATGATCCCTAAAAACAATGTCATTTACAACCAACCTTAAGTGGGTTTGCTGTTTCTTAATAATGATTGGGTCTATGTGTTTCACAAAGTAAAAGATCAGACACAGAGATGCAAATAAAAGATCACTAACCATCTAACAAATTCAAAATAACCACACCTGAACCACAGTTTGAGAAACTACTTAGTTAACTATCATTGCTCCTAAAACTGCTATTGCCCTTTTGCAAGAAACAAATCTACATGATTGTAATCTACTTGGATATTCTGGATTTGGAATAGGGAAGCCTTCAATTTCAATGAAGTAAATACCATGAATCACAACGCATTTAGTTTCCAGGATCCATGAAAAACACAGCACACTTTGTTTTTGCCAAGTTCCTTCTCGGACACAAAATACCAAGTTTTATATTCATGATCTTCTAGTAAAAAAGGGATGGCTTAATTTCTCTACCAACTTCATCACAGAAGGCAAATGGTAAAACAGTATAGTTCAAAATTAATTTAGCAATATAGGCATATTGCATGCTAAGTGTTGAGTAATATCGCCATTTTAAAGATCTACGAGAAATTTTGACAATTATTATTCCAGAGTTCAGGTAAGAGAATAACTTTTGTGCAATAATTGGTGTACCTTGCAACGTAAGAGTTCACGAATAGTGGCAGCTAAAGAAATTGATGATTCCAGAATCTTTTTTCCTTGCCTACGTAGAAGAAATTAGAATAAGAAACCTCAAAGCCACTTAAAGAAAGGAAACCCATGATAGTATTGAGAAAAGAAAATGTAAAAGTTGACCACACATCAAAGAAAATTATGTATTACTTATTGCTGATAGGTCCAACTTGCTCTAGCTTCTGCAGTAAATCAAGTGCCGCCTCAAGCTTGCCCATATAGAAGTAGGACTTGGATATCAAGCGCCACCTCCACAGCCTTGCAAGTGGGTGATTTACACTTCCAGAAACATTCATATTCACTGAACAATTATCAGTGCCCACCGAAGCAAAACTCTGCTCAACAACAAGAAGAGTCTGCTCACACAGTTGAATTGTCTCTTCATATTTCCGCAACTGCAAAATACCAGAAATTTTTATCTATCATGCTGAGATCAAAATTGATGGCGTATATACAAAACAGATAATGAGCAGAAGTTTATAGCCTTTCAATATATCATCACAATTACTGAGGTTTTCTATTAGGGAAAAACTGAAAAAGAAAACAATAAATTAGCAGAGTCATATGCCAAAGAGAACAAACCAAGCACATAGCCTCTGCTTTCATTTCAAGCAATTTTTCTGAGCGTGAACTAGTGGACAAGGCCTCTGTAATTATTTCTAAAGCGTCAGATGCAGCTTCCAAGGTTTTCTGTTCCAAAAGTTCAGCAGAACGATTTGTACAATCAGCCACTTTCTGCAAGCAACGAAACAGCACAATTAGTCACCAACTCACTAACTCACTGCAAGATCAAGCTCAGAAGAACGAGGAAAGAGAGAGATTGGCAAGGAATAAAAAACAGAAATTAAGAAGCCACATAAATGCAAGCTAATTCAATGTGGAAAACCATGCTACAGTAATAGATTAGCCACTAAAAAACAAACATGCTTAGTAATTTCAAAGATACAACATAACAGTACATTCCTAATTTCTTTTAATTGATTATATATATATATATAATTGTAAGATTCAAAATAGTTGTACATTGAACATGACTCCTTGAGAAACAAAAAGGAGGAATTTCAAATTTCATTGAGCACACAAGCAGTTGCCATTTGCCAATAATGGTTACTATGCTGCAAGAATCATACGGATTAAATCTTGAAGCTTTTACTGAACTGTATCATATATATGGAACCAGCCCATCACATCGACCGTATAAGAAATTCAGTATCATGCGACCACATGTAGGAACTTTGTGTAATTTGTTTCCCTCCCATTCCTTTTTTCTCACTTACTAACATGCACTTCATATAAATATCCTGTCACCACATCTAACTCAGCAGCATCTAGAAATATCCTTACCTGAGCCTTTTGCAGACCATCAGCAGCTTCAATTGTAATTCTGCGATCCAAGCACAAGCCAGCACCTGATTCCAAGAGCTTGTTGTAATACTGCATTGCATTTTCAACTTCCCCGAGCATAAGATGACAACTGGAAAGAAAATGCCATCAAATTCAGAAAAGTGGCAATATGATTGTAATCCATACAGCTATTTAGCGGCATATAACATTGACGTGCAAAGACATTTTGCCCAGATGCAAAGAGAAGTAAACTCCTCTCCTTCAGATGACATTCACAAGGACATAGTTGGGTGTTTTAGCATTCACACCAACCTTTCAACCACTCCATAATACGGAAAACTGATCCTTGTGATCTTCAAACTGAATAGTAAAACTTCATTTGTGTCCACTGAAAATTACCAGGTCAGGCATAATATTCTAGTGTGACACTGTGGACTTCTAGAAAATATAAGATAGCTAAAAAAAAATTGATTTCTGACATTTCCAAATATGACCTAATATACTGATAAATATCTCAGTTAATGACTGTTAAAGAATTACATACTGTAAACGTATGACAAGCCAGATAGATCATAAGGTTAGGATAACAATTGCACAAAAGGTAATAAAAATATTTTAAAAAAATCTCTTATGGCGGCAAAAGGAGAATCACCAAAATTGTGAATGCCCACACTATACAATTAGGCTCAATGTTTTAAAAATCGAAAGGATAGGCGAGGCGGCAGCCTCATTTTGAAAAATATAAAAAAAAATTAAAAATTTTTAAAAATAATAATAAAGTAAAAATAATCCATAACATTCAATAAATAAGTCATATTCAACAATACTAAAATAAATATCTCAAACAAATGAAACATAACAAAAAAAAAAACGTCCTCCTAATGATAAAGAATAATGCTGCTTTACCCAAATTCGATGCTCAAATTTGGTGCCCAAATGATGTAGCAGAATTATAATCCATTTATTTAAATCATGCAAATCTAATACAATTTAAATGAATGAATTATAGTGATGCCACATCATTTGAACATCAAATTTGGGCAAAGTAGCATTATTGAAATAGGCTATCATTTGTGTCTAGTGAATAGTGATTAATAAAAAGCGCGCCATAAATAACTAACTACTTTTATATTTGGTAAGATTCATTGTAAAGACCCGACTTTGGGCCTACATACCAATCCTTGAAAACAATTTAAAACCCAGCCCGGACCAGCCTAAACTGAAATTGCAGTTTCCTTTCCCAAATCAAAATCAAAATCAAATACCAAAACAATCAAATAAATAGGTGGATAGTTTCTCCCAAATCGCACATCTCCCTCTTCTTAGACCTAAATTTCAATCAAAAACCCTCAAACCCCAAAATTCAGCAATTGGAATTTTCGAATTCGAATCTTGGAGGAGATGGCCTTCGAATCTTGGAGCTTCAAATTTATTTTTAGGGTTTGGAGCTTCAATGTTGAAAGTTGGTGTTTTCTGTTCAGAAAAGACCGACTTTCAACCCCTTTTATTTTTAATTGTTTTAACGTTATTTATAAATAAAAAAAAATCCATCTGAGTTGACTTGGTCTTGAGGCAGCCAAGTCAGGTCTGCGAGGCGGGTTTTTCAAAGAACAAACCTGGTGCTGCCGCACCAGGGTGTTTTTTACTGTGAGGCGGCCACCTCGATCCAAATTTTAAAACTTTGATCAAGCAAGATATAATCTACTTGAATAAGCGAAAGTTTATTCATTCAAAATTGTTTAGAAATTAATGACACATCAAAGATGAACTGATTATACATTGCTAATGAAAAATAGCAAGTAGAAAAGCCTTACTTTGCAGCTCTCACATGAGCTTTGAGGAAGTTGGGATCCATAGCAGCAGCCATCAAACAATCCTCTAAAGCTTCTCTTATCCTTTCAAGAGAGATCCTTGCTGCTGCACGATTGCTATAGCAAAGCACAAGAGGCTTAATGCAGCATCCTGCAGTCTCACTCAAAGGGACAGAATTTATCCCCTGTGTGTAAAATCCCTCAGCTTTAGACATGTAACCACTTTTATAAGCTTCATTTCCTCTGACACAATTAAAAAACACATTAATAAGTAATTAATTATAATTATTATTTAAAAGCAACTTTAACCAAAATATTCATAGTAAATAATACCCAAGAAATTTATCTTAGACAACAACTTAACATTAGTCGAGCATTGTGATACCTGAGTCGCCACATCTCACAGGTTGCCTCAAATGCAGCTGACCAGGAGATAGGGTCCTGTTTGACCTGTTCAGATGCTTCAGATTTGCTCCCCGATTTGCTTCCAGAACCAGGTGAAAATGGGACAGAGGAAGAGCCTACTTTCTTCTTTAATTTCTTTCGAAGCTGACTTTTTCTAGTCGTTAAATTGCCTTCTGCTGAGGGTGATGAAGAAAAGGTAAAATATTTCCGATCTTGTGCAAAACAATGTTGTACACTTTCATGGCTCACTGTGTTGAAACCATTGTTGTTTTTTGCTGAAGCCATAGTGGCACCAATGTTATTACACACCTGCTCTTCTTTGGAACTTGAGTAGGCAGTTTCCATTCCAAAAATGTTAGTTTTAAAAGGACGGTTACCATCAGGAAGTAAACTCTCTTCATTTCGCTCTCTAAATTTCTGATCGCCTATGTTAATGTCAATTTTTTCTGCAGTGGCAAGATTATTGTCTTTGGTATCAGTACTAACAGAGAAGTGTGAGGTGTGGAGTGCACCATTGTTGTCTGGGTGCAAGGGATCATTTGATGTCACAGAAGTTTTCCTTGCAGGTTGATCAGCCACTGGAGTTTCCATATAGGGAGAAAAATCCATGGGCGAATAACATTCAGGGGACTTTGGGTTTTCTTGGGAACTGCTTTGCTTTGGCTCATAAAGTTGCTTTGGCTGTTGCTTACGCATGGGGGTTTGCTTGAAATTTCCCCTCGTTCTGTTTGGTCTTTTGTCCCTTTTTGATCTATTCTTTACATTGAACACCAGAGTTTTATTCAGTTCAGGATATAAATTTGCCTTGAAAGAAGGAGGATCCCAGTTGGGTGTTATAAATTCAGTAAAGGACACCCTTGATCTGTCTGGAGTACTTGGACAACTCTCATTCTTTCTCTGACCTCCAACCATAGAAGCATCAATATTGTTTGCCAGCGAGTCAAATCTAGCTGATGTAAATGAAGCCACTGAAGCAGCGAAATATGTCTGTGTATCAGAATTTACTTTGCAAGAAGAACTCTTGTCGAGTTCTGACTGAAATGTAAATGGCTTGGAAATTGAATTTCCAAACAAAGCACTATCTCTACTAAAACTTTTTCCAGATATTATATGGTCATTGTCATCAGTGCCAAAATTATCTGCAACCACTCTCTCAACAGAAACGATTGGATCTGTCTTTTGCTTCTGAGTAGGCTCTGAACTTTCGTTAGAAGTAGAAGGCTTTATACTACTAAACACAAATGAAGCGCCAGCATTGGCATTAAAATTCTTACTTGAATCCTTTTTCTTGTCAGTGTCACCAACACTCTCACACACATTGATGTTCAGTTTTTCCAACTCAACAGGGAGTTTAAATGTTGTGTCTGTGCTTGAAGAACTAGCTACCTTGCCAATACCGCTTTCTGAAGAATTTGTATCATTGACATCAAAATCCAGATTATCATTTTCAGCCCTCCCCTCAATGTTGTTTCCAAAATCTTTGCTGTTCAACTTCACCTCATCCATACTATAACATTTCTTATCACCACTGCCAAATACAAAATTATAATTTTCACTCCAGCTCATACTTCCATCACGATTATATCTAACTTCAGTAGCCTCCACTTTCTCGGGCTCTGTTTCACTTGCTACTTTCATCTTCCCTTGATCATCACCAACTGTATTGTCATTACTTGTACCAGAACCATTCTCTTCAAGATTCAAAAAGGAGGCTGAATTATGCCAACTAGTACCAAATACAGAGCCCAAACCAGAATCGCCCACATTCACATTACATTCACCCTTTTCTGAATTTGAACTTGATACAGAATCACTTTGATTTACGCCAACAAAACAGCCAATACTGTCTGAAGCAGGGTGTTTCATACTCCCACTCAACTTTCCATTCTCCAAATTGAAATTGAAATTCAAACACAAATCATTTTCATTTGCTGAAAACTGAAACCTAACATTACCATCATTCTTGCACTCACTTTCATTCTTCGCATTCGCCTTTTCCTCATCACCATAGCTCGATTCTACAGCATATTCACTAGTATTTTTCCTTTCCATGTTCGAGTCCAACTGCACATCACCTGCATTACCAACAAACGCAAAACTCGTTTTGTCAAGCTTCCCAGGCTCCTCTTCGAACTCCTTTTTTACCGTCTCACATGTATCATTAGATAATGGTTTTACTGCAGTTTCAAACAATTGATGCTTTTGCCTATACATATTTTCTTCCACGTCTCTGTTTTTAGCATCAAACACAAAACCCGCCCCCTCCAATTTCCTAGAATTCGAATCCAAATTCAACACAGAATCATCACTCCGTTTGGAAGTAAAAGTAAAAGCCACATTTTCTTTACACACAAAAGAACAATCATTTGAAACAGTAGCTTCATCACTGTTACTAACTCTATTAGAATTGTCTAAAACCCCAATATTTGAAAACAATACATTAAAATCACCACAGTTTACCGGACCACAATCCTCGACTTTCGATCGAAACGGGTTGAACTCCGCCCCGCTCTCCCTCGCAGCAGCGGTACTCGACTTCCCCGCCTGCCTCCTCACCTTCACAAACCTCGGCCTGCCCCGCACCGCCCCGCTCCGCGACTCGTTACCATTACCGACACCGCCGCTGAAATGGCATACTCCGTCTTTTCCAAAAATGGAAGTTGAGTTGGAGTTGGTGCTGCCGAAAGGTTGATCGCGTGAGATGTTGCTAGTAAAAGAAAACGGGGTAAGATTAGGGTTTTGGACGGAGGATGAGGTCTTGGAAGTGATCGGAGGCTGAAATTCAACAGCCGCCGCCGGCGACATTACGGAGAAGTTAGGGTTTTTCAATTATTGGAAGAGATTATTTCGTGCCTTTCAAGTGTGTAATACTGTGAAGGTTTTGCTCTGTTTTTTTTTTTTTTTTTTTAAATAAGTTTTGCTCTGTTTTAAAAAAAAAAAAAAAAAAAAAAAAAAAAAAAAAGAAAAGGGGACGAGTGAGGCACTGAGGACTTCAATTTCAATTTTTAACAAACTAATACAGTATTAAACTATTAAATCAAGGACGATGCTTGAGCACTGACGGACCGATCAGTATTTAAGTTATAAAGTCGCCTAGCAACACTCTATTGGTGAGATCAACATCTTAGGTATTGATCGGTTAGTATTCAAACAATTTTCTAAAATTAAAAAGTTTAATATTAAAAATTTCTCTTACCTTTGAATTATTATTTGATGTATAGTTATAAATGCTTTTATTTTATAAACCTCTCATATAAACTAACATCGTTAGCATTCCGTTTGTGTTGACTGAGTTTAACTATTAAAAAATCTCAAATGTCCCTATTTAAACTTCAATTGTATGAATTGGCTACTAGAGCATCATATTTTTACCAAATAAAGTAATAAAATGATATAATAGGTGTGAATGTTAACTTGCAAATGAGAAGTTATTTTGTGGATAATTTTATTCCTATAAGTAACGAAATTGCAAATCAACCAAAAGCATTGAAAATGAAGGTATTAGAGCATCTCAAATACAAATACTCATTTTTGAGTTTCTAAGTAGTGTCACATAAGCATTTCTTTTTATTATGGGCCCACTTTTGAAAAAAAAATTAAAGAAATGCATATTCACATCTCCAATGCAATTATCTAAAGTCAAATATGCATCTATTTTATCTCCAATCATAATAAAACAATTATTATACTCTCTCTCCTCTTTTATTTTACAATTAAATGAGGTTTAATTTCATTGGTGGAAAAAGTTGAAAGCTTTAATCTTATTGGTGGAAAGAGTTAGAAATCTTAGTCAGCATTTCTATGAGAGTTTCTAAAATTAGAATTGGAGATGCTCTGCATCTCCAATGTTATTATGCATTTGGAGAAAACGGAGTGCCACATAGGATAGATATTAAAAAAGTTAGAAAAAATCTCTCCAATGCTATTATCTAAGTTGAATATAGAGTTGATTTGGCCAAAAAAAAAAATTAGAGAATATGGAGTTGTGTTTCTAATTCTAGAAACTCTCCTAGAAATGCTGACTAGGATTTCTAACTCTTTCCACCAATAAGATTAAAGTTTTTAACTTTTTCCACCAATGAGATTAAACATCATTTAATTGTAAAATAAAAGAGGAGAGAGAGTATAATAATTGTTTTATTATGATTGGATATAAAATGGATGTATATTTGACTTTAGATAATTGCATTGGAGATATTAATATACATTTTTTTAATTTTTTTTCAAAAGTGAGCTCATAATAAATAGAAATGATGATGCGGCACTACTTAGAAACTCAAAAATTCATATTTGCATTGGAGAGAGTTAAACTCTTAGAGCATCTCCAATGCAAATATGCATTTTTAAGTTTCTAAATAGTAACACATCAGTAATTCTATTTATTATGAACCCATTTAAAAAAAAAATTAGAGAAATACATATTTACATCTCCAATGCAATAAAGTCAAATATGTATCCATTTTATGACCAATCATAATAAAACAATTATTCCACTCTCTCTCCTTTTTTATTTTACAATTAAATGAGTTCTAATATTATTAGTGGAGAGAGTTATAAATCCTAGTCAGTATTTATAGGAGAGTTTCTAGAATTAGAAATTCAACTCCATATTCTCTTACTTTTTTTTTTACCACATCATCTCCATATTGAAGTTAGATAATTGTATTAGAAAGAGTTTTTCTAACTTTTTAAATATCTATCATATGTAGCAGTCAATTTTCTCCATATTAATATTTGCATTAGAGATGTTCTAATAGTTAATTCATACAATTAAAGCTTAAATAGAGGTGTTTTAGACTTTTTAATGGTCAAACTCATTTAACACAAAAATGGAAAGTTTCTAAAATAAAAGCATTTATAACTATACATCCAATAATAGTTCAAATGCGAGAAAATGTTTTTAATATTAACCCAAATTAAAATAAGAATGACGATATTTACATCCCTCTAAAACTGTATGTACACCCCAAATTTATATATTTTCAAAATTTCAATATTACCCTTAAATTAAATTATTAATATTTTAATTAAGTAAATAATAATTTGTATAACTATTTTACTATTTTGAATAGTTGACTAACTAAACCAAATTATATTAAAAAAAATTTAAAAAAAAAGGAAGCAATAAAATAAAATTAGTAATGAAAAACAAAAAATCTAAATCAATAAATGGGTGAACTGACCAGTCTAAAATGGAGATGGAAGGTTGTTGCCTATTCTATTCTAAATCGGAATATATATATATATATATATATATATATATAATGAAAAACAAAAAATCTAAATCAATAAATGGGTGAACTTACCGGCCTAAAATGAAGATGGAAGGTTGTTGCCTCTTCCATTCTAAATCGGAATATATATATATATATATAATATATATAAATATATATTATATAACATAATAACCTTGGTATAATTGTGTAAAATCCTGGAATTGTTGTCCCTCCATTATAAGAGAGAGAGGGAGAGAGAGAAAAAAAGGTAGGGGAAAATGGAGAAGGCAGTGGCTGCTTGGAAAAATGGAAACGTGGCTGTCACAAAAAGAAATTCGTTTTTTTTTTTTAAAAAAAAAGAAATAATAGGAAGAAGAAGAAACTTATATATAATAATAATAATTTTAGTGACTTTGTTTGTGTAAAAATTGTGTAAAATCTCATTTGTTTATGTATTAGTTGGTTTTACAATGCTAGGTTTCGCAATGCTATAATTTTAAATATATATTGATTTTAAATATTTTATAATTTATTTATAATATTTTTAAAAATTAGGAGAAAGGGCATATTTGGTCATGTAATGGAGTGTGCTTACAAAAATTCATATTTTAAAAATTTTATTGGGGCTTACAAACAAAAAAGGGTGTACATACAGTTTTTTTAGAAGTATAAATATCTCTACGCTTAAAATAAACGTTTAAATTAGTGGTCCACTCTGCCCAAACAAAGCAGCAAACGGGTATTGCCCGTAGGAATGGTTCAGGTTCGGGTCGGATTTGTTTCAAATGAATTTGCCAGGCCCAATTCCAACACAAATTTTAAATCGTTTTTAGTTTTGGCTAATTCATCAAAAATCAAAATTGATAATCCAGTAACAATAATTAAACCTTACAATAATGAAACCTTCCAATAATGACGACGTCAAAACACCATTCTTCTTTGCCCCTTTGCAACTTCAATTTCTACAAATCAAAACCTAGTCATTAAAATGAAACATTTTTACGAAGAATTAAATAACTCAAATTCAGTAGTCTACATCTGCCCAATATTGCTTGGTGATAAATGAAGATCGTTCAGCTTTACAATATCCTAAGTTCCGACAATAACTAATACTACTCCTTTTTCGGTTTTTAATTGACACAAAATTCTTGTCTTTAATTAAAAATTAATTTACTATATCCAGCAACTATAATCATGTTAAAATCATAAGTCAACTAGCAAATAAAAACTTAGAATGATTAAAAAAAAAATCAAAACACTTAAATTTTTTGATTTCCAATATTTATGAAAAAAGTAATGCTAGATGTTCCTAATTTTTTTTCTAAATTCTGTATCAAATTAAGTGGTACGTGAGGTGTCAGTATCTTATAAATCATGTGATTATATGGTAACTGATATGATTTTGACACCTTACGTACCACACCATTTGGGACAGAATTTGAAAAAAAAAAATTAGAACGTCTAGCATTACTCGTATGAAAAACGCATGCGTTGATGCATACAATCATCAAATAAATATCCTGCTACAATCCAACAACTATATAATTAAATAAAACTCAAATAAATCAAGTGAAACTCATGGACAATCTTCTGTCTTTTTTTCCTTTTTCTTTTTGACAGTCTGTCTTTCATGATGCTACTGAACATTAATGCATAAATTCAACACAAAGATAAATAAAAGCACTATTATATTTCCACATATTTTTCAATAACTAGGTTTTGGAGCACATGTATGTCATGTGCTTAAATCAGTATTTGAGTTTTATATTTGTAAATATACATATTCTTAAAAAATAAGAAATGTTAATATAACATATACAGTTTTAGTTCATGTAAATGTTATTACATTGATATAACACATTGAGAAAGTCTTAAACTCATGTGGATGATTTAATTATTTTTCTATTTGACCAGAAACCACTGTTTGGATTTTTTCTAAAAAAAATTTGTTACTGTGTTTCACTCTACACACATCCATTGTATAATCCACAAAGTCATAAAAATCCACACAAATTATATTTCCACCCCTGTATAATTCCCTTTTCTTTTTCAACACATTAAATACATAGAAAATTATATTTTCATCCCCAGTCCCATCTTACAATATAAAATAATAAAAAATCCTTACTATATAGCTCATGTTGTGTTATTATTACTAAGATTTGTCTATTAAGTAACTATACAAACTTGAAGGGTTGTATTTGTCAATCGACGTTCAATGCAAATCTAAGGGATGTTATAATTGAAATCTTACTAAACCATGTCTATTAAGTAATTATATAAACTTTAAGGGTTTTAATTGTAATTGTAATTTTACATGGAAAGAAATTAAAAAGAAAAAAAAAAGAGCTATAATTAACCGACCACTTCACACTTTTATATTAAAATAATAAAAAAAATCCATACTATATAGTCTCTGTTATATTACTATTACTAAGATCTGTCTATTAAGTATTTATACAAACTTGAAGGGTTGTATTTGTCAATCGACGTTCAATGCAAATCTAAAGGATGCTATAATTGAAATCTTACTAAACCATGTATATTAAGTAATTATATAAATTTTGAGGGTTGTAATTGTAATTTTACACGTTAAGAAGTTAAAATAAAAAATAAATAAATATTTTTTTAAAAAAAAAGAGGAGCTATAATTAACTGACCACTTCACACTGTTATATAAAGTATAAGAAATTATATTTTAATAACATGATTAACATCATATAAACGGATAATACTAATAATTACAAAATAAGTGTATTATTTTGGAAATTGAAAAGTGGAAGTGAATGTTTCATAAAATAAATAAAAAATGGAAGTTGTAGGTGGTCGATCGACGATTAAAAAGGATTAGGTCGGGTTGAATTAGGCCCAAGACAACTATTCTGGTTCGTCAGTTGTAAGATGTCGTTCGAAGATGGTCTTGCTGGTGAGATGAGTTTTTCGACTTTGACTTGTCGTCTCTTTCGTTGAACCTGCAAATGAATAAAGAGAAAACATAAAGGAAACGATGTCGGAAATGGGGAGTATGATCTTAGCCTTAGATTTGCTTGGGCTGAGCAATCTGATTGTAATGAAAAACCACTTGAATTCCGGTTAACAAAATTCTTATAGTTTTAATATGCTAATCTTAAGCTTTTTTCTTGAGTCTTTTCTCTCTCCCTTCTATGGTCAGTGAGGGTTCCTTTTATAGGTACTCAATTTCTCTTCAACGGTCAATGTATGCTAGAATCACGTGGAGAGATTTAAGGAGAGATTCTCTCCACGTAACTTCTCTGACTTGGTCAGTCAACAATACTGATAAGAGTCTCGGGTCGACCAGCGTTACGGGCCTGGACTGATCCTAACATCATTACGTTCTGGGCCTTTGCATGTTGGGCCTATAAGCCATTTTTAGCTACCACAGAAGTAAAAGCCAATAAACATAAATAATAATAATAACTTATCAGAGAAAGATGTGACAGCAGCGAACTAAACATCGAGAGGAAGATTGTCAAATGTTGGGTCATTAGGATTGAAGTTTGGATGGTGGCTAACTACAACAGAGAGAGAAAGTGAGAAATAGTTGGGGGTTGGAAATGAGTTTAGGGTTTTATGAGAGAATAAGGGTAAATATCAATATATACTATGATAATCGAGTGGGTCTGGGTTTCAAAATCAAAACCGAAAAATCTTGGTTTTGAAGTTGAAAAACCGAATAGGATACAATCTCTTAAACCAATCGACTCATACACCCAAACAAGAGTTAGTTCGGGTCAGGTCATATTATTGTGCTCACCCCTAAGTATGGGGCACTCTAATACCATAAACAAATAACTAGTTTAGGATGAGGTCACCTTGGCCCAATTAGTCTTGTTGTAATCATATAGTTGTGGATTTTTTTTTTAAATTTAATTTTAGTTTAGTTGGCTAAAGGTTTGATCGTACACATGTACTAGTAAACAATCAAATATATGATGAAAAAAAAATATTGACATTTTGGGCTGGTATTTATGCTCTGACTATCAAGTCAGTTGGTGATTTAAGTAAGAATTGAGAAAAAAAATGGATAGTTTTTACTTAAGTTGGAAAGAATGTACCTCTTTTTAGAAGCCAATTGCTTCGTATTTATATGATAGACAATTTATAACACAATAATTGCTCTATCATGAATATGATTTATAGCCAATTATTAATGTATTTATCACATTGTCTACATGCAACCAATCGAGCAATTAAATCGTCGTTTGGGCAATCATGATCTGTACATGCAGACATGCAATATTAATTGTTTGTTAATGTTCAATCTCCTTAATTACATCTTTGATAGAGTTGGAGATTCTTAACTTGCCTACTTTTATGTCGAGTGCATTGTGTAATACTGAAGTCTAAATTCAAACCCAAACACATGACTCAAGCTCATTGATTCCAAGTGAGTTAAAAAAAAAAAAATTGAAGAGGCAACCAACTGCCGGCATGGACAAATGGCAGTGCATGAAGACTACTTGTGATAGGTGGCAAAACATTGTGAGAGGTAGCAAAAAAAAAAAAAATGAATAAAAAAATGAAAGAGAAATAAAATGGAAAGAGAATAAAGAGAAGAGGGATTTCATACAAAAGGGTAGGCCTCCTAGTTTATAGCATTTGAGAGTTTTTTGGGTGTGCAGTTTATGATCACCAATCTGAAGGGAAACTTGAACCTAGATCTCTAAGAGGTGTATTCCTAGGTTATCCTCTAGGTGTTAAAGGATATAAGATTTGGCTAAGAGACCAAAAGAGTTGCAAGGTTATACTTAGTAGAAATGTAGTCTTAGATGATGCTAGAATACCATGTAAAGACAATGACCCTACTTTTGAGTCCATACCAGATCCTTTAAAGAATGATGGAAACTGGACTCCGGTGGAAGTTGACAGCCCACCACTTGGTCATGTCACGGTTCAAACTATACCTGTCGAGGAATATGGGACTGCCCATTCTGATCTTAATGATCAGGTGGAAATAGGTCACAATCAGCCAAAGGAAAATAGTGAACCTCTAGCTGATTACCAGCTAGTTAGGGATAAGGCTATAAAGGTAATTAAACCTAATAAAAAGTTTGCATATGCATCTATAATTTCTTTTGCACTATGCACTGGCTAAGAGTTAGAAAATGTTGAACCTAGAACCTATGAAGAATTTGTCAATTCAATTGAAAAGCTTAAATGGTTCAAGGCCATAAAGGAAGAAATGGATTCCCTTGAAAAGAAAAAGACAGTGTCTCTTGTTAGAAAACCTGAAAAATAGAAAGTTGTGGCTTGCAAATTGATTTATAACATCAATAAGGGTTAGGGCAGAATGAATCTCCTAGATTTAAGGCTAGGTTAATGGCTAAGGGTTTTACTCAAAGGGAGGGAATTGATTGTAATGAAATTTTCTCTCCAGTTGTTAAGTATAAAACCATTAGAATAATTCTTGCCCTAGTTAGCTATTTTGAATTAGAACTAGAAGAGTTAGATGTCAAACAAAGCCAACCCAACTGTATTGCTGGAGGAGTGACCGCCCCGGACCCCTTTTTTAAAGAGCCAAATTTACATATATTTATATTAAGTTAGGGGCCCAATATTTGTTGGGTTTCAAGCTAAGTTTGGCATAGAACAAACAAATGTCCAAATGCTTTCTTGTTATCAATTATCAAATGTTACTTATTAGTCCAAATATCATGGGGCCCATTTCGTACCAACACAATATTCCTCATTTAAAATGTCATGGGACCTATTTTCCCATTTATTTACATTTTCACCCTGGGCACCAAAAACGTCAGAGCTGACCATGATGTCAAAACAACCTTATTACATGGAGATCTAGATGAAACCATCTATATGTTTCAACCGGAGGGTTTTGAATCCAATTCTAAACCCTCTCATGTGTGTCTTCTCAAGAAATCTCTATATGGGCTTAAGCAAGCCCCTAGACAATGGTATATGAAATCTGATAATTTCATTACTAGCATAGGTTTTAATAAAAGCAAATTTGATACATGTTTCTATTTCAATAGTGAAAACATTAATGATTCTGTCTATTTGATTTTATTTGTAGATGATATATTGCTTGCTAGTAAAAGTTTGTCTAAGATATTAGAGTTAAAGGAAAGGTTAAAGTCTGATTTTGATATGAATGACTTAGGAAATGCTAAGAGAATCTTAGGAGGGTGTATTCAATTAGGATTCTTGAGGACATTTAAAGACATTTTTTAAGTGACATATTTTCATGGATTTCTATGGATTTTTATAAATCCATATGGATTTTCATTGATTTGTTTAGACATCTATCTTAAACTTTTATGATTTTATTTAGACATCTATCTCAGACTTTTATGGATTTGTTTTGACATCTATGGACTTTCATGGATTTGTTAACTCTGACTTCTATTATAGATGGAGAATTATACCACTATATGACTCGATAACACATCAACCAATATGATCCATTAATACAATTTGCAGTATTAACAACAATCTCTGCTTTCTTCTTTTTCTCTTTTATTACTTTTCACCTCATTAATCAGTTGTTTCCCTTTCCAATAATCCATTTGGACTTTGCTTATGGCTTCCTTATAGTTTTTGTTTTGTTTTTTGTTTTTTTTTTAATTATTGTTATCATGTATTATGTTTCAATAAGACAAACGTATCACGTTATCTTTATAATAATTTAATAACTTACGTCTATACATCCATTTATGAATTTAATTAAAAACCATCATTTTTAAACAAATAAATGTTGATTGATTATTAGACATTTTTTTTTTCAAAAATATTTGAATATATAGGATGAGCTTATCATGTATCATATCATCAATATAAAAGCGAATCGCCACATCCGTAAGGAAAGATCATCCAAAATTTAATTAAAAATAATTTATGTGCAATAAGTCTTGATCATCTTTATGTACAATAATTTATGGTTTGGTCCAATGATGTGTATATTTATTTATGTTATTGTGTTGTGTGGATAGTTAATATGCTATATGGTGTGGTTAGTGCAAATGTGCTGTCAATACATGATAACGAGCATGTTAGTGTGTCAACTGTTGATGAATCAGTTGTTACATTAATGTGTTAGTGGTCAGTTATTTACATTAGTGATCAGTTATTTACAGTTGTTTCCATAAGTGCTTCAAACACTTATTTGTAGCTTATAAAAGGCAGAATCTTTATGAAGTAAAGACATGAAATATATATTGCAAAAGCAAATTATCTCCCTTGTATCTCTTCTATTTCTCTTCCTCTGAATTTCTTATGTATTTCAAGCTTGAAATACAATCTCTATCCTAAATTATCTATATGTATTTTCCAGGATCGGAAAATACATAAAAGAATTTAGAGAAGTATTTCTGATTTGAAATACATAAGAAGAACAAAGGAGAATTATAGGAGATAAAGGAGGCAATTTGCCTTCAGTATTTTTGATGCATTCTTTAAATAATTTCAGGCTATATATAGCCTCTGATTACAAGGTAACAAACAAAACAATAACGCCAAATATTAAGGGCACTAACACCATTAACAACACCACTAACATTTATTTAATTGCACTAACACTTATTAAACGGAAACCACTAAGGCACAACTGATGCCACTAACACACAACAACATTAACAGACAAATTCGACAATTAGAATATTAATAAACAACTATTATTGTTTGACTTGGATCATGCACATATCATTCCTCCCGCCTTAAATTATCCTTGTCCACAAGGATAAATTCCAAATAAGTCTGACAGAAGTTCAACCTTGTTATTGATCCATCTAGTTAGAAAGTCTCCATCAAGCTAGAAAGTCTCCATCAAGCTTGGGAAAGGGTAGCTTTGGCGTGGGTAGTGTGGTGGTTGTCCATGTGTTGAGGTGGACGGTGATGACAGGCTTGTCGACAACGGATACGGTGGCGCGTGAGGGAGTAGACAGGTTCCGGTGTTAGAAGCGATCCAAGTCACGGACGGCCACATGTAAGACTTGAATTTGAACAATTTTCTGGTCATTAATTGTGTGGTGTGGAGTGATATGGGTGGTGATCGAAATTTGGGTTGGTGGAGGAATGGTGGGACTATGGAAGGTTTTTACCGGGATAAATGGGTTGAGCTCATCCTTGACAGTGTTACCATTACGGTTAACTCGTAGGGTTCGGAGTTCAATAAGAATGGTTTGAAGGGTGCTATGGATTTGGTGGAGGTTGTTGTTGACTTGGTGAGGAGGTTATACCTGGACTCATGACAAGCCAGAGTTTCATAAAATTTGTTACGGAACTCTGCTTCCATGGAATCGAACGGCTTTGATACCATTGATTTGTATTTTTCCGATCGTGGAAAATACATAAAAGAATTTAGAGAAGTATTTCTGATTTGAAATACATAAGAAGAATAGAGGAGAATTAGAGGAGATAAAGGGGGCAATTTGCCTTCACTATTTTCGATGCATTCTTCAAATAATTTCAGGCTATATATAGCATCTGATTACAAGCTAACAAACAAAACAATAATGCCAAATATTAAGGGCACTAACACCACTAACAACACCACTAACATTTATTTAATTGCACTAACACTTATTAAACGAAAACCACTAAGGCACAACTGATGCCATTAACACACAACAACATTAATAGACAAATTCAACAATTAGAAAATCAATAAACAACTGCTATTGTTTGACTTGGATCATGCACATATCATCCAATTTTAGCATCATTCCTAACATTCTCAAGATTGCAAACAGCTTTGAATTGAAAACATACTATTTCATTCACCATATACTGCAATAATATGTACTATACAAAATCTTCGTCCAACTCTGTCATTTTATTTTGTAATACGTGAAGTCGTGAAGCTAACTTTGTTCAGTATCCCAATATTGGTCAAGTCTTGCATGAAACTCTCTACCTTTGCAGCTTCATTGTTGAAATGGTTTTCAGCTTGTCCTTCCTCTTTGCTCATCACAAACTCCACTATTCCAAGTTCATGCACCTGTAAAAATATAGAGTTAAAAAAGAGGTTGGGTTCCTAACAATTATTTTCTATTGCTCAGCATCATGTAATAAAATATAAAAATCGATTTAGATTACTCGAAAACATAAAGCCTATGATTTCAATTGCATAAAAGAAAGCAAAACCTCACAGAACATGAAATATCATAACTTTTTAGAAACATAAAAATGATATTATTTTGTTTATTTCGATTGGAATACTTATATGAAAATGGACTTGTATGTATAATATAAGTCAGAATGTCAGATGTTAAAAGAAAATGCAATCACCAAAAACAAGCAAACAGCTTTGAATTGATTGGCAATTCGTTTGTATACAGATGTTGCAATTGTTGTCTTACCTATACCACCAGCGTATATTTGTTTGAATTGATTGACATTTTTTTTCTTCAGAAATGTTGATTGATTGGCAATCAAAAAATCAACAAGGAAAGATCATCGATCATGATTATTTGAGCAGAGAAGAAGTGAGAAAAAGCACCACGTTGCTATTTTGAGAGAGAGAGAGAAAGAGAGAGAGAGAGAGAGAGAGAGAGAGAGAGAGAGAGAGTGAAGTCTACCAAAATCTTTGGGGAGAAGGCCGGACATGTTATGGCATTTGATATTTACATCTCTCACCATCAAATCCACCAAAATCCATGACCTAAGAAAATCCTTTAAAATTTAGTTTTAATTGAATACACCTTGATTCTTTTAGACATTTTTAAAGTCTCAATTCAATATACCCGGATTTGGAAGAATTCTTTAAAAGTCCATAGAAATCTGAATTAAATACCACTGGATTAATATAAACTCTTTTAAAGTCTTTAAATGTCTGAATTAAATACACCAGAATTTATAATGTCTTTAAATGTCCTCAAAAATCCTAATTGAATACACCCCCCTTAGGCATAAAAAATCAATAAAATAAAGGAAGAGAATAGAGTGTCTCAAACAGACCAATTATCTATTGAAGTTGGTAGACAAATTTGCAATGAGAAATTGCAAGTCAATGTTCATTTATCTTCTAGTTTCATGTTATCTAGTGCTTTGTCTCCTAGGTCAATAGAGGAGAATATATGGAATATATACCTTATTATAGTGTTGTAGGGTCTATTATGTACTCTATGATAAGTACTAGACCAGAGCTCAAGCCATTAATGTGTTGCCTAGGTATATGGCTAATCCTAGAAAAGATCATTGGAATGCCATAAAATGGCTGCTTAGGTATATAAGTTCTACCACATCTATATAACTAAATTATAACTGTTCCAGTAGTGTTTTAGATTTGATTGGGTATGCTAACTCTAACTATGCAGGTGATAGAGATAAGAGGAGGTTTACCTCTTCCTATTTCTTCACAATAAATGGTTGTTAAGTTAGTTGGAAGAGTCAACTTCAATTAGTTGTGGCATTATCCAACTGAAGCTAAATATATTGCTGTTACAGAAGCAATAAAAGAAGCCACTTGGCTTTAAGGTCTTTTAGGTGAGATTAATGTGTTTAGGGGTAAGGTTGTGATTTTTATAGATAGTTAAAGTGTTTGTCACTTGTGTGAAAACCCTGTCTTTCATGAAAAGACTAAACACATAGAAGTCAAATACCATTTCATTAGAGATAAAATCTCTGAAGATATTGTTGAGGTGGAAAAGATTTCAACTAAGGAAAATCCAGCTGATATGGGCAAAAAGGTAGTTCCTTATAGCAATTTGAACTTGCTTAAGATAGGTGATTATGGTTGACTGTTATTTGTGTCTTAAGCCAAGTATCATAGGGAAGCTCTCTATGCTATATGATGAAGATGGCCTAAGGTGGAATTTGTCATGGTGGATTAGCCTATCTTAATCAATTCAAAGGCCCAAGTAGGAGGCCCAACATGAAACCCAACTCAGAAGCCCAATCCAGAACCGACTTCTACAGCTTGAAAACAAGACCAAGTGTTGACCATTAAAGTCCATATGAAAACGGTGTGTTTTATGTTATTTGATAAATTCAGATAAGCTGATGCGGTCATGTGATGGAATCTAACTTGGCAAGCTTCTATTGGCTACTAAAGATTTCGGTGCTGATTCACTTGATATGGATATATAAGAGATGAGGAGAGATAAGAGAAATCAGATTATTCATTCTGATTAGGGTTCCAAAATTGCTTTCTCTCTCTTGAAAAGTTCTCTTTAATGCTCTATTATTTTCTCTATAATTCTTGGTGAATCCAAGTGTGTTCCTTTGTAATCTTCGTGAGATTATTGTATTTTTAGAGTGATCTGAGTGGTTGTATACACTTTGTTGAGAGGCTAAGTGATTTCTTTGTGTATTTCATAAAGATCGAGTGAGGTTTCAGTTTGTTCTTTGTAGTAGTGGTAGATCTAGGTTTTCTGGTGGTTTTATGGGTTATGATAGAGTATATGTTGGTGTAATCTTGCTTATAAAGACTTTTATATATTGGAGAGAGCCTCTCTATGTAGGCTCAATGTGGATGTAGACTTGTTTTAAGTCGTACCATGATAAATCTGCTTGTGTTATTTTTTCGTTTACTTGCTCTTAAATTCTTGTTGCATATATGATGTTGTTACATTTTAGGTATTTGTTCTGTTCTTCTTTTGTAAGTGTATCTTGCAGGATTTAAGAACATGTTTCTTGGTTAGAGTTTTGAGTCGACCAAAACTTAACAAGTGTACATAGTATTTGATTTATTTTTAATAAAAGTAATTTTTCTTTATTGGTAAATTTCTATTGAGATATTTTGTAAAATTTATTTTTTTAATAAAATATAGACGTATTAATTAGTTTTATGGCCAATACCCTTTTCTTTTCTTTTTTTGAAACGAAAAAGTTCCATTAAAACAAAGAAGGATTACAGCTACTTTAGGGTAGGATTAAACCAAGTTATTATCTTTAATTATCTTTAGATATTAAGTTGGATTTATCCTTTAGATAATTCTTATTTATCATTTGTTATGATTATCATATAGTTCGGATTATCATAGTTTTATTTTATTGTTATTATCAGTTAGAGGTAAGATGTTATCATGTTACCTCATCCCAGCTACTATAAATAGTTGACCTCATTTCATTTTTAATCATCAATTCAATAAACAGTTTTTCAGTAAATTCTTTCATGTGTGTGTGATTTTACATTTGGTATCAGAGCCAGAGTTAGAGGCTTGGAGAGTAGTAGGATAAGATTCAGGAGTTAAGAATCCAAGAATGGTAAGTGGATCCAGGAGTTGAGGATCCAGGAGTTCGGAGCAACAGTCAGTGTTGCTGGACAGACCTCTATGCAACCCACATGCCACCAGAAAGTGGTCTCGCGTGCCGCAACGAGTGGACTGTCACCACCACCACCACCACCACCACCACCACCAAAATCTTTAGAAGACGATCGGGATCAAAACCCAGGTGTTCGTTGACCAGATCAGACGATTTTTTCGACGCACCATACTAATCCAAGTTCGCGGTTCGTTTGGCTTTTCTATCGCCAAGATCTGTTGACCCTTAACCACTGTTGACCAATAGAGGTTGTTAGCTGTCCCTTGTTTAACTGGAATAAGTCGTTGCCAGACCGAGGTAATCATTGGAATCGTGACTTGAAGCAAACTTGTGACCTAGAATTGTAGTCATCAACCGTGGACAAGAAGGAGAACTGAAGAAGGTTTGGTGCGTTTGAACTTTGAAGAGCAGTGAAAGTCGAAACTGGTTGTTGTGTTTGACTTTTGTTATTTTGCTGATATATACTGATTTGTCTTTTGTGTATTATTATTATTGTCTTGGCAAATTACAATGGTCACCCTTAACAATAATAATAATAACACAATACAACCACAAATACCAAAATTTGATAGAAAAACCAATTTTGAGTATTAGAGGGTCAAAGTGCAACTATTGTTTGAATACCAGAAGTTGTGGACTGTTGTTTCCGAGGGTTTTGTTAGGCCAACAGATGCTACAACAACCAGGAAGGATCTGAAGGCGAGATATTTTATTAACCAATCACTGGATTGAGTGATTTTTGAGAAAATCGCACATACAACATCAACAAAACGGGCGTGGGACGTTCTGATGAACACTTACAAAGAAGTAGAAAATATGAAGAAAGTCCACTTGCAGACCATGCAAAGGCAATTATAGCTTCTCCAGATGAAGAAAACATAAAAGGTGGCTGATTACTTCTCACGAACAGTGGCACTTGTTAATCAGATGAAGTCCAATGGTGAGACAATTTTAGATGTTAAGATCATGGAGAAGATTCTCTGAACACTAATTGAGAAGTTTGAGTACAAGGTGACAGCCATTGAGGAGTCCAAAGATCTCGAGGCAATGACGTTGGATGAGTCAATGGGCTCGCTTCAAGGATGTGAACAACATCTAGATGAAAAGTCTGAGACCGAGGTGGAGGAAGCTTTGTAAAGCCAGTTAAGTCTTAAGAAAGACAAAGACGAGACCCGAAAGAATTCTGAGGCAAGCCAGACGAGTCAAAACTCGCAATATTGGAGGGGAAGTGCTTCCAAATCTAGCCAGGGGAAAGGCAAAAGAGGCAATAACACTAATCTCAATAGTATATCTCAGATTCAATTTTTCTAGATGCAAAAGATATGTCAACTACAAGAATGAGTGCAAATCCATTAGGAGAAACTTCCAAGCAAATGTTGTAGAAGATAGAGACTATTCAGAAACATTGTTGCTAGCGTGTAGTGCAGCAGTGGATGATGCCAAGTACAAATGGTTTCTGGATATAGGCTGCAGCAACCACATGTGTAGTAAGAAGGAGATGTTCTCAGAATTGGATTAGACCTCTATTTTAGAAATAAAGTTTGGGAATAACTCAAAGGTGCCAATGATAGGGAAAGGTAAAATCTCCATCTCTCTGAAGGACGGATCCAAGAATACCATCTCAAAGGTATTGTTTGTCCCGAGTCTGCATCAAAATCTGTTGAGTATGAGGTAACTTTCAGAGAAAAGGTATGACATGAGGATCTACAAAGAGGTATACACCATTAACAATGAATAGAAGGGTTTGATAGCAAAGGTAAACATGTCATCAAACTGTTTGTTGACACTGCATATTAATAGTGACATTTTACCATGTTTTAGTTCTGTAATCAGAGATGAGAGTTGGTTATGGTATATGCAGTTTGGCCATGTGAACTTTGGGAGTCTGAAGCTACCTGTCATTGATCCTCTTAATATGGTATACAAGACATGTGTTGTGCAAAAGAAGCACGTAGACCATTTCCTACAAAGAAGATATGGAGAGTCAGTTGGCCCTTGGAGCTAGTGCACTCAGACCTATGCTCCATGGAGACTCCGTTGAATGGGTTATATAGGTATTTATTACCTTTATCAATGACTTCAGCATGATGGCTTGGATGTATTTCTTGCAGTAGAAGTCAGATGTTTATGATGCCTTTAAGAGATTTAAGGTGTTTGTGGAGAATCAGAGTGAAAGGTTTATTAGGACTCTAAGAACAGATCGCGGGACATAATATGTTGTATGTGATGGTTTCTTGCAAAAACATATCATCAATCATTAGTTGACAGCGAGAGATACTTCTCAACAGAATGGTGTAGCAGAAAGGAAGAATAAAACAGTTATAGACATGGTCAGGTGTATGTTACACTTGAAGAAACTGCCCAAAGGTTTTTGGGGTGATGCAGTTGCTTGTGCGTTCTATCTGTTGAATAGATGTCCCACTAGTAGTGTTCTTGAAAAGACTCCGTAGGAAGTCTGGACTAGACTCAAACCCATCATTGAACACTTACTAGTGTTTGGGTGTATTGCTTCTACTCATGTACATGATGTTTTGAGAAAGAAGCTTGATGATAAGGTAGAGAAGTGCATCTTCATCATCTATAGGCAGGTAACGAAGAGTTATAAACTTTATAATCCAGTAACTGAAAAAGTGATCGTCAGTAGGGATGTTACCTTCGACGAGCAAGGATGCTGGGATTGGTCTTGCTGTAAGGAGAGCTCTTTAAATATTGATGTTGACCTGTATGAGATTGATGGTAATCCTAGAGATGATTCGGTTCTAACCTCAATGGCTCCACCGTCCCCGGTGAACCCACATCTAGCAAAATCTTCTTGTCGTCCACAACGTGAATGAGTGTTGCCAACTCGTTTGTAGGATTGTGTTCTCAGTAATGACAACAATCCAACAGATGAAAAGTTGGTGAAATTTGCATTGTCTACAGGTTGTGATCTTATCACATATAAAGATTATGCTCGTAATGATTGCTGGTTGAAAGCAATGAAAGAGGATATTTGTGCGATTGAAAAGAATAACACATGAGAGCTTACTGATTTGCCAGGTGGAAAGTAGCTTATTGGTGTTAAGTGGGTGTATAAGACAAAATACAAGCCAAATGGTGAGGTGGAACGCTACAAAGCGTCTCTGATTGTGAAAGGTTACAAGCAAAAGCCAGGGATCGATTATTTCGAGGTGTTTGATCATGTTGCCATACTTGACACTATTCGCTTGATTGTGTCTCTTGCTGCACAGAATCGCTGGAGAATCTTCAAGATGGATGTGAAATCCGTGTATTTGAATGGGGAGATAGGGGAGAAAGTCTACATACCAAAACCTACTGTTGGGATTTATGCCCTAAAGCTTGTAATATGTAAATGTTATAAATTCAATAATAAAAGAAGTAGTTATTTCATTCAAATATATTGTATATGCAAACATCTAAGGTTTCTAGATGTAATCTCAAACAGAATATATGAATGTCATATACAAAGGTATTCAATTTGAGAAATATAATCTAAATAGTCCGTAGAAAGCAAATAAAACTGGGTACTTTATTTGTGGTTAATCTACAGTTGCGGTCCATTCCATATTGTGTTGTGGTCTTATCCTAGACTACTCAGATGGTGTTATGAGAATGGAGACACCTTATATGATGTGATCATATAGGACTGGCCACCATCTATATGAATCTGTCACTAAGATCCATTAGTTAAAAAGATTCATATATATCGACTAATGATGGCTATATATGGGTGATCTAAATCCTGAGTGTCTTACTGACTCCTTCATGTTAGATTGTGGTTTTTGATTTACCATAGATAAGATCGGAATATCATTCTCGGTCAATAACTCTGTATATATGCACACCATAGTGGAATCTACTCCTTCTTACGAGAAGTAGATAAGTAGTTCCCTTAAAGGTTGATTCGGGTCTTGAAAGATTAAGAACGCTCTCCTTCTTCCGTAAAGGAATGAAGGATACAATCATTCAAGAGAATTAATGGTACTTAAAGGAAAAAATATAATTAGAGAGATATAACGGACTTTATAACCTAGCTCTTATTATGAACTACTTGTGGAGGATCATACCATATGTAATAGCTATATCAATAGACACTGATAAATTGGTTGTGTAAAACATCTACAGTTAAAAGAGTACAACCTTGGGCTTTTAGTGGAATAACTCTGAGGTTAATAATTGTGAAATATTAATTAAAGAGATTAATTAATTTTTTTAAATTATTATTTGAGCTCAAAATTGTGGGTCTATTAGATCCTTTTGCTAGCCCTATACGATTGATAGTAACAAAGATTCACAGAGAATTGGATGGTCCAATTAATTGTGTTACGAAAGTAACTTAAATATATTGTGATAATTAATTAAATGATGCAATTATTTAATTAATATATTATTTAATTGTTGAATTAAATATTATTAAATAATATAATTATTTAATTGACATATTAATAATTAAGAATTATTAAATGTTCATATGAAGGTTTCAGTTTCTAATCTTGACAAGAGCAAATAAAATAATAAGTGATTATTTTTATTTACTTTAAATAGGTCAAAGGTTAAAAATTAATAATTAAAAAAGGATTTAGAATCCTATTTTAACTTTGATTTACTAAACCCTAGGTTCCTAGTATATAAGATATGCTTGTGAGGAACAAAAAGATTTTTAGTACCCTATAGAGAACAGAGGTGGGCGGCAACTATAGAGGGAAAAGAAAAAAGAAAAAAAAAATTTCTCTCAATTTAGGGTTGGCCGAATTCATCAAGAGGAAGAAGGTTTTGTCTTCTGGTTCTCTAAAGCATCCATTCAACCGCTCCTGGAATCCGTGACATGCCCACATACACAATTGCTAGATGGCAGGGCATAACTAGGAAGGTTTGGTGGTATTGGATCGAAAAGAAGGATTGAAAAGAAAACGAAGAAGTGTTCTTCAATGGTATGAAAACAAATCTCTTCCTCATATTCGTGTATATAGAAAAGGTCCTAAGAAGATGATAGAAAATTTTTGAAACCTATCATTCTAATTTGTTTTTATTAATTTAAAAACCTACTCTTTTCTGCTGCGAGCACCTACGGGGTATGTAAAGAAGGAGCAAGAAAATTAGGTCTACAAGCCGAAGAATGTCTTATATGGGTTGAAACAGACACCCAGAACGTGGTATACACGCATTGACACATATTTTATCCAGCCTGAGTTCCAGAGATGTCCTTATGAGCACACTTTGTATATCAAATCCAACTCACAAGAAGATATTCTTATTGTGTGCTTATATGCTAATGATCTGATAATTATCGACAAAAACCCTAAGATGATTGCAGAGTTCAAGAGTGCAATAATTGGTCATTTCTAGATGACAGATTTGGGGTTGATGTCCTATTTCCTCAGCATTAAGGTAACTCAGACAGATGATGGCATCTTTGTGTGTCAGAAGAAGTATGCTGGTGATATGCTAAAAAAGTTCAAGATAGAGGAATATAAGTCGTGCTGACTCCAGTTGAAGAAAGGTTGAAGTTGGAGAATGATGGGTCTGGTGAGTTAGTAGATGCTACCATCTTTCGGAGGCTTGTATGAAGTATGAGATACTTAACTTCTACTAGGCCTGATATTTCTTTTAGAGTTGGGCTTATTAGTAGGTTCATGGATTCTCCAAGGCAATCTCACTTGCAGGTTGGCAAACGTATCTTGCTTTATATGAAAGGTAAACTGGGTGATGGTATCTTTTACTCTTCTGCTAACAAAGTCAAGCTTATTAGATATACAAATAATGACTGGGGAGGTGATTGGAAGAGGAGGAAAAGCACCCCCGGATTTATGTTCCATTTTGGCTCTGGAGTATTTTCTTGGTCATCAAAGAAGCAACAGGTGGTTGCTCTATCGACAACAGAAGTTGAGTACATTGCAGCTACTACTGGTGCTACACAGGTTGTGTGGCTACGTCACTTGCTTTTTGAGTTGAAGCATCAAAAGGATGCTCCCACGGTGATCTACTACAACAACAAGTCCTTCATTTCTATGACCAAGAATCTAGTCTACCATGGTAAGAGTAAGCACATTGACATCAAGTTTCACTTCATACGAGACTTGGTGAAAGACAAAGAGATCGTGATTGAGTACTATAGTTCAGAGGAACAGGTTGCAGACATCTTCAAGAAGCTGCTCAAAGTTGACACTTTTCAAAAGCTTAAGAAGTCTTTGGTATGATGAGTTATAAAGGACTTGGTTTAAGGGGAGCTATGTAGGATTAAACCAAGTTATTATCTTTAATTATCTTTAGATATTAGGTTGGATTTATCCTTCAGATAATTCCTATTTATCATTTGTTATGATTGTTAGATAGCTAGGATTATCATAGTTTTATTTGATTGCTATTATAAGTTAGAGGTATGATGTTATCATGTTACCTCATCCCATCTATTATAAATAATTGGCCTCATTTCATTGTTAATCATCAATTCAATAAACAATTCTTCAGTAAATTCTTTTTTGTGTGTGTGATTTTACATTTGGGCATTAGCCAAAACAAAAGAAGCCAATCTAGGTGGAACCTCTTCTAGCCAAAACCTATCAAGCTCAAGAGACAAGCCAAGCTTGGCAAGAGGATGAGCAGCCATATTAGCATTCTTAGGAACATAGCTAACCTTACAAGAGGGAGAAGCTTCCAATAAAGTAAAAATATCACTGATAATCAAGACCAAATCAAAACAGGGAACTAATTTAGAATTCAAGATGTTCACCACCACTTGAGCCTCAGTCTCGACAACACAAGGCCAAAGACCGAAGTCCTTTGCGAGCTGAAGGCCTCTCAGGACAGCCAAAGCTTCCGCTGTAAGAGGGTTGCAACCATCAAAATGTCTTGGGCACAAAAGGCCATGACTGCACCAGACCTATCTCAAATAATAACATGATTCATACAAATATATGATAAAACATGCATTTTGAGAAGGTGCATGCCACTCCATTCTCATCACTTTATTTATGTTCTTTTTTTTGTAAAAAAAAAAAAAAAAAAAAAAAACACTTTACACATGTTGTCACTCTATTCTCGTCACTTTATTTTTGTTTTTTCTTTTAGGTGAAAAAAAAAAAAAAAAACTTCACACATATTGTCCATGTGATAGTTACAAATTGTTGCGCATATAATAGTTACGGTTAAAATTAGAGTGTAGTGTATCAAGAACTCATCAAAAGCAAGGAACTTAAAATCGATAAATATACCAAAATATTCACCGATATATCCTTATTTTGGAGGGACCGATATCAAAACAGGCAAATATCCAATATCCTGCAAAATATCCGGTCGATTTCGAAATATCTATAAAAATCTCCCGATATTCTCGAAATATCTCGAAATTCCTGAAATTTCACGAATTTCACCCTGAAAGTTCATAGATATTTTGCATATTATTAAAATAATTTTTTTAATCCTAAATTAGATTGAAAATTATTTTAGAAGAAACATTAACAAATTTATAAAAATTTCCAACATAATACTCAATAGTAAAATTATTGAGGACATGAAGTAAAATTGGATAAAGAACCAAATAGTGAACGTGTAAAATATATAAAATTTTATGAAAACAATCTGAAAAAAAAAAATTCATATATATGAGTATTGTGTCATATTAATATATATTATATACATATTGATCTCATGAATGTAGCTCACATACTTTAAGGATGGAAAGAAAAGTTTTGGTGAACGAGCAACCATTGCAGCTAGAAACAAAATGCAATCGGGTATATAATTTTTATTATAAAAATTTACATATTAATAATAAATAACAATATCATTGAAATACTATTCATACTTATAATACTTAATAATTTTTATTACAGCCGATTGGTGGGTAATGTATGGAAAATGTGCTCTATCATTGAGTGCAATAGTAGTTCGTATACTGTCATAAACATAATCATCTTCTGCACGTGAAAAAAATTGGTCCATATTTACCCTAATCAACAAAAAACAAAGGAACCGTCTTGCCTATTTTAAGCTTGAACAACTTGTTTATTGTTATTATAATATGAAGTTGAAACTTAGGGATATGGCAGCTGAAAAAGATAAAGTAAATGAAACTGATTTTATGGATCTACTTCAACTAGCTAATGAAGCAGGAGATGATAATGAGAATCCTATTTTTAACTGGGTTAGACATGCCTCTTTGGATGATGATGAAAGGAAATCCTAATTCATATATTGTTTCTCATGCTTGAGACACTAGAATAAATATTAAACAAGTGATTAGAGAAAAAGTTAGTGTAGATCGTGAAGTTATTGTAACCAGCTCCTCTAATGACCAATATACCTCTAATGTAAATAGTGGAGGAAAAAATGATGGAGATGATGGGGATGATGGGTATGAGGCAAGAGGTTGAGATTCTGGTGCAAGAGGTTGGAATGCTTGTGCAACAAGTTGGGGTGTTTATGCTAGAGGTTAGGATGTTGGTGCAACGGGTTGGAATGCTAGTGCGGCGGGTTGGGATGCTCATGCAGGTAATTTTAATCAAAATCGTGGTAGATAACATGGAGGAACAAGTTAAATTGATGAAGATTCTTTGAATATGACTCTCTCCTCAATGAATATAGACATAGAAAATAGTTCTTTAGGTGATTCGTAGACAATGTTAGGTTCTCATGTACCATATTATGGTGGTTATGGTGGCTACAATATATTTGATTATCATTCTTCACAAATGCAATATGCAATACCTATGCATGCAGATCAACAATATCCACCAAGTTAGGTAAATCCAAACTACCCAATTCATGGATCAGTTGGAAGAGATCAAACAACATATGTGTGATATATTAATAACTACATTGAAAACTATGCAAGCACATTTTCTTGGGAAAATTATTGTTCGAATCAAGATAGAAATGTATCTTATGTATTTGAACCAGCAAGAAATTTATTTTGGTTTTAAATTTCAGACACACAATGTATTGTTGTGTATGAATTATGATTTATAATAGAATCTTGGAAGTGTGGAACTATATATATATATATTTAATGATAATTTTTTTTATTAAATATTTAATCTCTTTATACATTATTGTATATAACATTGTAAAAGTAAAACAAAATATTATTCTATTAAATACTCAATTTTGAAAATTATATACAAACTCTATCTATGTTATAATTTATAATAAACTCATAACTATGCTAATTTATCGTTGAAATATGATTCATTTGATGTATAATTACTTGTTTAAGCGTGTTCTAAAATTTCAAAAAAAAAAAAATTCTAACTTTAAATGTAAATATCCATCATTTTTTTTTTTTAAATTTTTGACAGAATATCTACCGATATCGATAATATCTCTAAAATATCCATAAGTTTAGAAGCCCGATACCGATACCGATACCAATACCGATATCGATATTAAGTTCCTTGATCAAAAGTAATAGGGTGTTGATATTGTCAACACATTTGCTTGTGCACACAATTTTTTTAACACAACTACTTAATATATATATATATATATATATATATATATTACTTTAAGCACCTCAATTAAATAACCAAAACAACCTTATAAGAAATTCACTCTTCGTAAGAATATATATATATATATATATATATATATTTGAAATATTAGAGTAATTCAAGGTTCGAGTTGGAGGAGGGGAACAAACTCAAACCTATAACCTCATAGAGCCAACCCCAACTTCATAAGAAGTTCATTAGTTGAAATTAAAATGTTAAATTACAGGACTCATCAATTTCTAAAAGTGACCCTGGATTTGCAGTAGACCTGACAATGAGTCATGTTATTGCGAATTCATGTCGTTTCGTGTTTATGTCATGTTAAAATTGTTTCACCTGAACATGACCTATTAGATTAATAGGTTGAAATATACAACCCCGAAACCAATTGTTAAATTAATGGGTAACCCGACCCGAACTGTTGTAAAATATTATATTTGAGATTTTTTTTAAAGTTGAAAATAAATAGTATTGAGGGTGCGTTTGGTACGCGGGACGGGATGGGACAATGTGGGATAATTTCCTCCTGTCCCACGTTTGACGTGTCTTTAATATGTGACTGAACAGGACAAGGTGGGATAAAAAATACCAAATTTTGTCCCACCCAAAACCCTAGGACAAGGTTGTCCCATGACTTGGGACAAGTACAAAAAGACTACTTTACCCTTTAAATTTTCATCAAAAAGTTACAAACATGTTTAACAATAATATAAACTATTATAAATATTGTTATAATTTATATTATAATATATAAAATATAAAATATTATTACATATATAATAATATATATTATAAAATATATATCATATATATATATATATATCATATTATATAATATATTATTATATATAACAAGAATATATATTATATAATAAGTATTTATAAATATTAATAATATATTATTATATATAATAATATATTATATATAACAATAAAATATTATATATTATATAATATATATGTAATAATATATTATTATATGTAACATATAAAAATATATTATAACATATAAATATATAATAATTATAATATTATATATACATACATATATTATTGCATGAATGCGTTAAGTTCGAGTTGAAAGTAAATTATTCTGGAATATATATATCTATATATATATAAGAAGGGCACTCTGGTCATTTGAACCCCTCTTTCCGTCATATCCTAGCCATATCAAAGGCATAACATTACAGTTAATAGTTCTGTCCCAGACATTCCAAATACAATACAGAACATGTTAGGATTTTGAGTTATGTTGGCAGTATTCTATATCAAAACGATATTTTATTTGTATTGATTAGTTATTTAGGATTCACAGTTTATCATGCTTCAAGGAAATTGGACAACACATCAAGCAAAGTGAAGCCTTCAAGAGGAAAAAGCATCAAATGTATATTTAGACCTCATTCCTCTTGTAGGCGTTTAGGCACACACACACACACACATTACATTAATTTGTGTCCCTACATAGTTGTACACCATTGGTATAACACATTCACACACTTGTTGAAGTATGCACATGCATTAGATTTAATTTGATAAACATTGTGAAATTGCATGTTCTAGGACTATCTCTAGAAAATGGCATACTTGTGTGACTTTGTGTTTATTTTTATCATTATTATTGTTTTTGGACTTGAACATGATCTCATATGATTCCTTATTGATTTCCAATCATTTCGGTTACTCACTCATTAGGTTTCGAATCCAAATTAGGAAGCTACGCTACTTTACATTCTCATAAGATGTGTTGTCTTCGTCGTCGTGTATCGAGTCAAATTCACAACCTTTTGTCAAAGTTTCGTAGTCGTCCTTATGTGTGAAGGAGTCACGATTTGTAATCCGAATATTGATTCGAATTCGGAGTTCAAAGGCCCAAATACGGCTGAAGAACGTGAGAGGAGCACGAGGAGGCAAGAATGGTTGAAGGCCATTTGGGGGGCCACCTCGTTAGGGGCACGTGAGCCTTACAAGCCAGCCACCCCTCTGCCCTGAGAGGCTCACGCGCCTCCCACGGGCATGGGTGATGTGGCCACCCCTGATTGGTCATTGATTTCCCTTTCTCTCTTTCATTTAAATATCCTCCTTTCTCTCTCATTACATTTCAAAAAGGAAATTTGAAAACATTTGTGCTAAAATTTTCTCTCCAACTTTCTCATCTTCCAAACACCATAACTTTCTCATTCAGACTTCAAATTGAGTGATTTAAGTTGGAGAA
This sequence comes from Acer negundo, assembly GCA_035582765.1. NCBI lineage: Eukaryota > Viridiplantae > Streptophyta > Magnoliopsida > Sapindales > Sapindaceae > Acer > Acer negundo. Next base: position 13,124,671 of record CM069241.1, on the reverse strand, counting down.
TCTTCGTAATCAAGTCCCTTACCTTCTCCAAAAGATTTTGTTGCTATTTGATCACGTTTTGTGGTGTTTCTTAACTCAAAACTGCACCACAAAACTGAACCAACTTGTGATTCTTAGGTATTTGACTAAACTTTATGTTTTCATATTTTTAAACCTTCAATTACCTAGGGTTTATTTCTTATATATATATATGTGTGTGTGTGTGTGTGTATGTATACATGATGAAAGCTATTAAGAAAGATAACTTCAAATCAAATCTAATTAGAGACAAATGTGAACTAGTTTTCTATTATTCTAGTTTTTCACATGTTTGAGTGTTGTATTGTGATTAGTTTGATATCTAGGGTTATTTGTGATTTGATGATTAATAACCTTAGCATGTGCATGGATCCTTTAATTGAAAAAATCTAGGATTAGCACATTTGATTTTGTGTTTAGAGCTTACTAAGATTTAATTGATTATTAATTGTATCATTGGTCTAAATACTTGTTAGAATATTCATTGATTATATCTTGTGATTCGAACATTTTTAGTGTATGTTTCTAATATCTTGAATATGTGCTTCATGTATATGATTTATTCAAGTGTTAGCATTGTGAATGAAACTATGAACCATATGTGTTAGGTGTTTTTACATGCTCTAGGTTTTAATTCAAGTTTTTGTAACTAGACTATTTTGACTTGTGTGCTTACATGACTAAGTCTAGTTTCCATGGAATGTATTGATCACATGTTCTATGTTGAATTGTTTGTTTGCATCATTTGCATTCATTGATCATACTTAGGAAGTCCTTGTAGAAGGCATGAAGTCTTGGTTTGGACAAGAGGTCCAGATAACTAAGCAAGAAGTCTTGACTAAGACAAGAGGTCCGGATAGTCAAACAAGGAAGTCTTGGTTAGGACAAGAGGTCTGGATAACCAAGCAAGAAATCATGGCTAGGATCGGGAAGATCCGGATAGCTATGCATAGGAGGCTCTCTAAAGGCATGAGAACTTTGGATAGAGAGTCAATTATGACATTAGTAGACCCGAGCGATTGGATAGACATAGACTCCACTAGAGAGTGTTGCATGGGATGTTGAAATTCCCTTAAGAGATGTAGTGTATATTATACCTAGATGGGGGGTGAATAGGTGTAATCCCAATTTCTTCCAACTTCAAAATATGCAGATTACAAGTATGAAATGTATACTTGATATGATTTAACAATTTTATAATATGAATCAATACATGCGAAAAACAATATACAAGAGATACAATTAATACATGATATGGAAGATAATGAAAAGTAAAGTGAAAATTGACAAAAGTATTTTTATGTGGTAAACCTCAAAGAGGAAACATCCACGGGTTGAGAACCACAACCATCGGCAAAGAAATCCACTATATGAAAAGGACTTACACACTCAAGGCTATCAACAAATGATATCCACCATAAGCTATCAACTCCTAATGTACCTTCAATGTCTATTGAACCACCTAGCCTACTCTCTATCCAAGATATGTCCTACACCTCTAGAGAGCAACTCCCTATTTAAGGCTCTCAAGCCTTTAGAAAGATTTCCTTGCTTAGCTATATAAATCACAAATGATCCTAGTTAAGCTTCCCTAGCTCAACCATCCGAATTACCAAACTCCTAACTAAGACTTTTGTTTAGTTATCCGGATCCTTTTAATCCTAACTAAGACTTCGTGCTTGGCTATCTGGAACACTAACCTAGCCAAGTCTTCTTGCTCAAATCAAGGCTTCACTCACCTTAACAAGAGACTTTAACCTTTCCACAAGGCAATGATCTAAGTGATGCAAATGATGCAAACACAAGACAAATAAAGCAAGATGATCAATCAAACTCTATGAACATGCTTAGATATATTATAGGACATGCTTTCAACAAACAATCACAAATTTACCTAGATATCAAGACATGTATATCAATAAGAATAAGATGAGAATATTCAATATATCACAAAAATCTTAGTTCTTAGATCATGAAATTAAACCTAGAAAATATCATGAGGCATAACATATAAATCATTTCTAGAATCAATTTCAAGATAAATCAAGTCTAGAAAAATTTGTTTAAATGAGATCACAAGACTAAAACTTAACAAACAATCAATCATACAAACCTAGCATATGATCTAACATTCTTCTTAATACATTTCATCAATCAAATAGGAAGATTAAAAGAGATAATCAAAAGAGAAAGTAAGAAAAAGATGTTTCACATACAACACTTAAGTCTCGGACTGAAATCTACTAATTGTGAAAAGTTATGAACTTAAATAACTCTGAAAATGTTTAAGGTTTGTAGCTCTCTTCAAGACCAACATTTTTGGATTTTGAATCACTCGATTTCGAGTCCGTTTGAGATAGTTATGATCGAAATAAGAGAACTAAAATCATGAAGAATTCTGCAGAAAGTTTCTTTACAATTTTCTTCAAGTTTTGATTTGGAGGGAAGGAGGATGCTTTTTAAAAGAGAGAGAGAGAGAGAGAGAGGGGAAGGATGCACCCAATTGAAGAGTGCCATGTCAACTCCACATATAGGGCACGTGTGCCACACGTGAGCAGAGAGGCACTCTGGCCGTGTGGCACATGTGGCCCATACGTGGCACACCAAGGTTGGCCTTTGGCCAATCTTGCTCCTCTCGCTCACCTCTCGCGTTCTTCGGTTGTATTTGGGCCTGCGAACTCTAATTTTAAATCTGTTTTCAGATTATGAATTACGAATCCCTTACGCACAACAAAGACTACAAAACTTTACAAAAATGTTGAGAATTCATCTCAGAAAATGACGATGAAGACAACTCAACGAATGAGAACGCAAGTAGCGTAGCTATATCGTTTGGACTCGAAACCTAATGAATGAGTAACCGAAATGACCGGGACTCAATAAGAAATCAAATGAGATCATGTTCAAGTCCAAAATACAATAAACACAAACAAATAAACACAATGTCACACAAGTATGTCATATCTAAGCGATAGTGATAAAACATGCAATTCTACAATGTTTGTCTATCACCAATGCATGAGCATATTTAAATGTGTGTAAATGTGTTATACCAAATGTTTGAACAACGATGCAGAGACACACATGAATGAATTGTGTGTGTGTGCGTTAACGCCTTGCAAAAGGAAGAAGAATCTTGATACCTTAGCATCCAAGAATGCGATGTTCCCTTTGAAGACGATATTTGCATAAGACGTCGCTTTTACCTTTGAAGCTTTTTTGAAGCTTTTTTGAAGCTTCTTTTCGCCAAGAACCACTAAGCAACACTTATTACAAATATAGAGAGTTTTGCAATGGAATCAAGCCAATACAAATCAAGGATCTTACAGATGTGTATTCACTCATGATGAATTTCTAATCTTCCAACGATGTTGTGTAGACATAAACTCCAATAGGAAGTAGATCATGAGTTGGTCACTTTTAAGAAATTTCTAATCTATCATCCAATATATATAGTACCTTCTTAGAGGTTTTACCATGTTAAAAAATATCCTGTGTCAATTCTTCTATCTTTATCTTTCATATTTGTATATGTGTATATTTTAATCATTGTTTCATAATCTTCATTCGTGATGTACTTGGAAACAAGATTTTGTTAAGTGTGAGATGTAAGCACATCATTTTGATCAAAGTTGTAAATATAATTCTTTTGTAAATTGACTTATTTGTGTATAGTTATAAATTGATTAGTACTTGTACATATTGGACACAATTGTGAATAAAAGTATTCCTTGTTTTAGTTTTAATATAATTCCTTATCTAGCAAGTTGTAAAGTTATACTTAATGTACTTACATTGTAATATTCAAAGTACAACTTGTGGAATTTGCTCTTCATTGAATATATTTGTATATGAGATACATTGTTTCTTGGTTAATGTTTTGTAGACTAAAGGTGGTGAATTGAGCATACAGGTGTTAATTGTTTTCTCATAACAATCATGTCAAAGGTTAATTTGTATGCTCACCAAGGTTTTGACAAAAGTCTCAAAAGAGTTTTGAAATTAGAGTGTCAACTTATTCACCCCCCCCCCCCCTCTAGGTTGTTTAGTATAACCTTGTAAGTATTTTCAATTGGTATCAAAGCGGGCCACTTAAAGTAATTAGTGTGATTCGTGGGCTACAAGGTTATTTACTAACCATGGATAACAACCTATAGTCTATAGTTGTTTGCAATGGTTGTCCTCCTTTGTTGATTGAGAAAATGTTTGTTTGGTTGGATTGTCAAGTAAGGTTTCTCTTCTCCGAGTTTTATATTTGATGGAGTAGTTTCTCCAAACCTATATGTTCATGAAGTATGAATGATGTTTATTTTTGAGAGGTTGAAATTTTTCAACCTTTTTGCCATTAATAGTGGTATAAGTTTTTAAACATATTTCTCTTAATAAAGATTCAAATATGGCAAAAGAGGCATGGAATATATTCCAAGCTATTTGTGAAAAAGGTTCTTCTTGTTTTATATTTCATTTGTCTATTAACAATTTTGTTAATAAGCTTGAAAAGAATGTTATTGACAAAAGCAAAGAAGAAGAAGTTTTCCCGGAGGATGATCGATCTTTACATAATCACTTGACTTTGCATCCCAATGAAATGGATTGCAAATCAAAGATCACCAACTTCAACTTGATGGTAAGAGTACAAAATCTTGATAAGGAAAGAGATAAAGAAGTTGAAGTGAAGAATAAAGTAATCAATGTCAAGAAAAGAAGATGGTTAAAGATGCTCTTGTGTTAGATAGTTTAATGAGTGATTTTGCTAATAATTTTTTTTTTCTTGAAGGAAACTATCAAAGACAAGGAAGAGGATTTGGCAATCATGAAGGCCAAAATGCTTTGTGATCTTCATAAAGATTCAAGTGACTTAAGCTTTGTAGTTGAACAAGTTGAGTCTCCTACAACTAAAGGCAAGTCACTAAGGAACAAAAAGATTTCAAAGGCCAATCTTCCAAGGTCAAGTGCAAAATCAAGAAAAGTAAGGAGCATTCACCATCTGTACACTCTCACTAAAATAGTAACATCTCCATATGTATTTCGGTTTGCCATTTTTGAATGTTATAGTCATACAAAATCTAGATGCCATGAGTATATTAAACAATGCAAACTAGGGAATAAGATGCATGTTAGTGAGATGATAAAATCTTCTATGAATGTTTCTTGCATGATAACACTTTGAATTTTGTGCGTGATAATGATAATCATGTCAGGAAAATTGTCAAGAAGATTTAGTTGAAAATGAGTGTTTCACATGATCATATGCATAGTCTTGATTATATCTTTGTTGATGACAATAATGTTGTGTTTAACATGAGAAATATATTTATAGAGAAGATAGTTGATAATTTATCTTCTAGATATAATATTGTCATGAGAAATGATTATGATAGTTTATGTGTTTGTGCACCCAAGACCAAATGGGTTAAAGGTGAGTGTTCTTACTGTTAGTGTAAGTTGCACATGTGAGTTAGCTTTAAGATTAGTGTTTAGTTTTGAGTAACTTAGCTAGCTAGCTTTGTTTATCTATGACTTTGACATGAACTTAGCTATCTCACAAATATCACTATGATAGTCAAAATTCGTTGATTAACTTTAAGAGAAGTTGAATTCTTGAAATCTATATGGTGATGAATTGTGTTAAGACTTTTAGAGAAAGTCATTGTTTTATATGTTTGAGTTAAAGTGTTAAGTCTTTATTCTCTTAGGATGACACACCAACAACTTGTTTGTCATGAGGACAAATAAGCCAAGAGAGCTCATAAAAAGAGTGAAGGCTTTGCATTTGATGAAAAATCTTGCTTAGATATTTCTATATCTTAATGCTTGTTTTCTAGTTTTTCATCATTCGACTCTATGTTTGCATTACATCATGTAGCATGTCATATTAGAGAACTAGTATAGCATTCATATGGTTCTCGTTGACATTTGCTCTCTAAAGATCTTTTAGTGATGCGTTCACAATGATCTTATACATGATGCTTGAAATGCTTGTTTGAATGTTGAGTGGCAGACTTTTGAAAAATATGAGCTTCATTTTTCTTTGAAAGCTACTCTCTTGAGAAGTAATGATCTTAAGTAAGTCTTTTTGTATTGTTTTTAGATCATGCGCTTTTAAGCCTTAAAACTTGGTTTTTAAAAGTACACACCTTGATTCTCTTATATGTTTGGTTAAGTAAGTTGAGTTTGAATAAATGTAAGTTATGGATACACCTTGAAGTCCTTTGACTAGTACATTTAAGATGACATGTGGTTAGTATCCATTTTTGCTTCGGCAACTACATAGAACTCAACGAGCACTTTTATAAAAAGGGCTACACACCTTGGTTGTTCAGCTGCCCAATGTAGGAAAGGGCTACACCATTGTGATGAGTAAAAGCAGCCACGAAGCGTATTTATTTATGTTAGAAAAATCAAAGAAGTATTGAAAAGAATCAATTAATAAAAAAAAAAAAACTTTGATTCAAAGCCTAAAAGAAAATAAAAAAATGAAAAGGCTTTAAAAAAGTATAGTTGAAAATCAAGAATTGCTCAGGTTGTCAATTAGAAATGGGATAACAAGTCACATGCACACACACACTCAAATGTTGAAATATATTCTCTTAAAAGCAAAAATACCGAATGATAATCGGTTTGACCTTTCATGAAAAAACTTAAGATGAATAAATGTTGATATGGTTTGCATGTTTGATTATCAAATTACTTCGTTTTATATACTTGAAGCAAAATCTTCACACACAAACTTTTGCTTATATAGTATTTTGCTATGTTAGGATTTTGGTTTGTGTTGGCATGTATTCCATATCAAAATGTTGTTTATCTTGTAATGTTTATTTGTCTTAGATTGATGATGATTGAAGCTTCAATGAGTACTTGGCAACTCTTCATGCAAGATGGTGTTTGTAAGAGGAAATGAGCTACATTGCTCATCAAAGGTATAATAGACCTCTTTCTTCTTACAAGACATAGGCACACACACACATGACATTCATTTGTGTCCCTGCATAGTTGTACACCATTGATATAACATTTTCACACACTTGGTAATGTATGCACATGCATTAGTTTTAATTTAATAATCTTTGTGATTTGCATGTTCTTAGACTATGTCTAGGAAATTGCATACGTGTGTGACTTGGTATTTATTTATTTTAGTTTTATTATTTTTGGACTTGAACATAATCTCATATGATTCCTTATTGAGTCCCGGTCATTTCGGTTACTCATTCATTAGGTTTCGAATCTAAACTAGGAAGTTACACTATTTTACGTTCTCATTCGTTGAGTTGTCTTCGTCATTGTGTATCAAGTCGAATTCTTAACCATTTGTCAAAGTTTCATAGTCTTCATTGTGCGTGAGGCAGTCATGATTCGGAATCTGAAGACGGATTCGAATTCGGAGTTCGGAGGCCCGTATACGGTCGAAGAAGGCTAGAGAAGCGCGAGGGAAGCAAGCATTGGCCAACTGCCAAGCATGGAGAGGCACGTGAGGAGGCCGTGAGCCTCACGACCCACACATCTCTCTGCCCCGTGAGGCTCATGCGCCCTTCACTGGCTGTTGAGGTGTCACGTCCTGATTTTCCATCTCTTTCCCTCTCATCATTACATTTAAATGTTCTTCTTTCCCTCTCATTCATTTCAAGAAGAAAAGTTTGAAAAACAAGTGCATAATTTTTTCTCCAATCTTTCTTACATTTCAAACACCATAACTTTCTCATTTGAACTCCAAATCGAGTGATTTAAGTTGGAGAATCTTCGTAATCAAGTCCTTTACCTTTTCTAAGAGAGTTTGAAGCTTCTTGATTGAGTTTTCTAGTGGCTCTACCAACAAAACCGAACCAGCTCGTGATTCTTAGGTATTTGACTCAACTTTGTGTTTTCTTCTTTTATAACCTTCAATTACCTTGGGGTTTCATTTTCTATACATATATATATATATATGTGTGTGTGTGTGTGTGTGTGTGTGTGTGTGTGTGTGTGTGTGTGTATGGTGAATTCTATTGAGAAAGATAGTTTCATAATCAAACTTAATCAAGTTTAATTAGAGACAAATGTGAACTAGTTTTTTATGATTCTAGTTTCTCACATGTTTGAGTGTTGTATTTTGATTAGTTTGATACCTAGGGTTATTTGTGATTATATTGATTTATTTTATAATCAATAACCTTGAAATGTACTTTGATCCTTAATTGAACAAATCTAGGATTATTACATGTGTATTTGTTTTTATAGCTATTTAGGAATTAATTGATTTATCATTTTATCCTTGCTCTAAATCTTTGGCTAGAATATTCATTGAATACTTTTTGTGATTCTAGCATTTTTGTGTATGTTTCTAACATCTTGAACATGTACTTCATGTATATGATCTATTCAAATGTTATATGTGTGAATGAAACTACGAGCTACATGTGTTAGGTTTTTTTCACATGCTTTAGGTTTTAATTCAATTTGTAAGACTATACTATTTTAACTTGTGTTCTCACATGACTAAGTCTAGTTTCCATGGAATGTATTGATCACATGTTCTATGTTGAATTTGCTTATTTACATCATTTGCATTCATTGATCACACTAGGAAGTCCTTGTAAAAGGCAAGAAGTCTTGACTAGGACAAAAGGTCTGGATAGTCAAGCGAGAAAGTCTTGGTTAGGACAAGAGGTCTAGATAACCGAGCAAGAAGTCATGGCTAGGATCGGGAAGGTCCGAATAGCTATGCATGGGAGGCTTTTTAGAGGCATGAGTACATTGGATAGATAGTTAGCTACAATATTGGTAGGCCTGGGCGTTTGGCTAGACATAGACTCCAATAGAGAGTGTTGCATAGGATTTGCATCAGCTCTTACGGCTTGGTTAGGACAAGAGGTCCGGATAACCGAGCAAGAAGTCATGGCTAGAATCGGGAAGGTCCGGATAGCTATGCATAAGAGGCTTTTTAGAGGCATGAGTGTCTTTGATAGAGAGTTGGCTATAATATTGGTAGGGCCGGGCATTTGGCTAGACATAGACTCCAATAGAGAGTGTTGCATGGGATGTGCATCTGCTCTTGAGGAATTTCTAATCTACCAACAATGTTGGTTAGAGGTGGACTCCAATATATGGCGGCTCCGTATCATTGAGGGATTTCATATCTACCAATAGGGATTGGGTAAATATAGACTCCAATTGTAAGTAGATCATAGGATTAGTCACTTTTGAGGAATTTCTAATCGATCATCCAATATATATAGTACCCAATGGTTGTAGTTCAACCAGTAGATGTTTCTTCCTTGGAGGTTTTACCACGTTAAAAAATCTCATGTGTCAATTCTTTCTGTTTCTCTTTTATATTTGTATATGTGTATGTTTCTATCTTGTTGTATAATATTCACTTGTGATATATTTTGAGACAAGATTTTGTTAAGTGCGATTTGTAAGCAATTCATTTGGATCATAGTTGTATATATAATTCTTTTGTTCATTGATTCTTTTGTATAGTTATATTTTGATTGATACTTGTAGCACATTGAACATTATTGGAAATACAAGTTTTCTTTGTTGTTGTATTTTAATGTTATTCTTCCTCTTGTTACATGTTAATATATAAACATTGCTTTAATGATCATAAGCTTTTCTTATCTATACATGTATGTATGGTTTATGTGTTGTAATGTAAGCAATCTTGAGGGACAAACTTACGTTTGTTTCAAGGGATCGCAAAAGGTGTAAAAATCTATTCACCCCTTATAGGTATGCTTTAGACAATTTAACTACGATTGCATATTTCACTCTAGCAATTTTAGAAGAATTATGAGAGAGATTGAAAATCTTGGTGCATCTCTCATAGTTTGTGGAGTTTATTTGATAAAACTCATTAAAATTGCTTGAATGTGTAATTGTGTGGATTTCATTGTGAACAATATCCTATCTTGATTTTAGATAGAGCACTTATCAAGGGGGAGCATAACATGCTAGACTTTGTTCTCTTTTATGATATATTCACATGTTTCAAGTTAATATTTGTTGGCATTTGCTGATATGATGAATCTTGTAGATGCTATTTCATATTTCTTGATATGCATGATGATTCTTTATAATGTTATATGCCTTTGTATTTTTGGTCACAATTAATGTATGAATCGTTTTGTAATAATTGTATGATTGTGTTTGCAATAATCCTCTCCCTGTTTGGAGTTGTATAATAGTTGAGATTGTAATTAATTTCTTCATTCTTGAAGTTGATAAGAGAGTAGTTGCAATGAGTTCATCTTTGTTTGGGGTTGATAGTAATTGTGGTTGTAATCAATTCAATTGATTGTAGTTACACAATTTCTCCTTGCTTAGGGTGATAGTAGTTGTGGTTGTAATCAAATCTCTTCTTGTTTGGGGTCGAGATGATTGTTGTTGATACCAATTCCTTCATATTTGGGGTTGATATGATTGTTAATGCAATTGTTGAACTTGGTAGAAATGACCAATGTGCTTAAGAGTAAAATTTATGCATTTGTGATTCATTTTACCTTGATGAATTTGTTATGTTGTATAGATTTGAATAACCTTTGCTAGGTTAAATGGAAGAGCAAACTAGAATCATGGAGAAGATAGTGAGGTTAGATGCAAGTGTCAAGAGCTTGAAAGAAATCAATTCTTCAAGCAATGCATCCATCTCCAAACATTATGTGAGATCAACAATCGTTCAACGTTCTTTGATAGAACAAGTGACTAGCAAAGCTTATGTGATCTCAATGTATCTTTTTCTCTTTTTCGTTTGGCTTCATTTTATGTCAAAAAGATAGAGAAATATGATCTTGTTTTAGCATATCTTCTTTGTATATTAGTCAAGTATTGAACTTCATATGGCATGTAATATCTTGGATGAGATATCATTGATGGATATGTATGTATTTAGGGGGAGCATACATGTATCCATTTTGAACTTAATAGACATATTCCATATTGAACTTAAATGTCATATTCTTGTCAAGTATATTGCCACATATTCTATTGGATATTCTTGTGCTTTAAATCTTATTTTAGGTGATATTAAGAGAAGCTCATTTGAAGAAGTTCAAGACTTGTTGAAGATTAGTCTAGGTGATTAACTCATTATACTGTGAGACTGAGTTTTTATGACCAATCTTTATGTTGTATGTTTTAGTATTTGTATAAGTGTTTTGACATAGAATTTGCCAAAGGGGGAGATTGTTAGGATTTTGAGTTATGTTTGCATTGTTCCATATCAAAATGACATTTCCTTTGTATTGATTAATTGTCCAGGATTCATAATTTATCAAGCTTCAAGGAAATTAGACAACACATTAAGCAAAGTGAAGCCTTCAAGAGGAGAAAGCATCAAAGGTATATTTGGACCTCATTCCTCTTGCAAGGCATTTAGGCACACACACATGTTGTATTCATACATGTCCTTGCATAGTTGTACATTATTGCTATAACACATTCACACACTTGTTGAAGTATGCACATGTATTAGATTTAATTTGATAAACATTGTGAAATTACATATTCTAAGACTATCTCTAAGAAATGACATATTTGTGTGACTTTGTGTTTATTTGTTTTTGTTTTATTGTTTTTGGACTTGAACATGATCTCATATGATTCCTTATTGAGTTCAGATCATTTCAGTTACTCACTCATTAGGTTTCGAGTCCAAGCTAGGAAGCTACGTTACTTTACGTTCTCATACGATGTGTTGTCTTCGTCGTCGTGTATTGAGTCAAATTCACAATATTTTGTCAAAGTTTCATAGTCTTCCTCATGTGCGAAGGAGTCACGATTCGTAATCTAAAGACGGATTCGAATTCGGAGTTCGAAGGCTCAAATACGGCTGAAGAATGTGAGAGGAGCACAAGGAGGCAAGAATGGCCAAAGGCCATTTGAGGGGCCATCCCATAAGAGGCACGTAAGCCTCACAGGCCAGCCAACCCTCTGCCCTGTGAGGCTCACGCGCCTCCCATGGGCATGGATGACGTGGCCACCCCTGATTGGTCATTGATTTCCCTCTCTCTCTTTTATTTAAATACTATCATTTCCCTCCCATTCCATTTTAAGAAGAAAATTTGAAAACACTTGTGCTGAAATTTTCTCTCCAACTTTCTCATCTTCTAAACACTATAACTTTCTCATTCGAACTTCGAATTGAGTGATTCAAGTTGGAAAATCTTCATAATCAAGTTCCCTACCTTCTCCTAAAAAGTTTGCAGCTGTTTGATCACGTTTTGTGGTGGTTCTTCACTCAAAACCGAACCAGCTCGTGATTCTTAGGTATTTGACTAAACTTTGTGTTTTCATCTTTTTAAACCTTCAATTACCTTGGGTTTTCTTCTTATATATTTATGTGTATATATGATGAAAGCTATTGAGAAGGTTAGCTTCAAATCAAATCTAATCAAGTCTAATTATAGACAAATGTGAACTAGTTTTCTATGATTCTAGTTTTTCACATGTTTGAGTTTTGTATTGTGATTAGTTTGATATGTAGGTTTATTTGTGATTTGATTTATTTATTTTATGATTAATAACCTTAGCATGTGCTTGGATCTTTTAATTGAACAAATTTAGGATTAGCACATTTGATTTTGTGTTTAGAGCTTATTAGGATTTAATTAATTATTAATTATATCCTTGCTCTAAATACTTGCTAGAATATTCATTGATCATATTTTGTGATTCTAGTATTTTTGGTGTATGTTTCTAATATCTTGAATATGTGTTTCATGTATATAATTTATCAAGTGTTAGCTTTGTTAATGAAACTAGGAACCACATGTGTTAGGTGTTTTCACATGCTCTAGATTTTAATTCAAGTCTTTGTAACTATACTATTTTGACTTGTGTGCTCACATGACTAAGTCTAATTTCCATGGAATGTATTGATCACATGTTCTATGTTGAATTGCTTGTTTGCATCATTTGCATTCATTGATCACACTTAGGAAGTCCTTGTAAAAGGCATGAAGTCTTGGTTAGGACAAGAGGTCCAGATAACCAAATAAGAAGTCTTGACTAGGACAAGAGGTCCGGATAGTCAAGCAAGGAAGTCTTGGTAAGGACAAGAGGTCTAGATAACCAAGCAAGAAGTCATGGCTAGGATCAGGAAGGTCCGGATAGTTATGCATGGGAGACTCTCTAGAGGCATGAGTGTCTTTGATAGAGAGTTGGCTATACATTGGTAGGCCCATGCGATTGGATAGACATAGACTCTAATAGAAAGTATTGCATAGGATTTGTATTCACTCTTGATGAATTTCTAATCTTCCAACGATGTTGTGTAGATGTAGACTTTAATATAAAGTGGTTCCGCACTTTTGAGGAATTTTTAATCTACCAATGGGATTTGGTAGACATAGACTCCAATAGGAAGTAGATCATGAGTTGGTCACTTTTGAGGAATTTCTAATCTATCATCCAATATATATAGTACCCTATGGTTGTAATTCAACATGTGGATGTTTCCTCCTTGGAGGTTTTACCACATTAAAAAATTTCTTGTGTCAATTCTTCCTATCTCTATCTTTCATATTTGTAATATGTGTATGTTTCAATCATTGTTTCATAATCTTCATTCGTGATGTATTTGGAAACAAGATTTTGTTAAGTATGAGATGTAAGCACAACATTTTGATCAAAGTTGTAAAAATAATTCTTTTGCCTATTGACTTATTTGTGTGTAGTCATATACCAAGAATACAAGTATTCCTTGTTTTAGTTTTAATATAATTTATTCTCTAGCAAGTTGTAGAGTTCTACCTAATATACTTACATTGTAATATTTAAAGTATAACTTGTAGAATTTACTCTTTATTGAATATACTTATATATGAAATACATTATTTCTTAGTTTATGTTTTGTAGACTAAGGGTGGTGAATTAAATATACATGTGTTAATTGTTTTCTCATAACAATCATGTCAAAGGTTAATTTGTATGTTCACCAAGGTTTTCAAAACAACTGTCCTTTCATGTCCCATCCCATCACGTCTTGTCCCGTCCCCGTACCAAATGCATCAATAGGCACATAAACTATATTAAAAAAAAAAAAAAAAAATTCCACCATAGGCATTAATAATCTATAGAAAAACGTCTATTTATTTATTTTTTTTTATAAAAAAACAATTCCAAAATAAAAAAAATAAAAAAACTTGAAATGAAATCTTCCGTTAATCTTTCTCCTGAATCTTCAATATGTTGTGATTGAGAATCTCAATCCTCATTTAGACCTAAACGGTTAAATTATTTGTGTTAGATGATGTTAAGAAAAGAAGAATTAACGTATATTAATAAATCCAATCCCTTTGTAAATAAATTCACGCCTTTCAATTTTCAATTAAGCTAATAGACTTAGTCCCTTGTATTGATTAATAGCTGCTTCAATGTTTAAATTGAAGACATTTTCAATGAGTTTATCCATGTTAACATTATCTTCCTCTGTCGAAGATATATATATACACACACACACATAAATGTTCAAGTCAGTGCGCACTGATGTAACTTCATCATTGCGTTGGATGTGGACCATTAGACTTACATACTTTGACTCAATGTGTATGCACTCGTCAAAGCTTCTCCATAATCAGTGGTCCACATGCATTTGTACTGATGTAGTTACATCAATGCCCACATCAGTACAAATGCATATGAACCACTGATTATGGAGAAGCTTTGACGAGTGCATACACATTGAGTCAAAGTATGTAAGTCTAATGGTCCACATCCAACGCAATGATGAAGTTACATCAGTGCGCACTGACTTGAACATGATGTAACTACATCAGTACAAATGCATGTGGACCACTGATTATGGAGAAGATTTGACGAGTGTATACACTTTGAGTCAAAGTATGTAAGTCTAATGGTCCACATCCAACACAATGATGAAGTTATATCAGTAAGCACTAACTTGAACATTTATGTGTATATAGTGGCGTAACTAGAAAAAAAAAATAGGGGTAGGTTAATATAAATTTTATTTTCTTATTTAAAAGTCCTACAATTTTAAACTAACTACTAAACAAAATTTTTGTGTAATAATCAAATCAAAACAACACATGAGAAATTTCACAAAAAAAAAACATCAATGTTTGCTCCCATGTGTATGTATGCTCTTCGAACCTTATTTTGTTGATTAACATCATATATCCAAATTGATTTTCGTAATCTCGGGTCTCATTTAAAAGACGCCTCAACTTTTTCAGATTCAAGCCTTTAACATTTAAAATAATGTGACTCATCAAAATCTATACTACTAGTAGGAGCATCGCTCTTTGATTGGTTTCCACTTTTATTATAAAAAAAAAAAAAAAGTACCGTATAGTTTGTTGTTTACTTGATTTAGAAATATGATGAAGATTTGACATTATAACCTACGATAAAAAAAAATGACATCAATAAACATTTAAAAATAAAGAATAATCTTCAAAATTTATTATTAATTTTTTACCGCAGGACCAATTAAAATATATCACAAATTCACAATCAATAAGCTTAAACTTTAATATACCATCACAAAATTAAAATTCAAAATAATTACCATTACTATTAAAGTATTAATTAATAAATTCAATATAAATAAAAATCACAACTTTCTCCTGCCACAAACCACCCTAAGTTTTCTGAAAGCAAATCCCCAAAACAGTAGTCTATTCACAAAACATTATAAAACCTAAAATCTTAATCATGAAATACAAGACTTTATTAAATATCAATCATAAAATATAAAACCGAAAATTAAATTCATTATAAGTAAATAAAAAAAAAAGATTAAAGTAAAGGAAATTATCTTCTTGACTTGTTACTTGAGATATTCAAGAAAAAAGGACAAGTTAGGGTTTGGAATATAAGATTTGGGAAAGTAAAAAAAAAATGGAAAAATGGCAAATTGAACAAAGAATGGCTGATGCTGGAGAGTGGAGAGAGGGTGAGTGGAAAGTGAAAAAAAAAAAAGGTCAAAGTATTTTATAACAATTTATTGGACTAGTTGGGCTATTGGTTTAATTTTATTATGTTTAAGGTTATTGAGCTTTTAGTTTGAAAAATGAAGATTGAGTTTTAGATGGGCTATTTGCAATTATTTCATTTGGGCTACAACTAATTTTTTTTTATTTTATATATTTTTAATTAATTCAAACTTAGAAAAAAATTTCAAAAAACTTGAATGGGTTGTAGCCAACCCAAGCCCTTGAAGGATTCCGCGCCCCTATATATATCAACAATTTATTTTACGATGAATAAAATATTAATTAGTACATCAAGAATTTCAAGAGATTTACCTACTCTCTTATCAAATAACCAATCTTGAGTACATACCAAAGCTTGAACAGTTTCAGCCTTTCAGGTGATAATGAGCTACAATATTGATCTAGTACTCTACCCCCAATATTGAATTCAGATTCAGTTACAATCATAGAAATAGGAATTGTTAACACATCACGAGCCAAATGAGAAAGTTTAAGATAACATGTTTGGTGTCCTTTCCATCAAGTTAGAACATCCAACTCTTTCTTCATGTCCAGTCTTTCATCATCAAAATACAAGGTGGTAGATTCAGGGTCGATCCTGAGATTTTTGGTGTCCGGGGTGGATTATAAAAATGAGGCCATCGATCTTCTATGTATATTTATTTAATTTTTCCTCTCTAGTAAATAGTAAATACTTATAAAAATAAATAAAATAACTAAAAAGCAAGACTGCAACACAACAAAATAGTAAATAAAAAGTCACCGAAATAAAATTTTCATAATTACATCAAATAATGTATAGCTTAAACATTACCCGTCTCACATTTTTAGAAGTAAAAGTACTAATTAAGTATTATAATTGTGTTTCTTTCAAGAACCCTAGAATTGATTTCATTTTTTTTTTTTTCCGAATGTCTATAGATTGATACACTATTTGATCTGATGTAGATGTGGTTAAATATTATAATTGTATTTATTCGGTGGCCCGTTAAAAAAACATATATATATATATATATAAGGTAAGCCTCCAGATTTATATGTGGTTATGTATATATTGGCTGTTTTTTTAATAATAATAATAATAATAATAATAATAATAATAATAATAAAAACAATACATAGGTCTCTAGACTTATATTTGATCAAATGATATATGGGTTAATTGTTTATATATATATAATAAAAAAAATATATAAAAAAAAATTAGTATATGGACTTCTAGACTTATTTAAAAACTAAATACACAAACTTTATTTTCAAACTGAAATTTGGAACCCTTGAAAAACAGGGACCCTAGACGGTTGCCGTGTGGGCCTATGCCTAGGGCCAGCCCTGCTTAAAATGGTGTTGCAAATTCTATTATAATTGATGAAAACTCTTTTACAATGGAAACTCCATGATAAATAACTTAAATCTGCAACAAAGTATACAAATTTATTAATATTTACCACAAATATGTATCAGCGGAAAAACCGTGACAAATATATATAACATTTTCTTGCAGTGAACGTTTATTTTATTAATAAAATAGGTTAACTAACAGTTTTCTTGCAATGACACTGCATCAATCAATCAATAAACCAATTGATCTCCACTTGAAGTAGACATAGACTTGGATGAAGATTATGTTTGTGGACCAAAATGATGATGATGATTATGTTTTCTTGCTTGATTGGATGTGGTCGTGGTGTTGGTGGGTTGCTTCCTAAGCTATTAGTATTATATGAAGGGTAGTGCTGGTCTTGACTATTTTAAGATCTTTGGACGAAATCTAAAAAATGGATTCTATACTAACAAAATCATCCTCACTTCATCCCAAAATAAGAATCAAAATTAAAAAACCCATGGTTTTTTTGTCTTCGGTTGCCCCCTTTTTTTTTTTTTTGGACTTTTTTTTTTTTTTTTACAACTCAACCTATAACAAAAACTTACATCATATATTTAGGGCCCTTAGGCATGACAGGCCTGGGGCAGGCCACCCTGGTAGATTTATATCAAAAGATATAAACTAGGGAAGAGCATTTATATCTACGGACTCAAATCCCCCCATCCCCATCCCCATCACCATTTGGGGAAGAATTTTTGAGAAAAATTGAGAAAATTTTGCGAAATTTGGGTGTATGGGGGGGATGGGGGGATCCCTCCCCATCCCCATTTCCCCATTTTCCCCCACAAATTTATGGAAATGGGGATGGGGATGGGGTTGGGGATGGGGGGAGGTGCCCCCATCCCCGTTTCCCTAATTCCCCTAAACATGATATATATATATATATATATATATAATATTTTTATTCTTCTATTTTACTAAGTATATATACATCTTTTTAACATAAAAAATCTAACCCTAAATCATAATTAGTAATGGATTGTAATGGATTTTATTTTGTATTTGAATTTATGATAGATTTTGTATTTTTCTAGTATGCAATTTTTAGTTAAACAGGGGAAATGGGTAAGACAGGGAAATAGGAAAAATGGGGAAAAACGGGAAAACGGGGATGGTGATGGGGGACCTCCCCCTAAAAACTCCCCCATCCCCCATGTTGGGGGGTGGGGGGTGGGGGGGTGATGGGGGAGGGTTTCGAATGTGGTGATGGGGATGGGGATGAGAGGACCTATATCCATCCCCATTCCCCGAATGCTCAACCCTAATGTAAACTCAAACACAGTCCTGATGCCCCCATATTCAACAAAATTAAAAGAAAATTCTTGCTTGATAATTGCCTGTATTAGTGGGTCAGAAAAGCATTTGTCCCACATCACCGGAGACATTCCTCGAACAAGGTTTAAGGTGATCTAACATATTTTTAGTCTCACACTTACTACTACGTAATACAAAACACAAGAAAGAAAACATACCTGATTGAATTTACTAGGATCGAATTGACGGCAATTGATTTTAAGAAAGTTAAAAACCACTACTTTTAGAGTTTTAGGGTCAAGGTTATAATATTGTGCTATAATTAATTTATAGTTTTAGAGTTTTTAATTTAGAAATTGAAAAAAAAAAAAAAAATAGGAACTTTTCCTCTTTCAAAACAAAAGAAGAAGAAGAAAATATAAACTTTTTAAAAATTAATTAGTAAAATATATTCTAACCATAATTATATATATATATATATATATATTTATTTATAAATTCCATAACTTGACTATAAATTATAAGAATAAAATTATTACTTTAAGTGCCTAAATCAAATACCAAAAACAAGCTTATAAGAAATTCACTCTTCATAAGAATTTTTTTTTTTTTTTTTTTTAAATATTAGAATAATTCGAGGTTTGGGGAAGGGAATAAACTCGAACCCACTACCTCATATATTAGGTGTTAGCCAAACCCAACTTCATAAGAACTTCAATAGTTAAAATTAAGAGAGTTTTTCTGTACAATCCAATTTTTTCTTTTTAAGATCTTTTTTATGAAAATTTAAATTTTAAAAAAAAAAATTCTAAGAAAAAAATCCTAAAAATACTTCATTTTGTTCCAAAATTACTCTTTTTTATTTTTTGACAATTCTATTATAAAACACTTCATTTAATAAAATTAAAATTTTAAAGACACTCTATTTTATTTTAAATTACTCATGATTATTTTTATCAAAGTCAATAAAAAAAATTTAGTTTTCTCTAGATTTTTCCAGATTGTTGTAAAAGAAAAAAAAAAAAAAAAAAAATTCACACCAAGATTGCAGAAAGAGTATGTGTGTGATATATTAAACTTTGACAGCACCAACATTGTGTCAAATTTCTTGGAATTCAACTAGAAATAAAAAAATTATGAGTTTAAAAATGATTAAATGCTTCTTCATTATTGCTTGTTTCTGGTTGCATATTATTCTCCATCACTTCTAAATTTGCTTATTGTTGCATACAATTTTCCATCACTTTATGATTTTCTTCTAGTTTTATATCATTTTTCATAATTTCATCACTTCATGATTTTCTTTTGGTTGCATATCATTCTCCATCATTTTTCAATCAAGAAAAACTTTATAATATTGGAAAAGAAGAAGAAGAAGAAGTTTTAGAGTTTGTAAAACAATAAAGAGGACTAAAGAGGACAAAAAAAAAAAAAAAAAAAAAAAAAAAACTAAAAAATAAAAATGGAAAAAGATGTTGTTTTCTAAAAAAAATAAAAATAATAATTTATGAGTGTCTTTAGAACTTTTTAATCTTGTTTAATAATTTTAATTTAGGTTAAAATTGTTATTAATAATAATAATAAAATAGAGTGTAAACCAGGGACGGACCCACCTTAAGGCCAGGTGGGGTTGATGCCCTACCTCAAAATAATAATAAAAAAAATTTTGATTTTGCTTTCAATTATATATATATTTATATATATACAGAAATTTTCATATAAGGATGTCTGGATAGAATTATAAAAAGATATTGAATGTGAGTCACTCATTTTACATACTTTGATTTGATATGTATGCACTTGCCAAATCACTTTTATAAATGAGTGGCTCACATTCAATATCATGATAAAGTTATATAAGGATGTTCCGATAGGAATGGAACCATATATATATATATATATATATATGTACACATATTAAATAACAATAATGATAGCTAAACACCTCCTAGTAAAACTAATATTTTGTCACTTTTTTTTTGTATCGGTGATGGTTCAAATCCCACAATTTACTTTTTTAAAAGAAAATGAATATCTTATTTTACAAATTTAATTTTATAATGTAATTTTAATAATTTTTTATGTCTTTTTTATTTTACTATCTTTTCTAATTTCTTTCTCAAATTTTCATCTTATTCTAAAACAAAAAATTTATTTCTATTTTTTGTCATTGTCAACTTCTTAACTATTTTCAATTTGTGGTTACTTAATTCAATTTATTTTATGATAAATTATCTATTATTTTGAACTTTTATTAATAGTTTTAGTTTTCAATCAATAAAACTTAAATTTTCAAATTTTAATTAATTATATTAAAATAGTTCATCTATTATTATGATTCATTTTATTTTATCATTGATATTTTTCTTTATTTTATAATTTTATTTTATTATGAATCAATAAATTTAAAGTGAATTCATTATAAATATAAAACAAAATTTCTTATTATAAAATTATATTGTAATTTATTATTCTAAGAAGAATAAATATTGCAATTTTATTGTTTTTCTTGTTCTTCTTGTTATTATTTAATTTTTAATGTTGTGTTTCTTGTTTATATTATTTAGTTCATCTTGTGTAGGTATTTTATTTATTTTATTTTATATAAACTTCGGTATATTATTAATTTTTCTTTATGTAAAAAAACTAATTTTACTATGATTTTAATTTTTAATATTTTTTATAACATAATTGTTATTTTGTTCAAGTGTCACACTTGGTTAAAATTCCTAAATCTGCCACTGTACTGTATACAGATAATTTGTGAATGGTTAACGTGACCTCTCACAATTAAAATGACAAATTACAAGACAAGTGGTGCTATTGGCACCTGTTTACTGAACTATTTATACTCACTTTTTAAAATTTTTATTTAATTATATAAAATTAAATGGTTTTATTATTATTTTTTTTGGTTTATTTCCAGAATTACTCTTTTACTTAATTTTCAAACTTAATACACTCCATCTCTTTTCTAAAAAATAAAAAAAAATTAAAAATAAAAATACACATAATCTCTGATTCCTATATACATTTTCTCACCCCATTGCATAACTTATTTTTTCTTTTTATTTTAATTTTTTGAATGATTGAGTTAGGATTTTGGTGTGGTTTCGTTACGTCAAATATTATTTTTTCTTGGTTACGATTTTTGGTGCGATTTTGTTGTTTTGGTTGTTATTGGTGTGTGTGGTGTCATTTTCGTTTACTTGTCCCAAATGCTTGATATTATTTTCAAACAATTCTTCTATATGTTTGATATCATTTTCAAATAATTCTTCAAGATATTTGATATCATTATCAGACTCTTCTATAATATTTTGTATGTGTGTAAGAAGAAAATTTTAGGGTTTACAAGTTAATAAACATATTTTTTTTCAAGAAAACAATTTATTTTTACTTTTTGAAAAGGAAAGTGGGGTTTTATTGGATTTACTTTATAGAAGATTTTAAAAAAATTTGTATGTCTTTTTAAGTGATTTTTATAAGCGTGACGATATTTGCACCTTTCTAAAATTGTATGTGCAACCAAAATTAGTATGTTTTTAAAATTCCAATATTATTCTTAAATAAATTTATTAAAATGATTAAGATAAATATATCTTGTATATCATATTAATAAAATATGTAATGTTTTGAATATTTAACAAATATTGTAATTATTCACACGAATATAAAAACAAAGACATCTTTTAATTAAAATATCATTTATTTATAACTTAAATTTAAATGATGATTATTTTAAAACTATAAATATTAAGTTCCTGTTAAAATTTTTCTAAAAAAAGAAAAAAAAAACTATTAAGAAAAAAAAAATCCTTTGAATTTAATTAAAAAACTAAACTAAAAAATAATATAAAAAAACGTATAAGAAAAACAAAAAGAAGAAAAACCGATGCCCCTCCACCATCTTGAATTTGGAGAATGAAAATTTTCGATTCTAGGAGGAGGTGTCCTCTAGTTTTTTTTTTTTTTTTTTGTTTTTTCTCCTTCCAATTTTCATTTTAATTATCTTATAACATATTAAATTAAAATATTTATTCAAAAATCGAAGGTAAGGAGATATTTGGTAATACGTGGATGTACTTATAAGATATAATATTTAAAAAAATTTTAATGAAAGTTTTTATATATAAAAAAAAGAAGAAAAAAAAAGAAAGAGGTGTACGTACATAAATAGGTGTGTAGTAGGGTACCTATAGCTAACACGACTGATAAAGTCAGGTCTGGTATAGAAATGGCCAATAAAATCGCAACAGCATAGCAAAAACACAAGTCAGGTCTTCCGTACGGCGAGATACAGGTGTCCCAAAACATGACTTGCGTGTCCATTTATGATTTACCAAACAACAAAAGGTGGCAAAAAGAGGCAGAGAAGGAGAGCAGAGCGCGAAAAGCAAAGCAAAACAAAACAAATAAATACTATATTACTCTGTTTCCTTCTCCTTCTCTTCTCTTCTCTTCTCTTCTCACCAATCACCACCAGGTAACTCCTCTGTTTTTTCACTTCAACCTCTACGTTTATTATTATTCACTGCAGATGTTTGTTTGGTTGCCAAGAAAAAGCAAACAATGTTGTGGTTTTCAAATTTCAAAGCTGTGTGTTTCTCTTTCTATATTCTGGTGGATTTTTCACGTTGGCTTATGGTTTTTCACTCGATTATGTTTCTGTTTCTGGAAATTATAAATCAGCTAATGCGGTTCTTGCAATTCATGTTTGTATTTGTGTATAAATTGATGGTAATTAGGGATTTAGGGTGCTAAGACGTCTGACTCTTACAACTACCGTGAATGAATTCTATTACTTTCTTTTTTCTTTTTCTAAAAATCAATTTAGATTTTGATGTTATTTTTTGCGATTATGAAAGCGTGGGGTTGTACTTATCAGCTATATAGCTTTAGGTCATGTGCAAGTGACTATGCAGTTTGGTATTCATAGATATATGCTTATCTTAAGTCTGGGGATTGTAAATTATAGCATTTTAGAATAACTTTGCTGGTTCATATGTCTAACGTTGCTTCTTGTATTGACATTATTACAATTTGATCACTTATGTTTTAGATACATAGACTGAGGGTAAGACTCATTATGTCCCCATTGATTAGATGTCATTTTCTTTTTCTTTATTTATCGAATCCTTAAGGGAAAAAAAAAAAAACAAAAACAAAAAAAAAAATTCCAGTTGATGACTTATGTTGTTTGTTTGTTTTTTACTTTTTTCAATGCATAATTGGTCCAACAAGTGTTAATTTTACGACGACTACAATGTTATGCTCTGCAATCAACTTATTTTCTTCTATCAGAAAAAGACAAACCCTACGTTCTCTACAGAATATGTGTGTGTGTGTGTGTGTGTGTGTGTGTGTGTGTTGGAATGACAGTGCCAAAACTTCTTGGAAACTGTTAGAGGTTACACATTATTAGTATTGGAGATTTCTGTGTGTTTTTTATATTGATAGATTTCAAGGTCATTGGTTCTATCTTTAGAGGTCAATGTCTTCATTTTATGGGTTCAAAAAGTTCGTCCTTGTTTTAGAGATTTTAGCTTAAGATTTTGCTCACATTTGCATTTGAAAATTGTTAAGCAAAAATAACATCATTCACATTCTCTCAGCCTATGTTCGCGTTTACTTTAGTGAAGATTCTTTTCTCGTTGTCATCTTGTCTCACAAACTGTTTGGCTTTTCCTATGCTTCTAAATACTTTACTATTTTGTTGATTTTTGGTTCTCATTTTCCACAACGATTACCATGAGCCTATCTGGTAACCTTTAGCAAAGACATTAACCTTTAGAGGTCAATGTCTTCATTTTATGGGTTCAAAAAGTTCTTCCTTGTTTTAGAGATTTTAACTTAAGATTTCGCTCACATTTGCATTTGAAAATTGTTAAACAAAAATATTTCGACATCATTCACATTCTCTCAGCCTATGTTTGCTTTTACTTTAGTGAAGATTCTTTTCTCGTTGTCATCTTGTCTCACAAACTGTTTGGCTTTTCCTATGCTTCTAAATACTTTACTATTTTGTTGATTTTTGGTTCTCATTTTCCACAACAAATACTAAGAGCCTATCTGGTAACCTTTAGCAAGGTGGTTTCAAAAAAGATGTTTTGCAAAATGCAAACAATTTTGCTCTTCAAGGTCTAAGAATGTTTCAATAACATAATCTGAAAACAATTATTTGAGCCAAATATGCTCATTATCAAACCAAATGTGTTCAAAATTGTTTCTAATATTTATCAATAAGCCAAACTTATCCCATGTGCTCTAAAAGTGATACAAATCCCCCTGGATATTTTCAGAATTTATATTGGATTTAGGAGTTGTATTTTGTGTATCTTAAAAAATGCCTTTAGAGCCAAATGCATTTTTCAGGTGTCTACTAAATTGGTTTTTGTTTTCTTCTCTCCTTCTATAAGCTCTACTGTTTATGGATTAATTTTTCTCGACAATTTTTTAATGTTTACTTTTGGGAAAACTTTCACCAACCTCTTTCTTTAGTGTATCATTACTTCAGATACCTTGTATATTGAATGTTGGCTTCTTGGAGTTGTTAATGTATTTTCCATTAACCATTTATGCTCAAATATATTTACCAGGTTAGGGATGTATTTATTGTTGCGTTTGACTTTCTTTTTTGGGCTGTTTTTATTGCTTTCCTCTTAACCATTTTCATACAGCGTTAAGGGTTAGTGTGAGGCAAGTAGGAACTTGACCGGGTTTCACCTCCAGGATATTATGGCTCTTCACTAACTCTCATATTGGGATCTTGTAACATGATTTGCATTAATCTATGAGATGAAGGCTTTTAAAGAGGGACTGCCAGTTGATACTTGATTGTTGAACTGTGGTATTGTTGGCCAGCAAAAAAGATCTAGAAAAAGACATGTTGATCCTACAACAAAAGTGATTTGTTATGAGTGTTAGGTTACAACTAGACCTAAAAGCTTAAGTTGTTAGATGAGAGCCCAAACAGTAGTATTAAGCATTCTAATACACCCCTACACGTACAAGACCTAAAAGCTTTTGTTGTTAGATAAGAGCCAAATGGTAGTATTTAGCATTCCAATATACCCTACACGTGCAAGATCACATGGCCCGAGTCCAAACATAGGCACAAAAATTTAGAATAACAAAATAACCGGTGGCAGAGGCTGGGAGGGGCTGACAGGGTACATGTATATGGGGATTTAAATCCATGCACATTTGGTAAAGTAGTTTTGATACCATGTTTAGTTGCCGCTAGACCCAAATGCTCAAACAATTAGTCAAGTGCTAACAATAGTATTAAACACTATAACAATGAGGAAGTCTTTACATTTGTTGCAAAATGACTGGTTTTAGTTATATTTATGATGGGTACCAGTTGGTAGTGGTCAACGTGTCAATATGCTGCGAAAATGTGCATTTTGAGGAGAAAGAATTAGAAGGTTATCGAATGATTACTTTGTTGAGGCTGTGCTATGGACAAGGATATGAGAGTGAAGATCATCAAGAACATGAGGGATTGATAGTGTCTAACATTGGTTAGTCTTGAATGGACTGAATCGCTTGGGTAATCAAATTTTCATGATGTTTTTTCTCGGTTAGTGATGCTAGCTTGTATGGATCACTTTCTCTCCCTTCCCAACCCCGGATCAGTTGCTTTGGTCTGGTATCCCTGCCAGCAATCCTTCTTTGCATGCCCTGCTAAGTACCTAGCCAGCTTAACCGGTTCGGAACACATGGCTCCTTATCTAGAATGGATGAAACATGTCCCATATCCCCCTTCATACCAAATCTCTATCTTTTTCCAGTTTAATGCTGAAGATGAAGCATAGGCTTATTTGGTCTATTTTCAACATGAGTGTGGGGTAAGAATAGTTGTCGGCTCTCTGTTTCAAACAATTTTCATTTATAGTGACTGTTCATTTGCTGTTTTTATTACAGCTGTGGCCTGGTATCTCTTCTGACTGCTCTTTGTAGTAGTAATAATAATAATAAAATTATTATTATTATTATTATTATTATCATCATCGTCCTCATTGTCATTTTTTATGTCAAAACGAACCTCATGGTTAATTTGAGAGAGCTCAGCTAGCCATTCTTGCTACCTTGCTGTATTACTAATGTATGAATTACAAAATGATTATAAAAGATGGTATGTAACAGTCATTTTGTAATTGTAAGCTAAGAGAACTAATCTCATTAATTTTGGGAGCCTACCTAGTCATTTATGTACTTTTCCCTCTGGTTCATTTGAGTGGCACTTGTATTGCTGGACTTCAACTAATAGCTGCTTTGAGTTGTCATGTTACTGGAAATTTATGATGAACATACAATTAATCGGTTGCTTCTTGTTTTTCATTGTTCAATTTCCCTGTCGTCTATATGTTAATTTCTATAATTTCCTATAATATAGGATTATCTTGTGTGTAAAAAAATTTAAGGGCATTAATCAGGTTATCATTCTCTCTCTCTCTCTATATATATATATACATATAATATATAATATATATGTACATCTGGTATATATCAAGATTTTTTTCAAATATGTTGATGTGGGTATTACAAGATGTAATTTTCTGGTTTGTTTCTGTGTTATCATGGCAAATAATTGTTGCATAATGCTAGACTGCCAAAACTTTGTCCAAAATTTTTGCCCAGATGTGGCAAGCTGATTTGTAACAACCATAGTACCATACTGATTATGAAATAATGTGTTGATGATGTGGTAGTTACAAATAAGCTTGTCACAACATTTGGGCAGTGTAGCATTACTCATAATTGTTCCAAGCTAACGTAATTGTTTAGTACGAAACTCTTCAAAATATTGACAATTTACCAATTTTTGAATCCAGAGTTTGTAGTGTTACAGAGTTGTAAAACCGGAGTGGAAATGGAAATGGAAATGTTAAAAAGAATTGAAAAGCAGCTCTGTAAATGTGAAGATAAAATTTTAGATCATTTGAAGCTTTTTCTTGGGACTCTTCGGCTGTTACCGAAGATATTAGAGTAACTTTCAATTACCTTGTCATGCCTCTCATTGACCACAAAAGAAAGTGCAGTAAAGTGCTCCATTATTGCTAGTGAAATATAAATAGAAGTGCCTGTCCGTTAAGAGAAAAGCCTGAAGTATTGAATAGGGAGTTAGAATACTGTCTCAGTCCCACTATATGTGAAGATGGAAGCATTGCTTAATGATGTCTGAAGCAATGCAGAAAGGTGATTTACTGATATAAGTTTGGCATTAAGAGTTATGCCCGGCCCTACGAAGAATTCAGTCCTGTGTGGACTATAATCATTATTTCTATTGAAATTTTGACTATAAGAGTATGAGGAAATAAGGGGTGTTCTAATTTTCTTTTTATAATCATGATTCTGTTTAAAACAGAAATTATGAGAGCTCATATAAACATGGATAAAGTATTTGTCTTTTCTTTTCTCCAACATTTTCTTCTCTTTTCTATTTCCATTTATTACACATGAATATGGTCTTTGTGGATTTGATTAAGCTCATATTTTGATTCGCTACTTTTACAGGAGGAAATATTTCTTCTATTATTTATTTTATTTTATTTTATTTTATTTTATTTTTATTTATTTGGTGCGTGTGCATGTGTATGTTTGTATGTGTATATGTGTGTTTTCTTTATAGGTTTTGAGTCTTTACATTTTCCATGGATTCATTTCTCTCATTATTCCCTTCTTTGTGGTATACTTCTTTGTACTGAATTTTCCATACAAAGAAATTGTGTTAAATGAGTCTTAGTTATGATTTCATGTTCAAAGTGGGTGTCTGCTATGATCAAAGTTTTACTTTGATCAGGAAATTATGTCTTTGAAGCTTCAAAACGTTCTTAAGTGACTTTTTGCTTTGTTGTGACCATAAGAAATCTCAACAAGCATATATGCCAGATGGTCAAATGTAAAATAATGCAATAAAAAACCATATTCATTTTATGTAAGATAAGGTCTTAGATTTCAAGTACTGATGCTTTATTTTGTACTTCTCCTTTATTGATATTTTTTTCTTGTTTTGATCAAATACTTGAATTGGATATTTTTTGTGTTGTGTTGAGTGATTTGTAACCAAATAATAGATTATACATGGAATATTGTATTTTATTATGTACACAGAATCTTACAGACACCTGTTACTTTTGTTTTTATTTGATTTGCTCAGAAAATCTGCAAAGGATCTTATCCCTGACAAAAGAGAGATACAAGAACAGCCTTGTTTCATATCCTTGCAAGTATTGACCCACTATGGAGAATGAGTCGGCTCATGTTTTGCATGGTACTTGCTCCGCATGTCTCATCTTTTTATCTGTTTTTGTTAATTTTTTTTCTAACTTTTTTCAGCAAGAAAAATAGCATCTATTTGAAGCTTTTACCTCCTTTACTTTATGTCATGAACTTTTTTTTTACCTTTATTATCACTATCATGTAAAAATTAGATTTATTTGATTGAGGATTTTATTATACCTGAGGCAGAATGCAATGTTCGGTAAAGCTATCTATATCAACTGACATCATAAGTAAAAAACTTACAGTCAATACAAAGAGAATGAGCATCTTCATACAGTTTGTTATATTGATCAACACAAGAAATAAATTCCCTGCAGTCATAGGGTTAGTCCAATAATAAAAACAAATTAAGCTTAACAAAACAATAGGACAAATGCTTTAAAAGGATAAGCTCCTTGATAATGACTACGTGTACTATTCTCGTGGCATCTTTGCCCGTTGATCTTGTCTTTGGATTTTGATTGAAGACTTGGCTAGAAATGCTTTGGACTTTCAATCTGTCTGTATGAGTGATTTATTGTTTCACAATTAAATGATTGTGTTTAAAAGAAGGTTACTAGAAACAAACTTTTCGTACATCGTCACATATTCACCAACAGCAAGTTGACTGTCAACAAAAGAGTGACATGAACGGGTCTTAATGTCATCAAAGACATATATGTGTGTGTGTGTATATATATATCGTTAAAGTTAAAAGTAGGACTTCTCTTTTCATTATTTCAATGATATTGACTGAAATGAATGTGTTGATAATTCTGATGCACAATTTTTTTCTAAACACTTGGAGCCCTTATTCTCTTACATGCATGGGAATTTATTTATATACACGGACTGTTTCATTATTTCCAAATATATTGACCGAAATGAATGTGTTAATAATGCCGATGCACAATTTTTTCTAAATGCTTGGAGCACATATTTGGATGTTCCGTTTGAGCTAACTTCAACATTATTTCCTTGATGGCGGTTTCTTCCTTTCATAGTTGGAAGTTCAACACCTAAGATTAATGATCATCAAATTTCTTTATTATTCAGGGTGCATGTCCCATTTGCGCTTAGTAGAAGTTGTTTTCCTCAATGATGGGTTTCTTCCATCTCATAGTTGGACATTCAACACTCCAAATTAATTTGGCATATGTGTATATGATAATTCATACAAAATATGTTCAATATTTTCAGATCCTTTTTATGAATGTAAACATTTGATTCCATTCATTGGTCTATCTGCCCTATTTTTCTTTTGTGAAGTCAAATAGACGGCCCCATGAAGGTTCCTATATTTCCATTAAATCCTGCTCATTGAATCAATTTTACTGTAGTGGCTAGACTCAATTGCATGTTTTGCTAGGCTTGAGCTTTTGGTTCAGTTCTTTAAGAAACACATATGGTGTATTAGTTCATCTTTGTTAGATGATTGAAGGTAATCATAAAGTCACTAAGAAGCTTTTTTGTGATTGAAATTGGTATTTTTTTTTCTCCTATTCCTAGTTAATTTTTAAAGCAAACATATCATGCACATATGGTGGTATTTCTATGTTAATTGAGGTTGGAAGCTTTGGATGCCCCAGACAAAGATGGAAAAAGCACAAGGAATGGAGCATCTGAATCTAAACGTGCTGACATTGATGTGAAAGATGTTTCGAAACCAATTCCAGGATCACAAAGAAACAATGAGCAAATTAATGTGGTTGATCAAAAGGTCAGGGAACCTGTTTCACAAGGTGCACCTCTAGGTGATGTGTACTCTTCCAGGGAAGTAAACATGGAGGCCACGATAACAACTGATGATGTTATACGGGCAGGGGGATTCGGAGCAAGAGACGATATAAGTAGTTTTCTTCCTGTTGCAAGTGATTCAACTGACTTTGAAGCTTCCATCCGCGATGCCCAAGAATATGAACAACCACGGGAGGAAGTACGCAGACCAGGTCTAGGTTGGACAGAGGCATCAGAACCCGTGTAGCTCTGTTTATTTCTTACTATGTGAGTCATTACAATAAACCTTCTTGATCTGTCCTGCTTGTGAGACTATGATTTTCTCATAACATGTTATATGGTTTGGATTTTAAGTAATTTCATGTCTCTATACCTTTGCCTTTATCTTTAAAGGAGTGATAGTTAATACACTTACCTAGTCTATGAAAATTACAGAAATCAACCGCATATAGCTCCGTAAGATACGCTTAGAAACATCTTTTTTGGGGCCAATTTTTTAAGACCTTTTCACATGCAATACTCTTGATTGTATAATTGAACTTCTCATGTTATCAACAAAACTGTCAAATAGCTCACTACTTATATTTTGCTTCCGGTGTTGTGGAGAGCCAATAATTTATGGAAACTAATTACTAATGATTTACAATTTTAGGCATAATGACTTCATATGACTTGATATTTGGCTTATATGAGAGGTTAATGTCATAAGAAGGGAATTGCCTTCCGAAAGATTCTCTGGCCTGGAGCAAGGATTGCCAAAGGGTCATAGGTAGATTTCCTCTGTACAAAGAGTTCCCAATGAGGGCCGAAGTGATCTCGCCACTCTTCTTGGGTGTGGTAATGCGGCAAATATTGCTTAATCCCAAGATCGGCTGCTGCACAGAAATTTAGGATTTTTTGATTTTGGGTCATTATATGTTCTAAACCATCTTTTCCTGTTGAAGAAGGCATTGCAGAGGATAGGAATGCCACTAGATAGAAAATATCTTCATCTGGGGTAACAAAAGATGTTTTATTGTTCCACCTGCAATAAGATAAGAGTGAGGTTGAAAATATATACCTAAGATCTGAAATGGGAATTGATAGAAGAATTTGATAAACGTACTTGGATTTGTTGACAGGGTAGATGAGGATAGGACCATTGCTGTTATCTTTAAGAATATTACCAAAGACCTCTTGAGCAAAGTTAGAAATTTTGCTTTTCGGGATGAGAAGATTCAGCCATGGATGAGGCACTTCCCATAACCCTTTTGCTCGTAGTTTTATCTCTGATAGATGCACCCGATTTAGGAAGTCCATGTAAGAAACTTCTGATAGGAAGAGTGTGGATGGAATATAACTTAGTTCTGATAATAAGCTTTCAGTTTTCTGCATGATGAGTTATAGAGTTAGCGATATATACTTTGATTTGACGAACTATTTATGTCATTTAAAATAGTTTCTTTGCAAGTCTTACCTGGTTCATGATATTATTCTCATCTGGATTGAAGTATATAGCCATTTCTAGACAGTAAAGAATTTTCCCATCTGAATTGAATTGGCTGGCTTGAAGTGGGTCTTTGGGGTTGAAGGAAGATCTCCAGTTATTAAGCAGACCTGTCCTGTTTATTATTACCAATCCTTCAATGTAGTCAAACGAATTTTCCATTGATATTAGATGCTCTTGGTCCCTAGAGAATATGGAGAACTCTGAGTAGAGCACTCTAATCCATTTCACCTGTCAAAATTACTTAATTGTGTCATAAAAATGGTATAGCCCATCATTTTCTCTTTTGGTACTAGTGTAAAAAATGGTTTTGTGTTTTTTTTACCATCTTTGGTGCTGGTCCAAGGGATATTCTTGCCCGAGTAATGATTCCAAACTGCCCGAGTCCTCCAAGAACACCATGAAAGAGGTCTGCATTCTGCTTTTCTGAACAAGTAACCACTTCTCCTTTTCCTGCACCCAAATTCTCATGTTAGATTTGCTCATGCACTCGGTTTCGCTACTGTTTATTGTTGTTTTGTCATTTATGGTACAGTTGTCATTTTACAATATCCAAAATACTTAAATTACAATGTTACCCTTGTCTTTGACCGAAAGGACAAGTGTTTCAAACTTGTCTCTTATACGGTCTTCTGATGGGCTGTGATTTTCAGCTATCCTATCTTATATATAGTGTGCTTGTACGTACCTGTTACAACCTCCAGCTGGTAAACGTTATTGATCTGGGGACCATGGTGAAATGCTTGACCACTAATTCCAGCATTCGACAAAGTTCCTCCGACGGAGAGATAGAGGTAGTCTGTCCAAGACATTGGTGAAAGCCCATATTTAAGAGTTTCATGCAGAATATTGATCCATAACTCGCCACCTGAGACATCCACAAAAGGCAGCTCACCGGTGTGAATTTTTATACGGGGATCTTTGAGCGATTGCATATAGATAACAACACCTTGGTGAGCTTGTGATTGGCCTTGAATGGAGTGACCATGGCCTCTGGCAGCAACCGTCAGCGCTGAAGTTGAACCCATATTGAAGATATGCTTTATTGTGGAGAAAATATCTGAAACTGATTTTGGATACAGAATTACTGACGGATGGAAATGGTTAGTGTTGCCAAAGTCCTTGGCTGCATGATGAGTATTCTCAAAGCTAAAATACCCATCTAGAGTTAGTGTTTCCAATGAGAAAGGGATAGCAGAGGAGGAATTAGATTTAGTTTGAACTGCTTGGGTGGCTAAAGACAGGTTAGAGCAAAGGTTGGTCCTATCAGGTATACAACTCAAGAAGGAGATGATAAGAATCCTAATGAATAAGGTATTGTTTTGTTTGAGAAAGCCATTAGATGCTGGTGACCCCATATTCTCTGGCATATGTTGAGAGACACACAGAGAGAGAGAGAGAGAGAGAGAGAGAGAGAGAGAGAGAGAGAGGTTCTATAATATGTTGCTGTTTGTGGGGAGGAAAAGTAGAAGGAGAGGTGCATGAGAGCCCATGGAAATGAAAGGCAGAGTAGAGAATTTAAAGGGAGGTTTTTTGGGCGGCATAGTCAAACTGTTTCCTTTCACTTGTTCAATGGTGACTAAGACTGTCTGTTGCTTGCTTAGGATTTTCCTTTTGGCTTACCTTTTTGGTTACCACAGTTTAGTGTGATAAAAAGCCACAAGAAAAGCTTTCATCAAGATTTTCACATATCTTTAATTTGGTAGTTTTCCCCCACCACAGTTACAGTGACATAATGTTAGTTTTTCTATTTCCAATCTTTCAGAGATACTATATCACTACTTTAAAAATCAAATATATACGTATTTAGGTATGTATATGTTTTCTTCACTGTGAGTTCTGGTGAATACATTGCTGTCTTTATATGCTTTTGAATATGGTTTTTGAGTTTTATATATATATATTTTGTATATATTTTGTAAGCATGTATTGTTGTCAGATTGTGTGTGCAGTAGGAATAAATATTCCGATATTAACGGGCCGGCCCCTACTATATTGCATACTACTACAGATGAGTGTGAGGGGACTCACCAGTGGGTCCGTGGCCACATGAAGTTCATGAGGTTGTGCTTGTGGGAAACTGGGCAGGTCTTGACTCAGGTACAATGACCTGGAAAATTCACTATTCTTAATGAAAATTCTGTTCTATATACACCATGAATTTGTTAATTGAATGATACCTACTTGTTCTTTTTTATGGTTTCTAACAGATGGTTTTTGGGATTGGACCTCAGAATCCATGATATGATTAATCCAAGTTGTTGGTGATGTAAGTATATACTCGGATACTGTTATAGATGGAAGTTTTTGTCATCTAGATTTATAGTTACTAGTCAGTGACCATGACAACTTAATGCTGTCAGTCCAAGTTGGATGACCATTAATATTTTTCCCTGGATTGTTGTTTATTCTTCTCTTTTGAATGGATAGTTCATGTGCTCTCTCAAGTCTTTTTGGTGCTGATGAGGTGTATAGGTAGGGGCCTGCTTGGGACTTAAATGTTAAATGTCTATGTATGCAAAATGAAGAAAATATAGTAGATGCAATTGCCCCCTGAGGCGTAGCTCAGCTGATAGATGAACGAACTTGGGGTTTGAGCAAACGATTTTCAAGTCAGTGTCTCGAATCCTACCGATGGTTAAAGTTTCAAAAAGATATCTGGTCAAGATATGTGGATAGATAGTTACTGTAAAAAATAAAAAATAAAAAATAAAAAAAAGGTGATGTAAGTGGATGAAAGAAAAAGTAAAATCTAGAGAAAGTTTGAGAGATAGAGAGAGAAAAGGTGGAGATGAATGTGGGAAACACTAAAAGGTTAGGGAGTTTATCAAAGGAATGGCTTTGTAAATTTAGATACCAGCATGGGGCATCCCTGTACAATGATTCTCACTCATTTAATGTTTTTTATTATTTTTATTTTTTTGTGTGTGGAAATAGACAAAATAGTTACCCCATTTTGCCTTTTGCATTGACTTCTTCGATAAGCCTCCATTTTATCTTGCAGCTCATTTGGATGTCACCATTTTCTTTTATATATATATTATTCATCACTATGTCTTCCTTAATTGATTATTTGTCTTGATAATTGCTTTGTCTCAACTATTGGGGTCATTCATAAATTGTTCAGTCTTTTGCTCAAATCTTCCAAACGAGCATGTTCATCAGACATCAATACTTTCCACTTTGATAGTTTTATATATATATATATATATATATATATATATCTCTTCAAGAACTAACATTAAATCTTAAATATTATCGTTTGATTAACCGTTTCTTAGGATTTATGGCATTTTTCACGGATAATACATAAATAAGTTGTCGTCGCCGGTGTTATAAGCAAGTTTCATGACTTTTCACAAGTTACAAACAATGTGGTGGGCGATAGTGAGGAAGACATCTATTTTTATCTTTTATAGCTGAGAAGAGAACATAATAGAGGCTATATTTATTTGCTTTCTATGTTCAGAGATTTAAAACTATAAAACTATGCTGGTTTTTTCCTACCAATAATCCAAAATAGTCTATAGTTTATACCATTTTCTGGCAGATGTGTATGATAGCATCTATATCAGAATCATGACCCGACATGACCCACGGCACAATACAACCCAAATCGAAAATATTGCTAGAAAAATAAATTATTTCATGTCGTGCCTAAAAACATTGGTCCATCCCAACTCATATATGTCATACCATACGGAAATAATGTTGTGTCGTACCATGTTCTTGCTGGTTTGACCCAATTTACACCTCTAGGTAAGAGAATAAACTTAAATTCAGAACCTTAGTAGTGTAAGTTTGAGGAATGTACCAAGGAATATTCTTAACATACAAACAAATTAGATCATAAACATAGTATACATTAAAATGATCTATTTCTATTTTGTGGGAATACTTGAATAGTCTTAGAATTTTTATTTTCCAAATTTCAATGTTGTAATGATATATATATTTATTTATTGAATTCTGAGTGCCCCTGAAAATTATTTCAATTGGAGGGCTGAAGACAAAAGAGAAAGTGACATTGATTGATGTGGTAGATCCCAGCACCAGACAATACAATTTGATTCCCTCTAATATTTTATTGTACAACATAAGGTATGCTCACATTTTTATTTATTTATCAACTTTTGCCTATGTTTAACAGCCTTATAAATTTTTAAATCAATACATCTGATATAACTTCGTGAGGATATTGAATGTGAGCCATTAGTTTTATATATTTTGACTCAAGTGTGTATGCATTTGTCAAAACTAGTGGCTCACATTCAATATCCTGATGAAATTATATCAGGATGCACTGACCAAATCGGGACTGTTAATAGCCTTTTCATATTTGTGTCCTTAATTTTTATATAAATTCAAAACAAACCCCAACTTCCAGCTTCATGCTTCAAATATGAGAGAAAACCTTACTAGGTGATGCACTCGCCGGTTGAAGTTATGATACGTGATAGTATTGGAACTCGGAAGTGACTCAAACATTTTTTTTTTTACCACATGTCGCATCTCTAATGGCGAGTAAATGCTGCACTAAAATTTTTATCCAAATATAAAGCTTTCAACATGAAACCATAGATTCCTTAATTAAAAAAAAAAAAAAAAAAAAAAACATTAAATCATAAATGCTTGACACAAACTTTTTTTATTTTATTTTATTTTTATTTTTATTTTTTAATTATTACAAGAACTATTACAATAGGATTGTCAGGACTTATCGAGATCAAACAATATATGTGCGGTCCGGATATCTACTCACATATCAGGAGATAACTACTCCTATAACCTGGGAAGAAAACTCCCTACACATGTTTGTAAAATACGTATGATGGGATTTGAACTCATCACCACTTATGTGAAAAGGAGGTGCACTGCTAGTTTTGTAAAGAGGTGATGTGCTTGACACAAACATTTTTGACAAACTATAAAATGGCTACTAGAATGGAAATTGGTTTCAAAATGGTAATTTTTGATGAAAAGTGTGACATTAATGGTCATTCCATCCAATTTCATTAAATGAGTGGCATTTTGGTAAATAATTTTTCCTTTTGTTTTTTTATTTTTTTTATTTTTAAAACCAATAATTATATTTAGTGTGTGTATATACGTATAGCATCTCTCAAACACACACACACACACACACACATATATATATATGGTTCTGTTCACATCAGTTAAAGATACACATTTTTTCCCGGGGCCCCAGTTCCCTGCGTCCTATTTTTTTTTCCTAAAAAAATGGGGGGTGGGGGGGGCATTTTGGTAAATAAATTTTCCTTTTTTTTTTTTTTTTAAAAAAAAACCAATAATTATATTTAGTGTGTGTATATACGTATAGCATCTCTCAAACACACACACATATATATATATATATATACAGTTCTGTTCACATCAGATAGAGATACACATTTTTTCCCCGGGCCCCAATTCTCTGCGTCCCATTTAAAAAAAAAAAATGGGGAAATGAGAGGGGGGGGGGGGGGGGGGGGGGGGACATTTCCCCATTTCCCCCAAACATATATAAATATAATTATAATATATATATATATATATATATTATTCTTTAAAAACCCTAACTCCTTAAATATATATACACATTTTATATAAAATGCATTAATGAATTTTTATTTTGTATTTGTAATGGAATGTTTGTTTTTTTAGTTTAATTTGTAAATTTTAGTCAAATGGAAAAATGGGGAAATATGGAAAAACAGGAAAAATGGAGAATTAAGGATGGATATAGGTCTCTCCAAAATTCCCCATCCCCATTTCCTTATTTGAGGAAATGGAGGTGGGGGAAGGGTCTGGGAAATGGGGATGGGGATGGGGATAGGAGAACCTATATCCATCCTCATTCCCCAAATGTCCATCTCTAACATTAGTGTACACTGATCTAACTACATCAGTACCAATGTATGTCTTTGACAAGTACATACACTTTGAGTCAAAGTATATAAATCTAATG
The DNA here is from genome assembly GCA_035582765.1 of Acer negundo. Classification (NCBI taxonomy): domain Eukaryota; kingdom Viridiplantae; phylum Streptophyta; class Magnoliopsida; order Sapindales; family Sapindaceae; genus Acer; species Acer negundo. Next base: position 13,086,608 of record CM069241.1, on the reverse strand, counting down.
ATCCACATCCAACGCACTGATAAAGTTATATCAGTACGCACTGACTTGAACATTTCTGTAAATATATATATATATATATATATATATGATCATTTGATACCAATTAATCAAATGGATGGCCAATAGATTAGTTCTAGCATTCGAAAAATTCTTTTGTTCATAGGTAGATTTCAATGAGCTCATCATAAAAAAAAAAAAAAAAAAAAAAATCATTAAAATTCAATGTATGTTCATTAAAAATTCATTAATATAATCCATGATAGATTCCAAAATGTAAGTCATTTTAGAAGTTATAAAAATATATTATCAATTTTGTATTATTTATTGAGATAGAAGCATTAATTAAGTTAATATAACCCTCCCAATAGCAGGGTTCAAAAATTTTTTGTCACTATTTGGAGGGGCTTTTGTGAGAATGTCACCGGTTTACTAATGTAAGTTTAAAAGGCACCTATTTAAGTGATCAGACAAAAATACCCTCATTCTTGTCACTTTGCGTCTGAAGAGAAAAAAGTTGAGAGAGAGAGAACAGTGGAAAGAGAGACCTTGGGTGCAAGAAATCTTGTACTAAATCTCACGGGAAACCTGCCGGCGGTGGCGATACAGTCTTGAAATCGACGAGAAGGTGATATGATTTTCTGACGCGTTTTTGTTGTTGAAACTTTTATGTGCGTTTGATGTTGGATGTTCGTTAGACATGTATATTAGATTTGATTTGATTTGTTGTTGATTAGGTTTGTTTGATTAGGTTAGGGTTTAAATTTATGAAAAAATTCTGTTGAACACGATGAAGTTCTGGGTTTTCGAGCCTTTTCCGAGCTTTTCACATGTAATCCGAGCCTTTTTCGAGCAATTTGAATAGGTTTCTGCTATTTGAATCTCCGAGCCTTTTAAAACATTTTCCGAGCCTTTTCCGAGCCTTGTCATATATAATCCGAGCCTTTTACAAGCAATTTAAATAAGCTTCTGCAATTTGAATCTCCGAGCCTTTCACACTGGCTCCGAGACTTTTAAAATAGGATCCGAGCCTTTTAAAACATTGTCCGAGACTTTTAAATAGTAATCCGAGCCTTTTAAGGAATATGAATAGGTTTCTAGAATTAGAATCTCCGAGCTTTTCATATAGTCTCCGAGCCTTTTCATATAGTTTCCGAGCCTTTTAATATATTGTCCGAGCCTTTTCATATATTTTCCGAGCCTTTTCATATATTTTCCGAGCCTTTTCATATAGTTTCCGAGCCTTTTCATATATTGTCCGAGCCTTTTCATATAGTGTCCGAGCCTTTTCATATAGTTTCCGAGCCTTTTCATATAGTGTCCGAGCCTTTTCATATAGTGTCCGAGACTTTTCATTGAGTGTCCGAAACCTTTCATTTTTATATTATTTATATAGTCTCCGAGCCTTTTCATATAGTTTCCGAGCCTTTTAATATATTGTCCGAGCCTTTTCATATATTTTCCGAGCCTTTTCATATAGTTTCCGAGCCTTTTCATATAGTTTCCGAGCCTTTTCATATATTGTCCGAGCCTTTTCATATAGTGTCCGAGCCTTTTCATATAGTTTTCCGAGCCTTTTCATATAGTTGTTTTCCGAGCCTTTTCATATAGTTTTCGAGCCTTTTCATATATTGTCCGAGCCTTTTCATATAGTGTCCGAGCCTTTTCATATAGTTTCCGAGCCTTTTCATATAGTGTCCGAGCCTTTTCATATAGTTTCCGAGCCTTTTCATATAGTTTCCGAGCCTTTTCATATAGTTTTCGAGCCTTTTCATATAGTGTCCGAGACTTTTCATTTAGTGTCCGAAACCTTTCATTTTTATATTATTTATTTTATTTAACTAGATATATTTTTTTTATGTCAATATGCAGATGAGGAATCAACTAAAAGATTCGCTTAAAACTCCAGAGGAAGAAAGGTATTCGGGGAAAATAACTCGACATGACCATTTTGATGACCTTACAGATATCGACAACGCACTTAACAAGGTACCTGAAGATCTTGCGATCGAAGAACAACGTCGGTATACTGAGTCGTGTTTTGGACACCTCATTCGGATGGATCGTGGGATGAAGTTTTCAGCTGGCATTGTACATCGGTTGCTTATTCGCGAGTTGCATCACGATGGGCCTGAAGATGAGATGAGATTTTTGTTAGGAAGGCATTCGGTCCGGTTCTCAAAGGTTGAGTTTTGTCTAATCACCGGATTGAAGTTCGGAGAACTTCCTAACACGTCGACCTATGATATGGTAAAGAATGGCATACACTAGCGGTACTTTGAGGGTCGAGATGAGGTCGAGTATGCAGAGCTGAAAGCCGTTCTACGGATTGGTGTTTTTTCTGAGCAGTACGATGCGGTTAAGCTTTGCTTATTGTATATGCTTAACTGGATACTGATGGGGTTGGACGAGAGAGAGAAAGTTCCAGTATGGCAGTTTCGCCTAGTCGAGGACTTGGACGCTTTTGATGCATTCCCGTGGGGTGCACACGTGTATAGGCGGTCTATATACGGTTTCAAGCATGCGTTGGATGGTCGACGTAGGCGGTTTGAACAACGCCAGCGACGAAAGGGCGTTGATGTACACACCACGGAGACATATAACATATATGGGCTAACGCACGCCCTGTTGATGAGAATTTTGAATTTGTTATTTTTTTCATATGACTTATGTATTGTATTGGATTCTTATCGTTCTTAGCTATTTTGTAGATATTTGCTTTCGAGGTTATCCCCGAGCTTGGCAACAACGGATGTGGGAAGCGGAGGGAAATCGAGCTCTCCCCCCGAATTCTAAAATGGGAGTTGAGTACACGACCGAGAGGGGAGAAGTTGAATAGCATTTTCCTTGAAAGTGTAAATATCTTATATATATATATATATATATATATATTTATGTTCATAAATATTAGTATGTATACAATTACAATGGTCTAACTGCAATTTCAGATGTTTGCGAGGGTGAAATTGGTGCCGACGGCAACTGAGAGGGCTGAACGGTACTTCGAGGGCATTTCCTAGGGAGGCAGTTTGTATGATGCTGATCTCGGTGATATACCTGTTCCCGTCTCTGACCCCGAACGATATACAACTGCTGGAACCAGTGACACTGAGGGTCCGTCTTTCGAACCCAGTGATACGGAGGGTTCTGACTCGGACGGTCGTCATATTCGTCTTGCGAGGACTAGGCGGGTTCGATTCACGTTGCCTAGAGAGCCTCGAACTAGAGATGACTCTCGAACTGGAGATGACTCACGAGGAGGCGTTGGAGGGCAAGCAGAGGTACGTATAATTCTTTTTACCGTATTATTTAATTTCAATCGAGTGAATGGTTTTAGTACTGACAATTTCGAAATCCTTTCAGGACCGTCGGTATACTGAACTGATGGATGCGTTACGCGAGTTACAGGAGGAGGTGCGAAAGAGTAATGAGAAACGAGATCAACAGCATCAGGAGTTGCTAGATTTGATTCGGGGGCTTCAGGGTTCGACGTCGCACGCCCGTACTCGAGGTACACGGTTCGATGACCCACCCTTCGATGACCCAGACGGACACCGAGACTTCAGTCCCAGAGGGAGGACAGGTAGTCATCAGGGTGATCAGCAAGGGCCTGGTGTGACACCACGAGAGGAGGTTACTCGTGGTACTAGTGGTACTGATACAACACCTATGGAGATAGAGGAAGAACCTCAGCAGGTTTTACTAGACCAACCTGTTCATTCTCAAGAACTGGTACAGAGCACCTTCTTACAGCACACCTCTCCGGTCGATCCTGGTGCAGAGCACCCCTTCATTTATTCCACAAAAAGACAGAGATCCCCAGTCTCAGTGCACCCAAAGAGCTTACACCTGCAGGCGATCGACGGCGACATAGTTCCAATGTACAGCGCACCCCTTCAGGCGATACAGGGGGACATAGTCCGTCAACACATCGCACCTCTGGAGGCAATTCACGGGGACATAGTTCCTCCTTACAGCTCAGCCATCCAGTGGATCACATTGAGCTGGACCGGATTACCCCACCTCTTCAACGTCAGGATCGGGTTCGCAGGGCAGGTTGGCAGCAGCGGACCCCATACACTGACCCCTCTCGGCCGAAGAGGCCAAGGATTAGGCCACAACCAGCACATGTATGGGCGCCCCACGCATTAATAGATCCTGACCACCTTGCGGCGTACCAAGCCTATAAGAGGAACTCGACTGGGGAATTGTAAGTATAATCGCAGATATTACAAACATTATTTTGTATTTTGAAACTGCTAAGTAAAACGACTTTCTTATATAACTTTTTCAAAAATTATGCAGGCATGATGTGGATCTACTCGAGCCAGTTGGTGTCCCTTGGTTCCAACGATTTCAAACCAACATTATGGAGTTAGAGGATACGGTATGGTCCTTACCTGAACATTGTGTATAAAATGTTTCTGAAATAGTAGAATGCTAACAATACAAAATGTTGAAATTGTCAGCATATGGACGCGTACTTGCATATTCTGCGGAAGCGTCAGAGATATTACTCCACTGTCTACGGTCCGAGGATCAACATACAGGATTCACAGTTCTATGTAAGTGTTTAATTTGTACGGCTTTTGAACATCTATTTATGTGTTTCGTACATCTTTTATCTAACGTTTTATAAATTTTCTTTGTACAGTCATGGTTATTGAATGACTGGGAGAGATTGATGGGAAGTGGGGCCGACAAACCCCGCCGCAGTTGGTCTATGTTCAAGCATCAGTGGTCCGCTGAGGACCTTGCGGTGGTACGTGGATTGGTCCCGGCAGGAACCAAACCATGGAACGAAGTTGACGTGGTCAGTGTTTTATTTACATTGTTTGAATTTGAATTTTAAATAAATTTCCCATTGATAACACTTTGTTGAAACACATACAGGTTTTGATTCCTTGCAACCTTGGACGTACGCATTGGGCACTAGCCAGCGTCGACCTCACAACAGGGAGTATTTACCTGATGGACCCGTTCAGACAGGAGGTACCATTTCGCCATAGGAAAACGCAGCTCGCTTGCTTACGATATTTTTTACCGTCGATGCTGCATGCGTTGGACTTTCACGGTCGCAGACGGAGGGGCGATATGACGTATACATTGCAGAATAAGCCCTTTCCACTCAACATTGTGTCTAGAGACCGTGTGCCCCAACAGGATAGAGGGTATGACTGTTTAAAGATCTTATTCTATCCTAATCGGTGTTAATAACATTCAATTCTAACGGTTGTTTATGTGGTGACTTGCAGTGGTAACTGTGGTGCCCATACTTTGAGATTGATAGAGTACCTGGCAGCGAACAGGGATACGTTTGACTGGTTAGAAAACGAAATGAGCACCATCCGAGAGAAGATGGCTGTGGAGGTTTATTGTAACTCAAATGATTGGTCTTCCAGTTAGTGATTTAGTTGATGTACATAACATTTGAGTAATGAAATGAAATTATTTTAAAAAAAAATTTAGTTGTTTGCAATTAACACTTGAACACACATTTGATATATTGAAATCCATAAACAATACAATGAATTGTAGACACTATAACAAAAGATACAGTATGGCATTAAACGAACAACCAATAAATATATCATAATAGTTCAACATAAAAAAGCATAATAACCAACGGTCTCATAACACAACTATATTGAGCATGGTTCCCAACGTCTAGACGATGTTGGAAGACATCAAGTTGGAGACATGTTCCTCTTGTACTGCCTTGTTATGTTTGATCGCCTTCCTCAATGGCTCCATTCATTCCACGGTAGAGTCTTTCTCAGGGCACGTTTGTTTGTTGTGTCCAATTGAATGACAGATGCTGCACTTGCGACGGTATTCATCGGGAACACTTATGCTGGGACCTTCATTAACCATCGGTGGGTTGGAGCACCGCCTGCTATTATGTCCTGATTGTCCACATCTTCTACACGACTGTGTGGTTATCCTCTCCGAAGACGAGGCATGTCGACCCTCCATCGGGCGACCTGATTGTCTCTTCGACTTTGGATTTAAAACCACCCGAGATGCGATGTCGGATGGCACTACCCATGAAGAAGGATGGCCAACAGGCATAATAGGAACCGAGTATGCATCAATAAGTGTCTCTCTCTTGTAGTAGTCCGCACACAGAGATGTGAAATCCAAGTTTCGCTCCCTACAACAATGAAAACAATGAGATTCACGAACCCAAATAATATAAATCGTTAACTGTAACATCTCATGTACCTTGCCGCTGCGAGTGCATGAGAACATGGGAAATGGTCCATTTGGAATTTGTTGCATGTGCAAGTCTTCAAGTGTAAGTTAACCGTCCATTGGTTTCCCTTTAATTTGACGGAGAATATGTTCCAGTCAACTGGATTTACGGTCATATAATTGCACTTCTCGACACGTTTTAGGATCACAAGATGTGCTGCGTCGGTCAGTTGATGACGCATGGACCGTGCAGCTGCATGACGATCGTGAAACCACTTTTGTAGCATATTCCTAATGAACTCCGCCAGTGTCATCATTGGCAGTTGCCGTGCGAATTTTAGGCATGAGTTTATGCACTCAGCAACATTTGTGGTCATCAGCCTGTACCTTCTTTGGGGACAGTGTACGCGAGACCACTTGTGTGGACCGGCAGCAATGGCATATTCGAATGCACCCTTGTGCAGCCTATGTAACTCCTCCATGTGCCTGTTATAATTGAATTCACTGTACGTCCTAGCTGCTGAATCCATTATGTCGGCAACATCCTTTCTGTGGAATCGCTTCTTCATATTTTCACCAAAATGCCAGCAACATATAGTATGGGTTGCATAAGGGAACACTTTAGAAATCCCCGCTTCAATGCTTGCATGGCGATCGGAAATGAAAACCAGATCATCTATATGACCAAGGGCACCCCTCAAGCATTCCAAAAACCACTCCCATGAAAGGTTGTTTTCTGAGTCACCGTACCCAAAAGCAATTGGATACACCTGTTCGTTTCCATCTTGTGCAGTTGCAACAAACATTGTACCCCCGAATCTTCCCTTCAAATGGGTACCATCAACTGCAATCACAGGACGCATACACCTCCGAAAACCTCTAATTGAGGACCCTAACGACATGAAAAAGTACAAAAATGTATCATCGTCTGCGCATTGTAAGTCGGTGATTGTGCCAGGATTTTGCTGTTCCAAAACGTACGCAAACAATGGTAACAATTTGAAACTTTCTTCATGCGTTCCATAGGTCAAGGACAATGCATATTGCAAGGCATCATGTGCCTTACTGTACATGACTTGGATGCCATACATTGTTTTCATATCGGCGATTATGTCCTTCGGACGCATGAGACGACCATCATGTTGTTGAAGTCTAGGTGCAATGACTTCTCCGATTATGACTGCACTAGCTTGTCGGTGGCGACGGTGAACCTCCTCCAAAGGACAACTGTGTTGGTTGACAAAACTTCTGACTTGGAAGTAAGTCCCTTCATCTCTCCTCACCGCTCTTAATTTCCACGTACAGTTGTCAATGATGCAAACTAGATGTAACGTTGTCTTATTAGACCTTTTCACCTTCCATTCAAAGTTCTCCCGCATTGAAAAAAGGCCAACTAGCCTCTTCAAATCCTTTTTACTCTGGAAAAATTGACCTTTATAAATCATGCATGTAGGTTCTTGCGTTGCCAAGGTGCTGCTTCTACCAATACCAAACGAGTATGAATCTGCTCCGGGAATAACCCACGTTATCGTATTATCAGAATCAGATACAGTTATATTATGTCGGACCTCGGAAGTCCCAGGCATATTTGGTACAGTGCAACTAACTCCTTGTACATGTCTTCCTTGTGTTTGAATTTGTGTACGCTCTTCATCCACATTTTCTAGATTATCTACCTATTCATTATTTGCCTCATTATCCACCTCATGGTACTGCTCAATTCGACAACCAAACACATCGCCAAATTGAGGTTCAACTACTTGGTCAACCGCTACCGGTGGGACACCACACATGTTTTCCCCACTTTCGGCGAAACTCCTTTGGGGATATAGTTGGTTGCTACCGCTAAAGGATCCAAATTGTTGGGTATTTTCAGGAGGAGGAATATCATTCCCTATCACATCTCCAGGTGTCCTCTGAGTTAGACTTACACATACTTGAGGGATCACCCGATCTTCCCCTAGCATAAACTGAACATCATCGTTATTTCTTATAAATGTACGACATGTACTGCCAGGAACGATTGATACTGATGCCAGATCAACATTGAATTTGTTTACATCATACTTCACAATGGTATGCACGATCGCCACCAATTCTTCGTAAGTTATATTCTTTGACACATACATTCCCTTGTTATCGGATCCAACAAACCTCTGACTTCCGTCGGGTAGTTGCTCCCATTGACCGTTGTAAGATATTACTATTCTAACCCGATTCATGATGCTGTCAAATTAATCAAAACTATTAATAAAAACTCAGGAGTACAAAATATTTTCATAAATTACATTTACAAAGGCTTGGGTGAGGATATTTAAAAGGCTCGGCGAACACTAGCAAAGTCTCGAAGAATACATGAAAGTTTCGAAAAAAACATTTTTGGTCTCGAAAAAGTCTTTAAAAGACTCGATTAGTAATTCAATAAAAAGTCGCGGAGAAGACCTAACAAGGCTCGATTAGTGATTATTTGAAAAGTCTCGGAGATGACTTGAAACGTCTCGGAGATGACTTGAAAAGGCTCGATTAGTGATTTTTGAAAAGTCTCGGAGATGATATGAAAAGGCTCGGAGAAGACATGAAAAGTCTCGATTAGTGATTTTTGAGAAGACATGAAAAGACTCGGAGATGACTTGGAAATGCTCGATTAGTGATTTTTGAAAAGTCTCGGAGAAGACATGAAAAAGCTCGGAAAAGGCTTGAAAAGGCTTGGAGAAGACTTGAAAAGGCTCGATTAGTGATTTTTGAAAAGTCTCGGAGAAGACATGAAAAAGCTCGGAGAAGACTTGAAAATGCTCGAATAGTTATTTTTTAAAAGTCTCGGAGAAGACTTGAAAATGCTCGAACAAGACATGAAAAAGCTCGGAGAAGACTTGAAAAGGGTCGGAGAAGATTTGAAAAGGCTCGATTAGTGATTTTTGAAAAGTCTCAGAGAAGACTTGAAAATGCTCGAATAGTTATTTTTTAAAAGTCTCGGAGAAGACTTCAAAAGGCTCGGAGAAGACTTGAAAAGGCTCGGACAAGATATGAAAAAGCTCGGAGAAGACTTGAAAAGACTCGATTAGTGATTTTTGAAAAGTCTCGGAGAAGACATGAAAAAACTCGGAGAAGACTTAAAAAAGCTCGGAGAAGACTTGAAAATGCTCGAATAGTTATTTTTTAAAAGTCTCGGAGAAAACTTCAAAAGGCTCGAAGAAGACTTGAAAAGGCTCGGACAAGACATGAAAAAGCTCGAAGAAGACTTCAAAAGGCTCAATTACTGATTTTTGAAAAGGCTCGGAGCAGACATGAAAAGGCTCGGACAAGACATGAAAAGGCTCGATTAGTGATTTTTAAAAAGGCTAGGAAAAAGGTGACAAAGTCTTGGAGATCCACAATTGTCACAATGAAAATGTGAACAAATGAAAAGAAGTATTTACACGAAATATTACCTTGTTGTAATGAAGCACGTCCAGTTTGGATCTTGAACTTCTATTTGTATTGAGAGAGAGATAGAGAGAGAGAGAGACTAACCCCGTTATCGTTTTTGTTGGAAGTGTGGAGAGAGAACCAGACAAACACAATAACATAAATGATTATCTAAGGGCAATTTTGGTAGTTCACCATAATAGGTGCCTTTTAAACTTAAGTTATTAAACCGGTCATAGAGTCACCAAATGAGTTGGAAAAGGTGATACTTTCTACCATTTCCACCCAAATAGTATCAATTTTGTATTATTTATTGAGATAGAAACATTAATTAAGTTAATATAACCCTTCCCGTCAAATTAATATAAATAAATGTAAGGATTGATTATATCTGATTAGAAATTTAGGGTCAATTTGGTATTGCTGTAACTTTTATAATAATCAATATTAGCTGTGCTGAAGGAATAATCAGTTGTTAAGTTAATTAGCATATGTTTGGTTAATTGTATTTTTAAAATTACTGTATAGCTCAAAAACAGTATACATATGTTTGGTAATTTTATTGTAAAAGTGCTAAAGATTAGTTACAATGACTAAAATATACATGAGTTTAAGACTCTATTTCATAATTTTTTTTTTCATTAATTATATATATAAACCAATATTTAAGTAGAAAATTTAAATTGGAAAAAAAAAAACTCCATAAGAACAATTAAAAGATTTTATAAAAAAAAATCAAATTTAATTTTGAGATGAAATAAAGTATATAAATGACTTTAACTTGATTTCATAAAGATAATAATGATATTTTAAAAGATGCATTAAATGCTGAAATAGATTATTTCATAATCACTTTTAAAAAATAACCCCCCATCTACTTCTTAAAATCATTGTCAATACTTGTCAGATTATCAATTAATCACTTTGGAAGTTTTACCAAACACCATTTTATGTCAAAATTACAAAATAATCTGATTTTAATATTTTAAAAGCAATACATACATACATACATATATATATATATATATATATATATATACGGTCCCGTTCCTATCAGAGCATCCTTATATAACTTTATCAGGCTATTGAATGTAAGTCACTCATTTATAAAAATGATTTGACAAGTGCATACATATCAAATCAAAGTATGTAAAACGAGTGACTCACATTCAATGTCCTTATATAATTCTATCAATGCATCTTCATAGGAAAATTTCTGTATATGTATATATATATATATATACACGTGTGTTTTGATAGGTTAGTTCGTTGGTAAACCTCTCATATCTGCACCATGATGTTGAAGGGTTCGATTCCCCCACCCCCACCCAACAAAAATAAATAAATAAATAAACTTTAAAAACAAATAGCTGGTCTTGTGGTCACTTTATAATTTGAGTTTTAATAGCACAAAAGTAGTGGAATTGGTGGAAAATATCACCTTTTAAAATTGATTTGGTGACAAAGTCAGCACTTTAATAACTTAAGTTTAAAAGACACTAAGTAAGTGATTTCTAAAAATGCCCGTATTTTACACATTCTCTTTCTTACTTTGAAGTTTTCTGAAATTTTTTCTTTCATTTTCCTCTATAACAGACCTCCAATGGTGGTTGAACACCATAACATTATCAATTCATTCCCATTGGATAATTAATTTTGTGACTACACAGACACATGTTTCTTTTTATTTGTTCTCCGAGTCTTTTGTAACCATAAGCTGGTTTTGAATCTAATTGAAAAGGCTCGGAGAACAAATGAAAAGGCTTGGAGACTGTTTATAAAGTCTCGGAAACATTGTTAAAAGGCTTGGAGACTATTTGCAAAGTCTCGGAGACTTAATGAAAAGTCTCGACGACTATTTATAAAGTCTAGGAGACTAATTGAAAAGGGTCGGAGATCCGAGTCTTTTAACAATGTCTCTAAGACTTTTCAACAATCATTTTTTTTTTGTTAATTTTGAACCTTCGAGCCTTTTCATTCGTTCTCCGAGCCTTTTCATGAATTGCTCAAGCCTTTCTAAGCTTTGTCCGAGACTTTTCCAAACCTTTTTAACAATCGTTTTTTTTTTCTTCACAAAGGCTCGAAAACACTGTCAGTTGGAGGTTCTCGTCGACTTCAGGACTGTAGCGCCACCGCCGATGAGTTCGCCGTGAGATTTACAGCCGGATTTCTTGCAACGATGCTTTCTCTCTCCACTATTCTCTCTCTCTCTCAACTTTTTTCTCTCCACGTTTGAAAAGACATAAATAGACAAAATGTGGGTATTTTTGTCTGGTCACCTAAATAGGTGTCATTTAAACTTAAATTAGTAAACCAGTGATACTCTTACAAAAATAGGTTGAAATAGTGACAAAATTTTTTTGACTTCTCTCTTGCAAATTTCCACTTAGTAATCTCTAAAATAAAAAATAAATAAATAAAAACTTAAAATATGTAAATAATTTGAAGCGTGATAACGAAACGTAGAAGAGGAATACATAAAATCCAGAAAAAAAAAAGTATGAAAGAAAAATATCTAGAAATAAGTCACGGTTCATTGATACGTAGTATTTTCAGTTATGTTGATATACGGTAATTTTGTTAACATCTAAATTGTAGTCTAGTACTAGATTTTTTTTTGTAAACTAATCTTTGATATAAAAAACAAAGTTATAGATCTTTCCCATGAACCTCCAAATTGTACCTAGATTTGTCCATCTAAAACACTGCATATATTCCACTGCTTCAGACAAAAATACTTTTGAAGTGGATACTCGATCTATTAGGACATGTCAAAGAAACCTCTTGTTTTCTAATGTCTCAAATATCTTTAATGTTCTCAGATTTTATTAATGTTTTTATTCTTGAAAATTTCACTAGGATTTGATTCTTTTGTTAAGAACAGAAGTTGTCTTCTTTTGTCTATTTTTGCCTAAGATATAAACAAAAGTTTATGTCTTTATTGTCTTTAAATACAGGGATTTCTAATGGATTGATGGAGGCTTTGATGATTTTTATTAATATATTTCTTGATAAAATTAAAAGATGATGAGACTTTGAGAAAGAAATCTTTAAGATAAATATATTCCTATTCTAATGGATGTGTATCTATCTATTTTGTAATCAACCTTATGAAGAATCCAAAGATGTATGACACAAACAAACCTTACCAATAGTGTTATCTTGTATCAACCTCCACCTATGATTAAATATTATTATGGGGAAGATATTACTGAAATTCACCTCTTAAGAAATTACAATGGGACGTACTTCACCTCTTAATAAAGCTGGTAATCACCTTCCAAATCCCATAATATAGATTTATATAAGTATGTGTGAAAGAGTTTTCTTCTTGATATTGTGAGAGTAGATATCCGTACTGTATATGTATATATTTGATCTCGGCTGATCCCGATACACCCTTGAATAATTTATTGTAATACATCTTATAATACTTAAAATCGCAATTTTAAGCCATTTTGTTGGGTGGATTTCATTTAAAAATTCCCATGGTGTTGTGATGATCATGAAGCACACCATATTCCTATTCATTAGAATATTATTATATTTTCATTGCCTGTTGTGCAATAATGTGTAGCCTTGACAATAAAATTTCTTGCTTGCCAAACAGCAAAATGGCTTGGAAAATTTATGATTTGGTCTGCAAAATCCCACCCAAGAATCCGTATAGTTAGAATATTAAATATATAAACAACGAATTCGACACCCCATGTAGAAAAAGATAACCAAACACCGCCCAGAATGCTCTCTAAAAGGAGACCAAACTGGCCAACAGCTTAATTATGTGATTGATAAACACCATCAAACCCAAATCAAATTGCATATCTACTAGACCGATAGACTCTCATTGGCTATTACTGTTGAACATAGAGGTAGAGCAACTCTACAGATTCCCACATTTCATTATGAGATTATTCTAGACTAATATATACACCATATACATATTAGAGCCAATTCAGTGATTTTAATTGTGTTTTAGACACCATATATAATTTTATAAAAAACTAGAATTGTGAAATTGTAATTTTTTTTAATCCAAAAACCATTTTTTAAAAAATTATTACTATAAATTCCAATGAGTCTAGTCTCTCGAGTCAGGGGTCTATCGAAAGACATCACTTAAGAGAAAAGTATCAATTCATGCTTGTAAAATGGACACAGTAAGGGGTAGGCCCACCTTTGGCCAGGTGTGGCCGATGCTCTACCTCTAATTTTTTTTTTTTTTTTGAAAAAAAAATTGATTTTGTGTTTATATATATATAATTTCAAGTAAGTGTATCATGACATAACTTCATGAAGATATTGAATGTGAGCCATTAGTTTTATATACTAGCTCAAAACTAGTTTTGACAAGTGTATACACATTTGAGTTAAAGTATGTTCACATTTAATATCCTGATAAAGTTATATCAGGATGCACTGACCAGATCGGGACTGTATATATTTATAATCAACACTCATTATATAATTAACGGCCATTATATTATTACACCTTTTAATAAAGCCGGTAGTGTAACAATGTAACTCCTTTCAACATTGTGGGAGGAGTTCAAGTCTCACTATTTACAATTTTGTATTATTCAAGACAAATAAATATATTTTTAAAATTTTATTTTATCTATTATTATTTTAAATTTTTCTTATTTCTAATAATTTTAGTTTATATACCTAACTAGAGATGCACATTTTTCCCCGGGGCCCCAAATCCCCGCGTCCCCATCCCCATTTGGGGATTTTTTTTTTTGGGGAAAAATGGGGAAATGGGGAGGGGGGGAGGGGGATGAAAATCATCCCCAAATTGAAATGGGGATGGGGATGGGGGGACCCCTCCCCATTTCTCCATTTTCCCCACAATTATGTTGAAATGGGGATGGGGATGGGGGGGAGGTCCCCCATCCCCATTTCCCCATTTCCCCTAAACATATATAAATATAATTATAATATATATATTTTATTTTTTTGTTTATTCTTTGAAAACCCTAACTCCCTAAGTATATATACACATTTTATATAAAAATGCACTAATGAATTTTATTTTGTATTTGTAATGGAATGTTTGTTTTTTTAATTTAATTTGTAGATTTTAGTTAAAAATAGGGAAACGGGGGAACGAGGAAAACGGGAAATGGGGAAAAACGGGGAAAACGGGGAAAATGGGGAATTGGGGATGGAGATGGATATAGGTCCCCCCAAAATTCTCCATCCCCATTTTCCCTAAATTGGGGGGGGGGGGGGGGGATGGAGATGAGAGGACCTATATCCATCCTCATTCAATTAATAAACCCAAAAAATCACACAATTTAATTTATTGTATTAAAATAGTCCATCTATTATTATGATTCATTTTATTTTATCTATAGTATTTTTTTATTTTTATTTTAATTTATTTAGAATCAATAATTTACTAATAATTTGAAGAATAAAAAAAATTCAAAATTATGTCTAGTAATATTTTTTAATCAATTATTTTTAAAGTTAATTCATCATAAATACGAAATAAAATTTCTTATTATAAAATTAGATTACGCAATTTATTATTTTAAGTATAAGTATTGTAATTTTTCATTGTTATGTTATTTTTCTTATTATTTATTTATTTGTTAATATCGTGTCTTTTTTTTAATTTCTTTTTTTAATGTAAGATTATTTAGTTCATCTTAAATATTTGTTAATTTTTATTTATTTATTTAAACTTCATTATACGAGCAATTTTTCTTTATATAAAAAAACTCATTTTACTATCTTTTTAATTTTTCAGTATTTTCTTTTATTTATAAAATTGTAATTTTGTTCAAGTGTCTAACCCGGTTAAAATTCCTAGATCGACCTCCACTGGACACAGTGAAATTTAAACTGCACATCACATATATTTATAAAATATGTATATCGACACTTGAACCCTTCATTACTAACGTGAAAGAGAGATATACTGTATATATAGCAAAATACCGATTGAATTAGTTAGAAATGACAACTGGGAATGAAACAAGTAGAGAAGGTGCCACGTCAAGATGGGTGATGGTACTTTGTGATGATGATGATGGTTGATGGTGCAAAATGTGCAAATGGGGAGGTGCAGATGATGTAGTGTTGTAGAGCGGTGGCTATGAGTTGAGACTTAGGCTACTCTACAGATTTAATCTTTATCCTGATCGATATATATTATATGATATGAATAATCAGAGATTTATTTATTTATTTATTTTTATTTTTATTTTTTAAAAATATATAATATTATTTTTAAATATTTTAGATTAGAAAAAATATCAGATCAATAGAAAATCAGATCCAAATGTGGAATAGATGTGGAGGGCTACCATATTAATAATATTAACAATGTGAGGGTCCTAAAACTTTATTGCTGACTTGAAGGTACAAAATTATTCTTATCATGTTCCCTATTCTTAAGACATTTCACTTTTAATGTCTCATTTGTTGTTTATTTTATTTATTACCACCTTTTTCCTGATAATTTCCTTTTTTCTTCACCTCTTTGTTGTCCAAATCTAGCCCCTCCTTTACTTCAAAGTATCAAGAACCTACATGGCTTGCTGTCAACTTTTCCAATGCTTCTACTTTTCACTTCTTGTTTGTGACTTCATTAGCTTTATTATATCTCTTTAAGTCTTAAATAAAATCATACTTCAAAACAAAAAGTCTTAAATAAAATCATAACATGTTGGCAAAGGTAATAACAAGTTTTGGGAAATAAAGTCGGTCCAAATATATCTTTATATGTTGAAACATGTAAATGGAATAAACTTTAATGATAATAATGTATCGTGTTATCTATATATTTTTAATTAAATTTATGTTTAAATCATTCCTTCCAAAATCTTAGTGGTATTATTAATCATTTCAATTAGTTCTTTCATGTAAAATATCTAAACAAAACAAAATTTAATTGTATATTGATCATATTCAAAAATTTTCATAAATAAATTTATATATGTGTGTGAAACAATAGGATACTTATTGCAATTTGTTTTTTGATATACTACATACGGTTTGGTGACTCAAATATGAGACATTATCAGAATGAATGATTATTTTTTACCATCAAACTACAATGAGACGAGATTTTTGATTTTCTATTTTTTTTTAGTGAGATTCCACCTCCACGGATCAAATATATATTTTAATTAGAAAAATGCAATTTGATCCAAAAATTTTATACAACTTATTGATATGATGTGACACAAAATTTCAATTATTATATCATTTGAAAATTATCAATAATCAGCGCGGACGCAATATAAATTGCTTTTCATTATAATTTCGAGTAAGTTAAATGACATTATTGTTTTGATTATGAAGAGAAAATGTAATAGAGTGATAGGACCAAAAAAGATATTGTCTTAATTATGGAATTAAATGATGTATGGCAACCAATTATCAATAAAGAAATGAATTGGGACAAAGTAGATGAGAGTGAAAAGGATGGCACATTTTTGTTGAACCTCGAAAAAAACAAAAACAAATTTAAGTGGTTGGGATCCAAAATCAAATGGGTTCCACCTAAAGATCTCTCTAATAAAATCAACAAACAAATTAGGCTAGTAGTAATCATGATGTATCGACTTTGGGTCCACCACACATTTCCATCACACTAAATTATATATATATCGTGGGCCTAAATCACGTGATTATTTTTGATAATATGATCCATTTAGCAATTCAGTTTGCATCGTATATTACATTGACGTCAAATGTGTGGATCGAGTGGAATAGAATATAAAATACCATTCACATTACGTCATGTGATATACGATCGTATATTGAGGCATGTAAGAACACAATCAAACATGAAGTAATAATGTTAAATGCATTCTTTTACTTGCAAACAAAGATGTGGGTATTTTTAAAAACGATTGGGTTCTATAAAATGTTGACATGCTTTCCACTCAAAGGCCCGCCCACATTAGTGGAATTGGTCAAATTTATTAGTCCATCTCTACTGAGCCCATTTCATATTCTGATATATTATATAGTTACCATAAACATAATCATATTAAATATGTTTTTTTATTAAAAAAAAAAAAAAAAAATGAGATGAGATTGCTAATCGGTACATCCCCTTTTTCCCTAAACACTAATGTTAGTTGGCCCAAAAACTAACGCAAGTAATATGGTAAGTGATTTGTCATTACCATATCATTCACAACATCATCCCATGATTTGTGTGATGATGACAACTCATTTGCCACATCATTTGGGTTGGATTTTGTGTTAATTTTTTAGGTTGTATAGTATTACTCTTCCCCAAATCCAAAAAATAAAAAATAAAAAATTCATAAAAGTTAATCTAGTTCGGTGGAAGGACTATTAAGTAGGGGTGTGTGGCATATTAGAACCATTGGATTTTCCATGATCCAATATTTGATATGATCCGATTGGATTGAAAAAATTACAATCCAATTTGATCCAATCTTTAAGCGAAATTCGATTCAATCCAATCAAGTTATAATTAGATCTGATCCGATCCGATCTAATTCAATAATTAATTCACATGATACTTCAAATAAAATTAACAAACTAATAATTAATATAAAAACAAACATAATTGTACACTTTAAAGTTTAAAAAGTCAAAAAAAAATTTAAACTTTAAACATATGCTCTATACATATATATATATATAGGAAAAAAAAATCTTTTATCATTAAAAAAAAAAAAAATACAATAGCAGCCAAGATTTTCCCATTGTTCATTTGTATAAGACAAAACAATTTGACTCAATATAAATTAATTCTTATCTTTTTGATGAATTTAGCAAATTTCATATGAATATCTAGATATGATCCGATTCAATGGATTTCAAAATTTAGTATCCAATCTAATGGATCATTAGGATTGGATCAGGTCCTACACACCTTAGACTCGAATATCTACTCATACAAAATTGAGAAGAAAACTCTTTATATATGCTTGTAAAATATACATAGTGAGACTCGTATCTTCCACCACTATCAAATAATTTGAATTAAATTTAAAATTTCCTTAATTCTTCAAAAAATAAATTAGCATTACTTATTATTATTATTACTACCTTAAAAGAAAAAAAAAATTACAATTTAGAACTTAAAGTTTAGGGTTTAGGGAAAAGAGACATGACTCAAAAATCCATCATAATTTCATTGATGTGGGTATGAATGATATAATAATGCAACCATATCCGGTTTATGTCCTTTGCTTTTGGGCCATGCAATTTTAACCTACTAAGTAGGCCAATTGCCAATAGCATATTCTTTCATGTATATATACTAGTGTTGCAAAAGTCTCCGACTAGGGCAGATTAGGTGTCGCCTAGTCCCTAGTCGACAGCCCACCTCCCCAACTTCCATGAAATCACCGTGACTAAGCGGTAAACCGTCTAGTCGGCGTAGTCGAGCAAAGTCAATGATTAGTCACTGTTGGTTTAGGGAAAAGAGACATGACTCAAAATCCATCATAATTTTATTGATGTGGGTACGAATGATATAATAATGCAACCATATCCGGTTTATGTCCTTTGCTTTTGGGCCATGCAATTTTAACCTATTAAGTAGGCCAATTGCCAATAGCATATTCTTTCATGTATGTATACTAGTGTTGCAAAAGTCTCCGACTAGGGCAGATTAGGTGTCGTCTAGTCCCTAGTCGGCAGCCCACCGCCCCAACTTCCATGAAATCACCGTGACTAAGCAGTAAACTGTCTAGTCGGCCTAGTCGAGCAAAGTCAATGATTAGTCATTGTTGACTGACTAGGCTGACCTTTTTTTTAAAAAAAAATTGGTCGATATCATGAAACAGCCTTCAATTTGAGGTTTTCAATAGTCAATATTGAGTTTTTTAAAATTTAATTTTTAATTTGAGGTTCAATATATGAAAAAATATGAAAAAATATGAACATTTACTTAATTACAACAAAAAATATATTTATATATATATAAAAAAAAAAAAAAACTAAAAAACAAATTCCGACCTACCGCCAGCCTATTTTCAGTCGACCATCTAGTCCCTGATTAGGCAAGCTACCGACTAACATCTAACAACTTTTGCAAAACATATATATACAAAATACACAATATAGGTGCAAAAATGACATAAAGTTGGGCCTAAGAATAAGATGATAGGTATTAGTCATCTATGATGGTGAAACAATAACATGTCCACATTGAACAGTACAACCATTGAATTTTGTGTTTTCAGTTATTCAAACCCACTCTTCCTCTTATTATATATGAGATTGATCAGACCTCCAACACTCCACGCGCATTATCTTGGAAATGTCAATATCAAACAACAGGTAGTAGTAAGCATGAAATAGAAAGGAAGATTCTCCATGTTTATGCAATATTGAAGATTATAAGGACTTTTTTGAGTTGAGAGCATGCTCTCCTTACTAAGTAACTTTATCGACTTTCTTTCTTTCTTTCTGTTGGATATGGCTTATCCATCTCCAACAACAACATCAACTTCACTAGCTTTCTCCATCTAAAATATATATCAATTGGGTGTACGGATTTTGATGGGTAATTATGGGTAACACTATCCATGTGCTGCCTGCAGATTGGTTATAAGGACATATATATATAAATATATATATATATATATTTATATTAATAATTAAGTCACTGCGCACTAATATAACTTCATCAGTACGTTGAATGCAAACCATTAAATTTACATACTATGACTTAAAGTGTATGCACTTATCAAAACTTCTCTATAATCAGTGGTCCACATGTATTTGTACTGATATAGTTACATTAATATGTACTGATCAGAACAGGACCGTCTATATATTCATAATCATCAATAATGTATGCTTCCCTTACTAATGCGGAAATTTTTTGCTAGTCTACATGCTTTCAACGATTATTGAGTTCCCGAGGACAACAAATTTGTATTTTGCACCCATCATAATAAATATTCTTATATTCTTTTTTATCACTGTCTAGTAAGGATGAGAATTTTCCCAACGGAACCCCACCCCCCTTTGGGGGTAAATTTTGCCCCCAAATGAGGTTTTGGGACGAGGGTGAAGGTAAAATTTACCCTTAAAATCTAAATGAAGGTGGGGGTGGGGGTGAGAGACCTCCCCCCAAACATTCCCATTTCTAGTACCCCAAATGAGGTTTAGAGACAGAGATAGATAGAGGTTTTAGGAATGGGAGTGGGGGAGGAGGACCCTCCCCCACTCCATTGGGCCCTAGTCCTATCCCTACCGTCTAGCTTGCAAGCAAAGAACATTCATTAAATCTATCACTATAAAGAAGGAAGGAAAAAAAAAAAAAAAAAAAAAAAGCTACAACCTATATAAGTAGTAGCATTAATAATAGAGAACATGACAAGACTTTTTAAACCAGTGTGTTTCAAGTTTCAACATGAATGTTCTTAGCCACTCGCTGCTTCAAAGGGCGACACGTGTATTGTTTTGCTATTTTAAACTTTTCAGAATGACTCAGTAAAGGAAAGACTATGCTTTTATAGTTAATTTCAAAAAAGGAAAAAGGTTTCCTCGAATTTTTAAAATTTTAACTTGTTCGACTATCTCATTTTAATAACTTTTGTTTTAATAGAATCAGAATTCGGATAAAAATAGCCTCCAGCTTCTTTTCTTTTCTCTTATGTGTCCTTCACCTTATTTCTTTTTTTTTTTTTTTTTTTTTTTTTTTCCAAAACCTTCATTGATGGAGTTTTCATAGAGGTGTCACCGCCGACCGGTTAGTTGATCGACAAAACCACTGGTATAACATTCGTCGTGTGCCACCCGTAGTAATGGAAGTATCCATTTTCAATTTCGAGCTGTATGGAGAGAGAAACGAAGCCAAACTCGAATTGTCTCCGAACCTTCATCGTCAGATCTGCGACGATCTATTGCGAATCCGACAAAACCGATGGCACCAACGAACTCGACATCATCCGATCTTTCAGATCTGACTATCTCCAGAGTCAATCGGTGTCATCGTCGGCTCGTCACTATCACCATTGATGGAGATTGAACATAATAAATCTCGAACAAACTTGAATCAAGTCTCGAAACATATCAATAAGTCTCGAAAACTCATAAATAAGTCCCGAATTTTCAAAATAAGTCTTGAATTTGTAAAATAAGTCTCGAATTTGACCTAATGAATCTCGAAACTTTAAATAAATCTCGAATTTTTGAGAAAAAAAATATAAAGGAAAAGAGTAAGTGGGGGTATTTTGGGCTTATCACCTATTTTGGTGCTATTAAAACCAGACTTATTAATGTGGTGCTATTTGCACAAACCCTCCCCAAAAAAATGCTATTTAATTTTTGAACCCTTTAAAAAATACCACTCTTGAAAATACAAAATTACCCTTATATTCTCCGACCTTTCTGATGCTTTTATTTATTTATTATTATTATTATTATTATTATTATTATTATTATTTAACTAACAGTTCTTACATATCTATTAACTATATAAAAAGGGGGAGTTGTTGGCTGGAATTATATCCCCCCCTTTAATTTGTTTGATTTGTTTGAGTCTTTTATTTTTATTTTTTTAAAAAAAAATTCTTTAAAAGTACAATTATAAATACAACCCTTAAAGTTTATGTAATTACTTAATAGATAGGTTTTAGTAAGGTTTTAATTATAGCATTCCTTAGATTTTCTTTGAAAGTCAAATGATAAATACCAGCCTTCGAGTTTGTAGAATTACTTAATAAACATATCTTAGTAATAGTAACACAACATGGATTGTATAGTAATTTCTAAGATTTATCTTAATTTAAAATTTTAAATAGATTAAATCATTGTTAAATAGTTTACCTCAATTATTATGAATTTAGATGAAATTTATTTGAGTTTATAGAATTACTTATAGAAATGTCTTAGTAATAGTGGCACATAATGATATGTACTGGATCCAAATTAATAGATATTTGGATTCATGATTATTTTATATTGTAAAATGAGATAAGGGATGAAAATATAATTTTCTATGTATTTAATGACTTGAAAAGGAATAAGAAATATTATAGAGGTATAAATTTAATTTGTCATGCAATTTGAATACTAGTGACACATAATGATATAGACTGAACCCAAATTAATAGGTATTTGGATTGATAATTATTTTATATTATAAAATGAGATAGGGGATGAAAATATAATTTTTTATGCATTTAATGACTTAAAAAAGAATAAGAAATAAGAAATATTATAGAGGTATAAATTTAATTTGGCATGCAACTTGATGACTTAAATATAAATATATATGGGAAGTTTATAAGTGAAAGAAAGAAAAAATATATATAGGGGGGAATCGCAAGCGGTAGATTCATCTGATAAAGAAGATATGAATATCAGTTATTAAAGATTTAAATAATTATTTCATCACAATTTATATAATTTAGTTGAAAAGTACTTTTGGATGTAAAAAATATAATTTAGTTGTTAAATTTAAATTGTTGGGATGTTCAAAAAAAGTTACAAACAATTGTATATGGATTACCATTATTAAAACATCGTGAGAAGAATCTCTTTTGAGGCAAGTGTATAAGAGTTTCTTATAAAATTCATGAATTTAAGACTTTCTTAGAATGTTATATCAATATGATACCGTATTATATTAACCTCTCTTATAACTTATAAATTAATGAAATCAGACTCAAGAAACAAATCAACACACGTGTCACCATTGGAAGCAACGAGTATTGTCCTTAGCACAAGTCTAAATGGATTGAGGAGTGCTTGCTGATCCTGACTACTACTGACAATGGACACACGTGACACGTGCTAAACGTGGGTATGAAAAGAACGCCCACCAAAGACTAATAATGAACATTGCCAAAAAGAAATAAAAAAAATGATTTTTGTTAGAGGACTCTTTTATAAGGTTAAATCAGTACAAGTGGATGCTATATATATGCACTAGTGTGCATTGAGTGGCACACGTTTCGACATTTCAAGCCATTTACAGTACACAAAGCTAGGACCCTGCCCTTCATTCGACTGCCACGTGGTTATATGACCTACACAGATCAGTCTGACTTTGCACGTTGCAAGTAAAATGTGACAGTTTGCTTTTTAATATACAAATATCATTTTCATTTTTCATTTCGTTTTTGCTCACCACTTTTGGGCGAGCATTGCCTCCCTCGTCGTATAATTACATGTGTTCTTAAAGTTAACCGGAGTTAACAAATTAACTATTCGATATTCAAGGTTGTCCTAAGATATTTTAGAATCCGATCTATTTAACGATATTTATAAAAATTGAGATCCCATAAAATATTTATTAATAGTTTCAAACAATGTAAATTGTAAATTTGTAATAGTACACTACATGTGTTTCTAAAAATTAATAGAGAATAAGTTTTATGTATAATTGGTTCGATTATTTAAATAATGATAATAACCTTTTATAATATCAAAAATCAGGGTTTATGATGATTTTGTTTTGTATTTATAATGAATTTACTTTAAATTTATATAAAAATAATTTATTAATAAATATCACTATATATGTTTTTTGAATTTTTTATTCTTCTAATTATCGGTAAATTATTGATTTATTGATTCTAAATAAATTAAAACTATAAAATAAAATGAAATACTAAGGATAAAATAAAATGAATCATAATAATAGATGGAGTAATTTAATACAATAAATTAAAATTTGAGATTTTATGGTTTATTAATTGGACATGCTAGGTATGTCAAGCTAAAATTATTAGAAATTAGAAAATTTTAAAATAATAATAAATAATTTAATATAAAATCAAATTGAATTAAGTAACTACAAATCGGAGGTAATTAAGAAGTTGACAACGATAGAAAATAAAAAGTAAATTTGTTTTGTTGAAAAAAAAAAACTGAAAATTTGAAAAAGAGGGTAAAATAAAAAAAGACATTAAAAATTTATTGGATAAAATAATGCAATGTGTGGATGTTGATTGAACACCCCAACTCTACCTTAAAGTCATAATTACTTACCATAAGGTCCACAAGTGCTAAGAGAGCTTTTATTGTTGTGAGTGTTATTTAGTTTGTATATATCTATACAAAATCAAAATAATTGTTTTATTTATTTATTTTAAGAATTTGAGGGACCCCATTGTGTGGAAGGCCTTAGAATTTTGCTGGGTTTACTCCTTAGTGGAGCCGGCTCTGCATATATTTTATATATCATTCTACCAATTTTATCCTTTTTTTTTTTTTTTTAAAGAGACCCAAACATTGAGCCATAAGCGGCAAAAACCAAACACAGCTGGAAACAACAGAACATAACAACAAAACAACAAAAAAATTAACTTCATTGCTCTTCCTCCACTTGTGCTCTAATGCACATCGGCGCATCCTCCCTCCACACAGCCACATCCTTGATTTTCAGAGCCTCATTCGCGAGAACGAAGGCCACCCTATTAGCCTTTGAAAGAACAAATATGAATTCCACATTTTTAGCATCCGAAACAAGGCCCTGAATTGAGTCCAGTATACCACCATGAATTGCATCAGAATTGCTACCGTTAACAATATGATTAATCACACTTTCCGAATCAAATTCCACAATATAGTTCACTAGACCCATGTCTCTACCAACCAAAAGCCCCTTGTAGATTGTCATAGCCTTTGTATACTCCAAATCATAATTTGCTTTACAGCCTTGTGCCCAACACCTTAAAACTTTGCCTCTCCCATCCCTAAAAATAATACCGAAACCAACTCTCCTTCTTCTTTTATCCATCCTACAATCACAGTTAATTTTCATCACACCATGATTTGGTGGTTTCCATCTATCACCCACTTCCTCACCAATCCTACCATTAGTAGCCACTCCCCCTTCCCTATTACAACTCACTCTTCGAAATTCGTAAATATAGTTTCTACTCCACCACACCACATCATTCACATCAAATCTTTTCCCATTATGAATCCAATCATTCATAGAGCACCAGACCTTCCAAATAATGATGCAAAATAATTATAATTCCCCCTTCAACAATCTCTTAGAATAAAAACACAGCAGATCAAGGATAATTTTGAAATTTATATTACGATACTTACCACTTGGAAGCCACCATTCACGAGCAGACTTCATATTAGGACTGTCCCAAAGAGCATGTAATGTAGACTCTCCCACTGAACCGCAGATCTGACAGGTTTCATCACAAACAATACCCCTTCTTTTCAAGTTTCCTCTTGTTGGAATCCAATCATAACATACTTTCTAAATAAAAATTACAAATGGATTTCCATTTTCCACACTAACTTCCACCAATCAGCCATTTTGTTAGAACTAGATTGGCCCTAATCAACACACAATTGTCTGCCCACGTAATACTCACTTTTAACTGTGAACACTCCTTTCTCATCATAATGCCATACCCTCTTATCCTCCAAATCTCCTATTTCGATCGGTATTTGCAGAATTCCATCCACATCATACTGTACGAAATTTTGTTTAAGTTTATGTAAGTTCCAATCACCAGCAGAAATCATCAACTGGTCCACTATGCTGTTACTATCCATATTGTGAGAAGATATAATGAAAAGGACATTGTCTCTCGGAATCCACTTATCACCATAGACACGAATCTTCTTACCATTACCTACTTTCCATCTCATGCCTTCATCCAAGATTGCTTTTCCCCACATCAAATTGTTCCACACATAAGAGCCCTTTTTTGACACAGGAACATCTAAAAAAATCTTCATTATTGAAATAACATCCTCTCAGTACTTTCGTGGCCAGTGAGTTGGGATTCTTAGCAATCCGCCAACATTGTTTAGCAAGTTAAGCTCTATTGAAGGTCCCTAGGTCACAGAAACCAAGCCTTCCCTCCTATTTCGGTCTACAAAGACGTTGCTACTTACACTAATGCATCTTACGATTCTTTTCGTTTCCACCCCACCAAAATCTTGCAATAAACCTCTGGATTTCGTCAACTAAGCTTTTTGGTAGTCTAAATATGTTCATAGCATATGATGGAATAGCATGGATAACCGCTTTAATTAAAATTTCTTTTCCTCCTACTGACAACATCTTCTCACCCCACCCCTTGATTCTATGCCAAACTCTATCAACAATTTCTGCAAACAAATTCCTTTTATTTTTACTTAAGAAACAAGGAAGTTTGAGGTATCTTTCATGACATTCCACTAGTTTCATACCCACCAATAAGGCCAATCTCTTTCCCTCCACCTTGCCTACTAAAGGACTAACACAAATAACTGATTTTTTGAAATTGACAACCTGTCCAGAGGCTTCAGAATAATTGTGAAGCACCCTCTTGATTGCCTCATAGTTTCTGCCATCAGCTCGTGTAAATAGCAGGCTGTCGACAAAAAAAAGATGTGAAATTATAGGACCTTATCAGCTAGGTTTGAATCCAGTGATCTTACCCCTATCCTATTCGCACTGAATCAAGCTAGATAGACCCTCTGCACACATCAAAAATAGGTAAGGGGACAGTGGGTCACCTTGCCTGAGGCCTCTTGAAGGTGTGATATGGCCACACAACTTTCCATTTAGTCTAAAAGAATATGACACCGAATTGATGTAGTTCATGATGAGTTTCCTCCATTTCTCTGAGAATCCTAGTTTTACCACCGTTCTCTCAATAAAACCTCACTCCACTCTGTCATAGGCCTTTAACATGTCCAGTTTCAAAGCCATAAACCTTTTTTTTTCCCTTTTATTCTTTTGAGCCTGCTGAGATACTCAAAACCGACAATGTTGTTATCCGAAATCATTCTCCCTAGAATGAAAGCCCATTGTGTTTCAGATATAATTTTCCCCATAACTCCTCTGAGCCTATTAGTCATAGCCTTGGTAATTATCTTATACAAGACATTACAAAGGCTTATTAGCATATAATCCCCCATGTTAGTTGGCTTCTGTACTTTTGGTATAAGGGTAACCACTGTGTTATTAATATTCTTCACACATATACCCTTGTTCAAAATCTCCAAGCAAAGACTCGTCACCTCCTTCCTTATAGTACCCCAAAATTTTTTGTAAAATTCAGTCAGAAAACTGTCCCTCATATGAACCTTCAATGGATTCATCCCATAAACCACACTTTTAATCTCTTCACATGTAAAATCCTTATCCAAAGAGCTCACCATCTGTTCAGGTAGCATTTTGTACTCCCCTTTCACGATTGTCTCCAAAGCCGTTCTTGGGGGATTGCTAGTTGTGAATAAGGCAGAAAAATATTTCGATATAACATTTTCGACCTCTTCATCTCCCTCTCTTCAACTTCCTTCAGCATCAGTTATCCCTCTAATATAATTTCTCGCTCTCCTTGTGGTTGCCTTAGCATGAAAAAACCTGGAATTTCTGTCATCGTGTTGAATCCAATCGACTTTGGCTCTTTGCTTCCAGTATCTCTCCTCCGTGTTAAGAGCCTTGTTCATTTTTTCTTCTAGTACTGCCAACTTTTTCCAAGAAGGAGGCATGTTTGAGTTACTAGCTTTACGTAAAGCCTTCCTTCTAACCATAATATCTCTATTAAATTCCGTTCTTTTTTACACATTCCAGACAGCCAGTCGGTCTTCGCAAGCTTAAATCTTCCCCATGATACTTCTACTCCTTCTTATGGCACTCCTTAAATATCTGAAATTATATTTTTACACTCTGCCTCGTCGGTCCAACAGTCTTCGTAAAAGAAAAGTTGCCTCCCTTGTCTTATAATTCCTCTTCTTCATGATTGTTGTTCCTTAAAGCCATGGACCAACGGCCTATGATCTAAGCCCCAAAATTTCAGATTTTGAATGGAATAATTCGGGTACATATTTTTCCACCTACTGTTTAACAAGCCTCTCTCCAGGCATTCCATCACCATTGCCGATCTTTCCTTCTTATTGCTCCAGGTAAATGTAGGCCCTGTGTACCCCACATCCTCCAGTTTGCACTCATCCACCATCTTACGAAAATTGGCCAAATCCTTCCATTTCTTCTTGGCTCTTCCATATTTCTCACTATCAAACATAATTTCATTAAAATCACCCATACAGACCCACAGGCAGTCAATCATTCCTGCAATCCTTTTTAACAATGTCCAAGAGTGGCTTCTTTGTGAAGAGTCAGGATTTCCATAGAAGCCCACATTATCTCTGAGAACGCCCACATCAATGTGTGATTGGGAATAAGACACTAAACTAATATCTATGTTGCTATCCCAATACAAGCAACGACCCCTTGATTTTCCACAACTGTCGATCACCAATTTTCCACTGTACCTTAAGCTAACCCTTCATTTCTCCATTTTTCCATGACCACACCTAGTATCTATTAAGAACATCACCTCCGGTTTCACCTCTTGCTTGTGTTACCACAGTATATTGAACGCTCGAGAGCTCCCCAACCCCCGAGCGTTCCACACGAAGATCTTCATTATTCCTGACGGACCGATATGTTTGATTTTTGTACACTGTTTGCTGCCACTAAAACCTATGTATCAGTAATAGTAGCCGTTGGAATCTACTTAGAATTCTCGACATCAAGAATTTCACTAACCTCTCCTCTTGTCGCTAATTCGTCCCTTCCTACCTTTTTTCTTTTTACCATGTCTTTTTCTTCCATTGTATTCATGCCTCTCCCATTTCTGTTTTCCTCGTTGATTGCCTTGTACTGACTGCATTCTTCCTTCTGCATACTCACTCTAGCCTTCTTCTTCGATGCTCGGAGATCAATGACAAGTGCTCCCTCCGATCTTTTTCCCAGTTCAATCCCTAGATAAAATTGTTTATCCAGCGATGAAGAAACCCGGTTCACCCTCTTCCAACGTTTCTTATTTTCTCTATTATGACAACCCATTAGTTTTAGCATCCTCTAGATCCTGAGATATTTCTACGTTTTCAAGCCCTGGTTGTTTCATTTTATCTTCTTTAGAATTCATAATCACCTTGATGGGCTCTCATTAACCCAAGTCTGCTTCAGCATTCATAGTCTTCGGCTTTTCTTGATCCAAGTCTTTTTTAGTATCCCCTTTAATGACTTTATCTTGAGATACAGCCTGACCCAATACTATAGAATTTAATTTAATACTGTCTCCCTCACCGCCCTTTGTATTTCTCAACCTTTGGCCTTCTCTTTCAATGTCGCAAGAATCAATACACATGGTTGCGCTGTATTCCTCTTCTCTATGTTTATTCTTCCTAGATTGAACTCCCTTATTCTCCTCGAGACTCCCACTATAGCTATCATTGGAAATCAAAGGACACTTCTTTTTTTCCCGCCATAATGATTTGGATGTTGATCCCTTCCGATCGCCGAAATTTTTCTCTCAGAAACTCTTTGAACTTCTCCAAAATTCTTGTGATCATCCATGTTTTACCCGATTTTCTTTTACACCATGCGACCCCAGAAGCATACCCTTGTTTCCATTCTCCTGTTTTCCAAATCGGTTCTGCATTTTCTTTGGAGGCTTCCTGTTCGAAGCCACATACACAACCGATAATTTGCCTCCGACGTCACCTCCCGGGTATCCCCTTCAAACGGACATTCATGTATACCATGGCCAATTCTTTTGCATTTGTAACAATATTCAGGTAGTCTTTTGTAACAAATGAGCATCGTAATGACCTTCCCGGTTCCCATAAGATCGACTCTGAGGCTTCTTACTAAAGGTTTTGAGATATTGACAGTGACCCTAATTCTCAAATAACGATTGTTCTCTTCCTTGGCACTTTGGTAGTCTCCAAATCCACTTCCTTGACATCTCCAATCAATTTTCCTAGGAAGAGGCCTATCTCTTCTGACATACATAGAGGTGGTATTTTGTGTATCTGTATCCAAAATTCCACCTTGTTAAATTCAAGATTGGTAATATCCCCATCAAGCGGCATCTTCTCCAGTACCACAATTGCCTTATCAAAGTTCAACAGTCCACCATTAATAATTCTATTTTGATCCTCCATATTAAAGAACTAGAACTTGAAAATATTCCCCTCTACCCATTCAATATCCACCCCTTCACTCAGTTTCCATATCATGTTAAAAACTCTAACAAAAGCTTCCTTGTTCACTAGTGTGTTGGTCATTATCTTTCCCATCAAACAGAATGCAAGCTTACGTTCCCTCCTAGTTTTCATACCTTCATCTAGATATTGAACTGGGCCTTCCAATTTTTGTATCCATAACGCACTACATAACCTCTCAAGTTGTTTGATAAACAGGAAGGAAAGAAAAGATCCTTTATCAATTTTACTATTTTACCATTATATTATATTTTATATATTTTTAAAAAATGGATAAAATTATAATTTTAAATTACCCAATAGCTTTCCCCTCTTTCCCTCCCATTTCCTCCCACTTTTGGGAGATAAAAAATGGTGGGTCTCACACACAACATTTTCCTTCCACTTTTTCCTCCCCTCCATTTTTCTCTCCATTTTCTTCTCCCTTTGCACTCCACCCATTTCTTTCCTCTCTCTTTTCCTCCTACCAAACATACCCTTACTATTTATATGTCCTCATAATCAGATATTTATTGACATCCTTTCAAAATGACAAGTTTGCCCTTGTAAAGTTAACATGACCGTCAGTCAAGACGTTGGTCAACGAATCTGAGGGGAGGTTTGTGCAATTTTGGCAAACATTGTCGCTCAATGCAATATTATATAAACTCACGGGCAGTTTGTGTAATATTCCCAAAAAAATTAATTTAAGTTTTTTAGAAATTTACCTATTTAATATTTATCCTTATTTAAGGAATTTCTAACTATTGAGGTTTTTGTTAACTTTGGTTAACTTTTGAGACACATGTCATAATGTAAGGTGGAAGTAATACTCACATGCTATTAAATGAACTCTTTTTGTATATATGGAAATTCACAACTACATATACTTTTTAGATATATATGGAAATTCTTGTTGTTCAGTCGTATTTATATCTAGTAATTTAATTAATTGCGTCAAAATTCATTATCCTAATCCCACTAAATTCACTTTGTATTTATCTCAATAATATTTTTTATGTCATTTAAATTAAATAAATCCTAATAATTTCACAACTAATAAAAAATGGTGCCGATATTACCATCTATAAAACTAATTAGTACACCTATGTCTAAAATTTATAAAAAAAAAATCGTTACTATAAACACTAATCCTAGTGCCAATAGTACCCCTATTGAAATGAGTATATTCATTTCATTTATAAACCCTCTTGTATTATTAACACACACAATTTATAAAAAAATAAAATAAAATAAAATTATTTTTGGAATAAAATATTCTTCTAATGATGGTCAAATTTATTATTGGAAATGTCTCGAATGTAAGATGTTATATATATATATGTATATAATAAATTCGATGTTTTTTTTTTTTGGGAGGGACTCAAACTCGCAATCTATTTTTGGAATAAAATATTCTTCTAATGATGGTCCAATTTATTGTTGGAAATGTCTCGAATGTAAGATGTTATATATATATATATATATATATATATGTATATAATAAATTCGAGGTTTTTTTTTTTTTTTTTTTTTTTTTTTGAGGGGGGACAAACTCACAATCTCATAATGTAGGTGTGAGGGGTTTACCACCGAACCAATCTCATCTCGTCAAAATTATAATATTTAGCTATAATTTTCTTATATATACAACTATCTTAAAAATAAAATAAAATAGATATTCTATCACTTTTTTTGTTTATCGATAGAGTTCAAAATTAGATATTAAAAAAATAAATAAAATAAATAAATAAATAAATAAAAAGAGTAAACAAATACCTACCTATGTATGATCAGAGTCCTTTGAAAATTCTTTATCCATTACTTTGTTATATGATAATCATGTGATGATGAGAAAGTTCGATACTTGAAATAAAATTAGAGTTTAATTAGGGTTTATCATAAAAATTAGAGTTTATCATAAGTTAGGGTTTATCATTTAAAAAAAAATAAAGAGATATAGTTGAAGATATAAGTGTAATTAATGAGTGTATATAGTATTTGATTTATTTTTAATTAAATTAATTTGTCCTTAGTGGTAAATTTCTATTGGAATATTTTTATAATTAAAATTTTTAATAAAATATTTGTGTACTAATTAGTTTTATGGATGACAATATCGGTATCTAATAAAAAAATTGTCATTGGAATCCGCTCTCTAAAATTGTAAAACATTTTCTTTAAATTTTGAGAAATTTTTTTTTTTTTTTTTCTTCTTGAAAGGTTATTGAAAAAAAAATAATAATAAGAGAACTTCCGATTTAACCGTATGTAGATTCAAAAGTTAAGTGAAGTAGTCTTATGAATCTTTAATCACACAAAACATGATAGCCTTTAGGCTTCGCGCTTGAGTGTGATGATACCAAACAATTGATTGAGTCTAACGAAGTTTGATTTGATTTAGATTTAGCAAAGTTGCAAGTACTTTTAAATGATTAAATTAATTTGAGTGCATGAAAAGATAAAGAAGCATTAATCAATAAGTTGCATAATTATATGAAGAAGCTGCTCAATTTAAGATTTCAGTATTATGTGATTAATGTGTAATATTTGCTTAGATTTGCTAAAGAAATTTATTAATTAAGCAAAACCATAATTTAAATTCATTGTTAACTAGATTATACCTAAGGATCATTAACATGTTTTCAGATCTTTCTCTTGTACCTAATTCAGGGCCAATTTGAGAAGGACATACTCAAACCCACAACTTGATGATGTGAGTATGAGGACAAACTACTATATCAATCTCATCTTGTCTAATTTAGTAATGTTTAAACTTTTAGGGGTAAATACACTCGCAATTGAATTAATAAAAGACTAAATTGCCCATAGTTATTAAAATTTAAAAATGAAGATAATCATTTAATAATAAAAAATTAATTTAAGATAATTATTTCAATTGAATATAAATTAAAAAATTAATTTTAAAATGGAAATTTTTTTTTTTTAAGTTATCTTTATTTTTAAATTTTTTTTTTTACTATTTTTCATGAAAAAAAAAAGGTTTTTAATTTTTAAAAAATTTATCTTCATTTTAAAATTAAATTTTTTTTTAAAGGTTTTAAAATAAATATTTTAAAATAGTTAAAAAGTAAGGGCCTATTTGATTTTTTCACTTAACAACTAGGGGTCGTTTGTTTTTTCCACTTAAAACTTAGGTCCGGTTTGACATTGCTTCTAGACCTGCTTTTGAAACAAAAAGTGATTCTGAATATAGACTAGGGCGTTTGGTAAAATTTTAGGAAAACGCTTTTTGCCTCTTTTTGCCACTTTTAGCTTCTTCAGAATCAGAAAATGAGAAGTTAGTTTTTCTTACTTTTAATAAAAAACTGCTTCTTGTGGAGGTAATATTGAAAACACATTTCTCTTCAAGATTAATGATTTTTTTTACAAACTATTGATATAGAAAAAAAAAATTATGGAAGAAATCAAAAGATTTTTCTTAATATATGTGGCTATAAAAAAAAAAAAAAAAGTAATGATGTGATATGGTCACAAAAAAATAAAACTATTTATTTATTTATTTTATAACATGTTTATGGTCACACAAAAATAAAACAAATTATTTATTTTATAATATGTTTATGGTTATACAAAAATAAAACAAATCATTTATTTTCAAAACATCTTCAATAGTCATTTGTGTCGTTTCTAGTAATTTTGCACCCCCCCACATCACTTTTTACTTACAATTTACTAAACACATTGAAATTGCTTTTGGTTCTCACAACACTTTTAAAAATCAGCTTACCAAACACTCAACTGATTCTCCCACAGCAAAATCAAAAGCAATTCTTCCAAAAGCACAGCAATGCCAAACTGGGTCTTAATGGGTCTGAATCATAATTATTAAGTTATTTTGTTTATTTTTTTAAGTGGTCAAACAATTTAAAGATACCAAAAAATAACTTAAAATAAAAAGTAAAAAATCCTAATTTTTCACTTAATTGCAAATCATTGAATTGCATTAAATGCAATCCAAAATCTTTTCTTCCGATATTATCCTCTATATATAAAATATTTCCAATTTCATCATAATTATATATGGTATATAAATCTTTATTTTAATATATTAATTATTTTAAATAGCTTTAAAAATAAAAAAGAACTATAATCACTTCTCATATTCGTGTTTAATATCAATAATTAATTATAATATTAAGGTGATATATTTATATATATTTTTTTTAGAGTGTTTTGTGTGAGTTTTCTGCTGCCCTTTTTATTATTTTTTTTTTGAAAAACATTTTATTTTTGGAATTTTTTTATTCCATATTTTTATAAAATTGTTTAACATTGGTATAAATGTAAATTTATTTATTTTCAGACAATTTTACTTTTAAAAAAACAAACTTGTTGACAATCCATTCAGATGTGGGGAAAAAAAAATTCTAACCTTTAGACATTTTTAGTAGCCATAAAACCTAGTTGCTTCAAGGCTCAAACAACTCCATTAGAATCCATTTTTTTTTTTCTAGCCATATTAGTTTCACATCTTTTTATTTATTTATTATTATTTGAAGAAATTTTCACATCTCTTTTACTTGCTCTTCAAAATAGAATAACATTTATATAATTTTGAAATATTATTAATGACTAAATGATTTTGGTTTTTAATTATTCAATTACTTTTTTTAGTTGTCTTTAATATATTAAAATATTGTAAATATGTAACAAATAATAGTTGAATGGGTATAAATGTAAACATATTTATTTTTAGATATTTGTAACTTAAAAAAATACACAGCTTATCACTTATATTTAGTTTTTAGTGAAAAAAATCAAACATGTTATTAACTTTTTAGTCTTCACTAAAATTCAGCACTGTTCAGTCTTCAGACAAAAAATCAAATGCAACCTAAGTATATAGGAGCTATGGAATTATTTTTATTTTTAATAACTTACCTTTACAAATTGTAAAAACGAAGAAGGATTAAATTAAAAAATGAAGATAATTTAAAATTTTAAAAATAGTTTTTTAATTTTCCATTTTAAAATTATATTTCATTAAAAAGATTATCTTTAATTAATTTAATTTAATTTTTATTATAAAATGATCTTCATTTTAAAATTAAAATTTAAAAATAGTTAAAAAGTAAGTATTTATGAGCTATGAAATTATTTTCATTTTTAATAACATACCTTTACAAATTGTAAAAAAGGATTAAATTTAAAATTTTAAAAATAGTTTTTTAATTTTCCATTTTTAAATTATATTTCATTAAAAATATTATTTTGAGTTAATTTAATTTAATTGTTCATTATAAAATGATTATCTTTAATAACTAAGGGTAATTTAGTCTTTTAATTAGTTTAATTTTAAAAGTATAGGAAGTCTGAGTAGATAAATACATATTTTCTGATTAGCTATGTTTATACCAAACTTCAAGGGAAGTAAGTGTATTTACCCCTAACTTTGAAAATATATATATTTGTATATATATATATATATATATATTTATAATTTTGGTAAAACAAAATGCGTGTTTTTTTTTTATTCACATTATTCAAGTTTTGTTTTGTTTTTTTTTTTTTTTTTTTAAAAAAAGAAAGAAAGAAAGAAAGAAATTACGATAAAAGTGTCTACATGTTAAATTAATAAGGGTAATATAATCCGTTTAAAAAATCATTATAGATTATTTTATAATCACTTTGGAAAAGTAACCCATAACCCCTTTTTCACAAGTTCCATAGTGAAGCCAAAATTATTAAATAATACTTTCGAGTACTTTACCAAACACTTATTAGTGTCAAAATTATGAAAAAGATAAAATTTATTGTCCATAAATTATCTATTTACACTATAATTTAATTTCTTTTATTAATAACAATTTTAACCTGAATTAAATTTACTAAACAAGATAAAAAAAATTCTGAAGACACTCCAAACTAATTAAATTATTAAAAAAAGAAATTCACTCTCCTAAATCATTAGATTAAATATTAAGTATTAAACTCTCTCCCTAAATATGTTATTACCATATTAAATACTCTCTCTCTCTCCATTTTTTTTTTTTTTAAAAAAATCATATCTCTATACTTTCTCGATCAATCTCCGATTAATAGGTAAAGAACAAAAACTTATAAACATTTTGGTTTTTTGCTAACAGTAATATAAATATAAATATATATATATATATATATATATATTATATTTTTTTTTTTTTTTTTTAACTTAATTTGTTGTAATTTGATTCGATTAAACTCTGAATTTCGAAGACTAATGAATGGTAGACATTTTCAGAGAAATTAGAGATATGTATTGGAGGAGAGAGAGTTTAATATGGTAATTACAAATTTAGAAGAGAGAGTTTAATATGTAATATTTAATCCAAAGATTTAGGAGAGATAATTTCTTTTTTTAATAATGTAATTAAAAAAAGATTACTCCTCAAATGAATCTAAAGCTATGATGGTTCGTCATAACTTTTTTTTAAAATAAAATAGAGTGTCTTTAGAATAGGAGTGCGAAAAGACAAAAAGGATAATCTTAGAACAAAATGAAGTATCTTTAGAATTTTTTTAAATTTAAATTTTGAGAATTAAGTATAAAAAGAAAAAATTGGATTGTCAAAAGTCGCTATCTATTTTATAATCACTTTGGAAAAGTAACTTCTCACCCGCTTCTAAAAATTTACCGTAGTGAAGCTAAAATTATTAAATAATACTTTTGAGTATTTTACCGAACACCTATTGGTGTCAAAATTATGAAAAAGCTAAAATTTATTGTCCATAAGTACTAACGAGCCTCTTGATTGATTGAGACTTAAAATTATGTGGCTTGATGGTAAAAAATGTTATTTTATCCTAGTAATACCTTAGGTTCGAGTCGCTTTACTGGTAAATGATGTATCATAAAAAATAAAATAAAAATGAAGTAATCTCAAATAGGCCCTTATATTGATTGTGACTTAAAATTTTTATTTGCTAATCAAAACCAACCTAGATTGTCTTAGATTATATTAGTGGAAAAACAGCAATAAAACTAAATTTATAGGTTAAACTATAAGTTTCCAAAATATTTGTTAATTTTCTCACCGAAAGGTCTAAAACATGGATGAGATACTAGCTAGATGTTATGGACTTAAAGTTTGCGTAGCTAACCCGTGTGGCACTTAGACAACATTATGGCAATGTTACTAAGTAAGTCTTGCTTTGTCACTCTCACAAACACTAGAGAGACTAGAGAAAACGGAATAAAAAGAGCTTGGTTGGAAATAAGGCAAGTTTATATTGCTATTAAGAAAGCTTTACAATGCTTGAAGGCTTGGATGCCTTACAAATGGGAGGAGTTAGCTATTTATAGAGTGTCATCTCCTCAATGAATGGCTAGGATCACTTTGATCCAATGGTGGAGGTTTTGCCTCCAGAAATATCTATAATGTTCTAGAATTCTCTACATGTATTTACATGCCTCTAGAATTCTATACAAATATCTATATTAATCTAGAACATTCCTACATGCATCTAGATATGTACATGTGTTTAGATCCTTCCTACAAGTATGTGCAAGAATGATCTAGAATGCTTTGTGTGGCTAAAGACTTCCAGAAGCATCCGTTATTATACTTTTCCGGAGATCTCTAGAATGTTCCAGTAGCTTGGCCTTGTTTGTGGACTTGTTAGGCTCCTTGGATGGAATCCGGATTTTGGATTTTATGGGCCGTGACATCCTCCCCCGCCTGAATTCGTGATGACCTCGTCACGTTGGCGTTGTGTATGCTTGAGTCTGCCACAGATTGCATCCTTCGGACGGGTGGACTTCATTTGGGGAAGCCTCTCGTGAAGGATCGCCTTCGTGTTAGGAGTCAGACGTATGTTGCGTTCCATCGACTCCTTCGGCTTGGTGCAAGTAGGCTTGCATGGTTGAAAAGGTAGTTTGGCATTTGTTGCGTCTCCCTCCGTTGTTTTTCGTCATTGCTTCCCATGGCTTGCACGTTTCCTCTTCTTCGGAACTCCTTCGATTGGCTTGTTGTTCTTCGAAAAAGTGGGAGAACTTGGCTTCTCCACAAGTTGTACGATGGATAGCATTGAATTTTGACTTGAGTATGTGTTCCACCGGGATGGTGATTTCTTTGCCCCCATCAAGGTTGCTAAGTGAGCTAGAAGCATGTAGGGGGAAAGCGTTGGCTTGGTCGAAGAACGCCATGCTTAGGACCACATGGTAGTCATCTAAGCTAACCGTCGAGAAATCCAGCTTTTCGTTCCATGGCCTTGGGTGGACAGTGACGCCCTTCGCAATGCCATTAATTAGCTTGACCGGAGAGTTAGTCGCTTTGATGGCACATCCTTTGTTGGTAAGCTGAAGTTCAAGTCATTTGGCTTCATCCATCGATAAAAAGTTATGAGTTGCCCCAGTGTCCAACATCGCACGAACTTGCTTGCCTTTGATGGTGGCGCCCACAAACATAAAGCCTCTCTTTGTAAGTATTGGAGGAACGACTCGCCCGTTGAGTGCGTAAATCTATTGGAGAGAACCCATGCTTGCTTGTGACTCGGATGCCTTCGCTTCCTCAAGCTGAGTGATTATGGCATTGAGCATCTTCTGTTTTGGGCAGTCTCGAACCCAATTTGGCTTATTACATATGAAACATGGACTTTTCGGCTTGATTGTTTCGGACTTGCCTTCGTTGGGTTTGTCATGCCGATTGTCACCATTGGGGGACTTGGAATGCTCTTTGTCCGTGCGATCATGGTCTTTGGACTCGTCTCCCCTACTTTTCTCATTGATATCTTTCCGTTCTTTGGGCTGGGTGTAATCGGCCATCGACTCTACTGCGGCAATGGCTGTGTCTAGATCTTGCACATTCAACCTTTCCAACTTCATTCTTGCCCAATCTTTAAGGCCATCCATGAAGTAAAAGAGTTTCTCTTTATCGGACATGTCTTCGATCTCAAGGATTAAGGCGGTGAATTCCTTTATGTAGTCGAAGATTGATCCCGACTATTTGAGGCAACGGAGGCGACCGTGGGCCTCTTTTTCAGCATTGGTTGGTAAGAATTGCTTCTTGAGTTCTTGCTTGAAGTCATCCCATGTATGGATGGGATTGATCGTATCACCGTACTTGCGTTGCCACCATAATTAGGCGGATTCCAGTAGGGAGGTAAGTGCATTGTTGATCTGGGTAGCATCGTCTTTAACTCCATTGGCTTCAAAGTACTGTTCTAGGCCGAAGAGGAAGTTCTCCACTTTCATGGCTTATCGGTTGTTGCTATAATTGGATGGCTTAGGGATCCGGATAGTGTTGATGCTTGTAGTGGCACCAAATTCAACGGTTGGGCTACTTCGATATGAAGCCCATTCGATGCAGATTTCCTTGACTTCTGCACATACAGCCCGTAACTCATGCTCTACGAATGTGTGAAGGTTGCTGAGCTCCTGGGTGAGGAAGCATAGGTCCTCTTTGAAGCCTTTTTAGAACTTGTGGATCATGGACTTGGTTGCTTGAGTGATTTCGCCATAGTTCGCCTCTAGGCCATCGAGACGTCTAATAATGTCGATCAAGGTAGTCTGCCATCCAGAAACGACTTCTTCCAAGCCAGTCATCCGAGTTTCCAAAGCATCCATAGACGGTCCCTTGGACTTGCCACGCCTAGTGTGGGAGTGTTGTTCCTCACGCCCACTTTCCTGCTCTTCCATTCTAGTAGCAACTTCAATATCGGACACCATGGCTTGTGC
Source organism: Acer negundo (assembly GCA_035582765.1). NCBI lineage: Eukaryota > Viridiplantae > Streptophyta > Magnoliopsida > Sapindales > Sapindaceae > Acer > Acer negundo. The sequence goes on along the minus strand of CM069241.1, from coordinate 13,046,407 downwards.
ACACTGCTTGGTTGCTTGACGACGAGGCTTTGATACCAACTGTCACGGGCTTAAAGTTTGCTCAGCTAACCCGTGCAGCACTTAGACAACATTATGGCAATGTTGCTAAGTAAGTCTTGCTTTGTCACTCTCACAAACACTAGAGAGACTAGAGCAAAGGGAATAAGAAGAGTTTGGTTGGAAATAAGACAAGTTTATATTACTAGTAAGAAAGCTTTACAATGCTTGAATGCTTGAAGGCTTGGATGCCTTACAAATTAGAGGAGTTATCTATTTATAGAGTGTCATCTCCTCAATGAATGGCTAGGATCATTTTGATCCAATGGTGAAGGTTTTACCTCCAGAAATATCTACAAGGTTCTAGATTTCTCTACATGTATTTACATGCCTATAAAATTCTATACAAGTATCTACATTAATCTAGAGCATTCCTACATGTATCTAGATATGTACATGTGTCTAGATCCTTCTTATAATCCTTCTTATAAGTATGTGCAAGAATGATCTAGAATGTTTTGTGTGGCTAGAGACTTCCATAAGCATCCGTTGCTAGACTTTTCCGGAGATCTATAGAATGTTCTAGTAGCTTGGCCTTGTTAGGCTCCTTGGGTGGAATCTGGATTTTGGATTTCGCGGATCGTGACATAGAACTCTAGAAGGGCCCAAATTCCGATCACATGGTAGAGTGTACTAAGGCCATGTTTGACACGCTGTATTTGATTGTATTGGATATTATTGTAGTGGACTGTATTAGTTATATACAATCTTGTATTTTGTGACATTTCGTAGTAGACTGTATTAAGTTATACAAAGTTTGGATACGATTTTTGTTTCCTAATATTTTATTAACTAATAAAATTAATAGATTTTTAGAATAAAAAATAATATTATAAAGCATATATTTATTGCATTATATTTTTAAAATAATATTTAATATTCTTATTATAAAAATTGAATTTTTGAAAATTGAAAAATTCTATTATTAAAACTAAAAAAAAAAAATTGAATAAAAATTATTGAAATTAATCTTCCTAAATATTTTTAATATGTATGATTTAAATAATTATTTATATTTCATGATACAACACAAGTTTCTTATATTTTTCTAATATACATGATTTAATATTTAATATTTGATTTGGAATTTATAATAATAATAATAATAATAATAATAATAATAATTTTTATTTTTATTTTTATTTTTATTTTATAAAATTATTATAAAAAAATATTTTAATTAATTTTGAATTTTTTATATAATTATTTTGTTTCTTTATATAATTTGATTTGAAATAATAATAATAATAATAATAATAAAGTTACCTCCAACTTTAATACAACTTAGACCCACCATTTCACTAGATATTGGATAATACAATGTCTGATGCATTAGACACACTGTTTATATTAATTAATACAATACAATATGACTGGCCAAACACATGTATTGTATTATGTAATACATTTTAACTCTCTTATCCAAGGCTATATAGTGAAACAAATAAGCCCTAAATGCTTACTTTAGGAAAAAATGATTTTTTTTTTAAAAAAAAATAAATAAATTTGTAAGACTATTTATTGAGGTTTTCATCAAAAAACTTAGCTTAACCGCAACTTTCCAAATCTCTCAAGCTATAAGTTATAATGCTTATCTTTACATCCACTCTTATGAAAATATTTTCTTAAAGCATCACAAATGCTACAATGGATTGTGAATATGTCACATAGGACAAATAGATATTGGGTTCAAATATATCTCTCCAATGGAGTTATTGCTACTCAATGTCAAACTGATGTGACAAAAAAAATTATAGATACTGTCAAGTCGACAACTATTTTGTAGGTTGACTCATTATTAGAGATAAATATGAAACATTATTAAAAAAGTTGCTTGATTAGAAATACAATAAAATAATAATAATAATAATAATAAGACATGTCATTAATAAGTTAATATTTTAAACAGACACATTGAAAACATATTTTTCATTTGGCTGTCTATCAAATATACTTCTATGTCATATAAGAAGCAAGTCTCTCAATATTATTGACATATCAACAATTATTGAAATATAATCCACTTTTACATCGAAGATCTTATATTCCTTCGATAATTTATTTGTTACGGAAAACACTCCTCAAGTGAGGAGTATTACTAGAGGGATTTATAAATCCAAGTCTGAATATCACTTGGTATATTTGTGGTGATTATAGGGATAACAATTCTACCCTTGGATACCTCCCACAATGGACGAGTATGGACATCGCAAAAAGGGTTTGCGAGAAAGTATGAATTTGAAAAGCCATAATATGAAATCAATATTCAAACCCTACTTGCATAACTGCTTCAATTAAAATACAGGGAGATTCCCAAAACTTTCCCTGAGTTTTGTTTTGTTTTTTTTTTTTTTTTTTTTCCAAAAACAACCTTCTAGTTTCGAATTTAGTTGAAAACCCCTGTCTATGAAGTTTTTGGTACATAATATGGGGTTTTTTTAAATTAAATTTTGAAACTACAAAGTGTGCTTGGCATAAAATAAGGGGGTTTTCATATAAAATCAAAACTAGAGAGTTGTTTTTTAATAAATGGTCAAACCTCGCAAGTCACACCTCAGGAGGTTTTGCAATTCTGCCTTAAACTTATATAATATATATATAAATATACAGTTTTTCTCTCACCAGGAACGGATTGGACTTTTAATATTATGATGAGACTTTTGAGTCATTGATTAAGTTTAAGAAGACTTTGACTTGACGTCTTAGTTGAATTATGTGAATCTAATGGTTGAGAGTTGTGGAACTGATATAAATAAAATCAGTTCATCCTGAGGAAAGAAAAAAAAAAAAACATATATATATATATGGGTCAGGTTATATCAACTCAAATTCCTGACTCAATTTTTTGACTTCGATACCTCAACCATTGGATCAAATTTCTAATACAATTTTTTGATTTCAATATCTCAACCATCCATATGCCCATATGCTATTTAATCTTATGGTTGAGATATCGAAGTCAAAAAATTGAGTCAGAAATTTGAGTTAATATAGTCTAACCCTATATATATATTTATTTATTTATAGAAATTGCTAAAATGACCACATATAATGTGTAAAATTTGTTTTTAACAACATACGGAAGTATAATTGTTTATAACCACATTAAAAAAAAAAAAAAAATCGGTATATATACGTAAATTACAAAAATATACCCCAACATCAATTTTTCTATTTTCTTTTGTTATTTTTTTTTACCGTCTTCTTCCTTCTTCTCTCCCTTCTTCCTCATTGAATTCTGATTGTTGTTCTTGCAAATTGAACACCAATGGCTGCACCATTGTTGTTTCTACAAATCGACATACTAACCAGAGGATGGTTTGATCTCAAAATCGCATTGAAGATTTGAAGAAGTGATTAAAGAAAAACTTTTGAGATTTGCTCTAAATCGTTTGTGTGTAAATATCTTTCATTTGTTCATTAATTGAGTTGTAGACAATTACTTTAACATGGTTTTAGCGTTATTCTATCACTTTTATGTGTGTTTTGTGAAGAATCAAATTAAATAAGGGCACGTCTTGTAACGTTTTTCAAAGTTGTTTTTGTTTTTCGAAAATAAAAATGAAAATGAAAACAGCGTTTTTAATTTCAGTTTCAAAATCCAAAAATGCATCTGGTAGCACATCCTGGAAGCTGTATTCCGAATATGAACACGTAAAAAATGCGTCTGGTAGGTTATCCGAAAAATTTCAAACATTGTAATTTTCCTAATATTTTTTCTTTTTTAATTTTTTAATTTGAGTAAAACGTGGGTCAATAATTCATCTAAATCAACTATGCCACCCAAAAATAATTCTCCAGACACCTGATTAATCTCTACCTACACCCATTTAAAAATTTTACAAATCAATTACCAACCACCTTAATTCCATCGGTTTTCATCAAACTTATGTTATTACTTCTTATACCTGATTAAAACCCAAATAAAAAATCAAATGCCCTTATCATTACTTGGATTCGTTTTGAATCTAATCAACCACCGTGGGGCTCTTCTGTTTGTTTTTGCTAGCTATTGTTGTGTTTTGCTTTCCTGTTTGCTTTCTTTTGCTGCTATGTTTTGTTATGCCCAGTTTTTTCATGTTTGTTGCTCTGTTTCGTTGTAAAAAGAGTGTCTCTGGCCAGCAACTATAATTGATCATCACTTTTTGAAGTCAAAAATAAAATTAAATAATAAACATAAATTACATGTTGTGCCCAGTTTTATTTTTTTGGTCACTACTACAAAATTGTTAAAAGAAATCACTTGTTTAAATCGGTTTTTATGTAACCGATTTAAAAAAAAAATTTAGAAATAAGTTTTTATAAAAACCGATGTCTTAAATATTGGATTTTCAAAAGACATCCGTTTTTAGGAAAACCAATATTAAAAAAAAAAAAAAAAAGTTTAGACATTGGTTTTTATAAAAATCAATGTCTTAAATTTTACGTTCAAAAGACAACGGTTTATATAAAAACCGATATTTAAAAAAAAGCGTTTAGACATCGGTTTTTATAAAAACCAATGTGGATTCAAAAGCAAAATTCTACAATGCAAATCTGACCTATGTCCACATTTAAGTACGCATCTCTAAAAATGTTCAATGTTATTTGCTCAAATTTTGACATAAGAAAATAGACATGCAAACAAACACTTTTTAATCAAAAATATTCCAAAAATCGATTTGGAAAATTGTGAAAATGAGTGATGAAAACAGCTCACTCGCAGATTTGCGAATCGCTTATGACATTTAACTGAATAATTGATCAAAATTCATATCGAAAAATTGAAGAATCCAAAATAGACAAAAAAATTTATTTCGTTGCCAAAAGATACAGTTTTAAGGAAAAAATTTACACAAAAATATCTGCAATCGCTTCTGATCTTTGATAGAATAATTGATCATAACTTTCAAAATACCACCCCGAATTTTACGTTATTTATACCGTTGATTTGTATCGAAAAATCAAAGAATTCAGCATGGACGAAATAATTTATTTCATTGCCAAAAGATACAGTTTTAAGGAAAAAGTTTACATAAAAATATCTTCAATCTCTTCTAACCTTTGACTGAATAATTGATCATAACTTTCAAAATACCTTCCAGAATTTTACGTTCTTTATACTGTTGGATACGTATTGAAAAATCGTAGAATCCAACATGGACAAAAAAATTTATTTCTTTGCCAAAAGATACAGTTTTAAGGAAAAAGTTTGCACAAAAATATCTCTAATCGCTTCTGACCTTTGACTGAATAATTGATCATAATATTCAAAATACCGTCCGGAATTTTACGTTCTTTATACCGTTGGATTCGTATCAAAAAATTGAAGAATCCAACATAGACGAAAAAATTTATTTCTTTGCCAAAAGATATAGTTTTAAGGAAAAACTTTGCATAAAAATATCTCTAATTGCTTTTGACCCTTGACTGAATAATTGATCATAACTTTCAAAATATAGTCAGGAATTTTACGTTCTTTATACCGTTAGATTCATATCGAAAAATTGAAGAATTTAACGTGGACGAAAAAATTTATTTCGTTGCCAAAAAATACAGTTTTAAGGATAACGTTTGCACAAAAATATTTCCAATCGCTTCTAACTTTTGACTGGATAGTTGATCATAACTTTCAAAATACTATCCGGAATTTTACGTTCTTTATACCGTTGGATTCGTATCAAAAAATCGAAGAATCCAGCATGGACGAAAAAATTTATTTCCTTTCCAAAAGATACAGTTTTAAGGAAAAAGTTTACACAAAAATATTTCCAGCAGAACATAAAACACACAATAAAAAATGAAATGAAAAATAAACCCACCAATAAAATTTATTTAATATATATATATTTGTAATAGAAATTATAATTTTGATTAGTTGAGTAAATTTAAATTTATCAAACGAGTTTTTTATTTTATTTTATTATTTTTTTTTATTATTATTATTTTAATTTCTAACAACTCATATTGGATATATATAAATATTGTGCAATTGTTTGCACCTCCAATCTTGTAGTTAGGTGGTAAAGGCTTACCAATTTGACTTTGAGATTGCAAGTTCAATTCCTTATAATGACAATTAATCCTCATTATTATCAGAGGTGAGGGCGGGCCGGCGACGGTGGCCAGACGACTGTGTCCGAATGGCGATGTTTTTTCTATTGGGTTTGTAAATCGGTTTTAACTAAAACCGATGTCTTGTCTTTTCCTTGTTTTTATATCGGTTGCTATTTTTCTAAAACATTAAAAAAGACAACGGTTTTAAAATTTTTAAAAACCGATTTCTTTTTGTGTTTTTTGTAATAGTGGGTAAATCTTTGAAAACAAAAGTAATAAAGGAGTCGGCGGTGGCTCCATGGCCGAAGGGGGTGGGATCCTCCTCCGGCCATGGAGGAGCAGATTGGCTCCTCCAAATTTGCTTCCATGGAGAATAGGAAAGGGAGGAGGAAGAAGAAGAAGAAGAAGAAGGAGGAGGATGAGGAGGAGAAGAGAAAAGAAGAGAAGAGAAGAGAAGAAGATGCAGACCTAGAGTCGACGAGTGAAGACTGAAAGAAGAAGAAGATGAAGACTTGTCTTTAATCAGCGAAGAGGAGAGAAAAAAGTGAGAAAAAAAGTTAAAAAAACAAAATGAAAAATAAAATGAAAAACAACTTTTAGATGAATTCCATATTTTCTACTTTTAACACTAGTTTTGTTTTATATTTTGTTATTGTTTTAAAAATAAAATAAAATGAAAAACAAAATGGAAAATGATAACGAACGCGTATTCGAAATCATTTTTAGAAAATAAAAAACAAAAACAAAAACAAAAGTACCCTTGTAAAAGGGTATCGGACAGGCCCTAAGGTTTCATGTTTTTTTCAGAAGATTTCAAGTTTCACCGGTTCGAAAATTTGAAATGTTTACAAAACTTGAAATCTTTTATAAAAACTCGAAATGTTGACAAAACTTGAAATCTTCTTTAAAAACTTGAAATGTTGACAGAAAAAAAAAAAAAAAAAAAAAAACTTGAAATCTTACTATTATTATGAAAACGTATTTTTTTTTTTTGGAAATCAATCTCCTCCGTCGAATGGTGGATTCGTCTCCGGGCTACGACAACGACCTCTTCTCTTCCATCAGCACCAGCGAAGGCGACGACGCCCTCTTCTCCCTCCTCTCTCTCCCTTGTCTCTTTCTCGACTGTTCCAAATTTCTCTCTACTTTTTTTTTATTGGTTTTTGTGGTATTTAAATATGGGTATTTAGGTAATTTTCCAAAAATGTGGTTATTAACTGTTAAACTTTCTTATATGGTTAGAAATGAAATTCTAATGTTTTAGGTGCTGTCTGATAAGCCTTTTTTGCCCTGTTTTGGTTTTGGTTTTCGTTTTCCGAAAACGATTTCAAATTCGTGTTCGTTAACTATTTTTTATTTTGTTTTCAAAAAAAAAAAAAAAAGAAATGGAAAACAAAACCAATATTAAAATTGCAAAACACAAAACATGTTTGAGATGTTTTTCATTTTTTTTTTTGTTTTTGAAAAATATGTACAGCTCTTTTTTTTCTTCTTCTTTTTCTGTCTTTGACTTCTTCTTCATCTCATCTTCTTTTCCTCCTCTTCCTCCACCTCTTCTTCTTTTTCTTCTTTTTCTTCTTCTGCTCTTCTCCCAGAAACATATTTGGAGGAGCTAATCGACTGCTCCTCCAACACCATAGGAGATGAGATCCTCCTCTGGTGTTGTAGGAGCAGATCTGCTCCTCTATGGCTCCATTGATCGATGCTTTGTTTTTTATTTTAGTTTTTTATAATTTTTTTCTTATAATTTCTATTTAATACAAAATAATATTTATTTAATTAAAATTTATTATTTGTGATGAATTTTTTTTTCCTTCAAACTGATTTGTGAAGAATTATTAACCTATTATTTTTATTCAATTTTATAAATTACAATATAAAAATTTAAAGGGTATTTTTTTTATATGAACAGGACATTATAATGTAAACAAAAAATAAAAATTGATATTACAATTTAAAAATATATATTTTCAGTCATTCTACCAGACGTGTTTTTACCATTTTTTTTAGAATACAACTTTCACTATATGCTACCGAACGTGTGTTTAGATTTCAAAATTGAAACCAAAAATATTATTTTCATTTTCATTTTCATTTTTTTTTTCTTTTCAAAAAACAACAAATGAAAAACTCTTACAGGACGCGCCCTTAATTTGCACAAGTGCATCAAAATTTATTGGATATTATTTAGTTAATATTGGACACATAGATGACAAGACATCATTATTAAGAAAAAAAATAAAACAAAGTAAAAGAAAAATGTAAAGGTTAAAAAATAGCCCATAAAATCATTACGGATTTGTTTTTAACCATATATGATCATGAAATCGGATATAATCATATATTTTTAACAATCATTGAAATGCCATATATAAAAACACAAACTCTCTCTCCCCTTCTCTCTTCTTTCTCACATCTCACGACGATGGCACCGCCCGCGGAAGCACCGGCACGACTAGCACTCTTAGGCGCAGCAACAGTGCCACCGAGGCGACCCTTCCTAGCAGCATTCTTCGATTGGAGAAGTAGAGAAAAATAGGGGTAATTACCCTGGTGACCATCGAGTTTTGCAACCACTGTCAAAATGGCCACCAGATAGGGAAATTGATGAAAAATGATCATTTTTGGCAAACATTGTTACACTAATGACCATTCCATCAAATTCCATCAATTTCCATCTAATTTCATCCAATAAGTGGTATTTTGGTAAATATGAAGATAATATTAATTTATTTTAGATATTTTTTGGAAATCAATTTTTTCTTTTGTTTTTTGAAACAAATAATTATATTTAGTGTATACATATACATATAACATATCTCAAACATATATATATATATATATTTATGTGTGTATATGTATATATATAAATATATATTTCTTTTCAACCTATCTCAAATATATTTTATAGAATTTTTAGATTTTGTAACCTTAATCTTTTCAAAAAAGAATATATATATATATATATATTTCAACTTATCTTAAATATGTTTTTTAGAATTTTTAGATTTTGTAGCATTAATATTTTCAAAAAAGAATATATATATATATATATATATATATTTCTTTTTAACTTATCTCAAATATATTTTTTAGAATTTTTAGATTTTGTAGTCTTAATCTTCTAAACAAAAATAGATATATATATATATACACACATATATGTTTGAGATATGCTATACGTATATACACACTAAATATAATTATTTGTTTTTAAAAACAAAAGAAAAAATTGATTTCCAAAAAACATCTAAAATAAATTAATGTCATCCCTTTATTTACCAAAATGTCATTCATTGGATGAAATTAGATGGAAATGGATGGAATTGCCATTAGTGTAACAATGTTTGCCAAAAATGGCTATTTCTATACCAATTCCCCATCTGGTGGCCATTTTGATAGTGGTGGCAAAACTCAATGGCCACCAAGGTAATTACCCAAAAATAATAATAATAAAGCCCTTCACAGTGTCATTGTTCATTGAAACGTTTGACATTTCACTTTTCTCCAGAAGGGGATGTTTCGGAAATTTTCCTGTAAAAAATTAAAAACAAGGTTTTTGGCCTTTGGTAATTTTCTGTTAAAAGAAATCAAGGTTTCATGTTTTCAACGTTTTTCTACTAGGTTTTATGTTTTTTTTTCCAAGGTTTTATATTTTTTCTCTTGATTTTACATTTTCAACGTTTTTCTTTCATGTTTCACGTTTTTTTCTCTAAGGTTTCGCATTTTCTTTTCAAGGTTTCACGTTTTTCCAAAATTTACGTTTTTTATATATATATATAAATAAATAAATAAAAAAATAAAAATAAAATTTTTATAATTTATAATATTTATAATTTTTAGTTATGGACTGAAATAGAATTTACAATTTTGTTATTAACAGTTAAATTTTCTTGTGTGGTTAAAGTTAAACATATATTTTCGATAATCTATACGGTTAAATTTAGCAATTTTGACGATGAAAAATGCTAGAACCTATATATGTAAAGCAGTATACTAGTAATCGTACAATAGTGGAGAATATGATATGATCAAAAGACAGGAGTGGCTTCTGAAATTAGTAAAATAAGTTTCAACTGTATAAGGCTCGACAGCAACACAACTAACAACACGCACTAAGTCTAAATCTGTGATTCTGATGAGCTTAAAGCAGTGCAAGTGGATGTCACTGCACTCTCTGCTTCCTGACTGCAGTCTGCCATGCAATAGTCACACTAAGTGCTTCACTTTCAAGCCATATATATCAATGACAAAGCTAGCTTGAACTTGGAGTGGACCCTGCCCTTCATTAGGACTGCCACGTGGGGTACAAAGTTAGAGATTTGTCTTGGGGGTTGGGGGGTGGACCCTACCCTTCATTAGGACTGTCACGTGGAGGCAGGGGCGATGTGATCAGGGATTTAGCTTTAGGTGGGAGGGGTGGGGAGGTCAGGGATTTGGCTTGGGGGGTCGAGGGGTTGAGGGGTGGACCATACCTTTCATTAGGACTGTCCAGAGACGAAGTCAGAGATTTAGCTTTAGGTGGATGGGAGCGAAGTCAAGGATTTAGTAGGATTTAGTAGGTGGGAGGGGATGGGAAGGGATGGGAGGTAAGGGATTTGGCTTTTGGGGTTGAGGGGTGGACCATACCCTTCAATAGGACTGTCCAAAAATGAAATAAGAGATTTAGCTTTGGATGGATAGGAGCGAAGTCAAGGATTTAGTAGGTGGCAGGGGATGAGAAGGGATTTGGCTTTTAGGGTTGAGGGGTGGACCATACCCTTCATTAGGGATGGATTTAGCTTGAGAGGTTGAGAGCATCTCCAACCCAATACATTAAAATATTATATTTTGTTATAAAAAGGACATCTTTCTTATACCAAATTTTTTTTCACTCCAATGTATCCACACCAAAAGAGTATCTTTAAAGAATATTCTTTCAATACATATTTATACAATACTAATTAATTTTAATTAATTAACTTATACAATAATAATTAATTTTTTTGGTATAACAATATTATTCTTAAATAATTACTCATATAATGTCAAAAAAATACTAATAATTACTATATTGGTTAAATGTATTAATTAATAATTAACTTTAATAGATTAAATATGTATATCAATATTTGTATACCAATTTTTAAGAACATCTTTCTTATACCAATTTTTTTCCACTCTAATGTATCCACACCAAAAGAGTATCTTTAAAGAATATTCTCTCAATATATATTTATACAATACTAATTGATTTTAATTAATTAAATTATACAATAATAATTAATTTTTTTGGCATAACAATATTATTCTTAAATAATTACTCATATAATGTCAAAAAAATAAAATCTAATAATTACTATATTGGTTAAATGTATTAATTAATAATTAACTTTAATAGATTAAATATGTATATCAATATTTGTATACCAATTTTTAAGAACATCTTTCTTATACCAATTTTTTTCCACTCCAATGTATCCACATCAAAAGAGTATCTTTAAAGAATATTCTCCCAATACATATTTATACAATACTAATTAATTTTAATTAATTAACTTATACAATAATAATTAATGTTTTTTGGCATAACAATATTATTCTTAAATAATTACTCATATAATGTCAAAAAAATAAAATAATTACTATATTGGTTAAATGTATTCATTAATAATTAAATTTAATAGATTAAATATGTATATTAATATTTGTATCATTTTAAAGATCTCAACGAGATTTTTCCAACGGTATATTTTTTAGAAATACATATTTCTATAATTAAATATGAGAGAGTTAAATTAACAATTTTAACAAATAGTAATTATTGATGTGACAATTAAACAAAAAAAAAAAAAGATATTTTGTGTAGCTATAATTTGGTGAGCACCATAGCTGCACTAAATATATTTGGTGTGTTTAGTGTGCTAGTTGGAGGTGAGTTTTTGGTGTGTTTGGTGTGCTTAGTGTGTTAGGTGAAGATGCTCTTAAGGGTGGACCCCACCCTTCATTAGGACAGTCACATGGAAATAGGAGCGAAATCAAGGATTTGGCTTTGGATGGATGGATGGATGGATGGATGGGTGGGTGGGTGGGTGGGTGGGGTGGAGCGCAAGACAAAAATAAATATTCATATTAATAGAAGGTAAACATACTAATATTAAAAAAAAAAAAAATTATTAAAAAACCATATTTAATAGCATCTAATCTCATATATTATGGGCAACGAGACAAAATATACTAATATTAAAAAAAAAAATTATTAAAAAACCGAATTTAATAATGTCTAGTCTCATATGTTATGGTACAAAAAATAAATTGATAAATAAAATAAGCAAGAGCTTTATGAATCAAAATGGGACTCGACGCTCTTTTAAATCTCTAAAATCATCTATAATCGAATCTATATTAAGTTGCTATGTAATTTCTCTTTCAATACACATGCTCAGAGTTTGTAAGAACTTCATCTTCCATCTTGTTGCTAAGCCTAGTATTGACAATACACATAGCCGAAAATGACTTCTAAGTAGTTACAGTTGAAAACGTTTAAATAAATAAACATTTAAATAACAAACTAGTATAATAAATGTATCAAACCTAAAATATTTATTAATTTGCAATCTCGTACATGAAATTATTCGGATAGATGAATCGGAAAATAAGAAGATCAATTTAGTTGTAGCAATAGGAATAAAATTGCTTAAATGAAAAACTGGAGAAAAATAAATAAGTGTGTGTATATATATACACTTTTATGTATAGGAAACCAAATCTTAAAAGAAATATATTTTCTCTTTAATATATAGAGAAATACATAAACTTAGATATAATTGAAATTTTCTTTATTTGTTATAATAATATTATTAAAAGTACATAACATATGTAATCATAAGTTCTTAAAAACACCGCAGTTTAACATGGGTGTGTTGTGCCAACAGGAGCGTAGCTTAGCTAGTAGATGAACGAGCTTGAGGCTTGGGCAAATAACTCCCAAGTCAGCAGCTTAAATACTACCAATGGCGAAAGCTTTCAAAAAATACCTAGTCCTGAATTAATAGATATTGTAAATAAATAAATAAATAAATAAATACACCCATGGGTGTGTTGTTGATAGGTGATATAGGAAAATAATGATAGTTGAATGGGAAAAGATGAATTGAATTTATAAACTCTCCACTTGTGGTAGGAGACACCGTACAAACCAATTAATTAACCAAATAATACCTTACATTCTCCTAGTAGTGCTTCTCTTAAATAGAATTATTGACTACAACTAGATAATGATAAACTCAACAACGATAAACATATAACTAAAGATAAACACAAAGAAACATCCTTCTTATTATCTAATCACGATACTTAGGGTTGGGTTTCCTGATTCTTCGGGAATGAACCCTATCATCTGCCTGCCCTTGGACACGATCCTTTTCCTCAAGGTCGATGTCAGGAAACTAGAGGCGAAGCTGATCAACAGCCTCTCATATGGCTTTTTCAGTGGGTAACGACCTCCATTGCACCAAAGCCTCTGCGACATATTTGCCTCCTTGCCTAATCCAGCGATAATCATGAATGAGCAATGGTTGTAGAATGGGGGGTATTGTCCTCAGAGAAAGGTGGTAGGTTAGGAGTGATCCGAAAGGTATCTCCAATCTTTTTCTTAAGCAAGGACACATGAAACACAGGGTGGATCCGAGCTGTGTCAAGCAGAGCTAACTTGTATGCTACGATGCCAACATGATCAACAATTTGATAAGGCCCGAAGAAATGGCTGGCCAATTTCTGATGAGCTCGACGGAAGAGGCTGCTTTGGCGATATGATTGAAGGCGTAAAAATACCCAATCACCGACTTCATATTCATAATCACGGCATTTCTTGTTGGCCTGCTGTTTCATACGGTTGCTAGCTTATTGTAAATGACCTCGCAATTGTTGTAGTGACTCATCCCTGTCAACCAACTCATTTTCCACCTCGGCTACCACCGCTGACCTTGCCATGTAATTCACCAAATTAGGTGGAGGGTGACCATATATAGCTTGGAAAGGAGTCATAACAAGTGACTAATGGAAGGTGGTATTATACCAGAATTCTGCCCATGAAAGGTGACTGCATCACTATTTCGGATGCTGACTACAGAGGTAGTGAGTGTACTGCTCCAAACAGCGGTTGACGACTTCCATCTGACCATCGAACTAAGGATGGTAGGTCGTGCTCATCTTCAACTGAGTGCCTTGGAGCTTGAAAAATTCCTTCCAAAATAGACTCAAAAAAATAAGGTCATGATCACTAACCATGGAACGTGGAATACTGTGGAGACACACGATATGAGTGGTGAATGTTTCCGCAACTTTCTTGGTTGTATAAGGATGTGCCTGAGCCATAAAATGGGTGTATTTAGAGAGACGATCAACCTTCACCATCACTGTCAATTTTCGTTAGACAAGGGAAGATCCTCCATAAAATCCAATGAAATATCTTCCCACACTTGGGATGGAATCGGTAATGGCTGTAGCAATCCGGCTTGAGAGCGAGCTTCCATCTTGTTACATTGGCATACTTCACATTCAATCACAAAACGTTGAACATCCTGTTTCATAGCTTCCCAAAAGAAGGACTAAGCTAAGCGACTGTAGGTGCGAAGAACACCAGAGTGGCCTCCAATTTTGGAATCATGAACTTCTATGAGCAAGGCTGACCGTAAAGGAGAAGAATGAGGAATCACGAGCCTGTTCTTGTCTAACAAGATGACTTCTCTATTGTAGAGATAAGGATGCTTATCAGGTTGGGTCAGGAGTTTTTGGTGCAGGTCTAACAAATATGGGTCGGTGGTGTTAGCCTTACATAATTCAATCTAGAGTTGGCACTATAGACTGCTAATAGCCATGAGTTCAACACTTTGTGGTGGAGTGAGGTTCTCCTCTTTTGATCCCATGGTTTGGTCCGAGTGAGTTTGTGGTCTCTTTGAAAGTGCATTTGCTGCCGAATTGGTGCTACCCATACGATAAATGATTTCATAGTCATAACTTAGAAGTTTGGATACCTATCGCTGCTGCTCAGGAGATACCACACGCTGCTCTAAGAAAAAACACAGGCTGCGTTGATCTGTCCAAATCTGAAATCATCAGCCCAATAAATAGGGACGCTATAAGCGAATCGCCTCAATGATTGCCAGCATTTCCTTGGAATAAATTGACCAGCCCACCTTTCGTGGTCCAATAGCTTTACTCATGTAAACCAATGGTCAACCGTCTTAAGCTAGCACATGCCCAATTCCTTTGTTGGAAGCATCCGTCTCAATGATAAAAGGTATAGAAAAATTCGGTAGGCCCAACACAGGAGTGATCATCATAGCCGACTTCAATTCTTCAAATGCCGCTTCAGCATCGGCGCTCCATTTATACTAACCCTTCTTGAGGAGATACGTGAGAGGTTTCGCAATGATACCATAATGTTTGACAAATTTACAATAGTAACTTGTGAGTCCAAGAAATCCCCGCAGCTCCGTTACATTCGTTGGCCTGGGCCATGATTGTATAGCGTCAATCTTGTGAGGATTGACCTTGACCCCGTCAACTGTGATAAGGTGCCCTAAGTAATCAACTTCTGTTTACACAAAAGCACACTTGGATGGTTTAACCACAAATTGTTGAGCTGACAAAATTTCTAAAGTCTTCTGGATGTGCAATAAATGTTTATCCCAATATGAACTATACACAAGAATATCATTAAAAAAAAAACAAGAATAAATTGGCGTAAATAAGGTTGAAAAATACTATTCATGGCCGCTTGAAAAGTTGATGGAGCATTGCATAAGCCAAATGGCATCACCTAGTACTCGTAGTGTCCACTATGAGTTTGGAATGCTGTTTTGTGGATGTCATCATGATGGACCTAAATTTGATGATAACCAGCCTGTAGATCCAGTTTTGTAAAATATTTAGAACCATGTAATTCATCGAGCATGTCATCCACTGTAGGAATCGGAGATCGGTCTTTTGCTATCACCGTGTTGACGGCACGATAGTCCATACAAAATCGCCAAGTGCCATCTTTCTTTTTTACTAACAAAATGGGTGATGAAAAAAGACTATGGCTGGGACAGATTAAACCCGATAAAAGCATTTCGGAAACTTGCCTCTCAATTTCAGCTTTCTAGAAGTGAGCATACATGTAGGGTCTTAAGATTGATGGGTCTTGTCCCTTCTTTGAGCACAATGCGATGGCCAAAAGCCTGGCTTAGTGGTAACGACTGTGGCTCTTCCCAAACTTCTGGAAACTTCTCCAAAATAGCTTAAACCTCATCAGGCACCGTGGGACTTGTTCCAAAATGAACCGCCCGGACAGCTATGGTAAAGACTTCCCCACCCACTACAACTTCACATCCCATTACTACATTACTAATGGCCTGCCCTTGAGTAGTACTTTGAGCAACCGACTCATACACTAGATTACCTTTAGTGATAGTCATGGATAATTTTCCCCAATCACACACAACTGGTCCAAGCTTCTCCAACCATTAGATGCCCAACACCACATCCAACCCAATCAATTGCAAAGAATACAAAACCACCTTAATTTCTAAGCCTTGTATCATGATACTTACCCCTTCAAACTTCTCTGTACAGAGTAGGCGTTCCCATTGGCTACCGTCGCCCAAAATTGCTCGATGGGCTTGACTGCCAAACCAAGTAGCTACACCATTCATCGGTCAATGAAATTGTGGGTCGATCCGCTGTCCACCAAGATTAACACTTTTTGCATCCAATTTGGCCTGTCATCCTCATTTTACGAGGCCCTGTGTATACCGCTAGAGCATTTAGTGAAATCGGAGGCCCTTCTTCTTCAATTAGTGTGTCTTCATCCTTTGAGTTTACCATGTCACCCAAAGAGTTCTCTCATCTATCCGCTTCAGCATCGAAAATGAACCAGCTGCTTAATGGCACAGCGATGACCGGGTGTGAAACGTTCATTGCAACTAAAATAAAGTCTTTTGCATCTCCTTCCATGACAACCTCTTTGTAGTTGACGATCCCGGAGTCGATGACGTAAGGGCTTTGGGCAGATTTGAAGACAGATTGGCCCCGCTATAGACTGGTTGTAGGGTATTCCAGTTCGATTCACTTCGAGCTGGTGGTTTCATGCATGCCAGTTGCTCTTCCTGCATTCGAGCTAGACTAATTGTATCCGGAAAAATGCATGGTTTGAACATTTTTACAGCTGCTGCAATATCAAGGTGTAATCCTCTCAGAAACGTACCAATCAAAGCCTTTTGGGGCCATCCCACCACACGATTGGCTAGTCGTTCGAATTCAGTTTGATATTCACGTAAAGTGCCCTTCTGGACGACATACAATAATGCTTCATCAAAATCTTCATACCCCGTTGGCCCAAAACGAGCAAGCAATTCAGTCTGGAAGATCTGCCATGTAACCGGTTGATTCTCTTCTTCTTTATAAACTTTCTCAAGCCATTGTCACCATTGATTGGTTTCCCCTTTTAAGTAAAAAGCAGCCAAAGGCACCTTTTGGTCTTCAGGTGTCTGTTGGTATGTGAAATATTGTGTCACACAGTTCAGCCACACAACGGGTTCATCGCTGGTAAAACGGGGGAACTTCATTTTGACTGAAAATCTTATGAAATTCTGATGGTCTTCCCTTTGGCGGACAGGAAGAATATTACGACTTGTGGAACCACGCTCATCATCTCCACCGTTATGCGAAGAGTGGGCCAATAGTTCACTCAAGGATCGTTCAATTCCCTTGATGGACTTCTCCATCTCTTGAGCATCCAACATCGGTTTTTAGATTCTACTGTCATCGCTTTGATAAGTTCCTTGAGTTCGCCCATGTCCCCTTCAAGCTTCTCGATACGATCCTTCTGGGTCGACATTGTTCTGATACCAAGTTGATAGGTGATATAGGAAAAGAATGATAGTTTAGTGGAAAAAGATGAATTGAACTGATAAACTCTCCACTTGTGGTAGGAGACACCGTACAAACCAATTAATTAACCAAATAATACATGACATTCTACTAGCAGTGCTTCTCTTAAATAGAGTTATTGACTAGAACTAGATAATGATAAACTCAACCACGATAAACGTATAACTAAAGATAAACACAAAGAAACAACCTTCTTATTATCTAATCACGATACTTGGGGTTGGGTTTCCTGATTCTTCGGGACCCTATCAGTTGTCCAATTAATTCATATGAACAAAATTAACTTTCATCTATGATCAATGTTGCTTTGTTTAATCAAGCTGGTAGCTCGTATCCTCACTTGTCAAACATTTCAGCCCTCACGTTACAAGCAATACTTCTTGTGTTCTTGTAATTTTTCACAATATAATCTCCTTCTCAAATGCAATAGGATAGATTAGAATTACATGCAAAGTGATAAGTACTCCCCAAGAGTACATATGAAGGATATAATTACAATAAATTTGGAACAAGAGATTCAAAAGTTTAGTTTTGTAGACAAAATATCAATAAATTAAACAAATGATGAGCAATGTAGGAGTGTAGGACTTTAAACTTTAATGCACTTGAATAATAGTGTTAGACAAATTTGGAAAAATAATCATTTGAAGCATATTAAATGCGTCAGTCGACTACAAGTGCGGAACATAAGGAGATAAAGACAAGATGATGAAAATTAGTCGTTACTTGAAGCTTAGCGAAACAAGAGAGGAACATGACCTATCACAAGTAATTGTTTGTTAATTCTCTGAGCTAAGCTACGTGTTGTTTGTCATCAAGATTGAAGATTGTGAAGTTTTGAAGATATCAAACTATAAATTGCAACATGAAACATGAAGACACCGAAGATCGAAGGTAAAAGTTATCAGGCATATTAAAGTATACATAAACATGCATATATATATGAGTAATTATCAAGTGAGGGATCCCAGATTTATTGAAATTTTCGGGATCCCTCTTGGGCGTTGGATTTCATCAATCCAACGATCAAAAAAATTATGATACTGATCAAGTCATTTCAATACTAGTTTTTGGCCCTCTTTTCCTATGTTTTTGTTCAAGTCTCGTGTAAAATCGAGTATCTAATGGCTCAATGGAGACTTGTGTAGGTATTTATAGTAAAGCAAGGGTATTTTTATCAAAAGATAGAAGCTTTGGGCTTAAAAAGATGAAGCCGCGGTGGTGATGCTGTTCTGAAGGACCAAAACATCGAAGGCCAGAGATTTTCGCAATCCAACTATCATTATAGTGGACGACGACGCTCTTCAGGCAAGACAGCGGCACCAAGTTCTAGAGATATTCACGATCAACTCGTTGTTTTAATAGACCACGTCAATTGAAGATCAGAGGATTTTGCAGTGTTGTTGCTGTTAGGGTTAGGCGCGTAAAGCTATTCTAATGATTTATGTTATTGTGCTGATGTCTTAGCAGACCGCGGTATATCGAGGCAGCAAAATCCCCAAAGATTTCCATAGTCCAGATCTCATTGATCTAGACTGTGTCACTCAACCGTGGTAACTTGCCAGCTCAGTTTTTTAGGTTGGATTTTTCCCTAAAAGGAAACCCATATAAATTCTTCCCATCTCCGAGATTCCTTACATCAGCCACATGAGGAAAACCTTACCCATCAGCCAAAACTCTTCTTTGTCATTCATTTCACCATCACTTTACACACATCTCACCCTACATCATCAAATCCACAATCTTTGGAGAATATTGAAGACAATTAGAAGAATAATCTCAAGACTATCAAGACAAGGGGAAGCTCACATGACCAATATGGGTGGGTTTTCTCTTCACCTCTCATTTCTTTCTTTGTTTTTCATTGATGTGTAACTAATGTGTAAAATCGTGTTATAAAAACCTAACTTGCAAGTGCACAAATCGTGAGATAAGTACAGAGACAAATAGGGATCGTTCCCACGAGGAAAAATGAATTATTGATTAAACTAAACCTAATTAAAGCCAAGAAATTAAAAGTAACCAAGAGATTTTGTTGATGATTGATTAAACTAAAACTAAATTAAATTCAACTAAAGAGAGCAAGTAACAAGAATATGTGAATGCGATCAAGAGGTGAGAGAACTAGGTCATCAATGCTCCCCAACTATGTTTACTCAATGCTTCGAATTGACATGTGAAAAAGATATTAATCAAGTTTTTGGGTTTGTTCTTATCTTTAGTAAAATTGTTACCATATGATCGTTACCGTATGATCATGGGATGAATCAAGTGTTCTCAATTATAATTTACCCATAAATCAATGGCGCAAACTACAATCGAGAACCCATTAAATGCAAGAACTAATGAACCAAAACCTACTTGTATAAATCAATGCTAAGATCAGTTTTACCTATTCAATTGAATAATAATTAAGGTTACAGGTAAATCAATACTCCAAACTTAATTGTTTAATTATCAAAACCCTAAATTCATGTCATCGTATAATCATGCATTAACATAGATAAAGAATTAAGATCTATAATGAATTGAATAAATCAAATCTTGAATTAATGGAAATATAATCAATTCTAACAAAGAGTATTCATAGAGGTCCACATTGATTTCCTAATATGGAGTTAGTTACACATAATGGAAATAAAAAGAGAAGAGAAGTAATAGATAAAACCCATGAAAACCTCCAATGAATTGATCAGATCTTCGATGTTGCGTCTTCTTCGTCTTGCAAATCTTCTATTTGTAAGGTGGATGAGAGGATTGTGTTATGAGTTGTGTCAAGAAGTGTTGTGAAACGATCTGTGGTCTGAGAACGAGCGAGCGATATTTGATTAGAGAAAGGAAGTATTTATATGTTTTCCCAAAAATAAGGTTTTAAGATTTCCTTAGAAAACAAGGTTAGGGATTCTTTCCTAAATTGTATTTCCTCTTATGATGATTGACTCCTATTTTGAGTTTAGGAAGTTTCCTAAACATGTATTGATCTTCTAAATTCATTAGAATTTGATTAGGGAAGTTTTGGAACAGGTCTGGAATAATTCAGAATGGAAATCCGCCAAAAATACATAAAACCGCGGCCTGGGTCGCTCCTTAGGTCACTCGCGGTCCAAATTTTTGTACTATTCCACTATTTTTTGCCCCTAAAGCCACTTGGTAGGTCGTTATGCCAAAGCACAGTCTATGCCACGGTTGACTTTTCTGGCTCTGACCTTCGGTTACTAAATTGATCGTAACTTCCACTACAAAACACGGAATTACGATCCGAAAAGTGCACCGAAAACTAGACTTCCGGGGCTATCAATCCATAGGTAGTATGACACACAATTCAATCGGAGTTGAGAGATATGGGCTCCACATTTTGAGTGATCTGCACCGCCCAAAGTTCAACTTTTTGCTCATTTTCTTCCAAAATAAGATTCAACACCATTTGAATGAAATGTTACCTACACATGCTTAACAAACACATTAAACATCTAAATATCCCGAGAAATAAGCAATTGATTGGAGGAATGAGGATAAAAAAACATAAATAATAAATGACCGATCAAATACCTCCAAACCTATCTTTTGCTAGTGCTCGAGTAAATAAGCGAACTAAAATTAAAAACTAAATCTAGAAACATAAATCCTAACTAAGCCACTTTTGTAGGGAATATAATAGCATTGAGCGTATGCTAAAAGCCTTTAAGCCTCTAAGTGTCCCTAGTAGTAGGAATTTTGTCTCCTAAGGGTTTATAGCTATAACACTCACAAACATATTTTGGTGAAGAACCACATAAGCAAGACGCAACTCAAATGTACCATTCAAAGCCAATGCATGCTAAAGCCAATAGGTGAAGACTAAAATTAAGTCATAAAACTGAATGCATTGCTATATTTTAATGAAAAGCCAAGCTCAAGACATTCTAGCTTTAAAGACATATTCGCCTAATTCGCTTCAACTCTAATTCTCACAAGATGTTGCTCAATATTTCTCACAGAACCTAGGCGAATTCACTCATCAAGCATATGCGAAAGAAGTTATGCATAAGATAATGTCAAGTTATAATCGCATATGAATATATCATTGAAAGAACGCTTGATTTGTATGCAAAAGATCTCATGAAAAGAATTAAACATTATGAATAAGATAAACACATGATTCGCTTCTACTTTCATAGTAAGGATAACCAGTGGATCAAATAGACTTTCATTAAGGTTGTAATGGGGCCATTGGGTGAAGGTTAAAAAAGAACGGAAAATTGGAATTCAAAAACCTAGGATCATACCATGAGAGTCTTCCATTACCTTTCCGGTTTTGCACAAGTCTGTTGGTCTTCATTATAAAAGGGATAATGCCACTTATTGTTGTCCCATTCTTCTAAATTCACCATTCTCTCTTTGTGTCAAACTCCTTTTGAGTGGATAAAAACTTTGCAATCTTAATTGACTTTATTGCAATTACAAACAATCTATTCTCTAATTTTCTCGACACACCATTGATCTTGGTGGCAATATATATTTTTTTATTCTCTTTTTTTATTCTTTTTTTTTTTAATGACTCAACACTTGAGAATCAGAGTTACATAAAATAAGTAACTTTTAGCTTCTAATTTTGGATTGAATGCACCTCTTTCTTTTATCGACCTCTAATCAATTTATGCATACAATTTTACGTGCATATCTATTACATCTTCTTCACAATCTCAAAGCATGATCTCAAGCTATAAGGTATGGTTATAACGTAGGCGTATTTGGGTTACAGTTAATGTGGTGAAGAAAGAAAAAAGGCTAATCAGTGTTTGGCTCCAAACAGGGCTATGGAGCACACACATAAGATATGAAATATTTAAGGCCTTTTAAGTAGTTCAAGCACACATAGTCTAGCATCACTTCCACTAGTTCGCCTTACTCAAGATCAAAATTTAACATATGAAATCTTTCATTATGAAAGTTCTATAATGCTCAATATACAACCTTATCTAATGCTAAGAACCTAATGAGTGTTGAAAGAGTAGAAACAAATAATCCCTCATATCATGTCATTTATGTACAGTTTTGGTTAGTGAACTCACAAGGGCAGTCTCCACTGTTAATCATGGCAATCTAACAAAGCATCATATCCACTATCACACAAGAACATATCATAAGTTTTTGAAAAATGCAATGCAATGCACTACTCTAAGTGGAAAAAATTTAGTTTAAACTCAGTGAATAAAGCATACATTACAACTCTAAAAGAACAAAAAAAAATAAAAATCATCTCAACAAGGAGGACAAAAATTCAAAAACAGGTGACTTTCGAAAACAACCTACGTCTGTTCTTTAATGTATATCTCTCAAATTACTCATAAAAGTTAACCACATTTTAACATAGGATAATAGACATGCAATCACACACTTTCCATTTAGAAAATATTTCAAAATTTGCACTGGAAAAGTGATAAAACAGACGACAAAAACATTGCACGCACCGTTTCGCAAAAACAGGGCATTGCCCATGACCTTCGGTCAAAGAAATATTCATAACTTTTAAACCACAACCCAGAATTTTACATTATTTATACCGTTGGATTCGTATTGAAAAAACAAAGAAGATAACATAGACGGAAAATTTTATTTCTTCACCAATCAATACAGTTTTAATAAAACGTTAGCCTTAAAAAGTTTCAAAACATGTCACTTTTTCACAGATTTGTCAAAGAATGGAAAAATCAAACAACCATGAATTCACACCCCCAAACCTAATCTAAACATTGTCCTCAATGTTTATATAGAAGTGCAAGACAAATAGGGAAAAGATTTGGCAACACAACACAAAACAAAAACATGTAATTGGGAAATAGGAATAGAATTTTACCTTGGTTGCTTGAGACTTGAGATGTTTAGAGAAAAGAGTCAAGAAAGAAGGAAAGTTGAAAGTTTAGAGAAAACCTTATTTGCGTCATTGAATGAACTGATAAGATATTTAAAGGGCACGACCACTGTGTAGGTCGCAGTTGGGTCATGAGTCTGGCAGGTGGTGCATCCCACGGTAATCTCTAGAATTGTCTCACTACATTACCTGCAGTGCGGACAGATGTACCTGAAGGGCAGAATCAGCCGTGAAAGTTTCCAAAGGATTAGTGTGATAGAAACTGCGGCGTAGACAAGTTTTATACGGAGAGGTTTGGGTTGTGAACTTTTTCAGACGATGTTGACGGTAGAAACTACGGTGCGGACAAGGCACCTTAGGGGCGGCATCAGTCGCGAAAGAGTCTAGAAGTATACTGCGATTGGGACCACGGTGTAGACAGCGTTGTCTATAGGGCGGTTTGGGTCGCGAAACATCTTAGAGGTTCACCGCTGTATAAACCATGGTACTGACCTCCATGCCTAAGTCGTGGTAAATGCTGCGGACGTGCAAAAATTGGTAGCTTCAAACCTATTCTTAACTTAAACATGCACCCCATATTAAAAAGCATATGTTCTAAACATTAAACTACAATTTTCGCACACCCCCAAACCTAAATTCAATATTGCCTCCTTATAAAGTTCCAAAACTATAATAAAAATAAATAAATAAAAAAAGACAATACCCAATTCTAGCTAAGGATTTTCAAAACTCAAAATTAAAATGGAATGAAAAGAAAATTGACTTGTACTTAGATAGGTTGTCTCTCATCAAGCGCTTTATTTAACGTTTAGGTGAGACATATGAGAGCGCTACTACTCTTTGTGCTTGGTGAATTCCTTACTACTCAAACCCTAATCTATCGATGAAGAAGTATCAATGACATACTCATCACCAATTTTCTTCTACCTAACAGTTTCACCACGCTCAATTACTTTGAGCTCATCCTTTCTGATCCACATCTTTCTCACCTTTTTATGATTCATTCTTGCATTAATTGATATACTCGTAGCACATTGGTCAAATGTGACCCTTTTTATTGCAATAATGACAGACTAGGCCAAATCTATGGAAATTACCTTCTTGGCGGATGTGATTTGGTGTTAAGGCTTGCTTCCTTATGTTTCTTCTCTTCCTTCTTGGAATTGAATCGACCTTTTGGGTGATGGAATCACTCGACTCATTGGTCAATGATTTGATCTCCTATTCAGCTTTTTCAAGCTTTGCAATGAGTTCAAGTTCCTTAATCTTCATTATCTCTAAGGTTTTATCCCTATGTTCTATTTCATCCTTCATTAATTGCATCCTTCTGGAAAAATCTTCTTTCATCACTTTCATCTCCAGAGAAAGCGTATCTACCTTTAATGACAATTCCTTTTCTTTTTAAAGAACCTTAATTTTTTTCATCGCATCTAAATCAGCGGAAGTGACCCCTTGATTTTCCTCGTCAACTATTTTCTTTGCTTTCTCCATTAGAGTTTCCAGAAATGCATCAAACTTTTCATCAGATGTTGCCGACAAATCCTCTGATTCACACACCTCAGCTATGAAACAGTCAAAAGCACTAACTAGTTTAATCATAGATTCAAAGACATCAACCTTAATTGTTTCATCGAGAATTGTCATTGAGAACTTCCCATTGTGCACTTCTATAATTGCTTTTGCAGTTGCCATGAATGGTCTGCCAAGCAGAATAGGTAAGTCCTTAGCACTTGTTCTTTCTTCTTCCGTGTCCAACATGATAAAATCTACAGGTATGATAAGCTTGCCGACTTGAACTAGAACATCTTCCACAATTCCTCACAGATACCTTATGGATCAATCAGCAAGTAAAAGCTCTATGTTGATAGGTTTAAGGTCACTTAGCCCCATCTCCTTGTATATAGCATAGGGTATCAAATTAATGCTGGCTCCTAAGTGTAGTATGGCTCTCTTCTTTCTTGTTTCTCTCACCATGATAATGATGTTAAAACTTTCAAGATCCTTAAGTGTTGGGGACAATCTCTTTTGGGGTATCACACTTACTTCATCTAGAACTAACACGGTCTCATGAGAATCAATCTTCCTACTCCTTGAATTGAGCTCCTTGAAATGCTTTGCATAAGCAGGTATCTTGTGGATCAATTCCATGGTTTGCAAACTGACATTGTCATTGGACAAGATGTTGTTGATCTCCTTGAATGATTGGTTAAGCTTGCTCCTTTGAAGTCTTCCCGGAAAATGAACCGGGGGCATATATGGGTTTAAAGATTTGTGAAGTTGAGATGTATCTTTGGATTTGGGCCCTTCGATTTTTTTAGCAATTCCTAAAACATTACCAATCTCATTATAAAGTTTAGTAGGTATATCATTGTTTAAAACTTTACCAGTCCGGAGAACTGTTATTGCCTTTGCTTGCTTAGTATGACTCGGAAACTTTCCTGATTCGCTCTTTTGATTAACATGAGACAGTGTTCTAGTAAACGCTAGACACTAATCGGGCGGTGGACCAGCGCCTAGCGCCTAAGCGATTTCTAGGCAGCTGGTTTTTTTTTTTTTTTACAACTAATATATATATATATATATATATAAAAATATATTGCAGGCCCAATTGACTATTTGATAATTGTCATTTAACCCAATTGACCCAATAGGCAACTGACCCAATTGCCAAGCCCACCAAACCCATCTTTGACTAAGTTAAGTTAGGGTACAGACACAATTTTTATAAAATACTCTGTTCTCACTTTGAAGTTTGAACGCAGCTTTTAATTTCAAAGTTCAAACACAAGCAACTCCTTCTCTCTCTACTTTTGCTTTGCCTTTTCTCTACCAACGACCCAAATTCCTTCCAAAATCAACCCAGAAATCCACCAAAATCAAAGCCCAACACAAGGAAGCTAGTTTGGTCGACGACAGAGGCTGCTTATGGCTATTGAGAGGAGAGAGTCGATTGAGAGGAGAGAGTTGATTTGAGATGGCTGGGTTTAAATTGGGTTTTGCGATTGAAAAGGGATTTTAGGGATTTTTACGATTTAAACCCAGTTTTTTTTATTAAAAAATGGTCTAGTCGAAGTCAACGGTTTTGACTCCGCCTGGACCCAATTAATCGCTCGATTTTTTACCAAGTCGCACGATTTTTTCGTTGACCATTGACCGACATTTTGGTAGAATTTGGCAAACTAGGGACGGTCGAACACCACACAACATCTAAGAGGCTGCCTAAAATGTTTTTTTCAAACACTGGCCTGAACTAATTGTCTAATTTGCTGCTCCATCTTCCTTATTGAAGCATCAATGTTTTGAAACTTCACATTATTTTCTTATTAGGATTCCTTGATTGCTTCCTTGAAAGCTTGTTGAGTGGATTGTATGAAGTTATTCAATGCTTGTTGATTGTTTTGCATGAATTCTTTCATTGTTTCCTCTATTGATGGCTTCATTTGTTGGTAGTCAGGTTCTGCTAAGCACCGGCATTATATTGTCTTTGACTGTTGTTTTCCCATTGATTTCCAGTGCCCTAGTAGTTTGTGTTATTTCCCTATTGATTTCTAGTGCCCTAGTAGTTGGTGTTTGAGAAGTTGGGATTATTTCTCCAACTTGAATTGAAGTTGTTCATGGCTTGTGCTTTTTTCTCTTCACTAGGTTCAGGGCCTTCTACTTGTTCTTCTCCCATAAACATTATTTGTTTCACATGCCCCACATCGTTAGCAAGAGTTGCTAATGTCTTCACTACCTATGTCATTTGAATAGAATTTTCTGTGTTGGCATCTACGATATAGATTCCCTTCTTCCTTCTGGAATTCTTATGACGAAAATTTTGAGACAATTTCTCAAAAATGGCGTATACCTCCTCAGGTGACTTGTCATATATAGATCCTCTACATGCATTGTTCACTAAAATACATGAGACTTCACTTAGACCATCATAGAACCACTAACATAGCTTATGAGTAAGATATTCGTGCTGAGGGAAATCCTAGAGAAACTTCTTGTAACGCTCCCAAGCCTCATAAAAAGTCTTATGGTCTCCGTGAAAGAAATTTGAGATTTTGGCTCAGATTTCATTGGTTTTCTAAGGTGCATAGTATTGATCAGTGAGCTTTTCCACCACTTCATCCTAGGTTCTCAAAGAGGTTGGGGGTAATGTTAATAGCCATGTCTTCGCATCATCTTTCAATGTGTGTGGAATGCACCTCATGCGCAGCTGGTCTTCTGTAATCCTATGTTTCAGAAAGGCTTATATTGCTGAGTAAAATTTTTGGATGAACTAAAGCACATCTTCATTTGGTAGACCATGGAAAATAGGCATCTAGTTGTAGTGAAAACTTTTCAGTTCATAATTCCTTGCTGTTGGCTCTAGCGCAATACATAAGAGATGATTGCTCACAATCGGCCTATTGTAACCCATCATGGTTCTGATGGGCCTGACTGGTTCTGGCTCATAAACTGGATTTGGAACAAGGTTGGGAATGGGATTAGGAATTAGATTAGGACCGTGCTGCAGTCCTTCTTGGTTCTGATTTGGATCGTCTGCCATTCCTAAATTTCTGATGCGATCAATGTTGTTGTTCAAAGATAATAATTCTCCTTGCAGAGATCTTCTACCTTGCATCTACGGTCTACACCTAAAACAAGAAAAGACAAACACAAGTAAACTATGAAAAAGAAAAAGAAATAAAGATAAAATAATAAAAATCTAAGAAGTTAAAAATTAATGACTCGACTAACTAAACTAGATTAAACTTATTTACTAAAACTAAAACTAGAAATAACCAATATATTCAACTATTCCCGGCAACGGCGCCAAAAACTTGATGTGTAAAATCGTGTTATAAAAACCTAACTTGCTAGCACACAAATCATGAGATAAGTATAACGACAAGTAGAGATCGTTCCCATAAGAAAAAGTGAATTATTGATTAAACTTGTTATTGGTAAAATTCGAAAAGATGACAAGTCAACATATAAACCAGAAGAAGCGGTTATCAGATGTGTCACATCATCAAAAGTCAAAATCGAAAAGAAAATCAACCCCGATCACCGCCTGGTAAATCCAACACCCAGTTAGGTTTTCCAAACG
Organism: Acer negundo; assembly: GCA_035582765.1. Taxonomy (NCBI): domain Eukaryota; kingdom Viridiplantae; phylum Streptophyta; class Magnoliopsida; order Sapindales; family Sapindaceae; genus Acer; species Acer negundo. Next base: position 13,017,467 of record CM069241.1, on the reverse strand, counting down.
ATCAGGCCAAGATAACTCGATCAAGATAAACAACAACGATCGGGTTAAGATAGTACGATCGGGATAACTAGGTTGGTCGGGGAATAAATAACCAATCATGAAAACAATGCTTGGTCTGGTGAAATGAGCAGCTAGATAAACGACACGTGGACAATGTCGTATTTAATGCATCCACGACTCGAATACGCAGAGAGGAGAGGCTTATGCTAATAAGGCATTTAGAAGAACACTCCGGTAAGGAAGCAACCTTCCTTATAAGAAGCAGAGTTCAAATCCAACAAGGAATCATAATAGTGCATAGATGTAGAATTGGAAAGAAGATGAAGACGACTCTTACAAGTTAGAGTTCGATTAAACCTCATCAATCACTCCTAACTTGTACAGTAAAAATTAGGGTTTCTATGCATGTATAAATAGACCCTCAAAACATCATAATAGGGCTCCAAAACTAAGATAGATGTAAGTATTCAAGAGAGATTGGGTGTGAAATTCAAAAGTTCATAGTGTGCACTTGTTCTCGTCGTCTTCGGCACTCGTGGTTTTTTCCTTTTTTGGGTTTATCATGTAAAATCGTGTGTTTGTCTGCTTTCTTTTGATTCGTTCTTTAATCAACATCTTAACACATAATTATTTGTGTGACACGTGGTAGATTTTAGTCAATCCAAAAATCACTATCAACACTAATCCTAATTAAAGCTAAGCAATTAAAAGTAACCAAGAGATTTTGTTGATGATTGATTAATTTAAAACTAAATTAAATTCAACTAAAGAGAGGAAGTAACAAGAATATGTGAATGTGATCAAGAGGTGAGAGAACTAGGTCATCAATGCTCCCCAACTATGTTTACTCAATGCTTCGAATTGACATGTGAAAAATATATTAATCAAGTTTTTGGGTCATTCTTATCTTAAGTAAGATTGTTACCGCATGATCATGGGAGGAATCAAGTGTTCTCAATTAAAATTTACCCATAAATCAATGGCGCAAACTACAACCGAGAACCCATTAAATGCAAGAACTAATGAACCAAAACCTACTTGCATAAATCAATGCTAAGATCAGTTTTACCTATTCAATTGAATAATAATTAAGGTTGCGTGTAAATCAACACTCCAAACTTAATTGTTTAATTATCAAAATCCTAAATTCATCCCAGCGTATAGTCATGTATTAACACAAATAAAGAATTAAGATCTAGAATGAATTGAATAAATCAAATCTTGAATTAATGGAAATATAGTCAATTCTAACAAAAAGTATTCATAGAGGTTCATATTGATTCCCTAGTATGGAGTTAGTTACACATAACGAAAATAACAAGAGGAGAAGTAATAGATAAAACTCATGGAGGCCTCTAATGAATTGATCAAATCTTCAATGTTGCATCTTCTTCGTTTTGCTAATCTTCAATGTGTAAGGTGGATGAGAGGATTGTGTTATGATTTGTGTCAAGAATTGTTATGAAATGGCATATGGTTTGAGAACGAGTGAGCCCTCTTTGATTAGAGAAAAGGAAGTATTTATATGTTTTCCCAAAAATAGGGTTCTAAGATTTCCTTAGAAAACAAGGGTTGGGGATTCTTTCCTAAATTGGATTTCATGTTTTGATGATTAATTCTTAATTTGAGTTTAGGAAGTTTCTTAAACATGTATTAATCTTCTAAAGTCATTAGAATTTGATTTAGGAAGTTTTGGAACATGTCTAGAATAATTCAGAATGCAAATCCACCAAAAATACGTAAAACCACGGCCTGGGTTGCTCCTTAGGTCACCCACAGTCCAAACCGCGGTACTATTATGCTATTTTTTGCCCCTCATGCTGCTTGGTAGGTCATTATGCCCGAACCGTGGTCTAGGCCGCAGTTGACTTTTCTAGCTATAACCTTCGGTTACTAAATCGGTCGTAACTTCCTCTAGAAAACACGGAATTTCGATTTGAAAAGTGCGCCGAAAACTAGACTTCTGGGGCTTTCAATTCATATGTAGTAGGACACATAATTCAGTCGGAGCTGAGAGATATAGGCATCGTAACTTGAGTGATCTACACTGGCCGAAGTTCAACTTTTTGCTCATTTTCTTCCAAAATAAGATTCAACACCATTTGAATTGAATGTTACCTACACATACTTAACAAACACATTAAACACCTAAATATCCCAAGAAACAAACAATTGATTGGAGAAATGGGGATAAAAAATATAAACAATAAATGACCGATTAGTAATTAAACCTCATCTAGAGGATTGATGTAACCATATTTGATCATTCTATGTAATTAAGTAGTCTATTTTTTTATAATCTATTTAACCTCATTTACTATATAAATTGCTCTCTTTTACTTATTCAAGTTTATTGTGGCCTCAATTGATGTGGATTTGTAGATTAGATTATCTATGAGATTTGGATCTGGGTGTATGGTGTTTTCACTTAGACCCAAATCATATGCTAGGCGAATGGGAAAATTGATATTAGCATGACCTGTCTTTATTAATTTGGCTTTTGGTTTTTGTGAAAACATGGGTTTTTGACTAAGCTTGTCACTTGGCCTTACGTGAGCAAAGGAAAGAATCCTAAAACATAATTAATAAAACTTTGAAAACAAGCCCTAAAGTTAGATTGAGAAGCTTAATGAGACTATCTTAAATACATTGAGTGTTCTCAGAAGGTTGCGTCAATTTCCTAATACTTCTCCATATATTCATCATTGTGTGTGCTTGCTTAGCTTAGCTTTTAATTATAAGTTTGTTTTTAAAATCATTTTCAAGAATCAATTGTTTTCCAAATCAAGCATTATGCAATTTAATTTTTACGCACTAGAGTAGTTAGCTTAATTAAAACTAGCTTTTGACCAATAGAATTCCCGATCCCTGTGAACAAACTTTTAAGTAAGAAAAAACATAAGATACAATTCTTTTTTAAAGAAAAAAAAAATTGGGACCCATGTACTATCAAACCCATCTAATCTTGCTCCCCTTCTCTCTTTTTCTCATTGATTGATGACCTAGCAAGCGAAAGATAGAATGGAAGGATGAACCAAACTCCGGTTGACGGTTTAAAGTGTCCGGTTTGATCGGTACCGAGGAAGCAAACTCCAGCAACAAGGAAGAATGAGTCAAACTCTGGTTGAGGCCTTCTATTCATTCAAAACCGAGGAAGAGAGATGCAGTGGTATTAGAGTTTTGAGTCAGAAACTTCAAATTGGGGATTTTGTTTTGCTTTGAATTATATATCATATTAATTAACACATGCCCATATTTGCCGGTGGTAATTATCAACACATTTAATAACTTAGTTGTCCATTGTAATTAAAGTTATCCACCACGGATATATAAAGGCGCATGGTGAAAACCTTTTTAATTTAATATCCACCACGGACTTTTAAAGGTACGTGATTATTATTACTTATTTAACACATGCCTAGGATACTCAATGTGGGTGTTCCATAATAGATATCTCATTTTCTTGCGGTGTATTCAATTTCCCTAAGGCCACGTTTTCCTAAATAGTTGATTATTCCTTTAACAAGTAGGTTATCTTAGATCACCGCTCAAGTCTCAATGTGGCTTGCTAGTAAATGATGTCTATTCAATCTAACAATGTCACGGGATTGAACCACCTCATCACATGTTATATATATATAAAAAAAAGGATTGGTTTTCTTCACACGTGATATACATATATAAAAAAGATTGGTTTTCTTAAATGAATTTACCTGTAATTGGGTCCAATATCAAGGAAGTTGAATATATTGATCCTTTTATTTTTTTGTTTCTTTCCTTGTTTCTTCTCCGCTTATAAGAAACAAATTTTAATGGACTATGGGGTGATCCTTTCTACAATTTGGTAAAAAAAAAAAAAAAAAAAAGGTTCTATTCCACAGTAAATAGACCAAACAAAAAGTACCTATCACAAAACCCCTCATTATGGCATTATTGCTATAAAAACACATCGTAATTCGTAACAGACTGCTTCCTATAAAACATCAAACAAAAATATGATTTCTCGACTCACAGCCTGCTGCAGTTTGTATAAATCACATTTACCTAATATAAGAAAAATCACCATAAAGAATCCAACTAAACTGGTCTTTAGGAATTCTCTTCATGATGGAGCAACAGCAGATGACTTCTTCAACTTTTTGGGTGGGGGATTTCCACCAGAAATCACCACGTATGAATAGAAACACACCATTGCAGCACTGTCATGGAGGAATAAAAGGAAAGGAAAATTTTTATGCAAGTTATAGTAAAAACTAATGATTGTTAATGAGAACACTGAAACCACGCAAATTACCTAATGGCAGCATAAAACCCTGTGGGAAATAGCTTCTGTGTCTGCATACACACAACACACAATTAAATCAGTAGGAATGACAAAACTAGTTAGATTAAGGATGAAGAACACTACTATGTTAATGTGATTATTACCAGCGTGTATGCCTCATAGTTCTTCCAGAAGAGGACTGCTGAGAGCACTGCAAGGTCACAAACATGGCATAACGTAAGATTAGCTCTGAAGGATTTACATGTCTAAATCCAAGCTAAGGTAATAATAAAGCATCTTCTTGAATTTCAATCTAGGCAGTCTTATCAAATGATATAAATACCAGGAAAATAGGCAGCATTATGCTCAATGGGTTATGGTTTACATACTGCAAATGGCCAGGCAGATTATTGCCAATTTGTTCCCCAAAGTGAAATATGAGTGCGAAAGATTTACGTTAAGAGAATTATACTGCATTTTGTTGAGAGAGAGAGAGAGAGAGAGAGAGAATCAAAACTAATCTCAATGTTGACTGAAAAAGAAAAGAAAAAGTTTTTTCTTCGGATCAGGATGTTCCAATGCGACTGAAGTTATCCATTTCGATCATAAAGAATTGTCTCAATCAACTTTCAGTACTTGAGGTATCCAATGATGTTGACCATCTGTCCATTTGGTCTATGGAAGAAATTCAAATGTTTACTACTTGCATAAGGATTAAGGCAGTTCAATCATGTGAGCAATTAATCAACAACTGTTCCTCTTCATTATTGAAAAATTATTCCCTAACACCTTCAAAAGTTTTCCATAATTGGGCATTGCCATGAAATTTCTCCATCCCGCCCTCTCCACCCCACCCCATCATTCCTTGTCCTACTTAGCTCACTGCCAAGCAAGGTATGGACTGCAAAGAGTGCTACATATACATTATAAATAAATCTACAACACGTACACAAAATTCTTGCTCCTATGTGTAGTTAAAATGCAAATTCTCCAGTGCAATCAGAAGTAGATCTGGCGCAGTCCTATCTTACAATGGCTTGACAGATATCTTAAAGATTTAAAGAGAATAACCATATAAAGCTAAGGGTTCAAAAACCATGAAGATATAGACTTCTACTTCCCATTCTATTTTATCCCAGTATGTTTCTGGGGCTACACATTTCCTCTCCAAGAAATAAAAAAATAGCAAGACAATCAGAGACTTAAAAAATTTAAACAGAAAAACAATGTGATGCTATTCAACTTCTTACCTGCTTGGCCTAGTATAAATGGTAGATTTGATTTTCCTTGCCTCCAAATCTTTAAGCTGAAGGTGCTGAGGGCTAGCAAAGCACCTCCAACCATGACAGTTCTAAGAGTTGCAAGATTTCTTGAGAATATAAGACCAAGAAGCCCCCCGCCTAGCACAAAACCACCTGGGACAAGGTAGAATTCAAGTTTTGGGAATCAGCAACTCTTGACTATTATTTTATAAAACATCGAAGAGGCTTTTCATGCATATCTATGAATGAGTAATGCTAGACATCACGACTTGATCCCAACTTATGATGTAGCAATAAAGCGTACATGACATGTGGCAAGCCAAATAAATCATCATTAATGTGTATCCATTTGCCAATTGTCATATCACGGGATGGGATACAAGTTGGAATACAAAGGTGGGATGTCTAGCTTACTCATCTAGGAATATAGGACTAAAGACATTATCCACACTATTTACCTGTGCCAAATTATACAAATTATACAAATTAAAAAGATAAAGGGATACATTTAATGAAAGAAATCCACAAAATTTTTAGAGGAGATATACATGTGGGAGTTACCAAAGTAAATGAAGGGTATAGGGATACGATGTGAAAAAATGACAGAAACTTCTTTTGAGTTGTAAATTCTGCAAGGCCTCAGGTTACATCAGAACCAAGCGAGAAGGGCAATAAACATTGAAGTGATTGCTTCATGGGTTCAAGGATGAGAAAAGGCATTAGTTCAAATCCTAATTGAGAGAAGGAATATCAAGTCATAGGTATTAGATGATAGATCCAAAAGACTACCTAAAATCTCCCACCAATATCTTTTACTACAAAGGAACAAACGGTGTGAAGTGAAACATATACAATATTGTTATTTAAGTTAATTTTCTTACAGTTACAACTTTTTTTTTTTATCAACCGTTTTTCTTTTACAATCTAGATTTAAAAACATTGAATTTTTTTTTTAAGGAAAAAAAAAAAAGAGAAAACCATATTTGTATAATTTGCTAACTTATCTACAATAATTCATAGTGATTTAACTTCCTCTTTGAGAAATGCATGCAAGTAGAGGGCTAATTAAGCTCACTACATGTGTAACATTTTGGGGAGTTTTTAATTTTCATGAAACACAATTTTTTAAGCCATTAATAAAATTTTCAAACCCCATAAGAATTCAAACACCACAACTACAAGTTGCTATGCAGAAATTTTTTAAAGCAAGACAAACAAACTGAAATTCATACGCATAAGCACATGTTCTTATTTAGTATTGACAGTAATAAAATGACTTCAAATAGAAATGTCAACTGGCTTAATATATTTTTGTATATATACCATAAAAATTCAAATTAATGATCAAGCAGTAAAAACCAAGTTCAATGAATCCTTCAACAAACATCATTAACAAGGGTGCATGAAATAAGGTGTGAATTTCCATCAAGTCTTTTCACAAAACAGAGCACACTCACCGTAGGGAATCCCGAAACAGAAATCATGGATTAATGCTCCCTTTTTCTGTTGGGTGACACCATATTCCTGTACTGGTTCATTTATCCCCGTTCCTCCAGCAGCATGTCTCTCTTCTGCATTTGGGTACAACTTTGTTGTCCCTTCAACGTATGGTTTTGTATCATCAGCAGTATAGCTTAGATCAGCTTTAATCTCAGAAGTGTCTGTGCCTCTTCCATCAAGGCTCATTACAACCCATGACTGCAAAAATTCAGAGGTTAGTTTCACTTCTACATGATCATTCCAAAACAAACAACTAAAAAATAAAATAAAATCTTCAATTTATGATGTTCAGAAGCTAAGCACTCCAGGAGTTTGAATAAACAGTATACAAAATCTTGAATTGTGGGTGTGACTTGTTATCCCATAAAAAAGGAACATACAATTTGGATATCCCCGACCGGACCGATTCTCTGATTAGTCATTTCAAAATCACAAGGAGCAAAAGCAACACATTTAATAGTATATACTTATCAATCTAATTTGAAAATCAACAGAATTGCCCTCAATTGGAAAACTTTCAAAAGGAGTCACAACAAACACTAATCCAAATTAGAAGTCAACACTATGACCCTAATAAACAAACAAAAAAAAAAAAATCAGCTACAGAGGCATCTATAGAGCAACAGAGTCCAAATATAAAAATACAAATTCATAATTAAGTGAGAGTTGTTTCCAGATCTTTCAATCATGAACATAAGGGTTTCAAGTGTCTTAGATTCGACGTAAAAACAAAGTACCTTGGAGGTCCGAAAACTCGGAGTCAAAACGGAGCGTTGTTGCAGGTGGAATTTGCGATTAATTGAAGAGAAGCACGAGAGCTGAGAGGTCGTCGCTGCCATCTTCAAATGCCTTTTGCTTTGCAATCAATCAGTGAGGGTTCAATTTCAGATGTTCTTTTCTTTACTAGGAGATCGTCTGACTTTTCTGCGAGTCAGTTCAATCAGGGCCGTTATTCCATTTAGGTCCCAATTGATATAGACGGTTTACATGAAACCAATGTGGGCCCCGGGCCTCCTTCTCGGGGTCAAAATTCTCGCTTTTTATTTGGAATATTATTTTTTTCCTCTTGAGGTTTTAAAATTTAAAATACATCTTTTTATCCCCGACCTTTCGGTATTCCCCGAAATCTCCCCTAAAAGAAAAATCAAAAACAAAATGGTTATACTACCAGACGTGTTTTTGGATTTCGAAACTGAAACAAAAGACATTGATTTTATTTTTATTTTTATTTTTAAAAAATAGTAAATGAAAAACATCACTAGACGCCTCCTTAGTAATCAAAACATGTAACTGTAACTTTTTTTTTTTTTTTGTTAGAATTTTAATATTGGTCAAGTATTAAATTAGTGAAACAATTGGCAGTTGACAGATTACAGACCATATGTTTATTCATGATTAGATGTCTTTGTATATTGATATTTTTTTTGAAAAAGACAGAACTTAATTATTAATGAATAGACACATTTAATTGTTGATGTAATTTTCAAAAGATATGACTCTCTGTTAATGCCTTTTTTGAAAAGATACAACTGTATGTAAAAAACTCTATAAAAGAGTGTGCAGAGAATTGTTTAAACATCATATTGTTAACAAACAAAAATTCTCTCAATTGCCAGAAACTCAAATTCTATATTTTTATCAATGAATTTTCTTTTTTGCTTGAAGTAAATTCACTTGAAGGCTTGTCGTATCCCCGAAGGCTATTCGCAGAGAAACCCACAAGCAATCAGAGATGGTGCAAATATCGCTTTTTGGAAAGCTTACAAACTACATGTTTCGAGCCTATCTCTAGAATTTCCAACAATCAAAAAGCGGTATTTTATCAATGGAAACCGAGACGACTGTATCCACAATCAAATTGATGAATCAAGACCTTGTTTGACTCAATAATTTTGATGGCTCGAACTTCACTCGCTGGCAGGACAAATTGAAGTTTCTGCTAACTCCTTTGAAAATTTTCTAAATCTTGGACCTTGACATGCAGCCACTGCCAGAGCGTATTGATAAAGATTTTGTAGAAGTGAAGGTTGCTAGAAAGAAACGTGAGGGGAATGAATCAAAATGTCATGGACACATCCTGAATGCATTATCTGATAGACTCTACGATCTCTACACCAATATGAAATCTGCTAAGGAGATATGGAATGCATTGCACTGCAAATATAAGGCTGAGGAGAAAGGTACCAAAAATTTTATAATATCAAAATATTTCGATTTCAAATTTTTTGATGAAAAACCTCTTCTACCTTAAATTCATGAACTGCAAATCATAGTCAACAATCTGAGGGCTGTCAAAATTGAACTTCCTGAACCATTTCAAGTTGGTGTAATTATTGCTAAATTGCCACCAAGTTGGAAATGCTATAGGAAGATGATTCTTCACAAGAGCGAAGATTACTCTTTGGAAGAGATTCAGAAGAATCTTCGCATTGAGGAAGAATCACATTCAAGAGATAAGATTGTTGAAGAGTTCAACACTGGCAAGGCCAATGCTGTAAACAAGCCCACCAATCCCAAAGGAAACAACCAGAAATGAAATTATGGAAATAACCATCAAAAAGAAAATTCTAGAAATTCTCTTGGTTTAAGGCAGGATCAAGGAAAATTCAAGAATAACAAAAAAGGGGCATGCTTTGTTTGTGGCAAATATGGGCATTATGCTCGTGATTATGGATTCCGGAAGAAACAAAATGAAGAGGCCAATGTTAATGCCACAGAAGAAGAAATCATCGCTGTTATGAGTGAGATTTGTGTTGTCCAATGAAAAAGTGTAGGGATGCACTACAAGAAAATAGTAGATTTGTTGACAATTAAAAACTGTCAAGAAAAGTATTCTTAACAGTTTTAAAAACTGTCAACAATGCTAATGTCACTTTTCTTGACAGTTTTTAACTGTCAAGATATGTTTATATATTTTTTTAATTATTTATACACCACCTCCACCAGACAACCCCCCGCTGCCGCCGCAGTCGGACTGTCCGGCCGCCAGCCGCTGTCTGAACCACCCACGATGCTGTCATCGTCCGTCCGTCCGGCCACCACCCACTTATGATAATAATGACAAAGGAATTAAACTTGAGACCTCAAGTTAAAAAATGTAAGTCTTTACCCCTTTACTACAAGACTTGATATGTTAACAATTGAACAATATTTATATATAACCTATATGAGTTGTTAGAAATAAAATAAAATAAAACCTTGTTAAATAAATTTAAATTTATTCAACTAATCAAAATTCTAATTTCTACGACAGACATATATTAAAAAATATTTATTGAAACTTTTAATAAAATTATATTTTTAAAATATATATAGTCGAGTTATTGGTCAATACTCTATAGTCACGTTTGGTTACATGGTCGAATGGTAATGAGAATAAGAATGGCAATGGAAAGGAAAGAAAAACTAAGTTTTTTGTTTGGTTGGAACTTTAAAATTAGTCTCTAAATCAGTCTCTGAATCAATATTATTTTGTTTGGTTAACAACGGAATGAAATGGAGTTAACTGTATTTTGACCAAAATACCCCTAATTATAAAACATTCATAATAACATGATATATTATGGATAATAATAAAAAAATATAAAAGTATATTATATATTATTTAATATAATAATATATATAATATTTAATATATAATTCATATAATATATTTATAATAATATATCGTTATATATATTATAATAATATAATATATAGTACATATATATATAATATATAGTTATATATCATTAATATAATGTATAATAATAATATATTATTTTTGGAAAGGAGAGTATTTTTAGAATGGAGTTAAGGCATATGAGGGTATTTATGGAATATAAATTCTAGTTTGGAATGGAAGGGCATTCTATTGGTTTTTGGAGGAATGCCCATTCAACCAAAATGGTGGAATCCTCTTTCCAACGGAATCACCATTCCATTGCATTTTAACAAACCAAACGAATGGAATGACTTTCTTTCCATTCCATTCAACCAAACATGGCCTATAGGAGACCCATGACATCAATTATACTAAGCATGATTTGGAATACTACTCTCACTATAGGGGAGATATTTCTCAACATGCATCTTGTAATTTAATAAATAAATGCAAGACTCAGATTACTAATTTATATAGGTAATTAAATTATTAACGTGTCTCTTAATATGAAACAAGATGATGCAAAATAAATAAACAATTTTTTAAAAATTATTTTTTTGAATTTTTTTAAAAGTAAATGATTTAAAAGTAAATTTATTAAATTTAAAAGTTTACTTATCCAATATCGGTTTTCCTTAAAACCGATATCTTACTGTAAAATAAATCCATATCGGTATTTTGTTTGGTGTTGAAAATAGGAAGCAATAGTTTAAAAAAATTATTAAACATAAATAAAAAAAATTTGAAAAAACTGTTAAGAAAAACTGTCAAGAAAGACAGTTTTTCTTGTAGTGTTGGTGGTACGATACTTGTGCAACAATCCATGTTTCTTATGACAAATCTCTCTTCAAGACTTTTGAAGAAGTCAATAATGGACAAGAGATTCAAATGGGAAACGAAGGTCGCTCTAAGGTCCTTGACAAAGGAAGCATCGAACTCTTCTTCACTTCAGGAAGAAAAATCACTGGCTAACGTATTGTATGTTCCTGATATGAATAGGAACTTAGTTAGTGGTGATTTGTTAGGCAAACCTGGAATAAAATCTGTGTATGAATCTGGGTACCAAGTCTGGGAATTTTATTGGAAAGGGTTAATCATGTGATCGGATGGTAAAGCTTTGTATTATTGACAATAATATCAATAAAAATGTTTCAAGTTATGTTTACATGCTTCCTTCAAATTCTGATACTTTATGGCATAGCAGACTTGCATATATAGGTATTAGTACAATTAAGAGGATCATAAAATGTGGTTTACTATCTTGTGATGTTAGAAATTTTGGAAAATATGAAATATGCATTAAATAAAAAATGGTAAAAAAAAAAAAAAAAAAAAAAAAACATTTTCATAGTGTTATTGAAAGATCTTCCCAATTACTCGATCTATTGCATAATTATTTATATGAATTAAATAGCTTGCTAACAAGCCTAACAAGTGGTGGTAAATGATACTTTATAACCTTTATAGATAATTGTTCTAGATATACCTATGTTTATTTGCTGAAGCATAAAGATGAAGCTTTTAATGCATTTAAAATTTACAAAGCTGAAGTTGAAAACCAATTAGGGAGAAAAATTAAAATACTTAGGGCCTGTTTGTTTTTCAGGCTGAAAACTTAAAGTCATTTATTAAGACATTTTGTTTGTTTTTTAAGTGAAATGAGATATGAAAAACCATTGAAAACATCTGAGAAAAAAAAAGTTCAAATTTCTAGCTTTTATCTAAAGACTGAAATGTTGGATATATTTTAACATATTGCTTCCAAAAATGCCCTCAAGAAGAATTTACAATAACCTCAGATTTTTTTATTTCAAAACAAAATCTGGGCACTTATTTGACCATGGAGGGTTGCCCGACAATATTGATGTTGGAGGAGAGGAGGCCAGCGGCCTCTTTGATGTCGATGGAGGTGACCTTCGCGAAGGAGGCCGGTGAACTTTTCTTTACCATTGGAGGAGAAGATCGATGGTTTTATGGTTGCACTATTGTAGTGTTGTTGAAGACTTGAAGAAAAAAATAAAATGATCTAAGAGAGATTTGGGTTTGGTCCAGCTTTGCTCTGGTTTTGCTTCTTCTTCTTCTTCTTTTTTCCTTGATTTTTCTTTCCTTTTTTGGCTTTTTGGCTGTTATGTGCTGTCATTTATAAAAATAAAAATAAAAGGAGAAAGTGAATGATGAAGAGTGACTTGTCTTTCTGGACTTTTCTAATTTTATATATAAATATATATTATGTAAGTATAATTTGGATGAAGCTTTTAAATATTTATTTAATTAATTTAAACTAAAAATATTATAGGACACATTAACAGTAGAATTATATCAATTATATGTATTTATAATTATAAGGTTATAATTGTCATGTTATTGGTTTTCAGACATTGATATTCAGACATTGATATTCAGACATCATAAATAAAAAACAAACACATCCTCAGGATTTCAGATTTCAGTCAATTCCAAACCTATTCAGACTTCAGACGAAAAAACAAACGCCACCTTAAAAGCGATAGAGGTGGAGAATATTTTTCAAATGAATTTTCTGTTTTTTTTTTTTTTTTGTTTGAAGAACATGGAATAATTTATCAATGTTCAGCCCTTTTCACATCCCAACAAAATGGTTTAGCATAAAGAAAAAAAATAAGACTTTTCTTGAGATGATAAATGTCATGTTATTAAAAGCAAAATTATCTTTTAATTTGTGGGAAGAAGCCATTCTTGTTGCTTGTCATATACTTAACAAAATTCCTTTGAAAAAGAACATGATTTCTCCATATGAAATATGGAAAGGGAGAAAGCCCAATATTGGATATTTCAAAGTGTGGGGGTGTCTTGCTTATCGCAAAAGCACAGATCCTATGGGAACAAAATTAGGATCTAGAGCTATAAAGTGTGCATTTGTTGGATATGCAACAAATAGCAAAGCTTATAGATTAATAGACTTGGGGTCTAATGTGATAATTGAATCTAGAGAAGTAGAGTTTTTTGAGAACTTATTGTCTTATGACAATAAATCTCAAACTTCTACTTAAAAAGGAGAATCTCAAGTGGAGATACCTCATAAGGTTGCACAACAAGTAAGTGAGTCTCGTAAAATCTAAAGAGTTAGAAAAACAAAAGAATTGGAATCAGATGAAATAGATTCTTAACGTATTTCTTTCTGCTTAGTAGAAGGAAATAGAGAAGAAGTTATAAGGAAAATTCCTATAATTCTTAAAATTGGGGATAATCCTAAAATATACAAAGAAGTCATGTCTTTAAGAGATTCTACCTTTTGGCAAGAGGCTATAAACGATGAAATGGATTCAATTATGTAAAACCATACTTGGGAAATTGTTGATTTGCCACCTGGTTCAAAACCAATTGGCTGCAAATGGGTGTTTAAGAGGAAATATCATATCGATGGTACCCTTCAAACTTTCAATGCTAGATTAGTAGTCAAGGGCTTTAGAAAAAAATAGGGAATTGATTATTTTGACACTTTTGCACCTGTGGCAAGAATAACATCTATAAGGATATTGTTTCCTTTGGCTTCAATCCATAACCTTTATATTCATCAAATGGATGTTAAAACATCATTCTTAAATAGAGATCTCAATGAAAAGGTCTACATGGAACAACTTGAGGGTTTTGTTCTACCTGGGAATGAATATAAAGTGTGCAAACTTGTAAAGTCCTTATATGGCTTGAAGCAAGCACCCAAACAATGGCATGAAAAGTTTGATTATGCTATTCTCTCATATGGTTTTAGTCATAATAATACTAATAAATGTTTATACACTAAAACTTGTGATGACTGTACCATTATTGTTTGCCTTTATGTTGATGACATGCTGATATTGAGTAATGACATGAAGGGTATAATAGAAACGAAGAGGTTTCTATCATCCACCTTTAAGATGAAAGATCTTGGACAAGTTGATACTATTTTGGGTATCAAAGTAAGGCAAACTAGTGGGGGTTTTGTATTAAGTCAATCTCATTACATTGAGAAGTTACTTAACAAATTTAGTCATCTAAAAATTAAAGAGGAAAATACCCCATTTGATTCAAGTGTTGAAATTGTTGAGAATAAGGGAAGAGCAGTTGCTCAACTCGAGTACGCAAGTGCAATTGAGAGTTTAATATATGTTGCACAATGTACAAGGGTAGACATATCATTTGCTGTTAGTAAACTTAGTAGATTTACTAGCAACCCTGGAATGGAACATTGGGAGGCTATTAGTAGAGTTCTTGGTTATCGTACGAAATCCAAAGAACTAAGTCTTCAATATTCAAAGTTTTCTGTTGTACTCGAAGGATATACAAATGCTAGTTGGATATCTAATGTAGGATATAACAAATCTACTACAGGATATGTATTAACTCTTGGAGGTGGTGCAATTTCTTGAGGATCAAAGAAAAAAACTTGCATCACACACTCGACTATGGAGTCTGAGTTCATTGCCTTAGCAGCAAGGGGGAAAGAGGCTGAGTGGCTGAGGGATCTTCTTTTAGAAATCCTGTTTACCTTGAGGAACTTATCGTCTATCTCTATACATTGTGATGTCAAGCCACTCTAGCTCGTGCATACAATGGAGTATAAAATGGGAAGTCAAGACACATTAGTCTTAAACATGATTATATGAGACAATTAATTCAAAGTGGAATTATTGTCATCACATATGTGAGATCAAGTGAAAACTTGGCTAATCCACTTACCAAACCTCTAACTAGAGAATTGGTAAAGTCAACATCTAGAGGGATGAGGTTGAAAATCCTTTACTAAAAGATCCACTATTGATGGCAACCCAGCTTAACAGTAGGAAATGACTAGTTTTTTAAGTTCAAAGGATACAAACAAGTCATTGATACGTGAATAGTTTTCAGCATTAAATTGATATAACCCTATCTAGGATGAGTAGTGCTGGTTGTTATAGTTTGAGAGTTGTGTATTTAAAATCTTAATGAAGTTCAGTCTATGTGTGATAAGTATCTTAAAATGTAACAAAGATACTGGAAGAACTTCACCTATATGAACTTATAGGTAGTGCCCCTCACATGAGAGTTGGAGTTTCTCTTATGAGAGTTCATGAATAAGGGTAAGCATATGGCCATAATTATGCTAAGCGAGATTTATGAGGAATATATGGATGATTAGTGAAAATGTGTGTGGTTTCACTAGTTTTGTTATAAAGGAATAACTGGTTCAAAACATTATGCTACATAGGATTTCAACAAACACCTTGTGATTCTTTCACTAAGGTAAGGTTCAAATCGACAAATACTTTTATTTATGAATAAACACTATATTATTATTTTTTTTTTTGCAAATATTTCTTTATTTAATATTTGACCAAGTGGGGGATTGTTAGAATTTTAATATTGGTCAAATATTAAATTAGTGAAACAATTGGCAGTTGATAAATTACAAACCATGTGTTTATTCATGATTAGATATCTTTACATATTAATATTTTTATTTTTTTTTAAAAGACAGAACTTAATTATTAATGAATAAACACATTTAATTGTTGCTGTAATTTTCAAAAGACACGACTCTCTGTTAATGCCTTTTTTGAAAAGATACAACTGTCTGAAAAAAACTCTATAAAAGAGTGTGCAGAGAATTGTTTAAACATCATATTGTCAAACAAAAATTCTCTCAATTGCCAGAAACCCAAATTCCATATTTCCATATGTGAATTTTCTTTCTTGCTTGAAGCAAATTCACTTGAAGACTTGTCATATCCCAAAGGCTATTTGAAGAGAAACCCACAAACAATCAAAGATGGTGCAAATATCGCTTTTTGGAAAGCGTACATACTACATGTTTCAAGCCTATCCCTAGAATTCCTAACAAAGGATACCTTTAACCTTGAGAGACACAAACAAACAAAAAGCTATGTTCCTTCTTCATTACCTTTGTCGACAATGAAAAGTTTCGATCAATGAGTTTGGGTTCGGTTATCATCAAGTTGGTATGAGGGATGATATGGGTTATAGGTCCATTGTTTTATTTTTAGAATGACGATAATTACACCCCTTAAAAACTGTTTGTACACCTCTTTCGTAAGTATGCCCCATTAAATTTTTTTTTTAAAAAAAAACAATATTTTGTAAATAAACCCCATTTAATGACAAAAATATCATTTCTTTATTTATATTGTATTGTATTTTTGTAACTACACCCCACCTACACCTATTTTATTCGTATTTAAAATTTTGTTATTTTATTTCCTGAATCAAATAAATAATTTATAACTCTTAAATATTTAAATTATACCAAAATGAGTTGGATTTTGAGCTAATTTTATTTATAAGTTGTAAATTAAAATAACAAAAAAAAAAAAAAAGGCAACTGACTTTGCTGCCAATAGTAGATTAAATGTCTAGAAAAGCACACATATACTGATGTGTGTGCCTCGAAAGGCAATACAAGGAGACAAAGCGAATTAAGCTTGTATGTGTTGTCGCTATGTAACCAAAAAAAAAAAAAGCCTAGGTAAATGATGAGAAACTTCAATATAGACTTTTTATCTCCTCTTTATCATAATAGGATGGGTTTTTGCATTGTGAACCGATGAGATTTTCTGAATTTCTGATTGTATTCCGACCGCTGCTACAACCTGCAGGCAATTCCAATTTGTATTTGGAATAAGTATTTAGAAGAAAATATAGGGTTTGAGAAAATAAAAATGGTTATATGATATAAATGAAAATCAAATAAATAATAGAAAATAATTTGTGGGTGTACTTACAAACTATTTAGTCATTTTAGTCATTATAGTCCAGGGTAATATTGAAATTTTGAAAATATAATGATTTTGGGTGTACAAACAGTTTTTGAGGGATGTAAATATCACCACTCTTATTTTTATTTTTATGTATTACATAAATTCTAGGGGTGTGTAGGATCCAATCCAATCCATTGGATTAGACTGGATCTAGGGAGATGATTGGATCAGATTGGATTCTAAATTCTTAAATCCATTGGATCTTAAATCCATTGGATTAGGTGGGATTGGATTCGATCAGATCAGATCATGGATTTCCGTTTGGAAATCTACCAAATTCACCAATCTGCCAAAAATATTGGGCGTTATTTTTATATTGGACAATTTATTTTATCCACTACTTTCTAATGTAAAGGCCCACCTTAAATACAATTTTATTATCTGAATATCTGTAAAAGCCCAACCAAAATACACTTTCTAATGTAACTATTTTGGGTTTTCTTTTTCAATTTCTCTACATCCAACAATTCAATCGGATCGGATCGAATTGCAATTTCTTCGATCAAATTGGATCGGATCGGGTCTGATCTTAGAGCATAGCAAATCCAATGGATTCGATCCACCGCATAACCCTAATAAATTTTGAGCTTTTTAAAAGGAGGATGACTCGAACCCATAACCTCATATTGCAGGTGTGAAGTGTATACCACTGCACCAACCTTATCTCGTCATGTACTTTGTGTTTTTTAATCTAGAGTTATCTTTACTCTTTCAAACCGTTTTATACTTTTTTATACATTTATTTTATTTTATTTTTTAACAAAATTTGTGACCAAAATAGCACTTTTTCCACAACAGATGGACTACAATGATAGGTTTTAGACAATTTACCGGCGACAAGTAGAGAAGCAAATTTTCCCCCAGATCCTCAAATCCCCACGTCCCCGTCCCCGTCCCCGTCCCTATCCTCATTCCCATTTGGGGATTTATTTTTTGAAAAAAATGAGGAAATGTGAGGGGGGAAATGATTTTCATCCCCAAATTGAAATGGGGATAGGGATAGGATGACCCCTCATCCTCCCCATCCCCATTTCCCCATTTTTCCTAAACATATATAAATACAATTATAATATATATTTTTTATTTATTTTTATTCTTTGAAAACCCTAACTATATATACCCATTTACTCTTTTTAAAGACAAAACCTAAAACCTAAAACCTAAATCTAAAATCTCCTCTCAAGATCTGTAATAAAATGTTTGGTTTTTATTTAATTTGTAATTTTCAGTCAAATGGAGAAATGGGAAAAAAAAATAAATAAATAAAATAAAATAAAATAAAAAAAGGAACTGGGGTTGGGATGGATATACCTCTCCCCAAAATTTTCCATCTCCATTTTTCCCAAATTGAGAAATTGGGGGATGGGGGAAGGGTCTAAGAAGTGGGGATAGGGATGAGGGGGGCTTATATCCATCACCATTCCCCAAATGTGCATCTCTAGCGACGAGAGCAAAGGGAAAAGAATGGTTAAAATTTGATAAATTCAAATGGAAATTGCTAAAAATGACCACATATATTATGGGAAATTCGTTTTTAACCACAAACGAAATTTTAATTGTTAATAACCAAGTTTTTGAGAAATTACTGAAAAGCCCTCATATAAAAACCATCACCAAAACACTTTCTCTCCATTTTCTCTCTTTTCTTTCTCTCTCCTCTCCTCTCTCTCCCTGATCTCTCTTTCTCCTTACGCTTCTTGTGTTGAAGGAGGAGGAGGGAAACTATTATCCCTTCACTGGATAAAGTTCTAATCTAAACTTTCTAGCCTAACTGAATAGAGTCATCGCCAGGGTCGTCGCCCAAGCGCATCGCCAACGAAGGTGTGCCCACCGAGCGTCGGCGTGCTTCTTGGCTTCGCGACAGCCACAACGCCGTCGTGATACACTGTCGTGCGCTGCGTGGCTTCGCGAACCAAGCACAGCGGTCGCGCTTCTACCCAGCCGTCACCGTCGTCGTACTTCACTGCTGCTTCGTGTGTCAGTCACCTGGGCTTCACGGCCGTCGAAGCCCCTTCCATCGACTATTTGATTTGCAAAAAAAAAGGAAACAAAAAAACCTAATTTGGGAATTTTGGGAAATTGGGGAAGAAGGGAAATTGGGCATGATTTCAAAACATTCAAGTTTTTAGCCATGATTTTGAGTTTGAGATTTTTTTTTTTTTTTGTAAAAAGAAAAAAACTAATTTCAGGGGTACTCTTGTAATTTATGGACATACACTAATTTTTTTATTTAAAAAGTGGTTATTAACAATTAAAGTTTAAAAAGTGGTTACTAACAAAAGTTTAATATTTCCAATGGTTAGTTTTAGTTTTATCTCTAAATTCAAATCTCTCTTGGACCAAAATGATTTTCGTCCAAAACATAATACTATATGTGCATGTAGCTAGGAAGCACGAATACTCCATTTGGTGGAGGTAACTCATATCGAACTCATATTCGGTTCAAATACTCCCCAGATACTTCAGGATACGTATCCGATACACCAAATGGTGTATCCGTTGATTTTTTCATAAGTTTGACTAGAGAATACTTGGAGGATATTTAGGGGATACTTGAAGGATACTTGAGGGATACATTAAGGATATTTTTGGGGCAATATTATAATTATTTTAGTATAAAACGTGGTCAAATTATAATTCAAAAATTTAGGTGTCAAAATGAAAATGTAAAGAAATTTTGGTTTTGATTCCATTGACATGGAGAATAACTTGATACATGATATTAAAAACCTCTTTTGATAAACCAGAGTTAGAGGCCGAATTATCTAGATCCTTTAACAATGTAAATGGTGATAGTGAAGTCAATTAGGAATTTAGAATATGTTTTATGAGTTTTTTTTTTTTTATGTTTTTTTTTTTTATGTATTATTTAGATTTTATAATGTGTTATGGCTTATGTGACATATGTTTTATTTGGATTTTGTAATATATTATAACTTATGTGACATGTTTTATTTAGATCTTGTATTATGTTACATTGTTATGACTTATATAAATATATGATATGTTATATGTTTTATTTGGATTCTAAATATATTTTGATTTTGAATGAATTATCAAATATGTTTTTATATATTATTATTTAAAATATATATATATATATATTATTTTAATCGACGTATCCTGCCGTATATGTATCTTAGTTTTTAAAGATTTACTGTATCCTTGTATCGTGCTGTATCCGTATCCGTATCCGTATCCCGTACCCGTATCCGTGCTATATAGGCATGTTAAAATTTTGGGATAAAAGACTAAAAATGAAAACATTGTTTAAAAACAGTGAAATGCTGATAAAGTAGGGACCAAAATAAAATGTTTACTAAAACAAAAGTTACAGAGAAAGAGAAGGAAGAGAGGATTGGCCATGGCAGCTCGCAAGAGAGCTTTAGCGACAACAGAAGCCACAAAACCCGAACCCACCACCAATGCGCAAGACCAGCCCGCTCCGAAAACTGACGAGCCAATCGCTCCTCCAAAGTCGGGTCTGATTTTGAAGCTATGTCTCTTCTTTTCGCTGCCTTACTTTTACCTGATATTTTACCGGTACAAGATTGAATCCGAGCTGAAGAGACCCATCCTCATAAACGCCGGTCTCAGTCTCGCTGGCTTCTTTTTAACTCAGAAGATAATCCCTGTCGCTTCTAGATACGTTTTGAGGAGAAACTTGTTCGGTTTTGATATCAACAAGAAAGGCACCCCCCAAGGAACTGTCAAAGTGTGAGTTTTTTATTTTATTTTATTTTATTTTTATGTGGGTATGTGTTAGATTTGTAATTTGGTTTAGTTAATGAAATGGGTATTGTTTATTGAATCAAAATGTGTATAGGTTGTGTTATGTTTGATTTTTGATTGAATTGTTAAAATGTGTAGTCATTACATTCTAGGCTTTGGCTTTGCAGTTTAGAAGTGACGGTCTCTATTGTTTATGCTGTTTTTGATTTATTTTGCACCGGTTCATAGACTGAAAATATGTGAGTTCATATATATATATATATATATATTCCATGAGCTGAATAAAAGGTAGATGGAAAGTCATGAGCTACTCGATGTCTAAAACTATGAAAATGTTCTATTTTTGGAAATGTAAAGAGCTGATAAATGAATTTTTGTAATAAATAATGCTACATTGAATTAAAGTCTGAACATTCTTAGCTTCAGTTATTGGCCTTCTGATTTAGTTCATGAGCCTGAACTGGGTTCTAAATTTGCACACTGAAATGGTTCAAGCAGAGAGATTCATTTTCTTAGTTTGTTTTTCTTTTATAAGACCTTGATTTATATACTTCTGGATCTGTTTATCTCTTTTAACTAGCTTTTTCATTCATGTTCAGTTAAGTATGCATTTTTGTGTTGTGCAGGCCAGAGTCATTGGGAATTGTTGTTGGACTAGTCTTTCTGGTTTTGGCCATCTTATTTCAGTACTTTAACTTCACAGCAGATTCAATTGTAAGTGTCTTATGTCTCAAAAGTTTCGAGTTCATGTTTTCAACAGTTTATTGTATGTTATAAGTATCATCCAAGTTAAGTGTTAGTACATTGATTGTGATTGTGGGGAAACTAGGAGTAAAAACTAGGATTAGATGATGGACAAGGATACCCACATATTCTTTTTTTGTTGTATTTGAATATTTGATTATATCCATCATAAATTGACGGATGCTATTAGTAGAATTAGAGCAGTGAAGATTCAGCAGAAAAGTGTTGGAATAGAGTAACAGATCAATTAATGCCTTTCATACTGTAGAGATGCTCTATGGCCAACACCTGTTTTATTTCTGATGAAGATGTAATTGGTGGAGGTAGATGCCTATGATGAATAAAGCTGCAAGTTAAGATGTTTACATTGTTGAGCTGGAAAATAACAGAGAATATGTATGCATTGTGGAGAATTTTGGAGTAGCATCAATGAGGACTATATAAGAGGAAACTAAGATGGTTTAGTTGTTTAAACCGAATACTAGTCACAGCACTAGTAACACCTTTCAAGAGTAAGTTTGAAGGAGCTGCAATGACGAGGGAAATAATGAAAAGATTCTGCATTAGGTCATGATGCATTAGGTCATGAGAAAACCAATATGGCTTATTATCTATCAGAATTTATATGATCCTAGACAAAGCAATATGAAATATAGTGAGCATATTCTCTAACTAGTATAAGGTAGTAAAACCCTGTCCCTTGTAAATTGTTATAAGTTGTGAAATATTCTCTAATTAGTATGATAAAAGGTGCTGACTATTTCATTAATGCAGTGGCTTGTTGAGTACAATGCAGCGTTATCATCCATCTGCTTCATGATTTTACTTGGGTTTGTAGATGATGTCCTTGATGTCCCTTGGAGAGTGTGAGTATCTGATCTTTTTCAAGATTTTTGATACTATAGAAGCCTGTTAATTTATTGGAAGTACTTGTCTTCCTGTGGCCTTCTAAACTAATGTTTGTTTTAATCCGTTTGTGCTTTCTTGTAATTGTGAAGAGCAGGAAATTACTATTGCCATCAATTGCTGCTCTTCCCTTGTTGATGGCATATGCTGGACATACCACTATTATTATACCGAAGCCTCTTATTCCTTATGTTGGGCTCGAAGTCTGGGATCTAGGTATGGTCTCAAATATTGTGTCAATATGACAATAGTGGAATGGGAATCCGTGTATTGTCAAATTGAATTCCAATGCTTGTTTCATTTAGTCAATAATAAGATTTGAGATGTTGATTCTTATGTTGGTCTATATATCACATATTATACATTTGGATTTAATAATTTAGTTGATTATCCATCTATTGTAACTTATAATTATTTTTTATGGAACAGGATGGATGTATAAACTTTATATGGGACTTTTGGCAGTTTTTTGCACAAACTCCATCAACATTCATGCCGGTCTGAATGGCCTTGAAGTTGGGCAAACTGTTGTTATTGCATTTGCTGTAAGCATAAGTCTGGTTACCAAGTTTGAATCTGACTTTTTTTTACGGAATCTGATATCTTAGCAATTTGCAGATTTTGATTCATAATCTCATGCAAATTGGAGCATCTGCAGATCCTGAGTATAAACAGGCCCATGCATTTTCTATTTATCTTGTTCAACCCTTATTGGCGACCTCCTTGGCTTTATTTTCTTATAACTGGTAATGATCCTGTGTTTCCTTTATTAGTTCTTTTGTAACAATTCACGGCATCGTGAAATCTTCTTAATATTTTGCTTCCTTCATTAGTTATTTTGTAACAATTTACTGCATTATGAAATCTTCTTAACATTTTGCAGTTGTCTTGGTTCTTTAGGTATCCCTCATCGGTTTTTGTTGGAGACACTTACACATACTTTGCCGGAATGACCATGGCTGTAGTTGGGATTCTAGGCCATTTCAGGTGTGTTCCTTGACTACTCTATAGGTCATCATATTTATATAATGATATTAATTTCAAAATAGCCAACAAAAAAATAATCATTCATAATCATAAGTAGAAATCTTCTATGGGATCCGATTAAAGGTTCCTTAAAAAATTGGATGTCTCTTTTGTGAAAGTGATGTTGAACTCTTTTTTTCTCTTATGCTAATAGTATAAGATGCATGAAACATGCCTACATGTACTTCCCTTATAAGGTTTGGAATGTTGTAGCCCTTATGAAAATAAGCTCTACTTATTAACATGTTCACCCTACTAAAAAGACCTTTTTCATTCTCATAATTTGAGAGAACTGTAGAGAAACAAACTAGTTACTTTCATCACCTACTTAAATTGCAGCTTCAACTAGAATCTTGCACGCTATGCTATATCTCAAAATTGTTTTCGTATTTGATCCACTGTACTATTAATATATCAATTATTTGGAATTGAAGACATCATTTTGCAATTCTGTTCCACGAGTCTCCCTCTAAAATTCATACTCATGTGCATAAAGCTTTAATCTTCATGTCTTATCAAGCTTATCATTATTTTGGTACGTGATATTTTTTTTTCCCCTTTTACAGTGAGACACTCCTGATTTTCTTTGCCCCTCAAGTATTAAACTTTCTCTTGTCGGTTCCCCAGGTTTGACCTGATAAACTTTCTAACTCTCTCTCTCTATGCCTCTCAACATTCAGAAATCTTCTAGATATGCAAGGCATCTAATTTGTTATTGATTTCTTCAGCTTTTTGGCTTTGTTAAATGCCCAAGGCATCGTCTGCCTAGGTAGCTTTCTGTCAACTATTGTTTGAGTGAAAACCATTGCTGGCATCTTATGAGTGTTTAATTACACATATGGGTATTTATCTTTTCAGGTTCGATCCACAGACTGGATTGTTGACTGGGACAA
Organism: Acer negundo; assembly: GCA_035582765.1. NCBI lineage: Eukaryota > Viridiplantae > Streptophyta > Magnoliopsida > Sapindales > Sapindaceae > Acer > Acer negundo. The sequence goes on along the minus strand of CM069241.1, from coordinate 12,992,724 downwards.
ATGATGGGACACTTGTTAACTTTTTCTTAAGACTATTTGGAAAGATGTCAGAAAAGTCACTTTGTGCCAAACTTCTTATTTTCCAGGTGAATTAATCATGCTTGTGTCCATGTCCTTGAACTTGTTAACTATATTTATGCAGTTGTAAATCTCTGTTCCTAGGTGTTGATCTCTTAATTGGTATATGGAATGGCAATGCAAGTTCTAAACGCACTGGTGATGGAATTGACTTGCATGCAATATTGATGGCCAGATGTTTGTCAATCTTTTAACTTCTCCCATTTACTTATGGCTAGATGTATAAGAGGTTCTGCCTGAAGTTTCCAAACCGATAAAATGAACTCTTCTTTTGTAAATAAGTATGATTCAGTTTATTAAATTTTGAGCATGCATTCTGTCAAGGATTTTGATCTCACCTAATGCAAAATCAGTCCATTTATTTCTACTATTGATGTTCCAAACTGGTTGACCCCCCTAGTAACTGGGTAAACTGGATTTTACTCCATTTGAATCCTTGTCTGCAATTATTTTCCTAGTTGAGGCATAAATGCTTTGCCCGAACGTTTTGATTTTATGTTTTTATTGGATATTTGCATTTTATTTGTGCTGGTGTGTTACATAGGTTGCTTCTCTCTTCATCTATGTATTCATGTTTCAACAGGCCATAGGGTGCTGCTTATGTTTTTTGCTGAGGTATTTCCTCACTGGTTGGTACAAATGAAGCAGCAATATGCAAAACACCCTCAGGTCATAATTCTTGGCATGGCAGTGGCGGAACCTCTACCAGCCGGATTTGTTGTATGGTACATTATCTTTTCTGTAAAAGAGCGATTCAGTGACAGAAATATCAAAAACATTTTTCAGTGGAGATAACGAATCATAATTCATAAAGTTTTGACATTTTTACTTCCCCGGCAACACCAATGTAATATGCAATAGCATAGTACTTTTTTGTGAAATTGACTGGCGATTATGTTTTGTAGTTTTGCTCCTTGAATGGGGGAAAAGTTGATAGAAACATGTTTTCAGGGTGTAAAATGACTGGAAACATAAATCTGGGTTCTCTTTCCTATCAATATATCATTTCTAGTTTAGCTTGGATCCGATGTAAGTGAAAATCTGTGAGAGATTGAACAAATAACCTGATCCGAATGTTGAAGGTTTATACAAACAAATAATAGCATTGTAATAGAAAGGGAGACCTTTTGCAAATGAAGTAAACTTCTAAGACAGATAAGATCCAAAGGGTGTCAAATTCCATTCGGTATAAGCATCATCCTCTCTAAGAAATAAAGATTTGTAAGTATTGCCTGAAAAAAAAAAAAAAAAAAAAAACTTGTTCATTATCCATCTACTGCATGTTCTGAAAGCAAAACTGGGAGAAGGTAAATGTAGAATGTCAAAGACACAACTCAGTCAACATCCATAGCCTGATCCTTTCCGTTACTTTTGCTCGACCAGATCTTTACCGATCTATCATGGGAGACGGTCGAAATGTAATTTCCATCTGCCATCAAACAACAGCATTACTTATTCATTCAATAAGACTGCCCTGTAGACTAAGCAAAATATAATAACTACATTGGTTCAGCAGACAAAAAAGAAAGGCTAATTAAAACTACTCCAACTTTGTAAATTACCAAACCATGTAAAAGCATCACATATTCCAATTATGAAGCAGAAGCAGAAGCAGAAGCAAAAGGAATCTACAATATAAGAACGCGTCTATTGAGGCAAATCTGGAAGATAAAATGTACTTTGCCTAATTGTAAGATCATTTAGGTCAACTTTACTAGAACAATATCATCAAATTTTGTACACACACTTAATAATTCTGAATATTTTATTTTCAAATATTTTTCAGCTCGTACTACTGTAACTGTCTGCCACAAATTCTAGAGGCCGCAATTAAACACAAGGCACATACAAATATAAAGCTCAGAGGAGGGTTCCATGCTTTGGATGCACATATGTACATGAAGCTTCATTAATTTCTGCAATTTTTTAAACCTAAAAAAATCACTAACAACCATTAACTTCCATGCCATCTCTTTTATTATTATTTTTAATCTTCTCTTTTTATTTTGTTCCACATGTTCTCAAATCCTAGCAAGATTACTTAAAACAAATGACCCAAAACTATTTCAAACATGAGTATGAGCATATAACAGAATCACTTTCAAGTATAGCTTTTGAAAGTAGATATTTTATCAGTAGAGCTTTTACAGGGTGGAGCTCTTAACCAAAAGCTTTATGTTATTTGGTATTCAATTAAAGTACTTCTAAGTTTGTAAATTGTTTGACAATAAAAGAGCTTTTCTAGTGATAAAATACAAAAATGGAATAAAATACGATTTTGTAACGCAAAAGTTTGTGGTGGAATTATCTAAAGTGTTATGAGGGCATTTAAGACAATTTTTTTCATTTTAAAGAAGCTCTTTGCTTAGATTTTGAGCTTCTCCCCATAGACAAAAAAAAGACTTTCTTGATATTACAAATATAATATTCTTCAATGGATTCCGAACAACCAAAAAGAAAATTGCAAAAGATCTTTTGACATTAAAAAATTTGTTGGAAGTCAGCATCTTTTCCTATTCGTAAATAGTTTCCTTTTCCAAATTGTATATAGTTTCTTTTTTCTAATTGTATATAGTTTCTTTTTCCTAATTGTATTCTTAGGGTTTCTAGGTAATTTTTTTCAGGTGGCTTTTGTAACTGTCGGTTCTCTCTTTCTGGCAGATTGTTTTTTCTTTTCCGGGTATAATCCCAATTATATCTCTACGAATAGTAGGGAGAATTATTTCTTTTCCGAAACCAAGCCTTATTTCTCGAAAACTTCTCTTTAGGGGGAGAATTATAGAATGGAAGATCAGTTTTGGGTGGTTTTTCCCAAACCTATTCACTCAGGTGGGTCATCCTTTAGTGTTAATACCAGAAATTTAGCTCCATCACCTTTGATTGTTTCTCCTACATTGAAATCTACCCTAAATACCAATCAAGAAAATGCTCATGAGCTAATGGTGTACTCTCAATGGAATAAAACAGTTTTTACATCTCCTAACGACCGGCTTTCTGAACCGGATGCAGGACCCTTGAAAGACATGGGTACTATTTATTATATCTGAACCTGATTGCATTCTAATTCATTTCATCCCTCTGATTTGGATTTGCCTATTGCTCTTAGAAAAGGTGTTAGATCCTATACTAAACACCATATATCCAATTTTATTTCTTATCACAGCTTATCTCTCATTTAGAGCCTTTGCCATTAATTTGTTTTCTGTGACTACTCCTAGAACTGTACAAGATGCTCTTGCTATTCCAAAGTGGAGAGAAGCAATTCATGATGTAGTGAGAGCATTGAATAAAAATAAGACTTGGGTTCTTACAGATTTGCCTGGTGGATCTGTAGGTTGTAAATAGGTATTTATAATCAAACATAAAGCTGATGGATCAATTGAGAAATTCAAGGCTAGGCTGGTGGCTAAAGATTATACATTGACGACCTAAATTGATTATCAAGAAACATGCTCGTTTTATTATCTCTTGCTGCAAATTTGGAATGGCCTCTATAACTAGATGTAAAGAACACACTTCTTCATGGAGATTTAGAAGAAGAGGTATTTATGGATCCACCACCAGGATTTGAGGATATGTTTGCAAAGGAAAAGTATGAAAGCTGAATAAATCTCTGTATGTACTCAAGCAATCAGCCTGGTTTGAAAGATTTACTAGATTCATTATCAGATTTGGATATCAGCAGTCACAGTGATCATGCCATGTTTTTTAAACACGGTAAAAGAACGTAAATTTGCAGCCCTTACTGTATATGTGGATGATATTATTTTGACCGGCAATGATAAAGATGAAATGGAACACCTTAAGAGGTTGGCCAATGAGTTTGAGATTAAAGATCTTGATAAATAAAAAAAAAAAAAGGGGCATTGAAGTGGCTAAGTCTCAACAGGGGATCTTTCTTTCACAAAGGAAGTATGTTTTGGATCTTTTGAAAGAAACGGGGATGATGGGATAGGTGATACACTAATTGAAATCAACCATAGACTTAGAGGAGAAGCTACTGAAACTTTAGTTGATAAGGAAAGATATAAAAGGTTAGTTGGAAAATTAATCTATTTGTGTCATACCCGTCCAGATATTGCATTTGCTGTAAGTGTAGTAAGTCAGTATATGTATTCTCCAAATGAAATCACAAGGAAGCTGTGATAAGGATATTGAGATATTTGAAGGCTACTCCTAGGAAACTAGGCAAGGTCTCTCGTTCTTCAAGAATGATCATCTTAAGGTTGAGGCATATACAAATGTTGTGAGCTGTATCCATAGATGATAGAAGAACACCTCAGGATAGGGTTTGAAGGAAATCTGAAAACTTGGAGAAGCAAAAAAAACTATCTGTGGTTGCAAGATCAAGCACTGAAGTTGAGTTTAGATCAGTGACAAAAGGGATTTGTGAGCTAAAGTATGGAACTCTGAATCAATGAAGTTAAGCTGCCATTAATATTGCTCATAATCCAATCCAACATATTGAGATTGATAGGCATTTAATCAGAGAAAAATTGGAGAGTGGTCAGATCTGCATTACGTCTGTAACTACTCAAGCGCAATTAGCAGATGTTCTCAACAAGGGATTATCAAAACAAGTTTTTCATTCACCAGCTACCAAGTTAGAAACGATAGATATCTTTGAACTAGTGTGAAGGGGAGTGTTGGAAGTTAGCATCTTTTCCTAATTGCATATAGTTTCCTAGTGTAGCCTGCTGAATAGTATATATATTGAGAAGTTTTAAAAAATAAAAATAACTGGTGTTCTAAAAAGCGCTAGGTGCTAGTTAGACGACGGGCCGACTCCTAGCGCCTAGGTAATTCTTTGGCGGACCTAGGAGCTGCTGGCTGGTGGAGTGGACAGTGGAGTTGTGGAAGCAAGAGTGAATGTTGAGCGAATAGAGATGAGAAGAAGAAGAAAAAGGTTTTTTGGGTGTTTTAAATGAATCCCAAAATGACGTTTAAAGAAACCCTAAAACAACGTCGTTTTGATGTTTTTTTTTAATACAACTGCCTTGGCAGCATTGTCTCCGCCTAGCTCACCGATTAGACCTTAATCGGCACGGCTGGCAGCCGCCTAGTGGCTAGGCAGGCACCTAGGAAGCGTTTTAGAACACTGAAAATAACTAGTCTTCAAAATTCTTTTGGTCAATAGAGAAGCCACACCAAACACACTTAATACTACCAATCTGCATCTAAGAAACAAGTAAATATCAGCTACTAGGCTATATTTCAATGTGAAACTGTATATATGAAAATGGAATTCCCATTTTGACGTTTGCAAAATGGAGTGAAAGGGGGATCAACAAAAACTTGGATTCTGTACTAACAAACCCTTGAGTATCAACAACTCATGATTCAACTATATCTCATTCATACATCCTTGTAAATTTCAATCATATCACTTTAAAATCAAATAGATGTGGAGGAAATTTTCTAAGTGAGGATACTTAGTGTACACATGTAACAGACAAATCAAAATTCAAAAAGTATAGAGCAAGATAAATTGATTATTGCAGCACAGACACTCTGCAACCATGCTGATTAACATGCCAATAAGATAAAAAGAAATCAATATCACAGGGATGTGCTTTATTTTTCTACAGCCTGAGAAAATGAGAACTTACCTGAACTAACATCCAAAGAAGTAACTTTCGCCTCATGTCCGGACAAGGTTTTTACAAGCTTAAAATCTCGGCCCGACCAAACCTGTAAAAGAGTTGCATGAGATGAAACGAAAAAACTTAAAATGAAAATATATCATTTTCAATGAAACCGCCACTGTCATAAGAAAGTTCACCTTGACCGTCATATCATATGACCCTGTCACCAGAAAATATCCTTCTTGAGGCTCAAACTTCACTTGTGATATAAGATTTGAGTGTGCTGGTATGATATATAAGGATTTTTTCTTCCTTAAGTCCCATATACGACAAGTATTGTCCTCACCACCTGTTGCTAAATGATATCCATTAGGTGAAAAGCTGATGCCAAGAACCTGAAAACAAGAGCACAGATACATCTCTCATTAGGTTAACATTATACATCAAATATTAGAAAGTGAAGAAACTACATAAGTTTGAAGTCCCACAGGTTTGACATGGCCTTCCAATGCAAGAATACTTCTCCCTGTACGGAGGTCCCAAACACGTGCCAATGCATCCAATCCGCAAGAAGCTGCCAAGGATCCATCATGGTGGAAGGCAAGCCCATAGACACTCCTACTGTGACCTTCTTGAAGAAGCAACTCCTCTCCAGTATCTATATCCCAGAGTCTCCATGTCTTGTCAAAGCTGGTTGTTCCTAGGTATTTCCCCGATGGATGGAAGGAAATCCGTGCAAGACGATCCAGATGGCCTTTAAAAGTTTTCAGGATAGATCCATCAGTACTCCACAACCTAGCAGTCCGATCAGCTGAAGCAGTAGCCAAATGATCGTGCACAGGAGAAAATGCAACATCAGTTGCACGTTCCGTGTGTCCCTTCAAGGCAGAAACCTTATGCACTTTTGGCATGCTCCATATCTTAGCAACTCCACTTAAAGCACTAAAAAGGCAAAATAATGCAAACAAATCTAATTATTCTCATATAGCATTGTAGAAGAATATTAATGCAGTAGAATTTGCAAAGCCATAATTCAAAAACATCTTATTAAAACCTAATTCGCGAATAATTTATAAATGTGATTCAAAATTCTACGATGAATTTCCAATCATTGATTTAAAATATTTATTATTTTCTAGAAGGAAACATAAAGTACAAAAGACAAAAGGACAAGTTGATCACAAGAACCTGGCAAAAAACCTGGAAAGAACTCTTTACATTTATACTGAACTGCTCCTTTACCAAAAACCCCAAAAGAAAAGAAGTTAACCCAAAACACCCTACTATTTTTTTATTTTTTTTTCAAGGAAACAAAATAATTTTATTAACAAAAGGAATCAGTACAAGTGAACAGAAGTCCACAAGGCCATCGAAAAAGGGACATCTAAAGAAAGTCAAAAGACTATACAATATCAAAAGCTGAAACAGAAACTCCCAACATAATTTCATAGAAAATAAAGATGTATCTATTTTCAACCTCGCAAAAAGTGAAATGGAGGAGATGACCCTAATTCAAAGGACTTGTCATGTACAATAATTAAACAAAGGAAATTGCGTTCTTAACAAGATGCATACTTGCAATTCATATCCTTTCGTGGAAAGATACTTATATGAAGAAATAAGTACGAATAAAAAAATATGCTCTTAGAAATATTAATTAACAACTATTTATGACTATCAAATTGTAAGGACGAATTTATTGATGTATTAGGCTATTAGCATAGAGAGAGAGAGAGAGAGAGAGATACCTGGTGGCAAGCAGTTTCCCATCATGTGAGAAGGAACAACCAGAGAGTGGCCGGTCATCTCCAAACTCGCTGCAATCAAGGAACAAACTCTCAGCCTGCTTTAGAGCCCAATCGATTTCTGCATCCAAAGATTCATCTGGGTCATCCCTTTTCCTACGTGCACGTTGAAGACGAGATGCTGCCCTAACAATAGAATACTTTGCAATATCAATTCTAGCATCCAAGAGCGTCTTTGACCCCTCAGTAAAAAATGGGTACTGGAGCATTTCTTCGTCAGCATCTTGTGCAGTAGCAGTAGCTGCAGCCTCCTCCTCCTCATGAGCTCTCATCAGCCTTTCAAGCTGCCCTTCAGCATCCAGCTTTGCCATAAGCATCCGCAACCTATCCCGTCTTTCCATCTCTCGTTCTCCAAAGAGTGTTATGGGTTCACCAAGGCGACGAAGACGAGCCCGTACAGCCATATCATTGGTAGGCACCGCCAGTGCAGCAGCACGCCGCTTCATCAAAAGCTCTTGGATTGCCTTTTCCTGTCGCTCCCTTACCTGTCTGCTCTCATCAGAAATCTCATATCCACCTGTTGTAGCCCGGGTGCCCAAGTCATCTTCTTCAGAATCAGAGTCACTGGTTCTGACCTCCCCATTTTGGGGTGGCTTAAAGACAGGGGTCCGGACGGGAAGAGGTGCTAATGGAGCCGGAACTTGAGGAGGAGGAATTGTGGGTATTGGAGCTATAGGAGGCACAATTGCTGATGGTATTGCTGTTGGTACTATTGGTGGAATAATAGTTTCAGAATCAGATATCAGGGTTTGACTATCAGGGACTTCAGCAGAAGACTCAGCCAGTGAAGTTGATGGAGGGTTTTCCTCTTCGACCTCCATTAGGCCTAATCAAACAAATTCAAACTAGGGTTGTCAAGACACATAGAATTCCTTATAAGAAAGACTGAAAACACAAAACCCAACTTCAATACACAGTATGATACAAATTAAATGCATTTATGGGAACACTCAAAAGATAAAATCAACTAAAAACAATAAATTATTATAAAAAAAAAAAATAAAAAATAAAAAAAAGGAACAAAACAGTGACCGGAATATGGGATGCCCTTGTTATTAGTAATCACAGCCATTTCATCAGCCAAATCAATCCCGTTTCGAATTAAACACAGACAGACAGCAAAGTGACAGAACATAAACAAGCTTAAAGTCTTAAACAAAGTAAACTATAAATCAACAAACAGTTGATACGAATATGTTGTTGCTGAAAAGTAAGATTGATTCCCTTTGCAAGAAATCAGTTTGGTGAGAGAGAAACCAAAAGGAAAAAAAAAAACAAATGTTGTTGGGTTCAATTCCTAAAACTAGGATTTTTTACATGAACTAACAAGAGAAACAACAATCAGTACAAAAGTTGAAATAACAAAATGAAGTTTGTGGTACCTTTTCGTCCTCGGCAACCAAACACAGCCCCTCAAACTTGATTGTTGGCGGTGAACCCTCAAAGTTGCTGAGTAAGTCGACCTGGGTTTTCTTATGCTCACACCCAGTTCTCGCACATAAGACTACTTTCGGTTCCTCCTGAGATCAATATATTCAACCAAAATCCACAATCAGCACTTTAAAATTTATTTTTTTCCTTTTGTACTTCAAAAAAAAAAAACACCATTTTTTTCCTTTTGCGAAAATTATTGAAATGACAATGTAAATTATATAAATTTTATTTTTAACCACAAAGAAGTTGTCGTCGTTATAGTAAGTTAGTAACCACATTCTAACATTTCATTTCACCCCTTTTTTTGGGAAAATTGCACAAACTTCCCTTGAAATCCATCAACTAAAATGTCGTTTGTTTTTTTGTCTGAAGACTGAATAGTCCTGAATTTTAATAGTCCTGAATTTTAATGAAGACTGAACAGTGACTGAAATTTGAATCAGAATGACATGTTTGTTTTTTTTCTTCTCACATCTGAATGTACTGTCAACATGTTTGTTTTTTAAAAATAAAATTGTCTGAAAAGAAATAAGTTTACATCTATACGCATGTTAAACAATTATACATATAATATAGAATAAAAACAATTCAAAAATAATAATTAGATATAAACACATATGATCATGATCTTCTTCTTCGATCACAAACAAACTTTATTTTTACTGAGAAAAGAAAAGATTTTTTATTTTTTCAAAAAATAAAAAGGTCAGCAGGAAAACTTATACAAAACACTCTAAAAAAATAATATATAAATACATCAACATAATATCATAATAAAGTATTAATATTAAACACCAATATGAGTTATTAAGGTTCTTTTTTTTTTTTTAAAGCTATCTAAAATAAGTAATTTATTAAAATAAAGATTTCTATACAGTATATAATTATAATGAAATTGAAGATATATTATATATGGAGGATAATATCGGAAGAAAAGATTTTGAATTTCATTTAATGGAATTCAGTGATTTACAATTAAATGAAAAGTCAGGATTTTTTACTTTTTTATTTTAAATTGTTTTTTGGTATTTTGAAGTTGTTTGGCCACTTAAAAAAACAAACAAAACAATTTAATAATTATGATTTAGACCCATTAAGTTTTAAGTCAAAAAAACAAACCACCTCTAACGGTGGACTAACTGTTGATTGATTAATACAAGGGTAAAATTGTCTTTTACATACAAATTAATAATTAAAACTATATAAAATTGTGAAACAAACCCAACATTTCTAAAATTACCAATATTTCAAAAAAAAATTATAAAGTAGACCCAAAACTTTTCTAAATTAAAAAATGAAAATAAAATTAATAATTAAAAAATTAAAGAACTCCATCACTGGCAGAGTGAAGAATAAATAGAAAATTTTCAATCTTCAAGAACATACAGTGTGTTCATTTTCTCATTTGCAAGTCATAATTGAATGGACCAGGTATACAATACATTTGTAAATTTGAACTGAGTTGTTTCTAAAAATAGACCAGTAAAATTGATCATTCCCATCAAGAAAGAATGTTCTGCAACTTGAAAACAGCTAAAACAAGCAATACAATCAACTCAAAACATTCAACTGACTTCTACTAACCAAAAAAATAAAACCCATCTTCATCTTCATTAAAATTCACTGAGTTGACTCACCAATTATCTCATCTGTAATCTCGTTAAATATATCATCAACCCAGCTGACTCACCAGAAAATCCAGCCAGTAAAGAGCTAGCAATGGTTGTCGAGCAACGGCAGTCAATGAGCGTCGAACGTCCAAGACGGCGAGTGACAGCCAGGCAGTGAGCGTCGAGCGGCGGCGTGAGATTGGGTATGAGAGAGCGGCGCAATGAAAGAGGAAGACACAGATTTCTTAAAATTTTATTAATTTTTTATTTTTTATTTTTTTTGTTATGAAAACATAATATAAGTGGTTGTTTCCCTCACAACGTAACTTCTGATCATTCATCTTTCCCAATTTATCTTCAAGTTTATGGTATAATTTATTCATAAGTTTATGACTATTTATTCTCAGGTTTATGGTCAGTGTCTTTTCAAGTTTGTAACTACTATATTGTGAGCCTATAAAAGGGAGGTCTCACCAAGTTGTAAACATCATTGAAAAATATTGGGAAATAAAATAATATTTTTTCTTAGACTACTATTTTCTCTCCTTCCTTACTTTATATTTATGCTATTACGTTCTTGTTTATTATTCATTTGAATGTTCTTGTTTATTATTCATTTTATAACACGTTATCAGCACGAATCTCTAACCATTGTGTGTTTCAAGTTTCAGATTTGAAAGTTTCTTATATAAAGACCAATTGTCATATGATCCAAGTTCGATATATGATAAGAGCAGGGGCGGCTCAAGGGTATCCGGGGCCTTAGGCGAAATTATAAAACGAGGCCTTGGATGTGTATGTCAAAATATATTAAATATACAGTAAAAACAGTTTATTTAAAATTAATTTTTCTTGCTTTTTGGGATGCAAAATTGTTTATTAAATTTTTGAATTCTAAATTTTCTAACAATTTTTTTTCAATAGATAATATAGCTAATCCATTCAATCTTTCTTGTAACATTGTTGATCTCAAGTAAGATTTTATTAATTTTAATTTTGAAAAACTTCTTTCTCCTGAAGCGACAGTTATTGGTATGGTTAATAATATTCTATAAGCAATGAATGCATTTGGAAAAGAATCAACTCTTTTTATATAGTTAAGTACTTCAAGAGGAGTATCTATGTCATCTTGTAAAACTTCTTTTAAAACTTTTAATTCAGAAAATAAATCTAAACCATCAATATCCGAAAGCATGTCATGTTTCAAAACACTTTCAAGATTTTGGCAATATTTTTTCAAATTGTCATCATCTAATGACTTTAATTTTTTAAACTTAAATAAAAACCCAAAAATATTATCATACAGTTGAAATTGCTCAAACCTTTTCCTAATTGAAGAAATAGCTTGATCTACTAAGTATAAAAAATAATCAATTCTAAAAGACTCTTCCATAGACAGAATTCTCTCATCATTATCATTCTCATCAAACTGTTTTTTCCTCCGAATAACACGTTTTTCATGAAAAATAGGTTCAATGTCCATTTCTTTTGCAATCTCTACAGCTGAAATCATAGCATTTGCAAATCCACTTTCTCTAAATTTTTCGAAAAAAGAAATTAGACCTTTTAATTGATCTATGGCAACATCAATTTGCATATCTTCATTTTGTAAGTTCTTACTAACAGAATTAACAGCAAATAATATATCATACCAAATAATCATACCTAACAAAAAATCAAAATTTTCTAATTCATATGTTGCTAAACAATTTGCTTCACTCTTTGTTTTAGGATCTTCACTAGTTTCCGCTAGTTGAATTAAAGCATCTCTAATTTGTGGAGCTTGAAATCTTATTGCTTTAACACTTTCTATACGACTCTCCCATCGTGTTTGTGACAAAGATTTGACAGTTAAATTGGGGATATTATCTTGTAAAATTTTCCATCGTTTTGTTGAAGAAGAAAATAATGAATATATACGTTGTATAGTACCAAAAAATGAAATAGCTCTAGGACAAGATTTTGCCATATCACAAAGAACTAAATTAAGACTGTGACAACCGCATGGAGTATAAAATGCTCTAGGATTTATTTCTAATAGTCTTTTTTGTACACCTTGTTCTTTTCCTTTCATGTTAGACCCATTATCATATCCTTGTCCTCGTACATCATTGATATCAAGTTTTAAACTTTTTATTGCACTCACAAGTTCATTAAAAAGGCCTTTTCCCGATGTATCAACTACTTTTAAAAATTCTAAAAAATATTCTTCTATTTTTATTGGAATTTTTGAAACATCTACACATCTTAGTATAAGTGTCATTTGTTCTTGATGACTTGCATCCGGAGTACAATCAAGTATAACTGAAAAATATTTTGCGTCTTTAACTTTCTTAATAATTGAATTTTTAATTTCAAGTGCTAGCATTTGTATCAACTCATTTTGTATATTGTGTCCAAGGTAATGATTATGAATTTCACCATTTTGAATTCGTCGAATATGTTCTTGCATTGTTGGATCAAATTCTGCTATCATTTCAATTAGACTTAAAAAGTTTCCATTATTTTCTTGATAGATTTTCTCATTCTTTCCACGAAAAGCCAAATTGTTTTTAGCAAGATTTTTCACCACAGCAATAATCCTTATTAATACTTTTTTCCAATGTTCTCTTTCCTTGTTAATCTTTTCCTGGATATCTTTATCAATTGTTTTATTCTTTAACAATCTTACTTGTAGATCAACCCATGCATTCATATTAGTTATATGTTCGTTGCTTGTTTCATGGCTTTTAATCTTAGTGCTAAGATTTTTCCAATCTTTAGTGCCGTCATTACCTAGTTGATTTTTGTTAAACTTTGTGTTAAACAATTTGCAACAAAAACAATAGACTTTATCAAATTCTTTGGAATACACTAACCATCTTCTATCATGTTTTTCTCCGTTGGGCAATTTTCTAATATAGTGTGTGGCAGAGAAATGCCTACAATTTTCATCTTTTGGGAAAATTATATTGTTTTCTCTAATTGGGCCCTTTTCTATTATTAAATCTCTTATCTTATTATCAATGTTATCCCAATTTCCAGGATCATAGATACTATCGGAGATAATTGTTTCTACATTTTTTTTATTTTCCCCTGTATTTTTTTCATGTTCTTCATTTTGTTCAATGTTATCTATCAATTCAGTTGGATTTGATTGTTCAGCCATTAAATTTTCATTCAAGTCTGTACTTTTTTTGCTACTTGTGACAAATTTATCCAGAGCCCCTTTTTGCGATTCAACTAATTTTTCTATTCTTCTCCTTTTTTTGAGTTTTTCGTATCCGGATTCGTATTTTCTATTAGACATGTCTTCTATCTATTGTCTAATATCAGATTATCAATTATAAACACTTAAAAAAAAACAAATAATTAAGTTATAGATGAAAATAAATAAATAAAATGACAAAAAAAAAAATTAAAGTAACAGAGTTTAGAACAATAAAACCTGGAAGGCCGGAATGTTGATAGAAAGAAGATATAGTAAGAGAGTTTGATTGCAACAGGTTTGATTTCAATTTGCAGATTGCAATAGAAGGATTTGATTGAATATATAATATATAAAACAATAGATTTATTAACAATATATAATAAAAAATATATATAACCGTTGAAACTTGAAAGAAAAATAAATAACATTAATGAGTATTTAAGTCCACTTAAATGTGGTTTACTTGAAAATAGGAATATTTTACTTGAAAATAGGAATAAATGGTAATGTAGAAGTAAAAAAGAGATATTTTTTGAATAATAAATAGAAAGAAAAATACTGAATATTAATTGTTAAGATATATATGCATATTTTTTGATAATGAAAATATGGGGCCTTGATTTTAGGTGGGGCCTTAGGCAACTACCTTAGTTGCCTATAGCATCAGCCGGCCCTGGATAAGAGAAAACTTTCTTGGTGCAACCAAGAATTCTAAGAATAGTAAAGTACTTTTTTCTCTAATTTTGGGCTAAGAAAAAAAAGAATTGATTTATATTTCTCTTCTTAATTTTGTTCTTAATATTCATTGAGTTGCCAATAAAAGAAAATAAAGATTAAATGATTTTATTGCAACAAGAAGATTGCAAAAATGAAATTAATTATATTGCAACCCAAAGATTTCAAAATCAAAGAGCTTGAAGCTCAATCTGATATATATTTGATAAGGGTTCAAAAAAATTTTGTGACTATTTGGGGCGCTTTTTGTAAGACGGACACCACATTACTAACTTAAGTTTAAAAAGTATCTATTTAGGTGATCAGACAAAAATACCATTTTTTGTCAGTTTGTGTCTTTTTCAAACATAGAGAGAAAACCTTTGAGAGAAAACATCCGAGCCTTTTCGTGCCTTGTCACACTAGATTCGAGCATTTTTGAGCATTTTTTAGCCTTTTTACACTAGGTTCGAACCTTTTTACGTTAGATCCGAGCCTTTTGGTGTCTTTTTGTGTCTTTTCGAGCCTTTTCACACTAGGTTCGAGCCTTTTTCGAGCCTTTTTACACTAGATCCGATCCTTTTTGTGCCTTCTGTGCCTTTTTACACTAGGTTCAAGTCTTTTTGTGCCTTTTCATACCTTTTTACACTAGGTTCGAGCCTTTTCGAACCTTTTTACACTAGATCTAAGTCTTTTTACACTAGATCCGAGCATTTTTACACTAGATCATCTGAGCCTTTTCGTGCCTTTTCGTGCCTTTTCATGCCTTTTCGAACCTTTATACACTAGATTTGAGCCTTTTAATACACAGTTTGAGCCTTTTAATATATATTTCGAACCTTTTAAACAGTTATCCAAGCTTTTTAATAATTTATGAATAGATTAGTGAATTTTGATTCTCTGAGACTTTTAAAATTGTTCAAGCCTTTTCAGACACTATGTTCGAGCCTTTTCATACACTACCCGAGCCTTTTCATACACTACCCAAGCCTTTTCATACACTACTCGATCATTTTCATGCACTACCCGAGTCTTTTCATACACTACTCGAGCCTTGTCATACACTACTCGAACATTTTCATACACTACTCGAGCTTTTTCAATTAGTCTCTGATACTTTTCAATTAGATTCAAAATTCACACAACCAGCTTATGGTTTACAAAAGACATGGAGAACAAATGAAAAGGAATTCAATGAAGGGTTTTAAATTGAAAAAAAAGCTCTGGGGGCACTGCCCCCTGCACCCCCGCGAGCTGACCGGGCATCGCGAGCTCACCGAGGAGCTCGACCCCCGAATACGTCTGTGTAGCACCAAAAAATTAACTATCCAATGAAGATGAATTGATAAGGTTATGGTGTTTAACTTCCATTGGAGGTTTGTTATAGAGAAAGATGAAAAGAAAAAAACCTCTGAAAACTTTAAAGTAAGAAAGATAAATGTGTAAAATAAGGGCAATTTTGGTAGTTCATCATAATAGGTGTCTTTTAAACTTAACTTATTAAATAAGTGACTTTGTCACCACATAAGTTTAAAAAAGTGACATTTTCCACCATTTCCATTATTTGATAATACGTTAAATCAAAGTGCCTAAAACTTGATCTAATGTCCGAAGATTGTAAACTCAAAAAGCTTGAAGCTTAATAAAATCTCATTGGAAATTATGGATTGCAATTAAATCAAAATATGAAATTTTGAATTATCGAATCAGAACCCGAAGTTCTGAATTTCGATAGATGTGATTAATTTTAAAGTCCGAAGTTCTCAATTCATGGTTTTTAATTATAAACAAGAAGTTTATATATGAACTTGAAGTTCCAATGAAATTTAACATTTTCATCAGATATGAATTTTGTTTAGAACCCAGAGTTCTAGAATTGCAAATCATAACACCATAACTATAAAGTTATAATATAATAGAACATTAAGTTTCGATATTAGTAGGACCAAAAAGTGCAAATGTAATTTACCTTTTGTTTTCTGACATTTTTGATATATTATTTTTTATTGGTTATTTATATTTCACATTAAGATACCCAACCACTATGAATGAAATATTCTTTCTTCTTTATTTCTTCCTCTTTATTAAGGTATGTAAGGTGTGAAATCTTATATTTTCATATATCAAAAAAATATAAATTTTCATATTTCACACACCTATTAATCACGAAATGCCTCAATTGTTTATTCATTAACATTTGAATTTATTCATCTTGTGATATATAGTTTTATGGTCCATTGATTTTTGTAATTTAAAATTATTGGTTTTATTTTAAGTTGATTTACATTCATGTGATTTTAGTAATATAATATTTATATTCCATTATTCTTTCAAAGATGAGATTTTTCTTATTGCTTTGATTTATATTAGCATTAAACTTGTAATTGCAAGTTGCAACAAATCATGAAAACAACTTCATGTCATGCTAGATATTTGTTGTTGTTTTTAGTAAATTATATGATATATCATGAATTATATTTTATTTTATCTGTTAAAAAAAAGATTTAGTTGTTCTTTTCTAATAGAAATATCTTATCATCAACGAATTATTTGTCCTTATATATATTTGCTTAAAAAGGGTTTTGATCACCAAGTAGATGAAAAAATGATCAATGAAACATAATGAGTCTATATTGTTTCACATATTGTTCCGAAAGTAGCAGTATATATTTCACTATTTTATGCTTCAAATTTGCTATAGAAGTGGCAATATTAATAACGTATGTATTTGAGCATACTATTAGTTTATATCATGGTTTTTATGGTTGAACAAAATAATTAGTTTTGATTATAAAATGATTGACATCACCCAATTTGATTAATATCATTTCTTGAAATGAATGTTAAATATAGTCATGGTGATGATTGTGGATATTGTTGTAATCAAATAATTATTGATGTCAAGGTGATCACTATAAAGAAATTTAAATTGTTCCACCAGAAGTGGAATAACACCTTAACAAAACAAGAAAATTGAAAGGATGTAAAATACACCTTCTAATAATTATAAAAGTTTGCTTGCTATATCTAAAATATTTTGTTGATTTTTAGCAAGAACAATGAACGCTCCAGAAGAGCTAATACATGACACAAAGTGAAAATAAATTATATGAAAATTGGCACTTTGTATTTGTTAGATCTAAAAGATCTACTATATAAGAAATTGTCCCTAGACAATTAAGAATATTATATCCAAGTAAGTATTTCAATAAAATTTACTTATTGTTATTTATTCCACACAACTAATTTTATGAGTATGCTCTGTGGTTGCCACTACGTTGGATCTTCCACGTTAAAAAATAAATTTAGTTTTTTTTTTTTTTTGTATTTTTTTGTGGTTCTTAATATTATTGGAGTTGGTCGATATATTTAGAACCAGAAGTTTCAAAATCAAATCCAATTGAGAATATGTCGTTTTAAATTTGAATATAAATTGTTGAATATGAACCCGAAGTTCTGAAATTTAAACCTGAAGTTTTGAATCAAAAGAGGATCTAAATTTCCATTGTTAAATGAATATTTGGCTACTCTAATATTTGAAATGGAAAATACAAAGGCTTAAAGCTCTTAATATTAATACAATCAGAATCTGAAGTTCTGAATAATTATCTTATTAGAATCCGATGTTATCAATTCCAAACTAATTAGACATGTAGCTTTGTATTTAATTGTTGATATCAAATTTAATTAGAACTAGAAGTTCTAAATTTGATCCAATGACAGTTATTTTCATTTGAAAAGTAAAATTGTAATTTTATTTTAAAAACCCGAAGCTTTAAACATGTGATTTTTCATTTACGAACCAGAAGTTCCTAAAAAATATGTGAGTTTTTAAGAACTTGATATAAGAACATGAAATTTGAGGAATTGAAGTTCTTATTATATTCTTTTATTTAAGAATATTCTATCTCATTCATTTTGTCTCGTGCCAAAATAATTTATCATATTTCTTATATTATATGATTACATGTTAGTAAATGTCCTTGGATGATAATAAACTTTATTAAAAGTAAACAATGTATCAAAATATTGAAATATTTTATTTGGATATCCATATCATAACTAATTAGTTTTTGCTAGTGAATGTCTCTGAAGAACAATAAGACCATGTAAATTAGTCCTTAAAGGACAATATGACAAAATAAATGAGTTTATATGGAAAATTATTACGATTTACATAATTCCTTGAAGTAAATTTTATCGTCGTTAGGGGGAGAATTATCATAAGTTGATAAGCGACGTAAAATTATAAGGTATGCATCATCTTGTGAATTGCATGATATGCAAATAAATTTTCAGATGATTCAAATAAAATAACAGAATTACATTTAGTCAATATATAAACCCGGGTGGTTGTTCTTGCAGAACAATTTATGAAATGACAGCAAAAATCATATGTTTGACAGTAAAGTAGTAAAAGACGATTTTGATTCAAAAGATATGGTTCATTGAACTGGAATTAAAAGATCATGATCATATTTAAAATAATACTCGAGTGATAGATAAATCCTCATCATATAAGGCTCTTGAAGAGCTAGCATCATAAGTGAAAACAAAATTCTGAAGAATCATATATAAATGTTGATCTCCCTTATGAGACCGTTGAAGAAAATAAAAGAATCTCAATTGTCCCAGTAGAGGCACGTATATTAAATTTAATGTGATTATACTTTTCCTGAAGAGATATTTGTATAGAAAGACATGTATAGTGTATATTTAACAGTAAAGTTATTAGAATAAGCCCTTGAAGAGGCAGATGAATTACATAATCATAATGAAATATATTGGTATAGAAATTGAGATCATATTATTTGTTTTGCATATTATGAAAAATGATGAGATACTTGTATTATAAATTATAGAAATGTCGACATATAAATTATTAGCAAATAAAATGCAAAGCTATATTAATGTAAAACTTGAAAGTTTTGGACTTATAGCCAATAACTTATTGAATATTTTTCGTACGAATTAAGATAAAAGGTTTATTGCAGAAACCTAGTTTGACAATGAATAAAAATCCTCGAAGGATTTAAATGTCTGAAACAAGTTATTCAAAGCTACATGAATTTTTGTATAGTGAAAATTAAACAATTAAAATGTATGTAGTGTATTCGTCATGATGAATATTTATTAAAATAATTATATGTTGATTGTGTAAAGCTTAGTAAAAATTATGCTAATTTTATAAATTAGATATATCAGAGGAATAATTTTTAAAGATGAAAAGTCTTGGAAAATTAAATTAAGTCTCGGCTAATGAGTTTGACATTAAACATGAGTCAACATATATAAGAAAAATGTCCTGAAATACTTTTCCATAGATAAAACACATCAAATGGATTCCTCGATATTTATTCTATAACTTAAAAGTAGTGTATGAATCTTCTCTTGTTATTGAAGAACTTTAGGCCCTGAAGTACCAAATACAAGTTCAACTTGTGTTTTTATAATAAAAAAACATGATGTTGTATATAACAAGTTGGACCAATTCAGAAATCGATTTTATTAAAGTTCTTTACATATGATCTCCAAAAAGGTGGTGATAAAAAATACGTACAAGTTTTCAATCCTGAAGATTTATTTATAAATACACTATCAATTGCAACAAACAAAATCTTGGTACAAAATATCGAGATGCAATATCTTTGCAAAATATTAAAGCATCCACGTCATAATGAGGGGGAGCGTATTTATCACTTTATTAGGGGGAGATATTGATTTTGGAGAAAATTTTACATACTGTACTCTTTTTCCTTCACTGTGTTTTTATCCCATAGGGTTTTCCTAGTAAAGTTTTAACGAGACAGTTTAGTGCTCCAATACCTTTAAAGGTTAATTTGATATGTAGATGAATATTGTACTCTTTTTCCTCTACTAGTTTTTTATCCCATTGGGTTTTTACTAGCAAAGGTTTTAACGGGACATATTCTATGTAAAATGGACATTCAAGGGGAAGTGTTATGAAAATATAATATAAGTGAATGTCTATCTCACAATGTAACTTGTGATCATTCACCTTTCCCAATTTATTCTTAAGTTTATGATACCATTTATTCACAAGTTTATGACTATTTATTCTCAAGTTTATGGCTAGTGTCTTTTCAGGTTTGTAACTACTATATTGTGAGCCTATAAAAGGGAAGTCTCACCAAGTTGTAAACACAATTAAGAAGTATTGGAGAATAAAAGAATCTCTTTTCTTGGGCTACTATTTTCTTTCCTTTCTTGCTTTATATTTATGCTATTATGTTCTTGTTTATTATTCATTTTATAACATTTTTATCATTAAATAATTTTTTGAGATTGTTTTAAAATAGTAATAAAATAACTATATTAGGGGCAGTTTGATCGTTTACTAGTTTAGGCCTTAGGGTTAGTCAAATGTCAAGTCTAACATGTTTGTGTAATTATAGCAAATGTTGCCGATGCGGGCAATATTCATTAAACTCGGTGAATATTTGTGTTTTTTTTTTATTTTTTTTATTGGTATTGTTTTAAGGTCACGTTTAGTTAAATGGCGGAATGGTAATCAGAATGGTAATGAGAATGAAAATGAAAATGAAAAGTTGATTTCTTTGGTTGGTTGGGACTTTAGAATTAGCATCTGAATCAATATTAGTTTGTTTGGTTAACAACTGAATGAAATAGAATTAACAATATTTTGACCAAAATACCCCTAATTATAAAACATTCATATTAACATGATATATTATGAATAATAATAATAAAATATATAATATATCACAAATTATATATTATAATATAAAACATGTTATATATAATATATAATATACAACATATTATATATAAAATACATATATTATATTGTAATATATATAATATAATTATTATTATATATATTTAAATATATGTTTATATATAATATAATATATATTATATATTATTTATTAGTAATATTAATATTATTATATATTATATAATACAAATATTATATATTATACAATATAATAATATATAATATATAGTATATATTTTGGATAATAATAATAAAATATAAAGTATATATTATATATTATTTAATATAATAATAATATATATAATATTTATACACATATATAATATAAATTATATTATTTAATATATTAATATATAATATATAATACATATATATTTTATTATATAATATATATAATATAATATATATGTAATAATATATATATATATACATATATTAATATATATATATATATAACGATATATAAATATATATAATATAATAAAAATATATATTATATATTATATTATAATATATAATACATATATATTATATGATATATATTTATATATCATTAATATAATATATAATGATAATATATTATTTTTGGAAAGGAGGGTATTTTTATAATGTTATTTGTTCGTATGAGGATTTTTATGGAATAAATTTTTTAGTTTGGAATAAAATGTGCATTCCATTGATTTTTTGATGGAATGCCCATTCAACCAAAATGGTGGAATCAATATTCTAATGGAATGTTTATTCTATTGGATTTTAACCTACCAAATATTGAGAATGGATTCTATTCATGTCTATTTCAGCCAACCAAACACCACCTAAGTATTTATAGTGGAGAGAGACTAATAGTGTGTTTGGGCATCACTGACATGTCGTCGGTGCTAGAGGTTCAGTTTTATTTTTTTGTTTTTTTTAAACAAAAAATAACATTTTACTTATATAAAAAAATAAAGTGACGATATTTACACCTTTCAAAAACTGTTTGTATACTCCAAAGAGAGCTTCTTTTGAGTTTTGACAATCCAATATATATATATATATATTTTACATTTATTTTCTAAAAACACTTTATTTTTAAAATTTAAATTTAAAAAAAATTATAAAGACACTTTATTTTGTTACAATATTATTCTTTTTATCTGTTTTGATACTACAACAAATTTACCCTTTAATAGCATGTCATTATAGCATTTTTTAAGAATGCTATAAAAAGTACACTTATTATAGCATTTTATAACACAATGCTATTAAAAAAAAAAAATACAAATTGGTAACATTTTATATATTATAGCATCTATCTTTAGTAATATAGCATTTTAATTTTATGGTTGCTATAAAATAGTATTAAATTTCTTAAATTACATAGCATTTTAAATTTGATATGATATATTCTAAAATTATAAAAGCATTCAAAGAATGCTGTTAAATTCAAAATGTTTTCTTAAAAACAATAAAAGAGGGAAAACAAATGTTATATCCCGCCTATTTTTATTTTTCCTGTATCAATTTTACCCCTTCATTTTTTTTTTATATTTTTAATTCGTGTCCTAAACGGCACCGTATAATATGATATATTATTTTTTAAATCGTGTCCTAAACGGCACCGTATAATATGATACATTATTTTTTAAATCGTGTCCTAAACGGCACCGTATAATATGATATATTATTTTATCTCCAAGTCCCAAATTGACAAAATCCCAATTTGTGATTCACCGTGAGAGTTTCACACCGTCGTCGCACCTCTTGCCGATGTTGTTCGTAGTCGACGTTGCTCCTCGATTTGTCAGAAAATTCTTTTAATTCTATCCCTCAATCGTTTTTCAATCTTACTAGCCTCACAAAGCTCTATCTCATATGGGATTTTTTAATAACAACATTCTTGGTGAATTTGCAAACTTGAAACTTTTTTAAGTGCCTGATTTGTCAAATAATCTGAAGCTTGGAGGTCAAATTCGTGGAATCATGGGAAATCTTTCGCGTCTAAGGATTTTAGATCCTCAAATGAGTGATGATGCTATACCTTTCTTGAAAAATTGGATTGCTAGGCACTACTCACAATACACTGGAGCAGTAGATGAGCTGTGTTATGGTTGACGATGGAGGAGCTTCTGCATCTACTGTTGGTTCCATGGGTTGTGGGGATTTACAGCTCTAAGTTTGTTAATGAGCTCTAGTTCTCAATCTAGCTATGTCACAACTCCAAGACAAATCTCCCTTACTGGTGTAGATTGTGCGGCCTTGGAAACTGAGAAGAGAGGGCATGGAAAGGTGGGTACAAACAATCTGTTCATCGGATGTATATTGACACATTTGGTTAAAGAACTTTCACAGAACAGATGAGTGACATGGTTAGTGTTCATTCATGGGAGTCTTTCCATTTTATTTTATTTTTTATTTTATTTTTTATTTTTATTTTTTATTTTATATATATATATATATATATATATATATATATATATATATAAGGATTGTTTCCATTTTCTTGTATATTTTTCTTCCTATTTTTTAGATTGTTTTGTTTTGCTTTTTTTTTGGGTTACACAGTGTTCTTGTTACAATTTTCTCATCTTTGTCAAATTATATATGTCCAACAAACATAGATGGACAGGAAGATATGAAGCTCATTTATGGAAAAAACAGTTGCAAGAAAAAAGGCTAGAAATGGAGGCAAGGTTAGTAGTCAAGCAGAAAACAAAATTATTTTTGCAGTTACTTGTTTGGAATTATTATTCATTGGTCCCTCTGTTTACATGATCAGACTTGTTATTAAATTCTTCCTATGTCATGTTCAATTCATCCTCTAGATGCTATTTCAATCAAATGATTCTCTTCTTCAGTTTATCTTGGTAAGCGGCGTAGTCTTAAAACTTTTTTAATTGATATTTACACAAACTATTATATTGTGATGGTCTATCTGTTTGAATGGCATCAGCTTGAGGGATCATCGATTGTGGTTGCACAGAATGACAAGTTTTAACAGAATGGTAAGCAAAATATGAGTTTTGACATCTAAGAAGAATTGATTGGATCGGTTTTAGTTTATTTCTGTTGTAATGTATACTATCTGGTTAAATGATGGATAAACTAATATAATCACTTGCAATAATGCCATCTGGTTACAAGAACTTGGACTTGAGTGTGTATATATATATATATATATTTTCAATGTACTACTACTTTTACACCGATTTTTTACTTCATTTTTTACTGGAACAATTTGGTTAGATGTTTTGTGGTGACAATAATTAGTTTTGTGAGCGTCTTTTCATAAGACGGAAGAATAGAAATCGTTCATAGCAGGCTAATCTTTTAGTTAATTTAGCAATTAAGGATTTACTATAACAATGAATCTTGTGAATTTGTATTATTTAGAAACAATTAAGGTTGGTTCTATTCAATAGGCATTGTCTATGCAATCCGGTTATAAATGACTAAGAAAATGTTTTTAGATATTTCATTGGCAAACATGTCAGCTAAAATTTTATAAGCATTGACACAATGGAATTTTTGTTCTCTAAATGCTAGTAATCAAGGTACAACATACATAAATTCTTCCTCTTATTTGCAACTTGATGGGTTGCGAGTTTGGCTGAAAGCCTAGCTCATGTGGCATGCAAGGTTCTTACTCTGATATATAGACAAGCAAAATGATATATCTTCAACTGTTTCTTCCTTATGGGAATTGAAATCATGTGGGGTTCATATGGGTTTCTCACTGCATTTTGCTTGATGTAGGCGGTTCAAACCATTGATGGAGAAATAGCTCAACAACTTGGCTAACAAAGATTGATACTGATTCCGTTTGGCTTGAAAATTCCCCTGTTGAGGCTGACTTATCTTTGTCTTGTTAGTTGTTGTCATTTTGTTATTTTAGTTTCAAAAAAAAAAAAAAAAAAAAAGATTAATATTGTGTATAGATATGTTTATGTACTATTTTGTATTGGACAAGGTAATTTGTATATGTCAGAAACATGTTGAATCAATTGTAAGTTTATATGATACTTTTTGTTTTATCAAAACAGATGAATAAAATAAAAATTAATAAAGCTAAAGATATTCATTTTTTTTTGTTTAATGTACTTTAAATAATATCATTTTTATAATGCTATCAAACGGTTATTATAGCATTATAAAAAAAAGTTATAAATTGTTATCGTAACTATTTTACGGAATACATAACATCACATGAATGTTATCATAAAAATATTGGTAGCAAATGCTATGAAAAGGAAGAACTTTTAATAGTTTGGGCTAAAACAACTTACTTATAAATGCTATCATTCACTTTTCATAGCATTCATCTCATGCTATTAAAAGTCAAATTTGTTGTAATGTAAATTAAATTATTAAAAAAAAAAATGATCTCTTATAAATCATTAGATTAATCATTACATATTAAATGCTTTCTCCTAAATTTTTAATTACCATATTAAACTCTCTCTTCTAATACATATCTTTAATTTTCTATTTCCATTATTTCTCAAGTAAGATTAACAGTTAAGAAAAAAAAACCTTACTAATAAACTTGATTTTTAAGGGTTTTTTTTTATATTTTATTTTATTTTTTAAGCGAAATATGAAAATACTTTTTGTTACTCTTGTAGGTTTGTGATTGTCTAGAGAACTTTAATTCTTTCATTAGTCTTAGAAATTTTAAGTTTAATCGAATCTAGTTGAAACAATTTAAGCTTATATATATATATATTTGAAAATTGACTTTTCAAGTTGTTAGGTCTATGTCTATCCATACACTTAGGCCTACCAATAATATAACGAACTCTCTATCTAAGACACTCATGCCTCTAGAGTAGTGGTGGCCACGGTTCGGTTTCGGTTTGAAACCGGCGGTTTCGGTTTGAAACCGGCGGTTTCGGTTCTGTGGCCACTCGAAACCGAAACAGTAACCGGAAAACCGGTTCGGTACACGGTTTCTAACCGGCGGTTTTACGGTTTCGGTTTCGGTTTCGGTTTAAAAACCGACGGTTTTGGGTTCGGTTTCGGTTTTTCAAAAAAAAAATCAAAAAAATGCCACGTGTCAGCTTCTGATTAGTTGATTTTTTTTAATTTTTTTTTAAAAAAAAAAAACAGGCGGTTTTAACCGCCGGTTTAACCGTCGGTTTTTGGCGGTTTTTGGAAATACCCAAACCGAAACCGTAACCGGTTCAACCGGTTTCCGACCGGTTTTGAAACCATCGGTTCCGGTTTCGGTTTTGGTTTTGGGACGGTTTTTGGAAGTACGGTTTCGGTTAAACCGCGGGCAAAACCGTCGGTTTAACCGAAACCATGGCCACCTCTACTCTAGAGAGCCTTCCTTGCATAGATATCCGGACCTTCCTTATCCTAGCCATGACTTATTGCTTGCCTATCCGAATCATCCTAACTCTAAACAAGACTTATTGCTTGGCTATCAGAACATCATGTCCTAACCAAGATTTCATGTCTTTCACAAGGACTTTATAGTGTGATAATGTGAATGCAAAATGATGCAATCAAGTAATTCAACATAGAATATGTGATCAATACATTCCATGGCACAAATAGATCTAAACATGTGAAACACAAGTCTAATAGTTTAGATGCAAAAACATGAATTAAACCTAGAGTAACTAAAAACACCTAACATAAAAACTCCTAGTTTCATTCATACAAACAACACTTGAATAGATCATATTCATGAAACACATATTCAAGATTTCATACATATACACAATAAAATGTTAGAATCATAAAATGATTTCAATTAATATTCTAGTCAAAGAATTAAAGAAAGGATAAAATGATTACTCAATTAAATCCTAGATTTCTCTAAAAACACATACACATACAATAATCCTAGATTACATCAATCATAGGATCAAAACAAAATATAAGGTCATTTATCATCAAAATGATTCAATCAAGTCTCAAACAACCTTAGATATTAAACTAATCATAATACAACTCTCAAACATGTGAAAATCATATAATCAAAGAAACTAGTTCACATATGTCTCTAATTAGACTTTTAATTAAGTTTGATTAGGATGTGATAGCCAAGATGTGCAGGTGTCAATGTTAGACCTAAGAAGATTGGTGTGAAAAGCATTGTATAGAAATACTGACTCAACAAAATTAACATGTTTGGAAACATATACATGATCGATTTTTGGATCAAAACAATGATATGCAC
This sequence comes from Acer negundo, assembly GCA_035582765.1. Taxonomy (NCBI): domain Eukaryota; kingdom Viridiplantae; phylum Streptophyta; class Magnoliopsida; order Sapindales; family Sapindaceae; genus Acer; species Acer negundo. The sequence continues at coordinate 12,965,379 of CM069241.1, read as the reverse complement.
TATGTGATAGTGACCCTATGAAAATGCAAGCTCTATACCGATATTCTAGTTTGTGATTGTTGTACAGTCTAATCCATGAGTAGCAAAGACACCCAAATACACGCAATTTGGCGTATGACGGACACATACTGAATTTTATTTCAAATGGAGACAACATATCTAATAGTGGTGTAGGCATCCTATTAATCAAATATACGGCCGTGGTAAATGCATAAGACCATAATGTGAGAGGTTGTGAGGCATGAGTGAGAAGAGATAAGCAAGTCTCGATAATGTGACGATGATGATGCTTGGAAACATCATTGTATTCTAGCATATCGGGTGGTGTGGTAAAGTGAGATATGCCATGACTTGTAAGATTTTTTCTTAAAGCTATGTACTCACCACCATTCTCACTGTAAAGTGAGATGATGGAATGATTAAAAAATTCAACCAGATTTATTTTTTAGAGGGTATATCCACATGTATTTTGTAAAATGGTCGAAAAATAACACATAATACTTGTAACCATCCTTAAAAATAATCGGAGAGCTCCAAACATCTGAATAAATAATTTCAAGTGGTTTTAAACTAAGAACATTTGAAATCGAAAAAGGTAATTTGTGAGTTTTATTACATTGGCATGCACTACATGGATTGCTAGAATTACTAGATGAAGTAACAGACAATGCTTGAAAAGACACTAATTTAGACAATATTTTTTATGACGGGTGACCTAAACGATGGTGCCAGTTAGGGAGAGAGGCTTTGACACTGGAAAAAGCGATGATAGGGGATGTTTAAGGCGTAGCATGAGACGGACACTTGTAGATTTCATTCCTAGTCTATCCTTGCATGAGCTATGTCTTCATACAAAGAACCTTCACAACAAAAGGAGAGGGTGAAAATTCAACAGTAACTTGGTTAGATACACAAAAATTTGAGATATATATCAAATTTTGTTTCATATTAGGCACACATAAGACATCAGATAACCAAAAAGATGAAGACTTAGTAGGCAAGTGTAGAGAACTAGTGTGTGTGATAGCCAAACCTAAGCCGTCACCGATCATAATGTCACCGGAACCATCATACGGAGAGTGCAAAGACAGGTTCTATAAATCAACAGTGACATGGTGCGAAGCTTCAGAGTCGAGAAGCCATTCCAACATAGAAGAATTTGGTGCAGCGTAATATGCACGAGGCTACCATTGCCTAGTCGGTTGATTCACTTAAGGCTGCGGGTTGACAGGTGTGAAGGTGACTGTGGCTCGGATACCATGTAAAGAAGAAATATTTTCTAGTATATTATCATTATTGTAACTAGAAGGATTTATACTGGGGAAGACTTGTAGAAGTCTTGTACAAGTAAAAATGTGAAACCTAAAGATAAGAAGATAACTACTAGAAGCTATTATAAGATAACAATGTAATTAAGATAGTTTTTATCTGATAGACACACAACTTATAGCATATTTATAGCACAAGTGTCACATCATCAATTTTTGCCATGTGCATACCATCAGTTGTGATTGATAATTTAAAAGGGGATGAGGTGGAACTTGTGCTATAAGTATACTATAAGTTGTGTACCCACCAGAGAAAATTTGGTAATTAAGATAAGTACAAGAATACAAATATAATTAAACTGAATTATCTTTAACACCATAAGAGTGTAATTGGCTTGTAGAGATTTGTCGATCAATGTATAGCTATGAGTAGCAAATGGTGATCAAGTAAGGTATATATATAGAGGATGAGCTAAAGAAAAAGTGTTACTAGCTAGCTTAGGTTGCGTTTGATTTTTCATCTGAAGATTGAACAGTGTTGAATTTTTTAGATGACTGAATATGGATTGAAAGCTGAATAAACGGAATAACATGTTTGCTTTTTTTTAACATGTTTGTTTGTTTGTTTGTTTTTTTTTTTTTTTTTTTTTTTTTTTTTTTAAAACTGAATATAAATGATAAGTAGTTTGTTTTTTATAAGTTACAAATATTTAAAAATTAATAATTTTACATCTATACCCTTTCAACTATTATTTATTATATATTTACATTTTAATATATTAAAGACAACTAAAAACAATAGTTTAATGATATAATAAAAAAAATTATAAAAAATTTCACCCAACAAAATATAACCCCTTAAAAAAATTGAACAAGTTAATTGAAGTTTAGTTATATATAGTACGATGTTTATATAGAATTGAATTATGATAAAAATATATATATTTTCATGATAAAAAAACATTATATTATGCACCTTTTTTTTTCCCTACTTTCAAGTATATGAGAAGAATTCAAGTCTCGCGTTTACCTTTTTTCCAAAAAAAAAAAAAGTCTCATGTTTACCTATTAAATCGTAAAATGTGTGGAAACTTCTCATTCTGAATTATGCTAGCATTGATTGATTATGATAGGTCCTGTAGACCTCTGACTCGATAAGTGCTATATATATATATATTCGGAAATTTTCCTATGAGGATGCCCTGATAGAATTATATAAGGTTATTGAATGTGAGCCACTCGTTTTTGATATTTTGACTTGGTATGTATGCATTTATCAAATCACTTTTATAAATGATTGGTTCATATTCAATATCCTGATAAAGTTATATAAGGATGTCCTGATAGGAAACGGGACTGTATATATATTAGTTATAAATATGATCTTATTAACACCAAAACTCCCATGTGACCGATTGGTTATGATGAGTTCCGACCTAGCTATCAAATAATTCCATTACAAAATGTAGATAAAAAGATCACTATAGAGCTTAGATAGTTTGTGACTATCTTCAAAGTATTTTAGTTCTGTCTACTGTAGTTGAATAGATTCTTTGAAGTCTTCATTAGATGACATGCAGCTGTGACATTCTCCATATCTCCATATCTCCATATATAGATCATAGAACCAATCACATATGCACACATCAGCAAATTGAGCGAATCACTTTAGTTTCTAGGAGCTAGGTGGCATAAGGTGAATGAAGTTCCGGAATCTTCCATAAACATATGAAGCCTTTGACTGTGTTTGATTTAAATAAGCGTGCATGGATGATAATGGTCCCCACCAAATGAAGTTACAAGGAAGAAGTGGTTAAAGCTAGTAAAAAAAAAAAAAAGAGAGAATGAAAGGAAGGATGAGAGACAAGTCTCGTCATCTCATCTTGTGGTGGGGGATTTATTTATTTATTTATTATTTCTCACCTTACTATGATAGGTGAGTGAGAGTGGGACCAACTTCTACTTGGTCTACAAGGATGAATCCCATTGATTCTTTTGATATATAGCTGAAATGATACTTGCATGTCAAATTATGAGAAGAAAAAAAGTCCTTGGATATGACAAGAAAGCGAAATATGATTGAATTCAAATGGAGATTTTGAAGTCTCGAAACAACTAGGTTTTTTTTATTGCTAAAGTTTTTTAAATAGTGAGAAGAAAAAAAATATACTAATATAGTTAAGGGTTGTAGAAGAGAAAATTGGAAATTGATAAGATTTGTGAGGATAATTTTGGAAGTAATAAATTGATATATATTCTAGTGATTCTTGGTTAAATGAAAAGTGAAAAAAATTCACTTTACTTGTTTGATTTTCCTGCTTAACACTTAATGGGGCTTGTTTACTGATCATGAATCTAAGTTGGGAAAGAGAATTAAGTTTCTCATTTTCAAATTCCTGTGATTACTAAATTTGTGGGGAATTAAGTTCCATGGACCCCACACACATATCAGTAATTAAGTTTTTGAATGAAAGGGAATTCGATTCCTCTCATCCACACTAGGAATCAAGTTACCTTTCCTGATTGAAAAGGGGAATCCATATCTTTTTATTAAAAATATCCTCAATTAATTTTTTAAAAAAAACTTTATGCATAATTATAAATAAATATATTTACGCACTTCGTAGTTTGTAGTTCACTTTTTTTTTTTTTTTTTTTTTTTCCATACTTCACTAATTCACTGTATATAAATATATAGACTTCACATTCACTCTTTTTTTATATTTCACTGTTCATTTTTTACTATATATATTTATAATTGTGAATTATAAAAAAAAAATTGAAAATATATATATATATACTGTGACAAAAACCAAATTGTGAAAAAATAAATTTATTTATTAGCTATACCCATACATCCATATGTATATGTATGTATAGTTATTTTGTGTACATAAGGGTATTTTTGTAATCAACTTTGTATAAATTTGATTCCATTTCTAATTCTAAAAAAGTTAGTAAACACAGTAATTGAATTTGTAACTTAATTTTGGTTCCCTTTCATTCCCTTTTCAGTGAAACTTAATTCTGATTCCATTCATTCCCGATTAGTAAACACAACTTTAATGATATTTAATGTGTTCCATTAAGTTGTTCTGTTTGATTTTGTAAGCGATAAAATCACTTAAACAACTCCTAAAATCACTTATTTATAAAAGTGAAAGATTTTCACTTTCATTTTTCACTTAATTAAAAAATAACTGATTGATATTAATTTTATAATTCCAAATCTATCCTCTCACAAATCTAATATATTTCCAATTTTGTCTTCTTCTACAACCCTAACCATATTAATTTTTTAGGGTGACTCTATTGCCACCCAAGAAATGTCTCCCGCACCTACTTTTTCTTAACAAAAATTATTACTTAAATAACCTAGAACAAAATTATTTCCGTACCTAAAATTTAAACTTCGACATGTTATCTTTTTTACTTTTGTCAAAATGAGTCACTGTTCAAGATTTAAATCATCACAAACAACATTATTAGTTTATTAACAGTCTCTCAAAATTCAATAATATAAAATAAAAAAAGAAACATAAAAAATAAAATGAGAATATTATAGATTAAAGAACAAATAAAAATGTATATTAAAAAAATAGTCGATGTTTATATATTAAAATGTAAATACATAACAAAAAATAGTTGAAAAGATATTGATGTAAAATTATTTATTTTCAGATATTTGTGATTTAAAAAAAATAAATAAACAACTTATCATTTATATTCAATTTTCAGTGAAAAAAATCAAACATGTTGTTTAATTTTCAGTTTTCAGTCATCATTCAGTCTTCAGTACAATTTAACGATGTTCAATCTTCATAAAAAAAAAAAAATACAGCCTTAGAAACCATCGATTTTAGGAGCTCATTCAGTGATTTTATCACTTAAAAAATCAAACGAAATAACTTAATGACACACATTAAGTGTCATTGACTATTAAGTGCAAAAATCAAACAGGACCTTACTATCGGTAGTCTATTCTTCTTCTTTTTCGACGCTAGGAAAAAAATATATATTTTCATGATAAAAAACATTATATTATGCACTTTTTTTTTTTCCCCGCTTTCAAGTACATGTCAAGAATTCGAGATCTCACGTTTACCTATTAAATAGTAAAGTGTGTTTAAACTTCTCATTCTGAATTATGCTAGCAGCGGTGATTTTGATAGATTTCGTAGATCACTGACTCGATAAGTGCCAGATTTAATATATATATATATATATATATATATATATATTTTATATATATTTACAGGGGCGGATCGAAAGTGGGGCCGACAGGGTCTATGGTCCCTCTAAGAATTTTTTTTTTTTTTAATAAAATCAATTAATAAAAATTTGTAGAATAAGAACTTTTGAGTAGAGGTTAGAAATGAGAGGTTAGACTATTAGAGGCGGGTGAAAGAAATAGAGATCGAGAGCATGTGAGAGAGGAGAAAGATAAAGATAATATTCGGAAGTGTGTCTCTGACTTTTATTTTTTAAATAAAACTTGAACATATTTTTATTTTATTTAAAAAAAAAAAATTAAACCTGACTTTGTTTTGGCCATTGGATTATAACCCATTATTGGAAAGAATAATGAGAATGAATTTGCTCACCTACACTTTTTGTGGGTAAGCATTACCTCCCTCCCCAACACTTGACATGTATCCAGGGAGGGGGTGCTTTTGTTAAAACACATTAACAAAAGAATCCCCTCCTTGGACACATGTCAAGTGCTGAGAAAGAAGGTAATGCTTACCCACAAAAATGTGGGTGAGCAAAAATGCACTCAAGAATAAAAGTGTAGCACGTGACACAATTTGTGAGATAAATACAAAAAGTAAAAGAAAAAAGACCACGTGCTACACTCCCATTGATACGGTTAATATTTTAGGAATTGACCGGTCAGTACTCATATATTATTTTATTGGAAATACACTTAAAATGCAAGATCACTTATTAGTTTTTTATTTAAAATTATTTAAAATTATTTAAAATTAATTTGATTTGAGATGAATATTATAAAATAAAATTACAAATATTTAAATGTATTAATAATACAATGGTATTTTAATATGTTATAATGAATATATTTGTTTTTATGTCTATTGTTATTTAAATTATTTAATATTTATTATCGGTCTTTTTTAATGTTTTTAAAAAAGCTATTAAAATTTATATTTTATTAGTTGGAAATTATTATTATTATTTTTAAATCTCAACTATGTAAAGATTAGACATTGGTTTTGTAAAAAGAAGAAACTAAATCATTATGTAATTGAAGTGAAAATCGAACTGAAAATTTAATAGATTTAGTTGTAATTGATTTTCGAGATATAAAACAACTACCGATTACAATTTATTTTGCGTAACATTAAATATTAATTTTTGTCTTGGTCCCCCAAAACTAAAATCCTGGCTTCGTCCATATATATATATTAGTTACAAATATGATTTTATTAACATCAAAACTCCCACGTGACCGATTGGTTATGATGAGTTCCGACCTATCAAATAATTCCATTACAAAATGTAGATAAAAAGCTCACTATAGAGCTTATATAGTTTGTAACTATCTTCAAACAACGGTACTTGAATAGATTCTTTGCAGTCTTCATTGGATGACATGCAGCATTGACATTTTCCATGTCTCCATATATACATATCATAGAACCAATCACATATGCACACATCAGCAAACTGGAGTTCTGGAATCTTCCATCAACATCATGAAGTTCTGGAATCTTCCATAAACATATGAAGCCTTTGACTGTGTTTGACTTAAATAAGCATGCATGGATGATAATGGCCCCCACCAAATGAAGTTACAAGGAAGTAGTTAAAGAAGAAAGAAAGAGAGACAAGTCTCATCATCTCATCATGTGGTGGGAGGTTTTTTTTGTTGGATTTCTCTCCTTGCTATGAAAGGTGAGTGAGAGTGGGACCAACTTCTACTTGATCAACAAGGAAGAATCTCATTGATTCTTTTGATATATAACTGAAATGATACTTGCATGTCAAGTTTTAATTATTTTATATCATACAATCATTCTAGACTATCCAGCATTACTCATTTAAAAATTAAATAGTTTTGTAATATAAGTTGGTACGAATTAAAATGGTAATTTGAAGGCTTAAAAAGGAATCCAATCTATTCCAGTCCTATGTTTATATATACATGGTACACAATCTTACTGACTTCTTGTACTTTCTTTTACAGGGAATAGACATGCCTTTTACAAAAGCACTTTCCAAAACTGTTTTTCACTTTTTAATTCAACAGAACAAGGTTGGCAGCCAGTAGCTAGTAACACCATGCCCAGAAGTGCTTTAGGCAACCAGAAAGCAATTTGTTTCAGATTTATAAGTGAAAAAGTGCTTCCATATAAGTTATTACAACAACATATATATGGACATACAAATCATAAGATAGAGACCAAAGTTACTAGAGATCATGAACATAGTTTCATTGAAGAATCAGCAAAAAATATTACATTGAAATCATATTCATATAGACAGTAATTAATCCAGCAAAACACATTATCAAATGTTTTAAAAGAAATTAACAAATGAGGCACATCAGATTCTCATATTAATCTGTGGTCTCCTATGAAAACAACAAGACTGCAACAGAACAATATATTCTGTGTATGCACTGTCAAAAAAAATATAATAAAAATGAAAGAAAAATTCAGACAAAACATAGTATCTAACAAAACTTGTTACTGATCCTAACTACTGGTCTTGAAGAATAACGGAGTTGAATTGCCGCGTTGAAAGAATGTGCACTTCAATCAATAAATGATTTACCTACATGAAACATTCGACTTCTTCTTCCATCCTCTTCTGTTTTTCCATCCTTGATCCATCTGATTTTCGTCGTTGTGATGAAACCTTGATGTTTTGTACCTCGACATATTCTGGCATGTGCCTTCTCTCTTCCGGCTACTATCCCAATTCCTTGTTCTCCAATTTCCATCGCCTCTTCGAATGTCCACATTTTTTGCCTCATTATAGCAAGTGTTCCACTTATTATAATTGTTATTCAGAATATTGTTCCACTGCTGATCATAATTGTTGCCCCACTGGTTGTTGCCTCCCAATGAGTCGTTGACATAACTTCCCCATCCATCATCTTTCCCGGTTTCATTGGCAGGTGCACAATTTTTTTCCCAACTATTTGCATCCTCATTGCCAGGAATCAAATTTTGTTCCCAACTATTTGCATCTCCATTGTTAGGAGCACAATTTTTCCCCCAATTATTTGCATCGTTACCAGCATCCTTTTGAAAATTCGCCTCCTCTCCCCATCCAGCACGCTCAATTGATGGGGCCTTAGGAAAGTCTGCCTCATCACCCCATCCAGTGGGCTCAAATGATGGAGCCTTTGGAAATTCCGCCTCATCACCCCATCCAGCACAAGTAAATGTTTGATTCATCAAGAGAAGAGAGTTCAAACCATTCTCATCTTCATGACCAGCTTCTTCAGAAGAATCTGGAACCTGTTCCAAGTCCAAACTCCATTCAGGGTCAACGCCGGAGTTCCAGTCAACTTCATTGATGTAAATATCGGGATCAGGCAATGGAATATCACAGGGAAATCCATTAACCTTAGCCCAATACCGACTTTTAGCATTGTTAAATGCCTCTTCACCGGCAGAATCATTCCAGTTAACCACATTTTCGAAAATGTGCATATACTTCTTGCCCTCCAAAAAATTTGTCCATGAAATAGAACCAACTTTGGTGCAGAACTGCTTCTCCCAAACAGGCACCGAAGGCGTAAGAGTAGCTGAAAAACAAGATAGTAGTATGTAAGTTACTATCAGGTCACTAACATCGAAATACCAAATGCAAAATAAACTCATTTTATCAACGAAAATATAAAAAATGTACGAAACATATTGATTGTGGCCTCTCTCTCTCAATAACTAGTAGAAAACGACAATGAATATAGATATAGAAATCATAAACTAGACAATTTTGAAAATTTTTCTACACATATTATTGGGCTAGTTTCTAAATCATCAAACACACTTCCAAAAACTGAATGCATCCAGGAGAGATGCTTCGTATGCCAAGCATAGGCTGCGTCTCCCACTCACATCATAAGATTACACACGATTAGCTATCTATGCCATGTGCAAGATGTAACTAGAAGGCAAGCGTTATGCCAAACACATAGAATTTTTCTCTGTATCAGGAGTATACAACTGATTTCCATTTTCAGTTAACCAAATAGATTCCCCATTACAAGAAAAAAATTAAAAACAGAAACAAGTCTCTTAAATCCACATCTGAGCTCAGAATATATAGGATCATTTTCAACTTCAAGCAGTTGGTACTCATACTAGTTCCATAAAACCCTCTGCATGACAATGGATCAAACAGAAACCACAAATTTGTTTTTCAAAACAGAGAACACAAACATAAATACAGAACAAAAAATAAAAATAAAAATAAAAATAAATAACAGAGCTTGATGAAAATCCTTGAACCACTATATAATAATAACATCAACATTCAACATTCAACTATGAGCAATTCAAGTATTCAACACAAGTTGCAGCCCAAATGAACAGAATCTAAAACACAAAACATTGAAATCAAATCAAGAAAATCAAGAAACGCCATAATTACACATGCAAAGAGGCACTTTAAAGGAAGACAATCTCGAAAGCAAAAGGTGATTAAAGGGTAAACAAATATCAAATATACCTATAGGTTGTTCTCTGTAGTCTGATCTGCTTCTCTGAAATTGTTGAGCATAAGATTCACTAAAATCATCTCTGTTGCTGTATCTTGTCTGATCTTGTTTGTAATAAAATCCACCTTTGTTGTTGTATCTCCTCCTGGTATCCATGGACCAAAAAAAGAAAAAAAGAAAAAGAAACCAGAGCAAAAGAACTCCCCTGAATTGTTGTGAAAACAACCCAGAAACCAAAGACAGTAGCAGTGCCCAGAAAAAAAAGAAAAAAAAAAAGAGAGAATTGTTGTGGGGATTGCAAGAATATGTTTGAATTCTGGATTAAATGGGATTTGGTTAAATGGATTTCTGCAAAAATAGGGAAATTGAGGTGATGATGAATTGATGATGATGACAAACTAGGAATATATGAGGAATGAGCTTATGATGTTTTATTTTTTATTTTTTATTTTTCTGTATTTATAGCCCTCGGCTTTGTTTTTTTTTGACTAGATTGCTGACGTCTCTGATAAGAACAGACTCGCTGCCGGTGTAGCCTTCTGTCTTTTTTGCCACGCGCGCGTGATTTGCCTTCTAATTTCTAAGAATGACTAGTATAACTTTGAATAATTATAAATAATTAATTTAGGGTTGGAAAGAAGGAAAGAAGGAAACATTTGAAACCACAAATTTAATGACGTAGAAATAAAAAATATTTCCCTTGTTTATAAGGAACAATGTTGTTAAGGATGTTAATATAATATATATATATATATATATATATATATATTATCAAGGGTTTTATATTTTAAATGAATTGTATTAAAAATATTCTTGTATCGTTCCGACACAATGTTAATAGATAGAAAATTTATACTTTACAATTATATGTAGAGAGTTTTCTTCATGTGTTGTGCAAGTAGATATTTTTCGATATTGTAGGAGTAAATATCTAGGTCACGCATGTAATTTTTGATTTTGGTAAATCTGGACAAATCTCATGAAAAAAAAGAAAACTCGATCTAATTTTTATTGACTTTTCATAACTATATAAAAAATGATCTGAATACAATATATTGAATCTTCAAGAGCTCTTAAGTGAATAACCACCTCTGTAATATAGATTTGAATCTAACTCAAACATGTGAAGCAGCTCCTTAACTAACTTGATTACTAGAATTGCTGACTTGACAATAACGAAATGATTGAGAGGCATTACAATATCGAGAGTGTACAATACTATATGAATACTATCATAAGATGATGATGTAGAATATCCGGTTGATGTAATTTGTTGATGCTAATACTTGACCTTAACACGTACCTCTTCGTTGGAGCATCGAATTGTATTTAACAATCCATGAACAGAATACACAGTGCTCAATCCCCGCTACTTGTTATGGAAAAATTATTCTTAGGACCCAACCTCCATTACTCGTCATGAATGAATTATTCACGAGACTCGATCTCTGTTACTTGGTCACACGTTCATATTTTGACGGTTATTACACGTTTTTTATTTCGTCACATGGTTCTTTAAGAACTATAATTTAATATTCACCAAATTTATCATCTCGCAACCTTCAAGTTAGGATCTATAACTTATAACTTACATATATACTATATTAAATAAACTCTCTTTTATTTTTGACGTGTTATTATTATTTTTTTAACCTTTTTGGTGATTCGATTTTGATGTTAAATTTTTATCATTCATTAAATGAGTTGTTCGACGTAATTGTCGTAAAGAAACATGAGTACTTGACATACAATTAATGAATTATTACCAAAAGCATTTCCATATACTTTTGTTAGAAGGTCATATAATTGTGTATGTGTGTTTTTTAAAATTGTTTTCTGCTATAAGTGTACCCAACAATGAGGGAGGTCTTTGTTAGTTTTTAAAATAACTGCTCCCTTCTATAAATAAGTATACTTCAGGTATTTTTGTGTTATTACTTCATTAATGTAATACTCATAAAAAAAATGACAATAATATTATCACCGATAAATATGATTTGTATGTCTATATTTTATTAAAAATTTTATTTACAAAATATCTCAATATAAATTTACCAATAAAGACAAAATTAATTTAATTATAAATAAACAAAATACTTTATGCACCCATCATGTCTTTAACTATATCTCTTTATATATAAAAAAAAAAAAAAAAAAAAAAAAAAATTGAAGCTTATGATAAAACCTAATTAAATACTTGTTTGGTTGAGCTTTTTACTGCCTCAAAATGTCTACAAACGTCTATTTGAGTTTGTTTAGAGTTGTTTGATTGGACTTTTGAGATTGTCTATTTTAAATTGAGTAGTGATCAGTAGATCGAGTTTAAACCTCTACTAGACTAAAGTTTATGGGAAGATGTTTCTTCAAATAGATTTTTTTTTTAAAAAAAATAAGCCTACCAATCAAACAACTATATATATATATTTTCAAAAACTCTATTTTTAATAGATCTACTATAAATAGATTTTTTACCAATGGAAGTTTTTCAAAAGCCTAACCAAACAAGTTCTTAACCTAATTTTAGTTTTAAAAAAACCCTAATTACATTAGGGTAACCACTCCTAATAGATTTGTTCTAGCAAAACTCCTTGTGAGCTGCTATAGTTCTATTTGAACTTGAATTCCTCTACACCCCTTCCCCTTCGCTTCAGCACTTCCTAAATTATTTCTTTAACCTAACTAAGGCGATGAAGGAAAGGAAGTTTACTTGTTCATGCTTCATCTCGAATTTCTCTGTATTTTCTTCACCTTCGACGGAACCCAACTACTTTGTTTACTGCTCTGCCTGACAATTGTTGACGGTAAGTCGGTAACCCACCACATATTTTCAGGATTTTCTCCTTGAGTGTGATCAACTCTGAACTATTCATGATCTCATCTTCTGCCATTCTTTGTTTTATTTCATTTTTTTAAAAGAATCATCTTAGACCATTCGAGCATTCTTCAAAAAGAATAATGTGCTTTTCTATAAAATAAAATAAGATGGGTGTGTTAATAATTTAAGAGGATTTATAAATAAAATATTTCCATTTCAATAAAAGTACCATTGGTCTAAGGATGAGTGCATAGTAATTGTTTAACCTTTAAATTTTAGATACGAGTATATTTGTAAAATGAGTGTGTAAATCATATTTATGGGTAACAATTTTCACCCAAAAAAAAAAAAAAGACATTAATTTTTGGAATCTTTAAAATAAATTTCATGATATAAATATAGTTATAAATTAATTGGCTTGTAATATTTGGAAACTATATTATTGTTTTTTGGGACCTACCAAGATCAGACAAATACATACCATGAGAAAACCTCACACACATACTTATAAAGTGTGCATGGTGAGATTCAAACCTCTCATCACCAAGGTCGAATGGGGGGGGGGGGCCGGGCCGGGGGCCGGGGGCCTCCAACAAATTAAAAAAAAAAATCTATTATAAATTTAATTAAAATATGATCCAATCAAAAAATATATATAAATATATATTATACATAAAATGTATCATCGTCCTTTTATTATTTTAATAATATAAATTAACTTATAATTTTTGTTTTCATAATTTTATTGACCATGAAAATAGGAGATAAAATTAATCATTTTAGTATTTTAATTTTCTATTACTTCATACATTATTATATAATCTAGTGTGTATTATATATGAGTAATGCTAGGCTTTCCAAATTTTTTCCCACATGTATGTGACACGTGAGGTAAATCATAATATTATATGGTGAATGATGTGATATTAACACCTCACGCTCTACAAACATTTGAGAAAAAAATTGGAAAGTCTAACATTACTCATTATATGTATAGTATATATATATATTTTTTAGATTTCACTAGAAAACTAAGTAAATATTGAACTCTTATAGTGACTACCTTTATTATTTATTTTGTTATATTAAATATTAATCTGATTTTGATAAATTTTCTTTATTAGTTTATTATTTAAATTTTCTTCAAAATTATTATAATTTAATTTGGTTTCACATGAATATTGTAAAATTAAGTTACAAGTATATAAATAATTGTGATTTAAATATATCAATGGTATAATGATATTTTAATTAAGCCATTGAAATTTATATTTTATAAGCCGGTAATTATTAATTTTTTTTTTTCTAGTCATGTATACCGTTAAGAACAAACATAAATTTTTCTACAAAATAAAAGATGTTTTCTCATACACTCTTTGATTATGTAATTGAAATGAAAATTAAGAAGAAAATTAGATTAATTTGGTTGTAAATAACTTTCTAGATATAAAATAGACATGTTATATTTTAAGTAGTTAATGTTTATTTTATTTATTTATTTGTATAATTACTTTTAACACCAAACGGTATTACATTTTGTTGAAAAGTATCAGGTACGGGATTTCGTACTTTTTCTTATACGGGATTCCTACTGATATTATTTGAAGATTGCGTGACCTTCAATATTAATTTTTGTCTTAGTCCCCCAAAGCCAAAATCCTGGCTTCGCCTCTTCTTATCATCACCATGAAAGTTATGTATACTATCATCTATGCTAAGAGGTGATATACAGAAACTATATTATTGTTAAAGACACAGCAGCAGCCCTTCATTTCTTCATCTTCTTCATCCAACAAGAGAGATAGAAACTTTCAAAGCTCCCATGTAGGTTCTCCTCCATAGAAGGCTCACTATATCCATTTTCTATCCATTCTCCACCATATTTGAGAGTAGATTGCAAGGATATAAGAGTGGTCTTTAACTAATTTTGAGATAGGGATTCATGGAGCACTTTGAGTGATTTCATCGAGGGTTGTTTCCTTTAAACTCATTCTCTTTGTATTTCTTGTTTTCTTGATATGTAATCCCCACTTGAGAATATTTGTAAACTTATATTTGTGTTCATTTATGTGATGATTGTTCTTATTTAAAAAAAAAAAAAAAGTAATGTAAAATTAAAATTAGAATGTAAATCATATCCTGATTATGCAAGTATTATTATTATTTTTTTTGCTTTTATTAGATAAAATCAAATCATATGAATTTACTAAAATATAAAGGGTAATATCCGGTTGTTAATTGTTATCCAGAAAATAAGGCAACATGCCAACATACGGTAAATTGCCTTTCATATTTTCAAAGCCATTGGATGCGCTCCGGAGACTATGTTGCACGCGCGAATGATGGAAATGAAAAAGACAGTTTTTGATCTTTGGACGGAGTCACGACTTAAACGTGCGAGGAACACCGTGAAAATATGAAATGATGCAAATACCCTTCCCCGCCTTGTTAATCGCGTATATATTAATGATAGTGAAATCAGAGTCGTGCCTAAAGATGGCAATTGGCCGGATTCGGGTCGGGTTTTACTAAACCAGACCAAGAACCGCCAAATATTTTGAGATCCCGATCCGTTACTAAACCCAATTAAATTTGTGGGCTTGGGTCTAGACCTGCGGGTCTTACCAAGACCTAGACACGCCCCGTAGATCTACGATTTTAATCGGTTCTGGGTTTGGACCCGCAGACCCGATACAAAAACCGCAATAATTGGACCGTTTGCTATGTTTTTCTAAATCCAAAGATCAGATCTGAGTTTTCTCTCTTCACACTCTGTTTCTCTCCTAGGTCCCCTTCAATCTACCTTATTTGATTGGTCTGTTATTCAAAGACCACATTTGGGTTTTTTCACCCAACAATTTTGACCAAAATC
Organism: Acer negundo; assembly: GCA_035582765.1. Lineage (NCBI taxonomy): Eukaryota > Viridiplantae > Streptophyta > Magnoliopsida > Sapindales > Sapindaceae > Acer > Acer negundo. Next base: position 12,949,729 of record CM069241.1, on the reverse strand, counting down.
CAGAGATTAAAATCAAATCAAAGGTGAGAGGAGAGAGAGAGTAACGATTTACGTGTCGAGAAGAAAGAAATAGAGGAAGGGATATTGGGACTGAGCTCACAGTGAATGTTGAACAAGTGAATTGCTTAAATCGCTTGAAAAAAAGAAATTAGGGATTTCTTACTTCTTAAGTCTCTACCTCTATGACCACTAAGAAAAAAGTGCCTTCAATGACACATTTTCTTATGAAAAATTTTAAATGTATCACTATAGCTTTTGTTGGGTTTGTGAAGCTTGAAACCAGTCTTGAGAATCGGTTCTCAGCAGAAGGTGCGGCGCGTACCGTCATGCATACAGGGAGCACCAACCGTGGCATGTACATCGATGGATTCTAGAGGAGACATGCTGTGTAGACCGCCGTGCAAACACAGTGCATCAGCTGCGGCATACACAGTGAAGAATTCCAGAGGTGTCATGCCTCACATATCGCGGCGCAGACACCATGCATACACAGCGGTCCATACCACGGTATTGATGGATTTGTGCAAATCAGGAAAACTATGCAGAAAACGAAAACAATCCTTTTAGGGTTTTGGTTTACCATAGTGTTCTCATATAAATATTACCATTATGTAAACCTCAAGGGGTGTGAGAAAAAGGGTGCTAGAGAGATAGAGAGCAAATTGCAGAGAGACTTGAGAGAGAGAGACAGTGAGATTGTAATCAACTCTGAAAGTAGTAGATTGAGTGCGGTGCGCTCCGTGTACGTTGGCAAATTGCTGAACCACGTAAAATCTTTGGCGTCGTTCTTTCTTCTTTATTGTTTTCATATTATCTGTGTTGTGTGTTTCTTAGATTTGTGTGATTCCCTTTCTTCTCAACAACAACTTCTTCCAACCAGAGGCTATCACGTGTAATTCATTAATACTCTTATAATTATCACATATATTATACAATATATCATATATAATGATAAGATATGATATTATATAATCATATCATTTATGAAATATTTATTAGCAACTTTTCATGAAATAAGATTATACAAAATAAGATATTATATTATGAAATATATAATATATTTATGATATTATAATTTAAATCATATCATTTAATACAATTAATTTCAATTTAATTTTTTATATTTGGTATAAAGTTTGTATTTGACTTTTTGCTTTTTCCAATTTAATAAGATTATTTTAAATGAAATTTATGTTATTTTGCTTCTAAAAAAAGATTAATTTTAATGTAACATTTTCATTTTATTAAGATGAAAATGCCTATATTTAATAAATTAATTTCAATGTTACCTTTCCATTTTTCAAAAAAATACCTGGACCCGAATTAATAGATATTGTCAAAAAAAAAAAAAAAAAAGATGATATGAATAAGATTAATTTTAATGTAATTTTCTTGTTTTGATTAATTTCATTGTAACCTTTCTATTTTTTAAGATGAAATGAATAAGATAAATTTTAATGTAATTTATATGTTTTGATTCCACTATAACCTTTTTGGCATTCATTCTAGCCAATTTCATATTTCTCTCTATCTTTCTCGGTTATTCATTTCCTATAAGTGAAAATCAAATCAAACCCATGTGTTCTTCAAATTTTTTTTTTTCAAGATGTTTGCCCTTCTTATTTATATGTTTTTGCATATGTCCACTCACACACAATGTATATAATTTTATAATTTTTCTTCTTCATTTAGCATTTTTTTTAAATATTCAATTTTACGGGGATTTGAGGTGAATTATCTATTAGATTTTTATCTTATTATCTTATATTTTCTACTATAATATTTAAAATAAAATAAAAATTATAATAAAATATTTTTAAGAAAACAAGTGCATCGTACCGGTTAACACATTAGTTATATAATATAAAAATAGCTATTCTCATGAAGAAACAACACATGTCATCTATTTAATGTCATTAAGAAATTGCTTTTTTTTTTCAATTATTTAATCATATCATATAAAAATCATATATAATAATATAATAAAAATAGTTAATTCTCATCAGGTCCATGTGTCCTTAATTAATGTTTTAATCATATCTTCATATAACATACATGATACCGTATAAATGGAGATTAAAATAGGAAATACAAAATGAACACTTCGAGATAAACAACTTGCCACTCTAAGGAATCCATAGAAAGAATACACTCTTCACTAAATTAATATTAGAATAAATTCTCACAATTTTTAGATGATTTATATAGTGTCATGGAACATCTTTCCATAGATAGGTTATATGTATTTATTCATTAATAAGCACCAACGTATATAAAAAGCATTGAACTAATTTGAATTAAATGAGATAAATGCATCATGCGTTAATTGAAATAAACCATGTGCTTGTAGTATTAATTGAAGGAGTTAAGTTTTAGTGTCAATATATAATATAAGAGTAATGCTAGGCTTCCTAATTTTTTTTTTCTTAAATTCTTTCCCTAGGTTACATGTATTTATTAATTAATAATTAAGCACCAACGTAAATAAAAGCATTGAACTAATTTGAATTAAATGAGATAAATGCATCATGCGTTGATTGAAATAAACCATGTGCTTGTAGTATTAATTGAAGGAGTTAAGTTTCAGTGTCAATATATAATGTAAGAGTAATGCTAGGCTTTCTAATTTTTTTTGTCAAATTCTTTCCCAAATGTATATAGTACGTGAGGTGTTAACATCTTGTAAATCTTGAGATTACATGGTGAGTAATGTAATATTGAATCCTCACTTGTATAAATATTTGAGAAACTTTTTTGAAAACCTAGCATTACTCATAATGTAATATCATATCATACATCTACTTCTCATCAGGTGCTGTCACATCACCTTAATTAATGCTTTAATCATATCTTCATTAATCATATATAATGTAATCGAAAATGTTCCTATGAGGATGTCCTGATAGAATTATATAAGGACATTGAATGTGAATCACTCGTTTTACATACTTTGACTTGGTATGTATGCATTTGTCAAATCACTTTTATAAATGAGTGACTCACATTCAATATCCTAATAAAGTTATATAAGGATACTCTGATAGAAACGAGACCGATAATATAATATCATATTGTATAAAAACAGTTATAGTATAATCCTTAATAATATAATAGTATAATCCTTAATAATCATATATATAATAACTACTATAGCTATTTTTACTAGGTAATTCCAAATTAATTACTTATATTATACATGATATGAATTAATTAATTTAATAGGTAATTTTAAAAGACATTAATAACTACTATAGCTATTTTTAGATACAAACGTTTACAATTGATCAAAGTGTGAATTATCATATGGTTATAGCATTTTTTTTTGTACTTATCTTTTTAAATAGAACAAATTACACCCAATCACTATGAAGTTTGGTTTACCATATATCGACATTAATCTTTACTGTTGTTAGTCAAACTTTATCAAACTTAACAATTATAAGGTTATTTTTGTCTTTTCATTCTATTTTTTAAAATTTTATTATAGAATTGAATAAAAATTAAATAAAAAATTAAAAAATCAATCACACCCAACTTAATCTTCATCTTCATCTTCATCACCCTAACATCAAAGTTCATCTAACTTCATCTTCATAACCCAAACATCTCTTCCGAATTTCATCTTCATTACCCGAATCCATCATCGACTAATAAGTATCATGTCGATAATGCTGACAAAATAATATAAGTATCGTAATCGAGCAAAACTAATGTTAATATCAGCATAAATGAACTGAATGAAAAAAAATCAACGTCAACCAGCCCTCATGGTGCCCATAATTATTGTGCCATCTTTATCCATCTAATGAGAGGTTGAATCGTGACTTGCCATCTCTGGAACTTGAATTTACATTCGATTTCATCAATTCACGTTCGATTCCTCTCACACTTTGCTTTTAGCCCTATCTCGGACCATCTTTTACCGGCGATTTTTAACTTTGACTGAGTTTAACTAATAACAAGAAAGGTCAATGTTAGTTTGTTACGGTTTTTTTTTTCCGAATCTCATCTTCAATTCTTAAATATGTAATGATTAAAAAAGCTATTATTATTGAAGTAATTTAACCATCACATGAACCCAAATAAAAATATAAGAATATAAGTTTATATTCTTATGTGAATTTATAAGCACTTCTTCTTCTTCAAATGTTGAAAATAGTTTTATTTTATTTTATTTTATTTATTTATTTTATTTGGTTATTTGTAGGTAAGTCAATTTTTACATTTTCTTGTGATCTTTTTATCTTCTCTTGACCCACTGCATGATGATTTCATCAACATGCATGTCTTTTTTATACTTCTAATTTTCTACTAGTTTTTGGGGCACATGCAAAGCACTTTGCATGTGCTTAAAATAGTATTTGAGTTTCGTATTTGTAAATATACATATTCTTAAAAAATAAGAGATGTTAATATAACACGGTATAGTTTTAATTTATGTAAATGTTATTACATTGATATAACACCCTGATGAAGTCTTAAATTCATGGGTTTGACAAGAAACTTTTCTACACTCGCATCAAAAGAGATTTTTCCCACAATGACTTAACAATGGTAATCCATATAAAATTGTTTACAACTTTTATTGAACATTTCAACAATTTAAATTCAACAACTAATATATTTTTTTACATCCAAAAGTATTTTTCAACTAAATTGTATAAATTGTGATGAAATGATTATTTAAATTTTTAATAACTGATTTCCATATCTTCCTTATCAGATGAATCCATTGCTTGTAGTCAAATCCTTTAAATTTTTTTTTTTTTCTTTCACTTATAAACTTCCCCGGTATATATATTTATAATTAAGTCATCAAGTTGCATGACAAATTAAATTTATACCCCTATAATATTTCTTATTCATTTTCAAGTCATTAAATGCAAAGAAAATTATATTTTCATCCTCTATTTCATTTTATAATATAAAATAATCATCGATCCAAATACCTATTAATTTGAGTCTAGTCCATATCATTATGTGTCACTATTATCAAGACATTTCTATTAAGTAATTCTATAAACACAAATAAATTCCATCTAAATTCATAATAATTGGGGTAAACCATTTAACAATAATTTAACCTATTTAGAATTTTAAATTAAGATAAATCTTGAAAATTACTATACAATCCCTGTTGTGTTAGTATTACTAAGATATGCTTATTAAGTAATTCTAAGGGATGGTATAACTAAAATCTTATTAAAACCTATTTATTAAGTAATTATATAAACTTTAAAGGTTGTATTTATAATTATACTTTTAAAGAAATATTTTTATAAAAAAAAGGCTCAAACAAATTAGGGAGGAGCTATAAACAACTCACTCTTTTTTATATATAGTAACAGATATGCCAAAAAGAAAAACCTTTATGTCTAATCTTTTAAATATTTCTATATTCATTTTTCTCTATTAATTATAATATATAATAAATAATATAAAGTGTATCCAACTTTCTATATAAGCTCGAGATTTTTTAACATTTTTTAAGAGGCCTAAAAGACAGCATTTGAAGGGAATTATGATCCTTTACCGTGCTGATCTTTTTTTTTTAATCTAAAATACTTGAGAATAAGATTTTGTATTTAAATTAAATAAATAAAAGAAATAAATGACAGTTATTGATTACATATATCAGCAAATCTATTTAGAACATGATAAAAATCAATAGATCTATTTAGGACACGATAAAAGTTAGTTCAATAGATGATCTAAATACTTGAGGGAGATAATGAACTTCAAACAGCAATCTTTCATCGAAAAAAGTAGGAATATTATTTTTAATTTTTTGTTTACAATATGCTTGTACATCTTCCGTACTGCAAACTAATATATATATATATATAAAACTATAATGAATCCTGTGCATCATATGAGTTGATACATTAATTAAATAATATTAAAAAAAACTACTTTTTATATAGAAATGACACATGACATTATATAATGTTTTGTTATATATAATAATATAAAAATAGTTTCTTTTAATTAGAAGTTATCACGTGTTATTCATTAATACTTTGATAATTTTTATAATATTATATAATATTTCACATATAATTGTTTTTTAATAACATCTATTAATATGAGATTAGGTAATAATATCTTATAATTTTTTAAATTCCAGGATTTAAGAGTCATTTACCCAAGGTCCAAACCCTAAACTAGTCCATCTAATAGCTGAGCTACGTCTTTATTGGCTAATATTTCACATATAATAATAATATAATATGATATTATATAATTATGTATAATCATTTGTGAAATATTTTTTAACAACTTTTCATGAAATATGATTATATAATTATAAGATATTATATTATAAAATATATAATATATTTAATCACATATATTATGAATTATAATTTAAATCATATTATTTAATATGATTAATTTCAATTTAATTTTTGAGATTTGGTTTCAAGTTTGTATTTGACTTTTGCTTTTTTCAATTTAATAATATTATTTCAAATTAATTTTTTGTGCTTTTGCTTCAAAATAAAGATTAATTTCAACATAACAATTTCATTTTATTAAGATGAAAATGCTCCAATTTAATACAATTAAATTCAATGTAACCTTTCCATTTTTTTAAAATGAAATAAATAATATTTATTTAATGTAATTTATGTGTTTTGATTAATTTCATTGTAACCTTTCCATTTTTTAAGATGAAAATGGATAAGATTAATTTTAAGTGGTGCTATTGACACACTTCCTACTGATCTATTTATTCTCCTCTTTTTAAATTTTGATTTAATTAAATAAAGTTAAATGATTTTATTAATTTATTTTATTTATTTCCAAATCTACCATTTTTACTAATTTTTCAAACTTAATAAACTCCAATTATCTATATCTATCTCAAACATCTTTTTCAAACTTAGTTTCTTCATTTTCGTAAGACTAGAAACATGAGTTTCAGTTTCATCGACACAGTGACAAAATCCTAATGAAATTCAAAACATACAAAGGATTATGAGCCATAAAATCAACAAACTCAATTAAAAATCCAATAAAACTCAATTGGGCAAACCTCAAAATCGACTGATAAACCCAAAAAAAAAAAAAAAAAAAAACCTCAACTATTTGTAGAAATTTTTTTTTTTTGTTTTTGAAATTACCCGGAATAGGGTAGGGACTAATGGCGGCGGTTTTGCAGTAATCTTCATTATCAGAGCCAAAGAGATCTTTTTTTTGGATTGTTGAATGTTGAGTGCTTATCTGTTGAATTTGAAATTGATAATTGTGCGACAATCAAAACACAGCAAATCTCCTGAGTACTACAAAATTGTTTGATTCTTTTCATATTTTAAAAATAAAATAAATAACAATACAAAGAAAGAAGTCACTCCTCTTTGTTCCTTTCCTCATTTTAATATCCCCAGATTCAAAAATCTATGAGCTATTCGTTGGACTTGCGCCCTGGTCGTCATCAGATTCGGACTCACTCTCGGAGACCGACTGTTGGTCACCATCTATCTCATTTGCGGAGGTTGGATTCTGATCATCTGCTGCCTCACCCTTTAACTTGGTCTTAGTGAAGAGATCTTTTTGAATGGGAACACTTTTTTGTTGGAGGGATGTCATAACACTGGCAATGATTTTGAAGACTGCAGCAGTAGACGCCTGATTATCATCCGCTAAAGAGATCTTTATCTTTTTCTTCATCTTTAAAAAGATCCTTGCTATGTCTATAAATAGTATCATCGCTATTGTTATTATTATTATAATTAACATTACTATTGTCTACTTCTTCTCCGTTCTCTTCTTCTTCTCGTCCTCCTCAATTACTAGCGTTTCCATTCCCTCCCATGCCACTGCCGTTGGACGAGGACGACGCCGACGACGACGAGGACTGCGATGACGAACCTGACGAGGACAAAGACGAAGACGACGAGGATGATGAGCCTTGGGCCCCAGCTGCTTGTTGGTCGTTATTGTTTTCGTGTTCTTCTCCGAAGATATCCACATCTTGTTTAGAGATATCCATATGTTAGTGGAATGATTAAAGTTAGGAAATTTTTTAAGGTTTAAGAGTTAAGAAATTTTTTTTTTTTTTTTTTTTTTTTATAGAAATTGATTAAAAAAATGTTTTTTTTTTTTTTTTTTAAATGGAACGTAGGGTTTTATTAGATTTGCTTTATAATATATATATTTTTCTTATATCTCTTTTAGTAATTTTAAAAAAGGAAAAAAAAAAAAACTAAATAATAAAAAAAAAGGTATAAATAGATTAATAGGAGGTGTTTTAATAGTACCACTCTTAATTTTAATGTAATTTAACGTGTTTTAATTCCACCACAACCTTTTGACATTCCTTGCATTCATTCTAGCTTATTTCATATTTTTCTCCATTTCTCTTGGTTATTAATTTCTTGCGAGTAATACTACACGTCCTAATTTTTTTTCTCAAATTATATCTCAAATGATGTGGCACGTTAGATATCAACATTATATCAGTTACCATATAATCTCAAGATTTATAAAATGCTTACACCTCACGTGTTACAAATCATTTGTGATAGAATTTGGAAAAAAAATTTAGAACGTCTAGCATTAGTCATTTCTTATTTATAAGTGAAAATCAAATCAAACAAATGTGTTCTTCATTTTTATTTTCAATATGCTCTATTTTTAATGTGATTACGACACGTGTCCTTCGTTAAATGTTATTATAATAATACTAATAAATAATATTATAGCCTTTCTTCTTACCATGACTTCACCATATATGTTCTTCCAAGCTAACTGGCAATACTTGATACAAATATTTAAGGAAAAATTAATGAAAGCGCCATAAACATTAAAAGAACATATATAGCTAGCTAGAGAGAAATCATGTTGAACAGACACAAAACTGATTAAGGATATTAATAATTAAACAGCTAAGGAGCAGGGTTGTATTATTAATATTTTGATGTAGAAGGCATGCCCTCCCAAAAGCTCAAGCTAATAGGAAGTAGAGGCCACCCACAGTCACACATAAGGCCCAGGGAATCTGGTTACTCAGCCGATGTGGGTCTTTGGTCCCTACATCATATTTGGTGTGATGACGCCCAAACCAACGTTCTTGGAAATTAGATTGGTAAGAGATGAAGAATAAGAGAAGAACAAGCACAAATCCGACTCCCCAAGGAGTTCCTCTGCCGGTTCCGGCTCTGTCTGTCTCAGCTGACAAAGGAAACAAGTAGGAAAGCCAGCCTCTTTCATTGTTGGAGAACCAGTGTACTAATAGAAGAAGAAGTAAAGGACACACAATCAGATAGAGCTTAAATTGATCGAACAAGCTCTCTAGAATTGGCTCGTAGTTTATGAACCCTGGAAATCCAACGAACATCAGCACTATCACCAGGAAGAAACAAAAGTGTATTGGCCACATAACTTATAACTAACTACCTAGCTTTCTATATATGTTTGAACTTTGAAGTTGCAGGGTTGGTTGGCAACTGAAAGTGGGTTTATATATATATATACACATTTTAATTAGTTTGTTTAATTAATTAATATATTTGCCATATATAAAGAAAGAGCTAGATGGAGGGATTTACTTAGCTAAGTTGAAAAGATTATATGGTTGATATTCATCTTATATACGCTTCACTGATAAGGTGCTGCCACGTACAACCGACCATAAAAACCGACCTATAAAAATGTAGTCAGATTCAGATTTATCAAGGATCTAGAACTGGAGTCTGGAGGGTAACCATAAAGAAAGAAATGGACGTGATTCTAGCTAACTCTAATTAATCTCATCATCATCTATCCACTTACTCCTTGACTAGGAACAGTTATTTATTACTCACCCTTTCTATAATTATCTATACGAACTGTATATTTAGTTTTGTCACTTTCCTCAGAAAACTGGAAGTAAAATATCGGAGAAAAGTTGAGAGAATTCTCTAGAATATCTCCTTTTCTTATTTCTGTAATCTAGATTAATTAAGTAGCTATTACGTCACTGAGATCTTTTTATGTACAAAAGCTGAGAGCAAAGGTAACTTCTAAGTTCTAGCTGCCTACCACGTGGCATGCATTAATTGGAATCTTTTCACCACAAAATATCAAAGGCAAGTAGTATGTGTATATGCTCAACACCTGAAGCTTGATTACTCTGTGTTGAAGCTAAATTACGCTTAACCATGACCATGAGTACTCTCTGTTTCAGCTGAAGCCTCTCTTACTCTAATACTGTATATTTAATTAGCATATTACCTTTATGTGATGACTGATCTGTCTCTCAGCTCTTATAAAAGACGATGAAAGTGGGTTAATTCCCACTGCCACTACTGTTTTCTTCTATACGAAGATCGAGTTTCCCTTAATACACTAATTATATATGTTTAGTGTTTGATTGATAAGATGCATGTTGGATATGGCTCATATTCTCAATGGTTACCGAATAATGATTTAACCAATACAGAGACTTCTTAGAGACGTGAGAACGTTTAAAAATATGAGATCGTGTTTGATGGAGGCTTGAAGACCTAAAGAACTAAAGAAACGAAGAATGGTGAAAACCGTTTTGCCTTGCGATGTGCAATTGCACAACGGTAAGGACAGCGGTCCTATTCCAGTACTGAAAGCCGATGTGCCTTGCGCTGTGCAATGCACATCGGTAAGAATAGCGGTCCTATTCCAAGAATAAAACGCTGTGTGGAGACAACGGTTTGAGTGCAGTGCGTGGATCGCGGTTTTCTGAACGATGTAATTTCAGGTGACTTTAACACGATGTAGGGCGTTGGGTGGCCAACCGTGATCTGAACCGTAATTAATCATAAGTATGCGTGAATCGGGAAAGTTTTAGCAGAATAGGAATTATTATGTTTCTAGAAGTTCTTGCACTTGAAGGAAAATGATTTAGTATTTATGTGGAATAAGAAAGTCTTGTACATATAGGAGATGTATTTCCTTATAGGTTTAAACTCCTTGTAACTAGTATAAATAGACTATAATAGCTAGGCCATTATGTGTGTTGAGTAGAGCAAACACCTGTGAGATCTTTGAAAATAGACATTGGATTGTAATTGGGTTTGAGGTATCAGAGATAGAATTTTGAGTGAAGTTGTAACAATTATATTTATAGTGGATTGATTTTTTACCGTTTTGACTGTCCGTGGTTTTTTCCCGAGTTAAGTTTCTACTTCAAATCTTGCGTTTGTGTGTTTGAATCCATGATTATCATTAATATTATTGTTTGTTTATGCTATCCGGACAACGCTTCCGTATAGCGATTATTGCTAACGATGCACACCAAGCTCTCTTTAGTTTCTCTCACTCATAAATCATAACTCATAAGTACGTGCTTATAACTCGGTTACCTTACTTTAATTTTTATTAATTTATAGGACGCCGTTGCTTTTCCACTGTTTTAAGCATAGCACATCATGTGGTTCTCCCGATCAAGATATATTTTTCAATTCATCAAAATCTTTATGATTAATAAGTAACTGATACCTGAAAGATTAAGGGACAACACTTTTGGCATCATCGCTTCATTAAAATAAAAGCTAGCTAGGCCCGCGAAATCGTAAAAGATGTTGACATATATATATACACACGGTCTTGTTCCTATCAGGATATCCTTATATAACTTTATCAGGATATTGAAAAAGTGATTTGACAAGTGCATACATACCAAATCAAAGTATGTAAAACGAGTGACTCACATTCAATGTTCTTATATAATTCTATTAGGACATCCTTATAGGAAAATTTCCATACATATATATATATATATAGATACACTTTTTATGTTAACCCACTTTACAACCGTCTCTAACTAGACACCTGTTTAATATATAATCGAGGTTAATTAGTTGAAGACAGATTATTAACATCTTCATCAACATATGAAAACATCTACGATTAATTATATATATATATATATATATATATATATATAAAGGCCAGATTATATCAATTTAAATTTCTGACTTAATTTTTTGATTTCATCCTCTTGATTATTGGATTAAAGAGTACATGAGTAAATTGGTGGTTGAGATATTGAAATCAAAATTTTTTAATCCAATGATTGAAAGGGTGAAGTCAAAAAATTGAGTATATTTATATATATATAGAGAAATTTTCCTATGAGGATGCTCTGATAGAATTATATAAGGACATTGAATGTGAACCACTCGTTTTACATACTTTGACTTGGTATATATGCACTTATCAAATCACTTTTATAAATGAGTGACTCACATTCAATATCTTGATAAAGTTATATAATGATGACCTGATAGAAACGAGACTGTATATATATATATAAAATAACATCATCTTCTTAGGCTAAGGCCTATTGCCAAAATAGTTGAACCCTCCGTTAGAGCCTTTCACCACCACGGTTCGAGTGCCATGACGTGCATTTATATATGCAATTTTCCTTGTCCACTAGTGGGTGGATGTTGTCCCACTATTTGTGTGGCTTGTATCCCACCTTTATGTGGGTGCCATCTCCCCATTTGTGGGAGCTTCTGAATAATAAAATAAAATAAAAATAAATAAATAAATAAATAAATAAACCATCTTCTTCTTCTCTGTTCATATTTTGCATCAACTAAGATCCTACGTTAATTCCTTTCTGAAAGGTTCATTGAATGAATGATCAATACAAGACTGAATATTTGACTAAATTATGATCCACAAACATACAAAATGCATGTCTGTCTATCTGTGGCAGACCCAGAAATTATAACTAGGTGGAACACTTAAACAAAATAACAATTATATTATAAAAAATATTAAAACTTAAGATCATAGTAAAATGAGTTTTTTTACATAAAGAAAAATTGATGATATACTGAAGTTTATTTAAAATAAAATAAATAGAACACCTTCTCAAGATGAACTAAATAATCTTACGTTCAAAAAAATAAAAGAAAAAACAAGAAACACAACATTAGAAATTAAATAATAACAAGAAAAAAACATAAACAATAAAATTGCAATATTTATTTTTCTTAAAATAATAAATTACAATATAATTTTATAATAAGAAATTTGTTTTATATTTATAATGAATTCCCTTTAAATTTATATAAAAATAATTGATTAATAAATATTACTAGACATGTTTTTTATTTTTTTATTCTTCTAATTAATGGTAAATTATTGATTTATTGATTCGAAACAAATTAAAATTATAAAATAAAGAAAAATACCAAGGATAAAATAAAATAAATCATAATAATAGATGGACTATTTTAATATAATAAATTAAAATTTGAGATTTGAGTATTTATTGATTGGAATCTAAAACTATTAGAAATAATAAAAATTAACAATAATAGATAATTTAACATAAAATAAATTGAATTAAGTAACCACAAATTGAAAGTAGTTAAGAAGTTGACAGTGACAGTGACGAAAAAGAGAAAATAATTTTTTTTTGATTTAACATAAAATGAAAATTTGAGAAAGAAATTGTAAAAGATAGTAAAATAAAAAAAGGCAAAAAAAATTATTAAAATTATATTATAAAATTAAATTTGTAAAATAAGATATTCGTTTTCCTTAAAAAAAAAATAAATAAATTGTGGGACGTGGACCACCACCATCAATACAAAAAAATAATGGAATACCAGCTTTATTAAGAGCTGTTGTTCTATCATTATTGTTATTTAATATGTATATATATAATTGAAAGCAAAATCATTTTTTTTTAAATATAAATTTTTAAGTAGGATATGGGCCCCACCTAACCTTAAGGTGGGTCCACTTCTACTGTTTATTAACATCTAATTGCCAGACAAACTTTTTTTTTTTTTTTGTTTTTTTTTGTTTTTTGTTTTTGGGTGAGGGGGTTTTTACAGCCACATTTGTCAAATTGTGAGAGTTCATAGGCGTTTAGTGGCGCAAAAAATAATAGGGGGCATAGTGCATATTTTAGAAGAGTTTATGAGATATCAGTGCCAATTAGCCTATGAAATATATAATATATTTAATCATATATATTATGAATTATAATTTAAATCATATCATTTAATATGATTAATTTCATTTTATTTGGTTTCAAGTTTGTATCTGACTTTTGTTTTTTTTCAATTTAATAAGATTATTTTAAATGAAATTTATGTACTTTTGCTTAAAAAAGAGAGAGATTAATTATAATGTAACATTTTCATTTTATTAAGATGAAAATGCACATATTTAATAAATTAATTTCAATATAACATTTCAATTTTTTAAGATGAAATGAATAAGATTAATTTTAATGTAATTTATTTGTTTTGATTAATTTCATTGTAACCTTTCCATTTTTTAAGATGAAATGAATAAGATAAATTTTAATATAATCTATGTGTTTTGATTCCACCATAACCTTTTGACATTCATTCTAGCCCATTTCATATTTTTCCACATCTTTATCGGTTATTGATTCCCTATAAGGGAAAATCAAATCAAACTTATGTTTTCTTCAATTTTCTTTTTTCAATATGTTTGCCCTTCATATTTATAGGTTTTTGCATGTATTCACTCACACATATGTATATATATTTTTTTACTTTTTTTTTTCTTCATTTAACATTTTTTTTTTCAAATATTCAATTTTACGAGATTTAAGGTGAATTATCTATTAGATTTTTGTCTTATCATCTTGTATTTTCTAACTATAATAAAATATTTTTAATAAAGTATGTGCATCGTACGAGTTAATACACTAGTTATATAATATAAAGATATCTATTTCTTATAAGGAAACGACACGTGACATCTATTTAATGTCATTAATAAATTGTTTTTTTTTTTTTTTTTCAATTATTTAATCATATCATATAAAAATCATATATAATAATATAATAAAAATAGCTACTTCTCACTGGGTGCTGCCATGTTTCTTTAATTAATACTTTAATCGTATATTCATATATCATATATAATGTAATATCATATCATACAACTAGTTTTCACCGGATGCTGCCAAGTGTCCTTGATTAATGCTTTAATAATATCCTCATAAATCATATATAATGTAATATCATATTATATAAAAATAGCTATAGTATAATCCTTAATAATATAATAGTATAATCCTTAATAATCATATATAATAACTACTATAGCTATTTTTACTAGGTAATTTCAAATTAATTACTTATATTATACATGATATGAATTAATTATTTTAATAGGTAATTTTAAAAGACATTAATAACTACAATAGCTATTTTTAGATACAAACGTGTACGATTGATCAGAGTATGAATTTTCGTGGTTCTAAGTTCTAACATTTGTTTTATTTATTTATTTTTACCTATCTTTTAAAATAGAACAAATTACACCCAATCACTCTGAGGTTTGGTTTTCTATAAACGGAAACAATTTTACCATAAATCGACATTAATCTTTATTGTCGTTAGTCAAACTTTGTCCAACTTAACAATTATAAGGTTATTTTTGTCTTTTCATTTTATTTTTTTAAAATTTTATTATAGAATTGAATAAAAATTAAATAAAAAATTTTAAAATCAATCACACCCAACTTTATCTTCATCTTCATAACCCTAACATCAAAGTTCATCCAACTTCATCTTCATAACCAAAACATCTCTTTCAAATTTCATCTTCATCACCTAAATCCATCATCTACTAATAAGTATCATATCGATAATGTTGACAAAATAATATAAGTATCGTAATTGGGCAACACTAGTGTGAGTATCAACATAAATGTACGAAAAAATAAATCAACGACAACTGGCCCTCATAGTGCCCAGAATTATCGTGCCACCTTTATCCGTCTAATGAGAGGTTGAATTGCAATTCACCATCTCTGGAACTTGAATTTACATTTAGTTTCGTCAATTCGTGTTCGATTCCTCTCACACTTTGCTTTTAGCCCTAACTTGGACCATATTTTACCGGCAATTGTTAACTTTGACCAAGTTTGACTAATAGCAAGAAAGGTCAACGTCAGTTTTTTCCGGTTTTTTTTTTTTTTTTTTTTTCCTGATTATATCTCACCCTACAAGAAAATATACTTTCCATAATAGCTCATTTACCACGGATTGGAAAGGACTGGTTAGGAAAGTAACATTTACAACGGGCCTTTAAATGCCCGTTGTAGATAACCACTTTATTATCACGGGTAAAATAGGGCCCGTTGTAGATGATTTATATATAAAAAAAAAACTTAATTCCACAATCTTCTTCACCACCGTCGTCATCTTTTTTTTTTTTTTTTTCATTCATCTTCTTTACACTTCGAGTTCGTCTTCACTCTTTGAGTTCATCTTCATGCTTTGTTTTCGCTTTTGATATTAAGACTCATCCAAGGCTCGTCATCTCTCACATATTTATAGATCTAGTGTTAGAGACATTAGTTCCTTGTTTTTATTTGTTATTTTTTTAAAATTTGATGTGTATTTTTTTTGTTAGTATATCAATTATCTATTTGATTTTCAGAATAATTATTTGATGTCACTATATTGTTTTATCTGATTTAGGTCCCATTCAATCTCATTTGTTGATTGCTTTGGTGAAAAAATCTATGAACTTTTGGTTTGATTTTGGTGATAAATTGATAGGTTAAACATATATATTTCTAATTTGTGATATTGATATTTTTTATGTGGAGATTTTCAGAAAGTTAAAGGATTTTTATTTATTTTTTTGGTTGGTGGATTATGAGGAAGAGTTAAATTCCGACTTTCAGTTTTGTTTTGCCTATTTATTGGTTGTCTGCCGATCTTATGTCAACAAATTTCAATTGGAAACATAATTGATGCCACCGAACTTTGCGTTAAAAATTTGCGGAGATTGAAGATTCAAGGAAAACAACATTCTTCTAGTATGCATCAAGTAATTAGGATTTGAGATCAAACTAATGTTAGGAATTAAGTATTCTTGACTAGGATATATTTGAGTTGATGTTTATTTTTTGACATTATTTTTATTATGTATATACTTATGAATTTTATTAAATTCAATATACAAATTAGATTTTTTTCAAATGGCTTATATTCCAACATTTTCGAGATAATTATATATATATATAAATAAACCAATCAGATTTTTTTTTTAATTATAAATAAAACCGGAGAATCTACAATGGGTAACGCCCGTTGTGGAAAAGCGTACTTTTCCACTACTGCCCCAACTAAAACGGGTGTGGTGCCCGTGGTAGACACACATCTACAATGTGCATCGCCCGTTGTTGTTAATAGTTTTTCTTGTAGGATCATCTTCGATTCTTAAATATATATGTAATGATTAAAAAAGCTATTATTATTCAAGTAATTTAATCATTACATGAATCCAAATAAAATATAAGAATATAAATATACAGTTACGTTCCTATCAGGGTATTCTTGTATAACTTTATTAGGATATTGAATGTGAGCCACTCATTTATAAAAGTGATTTGACAAGTGCATACATACTAAGTGAAAGTATGTAAAACGAGTGACTCACATTCGATGTCCTTATATAATTCTATCAGGGTATCCTCATAGGAAAATTTCCGTATAAATATATATATATATATATATATATATATTCTCAAATTTTATAAATACAAGAATCATTTGATAAATGCATATTTAAATCAAAGGAATTGGAGGCTTGAAGAAAGGAAAACATTTATAACTAGAACTTACAACCTTGTTGATATAGGTGTGAGAGGTATACACTACTTACCAATACACATCTTTTTGGATAAATGCATATTTGAGTATGTAAATTTATGGTTGATGATCGATGATGTGCCCAAATATTTGTCATTTAATAAGAAATAAGTAAAAGTATTTTTAATAATCCTTATTTCTAGTACAACAACTGCCGGGACCTGTGAGATTGGGTTCTATTAGCGTAGCCCGGACGAGCAGCTCCCACAAACAGGAAAAAGCCATCCACATACAAGTGGGACAACACCTACACTCATGGTGGGAAAATTGGCATATATCTATGTATGCATGACCACTTGAACCTTGGTGGAGAGGTCTCTAGTTGGAGAGCTACACCACATTGGCAAGTGCCTAAATGCACTTGCTCTCTAAGTTGGTTTAAGGCCCCACTATCTTGTTCTACTCGATTGATAAGGTTCTTTTTCACTTTGGTCACTGTCTCTTCGCCACTAGTCTATCCCCTTCCTTCACAAGTTGTTACCATGTTATGGTTCTAGAATCTAGTATTATCATATAATCATAAGATACATATCAAGCTTTTGTTGCTCATATTCATCAATGCGATTTTTAATAGCATCTAATTTCTCCGTATGCTTTTCAATTATGGCTTTACAAGCCTAGAATACTCATCTTATGTGAATGACTAATAATTTTTCTTTTGAAGTATTACGGGAACTATTATAATAAGACTGTTGAGACTTGTCGAGATTAAACAATATAAATGCGGTTTGGATATTTATTCCCACAATTCGAGAAGAAAACTCCCCACATATGCTTATAAAATGCGTATGGTGGGATTTAATCCCCTCACCATTATGTGAAAGGGAGTTGCATTACAAACTCTACAAAGAGGTAATGCAGGAACGACTAATAATTATTATGCACTAACAGTGAGTAATAAATATTTATCTAGCTTATAGCCACAATATCATAAACATCTGGTTGTGGTTTGTCACGTACGGCTGCGGTCCTTACCCATCACCGGTGTCGGGTGATGAAGATGTCGATGACGAGGGCATTATGTTTGTTTCTTTTTTTAAATATTGCGGTCCTTGCAATATTTTTAAAAGGAAACAAATAAAATTTCAGAGGTAATAAATATTTATCTAGCTTATAATAGCCACAACATCATAAACATCTAGATGTGGTTTGGGCTCAAAAATATTTTGTCACTATTTGGATCGGGTTTTATAAGGAAGTCACTAGTTTAATAGATTAAATTTAAAAGACACCTATTATGGTAAACAGACAAAAATACCTCCTACAGTAACCTTCTTCACCATTTTTTTTTTTCTTTCAAAATTCTCCATCAATGGAAGTGGAATTGATGAATCAATGACTGCACGTACACTGATGGATCGACTAACAAAAAGGCTCGGGAAGCGGGAACTATATAGAAAGTCTCAGAGATATAAAATTAACAAAAAAAACGGATGGTTAAAACGGCTCGAAAATGATTGAAAATGCTCGAAAAGGCTAGGATACTAATAGAAAAGTCTCAAAGATACAAAATTTACCAAAAAAATTGATGGTTAAAAAGGCTCGAAAAAAGCTTGAAAAGGCTCGGACACTAATAGAAAAGTCTCGGAGATAAAAAAAAAAATGATGGTTAAAAAGGCTCTAAAAGGTTCAGACACTAATAGAAAAGTCTTGAAGATACAAAATTTATCAAAAAAAATTGATGGTTAAAAAGGCTTGAAAAAGCTCGAAAAAGGCTCGAAAAGGCTCAAACAGTAATAGAAAAGTTCGGAGATACAAAATTAACAAAAAAAAAAAAAAACTGATAGTTAAAAAGGCTCGAAAAAGACTTGAAAGTGCTCGAACACTAATAGAAAAGTCTCGAAGATTCAAAATTAACAAAAAAAAAAATGATTGTTGAAAAGGTTCGGAGAAGAAATGAAAAGTCTTGGAGACTAATTGAAAAGTCTCGAGCCTTTTAATGAAGTGTTCGAGAGTCTTTTAATGAAGTGTTCGAGCATTTTCATACATTGCTCGAACCTTTTCATACACTGCCCGAGCCTTTTCATAAAGTGTTCGAGCTTTTTTCATTTGTTTTCCGAACCTTTTCATTGAGCTCGACCCCCAAATGCGTCTGCGTAGGGTCACAAAACTAATTATCCAATGAATATGCATTGATAATGTTATGATGTTGAACCTCCATTGGAGGTCTGTTATAGAGGAGCATGAAAGAATAAAATCTTAGAAAAATTCAAAGTAAGGACAATTTTGGTAATTCACCATAATATGTGTCTTTTAAACTTAACTTATTAAAATAGTGACTTTGTCACCACATCAGTTCAAAAATGTGATATTTTCCACCAATTCCACTGATTTGTAATGGGTACCTGGCAAGCCATTTCATTTTTCTATTCAAAAGTTATATCTTATCATGTGTGGTTACGGTCCTTATTACCGTGTTGGGTGATGAAGATGTTGATGATGATGAGGGCATTATTATTATTATTATTTTTAAAATAAAAACTTTGGAGGCTAATATTGTTCGTTAAAAAAAAACAAACAAACAAAATTTCTTAGGTATATAGAGTAATGCTAGACGTTTCAGTTTTTTTTTCTAAATTTTGTCTCAAATGATGTAATACATAAGGTTTCAACATCATATCAATCATTATATAATCTCATGATTTATAAGATGCTGACACCTCATGTGTCATATCATTTGAGACAGAATTTAAGAAAAAAAAAAATTGAGACTGTATTACTCATTTGGTAATGTTTAAATGTGCTTTATCAGATAAGGTGAAGACATAGTGAAACTTGCCTTGCAATATTTTTTGGATAATTTGGAAACTTTCAACAAGTATCGGTCAAACTGACTGTTTTATGAGGTAATATTGACTAGTCTTCATAGAAATACATAGGAAAAAGTCCATGGTATATCATAGAAATACAAAAAAAATATGTCTTAGAACAAGAAAGAGAAGAAGTCCAAAAACGACTTTGTAACATATATATACCTTGCATGAGTTCTCCTTTGCATTTGAGGTTAGTACATCTAATATAACTATTGAACTATATGAAAGAATTACAATTATTGTATTTAAATATAGAGCAATGCTAGACATCCAAATTTTTTTTTCCAAATTCTATCATAAATGATATGGCATATGAGGTGTCAACATTACATAAGTCCCCACGTAATCTTATGATTTATAGATTTATAATATGCTTACACCTTACGTGCCATATCATTTGGGACAGAATTTAAAAAAAAAATTTGGAACTTCTAGCATTTAAATATAACCTTGCATTTCAGGGCGGTGCATCTAGCATCTAATATAACTAATAACTATGGTGATATAAGGTAAGAATTGCAATATATTCTTGTATTTAAATGTATTTCTTTGTAAAATCAAAAAAAAAAAAAATGTATTTCTTTGATTTTTTTTTTTTTTTAAAAAAAAAATTTAGATTTAGGTGTGTGAGGCATTTCCATGTTCTCCTCGTGTTGTTAATTGGATTAAAGTTGATTGAGCGGAAAAATGTTAGTAAAATAAAAAAAAACTAAGACTTAACATACAAAGTTAAATACTATCATTGGTTAATGTTTATAATATGGTACGTAACTTGTCTTTTAATTAATAGTTTATAATACTTGCCCTTCGCTCTTAATGGCTTCACGCAGGTGTGACAAACGCGTGCATGCATCTTCACGTGCAAGTGCACACCAATTTTACTAATGGTAAAAAAGAATGTTGTCAAACTTAGTTGACTAGTGTTCTATGCTAAATTGCTAATTGTTAATTTGTTAGAGAGATAATCTTGTTTATATAATAATTCAAAAAATATATATTTCAATTTTCAAGGGACTTTCCTAGGAAATATTCATGATATATTTTACTATGAATATAATTCATGTTAATTACTTGATTTTACAATATGTTTGATATAATTTATTATTATTATTATTATTATTTTCGAAACTTGATATAATTTATTATTATTATAACATTTTTACCGGTTTAAATATGCATATTTGAAATTAGGGTTCGTCTACTATACATAATTGTATGGTTGTTGGGTCAATTTTTAGTTTTTAGATTTCAATCAGAGGGTGAGTATATAAATTAAGGATTTAAAATTTAAAAAAATCATAACAAAAAGAAAATATATCTCTCTCACATAACTACCCATTAATAATACAGTTCATGCATTGTATTGTAGCTAAACCCTTGAAACTAAGGATTTGGCTGCAATAAAGTATTTTTTTTTGTTGAAAGAAAAGTAAATGTATTGTTGTTGGTCTAAAAACTATGCAATGGACTTTAATCCAAAGGTTTACAAATACAAAAGTTAAAATAATAATAATAATCAAATTACCCATTCACAATACAATTCATGTATTGTAATTAAACCCTTGAAACTAAATACTGTGGTAGCCAAACATGGTCCTTAAGCCCAATGCTTAAGCCATAGTCGATACCATTTTGGATCCGGTTTAGGCCCACATGATCTGGGTCGACCCAAAATCCTTTGGTACTCATTGAAGGTTGTTTGACTCAGTCACTCAAACAAACTGTCATCTAATAACAGAGGCAGAGTTTGAATGAGTCGTGGATCCTTTATCACATGAATTTTGGCCAAGATTTCAGGGATAAGATCCTCCACAGAATCACGAACCAACAACTTCAAGGACTTCTATAAATAGAACCTTCCTCTCATTGGAGAGGGATTCTGATTTGCTCACAATTGAAAAAGCTTACTAGCGTGCAATTACTTTCTCAGATCATCAGAAAATCATTGTTAAACTATTTGATTCATTCAACTAAGAACCCACTTCATCTTTGAAGTCCATTGTTTTCGATCTTATTCCACACTCAGCCCAAGCAACATAAAGCAAAACATAGTCCCCCATCGCTTCTCTTTTGGTTTTCTATTTATTCTCATCTTTTTTGCAGGTTAATAGAGAGGTCGACATCTTTGGTTCGACAATGATCAGAAAGTTGCTAAGGCTTAGTCCATATCCAATCCGGCATTATAGATCAACCATCTACAAATATTAAGAAAAATATTCAATTGATTATGGGACACAACACAATAAACATCGGTTCAAAATTAATAAAAAAAGTTAGGGTTATTGCACTAACTTACCCTTATTTTATTGAATATAACAAGTTTTTAAAAAGATACTCCTAAATTAACATAAACATCCCCATCATGTCATTTCGTTAACTTTAACGGTTGACTAACCTTGACCTATAGAAAACCAAATATACCCCATACCACATCATCCCAGACATAAAATATTTTTAATTAAAAATTGATAAATAAAAATTAAAAAAAAATAATAATATATCGACCGCCGGTAGAAAGATTCTCAATTCGCGGAGGAGCATTCTTTGCGAACTGCAGGAGGTCGATCTCTAAGTAGGAGAAGATTTCTTCTGGTAAGTAGGAGATCGTCAAATATCATTTCCTAATCCACCACTAGTAGATTATTTTGTTTTCTTAAAAATATTTGATTTTTCAATTTTAATTCAAGAAATATTTTATGTTTGAGATGATGTGGCAAGGGTATATTTGGCTTTCCAAGGGTCAAAGTTAGTCAGCCATTAAAGTTAACAGATTGACTTGATGGTAATGGGTGTTTTTGTTAATTTAGAGTATCTTTTAGAAATTTTGCTAAATCCAATAAAGTAAGGGTGTTAGTGCAATTAACACAAAAATTTATCAAAAAAGACCAAAAAAATAATTAAAAAAAAAAACCGGGGAGGACTTGCACGTGTGAACGAGTCATGTGGTAAATGTTTCAAAAGGCGGCGTGAATTCAACAGCTATCTAGTACACAAAACATATATTTTTGAATTGTTTCCGAAGACAAAAGAGAAAAGGGGTGTCAAAAACAATAACAAACATCCCTTATTATATTTTAAGAATTTGCACTTGCTTTCTTTCACGAATTCTCTTGTCGTCTCACAACATGATATAATACAAGTATTAAGGAATTTATATGTCTGATTTTGTGTTTTTGACTAATCCAAAAAAAAAAAAAGGAAAAATGATAGATAGTCCAAAATCCATACCTAAATATATAGTATTTGAAAAAAAAAAAACAAAACAAAACAAAAATTAAACTTTTATGGTAATTTTATTATTTTAGACTATCCAGCATTACTCATCTAAAAATTAAATAGATAAAAAAAATTAATTTATTGACAAGAATAAGGAAAGAAAACACCAAATAAATAGTTTTGTAATATAAAATGGTAATTTGAATGGCTTTAAAAGGAAGGAGACAGAAAAGGAAAACATATATTTTATCCATGAAGTGGTGTAATGGATATAGACATCTTAATTGTCAGATCTGTGCTGCATATAATCCAATCCAATCCAAAGTTGTTGTTTCTAATTGTCAGACATGTTGTACACAATCTGACTTTTTGTACTTTCCTTTACTAGTAAATTAGGAATAGACATACCTTTTACAAAAATCACTTTCCAAAATTGTTTTTCTCTTATTAATAATTTAACAGAACCTTGCCCATAAGTGCTTTTTGGCAACCAGTAAGCACTTTGTTTCTCAGAAATACAAGTGATGAACATATATTTCATTGAAGAATCAGCAAAAAATATTACATTGAAATCATATTCATATCAAATGGTTGAAAAGAAACAAACGAGACTCAAATTCTCAGATTAATCTGTGGTCTCTATTATAAAAACATTACTGCATGCAACAAAGAAAAATTCAGACAGAAATAACAACACTTGTTTCTGCTGATCCACTGTGACTAACTACTGGTCTTCTTCCTCCATTCAACATTCGATGACTTCTTCTTCCAAACTTTTTTGGTTTTCGATCCTCCTCGATCCATCGGATTTTCATCATTGGCAACCTTTGATGTTTTGTACCTAGACATTTTTCGGCTCTCCTGATTCCTTGTCCTCCTAACTCCAGTGGGCTCAAATGGTTGAGGCTTCGGAAAGTCCTCCTCGTTTCCCCATCCGGTGGGCGCAAATGATTGATCCGGTTCATTTCTCCATTCAGTGATTGGCTCATATGGTTGAGGCGTTGGAAAGTCCGCCTCGTTTCCCCATCCGACACATGAAAAAGTTTGATTCAGCTGAAGAGAGTTGTTGAGAATCAAACCATTCTCATGATCATCTTCACGAGCCTCTTGATCATGAGAGTAGTTAGGAACTTGTTCCAACTCTGAAATCAATTCAGAGTCGGCATCGGAGTTCCAGTCGATATCATTGATATAAGTGTTGGGATCGGGTAGAGGAATGTCGCAAGGAAGGTAGTTAATTCTAGCCCAAAACCGACTTTTGGCATTTCTAAATGCCTCTTCACCGGCAGAGTCATTCCAGTTAACCACATTTTTGAAAATGTGCATATACTTCTTGCCCTCCAAAATTTTTTCCCATGAAATAAGACCAACTTTGGCGCAGAACCGCTTCTCCCAGGAAGGCACTTCAACCCCATCAACAGTTGCTGAAAAACAAGATACAAGTAACATGTAAGTTACTTTCAGGTCTCACTAACATCAAAAATACTGAAATGCACAATAAAGAAAGCCCGTAAGCACACACGCGTGCATAAAAGAATACCCGTAAGCCAAAAGGCGTGATAATGTTACATAAATTATAATGTATGTAACACTGTCTCTATATAACTAGTAGAAAACGGCAGTGAATATAGATATAGAACTAGACAAATTAATTTGAAAATTTTCTTAGCATCATCAAACACATTTCCAAAAACTGAATGCAATCCAGGAGAGAAGCTTCCTATGCAAATTAGCATAGGCTGCGCCTCCCACTCGCATCATGGCACGTGACATAAGATTACACGCGATTAACTATCTATTCCACGTGTAAGATGTAACTGAAGGCACATGTTAAGCCAAGCACATTGAATTTTTCTATGCCTCTGGACTATAACTGATTTCCATTTTCGGTAAACCAAATAGATTCCAAATTACTGACAACAATTAAAAACAGAAACAGGTTTCCTAAATCACCAAAGCTAAAGATTGAGGCTACACATTTGAACATGAGTGAAGAATATTCATAGCTCCGTATATATCTATAGCATCGTTTTCAACTTCCTTAAATCCCTCTGCATGACAATGGATCAAACAGAAACCCCAATTTTGTTTTTCAAAACAGAGAACACACACTCACACATAAATACATAACAAAATAATAATAATAATAATAATAATAATAATAATAATAATAGTAGAGCTTGATGAAAAGCCTTAAACCACTATAAAATAGTAATATCAACATTGAACCATGAACGATTCAGCACAAGTTTTTTCAACCAAGTATGAACAGAAACTAAAACACAAAACATTGAAATCAAATAGCAAAATCCGCAACTAAAAGACCATGATTTCATTTCAAGAAAATCAAGAGACGCCATGATTACACATGCAAAGAGGCACCTTCAACAAAGACAATTTCAAAAGCAAAGCAAAAAATTATTAAAGGGTTTCAACTTTCAACGGTACATAAACACGTACTTGTAGATTGTTGTTGTCTGTTGTCTGATGATCTTCTTCCGAGAAATGTTTGATCATAAAATTCACTAAAGTCAGCTCTGTTACTGTATCTTGTATGAACTTTTCTGCCATTAAATCCACCTATGTATCTCCTCCGGGTATCCATGGACAATGAGTGAGAACAAAAAAGTAGCAAAAAGAAGTCACTTGAAGAACACAACACAACACAACCCGGAAAGAAAAAAACAGTTGCAGTGCCCAGAAAAAGCAAAAAAAAAAACAAAGAGAATTGTTGTGGGGATTGCAAAAATATGTTTGGATTCTGTGTTGTCAGGGGATTTAAGCAAAATTCGGGAAATCGAGGTGATGATGACAAACTAGGAATCGAGAGAGCAATCAGCTTATGATGTGTGTTTTTTCCGGTTGTGGGAATTTTTTATTTTTATTTTTATTTTATTTTATTATTATTTTTTTTTCAAGGAAAATGAGTCTGGCTTGGTTCGGTATTTATAGCCCTCGGTTTCCATTTTTTATCACCACGTTTTCCAGTGTAGCCTTCTGTCATCTCCACACGCGCGCGTGAGTTCACTTATAATTTCTAAAACTTACCAGCAACTTTTAAATAATTACAAATAATTCAGAGTTTGGAAGACTAAATATATTTAGAACTCACAATCTTAATGATGTAAGTGTAAAGAGCATTTTACTAGGTTGATTTCATCTCATTTATAAGGAACAGTGTTGTTAAGGATGTAAGAACATTATTGTATTAATTTTTTTAAAAAATAAATAAATTATATCTACGGTTTTATATTTTAAAAGAATCATGTTAAGGTAGGCTTGTAGCTCTTCGGCACAATGTTATAAATAGATAGGAAACTCATATTTTACTATTAAGTGTGGAGAGTTTTTTTTCTCGATGTTGTGCGAGTAGATATTTCCTGAAATTGTAGGAGTAAATATCTAGATCGCGCGTGTAGTTCTTGATCTAGGTATTTATAGACTTTTCATAACTATAACAAAAATGATCCGAATACAATAAATAGAAACTTCAAGAGCTCTTAACTGACTCGATTATCAGAATTGCCGACTTGACAATAACAGAATGATTGAGAAGTATTACAATACAGAGAGTGTACAATACTATATGAATACTATCATAAGATGATGATATAGAATATCTGGTTGATGTAATTTGATGTACCAATACTTACTTGATTTTAACACGTATATTCTCGTTGGATTGTTGAATTATATTTATATTAGTTTTCTCGTAGAGGTGGGCGAGTAATACGTAGTGTTCAATCCCCATTGCTTGTCATGGAAAAATTATTCATATGACTCAACCTCCATTACTTGTCATGAATGGATTATTCATGAGACTTGATCTCCGGTACTTGGTCACACGCGCTCATCTTTTGACGGCTATTACCCATTTCTTATTTCGTCACGTGGCTCTTTAAGAACTATAATTTAATATTCTCCAAACATAACATCTCGCAACCTTCAAGTTATGACCTATAACTTGCAACTTACATACTACATTAAATAAACTCCCTTTTTATGTTGACATATTATACACGTGCTTTTTATAACTAGAACGATCTTTTAACTTTGACGTGACATATTGGCATTTTGACTAAATTGATGTTCTTAAATATGATAAAACAATATTCTATACGGTGGTGAGTGATTTAGCTATATATTCATGGCTAAATACCTATCGTTAATGATTTTTTGTATCCTTTTGGTGATTTGATTTGATGATAAATTTTTATCATTCATAAGTGAGTTGTTCTATCTTATTTTGGTTTTATTTGATGTGACATTGTCTTAAAGAAACATAAGTATTTGACATACAATTAATGAATTGTAACTAAAACCATTCCATATGCTTGTGTTAGAAGGTCAGATAATCGTGTATGTAGCTCATGTTTCTTTGAATTGTTTGATGCTAAAAGTGTACCC
Organism: Acer negundo; assembly: GCA_035582765.1. Taxonomy (NCBI): domain Eukaryota; kingdom Viridiplantae; phylum Streptophyta; class Magnoliopsida; order Sapindales; family Sapindaceae; genus Acer; species Acer negundo. Next base: position 12,921,663 of record CM069241.1, on the reverse strand, counting down.
ATCAGTGAGGGACGTCTTTGTAAGTTTTCAACAAAATTGTTCCCTTCTGTAAATAAGCATACTTCATGTATTTTTTTACGTTATTACTTAATTAATGTAATATTCATAAAAATAATCTCACCAAAAAACTACAGACATTAATTATGGGAATCTTAAAAATAAATTTCATAGTATAAATATAGGTACCAAAAAACTATATATAGACATTAATTATGGTAATCTTAAAAATAAATTTCATAGTATAAATATAGTTATAAATTAATTGGCCTGTAATATTTAGGGATTTAGATCCTCTACCGATCTGATATTTTTCCTGACTTTACCTAATCTCATGTTACATAATTACAATGAATGTGTGGTTATGATCAATATTTGGAAACTATATTTATCTAGAAAAAAAATGTTTGGAAACTGTATTATTGTTATAGGCAATATATAATAATGTAAAATTAAAATTAGAATGTAAATCCTCTCTGGATTATGCCAGTATTTATTTGCTATTAATAGATAAAATCAAATATAAAGGATAATATCCGGATTATGCCTTTTCATATGAAGTTACTAAATATAAATGATAGAACAAGGATTCTCTCCTCTCCTCACCTCACCTCACCTCATCCTCATCTCACTTAATCTTATGACACATAAGCATTGCAATGAATGAATGGTTAAGATGTGATTGACATTTTATTAACAACCAATCACATGTTTTAAAAATGTGAGGAAAATGTGAGGATGGGGTGAGGTGAGGAGATGATCCTGGTCCTAAAAGATAATATCCAATTTTTATCTAGAAAATAAGGCAACGGACATTAAATTGCCTTTTTTATTTTTCAAAGCCAATGGACGCGCTCTGGAGAGTACGTTGCACGTGCCAATGATGGAAATGTGAAGGCCAGTTTTGATCTTTAGACTGTAGATGAGTCGCGAATGAAACGTGTATGGGTGAGGCATAACATGGAATGACACAAACACCCTTCCCGCCTTGTAAATCACATATTACTAAAAGTGAAATCTATAAAGTTGCCGTACTGAACCGATAGCAACCAATTTACTTGCGTATCAATTTCGGTGAATGGCTAATAGACCACTACATTTATGACTAATTACATATTGTCATTAGGGATGTAATTGATATACAAAGTTGCTATACTGAACCGATAGACAACCAATTTACTTGCGTCTCAATTTTTGTGAATGACTAATAGACCATTACATTTACGACTAATTACATATTGTCATTAGGGATGGTAATTGATATCGGATCAAGGGACGGATCAACATGCCCATAGACGGTTATGTCATAAGTCTTTCCTCTGTTTCCTCTAAAAGCTTGAGTGGAAGTATTTTGGATTGCCTCCTCTTCGTCTTTTTTAGGCGGTGTTAGGTTTTTTTATCATTTTTCAGTTCGCTGATAACTTTAGTCATTTTCTTTGGTGTTGGTCTTAGTGGTTATGTCTATCAGAGTTACGGTTTCTATAACAGTGGAGTTTTTTTGTCTCCTTTCTTTGTGCTATGGACTCAGAGGATATTTCTCGGTTGTGTGCTTTCTTATCTCTTATTGAGAGGGAGGGTTCTGTTAGAAAATTAGGGGAAATCTTAAGGTGGTAGCTATTCATAGGCTATCAGTTAGTTTAGTAGGGAAAAATCCTTACTAGAAAAGTGGTGAACATAGAGGCTTTTTTGAGAGTTATTGGTCGAATATGGCACGTTAGTAAGGGTGTTGAGATTGAGTCATTGACAAGAAACATATTTTCTTTTCACTTTAAACACATGGATGATTGATGTATAGTTTTATTAGGAGCTCTTTGGTCCTTTGATAATGCTTTACTTGTGCTAGAGGAACTAGATAGGAAAGGTTCTGTTGAAATGATAGCTTTCAATAAATGTGAATTTTGGATCCAAATATTTCATGTGCCTCAACTATGCACTACCAGAGAGATAGGCTGGTTTTTAGAGGAGATGATTGGAGTTGTGATGGATGGTGATGGTGGTTTAGCAGGTGATTGTGTTGGGAAGTTCTTGAGGGTCAGAGTCTGTATCGACATCACCAAACCTCTGAGACGATGCTTACGTGTAGATATTATAAGTGACGGTGTGAAGACGATTATGCTTCTCGAGTATGAGAGGTTTCCTAATATTTGTTTTAAATGTGGTAGAATATGACACACGACGAATGTATGCCAAGCAAAGGATCAAATTCCAGTGGGATATGGTGTGGAAAAGCCATTATTTGGGGCTTGGATGAAAGCTTCAGACACTTGGAGGAAGAACAATTCCCGAAATTTTAGGCGTATGTCTGTCTTCAATGATCATAATAGTACTAGTAACAGCAAGGTTGATTTTGATAGAAAGATGACGATACCTATCTCAACAGTTGTTGAAGTGCATGGAGAGGATATGAATGTAGCTGAGAAAGGGGTGTTAGCAGACACTTCTACGATTGAAGCGTCAAGAATTTATGAGAATTTGGACTCTGTGAAGTCAGCCAGCATTAATGGTTGCATTAATCCCAATAAAGTCATTAAAGATTTTGGGGACGAATTAGAGAATATAGGGCTTTAGAAGTTGACAAACTTTAATGCTAACATTATGGCCATTAATGCCATTAAAAGTTCTGAGGGTGAGTTTATAGCGGTTACTGATAAAGGTAAGCAAGTGGAGGCAACTGAGTGTAATCCTATACCACTAACTCACGACAACATTAGAATAGGTTCAGGGCTTGGCCCACCATGTGAGGAGTCAAATATTTTTGTTGGTGATAAGAAAGTCAAGGCCCAAAACGAGAACCCTGTGAATCATATGATTAGTTGTGGTCCAATTGGGTCACGAAAGCTTTCTTTAGAGGAAAGTATGAGTTTGAGTTTCGATAATCAGTCCAACATTAGCTCGTTAACCAGGGATTCCATATGTAAACCGAGTAAGAGAGTTTAGAGAAGGAAAGTCAAGGCAACGAATTTTGGAAATTTATGAAAAAAATTGGTTTCGACAACAGGAAAGAGAAGTGGAGATGGTGTGATAGATGGGAAAGAATCGGTACAGAAGAAACGCAAAGAGATTTTGGCATACGAATGAAGTGCTATCGATGATCACTAGTTCAAGAAAAAAGGTAGTCGCCACTGTTCCAGAAGAAATAGGGATGAAGGTGTTCCAAGTGAAGTATCTGAAGGTCCGGTCTGTGAAGGTGAATTCTGTGGAAAAAGATGTAAAACAGATACTAAGGTCCTGGTTACCCAGAAGGGGGATTCAGACACAGTGGTTTTGAAAGATATATCAACCATCCGGTCTTTACCGGTCGACCGCTCTTTTGATGGCCTATCGTTCTCAATGAATATTTTTGTATGGAATGCCCGGGGGTTGGGTAGCTCACGAGCGTTTAATATCCTACATTCATACAAACAGGAGGTCAATCTAGAGTTGATGTTCTTAATTGAGACTAAATGTGATCACAGAAAGCTGAAGATTTGGAAGGTCAAACTGGGTTTTACAAGAAAGTTGGTTGTGAATAGTGTAGGTAGTTCAAGAAGTTTGTGTTTTTTTTTTTGGTCTACTAAAGTGATTGTGGATTTGTTGTATTTCTCTCAAGCCCATATCGATGTCTCTATTAGTCATGATAATATAATGCATTGAAGATTCACTGGATTCTATGGACACCCTGAATCAGCTCAAAGAATTCATTCTTAGACTCTCCTTCGTCGCCTCTCGAATATGTCAAATCTTCCCTGGTTTTGTATAAGGGATTTTAATGAAATCCAGTATGATTCAGAGAAGGTGGGTGGTGTGAGGAAAAATTGGAGACAATTGTCAGATTTTCGAGAGGCTGTGGAGGATTGCAGCTTGAATGATATAGGGTTTAAATGTCATATTTTCACTTGAAGCAACAAACGTGAAGGTATTTCGATGATTTCAGAGTGTCTTAACATGGGTTTGTGCAATAGAGATTGGAAAAAATCTATTTTCAAACTCTACTGTCCACCACCTTGATTTCTGAGGTTCTGACCCTTGCTTCTTGAGGCTAAAGAGTCTACGAGACAGGGGATTCATGGGACTAATGTTTGGAATAGAAGACAATTTTATTTTAAGGAATGTTAGGTGGATGAGAAGGATTGTACAGACATAGTGTTATCTATGTGACATCCGAATTAGAGAAATGTTGATTTACCAACAGTGTTAAGCAATATAAATGCATGTGGTAATTTGCTGGATTCTCGGAATGCTGCAAAAAAGAAGGGAGTTGAGGAATAATATTTTGATTAAAAGGGCTGCTTTGAAGGAAGTTAGTATCACTGTTATTTCGGCTTCATGGAGATTGATTAGCAGTTTGGAGCACCAATTGAATTATTCGTTGGATACAGAGGAAAGGTATTAGCAGCAACGAGCTCGTACTGAGTGGTTACGTTACGAAGATCGCAATACATGGTTCTTTCATTCAAAAGCTTCTGCTAGGAGAACCCGTAACAAAATTGCAAGTCTTATCAATAAGAGAGGTGTGTGGGTAGAGAAGAATGAGGAGATGGAGGAAGTAATTACACAGTATTTTAAGAAAATTTTTACCAACAGTAATCATACTCAAGCGAACATAGAAGATATCACCAATGAGGTTTATGAAAAGCTTGATTCTAGTAGTGTGAGTGTGTTGGATAAGCCGTTTGATGGGGATGAAATTAGGCGTGCAGTTTTTGATATGAGTCTAACCCAGAAAAGATGGTCTTCATGCATTATTCTATCAGAAATGTTGGAGTACCATAGGCCCCGCTATTATCTTTTTTTTGTTTAGAAATTTTGAACGATTGGGTGTCGGCTGAGAGTAAAAACAACACAATTATCTCTCTTATTTCAAAGTGTCAGCCTCTTAGGGCCACCACGGATTTCAGGTCTATCAGCCTATGCAATGTCATTTATAAGATTGTAGCTAAAGTTATAGCTAGTAGGCTGAGAAGAGTTCTTAAGAGTGTGATTGTGGAGACTCAGTGCGCCTTCATTCCAGGTAGAATGATATCAGATAATACAATTGTCGGCTTCGAATGTCTACATAGGCTTAAACGCAAAAAGAGGAAATTCGGTTTTATGGATATCAAGTTTGATATGTCGAAAGCATATGATTGCATGGAGTGGGCTTTCATTGGCGAGATGATGAGTAAGATGGGTTTTCTAGTTAAGTGGATTCAGCTTATTATGAATTGTATATCTACTGTCTCATATCTCTTTATGTTGAATGGAGAAGTTTGTGGTTATTTCAAGCAAACTAGGGGACTCAGACAGGGAGATCCTATCTCTTCTTATCATTTTTTGATTTGAGCGGAAGGTTTTTCTAGTCTGTTCGAGAATGCGGTTGGTAGAGGGAAGCTTTCAGGTTTTAAGTGTAGCCAAAAGGGTCCTGTTATATCCCATCTTTTTTTCGCTGACGACAACCTTCTATTTACGAAGGCTAACGAGGCGACTATGTTGCTATCAGAGGTATTTTAGATATCTATGCAAAGGCGTTTGTGCAAGTTGTAAACTTTAATAAGTCTGCGATGTGTGTTAGCCCCTCTATGTCTAATGCGAATGGAGAGAAACTGGCTAGTATTGTTGGCGTCAGTCTAATGAGTTGTCTGGATAAATATTTGGGGTTACCATGCTTTACAGGAAGGAGTAAACGAAAGTTCTTTTCAGATATTGTTGACAAAGTTTGGAAAAAAACCAAATGTTAGGGTGAAAGATTCTTATCTATGGGTGGGAAGGAGATTCTAATCAAGGCTATCATCCAATCTATTCCTATGTATGCTATGAACCTTTTCTGGCTTCCCAAGGGGTTAATATATAAAATCCATCATCTTTGTGCCCGTTTTTGGTGGGGTAGTTCTAGTGATAAAAGAAAAGTGCACTAGTGCACGTGGAGTCGTTTGTGTAAGCCGAAACGGGAATGAGGGCTTGCCTTTCGAGACGTAGAGACGTTCAACAGAGCCTTGTTAGCTAAGCAATGTTGGATGGTTTTCAAAAACCCCAACTCCTTAGTTGTAAGAGTACTGAAAGGTTGTTATTTCCCTTCGTGTAGTATTTTGGAAGCACAAAAAAAAAAAAAAAAAAAATTCTCTGCGTCATTTGTATGGAAGAGTTTGCATTGGGGAATTGGTCTGTTGTCTTCCGAGATAGGGTTTGGTAATACGATAAAAATTTATCAGGACAAGTGGATTCCTAAACTTGCTGGTTTTAAAATTCTATCTTCTCTCATTCTTGGTTTGGAGGCTTCAGTAGATCAGATCATCTATTCGTTTGGTGGGTGGAATGTTCCTCTCATTGTTAGTATCTTTTCTTGCGAGGAAGCTAGAGCCATTTTGCAAATTCCATTGGGCAGTGTTCAGGTTGATGATATGTTAATTTGGCACTATGAAAGTAGCAGATGCTTTACTGTGAAGAGTGGGTATAGGGCTGAGAAATCTTATCAGTCCATTCCTAGCTCCTCCAACAATTCTCGGTTGTATGATTGGTGGTCTACATTGTGGAAATTATCAATTCCTTTGAAGATTATAATATTCATCTGGAAGGCTTGCCTAGATTGGATCCCAACCATGTCAAACCTCGCTAGTCATCGTATGAAAGTTTTCGATGCTTGTCCCATATGCAATGGTTTAGGTGAATCCACTTTCCATGCTCTTTGGGGTTGCAGTAATTTAAAAATTGCAACAAAAGATTGGTTACCAACAGAAGTCAAGGTTATGTGCTCACATTCTAATTATTTTGACCTTATTTTGGATTGCCATTCTGTGTTAAATTTAGAAGATTTGGGTCTGTTCTATACTATTGTGTGGAAAATCCGATTTTTACGAAATTTAGTTGTACATGAGGCACCAAAACAGAATGTGCTTGATGTGGTTCACTGGTGTAGAGTGTTTTTGGCTTATTTTCGCAGCAGTGATGAAGGTAGGATGGTTTCACCTTGTTTTCCCAGTCAAGTTACCAATTTGTGGAGATCGTCGGATTTGGATTACTACAAAATAAATTGCGATGCTGTTGTAAATGAGAAGGGGGGTCGTATTGGTTTAGGTATTGTTATTAGAGACCATTTCAGGTTCTGTTATGGCCTCATGTTCTTTGACTTTGGCAACGTGTTTTGACGCAAATATGGCTGAGACTATGGCCATTTATAGAGGTTTGATTTTCACCAGGGATCGTGGCCTAGCTCTTTGTGTTTTAGAATCAGATGCAACTGTAGTGGTGAAGTGGATCAACGGAAACAACCATCAAGACTCTATTAGTGGTAATATCTTTATTGAAATCTCTTCTCTCGTCTCTAGTCTTCAGGTTATTTCTGTTAGCCACATTCCTAGATTGACTAACAATGTTGCACACAGCCTAACAAAAAAAATGCCTTAAAGGCTATAGATGATCTTTTCTGGATGGAGGACTTCCCTCCTTGTGTTAGGAGAGCTATTCAATTGGATACTCCTGTGTAGGTTCTAGCTGCTCGCTCTACCTTTTTTGTGCTTTGTTTTATATAATCAAAAAAAAAAAAAAAAAAAAAAAACATGCACATAGACCAATTTACCCTTTAGCGAATAATTATGGTAACAGATATCGAATCGAGGCCAGATTGAGATGCATCATACCTGAAATCCCGTTTGGGGGAGATGCCCCATACTCAACCTTGCCCTAAACAAGTTTTTAATTTACGCCCTATACTTGAATCCGATTGGGAGGATGACCCATGCCAAATTCAAATTGACCCATTCCATTTTTTGTTTCAAATGCACAAACCATTAAATACACAAATTTTACCATATATTTGAACTTTACCGCATGAGCTTACATTTTAATATTCAATTAAATTTAAAAATACAATTAAAAAAGTTTAACATACACTTAAAATTCTTACATAAACATAAATTTAATAGAACGCAGCATACAAGCTTAATAAAACTTAAATTCAATGGAGAAAATAAAAAATAACCTCTTAAAACATTCGGTTTTCTTTTTTGACCATATACAAAAGTTTAATAGTTAATAGTACGTTTTTTGAAAAATTACCCATACTCCTTATATAAAACACTCCTCAAACTCTTTATTTTCTCTTTCTCTCCTTTCTCTTCCCCCACCTTTAGCCATCCCTCTCCTCCTAGAGACGGCATCACCTAAGCACACGCAGCGAAGGTGTCGCCGAGGCCCAAGCAGCATCTCGCGTCAGTCCTGTTTGGGTATGTTATGGGTAGCGCCCAGGCGAAGTCGTATCTAAGAGCGCTGCTAGGGCAAGCGCTTCTCGACGGTGTTATACGTTTTTTTTTTTTTAATTATTATTATTTTTTTAAATGTGGTGTTTTACCAAAATATCTAACCAAAATATCTAGAGGATGTTTTGGTAATTTCCTCATACCAAAAAAAAAAAAATTAAAAATAGGGTTTTGGATGAATATTTCAATAATTTCTATTTTACGAAGGTTACGTTGCATTGTTTTTATCCAAGATTTCATGTTTCTATCCAATATCTCACATTTTTTATTTCCAAGATTTCAAGTTTTACAAAAATATAGATCATATGTTGTAGGTAAGGGTGAGCATTTAATGGATCGATTCACGTTTCGATAAAACCAATAAAAAACCGAAAATGTTGATTTTGAAAAAGTGAATCGATCCAATAAAATTTAAGTATGTGAACCGAACCGAAACCCACCGAATTAGACCGGTTTGGTTCGGTTTATTCAGTTTTGGACCTGTTGGACAAATAAGTCACAGTGCAATAAATTATCTATATATGAAAATTATTTAGAAAAAGAAAAGAAGATTATTTAGTTCTTTTTTGATTGGGCTTTCTACTGCCTCAAAAGCTCTACAAACCTTTATTTGAGTTTTTTTAGAGTTGTTTGGTTGAGTTTTTGAGATTGTTTATTTTAAATTCTATAGAGGCCAGTAAAGTTTAATCATCTACTAGGCAAATGCTCACGAGGATGATCTTTTCCAATTAGACCTTTTTTAAAAATTAAAAAAAAAAAATTTCTACTAACCAAACAATTATAGTTTTTATTTATTTATTTATTTTTTTCTCAAAAATTCTATTTATACTATATCTACTATAAGTAAGCCTTTTAGAAATATAGGTTTTTTAAAAGCCCAATCAAATAAGCTCAGTAATTTGTTTGATTAAGTGGAAATGGAAAGAAAGAATTTGCCAAGTAAAGAAATCACAATGAAACACAAGAGTTTGAACATATAACATTAATATGACGACCTTGTCTTCATCTATATATATGAATCTATGATCTATCTATATATACATAAAGTAAGAACATGAATACACAACCGGAAAAACACCTATTAAAGAGCAGAGAGAAGAAAATACAAAAATAAAAAAGAGAAAAACAAATCAAGAAGTCAAAAGCTGATTTAAACCGAAGAAATCAAAATGGTCATACTTGAAAAGGGAAAGTAGAGCAGCGGTGGTGCACGCAAGCATGAGGAAGTCAATTGTCGACGGAGGAAGAATGTACCGTCACCTGAGAGAGAGAAACGATGAAACCACAAATAAGAGATGAAGTTGATGCGAGTAGAGGACGAGTGTTAGTGGAAAAATGATGGGAGAAGAGTGATGGGGGGATGAGCAACCAACGACAAGCGCCGATGAGAGTTTTGAAAGAAAATCTAGGGTTTGAGTGTAAAGGTTGTTGATGGTTGGGAAAAAAAAAAAAAAAAAAAAAAAAACTTAAGGTTTTATTGTTTTACTTTTTATTATTATGTTAGATCTCGGGTTTGGTATTTGTAGTTATTTTTTTCAACAACTATAATTTTACTGATTAAGACATTATTTCATCTCACAATCTCATTACTCTGAGAGTTAGGGGTATAGAACTAGCCAACCCCATCTCTTTGCGTAATTAGTATTTTGAGAAGTACTTCTTGCTTCAATAAACACGTCACACCATGTGGCTTAAGCATCTGCTCACAAAAGACTCACGCCACATGGTGTGATGTATATTGTTGGAGAAGCTGAAGACTCTCTCTTTGAAATGAGAGGTGTTAAATGTAGTCAAACAAATCTTTTTGTTTTTGAATAATAATAACTATTTTAGAGTTTGAGAGAGAAACACAACTCACAATCTTAGTGATGTATGTGTGAGGAGCACAACACAAAATTAATCTCTTCTCATCACTCACACGATTCTATTACTCTTCACTTTTAATAAAATTTCATGTAATAAAGTAATATCATGCAGACATATTCCACATATAAGTGTAAATAATATGAGAAAATGGACGGTCTCTCCATGAGACTTCACTTAAAAAACCAGTTTCAAGTTCATCTAATCATCGATTATATTGTCACATGTCGCTAGAGAATGTGTTGTCACTAGAGATGCACGTTTGGGGAATGAGGATGGATATAGGTCCCCCCATCCCATCACCACCCCCCCCATCCCCTATTTTTCCAGTTTTCCCCATTTCACCCCATTCCCCCATTTTCCTATTTGACTAAAAATTACAAATTAAATTTGTGAGAATGAGAGCAACTTTTAGATTTAGGTTTTAGGTTTTAAAGATAAAAAGAGTAAATATGTATATAAACTTAGGGTTAGGGAGTTACTAGTTAGCCAATTAAGGTTTTCCTAGAATAAAAAAAAATAAAAAAAAAATATATTATAATTATATTTATATATATTTGGGGGAAATGGGGAAATGGGGATGGGGGACCTCCCCCATCCCCCCCATCCCCATTTCAGCAGCATAATAATGGGGAAATGGGGATGGCCCCATATCAATTTGGGAATGATCCCCCCCCCCATCCTTCCCCCCCCCCCCCCCCCCCAAAAAAAAAAAAAAAAAAAATCCCCAAATGGGGATGGGGAGACGGGGATTTGGGACCCTATGGAAAAGTGTGCATCTCTAGTTGTCACGTCTCTAGTATCATTTTCTACTCATGTTTTGTTTTTTGGTTTTTCCTAAAAGACCACAATTTGTTTAAAAATACTATTAATTTTTAGTCTAATCGGCGACGATGACGCCTAAACTCTTCCTAAATATGCATAATGCCTCATATACTTTTTTTTTTTTTGCCACTAAACCCCCTGAACTTTCATTTCTCAATTTTTGTTGATACTTAATAAAAACAGAGGAATTAATTTGGTCAAAAAATGAAAATGTTACAAATTACTTGAAATTAAGCAAAAGATTAGTGGTCTATTTGGTAATTTCCCTATTAATGATTATTAATTAATTGGATATAGTATGTCACGTCTCTAGTATCATTTTCTACTCATGTTTTGTTTTTTGGTTTTTCCTAAAAGACCATAATTTGTTTAAAAATACTATTAGTTTTTAGGCTAATGGTGATGATGATGTCTAAACTCTTACTAAATATGCATAATGCCTCATATACTTTTTTTTTTTCGCTATTAAACCTCTTGAACTTTCATTTTTTGGTAAATATTTGGATTTTTTGCTCCCTGTGAGGGGGCATCTACAATCGAAATTTACCAATTTGTAAGAGTTTAGGGGGTTAGTGGTGAAAAAAAAAAATATAGGGGGCATAGTACATATTTAGGAAGAGATTATGGGTCATCGGTGCCAATTAGCATAGTTTTTAATTAGGTGATTTGGATTTCTACACCCCACCTTTTCTTCTATGTAGCAGTGTAGCGTGTGTAATTGTGTATGTTCTCACATACTGCTGCAACCTCTGAAATTGTTACATTTCTAATTTTATAAAATTATATGTGTAACTTAAATTAATATAATATAATAAACATTCTGCTATATTACATAAACTACAATTATATAGGGATCATTACAAGATTTAAAAAAAAAAAATTAAAAACAAAGCATTTTGTTAAGAGTTTCTAAATTGTATTAAATTTGAAAACAGCTAATATTTTATATTCTAGTTCAGAAAAACAAATCATATTTACTAAAAAAGAATTTTTCCATCAAAAGTAAATGTCCCTAATTTCAATTTCTCATGGTTTATGTGTGTTAAACCATGGAAAATAGAAAGTAAATGTTCCTACATTACATGCGGGTTTATTAATTAATTAGGAATCCTAATAAGGTAAAAGAAATTTAATTATTTATTTATGATTACTGTGTTTACTAAAATCAGTTAGAAATCAGATTATTTAGGTTTTACAAACAAATATAGAATTAAGTTTCCATATAAGGAATCAAGTTTCCTTTCTTAATTTCATTTCCCATGGAACTTGAGTTCCTTTCATTTCATTTCCAATTAGTAAAGATGTCAGACTTTTTCTTTATTTATTATTATAATCATGTTTTTAATTAAGAAATAATGAAACAGTTAATTTGCCACAGCAAACCATGTCTCAAATATACAAATGTTACTACTTAGTACTTCCTAATATATACTTGCCCTTCACTCTTAATGGCATCACGCAGGTGTGACAAACGCATGCATGTATCTTCACGTGCACATGCACACCCATTTTAATAATGTAATAAAAAAAAATTGCTGTCAAACTTTATTGACTAGTGTTCTATCATCTATGCTAATTGTTAATTTGTTATTTGTCAGACAAATATTCTTGTTTATATAATAATTCAAATTATATATATTATAAGGACTTTCCAAGGATAATATTCTTGACATAACGGTCTTGTTTGCTGAAGTTGGTTGCTGTAAGTGTCAAGCCTCCCCTAAAATGGGGAACTCCTTGGCACTTGATTTAGCTTCGTTGGCTTTTTCTTCTGTTAGGGAGCATTTGTGGTTAGATCCAAACCCTCTGTTTATTTTTTTCGTTGCGTAATGTTTTCTAAAAAAAAAAATAAATAAAAAAAAAATAAAATAAAACTTTGTTCACTAGTGTTATATCATCTAAGCTAATTGTTATTTGTCAGACAAATATAAATATTCTTGTTTATATAATAATTCAAATTATATATATTATAAGGACTTTCCAAGGAAATCTCATCATATATTTTACTAAAAAATTAACATGTTAATTACTTGATTTTACAACATGTTTGATTTAATTTTTTTATTTATTATTATAACATTTTTTTTTTTACATATTTAAAGATGCAGTATTTGAAACTAAATACTCAAAAAAATTTAATGATGAAATGATATTGATTATATGTGATAATGGTAATACTTAAAGAAAAAAAAAAATCTATTAATTACGGTCATCAGTTCAAAATTAATTTAAAAAATAAAACGGGAAAAAGTGGCACGTGCGAAAGAGTAACGTGGTAAACGTTTTCAAAAGGCGGCTTGAATTCAACGGCTAGTAATTATATAAACGGCTACTTCACTCACTTTTTTTTTTTCTCCTCAGAAAATGCAACTCATTATCACTCTCTCTTTCTCTCTCACTTTCTCACTCTTTTCCCCAAACACAATCACAATTTTCTTGCAGTTGAAAATCTGTTTCTTCATAGAATTTCTCTGTGATTACTGAATTCCGTTCAAAGAATTTGAAGCACTGCTTCTGTCCCTGCTTTGTGATCACCAGAGTCATTTTCTTGGCATTAAAGAAAAGGGGTTTTCAAGATTTTCCCGGGAAACTGATCACCGTTGATCACTTTTTTTCTCAAAAATGTGGACCGGCAGCATTGAAAAGAAGTTCTCGACGCCGCCACCCACGTGGAGGAAGCAGAGGCCACCACCGTCACCCATGTCGGAGAGGAAGACAACAATGCCGTTGTCAGCCAACAACAGAGGCGATCTCTTCCATGTTGTTCACAAAGTGCCTGCTGGTGACTCTCCTTATGTCAGGGCTAAACATATTCAGGTAAACCATTTTATATATATATTTTTTTTGTGGGTTTGTGTTCTGATTTCTTGTTTATGTTGATTTGGTTCTGTTTTATTTAATTTTGAATTGAATTTCATGAAAAAAAGATGGGGTCTAGTGTAATATCTTGCTTTATGATGTCAATGAAAAAAGATTGGATTTTTTGTATTATTATAAATGAGGTTCTGTTTGGTTGAAAGGAGAAGAAATGGAAGAGTTGTGAAAGTTTATGTCTTTTGCAAATTGTTGTAATTGTTATCTGCTTTGTGATTTTCAATTGATTTGAATTATGCAGTTGATAGATAAAGATCCAAGCAAGGCCATTTCCTTGTTCTGGGCTGCTATAAATGCTGGGGATCGAGTGGATAGTGCCTTGAAAGATATGGCTGTTGTGATGAAACAATTGGACCGATCAGATGAGGCTATCGAGGCCATCAAATCCTTTCGACATCTCTGCCCTCATGAATCTCAGGAGTCTCTTGACAATGTCCTCATTGAACTTTACAAAGTAATGCTTCTTCTTCTCTTCCTTTTACAATTTTTTTTTTTTTTTTTTTTTTTTTTTTTTTTTTTTTTAAGTATTTGGCATTTGAAAAGATGAGTTATTGGTTTGATTGAATAGCTAAAACGTGACAGCATTTTTCGGGTTCGTGAGTTTATGAAGATACTGTAACTAGGTTTGGAGTTGTGTATTATCTCACACTAGTTCTGCATTATAGGAAATTTTGTTGATGAGAGGTTATAATTTTGTTTACAAGTGGAAAGTACAATATGGCTGTATTTAACTATTAATTGGGTATATAAGATCTCATTATTTAATGTAAATCGATTCTGATTAAGTTTACGAGTCTTATGGAATGGAAAAACATAAATTTTCAATTGTGTTGCTGGTTATATCTATGTTTGGCTAGTCGTGTAAAATCCAATGGTATGCAGCACGATCAACTAGTTGCTGTTAGGTATATTGTGTTTCTTCTTTATGGTATCGGTATGACTATATTTAACTATTAAATGGGTATATATGATCTCATTGTTTAGTGTAAATCGATTCTGATTAAGTTTACGAGTCTTGTGTTAACGGAAAAACATAAATTTTTGATTGTGTTTCTAGTTATATCTATGTTTGGCAAGTTTGGTCAAATCCAAGTAGTATGCAGCAGGATCAATCAGTTGCTGTTAGGTTTATTGTGTTCATTCTTTAAGCCTCCTATGGAACTACACAAGGAGATCCAATGCTTTCTTCTTGTCTTCTTGCAGAGGTCTGGGAGGATTGAAGAGGAGATTGAAATGCTAAAACACAAACTACAGAATATTGAAGGAGGTATAGCTTTTGGTGGAGCAAGGACAAAGATGGCGAGATCGCAAGGGAAGAAGATTCAAATAACTATTGAACAAGAGAGATCGAGGTTGAAATTGCATCTGTTACTACTAATTTGTTTTTGGTTTCACAACATTTATCTGACTTTTGATAATCTAATGATGCAGAATACTTGGGAACTTGGCTTGGGCTTATATGCAGCAAAATGATTATGAAACGGCCGAACCATATTACAGGTAAGTTCTCCTTCATAGACACTGAAATTTATCGCTACATATGCAACATTATTAACTTCAGTGTTTTGAGAAAAGAAGCGATTCGTTTTCATGGAATTCATTTTGTCACAGGCAAGCTCTGTCACTGGAGACTGACAAGAACAAGCAGTGCAATCTAGCAATCTGCTTGATGTACATGAACAAGATGACTGAAGCAAAATTTCTGCTTCAGGCTGTAAGATCTTCTGCTGGAAATAGACCGATGGATATTTCCTATGCTAAATCCTATGAACGTGCTTTTCAAATGCTGACTGAATTAGAGGCCAGTAACTCTAAGGAAAACCGGGCTAGCTTACCAGGAATAGGAGTCAGTTGTGCACATCAGAAAGCATATGCTTCACCTGTTTTATTAACGCAACCAAGAAGACCCTCATCGGGGCCTGATAACATGGAACAGAGAAGGGACAGATGGAGAAATGATGCAACTGGTAATTCATCTGACCGAAAATTACACTCGAAGGCAGTGCCATTTACACAGCCAAGAAGACCATTTACTCATGGGTTTAATTTTGGAGATCAGACAAGGGGGAAATGGGGAGAAGAGAAAGTGGTTGGGAGATTAGTTCGCAAACTGTCATTTGATCAACCTGTAACAATTGAAAATATGCAAGGGCGTGCACTTCAGAAGCAAAAACCCAAAGCTTCTTTGCCTTCACTTACTAGTGAAGACTGGAAAAGACAGTCATGGAGAGATGTTATTGAGTTGAAAGATGAAGCGGTGGTGGTGCAATCTGCTGCTTCGCAACCATTAGTGAATAGAGACCGGAAAAGTACTTGTTGGGGAAATGATGATGGTTTCGTTCAAATGGAAACAGGAGCGTTAGTAGAGCAGATTGTAGATGGAAATGGGCTAAGAAATCCTTGGAAATATGGCAATGACCAGAAAAAATCTGCTCTGAAAGAGAGTAATTCAAGTGCAATGTTGCCTACAGGACAGACCATGGTCATTGATAATATTGCAGTAGTACTAAAAACTTCCGTTGGTGAACAGACCCCTGGTAAGTTAGATACTCTCCATCAAACCGTTGCAGAGACACTGAAGTCGGGCTACGATTGCTCCACAGCAGCCAAAGATAAAAAGAGTTGGGCAGACATAGTTGAAGAAGAAGAAGAAGAAGAAGAAGAGCAAGAACCGTTATCATCTAAAAGAAACTTCAGAGAGGGTTTGGGAGAATTCATTGACGAAAATCTGAATTCTAACATAATTTATCCAAGTCCTTGTCTGCAGAATCAGGATCTGAATGATGGATATGGGTCCAAAAATACTGGTGTTTTGTCCAGGAATCCAACAGTGCGGCGTTCTTTATGTTACAATCAGGAGCAGACGCCAGAATCAACGGATTCCATGTCGCCAATGAAAGATAATAATAAGTCCGGGAAGAACATTAATGCGAAGAGGAGAAACAGATTGCAGGTTTTTCAGGACATAACTCCATTTCCAGACAGTCCATGAGCTTGAACAGAATGTCCTTTACATTGGTCCTGCAATGCTATGCTAGTTTAACTACATTTAAAATTCTTGTAAACTCCTTGGCTGCTGCTGGGTGTGTGGAATTCTGTAAAAAAGGGTTGTGATCGAATATTCATTCATTCATTGAAGATTTCATTTGAATTTTTTGAGAGTTGCCAACTTCAGTATACCATTTACAAATATCTTTCTACTCATATGCAATGGCGAAGCCAGAAATACTAAAGTAAAAATTTTTGAGGGGCCAAAGTGAGAATCTTTGAAAATATAAATACGATTTCATAATTTTATAGAATTTTGTGTATAAAACCTTAAAACTTTTTTGTGGGAAGGGGGACATGGCCCTATGGGCCCTCCTCTCCTTCTGCCCCTCTCATGTGTGTCTACTCAAATTATAAAAGATTGAGATTTTACGTGTTTTTTCGTGTATGATATCCAATAGATACCCATGTCTACTTGGAATTCCATATGAAAAAACGTATAGAATCCCGTACTTTGAAGCAACTATATTTATAGTTTAGTCTTGATAGTAAATATTTTCTCGGTACACCGTGATATTTTTTTCCATAGAATATATACAGGGATGATTTGGTAATTTTCAGTGCTTGTTTCTTTCCCACCAAGAATATTCTGTCAGTATATCAGGAACCAAAATACCGTTAATACAAACCACTGAACCAGACCAACACTTGTGAAGCCCTCTGGGTCTCTACTCTTCACTATCATGGCAAATTCATTTGATAATTTGACTCTATTGACCTTCATCAATCTCTGTTTACACTTTCAGTCCATCCTGACCGTCGGATTTGATCATCCACATCAACCCCAACGGAGTGTCACTCTTCGAACCACGCCGGAAAATGATCTTCGGATAAGACCGGGCTGCGGCATCTTCAAGATTGCTCTATTTGCTGATTTGCACTTTGGAGAGAACGCATGGACTGACTGGGGTCCACGGCAAGATGTGAACTCTGTCAATGTCATGTCCACTGTTCTTGACCATGAAACCCCAGGTGATGTTTCTCTCTCAATTTCTCAACTCTTGAATGTCTGTTTTCTCTATTAAGCTGATCAAAATCACTGAATATATAATATAGATAAGCATGAATGACAGATTTTGTAGTGTACCTTGGAGATGTGATCACAGCCAACAACATAGCAATTGCAAATGCAAGCTTGTACTGGGATCAAGCCATATCTCCCACAAGAGCCAGGGGTATACCGTGGGCTAGTGTGTTTGGGAATCACGACGATGCTC
This sequence comes from Acer negundo, assembly GCA_035582765.1. Classification (NCBI taxonomy): domain Eukaryota; kingdom Viridiplantae; phylum Streptophyta; class Magnoliopsida; order Sapindales; family Sapindaceae; genus Acer; species Acer negundo. The sequence continues at coordinate 12,903,629 of CM069241.1, read as the reverse complement.
CGTTTCAGTGGCCATTAGAATGGTTTTCAGCCCCTGGAATTCCACAACTTCATTGTCCTTCTTCGAACGTATCGTATGCAGGTTAGCTTGGATTTTGATATGTGCAATAAGTCAATAACCCCTTTTAGCCAGCAATATTGCATTTAGAGAAAATTTGATCTACTATGAAAACATTTAGAGAAATAATGTCATTTTTGTTTATAAATTATATTAGCTGTTGTTAGCATTCTCATAAATGTGCCTTTGTCTGAAGATGAATTTGATCGAAATTTATTTAGGGCATGTCAGATTTTTGTTGAGTATGTTAAAAAGTCTCTTCATTCTTGTGTTGAAAATTCTTCTGGACTACTACATAGCGATTCTGGTGATGGTTTTTGTATAATGTTTTCTCCCCTTGATAATATGGTTGTGAAATAGTAGCCGGTTTGCCTAATATGTGAAGAGATGATGCTTTATAAGATGTTAAGGTTGATATATTTTTTATCTCTTAAACTGGTTGATGATTTGCATGCCAGGGGAAGAAGAGTGTGAATTTAGAGGTACACGTCGTGTGGAACTGATGAAGAAAGAGATTGATTTTAACATGCTTTCACATTCAAAAAATGGTCCTAAACATCTTTGGCCAAGTATTTCTAACTATGTTCTCCAAGTCTCATCATCAAAGGATCCACAGATGGCTGTTCTCTATATGTATTTTCTAGATTCTGGTGGGGGCTCTTACCCTGAAGTTATATCTAGTGCTCAAGCGGAATGGTTCCAACGTAGATCCCAGGAGATCAATCCCGATTCAAGGTAGAACAACTGTTTTGGAGATTATCTATATAGCTGAAATTGAGCTGAAATTAGGAAATGTGCTTGTCAACATCTTTTGTTTCTCTTATATCCAGATAGCTCAGGATGACATTTCATTGAAATTCTGATGTTCTTCTGTTTAGGCAAACCAAATAAAGTAATTTGATAGATTTTTATATCTTCTTTTTTCATTTATTTATCATTTTTAAGTTTTGTTTTCATGAATCAAAAATATCATTTGGCAGGGTTCCTGAGATAGTATTCTGGCATATACCAAGCAAAGCTTACAAGAAGGTGGCTCCTAAGTTCGGAGTACACAGGCCTTGTGTTGGTTCAATTAACAAAGAAAGTGTCGCTGCTCAAGAAGCTGAAACGGGTATAATGAAAACTCTTGTCAAAAGGTCTTCAGTCAAGGTGAGATCATAATTGCATTGCTTATTTTGCATACTCAATTAGCTACATGTCATCATACATGTAAGACAGCTTTCTGTCTAATGTGTAACTGTGTAAGTACACACACATACAAAGGCAAACCGTAAAGATTCAAATACCGAATCAGGATTTTTCTTGAATGACCAGCTTTCAGCTGAGTAAAGCAAGAATCCAACTAACTTGCAGGAGACATTTTAGTTAATTGGTTGGTTCCTAATGATATTTTGTGGTCTCAGAAGGGTGATTTCACAAGCCAATGTAAACTCGTTGGATCATTGCGAAAAGTGTGTATATAACATATATAGATATAAAGTCATTTTCTCTTCGATGTACACTGGCTTTATTGAATTATATTACCCTATAAAAAAAAAATCAGCAATAAATTGACCTTCTTGTAAACTTGTTTTCTGAATTTATGAGGTATCTGTTGAGACCGTTAGAAAATCTAAAAGAATTATGGAACGGCAGTCAGGAACGGCGGTCTAGACCGTAGATTGATGGTAGCAATTTAGTGACGAGATGCACAATTTGGGTTCCTGAATTATAAGGAAATTGATATTGTTTTGGAAAAGGACTTTAGACTATTTCTTTTATTTTTATTTTAGTTATATTGTTTTATTTATGATTTAAACTATTTTCCTATTTTACACTAATAGTCAGGATAGAAGATTAATTCTAGTATAAATAGAACTATATTTTTTAGGGTTGTTATCTTTTTGAATGTTTAATCAATAAAATTGACCCAGTTAGGGTTCATCTTGTTTCTTTTGAACTCAGCTTTTCTCAGTTAATTGCTTAGAATAGCTTGGGCTAGGGTTAGGTAAATTCCGTTATCTGATTCTAGAGAATCGATCGCACAATACTGTGAATGGTTTGATTCAAATCTATCTAACTTTGGATACAAGTTAGGGCTTGTTGTTGGATCCTAATCAAGGTCCTCAACAGTATCCTTATCTAAACCTGCTGGAAGTGTAATATTTGATGAATGTTTGAATTATCAAAATGTTCTTAAGAAAAGTATCCTTAGTATACGAACGAAACACTGAGAAATTAATAAGGTAGGTGAAGGGGGGAATTTTCTACCCTTCGACAGCAATAGAAAAACCTTTTGGTTAGAATTTCATGTGTTAATGTATCTTAACACATATATGGCAGTTTCTGCTCTCTCATTTGTTTGCTGCTATCACATTGAGTAACAATAAATGTTCAAGTTTTCTTTGCTTTCTGCATCATCTTTCAACAATCACATGGAGCCTTCTAGTCTCTGCCATCTCCAAATTGCTTGTCCGGTGCGACAAGTTTCTGGAATTTTTGCACATGTTTTTGGATTTGATTCTCTCTTTTGTTCTTGCCATGCTTAAATTTTCTGAAGTTGAAATTTTTGGTACAGAAAGATCATTGAATGAATGATATGCTATTAGTACTTCCATGAAGATATATTTGGATTGTGTTCAATCGTGTTCTTTTTCATGAATTCCTCTTAGTAGGTACCGAATCTTGGATGTCCCACATGAATGGTTTCGATTCCTGATAATCGAAACTCAAATGAAGCTATGGCTTTGCTTTAATGTATGCTAAAATGGGTCCAATTTTTGAGTTGCATTTTTTATCATGTGGCAGGCAGTGTTTGTTGGACACAACCATGGATTGGACTGGTGTTGCCCTTACAGGAAGCTCTGGCTTTGCTTTGCCAGACATACTGGTTATGGCGGCTACGGAAACTGGCCTAGAGGAGCTAGAATTCTGGAGATCATTGAACAGCCTTTCTCCATTAAGTCATGGATTAGGATGGAAGATGGTTCTGTACACAGTGGGGTTATCTTAACTTCCTAACTTGGATTCTCTATATTGGATATTTTTATATCAGATTCAGCTATATATTATAATGGACTGGCAAAATCTTCAAAAAGCTGCTGTATTGTAAGATTTACGTGCTTCGGGTCAAGGGTGATCCGATGTTGATACGAAGAACAATTTCAGAGATTCGGGATACCCTTACCTAAAGCTCTGAAATTGTGCTTCGAGCCAAGGACGATCTGATATCGGGTCACCCTTGACCTGAAGAACAAGTTCAAAGATTCGGGATGCCCCCTACCCAAAGCTCTGAAAATGTTTTTCGGGTCAAGGGTGACCCGATATGACCAATTTTTTTTTTTAGAGCTTCGGGATTCCCCTAAGGGTTATGTTGAAAATGTTATTGACTCAATATCGGGTCACCTATGACCTGGAGCACATTTTCATTTCTTTGGGTAGCCCTTTACTTGAAGCACCAAAATGTGCTCTGTGAAGTGAGGACCATTTCGGCGGTGTAGCTATGTATGGGTGCAGTCCAATGCCAGACCTATAAATTTTAACGAGACGGGGCATTTCAACAAAAAAACCGTTATATATATAAAAATATATATATATATATATATATATATACACTTAAAATTTAAGATCATAATAAATGGATTTTTTTTATATTAAAATAATTGATGATATAATGAAGTTTAAATAAAATAAAACAAATAGAATACTTACTTAAGATGGACTAAATAATTTTACATTTAAAAAGAAATAAAATCAAGAAACACAATATTAAAAAAATTAATAATAACAAGAAAAACAATATAAACAATGGAAAATTATAATATATATATATATATATTTATATATTTTAAATAAATTACAATATAATTTAATAATAAGAAATTTGGTTTTATATTTATAATGAATTCACTTTAAATTTATACAAAAATAATTGATTAATAAATATTTTTTTTATTCTTCTAATTATTGGTAAATTATTGATTCTAAATAAATTAAAACTATAAAATAAAGAAAAATACTATGAATAAAATAAAATGAATCATAATAATAGAAGGAATATTTTAATATAATAAATTAAAATTTGAGATTTTATGGTTTATTGATTGGGTGTGTTAAATATGTCAAATTAAAACTATTAGAAATAAGAAAATTTTAAAATAATAATTGGTAATTTACTATAAAACAAAACTGAATTAAGTAAACACAAATTAAGGGTAGTTAAGAAGTTGATAAGGATGGAAATGAGAAATTGAATTGTTTTGTCGTAGAAAAAGACGAAAATTTGAGAAAGGTATCGAAAAAGATGGTAAAATAAAGAAGACATTAAAAATAAAGCATGAAGTAGGATTTGAAACCTCACCAACACGGGCCCCACCTGGTCCTAGCTTGGGTCTGCCCTGAGTGGCACAACAATCGGTTCAGTGGTGCGGCGGGACTAATGTTAGCATTAGATGAAAGGACAACGAAGACGAAGAAGGAAGCGACGCGGCCACGATGTTGGCCGTTTCACCGAGGATTGAAGCAACACAGTGGCTCAACGGTCATAGCTTGGATGGATGTCGAAAAGGAAGCTTCGGGTTGGGTGGTATTGGGATGGCTAGATTAATGGGATTTTAGTCTTTTATGGTCAATTTTGCCAACAAAAATTACAGAGGGTATATTTGCAATTCAACCCCTCAAATAGGGTATTTTGCTAAAATCCCCATATATAATATAATAATAGACATATGAAGCTAAGATTTAGGGATGGCAAAAATCCCCAACTTGTCCTAAATCGGCGGGGCTTTGAATATTTTAGGGCGGATTTGGAGCAGTTAAAACCGGGTTTGGTGGTGCGGCGGGACTGATGCTAGCATTAGATGAAAGGACATCGAAGACGAAGAAGGAAGCATCGCGACGACGATGTTGTCCGTTTCATCGAGGATTGAAGCAACATGGTGGCGCAACGGTCACAGCTTGGATGGATGCTGACAAGGAAGCTTCGGGTTGGGTGGTATTGGGATGGCTAGATTAAGGGGATTTTAGTCTTTTAGGGTCAATTTTGCCAACAAAAATTTCAAAGGGTATTTTTGCAATCCAACCCCTCAAATAGGGTATTTTGCTAAAATCCCATATATAATATAATAATAGACATGTGAAGCTAATATTTAGGGATGGTAAAAATCCCCAACTTGTACCAAATCGGAGGGGCTCCGATTAGTTTAGGGCAAATTTGGAGCATTTAAAATGGGGTTTGGGTTGAGTATGAGTCAAACTTTTTTAATTCGGTTTTTTTTTTTTTTATCAGGTCGGGGTATGGGTCAACCCCTTATGCCCCAACTCGCCCCGTTTAACCCGGTATTTATATAATTTTTTTTAAAAATATAAAAATATAAAGGGAAAAACAAATCTCTAATCTCATTGTCTCATTACCTAATTGCATTTTAAGTTTGAATTTAAAGTTTATTAAACTTAGATTTTATGTTCTATTAAATTTAAGTTTATGTATAGATTTTAAGAGTATGTTAAAATGTTTTTCTATAGTGTATGTTTGTATTTAAGTGTATATTTAAATTTCCAATCAAAGAAGAAAAAAAAAATGTATATATTTTTTAATTTAAATGTATTTTTTAAATTAATTGAATATTAAAATTTAAGTCATTGCCCTAAAATTTAATTATATGTTAAAATAATTTGTATATTTATTGGTTTGAGAATATATTTTTTTAGAAAGAAATGATACATGTCATTTTGGGTCGGGTATAGGGCATCTATTGTCATTTTGGATCGGGTTTGGGGCTGAAAAAAAAAAAAAAAAAAAAAACCATTCAGGACATGGGTCAGGTTTGGGGCAACTCGTGTAAATCAGATTTCGGGTATGGGACAGATCTGATCCGATCCTAACCGGTGCCATTCCTACTAAGATTTAATCAACGTTGGCTGATGGGAGTAATTATAGCTAATGACAGTATTGATAATAATTAACTAGCTAGTATGAAAAAGTTTCAATTTTTTTTTTCTTTTGGACAAATTATATAAACTTCATTGTTCTTGTGACAAGTTGCTTGTCCAATTTACATATAACGAACCAAATTGATCATGATTAAATTATTATAAAGTTGGAGGTTCTTTTTTATTTGTTTTTACTTTTTCTTTTCACGAAGTAATGATTAGAGTTTGATCTTAGATTGCAAATGATTTTATATATATGAAAGTTTTTGATTATAAAAGAATCTAGAGATAGATAGATCATTACTTTATTAGTTTATTATCAAGTGCTTCGGGGACCAAAAAGCATATGAACTATAAGATTGGGACACGTCCAATTTTGTGCTTTCGTATCAAACTTTCATTATGGGAATTTTGGGTCCATGCAATGCATGTTACTAATACTATCTTAGACAAATTAATAAACTAATACATTTATTTACTAATTAATAAAGCTTTATAATGATTCATGACAGATCGTACAGTGTATAGAAATAAAAAAATTCATATAAAATACAATACCAATCAAACATTGTTAAATGACATTGTTTTTTCTAAACTTGAAGCTCAACAAAATTGACTAAAAAAACAACAATTTTGTGCTTGAATGTCTACAAATAAAACACAGTAGTGTCTTTAGTTTTAAGCAAACAATTAATAATTTTTGAAGAAGTCATATTCTTGGGCCATTGAACAGCTCAAAAGCCACATTATTCCCTTGTCTCATGATAACTACATATCAAAGCAATCTGATGAGCTTGAAAAAGGTTTCACAAACTCTTCACAATTGTTAAATCTTCTTCTTGGGACCTCAACAACTCAAAAGCCACATTACCCTCACCATGCATGCTATGGAAAGGCATGCAAGAAAAATAATTAATAGGGTTATTGGCACCAATCCCCTATGAGCTTTTTTTTAGGTGTTAAATCATTTGAATTTTCATTAATTGGTAAAATTTTTGGTTTATTATCCTCTAAACGTCTGTTTGACGGGACATCTACATTCATGTTTCGCCAATTAATGATAGTTCTAGAAGTTTAACACCTAAAAAAAAAAAAAGTTCAGGGGGACTAGTGCCAATAACCCTAATTAATAAAGTTGGTGCTATTTATTTCTTATACACATCATGTGGTCAAAATTTGTCTAACTTATTCAATTCACGGGTTTATCATGTAGGAAGGAAAGTGTGAACCTGATTTATCATCATAGCTTTTATAATAGTACTAGTTTTTAGGGCACATGCAAGACATGTGTTTAAATCAATATCTGAGTTTCGTATTTATATATATATATATATATTCTTGAAAAATAAGAGATGTTAATATAATATGGTATAGTTTTACTTTATGTAAGTGTTATTAAATTGATATAACACACTGAGGAAGTCTTAAATTCATGGGTTTGATAAGAAATTCTTCTACATTTGATCCATGTTGCGTTACTATTACTAAGATATGTCTATTAAGTAATTTTACAAACTCGAAGATTTGTATTTGTCATTTGACTTTCCTTAAAAAAAAAAAAAAGATGTTATAACTAAAATATTACTAAAAGCTATCTATTAAGCAACTAGGAACGCATGGCAACTCTCTCTTTTTATATGTAATGTAGATATAGATATTAGATTGGAAATAAAATATCCAATTCCTAGCGATCAAAAAGTTTCAGATTCATGAAATAGTTTATTGACTATACCATTTTAAGGAGTTTGGTGGGATGGAATTTTGAAATTTTGAATGGGGTAAAACCAAGAAAATTTCAATTGGGTTCACCTAATTATGCCTACACTATTGATATTTCTTACTGAGTGTTTAGAGCCACTTAAGCAGACTATCTCCTAGTCAATTTGCACATTTAAATGTAAATAAGAAATCTTTAACTATTATGTTTGAAAGTGCTTTTGATATCATAAAAGTGTGGATTTAAATGGTTTACCACAACTCAAATTTTGTAAAAAATATTATCTTTTAAAAAATATTTTTAAATATCATCGTCTAATGTGGTTCAGTGATGAAGGGTATTCAAATTATTTAATATTTGTGTCGCTGTCATTGGTGGTATATATATATATATATTTATTTATTTATATTTATATAAAGTATTTTTACACATGCTTTTGTAAGGATTTGTAATATTGTTGTCGGTAGTCCAAATTTAGCCACTCACACAATTGCAAGGGAGAGGTTCATTGCATTAGTGCATGTAATTTAAGTCCAAAAGTATGCAACTCATCACAAGAAGTATTGAAGTCAATATTTCTTATTAAGAATAGTTTTTTTTTTTTTTTTTCTAAAGAAATATTTAATTAATAACTTATTAAGAATAGTTATATATATAATTGGAATGGATATTGAAAGAATAATTGTGTAAAAAAATATCTCATAGATCATAATGTGTTCTATACCTATTTAAAACAGAAGTTTTTGGCCGATTCCTTAGATACCCAATTCAAATATCCATTTTTAAATTGCACATTTTCTTTTGACTTAATTGGGGTGCACAGCTCCTTCCACTTTACTGTAGAGGTTTAAATATCACCATATATATTTATTCGTAAGTGTGGAGAGATTTCTCTTTTTATTTTTTAAGAAAATATATTCGAACCTTACATATAATGGTAACGGTTGATGTTATTGAAGTAAATTTTTCTCGATCGAAGAGTAGATATCCGACCCATTAAAATAAATACAACGTGAGCCTTACACATTAAATTAATGGTGTTAACCTATTAAATTCGCATTGTATTCACTTGTCCCGTCAAAAATTGCCTACCCTATTGCCAATGTTTTTACCGCCAACATACAACCATGTTCATAAATGTAAGGGTGCGTTCTGTAACGTTTTTCAAAGTTGTTTTTGTTTTTGTTTTTTGAAAATAAAAATGAAAATGAAAACAGTGTTTTTGGTTTCAATTTCGAAATCCAAAAACACTTCTGGTAGCATATTCTGAAACCTGTATTCCGAATATGAAAACGTAAAAAATGTGTCAGATAGCATATTATGTAACTTGTATTCCGAATAATTTAAATTTTAATTATTATTTTTTAAACCAGATCAATCTTTGGTTTATGAGCATAATCAACAAAAATTATGGGCAAATCACTTACATTCATTTTTTTTCACCAAATCACTTTCTCATCTAATCACTTAAAAAATAAAATTCTGGGCATAATCAACAAAAAAATCCATAAAAAAACAATTAAAAAACTCACATACATTCATCAACTCATCAACTCATCAAATCACTTTCTCTCCACCACCAAATTACACTTTGTCAAATGACCGGATTCAATGGAGAAGATGGGCAGAATATGATGGGATTTGCAGTGACCGGCGGTGGATGGAGAAGGGGGAGGACGGGTGACAGCCGGTGGTCCAGATCGGCATCGCTGGAGCTCCGGTCTTGGAGGAGGAAATCGGAGAAGAAGAAGAAGAAGAAGAAGAAGAGTGGAGAGGACGGGCGCAGCCGGTGGTCCAGATCGGTGTCGCTGGAGCTCCGGTATTGGAGGAGGAAATTGAAGAAGAAGAAAAAGAAGAAGAAGAAGAAAAGTGATGATGAAGAAGAGAGAAGCAACGAGTAGCAAAAGAAGAAAAAAAGAAAAAAAAATGTGAGTTTTTTTATTTAGAGTGAAAAACAAAACCAAAAACAAAATGAAAAATATTAAAAAGTTGTTTTGGAAATTTTTTACTTTTAACACCGTTATTGTTTTTATTTTTGTTTTTGTTTTTGTTTTTGTTTTAAAAATAAAATGGAAAACAAAATGAAAAATGGTAACGAAAGTGTATTCGAAATCGGATTTGAAGAATGAAAACGAAAATGGGTTTGTAAAGCGACACATGACAGACCCTAATGTTTTACTAAGGGTTTTCCTAGCTAAAGCTTAATTTAATACAAACAACATATCAAGTCAACAGGGGAGGCATCACGTGGCTTGACTTCTATAGCATACAAACATTGGAATGGTGATTGGTGAAGGGTTACCATTAAATGCTTACCATGAAGTGAAAGCAGGATAAAAATAAAAAATAAAAAAATAAAAAAAAAGTATGATGATAGTGGTTGCAAATATAGTAAGTGGTAACAGTGAATCTCAATATTAGTTGAGTTCTGTCTTTATGGGCGTAGCTTAGCCGATGTACGAGTTTATGATTTGGATAAATGACTGTTAAATCAACGGTTTGAATCCTACCAACAGTAAAAACTTCAAAAAAATACCTTGTCTGGATGGATGTATAGATAGATAATGTCAAAAAATATATACATATTAGTTGAGGTCCAAATTCAAATTCCTTTTTTCAAATTTAAAACAAAAACTAACTATGATGGCACATTTATAAGGTATTAATTCAACAATCATTCCAATACGATTAAAATTATAATATAGTTTAAAATTAAAATTATACCAAGGGTCCATTATCTTGACAGTTAGAGACTTCAAATTGAAACCAAGGTTTAAACTTTAAATTATGGTATTGTAAATATAGTCCACATTTAGAGCATTTCCGATCCTAATAGTTCTTTTGGTGCAATTTTTGCACTAAAATAGTTCAACTTTCACGCTATTTCATTATTCCATCTCAAATCCATTGCACCAAATTTTGCACTAAAAATAATATTCCCTTGAATATTCTCTTTCCTTTATTTTATTATTATTATTTATCAACAAATACTAATCTCCAACCAATCAAAACCCAATTTCCAATTAAAAAAACAAAAAAAAAACAAAAAAAAAAAAAGTACAAACTGGCATATGAACAGTATCACACGTTATATTATATAACACTGTTCACTTAGACAATACTGTACATAGAAAACACAGTGGATGGCAATACTGTACATAGAAAGCACAGAGGATGGCACTAGGTTGGAGGAGATTTTGACCGAAAAATGATGATATCACGATGCAAGGTTGGAGAAGCTCTTAGTTATCTTAACATGGCTTAATAGTAAAAAGCGTCGACAATATACCAAATTCGAGTCGAGCACTTACACCGAAATTAAATAGGTTGGAGCCACATGCTGAAAATTTATATCGTGTTGAGGTCATTTGAATTGGCCCTTGGCAGTTGTGAAAGTGACAGTTGGAAGTGAAGGAGAGAAAAGGGAACCTTACTCTTAAGTCATCACTCACTCATTCTAAAGTCACACCATCTAAGTACCCTCCACATGTCACTTCACTTTGTTACATCAAATGACTAAATGCTATGCAATGCTTTTCTTTCCACACTTCTTTTGCTTTCACCATATGACTTGATCTTCTTCTTCTTCTTCTTCTTGAAAACAAAAACAACCCACTTGATGATCATCAATATTGTCAACAGACCATGAAATAAAGCTTTTGATCAATTAAGGTTTGTTCTCTTATTATTTTGTTCAATGCTGCTCTTTCTGGGCTTGATGGGTCTGAAATGGTTCATATTCTGGTTTATTGATAACATTGTATTTGAGTTCTCTTGTTCTGTTTTTGATCAATTTCTGGGTTAATAGTGTTTAATCTTTTAAAGACATGGTCAACATATTGGATTAGATTTCATTTAAAATTGATTGAAAAGGACAGTTACTTGACAATTTATGAAAGTTTTTAAAAAAAGGTGTCATATTTTTCTTTTAGTTTTGACATTTCTCCATAAATTTTCAATAAAGCAATTATTTTTTGTATTATAATTAGGTGGTAAAAGATGGTGAACAAACATGATTGATGCAATGTTTTGAAAATTCAATGGCAAAGAAGAGGTCCTGGTTTGGTTGGGTGAAGAAACTCTTAAATTCTGAGTCCAAAACACGAACAGAGAAGGTTTCACTTACATTGCTCATTTTAATTTTAATTTCTTACTGTTTCTGCATATCAATTCTATGTACTGATGTGTTTTAATTTCTTGATCATACTTTTAGAAATCAAAGAGGTGGATATGGGTTTTTGGAAGGCTTAAGTTTATACAATGCCCTGTACTTACAGCACCACAAAAGACATGGAATGAAACAACAGAAGAGCAGAGAAAGCAGGCCTTGGATGTTGCCATGGCAACCGCGGCTGCGGCAGAGGCTGCTGTTGCTGCAGCCCATGCTGCAGCTGAGGTTGTTCGGCTCATTGGCACCTCTAAATCTTACAATCCTTTCGCTGAGAGGCAGCGAAACTCGGCTGCCATCAAGATTCAAAGTGCTTTCCGGGCACATCTAGTGAGCTTCTTTAATCTCTTCTATTCTCTTCTTAACATAATATCATTTTCACTTATGATCAAATCAGTCATTCTATGATTGTGTTGCTGTGAAATTAAATAGTGCTAAGAAAATAACGTAAATTATGTTAGAGTGCTTAAATACTATTAATGGCTCATTTCCTGTCGGTTTAAGCTTTTAGGTCCAATAGTTACTAACACGGTATCAGAGTCTAGTTGTCACAGAAGTTATGGCACGTGATTATTTGAATTTGTTATTCGTAATTTTGGTGTATGATTTGGCTTCAACCACATGGCAAACCCATTGGTCTTGCACGTGAGGGGTTTTGTTAGAGTGCTAAAATACTATTGCTTTTAGGTTTGATAGGTACTAACAAACATATACTGTTGGCCTAGTGCTTGGCATGAGTTCAAATGTAGCCAGTTGAAGGAAATCTTATAGTAAAATAAACCTGAATTCCATCTATGTTGGCTTGTTTATAAAAAAAAAAACCAACTAGAAATTGTGAAAGTAGCTGGTAATTGATATGGAATCCCAATATGGGAGTGAAACAGGCAAGGAAAGCATTGCGAGCATTGAAGGGACTAGTGAAGCTTCAAGCCATTGTTCGTGGCAGAGCTATAAGACGCCAAGTAATAACCACACTCAAGTTGTTGCCATTCAATGCAAAAATGCAATCAGAGGTCCAGGAAAGTTGCTCTCCTAAAGTGAACTGTGTTTGTAAAAATGGTGAAAACAAGAAGTGCCTTGGATTAAAAGAGGAATTGGGAGAGAAGGATATTAAGGTAAGTTAGATGATTTGATTAGCTTCTATATGTTCCCTTTAATTTTTTCTGGTTATTGAAAATTGTAATTGTGTATGATCATGGACAGCAGCCTGAATGCAACGGTCAAAGAAGTTGGGATCACAGTGTGCTTTCGAAGGAAGACATGAAATCCATATTGTTACGAAAGCAAGACGCCCTTATCAAAAGAGAGAGGATGATGAAATACTCATATTCCCACCGGGTAATTCATCTCAATTGTCATCTTCAATCTAGCTTCATCGTTGTTTCGGATGTTGATATTGGGAAAAAGACTGAAAAGTCATATTCTAAGATCATTTTAACATAGTAATTGTTTTCAGGAGAGGAGTGTTCATATGCTGGAAGAATCGATGCCCCGGAAGGAAAATGGAAAATGGAGTTGCTGGCTCCAACAAAGGGCAGAATCAGAGATTGTAAAACCAGTTGTAGATTCAAATCTGATTGCTGGTGAAATATATGTACCGACTCAAGTTAAACTGAGACATATGCGGAAGCAAGATTCTCAGGACGCGTTGAATTCACCAATTTCATTTCCAAGGAGATCGTTTTCTCAATCGCGCGATAATAATACATTTGGAGACAATAGTCCTGTCCTGAATTCTCCAGTTTTTCCAACCTACATGGCTGCAACACAATCTGCCAAGGCAAAAAGGTCAATGAGCACACCGAAACAACGTGTCACATATCTCGACACTTGCTTTGATCATAAGGTGCCATCATATAGGAATGAGCTCTCTCTTTGGTCTTCTTATAATGGTGAACCATTCACGAGAAATAGAAAGAGCGGTGATGCTCAGCAGCTATCCATGAGCATGAATAGCCATTACTAATACAGACATTTCAGGCTTTGGTTACAACATCTTTAACTATATGTCTAAAACAAAGGGTGGTTTAATACAATTTTCGGCTAAATTGTTCGGAGAAGATTCATAAGTTTCAGGAACTCCATGTTCGGGACCTTGAAATTAAAGAAACATCAAATCAAGATGTGGCAGAACAAAGTCTTGACAGATTCTGGAAAGATGAAATTGCAAAATCTCAGTTCTGGTACATTCATGAATCTGTTTTCTTTTGTTCATTCAATTTATGTTTGTGTTGATAGAAAGGGGTTGTGGATGTGGGTTTGTGGTGTTCTTTTTACTCCATATGTTATTATGGCAAGAATTTTGGTCAAATAATGTGCAGTGAGAGGTTTGGTTGTTTGATCTTCAATGAGAATACTTATATAATGAAAATTTTTCATTATTTTTCACATTACTTTTTATCAATATGCAGAGGAATGTTTTCAACTATAATAGAAGTTTTTCGAGAGTGATCTCTAGAAGTCCAGTTGAAACCTTAACTTTCATTTTTGGATACCAAAACTCATATGTTCCCTATAAATAGTATAAATTTTATAATGACACCAGAACATTAAATTGAAAGAAGACAAATAAGGAGAAAAGAAACTTACAACACGATATTTGCAATCTCTTGACTATTGTGTTCTACTTCTTTTTCTTTAGTAAAATTAGGGTCTCAGTCGAATCTTTTTAAGTTTAAGAAGGGTCTAATCTCAAACATTTATTTTTTATTTTTTATTTTTTTTACTAAGGTTCAATTATCTATATCGTCTAACAAAAATAAACATCAAAACCCAATTAAATTATAACATATTAGACTTAGTTTGATATCGTCTAGGTCAAAATTATCTGAGACCAATTGAATTTTTTTTTTTTTTTTTAATAGCGATATTTACACTCCTCTAAAACTGCATAAACACCCCAATTTGCAATTTTCTCATAATTCCAACATTGCCTTTAAAGGCATAAAACTATTTAGTTTAATTAAAAATAAAAGGACCTCCCTGCTGCTTCGATTCGATTTGTATGGGAAGAATGGAAGTGGAGACAATCAAATGCCTGTCGTAAGGAACTAAATTTGCTTATGTGGAACTTCTTCTCTTTGAGAATTGAATCAAAATACTAGAATATCATAAGGAAAGCTTTGTGGTCAAGGAAAAAAAATCTCTAAAACAAGAACCGAATACCATATATTTATAGCTATGAAATTAATTATTTCTCTTCTATTCCTGTGTTTCTGTTTTGGAGCAGTTTTTTTACAGATTGATTGTTGAACCTTCAAATTGATTCTTACGCTCAGTATTGTTTGAGTTAATGAAATTTTTCTTCAAAAAAAAATAAGTTGGAATAAAAATTAAATTAAAAAATAAAATTAAAAATAAATAAATAAATAAATAAAAAAACAGAGGCAGGCAGGGAGCCTCCTCGACCCCATGCTTTATTATTATTATTATTATTATTATTATTATTATTATTATTATTATTTTGTAATTTATTAGATTATGATAATTGATCAAAAATTAAAAGAAAATTTTTCTATTAAAAAAAAAACACTAAAAGAAAGGATATTTTCGGTAATATGTGCTGTGTACTTACAAAATATAAGATTTTTAAAAATTTGAGTTTACATACAAAAATGGGTGCACATACAATTTTTTAGAGGTGCAAATATTGTAACTTTTTTTTTTTTGAAAGAGAGTCCAATGAATTGCTAACCTTTCTAAGTCAAAATCGACACCCTCTCTCTCCGTTGACTGGTCTCCTTTCCCATTTCGATTTGCTTCCCCAGAAAGTCGTGTGTCTCGCCTCTCAATGTCTCTTTTTCTTTTATTTATGAAAACAGTCCACCATTTCTTGTAATTTACAAAATTAGTTGCTTTTATTTTTGAAGACTAATTGAAGTTTCTGTTAAAGTTGAATTTGACGCTATTATTTTATTTTATAAATCTGAGTCACAGAGATCTCTAGTGTTTGCTGAAAAGTCAAAGTTTTGTGATTTGCTTATGTTTGGAATGACTTTGAAAGTGATGGCTTGTGTAATTGTTGAATTGAGAACAAAATTTTTTGGCTTCAATAGGAGAACTTAAAATTGAGATTCGTTAATTATATAATGTGATGTTATCTACAATTGGAATTAAAATTTTCTATTTTGTAGCTTCTTTTGATGGAATTTACGATTTTCATTTTGATGGTTCTTTTGTGGAATAAAGGGATGTTGAAGTGTCTAGCGGAGGCTTTTTGTTTTATCTAACAGATTTTGTAATACATATTTTTAGGTAAAATTTTGTTTATAATATCTATATTTATTTGATTTTTTTTTTATGTTAAAGATAATAATTTTTATATGGGCCTCGATTTTTATTAATATCATTAATTGGATAGGATCCTAAAATATCTAGAAACGGCCATATACATCCCCAAATTGAAATGGGGATAGAGATCCCTTTATCCTCATTTTCCCTTTTCCCTAAAATGTTTTTCTCAATCCCCATTTCCCTATTTCCCCTAAAACCTATATATATATATATATATATATTATTTAATGTTTAATATTTTTCCTATTTTCCCATTTCCCCTTTTTTCCCAACTTAAACCCTAACCATAAATACTTCATTAAATTTACAATTAACTTATGAGTTTTTCAAAGTATTGTTATGAACTTACTAGATTTATTTGAATTTGTAATATGTATTGCATACTATAAGTCAATATGGATTGTTTTTTTTTTTTTTTTTTTTTTTTTAATATGTAATTTTTAGTCAAACAAGAGAATCGAGAAAATGGGGAGAAACAGGAAAAATAGGAAAAATAGGGAATGAGGAGAGAGATAGGAATAACTCACCACAAACTCCCCATCCTCATTTTCCCCAAATGGGAACTAAATGGGGGATGGGGAAAGGGATTGGGAAATGGGGATGGAGCCACTCATCCCTAGACATATGCATAATAAGAAAAATCATAAAAGATTTCGTAGCAAGCAGACCAACAAAGATGATAGCATAAATACATGCTATCGATGATGCACGGCATAAAATATAAATCCACATCACCATTACATGAATACACATACATAAGTTGCATCTAAATTTGTCATCTAAGTAAAGTTTGTGTTGTGAATCTAGATCTCTTACCAAATTCTAGATCCACTTACTATTACTATATCCTGTTCAAGATTTGCTTAAACACAAGTAATATTAAAAACAAAAGATGTACCAAACAACAGTAATATAAACAAGAAAGTAAAAGAAAATGAGACACAGAGATTTATAGTGGTTCGGCTTGAGAACAAGTCTACATCCACTTTTGAGTTAAATCAAGAGGCTCACTTCACTATATGAAAGTTATTACACAACTAGAACAACACAGGACTTAGCCTGAAATACCCTTAACAAGGAGCCCAGAAACCCTCAACAAGAACACTCAACAATAGAGACATTTCACACAAACTAAGCCTCAGAATACAATATAGAAACACTTAATAGTTACATCAACAGAATCAGCACACACAGATCTAACTTTTCTCTCTTAACTCTCTCGCAAATTCAAAGCAAAGAAGCCTGATATTCAAGATGAATATCAAGAACACCAAGAACAAATACAGAGAAAAGCTACCTGAAAACAAACGAGAAAACCTTAGAAATCAGAAAGTGATTTCTCTCTCTATCGCTTCACTATATATAACCTCTACAAGATAAGGTCCAGCTGTATCAGCTGAGCCAATTATCGGTTGTCATGTCATAAGAGAATCCTGACTCATCAGTATCAACATAATATCTCAAAGGGCAAAACACAGCGTTTAGGTAAGTGAGGCAGATCACTTCTGTTGGAACATAACTGTTGGGCTTCTGATGGCTACAACTCCTTCTCATCATTGGGCTTGAATTGAATTGGGCCACAGACGAATTTAAGATGGACTAAATCATCACAGTTTGTCTCCCTAAAATCTTTACATCCATCCATCCATCCATCCATAAATTAGAGAGAGATTGCCGATTTTTCCCTTATAATCTCAATGTTCTAAAATAAATATAAATCTAAAAAAATGTAAGGACAAACATAGAATTCCCCAAATATAGCAGATCTAAGTACATCTCATAGAGTTTAAAACTTGACCTTGACCAATAAATCTTCCCAGATAGATTTACATCATGGCATATTTTATTTAAAACCAGTCGTGCTCAACATCATAACCCAGCCCAATCCATATATTGTGTCGTGCAGTGTCATACACATATCATGTTGAGTCGTATGGTATTATGCTCGTGCTAACCCGACCTAGTTTATAACTCTAGTAGTAGACAGTGTTATTCTAATAAAAAGAGGTAAAAAAATCACATAATATATACCAAGGGCGAACCTTCGTATGGGCTGCATGGGGCTGCAGTCCTGTTTGCCCTTTTTTAAAAATAAAATTAAGTTTTTATTATATATATATATATATATATATATATATATATGTATAAAATACACAATCAAATTTAATAAATAAGTGAGGATAGCTCAGTTG
Source organism: Acer negundo (assembly GCA_035582765.1). Classification (NCBI taxonomy): domain Eukaryota; kingdom Viridiplantae; phylum Streptophyta; class Magnoliopsida; order Sapindales; family Sapindaceae; genus Acer; species Acer negundo. The sequence goes on along the minus strand of CM069241.1, from coordinate 12,885,292 downwards.
GTTGACTGTTAGATTGAAGATTTAAAGGTTAGTGTTCGATCCATGCTCAAAGCATTATTATTATTTTTTTTCCTATTATCTTTCTCTGAAATTCCATTTTCGCCCTTATGTTTCTCTGAAATTACATTTTCACCCTTATCTTACCCTTATTACATTTAATTTTCTTTGAAATCACAAATTTACCCTTTAAATTGTTTCTATTTGTTTATCTAACCATATGAATGTCATGCATTCATAAATAATTAGTTCAGTCTGACGCTTTCCCAACTGGACTGCCATTTAGTTCAGCCCTACCGGATAGAAAATCCTGGATTTGCCCCTGATATATACAAAAGCCTTCGAAGTCTGGTTTTGCAATTCTTGTAATTCAAATAAAGTATGTCAGTATATTAGGGTTTAGGCATCAGAATTCATAACTTGTATTAAAAAGAAAAGTGCAAATTCAAGTTATCAACTTCACTATTGATACTATATTACCACCAGCCAATATGGTTTGGTAGTAAAAAGATGTAATCTAATGTCAAAGGTTCGAGTGGCTACCACCACATGTAATATATATATATATATATATATATATATATATAAACTTCATTTATTGTTGAAACAAAATAAATAAAAATTTAATTTAATTTGGATCAAGTAACGACTATTACATTATTTGTATTTTTTTTTTTTACACAATATCTCATTATTATTTGTAGTTAAAAAATAGTAAAACCATCAATATTGTTTTTGGTAGCATACAACTATCGTTAGAGATTGACATATAAATCATAAAATATTATGGAGAATTTGATAGCTTCCATAAACTCTCGTTCCACCCATGCATATATGCAGGGACGGTTCTGACTTTCTAATGGCCCAGGGCGAAAATCTAAAATGGGGCCCTTTGTTCATATTTATTATTTATAGTTTTTATTTTTTAATATTTATATCACATCTGCTGAAATTTAATAGTATTTATTGAATTTTGAAGTAATTTTTTCCATGGATGATATAAAGAATGAAAAAAAAAAAATTGAAAATTTTCAAGTACAAATACTATTTTTTTCTGACTTTTTTGAAGGTATAAATTTAAAGAATAACGAAATATCAGGAAAAAATAATTCTTAAATCCGAAAATTTCTCAAATTTTTACTAGGTGCATATTTTAATTTTCTTATGACATTTGCAAAAGAACGGGCCCTACACTGGTAAGTGGTGCCGATAGTGAGACTTGGAGATCGAAATTCGAGAGAGAGTATAATGAGCCAACGAGAATGTAGTTAGTATGTAGAAATTAGAGAATAAGATGAGATTTTGAGAATATGCAATGTTGAGTTGGAGAAACAGAGAGAAGAAAATTAAAAAAATGAAAGTTTGAAACCCTAAATTGTCTGTTTGGTGTACATTTGGGCTTTGATCCAATTTTTATTTGCATGTTTTCTATATATTTTTGTCTTTTTTTTTTTTTAACAAACTATTGGCCGATCCGAAATAAAAGTAATGTCTCTATCAATCCTATCATTTAATCTAATAACAAGTAACTGTAATTTGACCGTTTTTTAAACATGAGATTGGACATGGGAAACAAATAAAAATAAACAGGTCCTAATTAAAGACTCATTTCATATAAATTAAGGGCCTTTTTTTTATATATGGCCCGGGGTAGCCCCCCTCTAGAAAGGCCCATATGGATCCAAAATCCCTGCATATATGCAAGTGGATACGAATCAACTCATTATTTAGTAGTACATGACATAATTACATAATTACATAATTAAGTGCACTTATCTTCCTTCATTGTATATCGTGCAGCTCAAACGTACCAACTTGATTAAAACTTATTGGGTATTTAGGCTGCTTATTTGGTAGAAAAAGCCCCCAAAATTTCTCCAACTCAGGGCTTTTTTGATTCTCATCAAACATTGCAAACACGTATGTTTCAATAGGCCTTCCAGGCCTCTTTGGAGTCCCTCCCTTCACATGTTGTATCAAATTTGTATTGTATGTTCTTGCATTAGCAACACTGGTTGCTACTCCACCAGCCGTTGGCCAACCACTCTCTGATATCACGATTTCCAGCGAACCTCCATTGACTTTCTCCAGTGCGGAGTAAGTAGCATCCAAGATTGCATCGAAAAGGTTACGATAGCTCAACGGGGGATCGGAAACTACAGGTGATTGGGCCGTGAAAAGTGCATAATCAAGCCTAATATCTCTAGTGTTTCCAACGTAGCTGAAATAAGGGTACAAATTTACGAGCAAAGGAGCTTGGTTTTGGTTGAGGAAGCTAATGAGAGGATCGAGAATGGGTCGATAATCTTGCCTAAACGAACCTCTCGATGGAGGGAAGGATTCACCAAGTGCCCCGGTTTCAATGGCAGTGGAAACTTTGATGTTTCCAAGGCCAGCTGAGATAAGGGCGTTGCGTATGTTTATCATAGCCGGAACAAGAAACTGTGCAAAATTGTCACCAGGCTTGGCTTCATTTCCAACAACTATGTATCGAAACCTGACATTGCCATAGTTTCTGACATTATTTTGCACCCATGCATTTGCTTCACCTTGGTTGGAAGCAATTCTTTGAAGATCGGAGTTTGGAAGGCCGAGCATGACCTCGATATCTGAGTTTCTGAGGGCTTCAAGAGCTTCTCTGTTGGGATCATAGAGTCTCATTCTTCTGATGTTGTTCTGTCTGAAAAGAGCTATAACTTCTGATTTTGATGGTAAGTTGTTACCAAGCATACCATAACAAACGCCTGTCTGAGCACCTGCAATATCCATCAAAATCAACTTCTTATTGCTACTTCTTCTATTGAAACTGCTAATGATCATCACTTAATTATTTTCACATATGATATATACAATGGCTTCAAATCATCTGCTGGGCTGACCTCAATCTACTAAAGTTGGCACACATATCAGCTTATCAGAGAATCCTAATCCATATAAAATACTTATGAATATTTATGGAAACGAGAATAATATTTATACCCAAAGTTCGTATTTAAAAATACAAACTGCATGCAAACTATTGAAGAAAATATAAAGTTACATTAGTTAAGCTGTTTGTAAGCCAGAGAGAGAGAGAGAGAGAGAGAGAGAGAGAGAGAGAGAGAGAGAGAGAGAGACCTGTTGAATCTAGGCTAGCCATTAGCAGCCCTAATAACAACAAAGTAGAGAACACAGAAGGGCTCTTGATAGCTGAATAAAGTTTAGCCATGGAAGAAAGCAAAGTCTATTGCTAATAGTACCACCACTTCGATCTTTGGAACCTTTATATAGAGGATAAAGAGCTCAAATTTAATTTCCACAAGCAAGATATAGAAAAAAAAAATTATCTTCCACATCCACTAACTTGCATCATTAAAAACAATTAATATCCAATAGCTGGTAATTGAAAAAGTCTTTAGGTTACCACGTCCCTTTCTTGGTTGTATATATACTCACGACCTTGTAAACTGTCTATTACACAATTAATTTGTTGTCTATATTGATATAAAAATGGTCAACATAATTTTTTTATCATGGTCTTGTTAATTAATTAATTGACGTACCGTGTTTGAAGGCATACGTTACAAAAGATTCTTAATTAATGACCAGAAAAGATAAAATAGATCATTTTCATTCATTCTTGTAGAGTTTTTTAATATTTACACTTTAAACACATCACATGAATAAGGGATTTATCATGACATTACACATATCATACATGTGCATGCGACCTGGATATCTACTTTCATTAATGAAAATATCTATTCACACAATATTGAAAGGAAAACTCCTCACATATACTTATAAAATACAAATTGTGTGACTTGACTCCCTCACCACTAAAGTGGAAGGGGATGTGCACTACCACATGATGTAAGAGTTATTTCTTTATATCTACGCTTAAAGCACATGTTGGAACCTCATTTTTGTGTCATTGACAATTCATAGCATAGTTTTTTAATCAATGAAGGATTTATGTAATCATTTTTTTTTTCCTTCTCCTTTAGTCTTATTAGAGAGAGAGACAGAAAATAAGGTCAACTACATTATCACAATTAATGAATAAATAAAAGGGTTAGTTACAGTGTTGCACTCATACCTTTAAGTTTTGGTGAATTTGCATGTATATGAAACCTTTATTTTTTTTACATGAACTACCCCTCCAATTCATTGATTAATATTAATGTGTTGACTTCATGGTTGAAAAACAATATTTTTTTTGTGACAATTAAAAAAAGTAATAGAAGAAAAATATGTTATTCAATCATAACTTGACACATCATTACCCTAGAATTTTAAATTAATTAAAAACAAATACTATCTATTAACTAAAAAACCGAAGTCACCTTCATTGTTTTGATAAAGACTCAACGATTCCGATCCTCATCTGGTCATCATTATTGTAACAGATCTCCTCTAAGCATAGAGGAGATCTTCTAACGTTTTAATTTTCTTAATTTCCAAGGTAATAATTTCTACACTTAAGGACTAATTCTCTTAGTCCTATTTGGAGACAAACTCCAACGTAACAAATATCTAGTTGTGAGGGGCACTTGTGAATTTTCCTATCCAATCAACCTTTAAAACTAATGGTAGTCACGGATTTGAGGGGTGGTTGGAGTAATAAAAGTAAGGATTATATATGCGTGCAATTTCACAAAAAAAGTGAGGGCATATGAGTGCAATTAATCCTAAATAAAATAAGAGAGTTTATTAGATGCTTAAAGGGAAAATAATTTCTGTAAAGAACATAATTTGTTAAACTAAAGAAAAAGATCAGGATATGGACCGTTATTGATGAAGTGCCAAACCATTTCACTATAGTCTTCCAATAAAATGAATATTGATGTTAGCATCCACAATAGCACAAATTATTGACTCATAAAAGCACACAAGTTTTGCATAGGGATGTCAGTGGTACGGGTCGGGTACGGGTTTTACAATACCATCCCCAATACCAATTAGTATGAGAAATACCATCTCTTATGAATACCCGCCTTAAAGGAAACTGTACGGGGTACTGGATTCCCCATTAGGGGATCGGTTTTTTTACCTTATACCATACTCGATCATCCCATTAATGTATTTTTTTAATGACTTTTTGATAAAGATCATATAAATATTATTGAATAATATGAAAATAATAGTGTGGGGTATATTATATATATTGATCTGGAATGGAGTAGTGTTTCAATGGAGAGAAAAAAGGGGAAAAAGTGAAAGGGAAAATTATGTTAGTCGGAGGGAAAAAAATGAAGGAAAATTATGTTTTCTGAAGACAGTAGTCACAATACTAATTTTTTTTTTAAGAGTTAATTCCAATACTAATTACGTGCTTCATATATATATATATATATATTGATAACGGGGTACGGAGACGGGGCGGAGCGGGACTTCTAATCCCGTAACCGTACCGAAATTAAATCGAGTATTAAAAAAAATACTGGCCATATACCGCAACTTAATTGGTACGGTTAAACCCTCACAACTTGTTCAATATGTGTGGCTTTTGCATTTGAATGCCCAACAGACGGCCGGCAAGGCAGCAATTGTAATTAATAATATTAATAACTATTTAGATATACAATAACTGATCATGCAGGATTCATGAATTTCCCAAAATATACAAGAAATTAATAAAACATTTGCACGTATCAATGATCACAAGTCGGTCCGGTAGTAAACCCCTCACATCTGCACTATGAGGTTGTGGGTTCAAGTCCTTCCCCTCCCAAAGAAAACACCGAGTTTATATAACAATGTAATTCATCTACACAAAAAATAAAAAATGATCATAAGTTGGGCTAGTTGGGTAAGAGACAATCTCATCGAACAATTTATAACCCAATATGGCCTTTTAATTAACTTGGTTTTGCAATTAAACTAAGATGAAGTTAAATTCCAAGTTTTTCCTGGTGAGGTAATTGAATTTCTCAATAATTAAAACAAAATATACAGGTTTTCTCTTTTTTTTTTTTTTTTTTTTTCTCCTTAAGAGTGTTGGTAGGGAAGAAAAGGGAGAGGAAAGAAATGGGTGGAGGGAAAAGGGAGAAGAAAATGGAGAAGTGTGTGTTTGGTATGTAGAGAAAAATGGAGGGAAGGGAAAAGTGGAAGGAAAATTTTGTGTGTGGGACCCAACATTTTTTATCCAACCAAAAGTGGGAGGAAATGGAAGGGAAATCAGGAAAGCTTTTGGGTTATTTAAAATTATAATATTATCCATTTTTTTAATATATAAAATATAATATAAGGGTAAAATAGTAAAATTGATGAAATTTTTTTTTCTTTCCTTCCTGTTTACCAAACAACTCAAGGGAAAATTATTTTTCTTTCTTTCCTTCATGTTTTCTATCCCTCAAAATATTTTCATCCTTCATATTTTCTTTCCTCCCTACCAAACATACCCTTAGTCTTAGTAGAGAGAGAAAGAAAGAGAATATGGTCAACTAAATTATCACAAATTAATGAATAAATAAAAGGGTTAGTTACACTCATACCTTCATGTTTTGGTGAAATTGCATGTATATGAAACCTTTATTTAATTAAATGAACTACCCCTCCAATTCATTGACCAAGTCTGTTAGTATTAATGTTTTGACTTAATGGTTGAAAAACTATATATATATATATATATATATATTTTTTTTTTTTTTGTGACAATTAAAAAAAGTAATAGAAGAAAAATATGTTATCCAATCATAACTTGACACATCATTACCCTAGAATTTTAAATTAATTAAAAACAAATACTATCGATTAACTAAAAAACCGAAACCACCTTCATTGTTTTGGTAAAGACTCAACGATTCCGATCCTCCTCTGGTCATCATTATTGTAACAAATCTCCTCCAAGAGGTGGAAATTTGTGATCTCCTCCTATTCATAGAGGAGATCCTCTAACATTTTAATTTTCTTAATTTCCAAGGTAATAATTTTTACACTTGAGGACTAATTCTCTTAGTCCTATTTGGAGACAAACTCCAACGTGACAAATATCTAGTTGTGAGGGGCACTTGTGAATTTTCCTTATCCAGTCAACCATTAAAACTAATTGTAGTAACGGATTTGAGGGGTGGTTCGAGTAATAAAAGTAAGGATTATATATGTGTGCAATTTCACAAAAAGTGAGGGCATATATGAGTGCAATTAATCCTAAATAAAATAAGAGAATTTATTAGATGCTTAAAGGGAAAATAATTTCTGTAAAGAACATAATTTATTAAGCTAAAGAAGAAGATCAGGATATGGATCATTATTGATGAAGTGCCAAACCATTTCACTCTAGTCTTCCAATAAAATGAATATTGATGTTAACATCCACAATAGCACAATTTTTTTTTTTTTGCAAAAGCACACTTTATTGACTCATAGAATAGTACAAATTATTGACTCAAAGAAACACACAAGTATTGCATAGGAATGTCAATGGTACGGTGTCGGATACGGGTTTTCCAATACCATCCCCAATACCAATTAGTATGATAAATACCATCGCTTATGAATACCCGCCTTAAAAGAAACGATGCGAGTACGGGATTCCCCATTAGGGGATCGGTTTTTTACCTCATACTATCCTCATCCCATTAAATTATTTTTTTAATGACTTTTTGATAAATATCATATAAATATTGTTGAATAATATGAAAAAAATAGTGTGGGGTATATTATATATAATGATCTGGAATGGAGTAGTGTTTCAATGTAAGGAAAAAACAAGGGAAAAAATTAGAGGGAAAATTATGTTAGTTGGAAGGAAAAAATGAAGGAAAATTATGTTTTCTGAAGACAATAGTCACAATACTATTTTTTTTTTTTTTAAAAGAGTTAATTCCAATACTAATTACGTGCTTCAAATATATATATATTGATAACGGGGTACGGAGACGGGGCGGAGCGGGGACTTCTAATCCCGTAACCGTACCGAAATTAAATCGAATATTAAAAAAAATACCGGATCTATACCACAACTTAATTGGTACGGTTAAACCCCTCACAACTTGTTAAATATGTGTGGCTTTTGCATTTGAATGCCAACAGACGGCCGGTAAGGCGGAAATTGTAATTAATAATATTAATAACTATTTAGATATACAATAATTGATCATGCATGATTCATGAATTTCCCAAAATATACAAGAAATTGATAAAACATTTGCACGTATCAATGATCACAAGTTGGTCCGGTAGTAAACCTCTCACACATGCACTACGAGGTTGTGGATTCAAGTCCTTCATCTCTCCAAAAAAACGCTAAATTTATATAACAATGTAATACTTCCACACAAAAAATAAAAAATAAAAAATAAAAAATGATCACAAGTTGGGCTAGTTGGTTAAGAGACAATCTCATCAAACAATTTATAGCCCAATATGGCCTTTTAATTAACTTGGTTTTTCAATTAAACTCAGATGAAGTTAAATTCACTAAAAAAAAAGTGATATATAGTGACACATTTCTTTGTGACAAATTTTGATTGTATCATTGTTGGTATTATCTTGTAACAAATTTTACTATTTATTATTATGTTTTGTTCAATTGAAACTTCTTAAAAATAGTTGTTACAATAAGTTACAAAACTGCATAATTTGTGATAAATAATATAATTAGTTACAAAATTACCTTTTTAAAAGGAAAGATTTTATTTTATAAATAATTAAGTGTTTAAAAGGCATCTGAATCGATTAATATTTACATTTAAAAAAATCAATTAATATTTCCTTCTTTTTTTAAGCCATTAAAAAAAAAAAAATGCCACAATCATGTTGTGTTTTTTTTCCTTTCTTTTTTTTATTTACCTTAAAAATACTTTTTAGGTTTGAAACAGTGTTTTATCCGAAAAAGTACCAAGATTATAGAGAAACTTTTACCCAGATAAAAATGTAAGCTTCTCTTGATTTTTTTTTTTTTTTTTTTTTTTTTTGCATTTGTTTTCTTATACTGGTTTTTCAGGGTCGGAATATCAAATTCGAGTTTTATATATTGAAAATGTTTTTGAATAAGGTATGATTTATTTATTTATTTATTTTTATGTAGAATTGTATGTTTTTTTAACTTTAATTTGTTTTCAATTTTTTTAAGGAACCCATTATTATTATTTCCTGATTTATAGTTGTTTATTTTTAGATTTTCACAGTATATGTTAATATTAGTTTATATGCTTACTAACTGTTTGATAAAATGATTTTTATGGAATAACCAATCGTTTGATGCAGCATTGAAAGAAAACTCTTAAGCTTCTCTTTCTCTTGATTTCATTTGTTTAGGGTTTGTTTTCTGGTACTTATTTTTTCAAGGTCGGAATCTCAAATTGAGTTTTATATATTGAAAGTGTCTTCAAATAAGGTATGATTTTTTTTATTTTTTTATTTTGTTGCATGTAGAATTATATATATGTTTAGGGATGTTTTTTAACTTTAATTTATATTCAAAAAATTTAAGGAACTCATTATTATTATTTTATGATTTATAGTTTTTTGTTCTTAAATTTTCATAGTATATGTCAATTTAGTTTATATGCATACTAACCATTTGATAAAATGATTCTCATAGCATAACCAATTATTTGATGCAACAAAACTGTTATTCTATAATTTTTCATGCAATTCACAGAAAAGAGTTCAAACACTTAATAAAATATTTGATATTTGGCTGGATGAATAGATTGATATTATGGATGACTTTATATGAAGATGAATAGATTAAACATTAGGGATGCCTTTATATGAAAATGAATAGATTAGCTTTTCCAATAAGTTTTATACTTGGATATCAAACTTATAGAATTTAATTTATACTTGTGCTAAGCTTTGCCAATATTGTTTTTTTTTTTTCCTCGGTTTTATTTTGGTGACTTTAATTTGTTCTCACTAATTTTGTTTTCTTCATGTCTTCATATATATAGGCTTCTCTTGCAAAACCTAATAATTTTTTAGCTATCTGACAACTGACAGTGGATCATTGGCTTCTAATATTTCACAATCAAGATTGTGGAAGTTTCAAGTTTGTAGTTATGCAATTGGAAGTGATAGTGTATGACCTAACACTATGTTACTTAAACTTGTTGGTTTTACATGTGTTATTTAGTAGTAGACTCTGAAAGTAGTTGGATTACTTTTGTATCAATTTGATATTATGTTAGTTTTTGGATATTTTTTTTTAATGGAAAGATTATTTATAGAACTCAATGTCATTCAATGAGTGATATGCTTTATTTGGTTATATTTTTATATTAAATTTTGACAATTGATCAAATTGTAACTAAATATCTAGATAGTTACTTAATATTCATATTGTTAATTGTCACTAAGTCTGTGTTGTAGTGACAATTATTATATGGTTAAGTTAATTGTTACTAAGTTTGTCTGTAGCTATATAATTTTAAAATGATTATTTGTCACTAGATTTGTGAATAGTGACACTTTTTAAACAATAAATTGTCACTAAGAATGTGTATAGCAACAAAATCTTCAAACGGTTAATTATCACTAAATACTAAATTAGTGACACAATTTTTATTTTGTCACTAATTAAAGTCAAGTGATAATGTATCACTAAAAGTTATGATTTGTAACAAGTATCCAAAAACTATCACAAATACTTTTAGTGATGGGGTAAAAGTGACGAATTGTTAGTGATATTTTTTTTTGTCACAATATTGAATTTGTAACAATTTCTTCACTTATAGACAAATATTTTTTTATCACTGTAGGTCAATTTTCTCGTCGTGATTCCAAGTTTTTCCTAGTGAGGTAATTGAATTTCTCATGAATTAAAACATAATATACAGGTTTTCTCTTTTTTTTTTTTTTTTTTCTCCTTTAGTCTTATTAGAGAGAGAAAGAGAGTAAGAGAGTAAGGTCAACTACATCATCACAAATTAATGAATAAATAAAAGGGTTAGTTATACTCATACCTAATGGTGGCAAGGTTCCGGTTCGGTTCCGGTTCCGGTTCTGGTTCCGAACCGGCAGTTCCGGTTCCGATTCCGATTCCGATTCCAAAGGAACCGGCGGTTTTGAACCGGAATTTTTTTTTTTTTTTTTTTTTTTTACAAAAAAATAACTTTTAATTTATAATTAAAAAAAATATGTTAAAAAGGACATTGTGAAGTATTGAGCCATGGCCCATAACACGTGTCCAAGTAACTAAGTAAGTATATTTTCCTTTGCATTCTTCTCCTTTTTATATAAGTTAGACATCTTTACGCATTTCTTATTTAACCGATGTGGGATGTGAGATTTTCTTATATTCCTTTCTATTCTAGATTTCTACTTGTGATTTTCTTCTCTTATTACATAATTGTGACAAGCTATGACTTGAAAGTGAGCTTTTGGATTAAAAAACATGCTTTTGTTCTTGTACATAGATGGTTTTTCATTCAAGTACTTTCAATTGATAACTGACGATGTCCAACTAACAAATCTATGTCCAAATAGAAATTGATCGATGTCCAACTAACAAATCTATAATTGACGAAGCATGCAAAAATTTCAAAGCTAATGGGCATGAAAAACAATTGATAGGAGTTCCAAACAAAAATCAAAGTGCAATCCGAACATAATATTATAATTAAAAAAAAACAAATTGATACTAGAGAGAAAGAAATTGAATGTAAAAAAGATAAATAAATGTAGTTATATATATATATATATATATATTTAAATATGAATTCACAAATTAACATAAGCTATATATGTCTAACCTCTCGTTGTCATTTCCAGCATCACGAGCTGCTGAAACTAAACTCTTTGTATATCTTATCTCTTTGCGGGAAAGCGGTTGAACGTATTGGATCTTCAACTCTCTGAAAGTCTTCTGCTTTTGATTTTAAACAAATTATTTATTCTCCGGCAAAGGATAGTTTTCTATATCATATATTAGATATTGTATGTAATAAGAGAATAAAATCCTAACTAGAATAGAAAGTATAAGAAAATCACAACTAAAATAGAAAGGATAAGAAAATCTCACATCCCACATTGGATAAAGAAGAAAAGTGGTGAGATGCCTAACCTATATAAAAATGAGGAGAATGTAAAATAAAATATATATACTTGTACAAGAGTTATGGACCATGGTTCAATACTCTTCAATGTTATTTCTCTTTTAAACATTTTATTTTTATAAATAAAGTGTTATTTTTTTAATTTTAAAAAATATAAAATAAAATAAAATAAAAAAAAAAACTTAGAACCGCCGGTTCCAATCTGGTTCGAACCGACCGGTTCCGAAAAAAATGGAACCGGAATCGGCACCGGCCTCCCCCGGTTCAGGAACTCCTGTTACGGTTCCTGAACAGGAACCGATTTCCGGTTCCGATTCGATCCCGGAACCTTGCCAGGTCTGCTCATACCTTCATGTTTTGGTGAAAGTGCATGTATATGAAACCTTTATTTTATTACATGAACTACCCCTCCAATTCATTGACCAAGTCTGTTAATATTAATATTTTGACTTAATGGTTGAAAAACTATATTTTTTTTGTGACAATTAAAAAAAAGTAATAGAAGAAAAATATGTTATCCAATCATAACTTGACACATCATTACCCTAGAATTTTAAATTAATTAAAAATAAATACTATCTATTAACTAAAAAAAGGGAAGCCACCTTCATTGTTTATTTGTTTTGGTAAAGACTCAACAATTTTGATCCTCCTCTGATCATCATTATTGTAACAGATCTCCTCCAAAAGGTGGAAATTTGTGATCTCCTCCTATTCATGGAGGAGATCCTTTAACGTTTTACAAATATCTAGTTGTGAGGGGCACCTGTGAATTTTCCTTATCTAGTCAACCATTAAAACTAATGGTAGTTATGGATTTGAGGGTTGGTTCGAGTAATAAAAGTAACGATTATATATGCATGCAATTTCACAAAAAGTGAGGGTATATGAGTGCAACTAATCCTAAATTAAATAAGAGAGTTTATTAGATGCCTAAAGAGAAAATAATTTCTGTAAAGAACATAATTTGTTAAACTAAAGAAGATCAGGATATGGACTATTATTGATGAAGTGCCAAACCATTGATGTTAACATCCACAATAGCACAATTTTTTTTTTTTTGAAAAGCACACTTTATTGTCTCAGAATAACACAAATTATTGACTCATAGAAACACACAAGTCTTGCACTCTTGCATAAAAATAAAAGCATATATACAAGTTCTTGTCTGTTGTGACGTTAATAATCACAAATTTACCCAGTCAATCGAGCAAACCTATTGAAATTTATAAGACGTCATTTATGAGGTTACTTTAAGAAACAAAGGAACAAGTCTAAGTGGTTGTTTAATTTCTTTTAAGAAAAAGTCCATGATGTTTTAATTTTTCATTTATTTAGACCAAAATATTAGTCAAGGGACAGTTTGTGAGCAAACTATTTTGACTAGTACGTACTTGGGGATGAGATATTATTGGGTTGAATGAATGAGTTCTTTTACCATCAAATAACCACAACTTGCTTGAACAAGAGACAGAGAACAAATGAACAAATCTTGATCATGTAATTCATTAGATTAGGAAAATAATACTTAGAGAAAATCCTACTCATAAATTACACTACTAGATATAAAACATGTTAGAGAATTTTCAAATTAAATTTGAAATGATGTAACTTTCCAAAGTGGTGTTGATTGTATAAACAGATACAACCTTACAAAGAGATATAACTTTTACAGAGATGTTTTTGTGTTAGATTAAGTTTAACGGACACTATTTTAATAATAGTTGTAATGGTCTGTGAAAAGTTGTAATGATTGGTGAAAGGGTGCATAACACTCTATAAATTGGACCATGTACACCACTTGCAAAATCATTAGAAACATAACTAGTTTACTTGAAAATTGCTCTGTGTCCTCCTTATGTTCTTCTAATCTAATTTCTTTAATTTTATTCATTATTTTTCTTGCATAAAATTACCATTATTCTATTAAACTGCGGTAACAGAATATTGTCTCTTGGTAAGTTTGTTATCAATAGTGTTCGTGGTTTAAATCGTTAGTGCACAACGATATTAAACAATTGAGGCTTCATTGTATCTTGGAAGCACATTTTCATAACCTGGTGCATCACTCAGTTGGTTGGGGGCAAATAGTGTCTTAAGGAAAGTGACTTTTGTAACGTCTATTGAAGCCCACATTTTATATTACTACAGTGATTTTTGTTTTCTACAGACAACAATTTGGTTCAAATAATTTCGTAGTGACAGCGAACTTCAATAGATAAAGGTACACAATTTCATATTTGAAACATATTTTCTAACAATAAAATGTTATTAATAAAATAAGTTCTTCTTCTTCTTATGTGATTGACTCATGTACTTTGTCTCTATGGCATAATCGTTTAGGTCATGTTAACACTAAACAATTACGTGACATGTCTAGTTTAAATTTGATTCCAAGGTTTAATAATGATATGCATAAAAGATGTAAAGTATGTGCACAAACCAAGATCACTAAAACACCATTTCCTAAAATTGATAGAACATCTACTTTATTGCAATTAATACATAGTGATGTATGTGATATGCATATATAGCAACCCTACTAGAGGAGGAAATAAGTATTTTGTAACTTTCATTGATGATTACTCTAAGTATTGTTATGTGTATTTGCTGCGTTCTAAAGATAAAGTCTTAAATAAATTTAAAATTTATAAGACTGAAGTAGAGAATGCAAATGATGTTAAGATTAAAACTCTTAGAAGTGATAAAGGAGGTGAATATCAATTTCCTGATTTTTGTGAAAATGTTGGTGTTGTGCATGAAACATCTACTGCTTACACACCACAACAAAATGGTGTAGCAGAGAGAAAGAATAGGACACCCATTAAGATGGTTAATGCGATACTCATTAACTCTGGTTTAAGTAAAGGTTTCTGGGGAGAGACCTTGTTAACTGAATCCCATATTTTAAGAGACCTTGTTAACTGCATCCCATATTTTAAATAGAGTGCCTAATAAGAAAACAGAAATTACGCCATATGAACTTTAGAAGAAAAGAAAGCCTAATATTTCTCATCTTAGAGTTTGGGGTTGTAGAGCCATTGTTAGACTTCCAGAACCTAAGACAAAGAAATTAGGAGACAGTAAGTCATATAGGTTTTTAGTCACTGAACCTAATAATTCTATTGATATGAATACTGTTATAGAATCTAAAGATGCCATATTTTATGAAACTAGATTCACAACTATACCTAATAATGTAAATTCTGATAAACCTGTAGAGACAGTGACAATATCAAAACGAACTATCATAGAGGATCCTCCTGAAATACGGAGAAGCAAAAGAGTAAGCAAAGAAAAATCCTTTGGTCCAGACTTCATTATATATCTAGTTGAAGGAACTAGAGATTTACATGTATGGCAAACTGAGATTTTGCCAGTAATTTATTCAGATCCCCTCACTTTTGAGAAAGCAATGAAGTCACAAGATGTTTCCTTTTGGAAAAAGGCTATCAATGATGAAATAGAATCTATCATGGGAAATAAAACTTGGAAATTGGTTGACGTACCGCCTGGGTCTAAACCAATTGGTTTTAAATGGATCTTTAAAAAGAAAATGAAGGTTGATGGAACTATTGATAAGTTCAAAGCAAGATTAGTAGTAAAGGGCTTTACTCAAAAGGAAGGCCTTGATTATTTTGATACATATGCACCCGTTGCGAGAACTGCTACTATCAGAACTTTGATTGCATTAGCATCAATTTATCGTCTTGAAATACACCAAATAGATGTAAAGACTGTTTTCCTCAATAGAGAATTGGATGAGGAAATTTATGAGGCAACCTGAAGGGTTTGTAATGCCTGGACCAAGAACATAAGGTTTGTAAACTTGTCAAATCTTTGTATGGCCTTCAACAAGCTCCGAAGCAATGACATGAAAATTTCGATAAAGTTATTGTTTTAAATGGTTTCCGAATTCATGAATCTGACAAATGAGTATACATTAGATTCAACGGAAACAAAGGTATAATTATATGTCTTTATGTTGATGACATGTTAATATTTGGAACTGATAGTGTGAGCATTGAACTTACAAAATCACTATTGTCATCAAACTTTGACATGAAAGACATGGGGCATGCTGATGTGATTTTGGGTATAAAAATCATATGAAAGGATGATGGCTTAATACTGACCCCAATTACATTATATTGAGAAAATATTGAAGAAGCTCAATCATTTCGATAGTAAGTCAGTATCAACGCTATATGATCCAAACATAAGGCTATACCCAAACACTAGGAGAGCAATATCACAATTAGAATATGCTGGTGTCATAGGGTGTTTTATGTATGCCATGACATGTACTACGCCTGATATTGCCTTTGATGTAGGAAGGCTGAGCAGGTATATCGGTAATCCTAGTCAATTACACTGGCATGCATTCTATATGATTTGGAAGTATTTGAAGTGTAATACTGACTATGGTATACATTATTCCAAATATCCTTCAGTTTTGGAAGGATTTACTGATGTTAGTTGGATCACTGATAAACACGATCATACATCCACAAGTGGATGGATTTTTACTCTTGGTGGAGGAGCAATCTCTTGGGGTTCCAAAAAGCAAACTTGTATAGCAGATTCTACCATGGCTATTGAGTTTATTGCATTGGCATCATGTAGCAAAAAGGTAGAATGGTTAAGGAATTTAATAATAGAAATTCCATTGTGGCCAAAACCAATGCCTCCAATATCTATACACTGTGATAGTGAGGCAACTTTGTCAAAAGCATAAAGCCAAATATACAATGGCAAGTCTAGGCATACTAGTCTAAGACATGGTTATGTGAGACAGTTGCTCACAGATAGTGTAATCACAATTGATTTTGTCAGATCAAGTCGAAATCTGGCAAACCCTCTTACAAAATGACGCACAAGGGATTTGGTATCTAAAACTTCAAGGGGGATGGGACTGAAGCCGGTATTTAAATATCACCAATGATGGAAACTCAACTCAACACTTGAAACATCAAGATCTTGGGTTCAATGAGCAAAGTACATCATATGATGTGATTGCATCATATGATGTGATTGCAAGCAGTATAAAATTTATATATGTGTCCTAGAGGTAAAAGTGTTTGGTACCTGTATGTACTAAGAAAGATAAGTTTTTTAAGCTTTTAATAGACTTATAACATATTTAAGTTGAGATGTTTTTACAGGGACATTTCTAATAACGTCTACCTATATGAGCGTAAGGCCTTTACACGCGTCAGCAGTTTTGAACACTTGAGATATTGAAAGATTATGTGTGAGACATATCCGGTTAGTCAAATAAGGTCACTGGTTCAAAGCTTGCCTACCATGCCACCTTGACTAACTTTGACGTGTTTCGCTAAGTGAAAGGTTCAATCAAAAGACACCTTCATCTATGCATAAAATTTCCGAGCCCGTGCAGGACAATTTCAAATTTATTTAGAAAACGGTGGAGGATTGTTAGAGAATTTTCAAATTAAATTTGAATGGAAATGATGCAACTTTCCAAAGTGGTGTTGATTGTATGAACAAATACAACCTTACAAAGAGAAACACTATTTTAATAATAGTTGTAATGGTCCGTGAAAAGTTGTAATGATTAGTGAAAGGGTGCATAACACTCTATAAATTGGACCATGTACACCACTTGCAAAATTATCAGAAACATAATTAGTTTACTTGAAAATTGCTCTATATCCTCCTTATATTCTTCTCATCTAATTTCTTTAATTTTATTCACTATTTTTCTTGCAGAAAATTACCAATATTCTGTTAAACTGCAGTAACAGAATATTGTCTCTTGATGGATTTGTTATCAATAGTATTCGTGATTTAAATCGTTAGTACACAACGATATTAAACAATTAAGGCTTCATTGTATCTTGGAGACACATCTGCATAACCCAGTGCATCACTTAGTTGGTTGGGGGCAAATAGTGTCTTAAGGAAAGCAACTTCTGTAACGTGCTTTGAAGCCCACATTTTATATTATTGTAGTGATTTTTTGTTTTCTACAGACAATAATTTGATTCAAATAATTTCACAATGACAGCGAACTTCAACAGATAAAGGTGCACAATTTCATATTTGAAACATCAATTTTCTAACAAAACAAACAATTACCAAGTTTGCTAAAGAGATTTTTGTGTGGTGGGTTTTGTGGGGGCTGCTGTGCTTTTTTGGTTTGGTGTGTTGGAGCCTTGGTTTTGCTCGTTTGCAGCTTCTTGGTGTTTCCTTGGCTGTTTTGAGGTCTCCTCTTTTTGCCTTTAGGCTTCAATAAAGTTTATACATTCTCAAAAAAAGTTTGCTGAAGAGATGATCAATAGTAAAAGTTTATTGAGATTATAATTTGGTGACATACACCCAAACAAGTTGATACAAATCAAGTCTTATTTAGTAGTACATGGTATAAGTGATTTTAGTATTCCCTCCTATATAATCATGACCATATCTTCTCTGTCCTTCCAAGCTTTACATATATTCAAATCCTCTGGCAGTCAGAAAACTGATTGAATGTATAGCAGACAAGCCAGTAAGCCCCACCAATACATGGAATGTATCTCATCTTATCTCTTTTATGGAGATCAATAGCTTCGGCTTCAGCTTCAGCCAATGTCGTCCCTGAAACCTTCCTCCAATACCTCCAAAACCAATCTCAGCCCACTCATCCACTCTCCACATCAATTTACACTCAACAAAACTTCTCATACTTAAGATAAATTAAGTAGAGTAGAAAAGTCAAGCAGTAATTAAAATGTAGAAATTAAGATAAATTTCGTAAAATTAAAATATCGATTCCCCGTGTACACCCCTCACACCATACGTTAACCCATCACACCTACACTATAAGGCTGCGGGTTCAAATCCTCATTCCCTAAAAAACCCGGAATTTATGTAATAGTATAATATTTATAAAAAAAATTAAAAAATTAAAAAAATTAAAAGAAAAATTCCAATGTGTGCCATTAGTAAGGAATTTTAGCCCAACAATCAAATCACATTGCTGGCCCTAATTTACAGTGCGCTGTTTAGTTAGTAAACTTTCCAGACCTCAACCGTTTATGGAGGGGCACGGGCACAATGTTCAAAACTTAGCACTTCTACAAAAAAAATTATGGCAAGAGTACTATTCTTTAGTGAACCTCAATCTCAACTACATCCAGATTACCTACCAAAGCTAAGTTTACAAATTTGTCAAAATTACCTGTGAAAATAGAAAACATTACCTAAAATACAAATTCTCACCCTTCAACCGATACGCTCTCAACATTCTATGTTTTACAATTAGGTTACGAGTCAGCCCTGTCGTAAAAAAGAGCATAGCGAAAGAACAATGGGCAACAGGCAACCAAGGGTGAACAAGTTTATTCTAAGCTAGTTATCAATAATAACTTCCGTAATAAGCTTGTGGGACTGATGCGGGTTGCTGAGCAGGGGCTAATGTTGCTGCTGCTGCAGTTGGTTGTGCGTAGCTTTGTTGAGGGAAAGCCTGCTGAAATTACAAATACACTCACTATTAGCTCTCAACACAAGGAAATGCCAACTAACCAAAAAAATTTGTTTGTTTCCATTCCAATAAAGTCCTCAACCAATTAGTTGAAGGGTCAAAACAGGACATTTGTTCAGTGCATATATATATATATATATATATGCTTGAATTGCAGCTGGAGTCATTTGCATCGGAATTTATCATTCAACAGTACATAGTTCAGTACATATCTAAGGATGCAACCAATTAGACTCTAGCAAAGTTGCTGCCTCAGGTGTTGCTATTTGCTACCCTTGACTGGTAATGACTTGGTCAGCAATCGGGACCAATGAGGTGTGGTGGTGGTGGTGGGTGAGTTGTGACAGCAAACAAAACACTGTCATTCTTAATAATTAATAAACAAATAAAAAATCCAGTTGTCATTAAGAACATACTTCAATACCCTACCAATTTATGGTAGTGGTGTAAATCGAATAGGGCCAGCCCAATTTCAACCTGAACCATGCCTGACCAAATGGACATGACTGCCCGTGAACCAAGCTGGGCATGCTACATTAAATTCAGCCCAGAAAGATGACTACACACGATCACGCATCAGCCAACATGGCTTTTGGCATACTCTAGAAAGAGTAAGACATCACTAGATGCTTAAAATTTTCTGATGATGTCTATCAGGTCAAAACCTCAGTTATGAAGTGTGTTTTTATTGAAAAAAAAAAGGATAAAAGAAAGTCACTACATAATTCTTTACGAAAAAAGTGAATACAGGTAGAGAAGAGTGCAGAACAACCAATAGAAAATAGTTATGCATTGAACTTATCGGTGAATTTTTTTAATACCTGGGCAGGATATGTCGGAGGATAAGCACCATAAGTAGCACTTTGGGGGATCGATGGGGTTACTTGTGGAGTAGCATAACTGCTACCGTAGCCACTATATGCACCGTGTGCAGCCTGTTAACAAGAGAGATAGTTATTAAAAATAAAAAATAAAAAATAAAAAAGCTGTCAAGTAAACAACAGCCAAATAAATTTCTATTATGCAACTAAACAGACAGACACACGATAGCAAAATATATGGTTAGACGGCAACTGTACTGCCTTGTATAATAAGGATGAGTACTGTACTCACCCCACCAAAAATTTTCTTACTCTAAGAACAGATCAAGGGTAGCAAGTTCTGAAGTGCATAGCTATGGATCTTGGCAATAGAACAGTTTGAGATCATAAGCATACAAATCTAACCAGAAATCAGCAGTACTAGAAATCCAATGCTTGTAATAAAAAAAGTTTAGAATATTTTCTTCACAGCCTAGTATAAATCAAGAACAGAGATATCCTAAAATATAACTTGAATGAAGAGACGATCTACCTGTTGGCCATAACCAGGGTTCCACTGCTGTGCTTGCCCTTGTGGTTGCGTAACTGGTGGCCAAGCTTGGGGCTGTCCACCGTAACCAGCTGTATAAGGGGGCTGTGCACTTGGATAAGAACCCATCAAAGACTGGGCAGGTGAAGGGGCACCTGAGTAAGATTTGGCCAATTTTGCCCTCTCTGAAGCTAGAAAATCATCTGCATGACGCTTTTTAAGCTCTGACATGCTCCTATGAGGTAAAAAAAATTTGGCATGCCGATCTTCAGCCTTCTTGATAGACTGTGCATCTCCGAAGAGACCCAAGAACTGCAAATCATTTCAAGCATGAGACTTCAAATCATATTGTTTTCTTTAAAAAAATTACGCAATCGTGGATTTCCAATGCTAGAAACATCTCCCTCTCCCCTCTAACTCTCCTCATTTCACAGATTATAAAAAATTAAATTCCCATAATTATTCAACTTCAGACAGATAAACAAATGCAAATATCACAATGATAATAGCACTGCATTCTCAAGGAAAGCAATTTTCAGATGAACCAAGTATACTACAGCTTAATCTAGATCCCAAAATTGATTACCTCGATAAAAATGCAAGATAGCTCTTCCTTCTCAGCAGCATTTGCAGTATTGAGGCTATCTGAGTTGGGCAGAATGAACTTATGAACCAATGACTCCAAATATTCAATTTTCCTTGGTGGAGACTGAATTGACTCGAAATGTATCAAAGCCTAAATGATAATGAAAAGCAAAATATATTAGCTACAGAAAGGATTTGTATAAATAAAACCAAAAAGTTGACATCCCACGAGCTCTAAGTAATACACGTGTGCAAATGCATGCGTGAGAGAGAGAGAGAGAGAGAGAGAGAGAGAGAGAACCTCAAGAAGCGGTTTCGACAGTTGGACATGGTCAAGCGATTGAACAAGAATCTCCCGAGCTTTCTCCGCATTCCCAGAAACCTAACAAGTAACAACAAATCCAAGAGTAATATAATGAATATCTAGTTAAAAGGAATTGATAATCTTTGTAAACAGGCTAATAGACATATCATAGTTCAAGAATGATTATGACAATATGTTTCTTATTAAATAAAATAAATTATAGTCAGTTATCAGTAGTTATTCATATACTAAAAGCATATGTAATAGAAAAGGAAAAGACATAACCCGAGGAATTTTTCAAACCCATCTACTCTGTTGTAGATAGCTATGCACATACTACTCACTATTGGATGTGTTATCCCAATGAACTTAGTTTTCCAGGAAAATAATGCAAGAATAAATCTTTTAAAATGGAAAATGTGACTAGATAAAATGGTGATAACAGTCTGCTGAAGTAAAGCTTATAGTTTACAAAAAATAGAATTCTGTTTAATAATAAATCATGATTTATTGTAATAAAGAGTACAAGTATAAAATAGACTCAATAACCCCTACTAATGTAATTGTCCACATTCAAAGAACAAAATGTGCTGCTGATGGAATAGGACTTGAAAGTGTAAAAGAAATATCAACAAAAATAAATTATATAATCAAATTACAGTCGCTCTAGTCTTGGCCACACTTTGATGCTACAATATAAATGGGACATGTAAGAACCAAACAAATATCCAAATCTAACATGGTCATATTAATAACCATTGGCCAGACAATTCACCAATGCCAAAATAACCTTAAAATAATTACTAAGTAAATAAAGCTTTGGATCAAACTGTTCTCAAATTCTCAATAACTCCTTCAAATCAATATGGTCAAAAGAAGTCAATGACTAATTATAAAATCACATAGACCATAGGCTAGGCAACAATTTCACAAAATATATTTTTTCTTTTGAGAAACAATATACACATACACACACACAAAATTGGTAATGCTAGCAAATAAGTAAACCAACCTACCAAATAAAAAAATCGAGAGTACTGAGCATATAACATTGGTAATGTTTGTGAATGCTCTTTTCCTCTTTCAATGGCAATGGCCTGCTCGTATAAAGTAAAAGCATCATCTAGCTTCCCCTGTAACATTAAGAGAAACAACCCAGTTATATGATGCAATATCTTTATTGAAACCTAAAATCAACAACTTGCTTACAAAATCATACCAGCCGGCGTTCCATGTTTGCGTGCTTAATAATTGCTTCAAGAAGACCGGGAGAAATTTCAGTATGTACAAGTTGATAAGCAGCGTGAGCACCTTCAATATCCCCATTCTGCTCTTTGAATCGAGCAGCAAATAGGTGAATCTCTGGTAGTCTCTGTTCAAATTTTGGTGAAAAAAAAAAAACTCTAGTAAGTAAATTGCAAAAGAAAACAATGAGGTTACTGTTAGTCTGTTACATATAATATCTTAATATCAACATTCAAATCTCTTATGCGAGATTGCTCTTCATTATGTTTCCATTTTCAATGATATCAATCATTTAAAAAAGGCTCTCAAAAAAGGAGGCTGGCTCATTTTGATTCATGCAGTCCTTGCTTCACTTCATATGCTTCCTTTCTGTGTACAAGATCCCGAATAAGGTGTCACTACACATTGAAAAACTAACGAGAGATATTCTTTGGGAGAACTTTGAAGATAGCAAGGAGATTAATCTTAAAAAGTGGGATGTGGTGTCCAATTCCAATGATAAAGTGGGACTTGGCATTGGCAATGTAGAGAAGAAGAATAAAGTTCTTTTATGCAAATGTCTTTGGAAATTTCCATTAGAAAGAAATTCCCTATGGCATGCTGTCATTAGGAGTAAAAATGGAGCTCATTGTAAGGGTTTGGATCCTATTATGTTGAGCAATGGACCATTAGGAGCCCATGGAAAGCTATAAGCTATCTCGAGAGTACCCTTTTTTCTAAGAACAAATCTCTTTAGACGTTAGGAATGAGGAGTTGGTTTGTTTTTGAGAAGACAATTGGTGCGGGGAGGCATCATTTAGAGATCTTTATCCTAGACTTCTATAGATTAGCTTTGGTTCATAATGTATCTATAAATCTAGAATGGTTCCAACTCAAATAACTTCAGATTGGAGTTGGGACTTTAATTTTAAGTAACATTTAAATGATAGAGAATACCAAGATCTTATATCTATGTTGCCTGCCCTTGAAAATATCTACTTCAATCAACCGATCAACTCCGAGAAGATAGAAGGAATTGGAGACTAGATTCTTCAGGATCATATACATGTAAATCCTACTTCAAGTGGCTAGTTAATGATCCCTCTCAAAGTAATTTACGTGCCTCCTTAAATTCATTTTTGTTCTTGGGTTGTGGCTATGGAGAAGCCGGGAAGGTTAATACAAGGGAGATTATTTGAAGGAGGATCCCACACATGAGCCTCTCTCCCTTTTGCATTATGTGCAAGGACAGTGAGGAAAGCATAGATCATCTTTTCCTTCACTATGATGTTGCCTCTAATCTTTGGAGCAAAGAAACAATAGAATTTTTGAAAGAGAACAATTCACTCTAACAGCATATGACACTTCCAAAAGCTGGATGTTTGTATGGGGCTCTTTTGTTTCATCCCTTCTTTTGCAATAAAATTTTGTTTCCTAAAAAAAGAAAGAAAAAAAAAAAAAAAAAAAGACAACTCCAAGATGTAATGTCTAAAGAACGTTTCCCGCCCAAAATGTTATAAATGCAGTTCTTATTGTCTGCAGACATCGATTGCAAATTACTTACCAACAAACAAATAAAAAGAGTAGAATATCATAACAAAAATGCTCAATTCATAACTAACTCAGAGTCGAATCACCCAAAGTAATCCAGTAATGTTTTTTGAGAAATACCCACAGATGCATATACCATACCTTAACAAAGCATTGGGTTGCACGAGCAAGTGCATTATCTGCAAGGTCCATACTTCCACTTGCTTCCATGGATAATACATAGCGTATCCAGTACTCTGGATAATTTGCACATGCTATTAAACATCTTTCATACAACTTGACCACCTGATTTGCAAAAATTAAACCGCATAGATTAAAAATTATTCTAATCCACCAAAATAAGAACCAAAGAAGTTATACAAAGCATAAAAGAGATTTGCATAAGAAATACTCCATTAGTGGAATAGAGAGGCCCCTCAAATACGAGAGGAGGGACCCTCCTTGCCTGACAGACAGATGATTAGGAAGACAAGAACACACCTGCATGCATAACATGGGAACTTTAAAAAGAATAAAATTTACTATACAACAGATCACGAACCTAAACTGTCCACTAACAAATGAGGGTTTGAAGTACTTAGCCTTAAAGTAACCAAATTGAAGGCCCATGCTTTAGTCTCAGTTCAATTTCCCGTTTAAAAAAGTTGCTTCACCCAACGATTTAGCCAATAAAGCATATGATGCGGCAGATATTACTTAACTGTAAGTCAGGTTATAATCAAGAGGACAACTAAAAACTACAAACCACAAAACTAAAGGACAGACGGCAAACAAACCCAGATACCTTGTTGAAATCTCCTTCTCTTTCTATAAAATCAAGATAGTTATGCCAATTTTCAAGCTCAGCAACACTTAGTGGCTTGACATGAAAATAGGGCCTTCCGATAGCTGTTTCAAAACCAATGATCTTAGAATCGAACTCTTTAGCTTTCTTATACATCTCCTCTCTAATGGCGATATACTTCTCCAACTCCTCAGCTTCTGTTGAGCCAGCACTTTCAGGTTTGGGAGAATTTTCAGCAGCATCCTGAACCTCATCCTCATTTACTTTTACTTCACCACTAGCCTCAGGTTGTGATCCTGCAGTGGCAGCAGCTTCCTCAGCAGACCTTAATTCAGACAAAGGTCGACTTCCAGCAAACTCTTTAAAACTGTAAGACCAATCACACAACTGATTTCAGATAGAAGTACAAGACAACTAAACAAAACAGCACTTCATAAATTAAAGATAATAAAATTCATATGCGGTCCAAACTTAAAATAATCAACTCGTGTCATAACAAGAAATTACCTGCTCAAATATCGATCTAACTGTTGAATCGGATTCTCTAGCATCCTAGTGTAAATCATGGCAACATGGCCCCACTCCTGCTGCATGTATTCATATTCAATGTATTTCTGCCACAACGGGTAAGACAAGTAATCTGTTCCAACATAAGCCAATGCTCGTTCAAAAAGCCTGAAGCACAATCAGAATGAAAAATATGGTTAAGACATAAGCAGAAACATTGACTAAGACACTCAGTTGATGCAAACACATCCGCAAATGGAGACAGCAGCACTAATCTTGAAGGAGAACAATTCACTCTAACAGCATATGACACTTCCAAACGCTGCATTTACCTTCCTGATAAAAACCATACTATGTCCGAATGGAGCAGTGAAAGAGGCCATCTTAGCCTTAACTGGACGAGATCTTCCCAGCAGCATTTTGCAAAATGATGCACCTCAGTGTCACATTTGAAGACAAACAGAATTTGTAATAACTACTCAACTATGACACAGACCTCCGGAAAATAAGAGAGAAGGGGCATTAAGAGGCCAAAAACGTTTTAAAGCATTGATAACTAGATGACCATGACACAGACCTCAAATTCAAGAGTTTTCACATAAAAATAAATAACTTATAAAGTGCATCCCCATCAAACCTCTCCGCCAGAGTAATTGCTGTAGCAGGCATACTGAAATAATGTTAGAAGAAACAAAAAGAGATCACCAGATCCTTGTGACTGAAAAAATGATGTAGTCAACATCTCCCAATGCAGACCAACAATAACAATTGGATAAATGAACAACTCTTACCTTCGAATGGTATCTGGATCTCCATATGTGTTTATGGCAAATATGCAGTAATGCAACCAAATGTCTACCGAATATGTCACCCCTTGAACTGCTCTTTCATAAACCTCCACAACTTTGTCCATGGAACCCACACGCACCTCATGATCAGCATACTTCTTCCAATAACCATAACACAAAGGAAATTCAGCTAAAAACGCATCATAAACTCTTCGTATTTTCACAATATTGTCCTGCAGAAGAGGCATTAGTTTAAATATTAGTTCAATAGGAAGCATCCATTTAAGTTGCATCAAAGGCACATAAAATCAATAATAACACCACCTAAAGGAGAAATTTCAGAAAAAGTAACTCTACCCTCTGTTTTTTTATTTATTTATTTATTTTTTTAACTCAATTCTCTAATTCAGTAGTATATCTTTGGAAGATTGATGGACCTCATTGTTCAATCTTTTAATACAAAACATGTTATCTTTCAGATATGATGGACCCTAGTACAGACATTCTAAGGAAGTTGAAATTTAATTTTCGGCCTTATAGACTGATCTCATACTGTGTTATGAGAGTAGGTGCTAGGAGCCTAGGCCCATTGCAAATTGATATTATAAATCCCTCCCAACTCCAAAATAAAATACAAAAAACAAAAAACGAAAGAGAGAGAGAGAGAGAGAGAGAGAGAGAGAGAGAGAGAGAGATAAATACTTGGGCAGAAGCACATAAAAAGCATTCTGATTTTCAAAAGCTGTTTTTATTTGCACAACTGACATTCAATGTGTATTAGTGTTGAAAGTATAACTCAAATAAACGGCTGTAAACACAAATCAATGTGTATTGGTGTTGAAAGTATAACTCAAATAAACGGTTGTAAACACAAATAACTAACCAAATACCAAATTAACTGTTTTGGAGGTTAGCTATTTGACACACGCAACAGAAACCAAAAAACAGTACTCATTGACTCACATATTGACTAAGAAAATTAACATGTAAATTTGTGTTGTCGTATAGAAACCATACATGTAACCAGAGTCAATTTCTCTGGTTATAAATAAAAAAACAAAACTTAAAATAAACATGATCAACAATATTGATCATTCATCTGTCTATCCAGAAACAGCATACCTCAGCCAGCTTCTCTGTCTCTTCAAGCAGGGCAGTCCATGAATTGAAGTCTGAAGAATTAGCCTTCACAATGCTCCATAATCGATCTTCTTCACCAGACATAGCTGGCACTACATATAAAGAGAGACAATGAACAAATGTAAGCTCATATTTATGAACCAATAAGATAAAAATCTAATCTACAGACTGTCGTTGCATTCCAGTTTCTACTAACAGTAAAATATAAAAGTTTCCAATAAAAAAATTTAGTCATAGTACAAGTAACCACAATATCATCAGCATACTTATGATATTCTAGATTGTTTTTATAACCAAAGACCCCTAGCGTTTCTTTTTCCAATAAGTGATGATCGTGATGTAAAACATCCTAAAGAGCTATGCACATATGTGAGGCCTAGGGATGAATTCATTTTAATTAAGCATTTTATTTCTCCACTTTTGGGTATAAGTGTTTTATTATGTTTCCCTTGTTCGGGATAGATTTTATAGTTTAGGAAGGTAGATTATTACCCTCTTTAGTTTAATTTTTATTTCTTTTCCATCCTTGAGAGATATCTTTATAAATTGAGGAGGTAGATTGTTACCTCCTTTAGTTTGATTTTTGAATCCTTGGTATTCTTCTCTGTCAACCACAGATAGGCATAAGTTTTATTGATTGGCACACTTAAGTTTCTCCCAAATTTTGTTATAGATTTTTCTCCCAATTCTCCTCAAATTCTCTTACCTTTCTTCCTTTTATGAGTTCTCTATGGACTCTACCATTAAGATACAAAGTAGAGTAGTACTAGATCCTACAACCTTCATAGCCAAAAAAATCTATAGGATATACATCTTCTATAGCCATTTTTCAATTTTGGGAAAAGGAGTCATTAACCCATCTCCCCAGACTTCCCTTCTAAGTTAACACCTCAAAAGTTGTAAAAGAGGTGTGTGTATATATATATATATATATAAATCAAACCAAAATCGAAAAATGGCTATAGAAGATGTCATCAAAAACTCCACAATATAATGTACATATCACAAGCATGCAAGATAATACATACCAGAACCGTCCACATACTCCTGCCCAGTAGCAGCTCCGCTTACAACACCCAAAGAATTTCCATTTTCGGCTGACATGACATTTCCTGCTTCGCTAGCAACATTTCCATTCACAGAACCATAACCAGCAGCTTGAGATGATCCCACAGCTAAATTCTCCGCACCAGTAACATCATCATTACCATCAGTGGCCCCAACAGCTGGAGCCTCTTGCGTAACAGAATTAGGATCCATAGTATAAGTTGCATCTGCTGGAGGAAAACCACTGGCAACATTTGCGTTAGGGTCAGCATATCCTGCAGATGTGTAGTCCATGACGCTAGATGTTTCGGCAACAACTGTTTCACTGTCTCCCATACTTGACCACGCCAACAGTACAAGCTGCGAGTACACAAACATTATTCTTATCAAAACTCAACGAATATCCTTCAAAACTCCCCCAGTCAATGTTATTACTTCAATTGCTCATGTAATGATTTCAAGACGATACTTAACATAAATTATAAACAAATCCATATTCAAAAACAACACTAAATTAATAATTTAGCATTATTTGGATAGTAATTGTTGCCAATAAGTCGTTTCGTATAGACTACAGTATCAAACAGAGATATAATTATCAACAGATTGTCATATGAAAAAAAGAAGTTATTAAATAGGCATTAAGCAGACAAAACAAACAACAAACCCTAATCCAAGGTTAGGCACACTAAACAGTAAATACTGATAAGAAAAGAAGAGCAATAGCTGCGGACTTACAAGAAGCTAATCTGGAGAATTCTGAATTGCAGGTTTTCAATTTTTCTATTTGGCACGCAAGAGAAGATGAGAGAGAGACGGAGAGTAGGGCATCTAAACCGTACCAGGATTTTATACTGTGAATTTATCGGTGTGGTGCTTTTGTACTGTGAAATTTAAATAATTCTTCTAAACAATAAATAATAAATATTTGTTTGAAATTTCGTTGATATTATTTGTTCACACCCGTTTTTTTTTTTTTTTTAACATATATTTTCTCACATTAATGTATAATATTTTAGAGAAATAAATATTATTATATTTGCCTTTCTTAATCCACAAATATATATATAAAGTTTAAAATATTTAAATTCAATGAATTAAAACTGTAAAGATTAAACAAGGAAAAATTCATTTCTAACCATTAAAAATATTAGGTAATTGTTTGTAATATTGTTTTAAACGTTAACCGTTTATAACCTAGATTTTGTACTATGACTGTAATGCCTCTATATAAAAAGAAAAAGTAAAAGAAAAAAAAAATTCACTCTATTGTTTGACAAAAACAAGAAGAGAGACTGAGCTCTCAAACGACCACCATCGTCGATAAGGAGAGACCGTCGCAAAGGGGAGAGAAGACCGTGCACACGGTAGAGACGATGCTAGAGAGGGAACCTCCGTCAATAGGAGTTCGTCGAAGTCCATTTTTGCCGAAGAACTTTGATTTCATAGTTATAAAAAACTGAGATTTGGTTGTTTGATTTTGGTCGTTTGATTTTGGTCATGATTTCATTTTTTTTTTTTTTTAATGTGATTTGATGTTAGAATGTTGGTTAGGGATAACAATCGGTGAAATGTAGTTATAAGTTGTTGTTTGGGTTGGTTGAATTGATTTGGGGATGATTTTAGAGATTATAAATTGATGAAATGTAAAATGAGTTGTTCATATGAAAGAAAATTTGAAGGAAAAAAAAACAAGAAACCTAGGTATTAAACTTAAAAACATGAAACCTTGGTAGTAAATGTTGAAATCGTGAAAACTGGTTTGAAAATGTGAAACCTTTAGGGAAGAAAAAACATTTTATGGTTTCACATTTTCTAAGAAAAGTATAAGGTTCCACTTGTTATGAGCTAAGAAACATTTTTCTGGGAAAAAATATAAAGCTTCACGTTTTTTGTCAGGGTTTCAAGTTTTTGTTTTGTGGAATCTTCTGGAAATTTCAAAATCTTAGAAAAATCGACGAATCTTATCAAATACAACCCAAACTATTGCAATACCACAAAACTCATGTTATATAAACTAAAAGGAACAATACTAATAGGAAAACCTAATAGATTTTACACACCTTAACCATTTCGAGAGCCAATTCAATTAGTTTTTCCCCAAAAACTTCCTCAAACAACTTTCCTTAAATCTTCAATTCAAAGTTGAAATCAAGTTTAATTGAAGATCTGAGTTTTCAAATCATTTTTTTTTTTTTAATGAAGGTCGGTTTCAAATCTTTGTTGAAGTTAAATAATGGAAGAAGGAGAGAAAGAAGGAAAGAAGAGAAGAAGAGAAGAAGAGAACTATCATGAAAAAGAAGAAGAAGAACTAGGGAAGAAAATTTTAAAAAAATTACAAATTTAAGTGGCTAGGGGTATTTGTAGAATTTTGCAATAGATTGAAAGAAATTATTGCAAAATGGTTATAAATAGTTAAAATTTGAAATAATGTTAAAAACAATTTTTGCATGGCTATATTTATCAATTTTCAAATGACCTAATCTAAATAAAAGAAATGAGGAATTGCACAAACATCCTTTGGCGTTTGATAAAATTATACCGATATGATAGTTTTGGATGTATACACACAAACTTCCCCCAACATTTGAAAAATGTTACACAAACATTCCATTCCATGCAAAAAATTACAAATTTAAGTGGCTAGGGGTATTTGTAGAATTTTGCAATAGATTGAAAGAAATTATTGCAAAATGGTTATAAACAGTTAAAATTTGAAATAATGTTAAAAACAATTTTTGCATGGCTATATTTATCAATTTTCAAATGACCTAATCTAAATAAAAGAAATGAGGAATTGCACAAACATCCTTTGGCGTTTGATAAAATTATACCGATATGATAGTTTTGGATGTATACACATAAACTTCCCCCAACATTTGAAAAATGTTACACAAACATTCCATACCATTAGATGAGATTTGTTAACTCTTAACAACTGTGGGCAATTCAGTCTTTTTGACCAAATAAAAAAAATTCATTTTTTATAAATGATATAAAAAAACTAATAAAAAAAAACTGAAGAGAAATCTACATCTTTGCATCTCATCAAAGATGAAAATCTTCTCCATCTTCAATGAGATGGATTGCTTATCTTTAACGAGATGGAGCAAATCTCTTCATCTCGTCGAAGATGGAGTACTACAACTTCATCTATAACGAGATGGAGCACCGCCACTCCATCTCGTCGGGGATATAGATCTACTCTCTCCTCTCTTTTATTTTCATGTTTGTTATATCAATCCTCTGTTTTCTGGCATTTGTGTTGTTGTTTTTTGCTTTTAATTGTGGTTATTTATTTATTTATTTTTTTAAAGAAAAATAAATGATAAATGTTACTATGATGATTTATATCCAAAATGGTAGTGTTTGAGTTTCAGCTAGAGGTGGCCATGGTTTCGGTTAAACCGACGGTTTTGCCCGCGGTTTAACCGAAACCGTACTTCCAAAAACCGCCCCAAAACCGAAACCGAAACCGAAACCGGTCGGAAACCGGTTGAACCGGTTACGGTTTCGGTTTGGGTACTTCCAAAAACCGCCAAAAACCGACGGTTAAACCGGCGGTTTTAACCGCGGTTAAACCGCCGGTTTTTTTATAAAAAAATAAATTAAAAAAAATCGACTAATCAGAAGCTGACACGTGGCATTTTTTTTGAATTTTTTTTTGAAAAACCGAAACCGAAACCGAACCGAAACCGAACCCAAAACCGTCGGTTTTTAAACCGAAACCGTAAAACCGTCGGTTAGAAACCGTGTAAAACCGCCGGTTACGGTGGCTACGGAACCGAAACCGCCGGTTTCAAACCGAAACCGAACCGAAACCGAACCGTGGCCACCTCTAGTTTCAGCTTATCAAACATGGAGATCTGTACGAATTATATAATGATCTTCGTGTGCAGAACCATTTTTTAATTGTAAGAAGTTGGTGATTTGATATGGATGGAAGAAGGAATTCCTTTTGAATATGACTTGTTTCAATTAAGAAAATTATAGGATTTTGCTATAATTTTGAGGGATATATTGAGATTTAAATAATTTGGAAATTTTTATTCAAAATTTGCACCAGGATTTAATAATAATCGACTGTTTTAATTAAATGGAAAATGGAAACTTCTTGGATCAATCTCTATATGAATAATCAATCATTTTAGTACTTAAACATTGCAAATTGAAGTGTCCTGTTTTGCCGGAAGGTTTTGATCATCATTCATGAGACAATTGATCTATTGTGTGGCATATGATTGAACAAATTCGGCCTAGTCTGGATTTATTTGGGAGAAAGATGATAGATGATGGAGATGATGAGATAAATTGAAAATTTGTTTTCCAAATTTCACTTGATAAAGATGAATTTTTATAAAAAAAATTTTGAAGTTGATTTTTTTTTTAATAGGTTTCAAATTTAAAATACATTCATGTTTTTTAAAAGATTTTTTAAAAATGTTTTTATTTATTTATTTATCTTATTTTTTAATTTAAAATAAAAATAAAAGATATTTTAGATTTTTTTACACCTTTGATCATTGACTAACGAGTCCTAACTAACGATAGGGGATGTATATGCAATATTTTTCAAATGTTAAGGGAAGTTTTGTAAGTATATGTCTAGAACTTTCATATTTATGATATTTTATCAAACCATGGGGATGTTTGTGCAATTCCCCCTAAAAGATTTGAATAGTTCTTAGTCCATTTTCTTGTGGGACTGGTGAGTCAGGATCCATAAATATCAGTAGGTAGCTAGTAGCAGCAGGTGTCAACAAACCCGAATCGTTTGCCGGACTCTTCGTTTATCGTCGTCTCTCAGCCCCAAAAAAGCGGAATCTCCTTTCCAGAGAGACCAATGACCAGGGCAGCTTGATCACCAGATTCTCCAACTCTGCGATCGTCGAAGCCCCAGCAAGCTAGCCTCCTCGGAGCCCCGCCCGTTAACCTGGAGGTAGAACAATTCATTTACCGAATATAGTAGAGAGTAACTTGATTCACTCAATTGACGTAGGGTTTTCTGTGAGCTACAATGGTAGACTTATATTTGTATTTTAAAGATTTTTTTTTTTTTTGCTGACCAACATCTTATAATGGCAATGTTAACTATCTTATATATATAAAAGAGGCTAAATTTTTCAAAAAAGTATATTTTCGGTTTGGATTCTCGGTTTGCTTCAATCCGGTCCATTTTCGGCGTGGTTGGGATGCTCAAGCTTGTGGAAGGTAAGCAAAAAATTGAACTTCATGCGTTGTCGAACTCTGAGTTGTTGATTTTGATTCTTTTGGCGAGTACTGAAAAGGACTACTGTGATGTAATTAAAAAAAGCAAAAGTTCTTTGAATTTGTGGTTATCTTATTTGATTGTGTGGTTTTGTAGTTTGAGATTGTGTTTGATGTGTTATTGTTCTATTTTGATTGTGTGTGTTTTTAAGGTCGTATTAAGGATTCTCTCAAAGTTCTTGAAGACGATATTCAACATGCCAATACTCTGTAAAAAAAAATTTGGACTCTATTGTTGCCTTTTTTGGCCTGTTTTGTGTCTGCAAAAAAAAAAAAGTTTAATCTTTGAGGTTTTATGTTTGATTTCTTTTTTTAAAATAATTGGTGCTTAGTTTCATTGTTATTAAGATTGTCAAATTCTATTTTTTTTTTCCTTGGATTACGAATCTAATTTCAATTTGACTTTCATTTTTAGTGAAGCCACCTAAATTACTCAAAGACTCTGGGTTTGAAAGGGAAAAGAAACAGAAGCAACCCGAGAATCAATTTGACTTTCCTTTTTATCTGTTAGATTTGAAGAGAGTTCTTGTTTATTCTTCTTCTGCGTTTTGTTTAGATTTTGGTATTCTATACTGATTTACAAATTCAATCGTTTTACTTACAAATATTCAAGACAATAAGACATCACATAAAATAGAAAAGAAACAAAAGCAAACCGAGAATCCAAACATAGGTGTTGAAATCGTGAATTACTGGGATTGTGTTTATGAGTTTCATTGAATTACTTTTTGCAAGTTAGTGTTGATAATGCATGAATGCCAACCATTTGTTTGATCATTTTATTTTTTAATTTTTTGAGGGGAAGAACTGAAGAAAGGTGAATTGTACGTATAACAGTCTAATTGATGATTTATTAGTTAATATTGATCGGTTTGTGTTTTTGTGTGTGTGTGTTCTATAAATGGAATAGCTGGAATTTCTTTGTCTGCAATATCAATGAAACAGTCATCAAAGAAACTGGTATGGATTATTAATATTTTTCTCTTGGTTTGGTTCATTTGCTTTGCTATGTACTGGTATTGATTGATTGTGCTAAATAATAGTCGTGTATGTATTGACTTGTATTTTATTTATTATTGATTTTTCCATTCGAAATCGCTAGAATATTGGAGTGTGTAAAAAGTAAATCCACTTATTTATAATAATTATTATTATTATTGAAAGGAAAAGTCTGTATACGAAGAGTTGGCCAAGTCTTTTGTTTGCTTTTGTTGTTACTGTATGTGTTCTGCTAAGCTTATCCGTGTTTATTACCCATAAGAAGAGAAATGAAGTCAAGAACTCCGTGGCATGGTCTAAATTGCCTATGGATGCACGGGAAGTTGATTCAAACCATGGCAGTCAACAAATATCAGGTAAGCTGTGAACTTAATATTACATGTCGGTCTGGCAATATGAGTGATTGTAATTAGTAATTTATACTTGAAGAGTATAATTTGCTTGGAATATGAGTGATTGTCATTCTGTTTATATGTACGTAGGTTGTCTTGATGGAATATTTTGTAATTCTCAAGTGTTTTTCTGCATTATGTAATTTGAATTGCTATTTATGTAATACAAAATTTGTAAAGGAGTAAAGCTTCATTTAAAATGACTGTCTATGTATGCTACTTTACATCATCTGCTGATGTGTACTAAATGATGATTTTTTTTCAAAATGAGATGAGGTTGGTTTGGTCTTCCTTTAAGAAAAATCGCTTTAGTGACGCAGTTCAGTTGGCGAGAAAGGCCTTCCTACGTCTACGAGCGATCGAAAAAGGGGCCGAAGGCCATGGAATCATAAGTCGATTTGTTTCTCGATTTTCGATTTCCGTGAAGATCGATTGCCAGATTTTACGGTTTGGATTCGCCTCTCATTTCAGGATTTGCTTTAAAGTTGGAAGCCTTGCCGTCGGCTCTTTCTCGAATATCTCCGTGAGAGCTACATCCACTCCCCTATCGACGTCTTTGGGATCGTGGATTGCATGCCACAATTCGAAATGACTTGGCGTGCCTTGGCGATAAGAGTCCTCCCCCTTTCTAAAAAAAATCCCAAATTTATTTAATATTTCAAAAACGAAAATTTCTATAGTTTAGGACGATCTATTTTGCTTTTTTGAATTATATAATGTTATATAACTATGTAACGATATACAATCAATTGGTGTATAGCTTTAGAATTTGGTTAAAATCAGTTTCTACCGAAGAGTTCGGACTAGAGTCGAGGCCATATATATATATATATATATCGTATTTACATTCCAATATTACAAATCTGGCATGTGCATTGCATGTGCTTTTCCTACTAGTGATCTAGAAATATGGTGCAAAGTCTTGTGAGTGCATATATATTTGTATATATATTCTTAGTCCCATCTTGGCCATACAAACCCAAGTGTGGGTAGTCCTATCCCAGTTCTGGGAGTATCTCTCTCTCCAATTATAAGAGTAACTGTATAACATTTGTATCCTCTCCCCGATAGTGGGAGTAGTATTCCAGATTGTGCTTGTAGAGTCTAATCTCGTTAATCTCGGTAGTAGTTATATTTATTAAAATATATAAATATATATATATATATATATATATATATATATATAGAAATATGGTGCAAAGACCTTTTGTGGTTAATTGCAATGTTAATTATGATCTAGAAATATAGTTTGATCAAGTGTCTCTAGAAGAGGCTGAAAAAATTGGTCTGCCCTTGTCTCTAGTTTATATGATAGGAGGTCGGCGATCAAATCACTAAAAGATATTCTCAGACTAGTGCACAAACCTCCCTCTTCTTTTTTCTTTTTACTCTACTCTCAATTTGATTGATAATTCACAAATAAATGAATAAGAAATCACAAATCTAATTACATTAGAGAAATCCTAAATCGATTAGGAATAGGTTTAAGGTAATAAAATTTTCTAATTTAGATCATTTGAGGACAAATTCTCTTTGTCCTAATCGGAGACAAATTCCAACTAATGTCTCTTTGTTAGGGACATTTGAGACCTCCAAATTTTCATCTGGTCAACCATTAATAACTAAAGGTAGTGAACGGAAAGTAAAGATTGCATATGCATACAGTTTCACCAAAAGTGAAGGCATGAGTACAATTAATCCTAAATAAAATAAGAGAGCTTATTAGATTCTTAAAAGGAAAATAATTAATTAGAGAATAAGATTAGAATATGGACCAATATTGATTAATTGTCAAATGAATATTAATATTCTTTTACTCGAACCATGGGCCTACTCCCACCATTATATAAATAAAATGATTCCAGATGTAAGAGTATAAAGAAGCCCATCATCTCCCATCCAGCAAAGGTCTCGGCCCAATACGAAGTTCGGGTTGAAATACGAGGTTTAAGCTAGGCCCAAGAACGTGGCGATCCGAGAAGCTCCATTTGACGGATAGATCCCACCATGGAAGGCATCTCGGGAAAACCATGCAATGAGGTGAATGAACCAAGAACAGAAGTCAGTCCTTGAATGTTAACCACACTCAACCTATCAAGTGGACTTTCGTATCACTCAACCAATGGTGTGACAACATTGAGATGAATACTAGGGATGGGAATTTCCCCCATTGGCCCCCACCTACCCCCAAATGGGGTTTTAGGGTGGGGATGGGGGCAAATTTTGCCCCCAAAACCTAAATGGGGGTAGGGGGTGGGGGAACCGCCGATGAGTTAAAATCCTCTCATCTTCTTGTTTTTTCCTTCTTCTTTTTTAAGTAAGTGAAACACTTGCTTGCAGGATAGAGAAAAAAAACAAAAACAAATATTGACCATGTAATTTCTTTTAGGACTAAGTGTCACTATATAAAGAAAAAAATAAGACGGAGATGAATGAGGATCCTTACTCCTAAATTATACAGCTGGATATAAAACAAACAATTACCAACTTTGCTGAAGAGATGATAATTAAGTAGTAAAAGTTTATTGAGATTATTATTTGCCGGCTTACATAAATTTTCTTTCCTCTCAAACAAGTTGGATACAAATCAAGTTTTATTTAATAGTACATAATAATTTGGTGGTCTAATGATCAATTAAAATTAATGGGGTATTTAGGCTGCTTGTTTGGTGTAAAAAGCCCCCAAAATTTCTCATAATCAGGTGTTTTCTTGTCCTCATCAAACATGGCAAACACATATGTTTCAATAGGATTCCCAGGCTTCTTTGGAGTCCCTGACCCTCCCTTCACATGCTCAACCATTTTGGTGTTGTATGTCCTTGCATTGTCCATACTGGTTGCCTTACCACCATCTGAGGGCCAGCCGCTCTCCGACACCACTATCTCCAGAGAACCCCCACCGGATTTCTCCAGTGCTGCGTATACAGTATCCAAACTAGCATCAAACAGGTTACGGTAACTCAACCCGTTTCCGCTGTCACTAACTACAGGCGCTGATGGCCTGAAAAGTGCATAATCAATGTTAATATCATTGCTTCCTGTGTAACTGAAATAAGGGTACAAGTTTACGAGCAACGGAGCATTGTTCTCTTTGAGGAAGCTGATGAGAGGGTCAAGAATCGGTCGATAGTCTTGCTTGAATATACCTTTCGATGGAGGGAAAGAATCATTAGGATCATCAGAAAGTGCACGAGTTTCAATGGCGGTGGAGACTTTGATGTAGCCTAAACCAGCGGAGTTAAGAGCAGTGAGTATGTTTCTCATGGCCGGAACAAGAAACTGAGCAAAATTATCTCCAGGCTTGACTTCATTTCCAACAGCTATGTATCGAAACTTGACTTCATTGGCGTAGTTTTTGACATTGTCTTGCACCCACGTGTTTGCTTCTCCTTGGTTGGAAGCAATCTTCTGAAAAAGATCATGATCATTTGGAACTCCAAGCATGACATTAATATTGGAGCCTCTCAGGGCTACCAGGGCCTCTCTATCAGGATCATAGAGTCTCATTGTTTTGATGTTGTACTGCTTGTACAGATCAATCACTTCTCTTCTTGATGGTAGGTTGCTCCCCCTCATTCCATAACAAACACCTACCTCAGCTTCTGCATATATATATATATATATATCAACAGTATCAATTAATAATAAGTGTATATATATAGATTGTTTCTTGATATAATTATCTTGTTAAAGTAGAGAATATTTCCAGATAAAGCTACAGTTTAATTTAATAGGTAAGAACCCATGACAATATAGTACTATAAAATCAATAATAACTAAAATTGAACATTAATTTGAGGTGGAGTCAGTATACACGTATCAATGAAGTTTTCAATGAAGTTATAGGTTCGACATGATATTTCTTGTTTTTGAAACTTGTTTTATGGGTACTAATTAAGTAGAAAACATGGCATAAAATTATAATTAGTTACAAAAATTTGTAGATGTAGGATACATATTAAGGAAATAAAAAAAAGGACCTGTTGTGTGTAGGGTAGCCATTAGCGTCCCAAGCAATAAGATGGTTGAGACCATAGAAGCTGAAAAAGATTTATTAGCCATATATGCTAGAAATCAAAGAAATTGATGATGAAAAGGAGAAGATTAAGGTGTTAAGAGAGAGTGCAAAAGCTTTCTTTTATAGAGTTGCAAGAGCTGTAAATTTCCAGGAAAAAAAAAATGAAGCAGGTCAGTCAATGATCGGGTTCAAAAATTTATTGTCACTATTTGGAGGGACTTTTGTGAGAATGTCACTGGTTTAGTAATGTAAGTTTAAAAGGCACCTATTTAGGTGACCAGACAAAAATACCCTCATTCTTGTCAGTTTGCGTCTGAAGAGAAAAAAGTTGAGAGAGAGAGAACAGTGGAAAGAGAGACCAAGAAATCCGGTACTAAATCTGACTGGAAACCTGCCGGCGGTGGCGATACAGTCTTGAAATCGACGAGAAGGTGATATGATTTTCTGACGCGTTTTTGTTGTTGAAACTTTTATTTGCGTTTGATGTTGGATGTTCGTTTGATTTGATTTGTTGTTGATTAGGTTTGTTTGATTAGGTTAGGGTTTAAATTTATGAAAAAATTCTGTTGAACACGATGAAGTTCTGGGTTTTCAAGCCTTTTCCGAGCTTTTCACATGTAATCCGAGCCTTTTCCGAGCTTTTCACATGTAATCCGAGCCTTTTCCGAGCTTTTTGATTAGGTTTCTGCTATCTGAATCTCCGAGCCTTTCACAGTGGCTCCGAGACTTTTAAAATAGGATCCGAGCCTTTTAAAACATTGTCCGAGACTTTTAAATAGTAATCCGAGCCTTTTAAGGAATATGAATAGGTTTCTAGAATTAGAATCTCCGAGCCTTTTCATATAGTTTCCGAGCCTTTTAATATATTGTCCGAGCCTTTTCATATAGTTTCCGAGCCTTTTCATATATTGTCCGAGCCTTTTCATATAGTTTCCGAGCCTTTTCATATAGTGTCCGAGCCTTTTCATATAGTTTCCGAGCCTTTTCATATAGTGTCCGAGCCTTTTCATATAGTGTCCGAGCCTTTTCATATAGTGTCCGAGCCTTTTCATATAGTTTCCGAGCCTTTTCATATATTGTCCGAGCCTTTTCATATAGTGTCCGAGCCTTTTCATATAGTTTCCGAGCCTTTCCATATAGTGTCCGAGCCTTTTCATATAGTGCCCGAGCCTTTTCATATAGTTTTCGAGCATTTTCATATAGTGTCCGAGACTTTTCATTTAGTGTCCGAAACCTTTCATTTTTATATTATTTATTTTATTTAACTAGATATATTTTTTTTATGTCAATATGCAGATGAGGAATCAACTAAAAGATTCGCTTAAAACTCCAGAGGAAGAAAGGTATTCGGGGAAAATAACTCGACATGACCATTTTGATGACCTTACAGATATCGACAACGCACTTAACAAGGTACCTGAACATCTTGCGATCGAAGAACGACGTCGGTATACTGAGTCGTGTTTTGGACACCTCCTTCGGATGGATCGTGGGATGAAGTTTTCAGCTGGCATTGTACATCGGTTGCTTATTCGCGAGTTGCATCACGATGGGCCTGAAGATGAGATGAGATTTTTGTTAGGAAGGCATTCGGTCCGGTTCTCAAAGGTTGAGTTTTGTCTAATCACCGGATTGAAGTTCGGAGAACTTCCTGACACGTCGACCTATGATATGGTAGAGAATGGCATACACCAGCGGTACTTTGAGGGTCGAGATGAGGTCGAGTATGCAGAGCTGAAAGCCGTTCTACGGATTGGTGTTTTTTCTGAGCAGTACGATGCGGTTAAGCTTTGCTTATTGTATATGCTTAACTGGATACTGATGGGGTTGGACGAGAGAGAGAAAGTTCCAGTATGGCAGTTTCGCCTAGTCGAGGACTTGGACGCTTTTGATGCGTTCCCGTGGGGTGCACA
This sequence comes from Acer negundo, assembly GCA_035582765.1. Classification (NCBI taxonomy): domain Eukaryota; kingdom Viridiplantae; phylum Streptophyta; class Magnoliopsida; order Sapindales; family Sapindaceae; genus Acer; species Acer negundo. The sequence goes on along the minus strand of CM069241.1, from coordinate 12,843,955 downwards.
CGTGTATAGGCGGTCTATATACGGTTTCAAGCATGCGTTGGATGGCCGACGTAGGCGGTTTGAACAACGCCAGCGACGAAAGGGCGTTGATGTACACACCACGGAGACATATAACATATATGGGCTAACGCACGCCCTGTTGGTGAGAATTTTGAATTTGTTATTTTTTTCATATGACTTATGTATTGTATTGGATTCTTATCGTTCTTAGCTGTTTTGTAGATATTTGCTTTCGAGGTTATCCCCGAGCTTGGCAACAGCGGATGTGGGAAGCGGAGGGAAATCGAGCTCTCCCCCCGAATTCTAAAATGGGAGTTGAGTACGCGACCGAGGGGGGAGAAGTTGAATAGCATTTTCCTTGAAAGTGTAAATATCTATATATATATATATATTTTTTTTTTTATGTTCATAACTATTAGTATGTATACAATTACAATGGTCTAACTGCAATTTCAGATGTTTGCGAGGGTAAATTGGTGCCGACGGCAACTGAGAGGGCTGAACGGTACTTCGAGGGCATTTCCCAGGGAGGCAGTTTGTATGATGCTGATCTCGGTGATATACCTGTTCCCGTCTCTGACCCCGAACGATATACAACTGCTGGAACCAGTGACACTGAGGGTCCGTCTTTCGAACCCAGTGATACAGAGGGTTCTGACTCGGACGGTCGTCATATTCGTCTCGCGAGGACTAGGCGGGTTCGATTCACGTTGCCTAGAGAGCCTCGAACTAGAGATGACTCTCGAACTGGAGATGACTCACGAGGAGGCGTTGGAGGGCAAACAGAGGTACGTATAATTCTTTTTACCGTATTATTTAATTTCAATCGAGTGAATGGTTTTAGTACTGACAATTTCGAAATCCTTTCAGGACCGTCGGTATACTGAAGTAATGGATGCGTTACGCGAGTTACAGGAGGAGGTGCGAAAGAGTAATGAGAAACGAGATCAACAGCATCAGGAGTTGCTAGATTTGATTCGAGGGCTTCAGGGTTCGACGTCGCACGCCCGTACTCGAGGTACACGGTTCGATGACCCACCCTTCGATGACCCACCCTTCGATGACCCAGACGGACACCGAGACTTCAGTCCCAGAGGGAGGACAGGTAGTCATCAGGGTGATCAGCAAGGGCCTGGTGTGACACCACGAGAGGAGGTTACTCGTGGTACTAGTGGTACTGATACAACACCTATGGAGATAGAGGAAGAACCTCAGCAGGTTTTACCAGAACAACCTGTTCATTCTCAAGAACTGGTACAGAGCACCTCCTTACAGCACACCCCTCCGGTCGATCCTCGTGCAGAGCACCCCTTCATTTATTCCACAGAGACAGAGATCCCCAGTCTCAGTGCACCCAAAGAGCTTACACCTGTAGGCGATCGACGGCGCGATCGACGGCGACATAGTTCCAATGTACAGCGCACCCCTACAGGCGATACAGGGGGACATAGTCCGTCAACACATCGCACCTCTGGAGGCAATACACGGGAACAGAGTTCCTCCTTACAGCTCAGCCATCCAGTGGATCACATCCTTTCTGTGGACCGGATTACCCCACCCCTTCAACGTCAGGATCGGGTTCGCAGGGCAGGTTGGCAGCAGCGGACCCCATACACTGACCCCTGTCGGCCGAAGAGGCCAAGGATTAGGCCACAACCAGCACATGTATGGGCGCCCCACGCATTGATAGATCCTGACCACCTTGCGGCGTACCAAGCCTATAAGAGGAACTCGACTGGGGAATTGTAAGTATAATCGCAGATATTACAAAAATTATTTTGTATTTTGAAACTGCTAAGTAAAATGACTTTCTTATATAACTTCTTCAAAAATTATGCAGGCGTGATGTGGATCTACTCGAGCCAGTTGGTGTCCCTTGGTTCCATCGATTTCAAACCAACACCATGGAGTTGGAGGATACGGTATGGTCCTTACCTGAACATTGTGTATAAGATGTTTCTGAAATAGTAGAATGCTAACAATACAAAATGTTGAAATTGTCAGCATATGGACGCGTACTTGCATATTCTGCGGAAGCGTCAGAGATATTACTCCACTGTCTACGGTCCGAGGATCAACATACAGGATTCACAGTTCTATGTAAGTGTTTAATTTGTACGGCTTTTGAACATCTATTTATGTGTTTCGTACATCTTTTATCTAACGTTTTATAAATTTTCTTTGTACAGTCATGGTTATTGAATGACTGGGAGAGATTGATGGGAAGTGGGGCCGACAAACCCCGCCGCAGTTGGTCTATGTTCAAGCATCAGTGGTCCGCTGAGGAACTTGCGGTGGTACGTGGATTGGTCCCGGTAGGAACCAAACCATGGAACGAAGTTGACGTGGTCAGTGTTTTATTTACATTGTTTGAATTTGAATTTTAAATACATTTCTCATTGATAACACTTTGTTGAAACACATACAGGTTTTGATTCCTTGCAACCTTGGACGTACGCATTGGGCACTAGCCAGCGTCGACCTCACAACAGGGAGTATTTACCTGATGGACCCGTTCAGACAGGAGGTACCATTTCGCCATAGGAAAATGCAGCTCGCTTGCTTACGATATTTTTTACCGTCGATGCTGCATGCGTTGGACTTTCACGGTCGCAGACGGAGGGGCGATATGACGTATACATTGCAGAATAAGCCCTTTCCACTCAACATTGTGTCTAGAGACCGTGTACCCCAACAGGATAGAGGGTATGACTGTTTAAAGATCTATTCTATCCTAATCGGTTTTAATAACATTCAATTCTAACGGTTGTTTTTGTGGTGACTTGCAGTGGTAACTGTGGTGCCCATACTTTGAGATTGATAGAGTACCTGGCAGCGAACAGGGATACGTTCGACTGGTCAGAAAACGAAATGGGCACCATCCGAGAGAAGATGGCTGTGGAGGTTTTTTGTAACTCAAAGGATTGGTCTTCCAGTTAGTGATTTAGTTGATGTACATAACATTTGAGTAATGAAATGAAATTATTTTTTAAAAAAATTTAGTTGTTTGCAATTAACACTTGAACACACATTTGATATATTGAAATCCATAAACAATACAATGAATTGTAGACACTATAACAAAAGATACAGTATGGCATTAAACGAACAACCAATAAATATATCATAATAGTTCAACATAAAAAAGCATAATAACCAACGGTCTCATTCCACGGTAGAGTCTTTCTCAGGGCACGTTTGTTTGTTGTGTCCAATTGAATGACAGATGCTGCACTTGCGACGGTATTCATCGGGAACACTTATGCTGGGACCTTCATTAACCATCGGTGGGTTGGAGCACCGCCTGCTATTATGTCCTGATTGTCCACATCTTCTACACGACTGTGTGGTTGTCCTCTCCGAAGACGAGGCATGTCGACCCTCCATCGGGCGACCTGATTGTCTCTTCGACTTTGGATTTAAAACCACCCGAGATGCGATGTCGGATGGCACTACCCATGAAGAAGGATGGCCAACAGGCATAATAGGAACCGAGTATGCATCAATAAGTGTCTCTCTCTTGTAATAGTCCGCACACAGAGATGTGTAATCCAAGTTTCGCTCCCTACAACAATGAAAACAATGAGATTCACGAACCCAAATAATATAAATCGTTAACTGTAACATCTCATGTACCTTGCCGCTGCGAGTGCATGAGAACATGGGAAATGGTCCATTTGGAATTTGTTGCATGTGCAAGTCTTCGAGTGTAAGTTAACCGTCCATTGGTTTCCCTTCAATTTGACGGAGAATATGTTCCAGTCAACTGGATTTACGGTCATATAATTGCACTTCTCGACACGTTTTAGGATCACAAGATGTGCTGCGTCGGTCAGTTGATGACGCATGGACCGTGCAGCTGCATGACGATCGTGAAACCACTTTTGTAGCATATTCCTAATGAACTCCGCCAGTGTCATCATTGGCAGTTGCCGTGCGAATTTTAGGCATGAGTTTATGCACTCAGCAACATTTGTGGTCATCAGCCTGTACCTTCTTTGGGGACAGTGTACGCGAGACCACTTGTGTGGACCGGCAGCAATGGCATATTCGAATGCACCCTTGTGCAGCCTATGTAACACCCTTGTGCAGCCTATGTAACTCCTCCATGTGCCTGTTATAATTGAATTCACTGTACGTCCTAGCTGCTGAATCCATTATATCGGCAACATCCTTTCTGTGGAATCGCTTCTTCATATTTTCACCAAAATGCCAGCAACATATCGTATGGGTTGCATAAGGGAACACTTTAGAAATCCCCGCTTCAATGCTTGCATGGCGATCGGAAATGAAAACCAGATCATCTATATGACCAAGGGCACCCCTCAAGCATTCCAAAAACCACTCCCATGAAAGGTTGTTTTCTGAGTCACCGTACCCAAAAGCAATTGGATACACCTGTTCGTTTCCATCTTGTGCAGTTGCAACAAACATTGTACCCCCGAATCTTCCCTTCAAATGGGTACCATCAACTGCAATCACAGGACGCATACACCTCCGAAAACCTCTAATTGAGGACCCCAACGACATGAAAAAGTACAAAAATGTATCATCGTCTGCGCATTGTAAGTCGGTGATTGTGCCAGGATTTTGCTGTTCCAAAACGTACGCAAACGATGGTAACAATTTGAAACTTTCTTCATGCGTTCCATAGGTCAAGGACAATGCATATTGCAAGGCATCATGTGCCTTACTGTACATGACTTGGATGCCATACATTGTTTTCATATCGGCGATTATGTCCTTCGGACGCATGAGACGACCATCATGTTGTTGAAGTCTAGGTGCAATGACTTCTCCGATTATGACTGCACTAGCTTGTCGGTGGCGACGGTGAACCTCCTCCAAAGGACAACTGTGTTGGTTGACAAAACTTCTGACTTGGAAGTAAGTCCCTTCATCTCTCCTCACCGCTCTTAATTTCCACGTACAGTTGTCAATGATGCAAACTAGATGTAACGTTGTCTTATTAGACCTTTTCACCTTCCATTCAAAGTTCTCCCGCATTGAAAAAAGGCCAACTAGCCTCTTCAAATCCTTTTTACTCGGGAAAAATTGACCTTTATAAATCATGCATGTAGGTTCTTGCGTTGCCAAGGTGCTGCTTCTACCAATACCAAACGAGTATGAATCTGCTCCGGGAATAACCCACGTTATCGTATTATCAGAATCAGATACAGTTATATTATGTCGGACCTCGGAAGTCCCAGGCATATTTGGTACAGTGCAACTAACTCCTTGTACATGTCTTCCTTGTGTTTGAATTTGTGTACGCTCTTCATCCACATTTTCTAGATCATCTACATGTTCATTATTTGCCTCATTATCCACCTCATGGTACTGCTCAATTTGACAACCAAACACATCGCCAAATTGAGGTTCAACTACTTGGTCAACCGCTACCGGTGGGACACCACACATGTTTTCCCTACTTTCGGCGAAACTCCTTTGGGGATATAGTTGGTTGCTACCGCTAAAGGATCCAAATTGTTGGGTATTTTCAGGAGGAGGAATATCATTCCCTATCACATCTCCAGGTGTCCTCTGAGTTAGACTTACACATACTTGAGGGATCACCCGATCTTCCCCTAGCATAAACTGAACATCATCGTTATTTCTTATAAATGTACGACATGTACTGCCAGGAACGATTGATACTGATGCCAGATCAACATTGAATTTGTTTACATCATACTTCACAATGGTATGCACGATCGCCACCAATTCTTCGTAAGTCATATTCTTTGACACATACATTCCCTTGTTATCGGATCCAACAAACCTCTGACTTCCGTCGGGTAGTTGCTCCCATTGACCGTTGTAAGATATTACTATTCTAACCCGATTCATGATGCTGTCAAATTAATCAAAACTATTAATTAAAACTCAGGAGTACAAAATATTTTCATAAATTACATTTACAAAGGCTCGGGTGAGGATATTTAAAAGGCTCGGAGAACACTAGCAAAGTCTCGAAGAATACATGAAAGTTTCGAAAAAGACATTTTTGGTCTCGAAAAAGTCTTTAAAAGACTCGATTAGTAATTCAATAAAAAGTCTCGGAGAAGACCTAACAAGGCTCGATTAGTGATTATTTGAAAAGTCTCGGAGATGACTTGAAACGTCTCGGAGAAGACTTGAAAAGGCTCGATTACTAATTTTTGAAAAGTCTCGGAGATGATATGAAAAGGCTCGGAAAAGACATGAAAAGTCTCGGAGAAGACATGAAAAGTCTCGATTGGTTATTTTTGAAAAGTCTCGGAGAAGACTTGAAAAGTCTCGGAGAAGACATGAAAAAACTCGGAGAAGACTTGAAAATGCTCGAATAGTTATTTTTTAAAAGTCTCGGAGAAGACTTGAAAAGTCTCGGAGAAGACATGAAAAAGCTCGGAGAAGACATGAAAAAGCTCGGAGAAGACTTGAAAATGCTCGAATAGTTATTTTTTATAAGTCTCGGACAAAACTTCAAAAGGCTCGGAGAAGACTTGCAAAGGCTCGGACAACACATGAAAAAGCTCGAATAGTTATTTTTTAAAAGTCTCGGAGAAGACTTGAAAAGTCTCGGAGAAGACATGAAAAAGCTCGGAGAAGACTTGAAAATGCTCGAATAGTTATTTTTTAAAAGTCTCGGACAAAACTTCAAAAGGCTCGGAGAAGACTTGCAAAGGCTCGGACAAGACATGAAAAAGCTCGAATAGTTATTTTTAAAAAGTCTCGGAGAAGACTTGAAAATGCTCGGACAAGACATGAAAAGGCTCGGAGAAGACTTGAAAAGACTCGGAGAAGACTTGAAAAGGCTCGATTACTGAATTTTGAAAAGTCTCAGAGAAGACTTGAAAATGCTCGAATAGTTATTTTTTAAAAGTCTCGGAGAAGACTTCAAAAGGCTCGAACAAGACATGAAAAAGCTCGGATAAGACTTGAAAAGACTCGATTAGTGATTTTTGAAAAGTCTCGGAGAAGACATGAAAAAGCTCGGAGAAGACTTGAAAAGGCTCGATTAGTGATTTTTGAAAAGTCTCGGAGAAGACATGAAAAAGCTCGGAGAAGACTTGAAAATGCTCGAATAGTTATTTTATAAAAGTCTCGGACAAAACTTCAAAAGGCTCGGAGAAGACTTGCAAAGGCTCGGACAAGACATGAAAAAGCTCGGAGAAGTCTCGGACAAAACTTCAAAAGGCTCGGAGCAGACATAAAAAGGCTCGGACAAGACATGAAAAGGCTCGGACAAGACATGAAAATGCTCGATTAGTGATTTTTAAAAAGGCTCGGAAAAAGGTGACAAAGTCTCGGAGATCCACAATTGTCACAATGAAAATATGAACAAATGAAAAGAAGTAAGACACGAAATATTACGAAATATGTTGTCCAGTTTTAAGAAACTTCTATTTGTATTGAGAGAGAGATAGAGAGAGAGAGAGTAACCCCGTTATCGTTTTTGTTGGAAGTGTGGAGAGAGAACCAGACAAACACAATAACATAAATGATTATCTAAGGGCAATTTTGGTAGTTCACCATAATAGGTGCCTTTTAAACTTAAGTTATTAAACCGGTCATAGAGTCACCAAATCAGTTGGAAAAAGTGATACTTTCCACCATTTCCACGTCAATGATCACCGTGAAGTACTAAGTACAATGTTATTGCATCTTCCAACAATTCTAACGACTTGGCATTTCATTCAAAGAAAATTAATCAAACGGCTTGTATTTTGGGTCCTTTGAAAAGTCTCCAATTAGGTAATTAATTTCAACATGTCTCTTTCTTGCCTGCTTGACCTCTATTCCACATTCTCTTTCCCACCATGTTTCCTTTATATTATCTTACATTTTTTACAACAAAACTCTTATCAAGGTTGTTAATACATTTTAATTTACAGCGAAATTCTTATGAGGGTTCGATTAACGGAAACAGATTATCATTTCAAATACGAATAGTTTCTAACATTTTTTTTTCTAGACATGTCGTGTAGTAAGGTATCCAGATTGTGTGACCTATAGTCTAGGTCGTGTACCCTGATGTCATGGTCAGTGTCACATTTTGTTTAGGTTGTGTTGTCCAAAAAAAAAAAAAAAAAAAACTGAGGGTGTACAAAATTGATTTTATCGAAATATTATATAGAAAAAAAATGCATGAATTAGATTTGGAGAAACTAATTTGTGATTGTACCTACCCATGATCGCGACTTTTAATTGATGACTACTTAAATGTGTACCTAAGTAAAAATGATGATTTTTTTTTTTTTTTTTAATTTAATCAATTGTGGTTTAAGCTAATAATATAAGCCTTCTAAGTTCTAATTTACCAAACGTTCAGTTCATTATCTGTTTATAGTTTATCTATTAAATATTCAACTATTGTGAAAATGTTTGTTAAATTTTCTAAAAAAACCTGGGTTTAACAACACGACTGTTTCAACAATTTTGTAGGGACCTTTGTAAAAGCTACTGTTTAGATTTAGTTAATTTTTCTTTTTCTTTTCTTTTTAAAAAACAACTATTGAAACGAGACAAATTGGCCCAACTTGTATGATTAAGAAGATGAATCTCTCTAGAAATTGTTTATTTTAAGTGGCAAACAATATCACAAGTCTTCCAATAAAATAAAATGATGTTAACATCCCCACAAAAGAAGACAAGACCATTGACTCCTAGTCCGTAAATGCCAATTTCATACTTTTCAAAATCGCGAATTGAATCCATCCAATTCATTAGTCATAATTCATAATGTTTGGTGTATAGAAATGAAGGCACCAAGTCAATGTCAAGTATTAACTGATTCCAGGCAGCACATTAGACTTAGGCTGCTTGACTCGGCTTCAAAGACCAGCTCAACCGCAAATCATGCTATCCACTGTTTACAATTAAGCCCGACAGAAACTAGTTAGAATCCAAATCGTCCAAGTACACGGCATTCCCTCCAAGTTAGTGTAAAAGAATAACCAAATGAAAGCCCCAGAAGAAAAAATCACGAAAAATACATAGCTAAAAGTTATCAAGTTTGGACCACTCCGCACATTTTGGTCCAATCAAGTTTCCTAGACAATTGATCGTGTGATTTGAGATACTAATCGTGTGATCTAAATAACTAGTCACACCAACTAGTTAACTTTTTGCACGTTATAAAATGTCTAAATATACAACTGAAAATTACAATCTAACAAATAAATGAAAGAAAAACGAAACTTCACATCCTACACTAGTTAGTATCCAAAACGTTTAAGTATAAGGCATGAGTTCGGAAATTAAATGACACCTTTTTGAGGAGGCTTTTCAAGACCATCTCCATTTTAAAAACTTATGTTTAAAAGACACCTAAAATAGGTTTGTTCCAAAAATACCCTCAGTAGTTCTTCCACTTCAGCAATTTGTAATTTACTTTTGTTTATATTTTTTTTTTTCACTTTTTAGTTTACACTTTACAGTGAGAGAGTTGTTGAGTAGAGAGAGAAAGTCTCGTTGATATATTGGCGATGACGGTGATGGCGACGGTGAACCACAAAGATGATTACCTCAACAATGGAGAACACGACCAATGACTATAGGAAGTTTTGATTTCGTTAAAAATGAGGTATTTAGTTAGATTCAAATTGATTTTTTAATTAGATTTGATTGTGTTTTGTTGGGGTATTCATTCGATTTGTATTATTGAAGTGTTAGATCTATATCCTAGGGTTTGATTTTGTGAGTTTTAGGGTTTGAAATTGGGATTTGCGATTGGGGAAGACGATGAACAACAACTAGGTTTTGTAGACTTAGGTTAGTTTCCGAGACTTTTGTATTAGCTTTCCGAGACTTTTATAACATGTTCCGAGAGTTTTGAAATAATTTCCGAGACTTTTATCCGAGACTTTGAATAAGCTATTAGTTTCCGAGACTTTTATAACATGCACCGAGACTTTTGAAATACTTTCTGAGACTTTTATCTGAGACTTTGAATACGCTATTAGTTTCTAAGACTTTTGAAATACTTTTCGAGACTTTTGAATACGCTTTTAGTTTCCAAGACTTTGATAACACTATCCCGAGACTTTTTAAACACTGTCCCGAGACTTTTCACCGAGACTTTTATAACATTTTCGAGACTTTTGAAATACATTTCCGAGAATTTTGTATTGATTTGGAGACTTTTGTATTGCTTTCCAAGACTTTGTTATTTTGTTCCAAAACTTACTAAGAAAAAATTTAGGACCTCTATTTTTAATCATATTTCCTTTGAATTGCGTGCAGATGGTGAAATTGAAGGACAGGTTAAAAATTGCCTAGAGGGACTAGTATGACGCAAAAAGCTCTCACCAAAACCACCTTGAACATCTAAATATAATTGAGGAAGCAATTAATGGAGTAGCAGAAAATGGGATCCAAGAGCGAGAAAGGTTTTCGGAATCATGTTTTGGGCATTTTCTATGCATGTAGTAAGGAATGCAATTTTCTGGTGGTGTTGTGCATTGGTTGCTATTGCGTGAGATACACCACGACGAACCCATTGATGAGATGAGGTTTATGTTGGGTAAGTATATCGTTTGGTTTTCTATGGTCGAGTTTTGTTTGATCACTGGGTTGAAGTTCACAGCCATCCTCGACATAACATTATATGAGGATGTCCCGAATGGCATACACAAAAGGTACTTCAGTGGTCGAGAGTTGGTGAGTTTTACCAAAATTCAAGCAAGGACTAAGCAGGGTCAATAGCAAGAGTAATTCGATGTAGTGAAGCTATGTCTGCTATTGGTGGTGAATTTCATTTTAAACGGATTGGATGACAGAGATTTCATCCCTATATGTCAATTGCACCTAGTTGATGACTTGGATGAGTTCAATGCGTTCCCGTAGGGTTCACATGTGAACAAATACTTCATCCTTTTTGGGTTGGTGAGACTTATTAAGAGGGTAGGTCCCGACTCTTGTTTAAAAATGCACTTCTATCTCAAAATGAGAGATATATCCTTTTCGGGTTTGCTTACGCACTATTGGTGAGACTTTCAAACTTAAATATTACCACAAATATATACTTATTGATTTTTTATGTTTTCTAACTAACCAATTCAATTTCCATTGGATATGTTGTAGGTTTTTGCCTTTGAAGTCATTCCAAACATTGACACGCAGTTTGCCACTCGTAGTGAAGAAGAACTGTTCCTGCGTATTCTAAAGTGGGACTTGACATGGCGATCCAGGGTAGAGAAACTGTTAAAGATTTTCACCACAAAGGTAATAGAGATATTCGTAATTGTTGAATATAATTTTCAAGACAAGTTTCTAATGTCATTTTTTATGATAAAATTTCAGATGTTCGTGGAAGCATACTTGACCACCACGGAAGCAGAGAATGATAAATGGTACTACTAGGGGATAAATGAGGTAGGCAATTTGTACTCTGATCTTGGTCCTGTTTCGGCAGAGACCGAGACCATGCCATGGGGGACTTGTTAGTGTCTACAGAACCACCGCAACCGAACATTGATAATTTGATAGAGGCAGATGACATAGGCCCACACATTAGATCCAGAACCACCGTAACCAAACAGTAAAGTATTGATACTCCTGGCTCGAGTAGTGACCCTATAGCTGTCAGACGGACCTGTGTCAGATTCAGAATGAACATGGGAATTGTGCCATCTCCTTAGATGGTGGCTCCGGATGCACCTTCTGTTGATGTTTAGTCTACCTATATAGAGCATGCACGTAAAGGCACTGGAGGACATATGAAGCGACGATCTCCTAAATGAGAGGTATATTAAATTGTTATTGCATGGCTCAATTTCATATAAGAATTTGAATTTTAACTATGACACATGATTTTCTTCTTCAGGCAGTATTGACCATTGGAAACGTCGATTTAAAGAAGTCATGGACGCCGTATAGAAATTACGGGAGGATGTCTATGAAGATTACACATAAACTTCATGGGTCATCGATTGAGATGCATACAGATGAGCCTTTTGATATGGCAAGGGATGATCCTTTAATTTTTTAGGCTAAAGGGGTGACAGAGCAAATGAAAGAAGACAGTCAGCAGGCCCATGATGTGGCTTCAGATACTACTTCGTAGGTCCCTACAGCCGTGACCCACATGGATTCAACTCTTACTTTTCAAGACACTGCAGCTATGTCACATATAGAGACTACTCTGTAGGTCCTTACAGCCGTGTCTGTATGGATTCAGCTCCTACTCTTCAGGACACTACAACCGTGTCCACATACATAGACTACTTTATAGGTCATTGTAGCTTCAAATATTACTCCGTAGGACATTGGAGCAGTGTCACATGTTGCTTCAGAGAGTCAGTAAGTCCTTGCATTTGTTTATACAGTGTCTACATCCTTTTCGGTTATGCGTTTAGAGGCTACACCCTTGTCCTAGGGGGCTTTAGGCAGTCGAGATCCTACAGCCCCTAGTTTGCCGATTGAACGACCATTGCGGGCATGGAAACGTGATTGGCAATTGACTAGTCCCTACACTGAACCATGTAGGCGGAAGAGGTCTAAGCCTGTGGCCCATAAATGTCGGCCTGATGAATTGGTGGATGAGAAGCAGCTGAATGAGTACATGAAGTTTAAGAAATACTCAACGGCAATGTATAACATCTTAATTACAATATTTTCCTAGATTTGCATACCAATGCATCTTAATTATAATGTGTTTTCTTCTTCAATGATACATGTGGGATGTGGATCTAGAATTCTCGGTTGGAGTCCCTTGGTTCTGTCGGTTCTAAACCAACCATATGGACTTGGAAGACACGGTATGAATTTATACATTCACACACTCTTTTGTTGTTTACATTGTACAATCCTTTGACATTTTTTGTTGGTTCCTTTTGTCAACACGTGGATGCATATTTGCAAATCGCCAATGTGCTTTCCTGAGGTGTATAGACAAGATATACACATCCTTGATTCCTAAGTCTATATAAGTTTTCAGTTTTTTTATGAACCCAGACTCTCTGATGATGAATACTTCCTTATCAACATATATGTACTTCTTGAACATACATACATGCAGATCTAGTGGCAGAAGATTTTCTCTACTGATGTCGGATCCACACCCTCGGATTGTTGGCCCGTGCTGACTTACTCCTAGCCCAAAAAAAGAACTTATATGGGCACACAGATGGTCTCCTCTTGGATGTTGACCATGGCACGAGGTTGATATGTTGAGTGTATTGGAAATGAAATTGAATTTAGGAATTTTTATTACATAGTATATTATCCTATTATTTTATTTATTTATTTTTGGTCACTTGTAGCTCTTGGTGTTGTGTAACGATGGAGCATGTCATTGGATCATGGCCAAAATTGATCTCGTTGAACAGTCAATACACCTTTTTAATCAATTTAGGCAGAAGGTTCCATTCGAACATAGGTACAAACATGTTGCATGCTTATGGTGGTTTTCACCATCGATGCTAGCTCAAGTTGGATTTTACCTGAAAAGAACAGCTCAAGAAGAGCTGTAAGGTGGAGCTGAATCCGTACATATGGCCATTGTACCGAAATCTAAGGTTCCACAACAATCACAATGGTAAGTGTAAATGGGATAGTATTATTTAATTTCACAAGAGTTTGCATTTGTTAACTGATTATTTACATTTGTTGGTTTTCTAAATTACAGGGTAAACTGTGGTGCTCATACACTCTTGCTGATTGAGCATACATTAGAAAAGAAGAAGTTTGAGTGGACGGATGACAATATGGCCGTTTAACACATGAAGAAGGACATTGAAGTGTTTTCTAACTCCATGCCATGTTGAACTACTGTTATTTTTTTAAAAAATATTTATTAAGCTTAGTTTTTTAAATTAGTTTTGTAATTACAATATTGCCTATTGTCAGTATATTTGGATGCAAATGTATAAAATTAAAACAAGAATTACATGTATTACATGTCACATACATATGTAATAACAAAAAAGTGTTACAAAGGGTATTATTAGTGATGACAATTAAACCCGAACCTGTGGAACCTGTTTGAACCCAACCCGCTTAAAAAGGGTTTGGGTTGGGATAAGTGTACCCGTGGACGGTTTGGGTTTGAAAATTGTACTCGTCACGGGGAACAATAAAAATGATATAATATTTTATTATTTAAAATATTATAAATTTAAACTCCAATAAAAACTTTTTAATTATATAGAAAATAAAATGTTAACATTTCAATCTATTAAGTGTTTTTATTATTTAAAATTATAATATTTCATATATTTAAATAATATAGAAATAATTTTCAAAAAAAAAAATTGGCAGGTTTGCGGGTTTTACCCATGGACCTGCTTGTTTCATAGGTTCGTGGGCGGGTTTGGGTGTCCCCCAAACCCGCAGGTAAAACCCGAACCCAAACCCGTTTATTTTTTGCCAAACCTGCCCCATGCCATTCTTAGGTATTATCCCAAAAAGTAAATAATGTAATATAGGAAACAAAAATAAAATTAGCTGGGTTTCCAAGAGGCTAAAAAAAGGAATCAGAAAGAGCTGAGATTGTTCCAATAAGTTTTAGAAAGCCATTGGGAGGCTTTTCAAGACTTACTGGGACAATCCTAGACTCTCTGTTTTCAATTCTAGTAAGTTTCAGAAATCCAATGGGAGGATTTTTGAGACTTTTCGAATGTCTCGGAATATAGGCTTTCCGAGACTTACTAGGATAATCTTAGACTCTCTATTTTCAATTTCAATAGAATGTGAGATTGCTCTAGTAAGTCCCGGAATAACAACATTGCAATGTATTCCTGATGAACTCAGCCAAAGTCATTATTGACAGTTTCCGTGCGAATCTTAAGCATGAGTTCAAGCACTCGGTAACATTTGTTGTCATCAACCTAAACCTTTATTGGGGACAATGGATATGGGATCACTTTTTTTGCCCGACATCGACAACATAATCGAATGTATTGTTATGGAGGTTACGTAACTCTTCTATGTGCCGGTTTTATCTCAATTCACGGTATGGTTTTGATGCTGTGAATATTATGTTTGCTACATCCTTTCTATGGAAACATTTCTTTATATTTTCAGAAAAGTGCCAAATTTTCAATATAACTGAGGGCACCCTTCAAGCAATCCAAAAACCACTCTCAAGAAGTGTTGTTTCTGAATCCCCGTAACTAAAAGCTAATGGGTATGCTTGTTCATTGCCATCTTGTGTCGTTTCCACAAATATTGTACCCACGCTTCTCTCTTTTAGATGGGTACTGTCAACAACAATCACATGATGCATACACTGACAAAAACCTCTAATTGAAGCCCCTAATGCCATGAAGAAATGCAAATTTTTTTGTTATATATACACTGTAACTCTGTGATTGTACCAGGATTTTGTTGTTCAAGAACATAATCAAATGATGGTAGTAGTTGGAATGTTTCTACATACGATCTATAGGTCAATGCCAATGCATAATGCAAGGCTTGATGAGCCTTACTGTACATAATTTGGATGCCATACATTGTTTTCATGTCCGTAATTATGTCTTTAGGTTTCATTAGACGACCATCGTGTTGTTGGAGTCTAGGGACTACTACTTCACCATTTATGACCGTAATAGCTTGTCGATGGCGGCAGTTGACCTCTTCCAAGGGACAACTGTGTTCACTTACAAATTTTTTTACTTGAAAGCAATCCCTTCATTTCTCCTCACAACTCATAATTTCCACGTACAGTTGTCAATCTTGCACATTAAATGTATAACCGATTTGTTAGACCTTTTCACCTTCCAATCAAAGTTCTCCCTCTTTGCATGAAGACCTACTAACCTCTTTGAATCAATTTTTTTTTTTTGGAAATATTGACTTTGTAAATCATGGTGTTAGGTTCATGTGATCCCATAGTGTTGTTCATTTCACCAAATGAATACGTTTCGGATCCAGAAATAACCCAAGTTGTTGGATTATTAGAAATTGAGAGATTAAGATTTTTCATGACATTGGATGTCCCTAGCATATCCGGTGCACTACCATGGGGATGGTCACCTTGTACACCCATTCTTCAGTTTGACGTTGTACAGGTTCTTCAACAACGTTTTCACGATCACCTACATGATAATTACTGGGCTCTATATTCTACTCAAATTGACGTCTGAAGTAATCGTCAAAATGAGGTTCAATGTCACCTGCTACAAGCGGGACACTACAAATGTTTTCTGGACCTTGGGGATTTCCATCATTATACGTCTCACTCCATTATGTGAACATTTGGTTACTACCATTGACAGATGCATAATGATGGAGATTTCTGTGAAGAGGGATGTCATCACCTATCACACCTCCACATCTACTTTCAGTTAGGCTAACATATACTTGAGGAATCACTCTTTCTTCCCTTAGCATAAACTGAACATCATCGTCATTACTTATAAATGTGCGACATGTAATACCAGAAACACTTGACATTGACTGTAGATCAATATTGTATTTGTTTGAATCATATTTCACAATTGAATGCACGAGCACTAACAACTCTTCATATGTTATATTCTTTGACACATAACGACATTTGGATCGTGAAACTCTCTGGAGAATTTGTCATTGGGAAACGCTCAGGAATGTCGCGCGCAAGCTTAATTGCTTTAGCACCGCGAAATCCACTAGACCAAGAGTAGTAGCCTCTTCTTGCTAAAGTTTGTGGTCCGCCAAGACGGCATTTTGACCGTGAAAACCATTGGGAAAGATGTCGCTGGCAAGCAAGAACAAAAGTCGTGGTCCACCATAACGGCATCTGGACCGTAAAACCATTGGAAAATATGACGTGGTTGTGCAAAACAACACCAAGGCCGCGACTTCTCCTTTGAATGCCTAAAATACCTCCTTTCTTCACTTTTGGCCAAAATCTTCTAAATTCTTTCTCAAACACCCATGCTTGACTAAAATACCTGCACAAGCTTCCAAAGAACCATTAAATACCTGATTTTACCCGAGACTCAAACAAAAGTTTAGGAAAAGGGGCGCAAATGGCTCTATCAATTAACAAGTTTGAACCACTTTGCACATTTTGGTCTAATTATGCTAATTAGACAATTGATCATTTAACTTAAGCTATTGATCATGTGATCTAAATAACTAGTCGTCTGATCTAGGTTTACACAAAAAAATGCGCAAACTAGAGCACCTAAATATACAACTCTAAATTATATTCAAACAAACAAATGAAAGAAAAGGGATAAACCTTTTAGAACTTGAACAAGCAACTTTTTTTTTTTTTTTTTACATCAAACCAACTATTTACTGCTAAAAACATTCCTTTATATGATGTAGTTACTGGTTTTCAGTAAAAAAGTTACCTTTTTAGATCATAGGACCCTATAAGCTTATTATGCTGCTTATAGTCAATAGTACTACAATATTTACCTCGTCTTCGGTCTTAAGAAATCCCATTATCATCATTCTCAACCGTATATTTACATAGAATTTCAGTGCATTTCAACCACAAGTTGCCTCATCGATACATCTAAAACCTTGACCTGGTTTTACACTTGCCCTAACCTGTATATAGAACATAAGTTGCATGGTTAGTACTATACGTTCTACCATGAGATACAATTTATAACGAACAAATTATAGTTCAAAATATTATGGTAACAAGATTTTAACTCGATTAAGAAAAATGAGAAGGGTGTGAGACTAGCATAATGAGTAATTAATTTTTTTAGGAGCCTACACCCTTATTTTGGAATGTACATCACGATACACACCACCTAAAAGAGCATCAATTTCACATTTTGGGACAAGAGTAACAACCTGTTAAAGTCACAAATGCAGAACATCATAACATGTACCAAATTGGTGGGGAAAAAAGGTAAAACGACCACTCACTAACTATCTACATTCAATAAATTGTCAATCCTAGTATTTCTGAAAGCATATATAGACAAGAGCCACCAATTTCTAAGTGACTCTGGTGACTGATGGCTTAAAATAAGTTATGGATTGCTTACACTATCAACCAAAGACATGTACATCTTAGATGGATGTGCTCCTCTATGACCAGAGACAATAAAGAAATATCTATTTCTTCTCATAACCGATTTATGCAAGTAGGAAGAAAAGAAGCACATTCCAGAGTCACCAAAATTTCATGGAGTAAAGAAGAGAGTACTAGATGCAACTTCAGTGAGTAGCACCACTATAGAATTAACTTAACCACACAATAGATAATTCAAAGACGATAATATTAACTACTTTAAACAAGATGCCATTAGAATATTAGATAGTAATTCCACAAATCTTGAAGTGCAGATATGCTAATTCAGGAGAAAAACATCCTATGTCAATTTTGTCGATTCTAACCAGGGTGGCAAGCAGCTACCAAATTAAATCTCATTATATCCCTCTAACCCCACCCCGACCCCTTAGTAAATGAATAAGTTTTTCATTAAATGCCTAGTACACTACAAGAAAAATTAACATCCACTTGTAAACATATTCTAAGAACTCGTAGTTTGATATGACAGCCAATGGTGTCAAATGAACCGTGATACTTCACAAAAGTCACTAAACATCAGAAAAACTTCATACGCATAAATGACAAATCAGGTAGAGATTTCTTATATAAGCTCGCCAATCCATATCCACGATCAGTTCTATCCATACATCACAAATTGCAATTACAATTAATTAAGAATGAGTAGGAACATGAATGAAAGATGAAGTGTGTTGCTACATGAAGCGAGTACGCAACAAAACAAGGCTTGGACCCATTGTGGTTTGGCTTTGTTTTGTAATCTTATCAAAGACTAGCTAGATTCATCAAATGAAACATTTGATGATCCACCCCAAGTTAAATGACATCTATGATAATTTGTTAGCATAAAGATCATTGTCATTAAGATGTTTTGCAAAATTATACATTAAACTGTTGCTGGACTTCGACAAAATCTATTCACCATCAGGTCAAACAAGACCAACTAACTAACAGGAAGCAACAAGCAAGGAGAAATCTTCCTGCAAAAATTGATCGAAAAGGGTCATTTGGTGTTAATGCTATCGTCAGCAAAACCTACAGTGAAATAACTTCTTTTTTTTTTCATTATAATCATGATGCAGAACCAATACAAGAAAAAGACGAATAGATAGAGAAGTAGTAGGTTTTGGGAGATAGAAAATTAGAAGAAATGGAGCTCCAGCAACTTTAAAAGCACAAAATATTGAAAATATAAGAGTTAGGGTTGTGAGACTTGTAGAAACCCAATGGTAATAGTGGAACTTGATTTTAGTTACTTTTTTTTACCTTTTTATTTACTCTCGTTCGTTTTTAGGTTACTTTTTAACTTTTTAGTATAACATTCGTTTTTTTTTTCTTTTATTGAAAGGTTTATCATTTCAGTAGAAAATTTTATTGATGTAAACCAAAACGGAACTCACACGCGTTTAACACACAATATATGTTTTCTATTTCCCTGTAATCCCGTAGAATTCTAGATAAAGAGATATAAATTGAGTTGTAAACTCAAGAAATTTTATTTCATTCAAAATTGAAAAACTTCAAACCTATTACAACATAATAAAAAGATAAACGAAATCTCATTGACTCCTAAAACACTTCAACTAAATCGAGAAAGAATCTCGAATTGAGAGCTAAAAACAAATACTAAACGAAAAAGGGAAAAAAAAATCCTAATTGTTGCAAAAGAAAATAAAAGTCTTCGGACAACAAACTAAATAACACTTTTTGAGCCCCTTCTAGGCCTAGTCATGTGAAACGTAGTCTATTTGACAAAACATAGAGCTCATCCTAGGCTTTTCAAAAACATATTATAATAGTCATTTGGAGCCCATATACAAAAGTTATGAGCATGTAAAGTCAGTCCCATTTTGGGTGCTCTAAAACAATCTAAGTAAGAGCTCGCCAACCGGTCCGCAACAGTTATTATATGTATAAATTTCATAGCATTTTCAAAAGAATGCTATAACAACTATAAAAAGCAGTTTTCGAGAGAGACCTTTAGTTGAAACCTTTAATTTTATTCTTGGATACCAAAACCCATATATTTATGATAAATAGTACAAATTTTATAATGAAATAATGACATCAAAATATAAAAACGAAGAAGAGAAATAAAGGGAAAATAAACTTACAACACTATTTGCAACCTTTTGACTATTGTTTTCTATGTATGGAATCAACCATCTGACCCGTGAATAATAAGAAAATTCAAAAAAGACTTCGCAACAAGCAGATGAATAAAGATGATAACATAAAAGCATGCTAACGATGATAATATAAATACATGCCATCGATGAATGATGATGCATGAGATATATCCACATCACCATTACATGAACAAATACATAAGTTGCATCTAAATTTTTCATCCAAGTAAAGTTTGTTTTTCTAAAATTTTCATCCATCCATCTATTCATTCATACATACATTAATTAGAGAGAGATCACCGATATTTCCCTTATGATTCTTCGATGTATTAAAATAAATATCAATCTAAAAACTAAAAAGGTAACTATAGACTATGGTTGGTGTATTCAATTAATATTTTAAAAGATTTTTAATGGCTTTTATGGAATTAAAAAGTTTAAGTGTATTCAATGTAGATTTTTAACGACTCTATAAAAGTTATGAGTATTCAATACAAACATTTATAGACTTTTTAAAAGTTTTTAAAAGTCATGTTGTATTCAATCAAGACTTCTTAACAGTCTATGAAAGTTAAGGGTATTCAAAATCTCAATGACTTTTAATGATTTTAAAATATCAATGATTTTTAATGACTTTTATTTATAACAAATATAAAAATTTGTCTTCCATTCCTACCAAAGAGTTTGAATGACTCTTTTTTTTTATAAAAAAAAAAATAGAAAGAATTTCACTTTAAAAGAAAAACATAAAACTCTTTAAAAAAACATATGTTCTATTTTCAAATAATAGCACACTCATTCTTAATAAATTTCATAAATAAAATAGAAGGAATAACTTTTAAAATGAATAAACATTATCAAAAAAAAAAAAAAAAAAAAAACATACAAATATTAACGATCTATAACAAAAAAAAATTAACTAAAAAATAATATAAAACCTCTCCATTAGCTATGCAATTAAAGATGAGAGATTTTATATTTTTTTACCTATATTTTCAAAGCAACTAAACAACATTGAAACAAATTAAATGAACTTTATTTATGTAAAATAAAAATAATAAAAGACAAAAACCACTACTTAATCATGCTAATATGTCATCATCAAAGTCGTGTATGAGCGTGACAACATGTAATTATGATCAATATCAAACTACTCACTTTTAGGCATGAGTCTTATTTAACAACTAAGTGCAGTTTTTATGTTTTATCTTTAGTAACTTGAATGAATTTTTGGTAGATTTTGTATACGTATTGTCATACTTTCGTAGAGTTATGTAAATATTAATATTATTGTCGGTTTGCTACATTTATTCTAAAAGAAAATTTATAATATTTGACTAATTATAAAAAAACAAATAAAATTTTGACTAATTATTAAAAAAAAAAAAAAGGAGCATAATGTTTTTATAATGTGAAATATAATTAAAATAAAAATAAAAATTTTAAAATAACATATATAGACATGAATGCTTTTGTCAAGTTTAATTAACGATGGTTTTTTTTATTCATTTGACAAAATATTTTTATTGACATGATATATATATATATATATATAATTTTACTAAAACAAAGTATACATTATATTTAAAAGTTAATGGAAGTCTAAATGTCTATAAAAGTCTTTTAAAATGAAAGTCTACGAAAGTCTTTTAAAATGAAAGTCAATGAAAGTCTATGAAAGTACTTTAAATAAAAGTCTATGAAAGTTTTGCATGATCATGTAAAGTCTGTAAAAGTCCATAAAATCAGAAAAAGTCATCCACTTAAAAAAAACCTTTAAAAGTCTTTTGAAATCCTAATTGAATACACCCTTCTAAAAGTGTTGTGAAACCTGAATCGTATTATGTTTAGGATTGGTTCTCTATTCTATTTATGAGTGTTTTTATTGCTTTATTTAGGAAAGGATTCTTATTAGTTTTAGACTAGAGCTTATTATAAATACTCCTGTAATTCTAGAGCTTTGGTGTGCTACATATTGTTTGCAGAGTTGTGTGTTGAGAGTGATACACAAGAGAGAAAAGGATATTGTGAGCCGTAGGGAGAGAGATAGTGCTTCACTATTGTAAACACCGATTTCATAGTGGAAGTTGAGTGCAGGTGCGCTCCGTGAATGTAAGCTTACGCTAAACCATGTAAAATCTCGTATCTCTTATTTTTCTTTTACTTGTGTAATTTGATTGCATGTCTTCCCTAAGCCAATACATCCCTAACAAAGAGAATTTGAGGAACATAGCAGATCTAATGGCCAGTTTGGTATTGCTTTAACTTTTATAATAATCAGTGTTAGCTGTGCTGAAGAAATAATCAGCTGTGAAGTTACGATCAGTTGTGAAACTTGAATCGTATTATGTTTAGGATTGGTTCTCTATTCTATTTAGGAGTGTTTTATTGTTTTATTTAGGAAAGGATTCCTATTAGTTTTAGACTAGAGCTTATTATAAATACTCCTGTAATTTTAGAGCTTTGGTGTGCTACATATTGTTTGCAGAGTTGTGTGCTAAGAGTGATACACAAGAGAGAAAAGAATATTGTGAACCGTAGGGAGAGAGATAGTGCTTCACTATTGTAAACACCGATTTCATAGTAAAAATTGAGTGCAGGTGCGCTCCGTGGATGTAAGCTTACGCTAAACCACGTAAAATCTCCGTGTGATTTGATTGCATGTCTTCCCTAAGCCAATACATCCCTAACAATGAGAATTTGAAGAACATAGCAGATCTAAGGGCCAGTTTGGTATTGCTGTAACTTTTATAATAATTACCGTTAGTTGTGCTGAAGAAATAATCAGTTGTGAAGTTAATCAACAGATGTTTGGTTAATTATACTTTTAAAACTACTGTATAGCTCAAAAGCAGTATATGTATGTTTGGTAATTTTATTTCAAAAGTGCTGAAATTAGTTATGATGACTAAAATAGACGTGATTTTAGAACCTTATTTTATTTTTTTTCATTAAGTATATATATTAAATCAATATTTAAGTAGAATATTTAAATTAGAAAAAAAAAATTCCATAAGAATAATAAAAATATTTTTAAAAGATTTTATAAATCAAATCAATATTTAACTAGAATCTTTAATTTTAAGATGAAATAAATAATATAAATGATTTTAATTTAATTTTATAAGGATAATAATGATATTTTAAAAGATTCATTAAATGCGGAAATAGATTATTCCGTAATCACTTTCGAAAAATAACCCTCCACTTACTTCTCAAAATCACTGTCAGTTTACTTCTCAAAATCACTGTCAGAACTTACCAGATTATCAATGAATCAATTTTGGAAGTTTTACTAAACATTATTTTATGTTAAAATTATGAAATAAAGTTATTTTAACTTCTCAAAATTAATATCAAACTGGCCCTAAGTACAACTCATGGAGTTTAAAACCTGATTGATGGGCATATTTTATATCATATTTATAACCCTTAATTTAGATTTGTTAGCTACTTGAATTATTTATTTTGGGTTAATTAGAGTTATTTTTATGTTTTATGTGAAATTGTATGGAACTTGAAAAATAATCAACTTCATGTGGGTTAATATCAATTGTTTGAATATTAGATGACTGAAGCCCAAGATTCGAGCCCAAATAAAGTCCAATTCTCATATCAGTCCAAGACCACAGGTCAAGCCCAAATGAGCCCAAGTCAGATCAAAGTAAAGCAAAGCCCAATCTCAAACACATGCGGACTGCATGATGATATCAAACATGGTTAAGCGGTTGTGATATCCATTTCCCCCATAATTATATTGAAATGGGAATTTTTTTTTTTATTTTTTATTTTTTATTTTTTATTTTTTTTTTTTGGGGGGGGGGGACCTATCACCATTTCCCCATTTTCCCCAAACATATATAAATATAATTATACCCATTTTCCCCAAACATATATAAATATAATTATAATATATATATATTTTTTTTATTCTTTGAAAACCCTAACTATATATACTCATTTACTCTTTTTAAAGGCAAAACCTAAAACCTAAATATCTAAAATCTCTTCTCAAGAGTTGCAATAGAATGTTTGCTTTTTTAGTTTAATTTGTAATTTTTGTCAAATTAGAAAATGGGAAAAAGCAGGGAAAAACGTGAAAATGAGGAACTGGGTTGGGGATGGATATACCTCCCCCCAAAATTCCTCATCCCCATTTTCCTCAAATTGGAAAATGGAGGGGTGGGGAAGGTCTCTATGTATCATTGATAGTTAGATTGAAATGTTCAAGTCAGTGTGCATCAATGTAAATATAGAAGGACATTGAATGTGAGCCACTCATTTCCATGCTTTGATTTAGTGTGTATGCACTTGTCAAAACTTCTCCATAATGAGTGGTTCACATTCAATGTCCTTCTATATTTACATCAGTGCGCACTGATATAAACGGGACCGAATAGTT
Organism: Acer negundo; assembly: GCA_035582765.1. NCBI lineage: Eukaryota > Viridiplantae > Streptophyta > Magnoliopsida > Sapindales > Sapindaceae > Acer > Acer negundo. The sequence goes on along the minus strand of CM069241.1, from coordinate 12,819,477 downwards.
AGATATATATTTAATTAATCAATGTTTGGTTTCATAAGTCATAACGTTAAATTATAATTTCTTTGATTATTTGTTTTTCATTAAATTGGATACATAGAATGCTTAGGGATTGTATTTTGAAGCCAAGGAAAACCAACTTAAGATTTTGATTAATATGCTTATTGTTAAATTCATGGGTAGACAATAAATTGATTTTTAATTGTCACTCTAATTTGGGGAATTAATAAATTATCACGAAGATATGAAATTATACGGTGGCGGATTTCGATGCCTTAGTTTTCGATTCTATTCGCTATTAGTTCCTAGTTTAATTTTAGTTTTAATTCATCACATTTGGTTAACTAGGTTAGGATTATATTAAATTTAGATTCGATTAGTTTTTCATCAATTCTCGTGGGATGGACCTCTTGCTCGCATTAGTTATTCTACAATAGATTCGTACGCTTGCGAGTATTTTAAAATTTATCACAATACTGATACAAAAGCCTTCTAAGTCTGGTTTTGCAATTCTTTCGGTTCAAAAAATAGTATTTCCGTATGTTACGGTTTAGGTAACAGAATAATAGATTGAGGATTTTACTATGACTTGTATTAAAAAAGAAACTGTAAATTCAAGTTATCAACTTCATGATTGATATCATTACTCAATGTGGTTTGGTGGTAAAAAGATTTAATCTAACAACGTCACAAGTTCGAGTTGATAAGTGGTATGGCGACTCGAATTTGAACATCTTTAGACTAAATGAAGCTTTTTACTACTAAACCACAATGGACTATGGTAAAACCATTAATTATTATTATTACTAGTTAATTCACCTGATGCATATATATATATATATATATTTATTTATATCACTTTTTAACATAGGTGATTGTGCACCTCCCTTTCACATCGGTAGTTAGGGGTTCGAGTCTCTTTATACGTATTTTAAAAGTATGTTTAAGACTTAAAGAAAATAAAAAAAATAAAAAATAAAAAATAAAAAAAGTCGCCTGACATGCTCAATACAATTGGCCTAGCCCAACCCATATATTGTGTTATATCATATCATATTGTACGGAAATCGTGTTGAGTCATGCTGTGCTAGCTAGTGCCCGCTCAACCCAGTTTACACCTCTGGTGACTTGGGGTATGTAAAAATAAAATAAAAATTCAAGTAAAAAACATTTACCAATCTCTGCAAAAGTGATTATGACATATATAAATTGTGGAGAATTTGGTGGCATACATAAACTCTCGTTCCACCCATATATATATATATATATATATATATATATAAGTGGATACGAATCAACTCATTATTTAGCAGAACATGGCATAATTACATAATTAAGTGCACTTATTTTCCTTCAATATTGCATATTGTGCTGCTCTAGACGTACCGACTTAATTAAAACTAATCGGGTATTTAGGCTGCTTATTTGGTAGAAAAAGCCCCCAAAATTTCTCAAACTCGGGGCTTTTCTGATTCTCATCAAACATGGCAAACACATATGTTTCAATAGGCCTTCTAGGCCTCTTTGGAGTCCCTCCCTTCACATGTTGTATCAAATTTGTATTGTAAGTTCTTGCATTAGCAACACTGGTTGCTACTCCACCGGCCGATGGCCAACCACTTTCCGATATCACGATTTCCAGCGAACCTCCATTGGCTTTCTCCAGTGCAGAGTAAGTAGCATCCAAGATTGCATCGAAAAGGTTACGATAGCTCAACGGGGGATCGGAAACTACAGGTGATTGGGCCGTGAAAAGTGCATAATCAAGCCTAATATCTCTAGTGTTTCCAATGTAACTGAAATAAGGGTACAAATTTACAAGCAGAGGAGCTTGGTTTTGGTTGAGGAAGCTAATGAGAGGATTGAGAATAGGTCGATAATCTTGCCTGAACGAGCCTCTCGATGGAGGGTAGGATTCTCCAAGTGCCCCGGTTTCAATGGCAGTGGAAACTTTGATGTTTCCAAGGCCGGCTGAGATGAGGGCGTTGCGTATGTTTATCATAGCCGGAACAAGAAACTGTGCAAAATTATCACCAGGCTTGGCTTCATTTCCAACAGCTATGTATCGAAACCTAACATTGCCATAGTTTCTGACATTATTTTGTACCCATGCATTTGCTTCACCTTGGTTGGAAGCAATTCTTTGAAGATCGGAGTTTGGAACACCGAGCATGACCTCAATGTTTGAGCCTCTGAGGGCTTCAAGAGCTTCTCTGTTGGGATCATAGAGTCTCATTCTTCTGATGTTGTTCTGTTTGAAAAGAGCTATAACTTCTGGTTTTGATGGTAAGTTGTTACCAAACATGCCATAACAAACGCCTGTCTGAGCACCTGTAATGTCCATCAAAATCAACATCTTATTACTACTTCTTCTATTGAAACGGCTAATGATAATCACTTAATTATATTACATATAATATATATTCATATACAATGGATTCCGATCTTTTGTTTTGCTAATCACCTCAAGGTACATGTGTGTTTGGCACATAGATGGGACATGATAGAGTGGGATGGGATAGGACAAGACGGGACAATTGTTTCATATTGTGTTTGGAATGTTTGAGACAGAACTGTTAACTGTACTGCTATGTGTTTGGTATGGATGAGAGAGGACGGGACAAGAGGTTCAAATGACCAGAGTGCTTCTCATATATATATGCAATATTATAATATATATTATAGTATTATATAAATATTATATATAATATATTAAAAATTATTACATATACAATAATATATATATAATAAAATATAATTATAATTATATACTGTTGTATATGAAATAATTTTTAAAATATTATATATAATAATAAAATATAATATATATATTATCTTATTGCATGTATATGTAATAATTTTTAATAAATTATATATTATTATATATAATATTTATATATTATTAATACAATATATATTGTATTATAATATATATATGTATATGATATATTAAATATTATTACATATAATATATATATAATATATAATATTTTATAATATATATACATAAATTATTTAATATATATTATTATAATATATATCTATTATTATATATATTATTATAATATATATTATTATATATATATTATTATAATATGTATATAATATTACACAAGTTTGTGCTTTTTTTTTTTATTTATAGATTTAAGAGTAAAAAAGTCTTCTTGAGACTTGTCTCATGCATGGGACAAGTCTGGCCTAGGGTCTTGGGTGAGATAGAATTTGGTGATTTTTGTCCCATATTGTCCCGTTCTGTCCCATGCTAAAGTTGCGTCAAATATAAGATGAAGAAATTGTCCCACGTTGTTTTGTTCCATCCCGCGTACCAAACGCACCCCAATAGATTGAGGTCGGTACAAAGATTAGCTTAGTATAGAATCCTAATCTATATGAATAATTATGGAAACGAGAATAATAACTATACCCAAATTCGTATTTAATAATACAAATTACTTGCATGCAAACTAATGGAGAAAATATAGAGTTTCATTAGTTAAGATGTTTGTAAGCCATATATATATATAGAGAGAGAGAGAGAGAGACCGACCTGTTGCATCTAAGTTAGCAATTAGCAGCCCCAGTAACAACAATGTAGAGACCATGGAAGGGCTCTTGATAGCTGAACAAAGTTTAGCCATGGAAGAAAGCAAAGTGTATGTTTGCTAAGAGTACTGATTGCAATAGATAATACTACCACCACTTGTTGGCAGCTTTTTATAGAGGATAAAGAACTCAAATTTCCACTGCAAGATAGAAAAGAAAACAATCTTCCACATCCACTAACTTGCATCATTAAAAATAAATTAATGCAACAGCTTGCATTTTAGGTAATTGAAAAAGTCTTAGGTTACCATAAAACCATGTCACTTTCTTCTAAGGGTGGGTAAAAAAAGTCCAAAACCGCTGAATCAGATCAAATCAAACCAAATCGTTCAGTTTGGTCCGGTTTTTTACTTAAAAAAAAAAATAAAACCGTACGGTTTTTTTATAATAAAACCGTATGATCCGGTTCGATTTATGGTCCAAGCTTATTAAACCCGGATTGAACTGTAAACCGAATACTTTTAACTCACCTTTTTATTCTATTACATATCACACCCAAAACTTTAAAATTAAAACGTTAAAAGTGAAAAACCCTAATTTATTGTTTCATATTTATTATATTCAACCGCCAATAATCTATTATGTGGATTTTATTTTATCACTTTAATTGGCCTAAAAATATATTTGAATTTTAAATTTTATATTTAAATATATTTTATTTAGTTTATATTTTATATATGAATTAGTCAATAACTCATCATGCCATATATTTTTAAAAATGATATTCCATTTGATATCAATTTTAAATTGCATAAAAATTTTAAAAAAGAAAATTTTAAATCAAGAACCGTTAGACCGAACCCGATCGAACCGAACCAATATAATTTGGTCTAGTCTGGTCTGAAAAAGAGATTGATCCAAACTGATCATTTTTTAAAAACCGAAATCTTTGGTTTGGTCTAGTTCAAGTTCAAACCGGACCATGCCCAACCCTCCTATCTTCTCGGTTATATACTCACAATCATGTGATCCTTTAATGTGCTGATGTTTTTACTAACCTAAAATAGGTAAAGATTAATGCATTTAATGATAATGAAGGTAAAAAACCAAAAGAAATCATTTTCATTGATTGCAGAAGTCAACAGATCTATTGAGATAACATTTGACAACATAATTTTTAATTATTATGGTCTGGTTAATTAATTTGATGTACCGTGTTTAAAATGTATACGTTACAAAAGATGCTTAATTAAGGACAAGAAAAGATCAAATGAGTAATTTTCCTTCGTTCCAAAACTAGGTGCAATTAGATCTCTCATTATTTTCAAATAAATTAAAGAGCAAATTGCACTAAACCTTTATGAGGTTTGCCCTTTTATATCCAGGAACAACTTTATTATTAATTGACAATCAATCCCCTTCACGTTAGTCAATGAGCGTTATATTTAATGTTTGACCGTGTAATAACGTGTAAAAGTTTAAAATACCCCCGAAATTATTTGACAATGTTTATTTACTTTTATAACCCTAGTAAAAGACACAAATATATATATATATATATATTATATTTGTAAAAGGCACTAACATTAAGTGGATGTTTTGGTGGGAAAACTTTAGGGTCCAAAAATTAAATAGCACTTTTTGGGGGAGGGCTTGTGCAAATAGCACCACTTTAATAAATCTTGTTTTAATAGCACCAAAATAGGTGGTGAGACCAAAATACCCCCACTTACTCTTTTCCTTTGTATTTTTTTTTCTCGAAAATTCAAGTCTTATTTGCAGTTCACTTATTAGGTTAAATTTGAGACTTATTTACAAATTCGAGACTTATTAATGAGTTTTCGAGACTTATGAATGTGTTTCGAGACTTAATTCAAGTTTGTTCGGAACTTATTCTGTTCGACCTCCATCAATGGTGACAGTGACGATCTGACGACAGTGCTGGTTGACTTCGAAGATAGTTGGATTTGAAAGATCAAACGACGCTGAGTTCGTTGGCTCCATCGGTTTCATTAGATTCGCGACAGATCGTCATATATCGGATGATGAAGATTCACAACGGTTTGGGTTTGGCTTCGTTTCTCTCTCCATACAGCTCAAAACTGAAAATGGATACTTCTGTTATAATGGGTGGCGCACGACGGACGTTTTGCCGTTGGTTTTATCGATCAACTCACCTGTCGACGGTGGCACTTCCATTGAAGCTCCATCAATGGAGGTTTTGGGAAAAAGAAGAAGAAAGAAGGTGAAGGACACATAAGAGAAAAGAAAAGAAGTTGGGGGGTATTTTGGTCCAAATTGCATTTTTGGTGCTATTTAAACAGGAGTTATTAAATTGTGATAGTTGTACAAGTCAAAATTTTAAAAGTGCTATATACCCCTATTTCCTCTAAACTTTATCATTTAGACAAATAGGTAAATTAATAAAAAAAAAAATATAAAATATATTACAATAAAAGATTCAGATTTTCCAATAAAAAAAATTCAGATTTAATAATAATAATAATAAAATTAATCTTAAGTCAAATATCTAAATCCATCTTCATCAACATTCATCTGCCCATTCAAATTTTCTATAAAAAAATTCAGATTTAATAATAATAATAATAATAATAATAAAGGCAGCCATTCTTTTTTTTCTTTGTTTTTATATTTTTAAACAATGCCTTCGTTAACGATCCTACGGAGAATCCAAAGAAAATAATAATAATAATAATAATAATAATAAAAATAATGTAAACTCAAACATCCAAATCCATCTTCATCATCGTTCATCTTCCCATCATCTTCTCCAACACCCAAACCCTAACCAAAACTCAAAAACACCAAACCCTACCCACCAACACCACTCTAAACCTATGAAATCACCCCAACCACCACCCTTACTTCTCATCGCCGTTATCGATCTCCTCCCTTGATTCCCTTCTCTTTTTCTTTTCCCTCTTCTTTCCTTTGACAGAGGGTGGCCACCATAACGAGGTGAGGAGATGGGTGTTTCACGGCGGCCACTTTGGGTTGCGTTTTGGTTTTGGTGGAGAGACAGAGAGGTTGGGTTTTGTTTTCGGATGGTGATGATTGAATGTGAGGCAATGCTGGGTGTGGTTGTGGTAGATGAGTTTGGTTGGATTTAGGGGTTAGGGTTTGGAGATTGAGATGGATGGTGGTGGGTTTTGGACTTTTTGTTTTGAAAATGTTGGTTTTTGGTGTTGAACTGGAAAATTATTTCCTTTTCTTTTTTCCAATTGATTTTCAATTCCAGGGTTTTTTGTTTTTTCCATTGATTTTCAATTGTGGTTTTCCAAAAAAAAAAAAAAAAAGAACTTAATTCTAGTGGTGTTAAAGAAAATAAAAACCTTTTTCAAAGATTAAAATAAATAAATAAAAACCAGAAATAAGGGTAAATTTTTTTTGGAATCAACTGGGAAAAAAAAAATCCGCATTTGCGATTTTATTAGCACTCTTGAGTCCAATGCTAACTTATAAAACTTTTTTTTTAATTCGTTTTTTCTTTTTTATATAATTGGAATTCTTCAATTGCTTAAGGGTATTTTTGTCCAAAAAAAAAGGTTTTTCCACCAAAAAGTCCCATTATTGTTATTGCCCTTCACAAATAAAATATTACTTTTTTTTTTGTCTTTGACTAGGGTTATAAAAGTAAATAAACAATGTCAAATAATGTTGGGGTATTTTAGACTTTTGCATGTTATTACACGGTCAAACGTTAAATATGACGCCTATTGACTAACATGAGAGGGGTTGAATGTCAATTAATGATAAAGTTATTTATGGGTGCAAGAGAGCAAACCTAAGGAGGTTTAGTGCAATTTGCTTTGCATTAAATTAAGAGTTCTTTAATATTTACACTTAAAACACACCAAATGAGTCGGGGTTTGCTGGCACCTGTTGAGATCACACACTATATGTGCGGTCCATATATCTACTCTCATAACGAAGATATCTACTCTCATAATACTAAAGATAAAACTCTTCAAACATACTTATAAAATGCGAATAGAAAGACTCGAACTCCCCACCACTAAAGTGGAAGGGATGTGCATTACCACCACGTACCTAAATTAAGAATTTTTTAATATTTAACACTTAAAACACATGTTGGAACCTCATTTTGTGTGTCATTGATAATTCATAGCATAGTTTATTAATCAATAGGATTTATTAAGGTATTACTTATCTAGTTTAGGCCCAAGTGGGAAACTTGTATAATTACTTGGGACAATTGAGAAGGACAGTTAACAACAAAAGGGGATCATAACAAAAATTGTTCAAATTGTGTGGCATTTGCATTTGAATGCACAAGAGATCACAGGGCAATTAAAATAAGAGTAGTACGTTCTATAAATCCGAACTCAAATCTCAATTTATATCCCAACAATAATGATGTGCCAATTGGTAAATGGATATACGTTAATGATGAATTATCTCATTTGCCACATATCTTGTGAATCCAATGATATGTATCAAATAAACATAGCAAAATTTAGAAGAATTTAGAAGAGAGAAATAAGAAGATTTGAAGGAAAGGTTATTTCATATAATTCAACATAACATCAATCTGATTACATTCAGCTATTTATAAGATGTTTGTTCGAATGAGTGAATTACAATTAGTAAGAAGTAAATTAACTAAACAAAGAAATAGGAACATGATCCATCATGTGTTAGTGGATGACTCTATTCACCAACAATGAGGCCATGAAGTTATCAAGGGTTCCCTGTTATTTGCAACACTAACAATTAACTAACAAAACACTATTAATCAATTAACAATTCTATGACAAAGTCCCATTCCTTTGCTTGATTTGGATCATGCACATATCATTTCCTCCTCAAATTATCCTTGTCCATAAGGATAAATTCTGAATAAGTCTGCCGAAAGTTCAACCTTGTTGTTGTTGATCCATCTAGTTAGAAAGTCTCCACCAAGCATTGGAAATGGTAGCTTGTGTTGGTTGTGCCGGTTGAATTTGAGCTTAGGAATGGTGATTCCGGTTGGAGAGGTATGTGACTCGTAAAAACAATCCATAAAATATGAATTGCTCTTATATGAGATTTCCTCAAATACATATTCATCGAATATCGGTGATTTATCAAAATCGACAAAAACCTCCGTCGATACATATGATCATCGAAAAATACCGGAAGATAGGTGGCTAATTGTGTTTGAGAAAATGATAGAGATTGGAGTTCATTCCTAATGGTTTGGAGGGTATTTTGAATTTGGATGAAGGTAGACTTATGATGAGTTAGGACTTCATAAACTCTGTTACAAAAACGTGTGTCCATGAGACCGAACTGCTCTAATACCATTTGATGTGTATCAAATACACATAGCCGAATTTAGAAGAATTTAGAAGAGAGAAATAGGAAGATTGAAGGAAAGGTAATTTCATATAATTCAACATAACTTCAATCTGATTACATTAAGTTATTTATAATTATAAGCTATTAGTTCGAATGAGTGAATTACAGTTTTTTTAGAAGCCAAAATTAGTAGTAAATTAACTAAACAAAGAAATAGGAACATGATCCATCATGTGTTAGTGGATGACTCCACTCACCAACAATGAAGCCATAAGGTTATCATAGGTTCCCTGTTATTTGCAACACTAACAATTAACTAACAAAACAATATCAATCAATTAACGATTCTATGACTAAGTCTCCTTCCTTTTCTTGACTTGGATCATGCACATATCATTCCCTCCTCCTCAAATTATCCTTGTCCACAAGGATAAATTTCAAATAAGTCTGCCAGAAGTTCAACCTTCTTGTTGTTGTTGATCCATCTGGTTAGAAAGTCTCCACCAACCTTGGGAAAGGGTAGCTTGTGTCGACTGTGCCGGTCGTATTTGGGCTTAAGAATGGTGATTCCGGTTGGAGAGGTATGTGGCTCATAAAAACAATCCATAAAATATGAATTGCTCTTATATGAGATTTCCTCAAATATATACTCATCGAATATCGGTGGTTCATCAAAATCGACAAAAACCTCCACCAATACATATGATCATCGAAAAATACCGGAAGATAGGTGACTAATTGTGTTTGAGAAAATGATAGAGATTGGAGTTCATTCCTAATGGTTTGGAGGGTATTTTGAATTTGGATGAAGGTAGACTCATGATGAGTTAAGACTACATAAACTTTGTTACAAAAACATGTGTCCATAAGACCAAACCGCTCTGATACCATTTGATGTGTATCAAATACACATAGCAGAATTTAGAAGAATTTAGAAGAGAGAAATAGGAAGATTTGAAGGAAAGGTTATTTCAAATAATTCAACATAACCTCAATCTGATTACATTCAGCTATTTATAAGCTGTTTGTTCGAATGAGTGAATTACAATTAGTAAGCAGTAAATTAACTAAACAAAGAAATAGGAACATGATCCATAATGTGTTAGTGGATGACTCCACTCACCAACAATAAGGCCATGAAGTTATAATAGGTTCCCTATTATTTGCAACACTAACAATTAACTAACAAAGCACTATCAATCAATTAACAATTCTATGACTAAGGGGTCGTTTGTTTTTTTGTCTGAAGACTAAATAGTTCTGAATTTTACTGAAGACTGAATAATGACTGAAACTTGAATTTGAATGACATGTTTGTTTTTTTTTTTTTCTCACATTTGAATATATTGTCAACATGTTTTGTTTTTTAAAAATAAAATTGTCTGAAAAGAAGTAATTTTACATTTATACCCATGTTAAACAATTATATATATATATATATATATATATATATATAATATAGAATAAAAACAATCCAAAAATAATAATTATTATATGAACACATATGATCATGATCTTCTTCTTCGATTACAAACAAACTTTATTTTTACTAAGAAAAGATAATTTTTTTTTTTTTCAAAAAATAAAAGGGGCGGTATGAAAACTCACAAAAAACACTTTAAAAATAATAATATATATAAATACATCACACTAATATCATAATAAAGTATTGATATTAAACACCAATATGAGAAGTGATTATGATTCTTTTTTTATTTTTAAAGCTATTTAAAATAAGCAATATATTAAAATAAAGATTTCTATACAATATATAATTATGATGAAATTGTAGATATGTTATACATGGAGGATAGTATTAGAAGAAAAGATTTTTGATTGCATTTAATGCAATTCAGTGATTTACAATTAAGTGAAAAACATGATTTTTTTACTTTTTATTTTAAATTGCTTTTTGGTATTTTTAAGTTGTTTGACCGTTTAATAATAATAATAAAATAAAATAAAAAACTTAATAATTATGATTCAGACCCATCAAGTTTTAAGTGGAAAAAACAAACAACCCATAAGTCTCCTTCCTTTGCTTGACTTAAATCATGCACATATCGTCCAATTAACACGTCATTTCTCGGGATACAAGTTGGATAAGTGATACATAGAAATAAGGGTAATTGATTATGCATGAATTTCCCAACATATATATTACAAGAAATTAAACATTGCACCGATCAATGGGGTAGTTGCGCTAGAGCTTCAAGTGGATGGCGAGGGCAATCTCATCAAACAATTTATAGCCAAACATAGCCTTTTAATTAATTAACTTGGTTTTTCAATTAAACTAGTTGAAGTTGAATTCCAAGTTTTTCTTAGTGACTAGTGAGGTAACTGAGATTCTCAAGACTTAAAACATAATATGTAAACAGGTTTTCTCTTTTTTCTTTTTATTAAAAAACAAGAAGAAAACAGTGAGAAAGAGAATAAGGTCAACTACATTACCACAAATTAATGAATAAATAAAATGGTTAATTGCACTCACACATCCTCAAATTTTTTTTTTTTTTTTTTTTTTTTTTTTGTGTGTGTGTGTGAAATTTCATGCATATGAAAACTTTGATATATTTTTTTTAAATAATGAAACCTTTGATTTTATTAAATGAACTACCCTCTAATTTTTTGACTGATTATGTTAATTAACGTTGTGACTTAATGGGTTGAAGAGAAAATAATTTTTTGTGACATTAAAAAAATATAATAAAAAAAAATATGTTGTCCAATCATAACTTGCCGCATCACTATACTAAAATTTTAAATTAATTAAAAAAAATAATATCTAAATATTATCTATAAAAAATTTAATCTACCAGAAAAATGGCTTCTTAATCGGTAAAGATTCTGGCAATTTTGCTTAATCTTCATCGGCGAATCGCTCTTCTCCGTACATAAAGAAGACACAAGTCTCATCCACATGTGATGAGATCGATCAATCTCTCCTGATCATCATTATTGTAACAAATCTCCTCCAAAAGAAGAGTCTCTATGGTTTTACTTTTATATTTTCTAAGTATCTAATTGAGTATAGATATTGACACTTATAAAATTTAGTAGTACACCCATTTTTATAAGTAAACCCTGTCTAAAATTTAAAAATTGAATATTACTATAAGCACCCATCCTAATGCTAACAGTACCCTCATAGAAATAAATATATTCATTTTATACATATTATTTATAAACACTTTTAAATTATTGCAACACCCAATTTATAAAAAATATCATATTATTTTTGGAATCAAATCATTTTTTAATGATGGTCCAATTTACTTTTGGAAATATCTCGAATGTAGGAGCTTTATAACAGAGAATATATATATGGGGTCAAAAGATTTTCAATTTGAAATTCTTTTATTTATATAACTATCTAAAAATAAAAATAAAAATAAAAATCTTATTGACATATATGGATATCCTATAAATAATAATAATAATAATAATAAATAAATAAATAAATAATTATTGATATTTACATTATAGTTAAAAATATATATATTGTTTTTTGATAGAGTTTATAACTATATATAAAAGAAAAAAAAAACAATATGATAATCATGTGATAATGATAAAATATGATACTTGAAATAAAATTAAAGTTTAATTAGATTTTATCATAATTTTTTTTAAAGGAAAGTTTTATTTAATAAAAAAAATATAGTTGAAGATATGAGTGTAATTAATGAGTGTATATAATATTTAGTTTATTTTTAATTAAAGTAACTTGCCATTTTTGATAAATTTCTATTGGAATATTTTTATAATTAAATTTTTTAATAAAATATGGGTGTACTAATAAGTTTTATGGATGTCAATATCGGCTCCCTATCTATTTTTTTTTTTTCAATTAATTAAGGTAATTTATGTGATCAGCTTATTAATTAATGTAATAAGGTTTTAATTAATGTGATATTGTTGAAAACAAGTGCAAACAAAGTAATTCTTGAACCTCCAAGCAAGAAGCAACTAAAGTCAAACCAATAAACCAATCTAAGTACGCACAATAGAAAGAAAGAATTAGAACACGACAATATATATGTGTCTATGTCCATGGGATGGTGATGATTGTTTCCACTATGCGAAGGAAAAATCAAGAGCATAATAAAACTCTCAATAAACTCTCCTCACAATCTCACAAGCACAATACCGTGATCATATCAAGCCCAAACCAAATCCTTAAAAGCAATTCTCATACCAGAGCACAAACATCTAACAAAGATGAGGGCATGTGAGTGCAATTAATCCTAAATAGTATACGAGTGCAGAGTGCAGAGTGCTTATTAGATTCTTAAAGGGAAATAATTACTGCAAATAACTTTGTTAAACTAGAGAAGAAGATCGGGATATGGATCAATATTGATAAAGCGCCAAACCATTTCACTCTAATCTTCCAATAAAATGAATGTTGATGTTAATATCCACAATAACACAAAATTATTGACTCATAAAAACAAACGTCTTACATATATATAAATAAAAGCATACAAGTTATTGTCTGTTGTGACGTTAATAATTGCAAATTCATTCCTTTCCAAAATACCCACTCAATCGAGCAACCTATTGAAATTTATAAGATGACATAAGGTTATGTTAATTTAGAAACGAAGGAATAAGTCCAAGTGGTTGTTTAATTTGTTTTTAACAAAAAGTCCATATGGTCTTTTTGTTTTTGATCGCACCATCTCGATACTGGATTTTAGCCCTCATTTTCTCTACTTTTGGTCGATTTACGGGTAAAATCGAGTATCTAATGCTATGGAATAAGTGTGTGCATACATTTTCACACACTTAAAATGCCAGTTTGATATTGTTTTTAAAAAGTTAAAATCATATTATTTTATAATTTTGATATAAAATGATGTTTGGTAAAACTTCCAAAAGTGATTAATTGATAATCTGGCAAGTTATGATAATGATTTTGAGAAGTAGATGGGGGACAACTTTTTGAAAGTGATCATGGAATAATCTATTTCATCATTTAATGAATCTTTTAAAATATCATTATTATACTTATGAAATAAAGTTAAAATCACGTATATACCTTATTTCATCTCAAAATTAAATATTTTATTTAAATATTGATTTGATTTATAAAATTTTTTAAAAATATTTAATTGTTCAGTTTCACAAAAAAAAATATATATATATTATTCTTATGGAATTTTTTTCTTTCTAATTTAAACATTCTACTTAAATATTGATTTAATATATATAATTAAATTTTTTTTAAAAAAAATGAAATAAGGTCCTAAAATCATTTATATTTTAGTTATTGTAACTAATCTCAGTACTTTTGCAATAAAATTACCAAAAATATGTATATTGCTTTTGAACTATACGGTAGCTAGTTTTAAGAATACAATTAACCAAACATCTGTTGATTAACTTCACAGCTGATTATTTCTTCAGCACAACTGATTATTTCTTCAGCACAGCTAATAATGATTATTATAAAAGTTACATTAATACCAAACTGACCCTTAGATAAAGGGTGGTCAGTTTGATCATATTGCTTTTGAGAAGTTAAAATCAGCTTATTTTAATTCTAAATGGATTAGAAAAAAAAAAAAAAAAGGAAAAAGGAAAGATTACCAACTTTGATGAAGAGATGATAAGTGGTAAAAGTTTATTGAGATTATTATTTGCTAGCATACATAAATTTTCCTTCCACCCAAACAGGTGTGCGATACAAATCAAGTCTTATTTAGTCGTACATAATAATTTGGTGGTCTAAGGATCAATTAAAATTAATGGGATATTTAGGCTGCTTGTTTGGTGTAAAAAGCCCCCAAAATTTCTCAAAATCAGGTGTTTTCTGATCCTCATCAAACATAGCAAACACATATGTTTCAATAGGCCTCCCAGGCTTCTTTGGAGTTCCTGACCCTCCCTTCACATGCTCAACCATATTGGTGTTGTAAGTCTGTGCATTGTCCAAACTGGTTGCCTGACCACCAGCCGACGGCCAGCCGCTCTCTGACACCACTATCTCCAGAGAACCCCCACCGGATTTCTCCAGCGCAGCGTAAACAGTATCCAAAATTGCATCAAACAGGTTACGATAACTCAACCCGTTTCCGCCGTCACTAACTGCGGGCGCTGATGGCCTGAAAAGTGCATAATCAATGTTAATTGCACCATTGCTTCCTGTGTAGCTGAAGTAAGGGTACAAGTTTACGAGCAACGGGGCATTGTTCTCGTTGAGGAAGCTGATGAGAGGATCAAGAATCGGTCGATAGTCTTGCTTGAATGAACCTTTTGATGGAGGGAAAGAATCTGCAGAGAGTGCACCAGTTTCAATGGCGGTGGAGACTTTGATGTTGCCAAGGCCAGCAGAATTAAGAGCAGTGCGTATGTTTCTCATGGCCGGAACAAGAAACTGAGCAAAATTATCTCCAGGCTTGGCTTCATTTCCAACAGCTATGTATCGAAACCTGACGTCACCGGCATAGTTTCTGACATTGTTTTGCACCCATGTGTTTGCTTCTTCTTGGTTGGAAGCAATCTTCTGAAGATCAGGATTTGGAACTCCAAGCATGACATTAATATTGGAGCCTCTCAGGGCTTCTAGGGCCTCTCTGTCAGGATCATAGAGTCTCATTAAGTTGATGTTGTTCTGCTTGTAGAGATCAATCACTTCTCTTCTTGATGGTAAGTTGCTCCCCAACATTCCATAACAAACACCTACCTCAGCTTCTGCATATATGTCAATATCAACAGCAATTATGTCAATTAATAATACGGATATATCGATAGATAATTATTTCCCTATAAAACTACAGTTTAATTTTATTGGTAAATACATGTGATAATATTTAAGTACTATAAAATTAATATCAACTAAAATGGTATATTTGAGGAGATGAGGTTGACCCGATAGCAAAGCTTTTTATATGTATTTCAATGAGACAGTGGATTTGGTTATCAGATTGTAATAGTCAAGAAAAAAATATCTAAAGTGTCACGATTCGGGTTTTAATTATGCTGAAAACATGGCATTAAATATTAGCTAAAAAAATTTGCAAATGTATAGGATACATTAAGGAGAGAAAAAAGGACCTGTTGTGTGTAGGGTAGCCATTAGCATCCCAAGTAATAAGATGGTTGAGACCATGAAAGCTGAAAAAGATTTATTAGCCATATAAGCTAGAAATCAAAGAAAACGATGATGAAAATTAAGGAGAAGATTAATGAGTTAAGAGAGAGCGCAAAACATCTATGATACCACCACCACCACCATCAGCCTTTTATAGAGTTACAACTTCCAACAGCTTGGCATTTCATTCAAAGAAAATCAAACAGCTAGTATTTCGGGTTCCTTTGAAAAGTCTCCAATTAGGTTCATTTCAACATGTCTCTTTCTTGCCTGAGTGTCCTTTATATTATATAACATTTTTTTACAACAAGGTTGGCCTGGTTAACCGTGTGATCTTCTTCTTCCGATACTACATTTTACAACATAATTCTTATAAGGGTTCGGTTAACTGATTAAGATTCTATGTTGAGCTGATATTTGTACTTATCTTTAACTATTTGAGGTAAGTATAAAGCTCAGCATAGTAAAGATTCCTAGCGGCTAACGACATAGGTGTTCAGTCAAACCCTTAAATATAGTAAAATATACCAGTAATACTATATGCCTTTTGATGTTGCTAGGTTTGGAACACATGAAGTACTTGTATGAATAATTTGTTAATGAATTAGTGGGGGGTATTTTATATATCGAGTTGCTAGTTGCTACTTTACAGTTGGTTGCACAAGAAACATGCTCCAACATAACCAAACTTGTAATCACTTGGAGAAATTGATATGGACATCGAACAACATACACAAGAGACTTGGCTAATTATTTATATCGTTTAGCTCGTTTCAGGTACCAATTGGTTTTATTTCTTCTTCTTCGATCTTCTTCGTTTTGTTTTGTTTTCGGTTTCAGATGAAAAAAAAAAAAAAGATACTACTAGTTTGTACCATTTTTTATCTGGACAAGTAGTGTGGCAAGGCATCCAAGTTGCGTGACACATAGGCCATAGTCTAGATCACCTAGCTTTATGTCATGGTCCTTGTTTTATTTAATTTAGGCTGTGTGGTTGCATTATCCACACAAAATAGTGCTACATCAGGAGAATTTAGAAATCATAGTTAGCATTTCTAGGAGAGTTTCTAAAATTAAAAACTCAACTCTATATTGTCTCGATAAATACACAGTCACTGCATTAATTGTCTTGTTTTTACCTGTGCATTTATTGAGTTTCCTATAGAGCAAAGAGTAATACTAAACATCTCACCTACAATCCCACCATTTCTATCTCAGCACATGTGACAGCTATGTATCCACTCATCGAATGACAACTCAGCTGCCACATGTGTTGGGATGGAAATTGTGGAATTGTAGGTGAGATGTGTAGCATTACTCTATAGCAAATTTCTATTTGTTAGTTGGGGCACATGTTAAATTAACACTACCCAAAAATGATATATTGATTTATCGTTTCAAATATGAAAAAGTTTGTACCATTTTTTATCTAGGCATGTCATCGTAGCAAGCAGGGGCGAAGCCAGGATTTTGACTTTAGAGAGCTAAGACAAAAACAAATATTCAAGTTAACACAAGAAAAATACACTAATATTTAAAAACTAAATGTAATATTATTTAGATGGTGATGAAGATGAACCGATGTTTTAATTCTTTTGTAAAATCCATCGATTGTGAATGACTTTCTCATACGAATTCGAAGATCAAAGAAATATGTAACGCATTTTTATTTTGTTATAATACTATATATATTGTATTTATCAGATGCAGAATTACGTACGAATTTTTGGTGCGGGATCTCTAACTTTTTAATTCATATATATATATATATATAGTTCACGATGTATTGAAACCAAATCCTAAAAAGAATAGATTTTTACTCCTACATTAAGTGCGGGTTTGCAAATTAATAATCATATTGAGAGAAAAAAAACTTAATTCTTTGGTTGTAATTACTGTGTTTACTAAGATCGGTTTGAAATCAGATTATGTGGGTAACATACGCAAATATGGAATTACAAAAAAAAAATAAAAAAAATAAAAAAAATAGATATAATTGGTGATATCAAACTTTTCTTTATTTATTGTAATATTTATGTTTTTAATTAATGACTGCTTTTAATTAAGAATAAGGGGGTTCATTGGATATATTACATAACAACATTCAAATAATCTATAATCTAGTAATTTGTAATTCTGGTTGGATCAATTTGTATTGGGGAGGTCATGGTGCATGTTAGCCCCCCACACCTCTGCCCCTGATATCAAGGCATCTAGGTTGTGTGACCCATAGTCTAGGTCTTGTAGCCTCAGGTCCTAGTCTGTGTCACATTTTATTTATGTTGTGTTATAAAAAAAAAACTGAGCATGTACAAAATTGATTGAATTGAACTCTTAGAAAATTGCATGAATTACGCAATTTGATACGGAGAAACTAATTTGAGATTGCACCTATCCAGGATCATGACTTTTAATTGATAACTACTTAAACATGTACCTAATTAATTAAAAATGATGATTTTTTATTTAATCAATTGTGGAATTTGGTTTAAGCTAATAATAATATAGCATTCTAAGTTCTAACTAACCAAACATTCAATTAAGCTTAGAGTTCATTATTTATTTATAGTTTACCTATTCAAAATTCAACTATTGAAAAGGTTTGTTAGATTTTCTTAAAAACTTGGGTTTAATTATACGACTGTTCCAACAATGTTATAGGATATTTTTATAAGCTATTCTTTAGATTTAGTTTTTATTTTATTTTATTTTATTTTATTTTCTTTTTAAACAACTGAGTCGATAGTCTTAAGGGCAAGACAGTATGAGTTATTTTTCATGTAAATTTAAATTCTGAGTTTTTTTTTTTTTTTTTTTTTAGTAAAGAAGATGAATTTTTTTAGTAAAGAAGATGAATTTCTCAAGAAATGGTTTATTTTTAGTGGCAAACAATATCATAAGTCTTCCAATAAAAAAAAAAAAAAAAAATTGATGTTAACATCCCCACAAAAGAAGACAAGACCATTGATTCCTAGTCTAACAAATGCCAAATTCATACCTTTCCAAAATCGCGTATTCAATCCGACAAGTTAGTCTTCTATTCATCGAATCCATCCGATTCATAATGTTTATGTGTATAGAAATGTGTATAATGTCAATGTCAAGCATTAACTTATTGGACTGATCAGGGGGAGGCTGCTTGACTCGGCTTCAAAGACTATCTCACAACCGCTAATCATGTATCGACTATTAACATGTAAACACAAAACTAGCTGTTTTGCTTTCTTTCTCCTTTTCCTGGCTGGTGGTGCCGGCCAGTTTGTGTGTTCTTTGTCCCCTTTATCGGCTGTTTTATAAACTCCAGCTGTTAAGAAGAAAAAAAACAAAAAAAAAAAAAACATGTAAATACAAAACAAGACACTTTACCTTCTACATTAGTTAGACCATCTCAAATGTATATGCAGTGATATGCTAATACCAATATCAATGCCAAATTTGGTTCAAAAATAGTGAAATACTATGTTTAGCACATCATTTTAGTATTGTACTCCAATGTATTATTCTATTTTAAATGTTATTTTTAAATTTTTATTATTTAAAATTATAAAAGTCAATAAATATAATTAATGCATTTAATTTATATAATATTTTTTATTATTTAAAATTATAAAAATTAACAATTAATGTATTAAATACAATTATAAATTGATATTTTTATAATTAAAAAAACAACATTTATTGCTGTGCCAAATTTGGCATTGTATTGGAGTATGATTTTTATGCTATGTGCTAAATTATAACATTGGTACAATAATTTAGGACAATATTGGAGATGTTCTTAGTATCCACATCATCCAAGTATATGACATTCCCTCCAAGTTAGAGCAAAAGAAAAATCAAATGAAAACCCAAAATGAGAAATTCACGATAAATTAGTAACTAAAAGTTATCAAGTTTGGAACACACTGAAAATTTTGGTCCAATTGTCCAACCATGTTTCCTAGACAATTGATCTTGTGACTTGATGTACCAATCGTGTGATCTAAATAACTAGTCATCTAGGTAACTTTTGCACAATAGAAAGTGTCTAAATATACGACTCTAAATTACAATCTAACAAATAAATGAAATAAAAATGAGAGGTTAAGACTTTACCTCTTACACTAGTTACTGATAATGCTTATTTTTACACTTGGTATAACCCCGTTTTACCTATCATTTGCCATCGTTTTTCGGGTAAAACCAATTTATTTAATATTTAAATGAGTTTGTGCAGGTTTCCTCAGCGATCCATGAGAAATCAAGCGAAGCTGGGCTTTGTTGGAGCGAAAGCAAACAACCAAGGAGTTGAAGAAAGAGAGAAGTATCGCCGGCGCCTGACGACCAGCACCATACCAACGCACATGGGACAGCCGTGCACCGCTGGTCGTGCGTTGGACGACCAACGCCCCTCCAGTTATAGCTCAACTTTTATAGGGTTTCATGCCCTAATTCCATACATTATAAATACCTCCCTTCAATTTCATTTGGGGGACCTCTTGCACGACTCTTGACCTCCAAAACACTCCCAAAACACTCCAAACCTTCCAAGATCAAATCTTTCACTCAATTCCTTCACCAAATCACCCAAAACCTCTACCAATTCACCATCTAAACCCAAATCCCACCTCACCATCTCATTTCCTTGCCTAGACCTACCATAAAAATCTCATCTTGGAGCATAAGAAGTTAAGGAGAGAAGAAGTCTAGCACAAGCCAAGCAAGAGAGGAGGAGTTCTTCATTTAGTTTACTTTAATCCCTTCATTTTTTACATTTATTAGTCTTTACTTTAACTTGTACTCATTTCACATATTATGTAGCCATTTTTTGTATCATGAGCTAAACTTCCTTGGCTAAGGCCAAGATGAAGCCTTTTCCATGAATTATTAACAAAGGCCATCACTTTATCACCATTGCTTGTGTTGTGTACACTTATTTCATGTTCTTAAGTATTATTGAATGTCTAGCTAGCATTTGGTAATTATTTGGTTGTTGTGTGAAACACTGGGAGGAAAAGCACACAACGTGCTTGATGAAATGTGTGATAGAAGTTGGTAAGATAGAGATATGCATGCTAGCTTCTAGGATTCAATTGTGAGCCATAAAACTTAATGAACTTGCATGTAGTTCGGATAACCATTGAGAAATAGGTTGTTGGTGCACATAAAAGTTGTCTTTATCACTTGAGAGAGGTTAGAGACTAATTGAGGTTGTCACGAACCTACACACACACTTGCATACTTTTTTTAAATGATGTGCGTAAAACTAATGAGAATTGGATAGGTGGATTCAAAGGTCTTAGCCTAATTTCCCATAAGTATTAAAACCAACTTGCTTGCGTTTGGCTTTGCTTGAGTTTGTTTGCTTATTTAGTTTCATTAATTACATTGTTTAATTTAGTTAAATTTGAGTAGTGTAATCCAATCATTAAATCTTTACTTGTCTAACTAGTAGTTAATCAATCAATTATGGTAATCAATACATCAATCCTTGTGGAACGAATTCTATTCATCATAGTACTATTCCTTCGGCTTCATACTATTGCGGGTGCTCAATTTGGAGTGGTCAATTTTTAGTGCCGCTGCCGGGGATTGAGCGGTTTATTAATATCATTACTAGTTGATTCATTACTAATTTAGATCTTTTTTCTTTATGTTTATTTCTTTGTGATTTCAGGTGGTTGCTTTTGTATGCATCATCGTACAAGGTGGAACAACTTACAGGATTTGAGTTTTGATCCGGATATAGAGGGGACATGAAATAGAAGGAACCGAAGACTAGCCATGGGGGATAATATGAATCAAAATCCAATACCACCCGCAACCTGAGAGGGGCAACATGGGCAAAATGAGCAAATCGGGGATGATGAGAGAGTCATGAGGGACTATGTCATGCCAAGGGTAAACCAAAACTTGTCACCCATTTAACTCCCGGTGATAAATTCCAACAACTTCAAAATCAAGTCTCATGTCTTTCAACAATTGGCAATGATGGGGCTATTTGGTGGTAAGCCAACAAACGATCCAAACGAGCATTTGAGGAACTTTGATCAAGTTTGCTCAACATTTAAGGTCAATGGTGCTTCGGACAACGCAATTCGGCTAAGAGTTTTCCCTTTTTCATTGAAGGACCGAGCCAAGATTTGGTATGATAATCTTGCACCAAGGTCGATCGCCCATTGGGATGTATTGGCCCAAACCTTCCTTAGCAAATACTTCCCTCCCGGAAGAGCGGCTCAATTGATGAACGAGATTCACGAATTTTCCCAATTCGAGATGAAATCTTTGTATGAAGCTTGGGAGAGATACAAGGAGATGCTAAGAAAATGTTTGTGCATAGAATACCGAAATGGTCAATTGTGGAGAAATTTTATTGGGGTATGAACTTGTCCACACGCCAATTTGTGGATGCTTCGGCGGGAGGTTCGTTGATGAACAAGTCTATGGATGCGGCGTATGATTTGATAGAAGACATGTCCGTTGCCAATTGTGATTGGGGTAGCGATAGGAAGACTTTGAAGAAAGCACCCGGTATGTTAGATGTTGATCAAGTGACGGTAATGCAAGCACAAATTGATGCCTTGACAAGACAAATGAACAACATGGGAGCAAGCTCTAGTACGGCCCAAGTAAAAATGTTGAGTTGTGATTTATGCTTGGGGCCTCATGAGAGTGTGGATTGTTAAGCGGGGAACCCATTTGCTTCGGGCCTTCAGAGCAAGTTTCTTTTGTGAACTACCATAGGAACTTCAACAACCAACCAAGACCTTAAAATAATCCCATCTACTCCAACACTTACAACCCCCTTTGGAGAAATCACCCAAATTTCACATATAAAAATAACTAAAATACCCTTCAACCCAAAGCCAACCTTAAACCACTCGAATTTAACCAACCACAACAAGCCTTTCCTAACCAACAAGCCCAATTCCAAAATCAAGCCGAGAGAAAGCCTACAGTTGAAGAGATGTTCTCTAAGTACAAGGGCAAGCTCGATGCTCGCATGGAGACTCAAGACTTGGCTTTGAGAAAGTTAGACACCAAGGTTGATCAACTTGCACAACATTCACAAGCCGCAATTCAAAACCTTGAAGTGTAAATCGGTTAATTGGCTAAGGGGTCTCAAGCTCGCCAACAAGGGACATTGCCAAGTGACACGGTGATAAACCCTAAGAAGCAATGCAAGGCAATTTTTCTAAAGAGCGGAAGAACGGTGGAGTAACCGGGCGAAGTTGGCAAAAAGATGGAAGACATAATTGAACAAGAGGTTGTTGATGAGGAGCTTGCTGAGAAGAACAAGGTAGAAGATAACCCATCCAAGATGTCTTGTGATCCTCCACCCCTAACACAAGTCAAGGCATATGTGCCTCCAATCCCATACCCACAAAGGTTGAGGAAACATAAGGATGCCCATCAATTTGCAAAATTCTTGGAGGTGTTTAAGAAGCTCCACATCAACATACCATTTGCCGAAGCCCTAACGCAAATGCCCACTTATGTCAAGTTCTTGAAAGACTTACTTTCCAACAAACGGAAGCTTGAAGAGTTTGAAACGGTGGCACTAACGGAGGAATGTAGTGCTATTTTGTAAAACAAGTTTCCTCCTAAGTTGAAGGACCCAGGCAAATTTACAATACCATGCACCATTGGAAACTCAGAATTTAGCAAAGCTTTGATCGATTCGGGGGCAAGCATAAACTTGATGCCCTACTCGGTGTTCAAGAAGCTAAATGTTGGGGAAATGAAGCCCACACATATCACTCTCCAATTGGCGGACCGATCAATCAAATATCTTAGAGGTGTGATGGAAGATGTGCTAGTAAAGGTGAATAACCTATACTTTCCGGTGGATTTTTTCATTTTGGAGATGGAAGAGGATGTAGAGATACCTCTTCTCTTAGGAAGGTCATTTTTAAAGACGGTGGGTGCTTTGATTGATGTGAGAGATGAGAATATGACTTTGAGAGTTGGAGATGAGCAAGTGGTGTTTGACATGTCCAAGGCAACCAAAAGACCATCGAATAAGGGCGATTGTTTTAGGGTGGAAGTAGTTGAGCCTATGATACAAGAGTATTTGAGAAAGGAGAACCCCAATGAGCCGCTTGAATTGTGTATAATGCATAGAGTGATGGAGGAGGATGAAAACTTGGAAGTTGAAGAATGTGCCAAACAACTCAACTCTCTACTCTTGAGGACACTTAGGGGAAGATTTCACTTTGAAGAACTTGATGTGGGAAAGCCAAAACTCCCACCATCTATTGAGAAGGCTCCTACTCTATAACTCAAGCAATTACCATCTCACTTGCGGTATGCATTTTTAGGAGAATCATCAACTCTCCCGGTGATCATCTCGGTAAATTTATCCAAGATTGAAGAGGAGAAGCTACTAAGGGTGTTGAGAGAGCATTAGAGAGCAATTGGTTGGTCAATTTCAGATATCAAGGGACTATGCACTTCAATTTGTATGCACAAGATTAGAATGGAGGATGAGTTCAAGCCGACGGTTGAGCATTAAAAGAGACTTAACCCAAACATGAAAGAAGTGGTGAGAGCGGAAGTTATGAAGCTTTTAGATGCGAGAATCAAATATGCCATTTCGGATAGCCCATAGGTGAGCCCCGTGCAAGTGGTACCAAAGAAAGGGGGATGACGGTAGTTCCAAATGAAAACAATGAGTTGATCCCACAAAGAACCGTCACCGGATAGAGAGTTTGTATTGATTACCGAAAGTTGAACAACGCTACAAGAAAAGATCACTTTCCTTTGCCTTTCATTGATCAAATGTTGAAAAGACTTGCGGGTCATGAGTACTATTGCCTACTAGATGGATATTTGGGATACAACCAAATCCCGATCGACCTCGAAGATCAAGAAAAAACCACCTTCACTTGTCCTTATGAAACTTTCGCTTATAGGAGGATCCTATTCGGGCTATGTAATGCCGGTCACTTTTCAAAGATGTATGATGGTGATATTTTTCGACATGGTGGAGAAGTTTATAGAAGTTTTCATGGATAACTTCTCGGTTTTTGGATATTCTTTTAATGAGTGCTTAACAAATTTGGAGATGGTTCTCAAGAGGGGTGAGGAGACCAACTTGGTGCTAAATTGGGAAAAATGCCACTTCATGGTGAAGGAGAGCATTGTACTTAGACATCGGATCTCTTCTCAAGGCATCGAAGTTGATAGAGCAAAGATAGAGGTGATTGAGAAATTACCACCTCCAATTTCGGTTAAGGGAGCTAGGAGCTTCTTGGGGCATGTCGGTTTCTATCGGCGTTTTATTAAAGACTTCTCCAAGATCACTAAACCATTGTGTGCTCTATTGATGAAGGATGTCCCCTTTGTTTTTGATAGAGAGTGTCTTCGTGCTTTTAAGACCTTGAAGAAAGAGTTGACATTCGCTCCTATCATATCTACACTGGATTGGGAACTTTCCTTTAAGCTTATGTGCGATGCAAGTGACTATACGGTTGGCGCGGTTTTGGGCAAAGGAAGAACAAGAGGCTACATATGATCTATTATGCTAGCCAAACTCTAAATGATGCCCAAATCAACTATGCTACAACCGAGAAGGAGCTTTTAGCAATTGTGTTTGTATTTGACAAATTTAGGTCTTACTTGGTGGGTTCCAAAGTGATCGTCTACACGGACCATGCTGCCATCAAGTACTTGTTAGCAAAAAAGGATGCCACACCACGGTTAATCCAATGGATTCTCCTCCTACAAGAATTCAATTTGGAGATTAAAGACAAGAAATGATCCGAAAACCTTGTAGCGGATCACCTTTCTAGGCTAGAAAGAAATGAGAAGAATGAAGTGCAAGTGGCCATAAACGAAACATTCCCGGATGAGTAATTACTAGTAGTCCAAGATTTGATGACTCCTTGGTTTGCCGACTTTGTGAATTTCCTTGCAAGTGGAATCATGCCGGTGGAGATGAATTTCCACCAAAAGAAGAAATTCCTCTCGGATGCAAAGTCATACTTGTGGGATGAGCCAATCCTATTCCGGATTTGTAGTGATAGTCTTATTAAAAGATGTGTACCCGATGAAGAGATGAGGTATATCCTCATGCATTGCCACTCTAAGGAGTGCGGATGACACTTTGGAGCAATTAGAACCTCAAGGAAAGTCCTCCAATAGGTTTCTATTGGCCCACACTTTTTCAAGATGCAAGAAGCTTTGTGGAAGCATGTGACCGGTGCCAAAGGACCGGTAATATTAGCAAGAGGGATGAGATGCCGCTCAATGTGATGCTTGAAGTGGAATTATTTGATGTGTGGGGTATTGATTTCATAGGACCATTCCCAAGCTCTTATGGAAACCAATATATCTTGGTGGCGGTGGACTACTTGTCTAAGTGGGTGGAAGCTATAGCCACACCAAAGAGTGATGCCAATGTGGTCACCAAATTCCTCAAGAAAAACATCTTTACAAGATTCGGTACTCCAAGAGCAATTATTAGTGATGGGGGCTCTCACTTTTGCAACAAGTTATTTGAAGCTCTATTGAAGAAGTATGGTGTGAAACACCGCATCACCACCCCCTACCACCCACAAGCAAATGGCTAAGCGGAGGTGTCAAATCGAGAAATCAAAAGCATCCTAGAGAAGACGGTGGGAAACCGAAGGAAGGATTGGGCTAAGAAGCTTAATGATGCCTTATGGGCTTATAGGATGACCTTCAAAACCCCATTAGGCATGTCTCCTTATAGGCTTGTCTATGGAAAGGCGTGTCACCTTCCGGTGGAACTTGAACACAAAGCAAGTTAGGCAATCAAAAAGTTGAACTTTGACATGCAAGCGGTGGGAGAGAAGAGATTGCTTCAACTCAATGAACTTGATGAAATCCGACTTGATGCATATGAGAATGATCGCATTTACAAGGAGAAATAGAAGAAGTGGCATGATAGAAGGATTTCTAAGAAAGATATTCAAGTGGGGAACCAAGTTCTCCTTTTTAACTCAAGACTCCGTTTATTTCTCTAAAAACTCAAAAGCCGGTGGATGAGCCCTTTTACCGTCACCCCAGTGTTCCCGTACGGAAGTGTGCAAATTGAAAATGGAGCAAAGGAGAAGTTCAAGGTGAATGGGCAAAGAGTAAAGCTTTATTGGGAGAATGCATTAGAAGAGCCAAAGGAAAAGGTTCTTCTCAAAGAACCAACTTGATCATTCACAAAGGGAGGTACCTTCTTGTAAATATTAGTTAGTTTTTTTTTTTTTATTGCTTTCAATTATTTTAGCTTATTGTCTTTTAGAGATTGAGTTTTTGCCCACCGAACTTGAATTGTGCATTATGAAATTCTTTTTGAAAATTGGTCACAATGAGAACATTGTGCAATTTAGGTTTGGGGGTGAAGGAAACTCAATTATGTTAGAATCTTATAATAATTAAGATTTTGTAAAAATAATAATAATAATAATAATAAATTAATTTTTGTGTTTTGTTTTCTTTCTTTTTCAAACCCATGCATGTAATTTTTGTAATAGAGTGTTGAGATTTTCAGTAAAAACAAAGTTAGGGAACAATTGGAGGACAAATTAGTCCATTAAAAGACCAAATTTACCTTGTGCACTGGACGTCAAGCACCAGACCAGAGACGCAAGGCTGCTAACGATGCGCTGGTCTTGCGTTGGTGATGTGCTAGTGATGCGCTGGACGACCAGCGCACAAGGCAAATTTGGGATCTTGTCACTAAACGAAACACAGTTGTTCTGGGCGAACCAAGACCTATGCGTTGGTCATGTGCTGGTCCTACGCATGACGACCGGCGCATAGAGGAAATTCCTAACCTTTTTCCTCTCGTCGAACACCACCTGCTACACACATCAAAACACATTCAAATCACTTCTCTCCACGCTCTCATGGCTCTTAAGTCTCTCAAGCACGAAAATTGGTAAGTTCTCACTCAAATCCTCTTGTTTTTAGTTCAAATGCACCCAAATCTACATCAAATTCTTCTCTACATAATTTAAGGCACAAATTTAGGGATTTTGTGGTTAGAGTTTCGAAAATTGGGGATTTTTAAGAAAAGTTGGATTTTGAGGCTTGTCTTGGCCGAAATTGGATGGATTATTTCATGGGTTTATTTTATTTTGTTTCTTTGCACAATTTTGGAGAATTGGTGGTATGATTTGGTCTTGGTTTGGTGTTCTTTGATTGATTCGACACAGTTGAAGCTTCAATTTGGGTTCTTTGTTGTGGATTTGCATTATAGTGTGGTGTGGAGAAATTTTTTAAAGTGTTAGAATTAAGTGTGGTTGTGCCTAGTTCCATTTTATGTGAAGTGTGGGGGTTGGATTGACCGATTTTCAGATGAAAATCTACCCATTTTTTTTTTTTGGATTCACTAATTTTGAAGATGGGTAAGACCAAAGATTCCATTCGAGGCTTCAATAGCTTCAAACCCACACAATTATCCATGAGAGAGGAATCCACCTAGCTGAACTCCAGGACGCTTCCTTTCCAAGTATAGTTGAGAACAGGAGTTAGGAGATTTTTATGCAAGCATGGTCCCGAAGACTTTCTACGCAGGAGGTTCGGTTCTAGTTAGAGTAATTGAGGTGCAGGTTATGGAAGATGTCATCAATGGGTACTTTGGCACAACCCCAATCCCCTAAGATACCATGCCTTTTGGATATAGGACTTTTGCAGGATCTAATAGGGAGCTAGCTAAGCTTTTGAGGAGGAATGATGACGATAGATAGGATAGGAAAAATCTGCTGAAGCAATCACAATTGGCAAAGGACTTAGCTATCCTGAGCTTGTTCATCATGGCATCTCTAAAGCCCACAATCCATATTAGCTCAATTTCAGTAAAGAAGGCCGAACTGTTAGCATCCTTCATCTCTAGAGAGCCAATCGACATTAGGAGAGTTATTAAGGCTGAAATCAACGACGTAGGGGATTTTGACTTCAAGGAAAAGAAGAATCAACCCAAGAAACCCGTTCCCTTCCCATGTTTGATCACCCAACTGTGCAGGAAAGCAGGAGTTCTAGAGTATGATGATGATGGCTTTCAGACGGGTGGTTCGGCACCAATAAGCCTTCGTTCATGGACAGATTCCTTGAGCAAGCCAAAGGGGGTAAATAGGCTAAAGCTAAGGGGACATTTTTCTTCAGCAAGAGACTTCGGTCCTGAGGAGTCTGATGAGGATGACGAGGATGACTACGATTTTGAGGCACCAGACAACGACTTGCATAAAGATAACCCTAAGGGGAATGATCCGATCATGGGGAAACTGAATTGGTTGGTAGATGCGTTCAAGGCCAGTCAGACCTTCCAAGAACCAATAGAGAGGAAGATTGATAATCTCGCTCTACAGTAGTATGAGGACAGGTAGGATCAGGAGGCCGAGGATGAGGACATCAGGGCTGACTTGGCAGCCATGAAGGCCCAGCTTGGCTTTCAGACTTATCAGAGGAGAGAGTGCCGCACTAGACTGCCCTTGACTTCCGGTACCTAGGACATCTCAGTTAGACCATCTCCATCTTCCGATACCCAGGGCTTTTCAGCTGCCGACTATGTGCCTGACGATATGACTCATGCTGACATTGAGAGATTGAGGAGAGGAAAAGGTCCGCTGGAGTAGGATTGACCGAGCTAATCATTTCATGCCACCGTTTGCTCCATTTTTTTCTTGCATTTTATTTTCAAACTTTGGTTGATTTTTAAGTCTTTATGCTGACCCTTTTGATTAGTTTCTTTTATTTTCGTGGTTGAATGCTTTCTATAGTAGTTACGTTTCTTTTGGAACTTAAATTATCTTTTGCTTTAATTTTATTTAGTGGCTTTTATACTATCTTGTTGCTACATCTAATTTCCGGTTATAATTTACTTTCTTTTTGATTTAGGTATGGAGAGTTGCTTTTGGTTTCTTTCCCGCTTCTAAGCTTACATTGTCCAATCCTTTTTTTTGTGCAAACATTGGGGACAATGTTCATTTAGGTTTGGGGGTGCGGCCAATTGGTGACCGTTTTAAGTTTTATGTGCTTTGCTTGAATGTCTTGTGTGCTATTATTTTTTTTTTAAAAAAAAAAACAAAACAAATTTTTTTTTTTGCATGATTATATGGGCTTAGAGCCGAAACTTTATTAAATTTTCTACCATTTTGAGTCAAAATCTAGAGCAGCAAGGGCTACTTGTTGCTATGCCTTTGGGTTGAGCCGTTGAAGGCACTTTATGTATGTCATACGTTATTAAAGGAGGCCGTGTTGGTCAAAGTTGCATCACATTGCTTGCACACATTCTACCAGACTCATTTTATGTTTTAGTGAATGAGGTAACGCGGTTGAGATGTCTAGATCATTAGTGTAGACTACCCGTGTGAGCTTTATTGCCCAAATATTGCATCCACAAGAGTGAATTTTATTTTTATTCTCTAAACACTCATCTTGTAGATATTAGGCATGATAAAAAGGACCTATTCTCATTGCATTGAACATTAAAGAACATCTCTTTAGCATTGTGCATATATGTGTTTCCCTTATGGCTTGCTAGACTCATACCTTGAGAGATGACGTAGGCAATATGTGTTAGTCACTCAAAATGACCCAAACACATCCATAGACCTTGTGTGTGCGCTTTAATGTCCAAAGAATAGAGACCTACACGCTACATTACCCGATCACCATATCCACCCATGTTACAATTACACCACACCAGACAATCCCATAGCAATGATCATGATAACATAAATATTAAAGCTTGAGATAAAAATATATCCAAGTAGCGTGTACTTAGGCCTATCACTTTATCACCAAAATAATAATAATAATAATAATAATAATAATAAATAAATAAATAAAATAAAAAGTTGCCCAATTGTTAAGCAACTACATATTGTACAAAGTTCTTCAGTCAATAAAATTCATAGACGCTAAAAGGGGATTGCAAAGTGCACCATATAGAAGAATCATGATCATTAGCTTACCAATGATTCCATATTCACCCAGCCTCTCCATCACCATCCAACCATCAAACTCACTTGCACTTAAAAAGAAGTCCTAATTGATCTTTAGGAAGTGTCTAGCTTGAAAACAAAGGTGTTCTTAATGCTTGATTCCTTTCTTGAGGTCCATTTGAATTGAAGATTGCGCGTTCTTAACAATTTTTCATATGCATTTTAATTTTGAAATTCTTGTGCATAAACTCCAACTCTCATATGTTTGATGAGTGAGCCTAGGTTCGATGTGATTAAATAATGAGAGAACCCATGAGAGGTTTAGAGTCAAAGCGAAATGTTATCTAATGACTCTTGTATCCGATGCTTTTGAAACTAAATTCACTAAGAAGTTCGGAATTGTAATCGTTAGTGTTGTAGCACCTTGGCTACCACACCTCTAGAATGCACTCAATGATCTTAGCATGCTTGTGTCTACTTTACGGTTCTCCCAATGTCGCATCTCACCCTCGATAGAAAATATGTTTGTGGGTATTGTTCTATAAGCCCTCACGAGACTTCACTTGTCCTCTAGGGATCGCCTAGGGGTTTAAAAGAACTTAAAAAGCTTATAGCACGTGCCAAGTGCCATCGTGTCACCCACGAAAGTGATGTTTTCTTTTCTAAATTTTTTAGTAGATTAAGCTTAGTTTTGTTTGTTTTGGTTTTTGCTCGGGGACGAGCAAAAGATAGGTTTGGGGGTAAAAATGCTAATTAAACCAAGATTGAATACAAATAAAATCAGTCGTGAAGTAAATGGTCACTAATAAGCTGCAGTTGATTATTGACATAAATCAATAGAGTATCATGAAAATATAAACCAGTAAAACATTGTTAATGAGCATGCCAAACATTCTTGTAAAAATCTATACCACATATGTCATCATATATTTTTTTTTAATGATAACGTTGTTGGTGATCGGAATCAGTAGGTGCACAGGGACATTCCAACTATGCTGGCACCTCCTTAGCACCCTCATCATTTAGCCGATCCCAACATATTATTAAGTTGAAAAAAGAAGAGACAATACAAAGGTTTAGAAAGGAAAAAAAAAAGTCAATAGAACCTAAAGGCTTATTTCAAACATCGTTATAAATAAAAGAAGTGCAAAAGTCTGAAGTAGTCAACCACCATGTAGGAGCAACGATATTGGGGGTCATAAACGTTAAACACTCATGTGTGATCCTCTTAATTAGAAGAAATGTAATCTTCATCCATGTCATTCTCATAATTAGATAAAATGCGGTCTTCCTCATTTTTGTCATCGTTGAAAGGGGTGTCGTATGCATCACTATCATCATCAATAAAGTTATCAATGAATTCATTTTGGTCTTCAACATTCACATCCACATCTATCATATGCATATCATTCCTGCATAACAATATGTCATCATTGTCATCTTCAACAATATTGATAATATCTTCTGATTGTTCTTGCTGATAAGGATCATCAAAATCTAACCCACCTTCCTTTTCAACTTCCTGTTCCAGCACATCGTAATTCTCTCGAGGTTGTGATTTATCCACAACTCGCCAACCATTCCCCAACTTTATGTCATTTAAATAAAACACTTGCTGTGTTTGACATGCCAAAACAAATGGATCATTTTTGTACCAAGTGTTCCTTATATTAACACTAATGATGTTGTGTTCAGCTATTAGAATTCCCTTGGTACCACTAAGGTCCCACCAATCGCATTTGAAAATCACAACTCGATTCTGGCCAAGGTATGGAACCTCAATAATATCTTTCAACACCCCATAGAAATCAACACGTTCACCTGCATGTTCTCCTTTCACCAAAACTCCACAATTTTGAGTTCTTCGATTACAATCACGATCTGGTGTATGAAACCTAATCCCATTAATAACACATCCTGTGTGTCTTGTTACTAATTTTTCTGGCCCATTGGACAAAATTTTCAAATCTTTAGTAAATTTAGTTGATCCTTCATCTTCCAATTGTTGCACCTATATATATAACAAATAAATTAAAATATATATAAATTTAATTGATTAATTTATAAATAAATGAAATTATATAAATGAATATCATATACTTACACGTTTAGTAAACCATTTGTGAAACTCCACCTCTTGTTTCTTCTCTATATTCCTAACACAATCGCTCTCGAGTTTTGCTCTGTGTTCCCTGCATATGATGAGATGCAACAATGATGAAAATAATTCAACCATATATGAATTATGCAATATGATAAAAATCAAGAACGTAAATTTCTTACATTATATACGGATACACTTCATCACAATTATTCAGCACATGCCACCTAATTTTTCTCCAATCAGATAAATTTAACTCATCATATATTGGCGCCCCTAAAAGGCAGACATTTGGTTTAAATACAGATATGCTTTTCATCTGATTTGCTTCATCTCCATCATAATTTCGCTCTGGCCGATTAAATCTTGTCTTAATGCCACGGAAGTACATAGAACAAAAAGCTAAGCATTCATGGTCGGTATAACCTTCAGCTATTGAGCCTTCTGGATGGGCTTTGTTTCTTACATAGGCTTTTAAAGTATGCATTTTCCTGTTAACATATGAAAAAAAAAATTGCAACCTTAAATAAATGTAAATTGATCAACAAACGACAAAAATCACTATGTTAACTTAATACCATTACCTTTCAAAAGGATACATCCACCAATATTGTGTGGGACCAGCAAGCATTGCCTCATGAGCTAAATGAATGGGCAAGTGGATCATGATATCAAAAAACGAAGGTGGAAATATCTTTTCCAACTTGCATAATATCAAGACAATATATGTATTAAGTCGTTCCAACACGTCAACTTTCAAAGTCTTCGAAGTCAACTCCTTAAAGAAAACACATAGCTCAATTATTGTTTTACGAATATCCCTTCGTAAGTACCCACGTAATGCAACAGGAAGCAATCGTTGCACGATAATATGACAATCATGACTTTTTAATCCTGAAATCTTGCAATCCCTAATGTTTACACAACGAGATATATTTGATGCCATGCCATCCGGAAGTTTCATCAAATGTAAAAATTAGCATAACCCCTATTTCTCAATAGATGACAATGAGTAACATGCTGGAGGTAGCTTAGTTTGACCATTAACACATATAGGATGCAGCTCATGTCGTATTCCCATTTCTTTCAAATCGAGACAAGTCTTATATGTGTCCTTGGTTTTTCCGTCAATGTTCATTAATGTCCCCAGAACACTATCACAAACATTCTTCTCTATATGCATCACATCGAGATTGTGTCGTAATTTCAAGTTTGCCCAGTAAGGCAATTCAAAAAAGATACTTTTTTTCGTCCAATTCAAATATTTTTTCGGACGTTTTCTTTTGTTCTGAAGGTCCAGTCTTTTTCCGAAACATGGTTGTATTACATGAGACAACTGGCTTAGAACATTTTCTTTTGATAAAGATTCAGGTTTTGAGTTGCCTTCTATCGTGCCACCAAAGGTTTTACTTTCACGCCATTTATGATTCTCTGGCAAAAACCTACGATGGCGCATGTACACAGTTTTGTTTCCATGTTTTAACCATTTAGTAGATGTGTCTTTGTTGCATGAAGGACAGGGTAGCTTCCCTTTTGTACAGGCTAGCTTCCCTTTTGTACTACAACCAGACAAATTTCCATATGCCTGAAAGTCATTGATTGTCCATAACACTGCAGCCCGTAAGCAAAAATTCTGTCCAGATGCAGCATCGTAAGTACTAACGCCAACATCCCATAATTATTTCAATTCATTGATCAATGGTTGTAAATATACATCAATGTCATTTCCCGGAGCCTTAAGTCCTGGAATTAGCAATGACATCATGAAAAACGGATCTTTCATGCATTTCCATAGTGGTAAGTTGTACGGGACAACAAAAACTGGCCACATACTGTAGGAATTACTCATGTTCCCAAACGGATTAAATCCATCACTTTCTATTCCAAGCCTAACATTACGTCCGTCCATAGCAAATGACATGTTCTCAAGGTCAAAGTCTTTCCAAGCTTCTGAATCAGCTGGATGTCTTAATACACCATCATCAACAAGTTTATCCTTATGCCATCGCATGTCTACAACTGTCTTTTTGGAAATGAACAACCTTTGCAATCTTGGTATTAAAGGAAAGTGTCTTAACACTTTTTGAGGCACCCTTTTATTCTTTCCATCGTCATAAACATATTTTGGTTCTTTGCATTCTGGACATTTATTTTTGAATACATTTTCCTTCCAAAATAAGACACAATCATGTACACATGCATGGATCTTATCATAACCAAGACCCAAATCCCGGATAACCTTTTTGGCCTCATAGTAAGTGGCAGGTAGTGTTTCACCTTCTGGGAACGCCTCTTTTAGTAACTCAAACAACATATTGAAAGACTTATTGCTCCATCAATTAAATGTTTTTTAAGTGAAGTAATTTCACAAGAAATGACAACTTAGAAAATTGCCGACAACCTGGATACAACTCCCGCTTTGCATCCCTCATCAATCTAGTAAATGTATCCGGTTCCAATGTAGGGTTCCAATTTCTATTAACATGATCATAATTTGCATCTTCATCTTGCAAATCATGTAATGACGTTGGACCACGAAGATCATTAAGTATCTCATTAACTTCATCTACCTCATTTGTTGAACTTGTGAGATCTTTGTTAAGTGTGAAGCCTGAAAACTTAATTGCACCACCCAATTAATTGCACCGGCCACCACCAAATTAGCAACCAACCACCATTGACAAAGATTGCAAGAATTTATTGTTGAGTTGTTGGTAGTTGGTTTAATTGATGGTTTTGGTGAACCTTGAGTACTATAAATACTCTTGTAATCTCATTGTGTTAGCATGCCAAGTAGAGAAGAGGGAAAATATTGAGAGTTGAGAGAGATAGTGTTTCACTATTGTAATTATCGATTTCATAATTGAAGTTGAGTGTGGGTGCGCTCCGTGGATGTAGGTTTTTGCTGAACCAAGTAAAATCTCGTGTCCTTTATTTTTCTTTTGCTTGTGTGCATATCCCCTAAGTCGGATTTAATCTCTAACAACTGGTATCAAAGATTTGGTTTTCAAGGCTTAGGGGAAGGATCCAGAGTTGAGGATCAAGTAGTACGAGATTCTAGGAGTCCGGAACAGCAGCCGTGCAGTTGACGCGCTGTCGGAGCAGCACCGTCGGAACAGTAGCCTCCGGAGAAGTCACCGCCGGCCACGGAGAGTGAGTTGTCACCTCCCAAACCATTAGAATCAGAAAGAGCTGACCTAAGAGTTTCCCTTCTGGTCTGTCGTCAAAAAATCACCAGAAAGTGGTAAAATCAGCTGACGAAGGTTGAAGAGGAGCCATTTCGCCGTCTAGTTTCCGCCGGCGAGTTAAGCAACACCACCACCACCAAAAGAAGCAGAAAGAGATGATCTTCAAGATTGTCTTCTAGGTCGTCGTCAGCCGAGCATCGGAAAGTTCTCAAATCGGCCGTCGAAGTTTTAAAGAACCAAACGGTTATCGTCAGATCTACGCCGATCTGTCGTGAATCTAAGAACTGACACCACCAGCAGACTCAGCTTGGTGAAATTTTCCAGATCCGGTTCCTTTGACATTGAAACTGAAAGTTTCAGATTTCAACTGGATTCCGTCCAGGTTTGACTTTTTTGTTGACCAGTTCAAATTGCTTGTCGTTCTTAGTTTGAGTCAGAGAAATGGGATCCGAGAAGGATACATATAAGATAGAGAAATTCAACGGTACGAATTTTAGCTTCTGGAGGATACAGATGGAGGATTATATATACCAGAATGACTTGTATCTGCCAATAGTAGAAAAGCCGAAGGACGTGTCCGATGAAGAATGGGTGGTCAAACGTAAACCAAAAGACATGACCGATGCGTAGTGGATGGTTTTGGACCGGAAAGCGCTAGGAGCAATTCGACTTAGTTTGTCGAAATCAATCGCCTTCAACATCAAGGGTCAAAAGACAACGGTAGATCTCATGAAGGCCCTATCAAATTTATATGAGCAGCCTTCTACAGCAAGGAAAGTCCATCTAATAAAGAAGCTAGTGAATCTGAAGATGTCAGAAAATCAGAGCTTCAAGGAACACCTGAATGAGTTCAACGAGGTAATAGATGGGTTAAATTCAGTTTCTATAGTATTTGATGAAGAGGTGTTGGCAGGCATAATTCTAGGCCAAATGCTAGAGAGTTGGAGTACGACGTGTCAATCGATCGCTAACTCGTTCGGAAAAGAAAAGTTAGCCTTCCAACAGGTCGTAGACATGATTATGACCTAAGAAATCAAGATGCATGAAGAGGGATTAGGGGCATCATCTTCAACACTGAACATGGAAGGTAGAGAAAGCAGAAGCAGGAATCAGAACAGAAATCAACGGGGTAGATCAAAGTCAAGAGGAAGATCCAAGTCTAGGAATCGTCAGGGCAACAATTTAGGTAATCAGTAGTGAAGCAAGAAATACATCGAGTGCTGGAATTGTGGCAAGATGGGTCATTACTCTAGTGAGTGTAGATCCGGAAAGAAAGACGACGGCAAGAGCAGTGCAAATTGTGTTTCAGAGGAGGTAGACGATTGCCTTATCTGCGCATTGGAAAGCAAGACAGAATCTTGGGTGTTGGACTCAGGGGCGTCATTCCATGTCACTTCATACAGGGATTTATACGAGAACTACGTCTCCGAAAATTTCAGTAAGGTGTATCTTGGTGACGATCAAGCATACGACATTACCGAGAAAGGAGATGTGAAGATCCACCTGAATGGCTCAATGTGGAAACTCGACAACGTGAGACACGTACCGGACTTGAGAAAGAATTTGATCTCCATTAGGCAGTTAGCGTCAGACAGTTATGTGACGACTTTCACAGGAAATAAGTGGAAGATCTCGAAAGGAGCAATGACAATCGTCCGAGGAACTAAGAACGGGACTCTTTACATGACCATCGATGGGTATGGTTTGACCGCAATGGCAGAAGGTAGAGAGGATCAGAATTTATGGCGCCAAAGGTTTGGGCACATCAGTAGTCAATGGTTGAAGTGTCTACATTCGAGAGGTAAACTACCAGGATTATAGTCTATTGAGGTTGATTTTTATGAGAGTTGCATTCTTAGGAAGCAGAAGCGAGTGAGCTTCAAGAAGACCGAAAGAGCACCGGTAAAGGAGAACCTGGAACTAATGTACACCGACGTATGGGGTCTAGCTTCAGTCTCATCAATCGGAGGTAAACAGTATTTCGTCACTTTCATCGATGACCATTCCAGGAAGGTATGGGTTTACTTCTTACGACACAAGTCTGATGTGTTTGAGGCTTTCAAAAAGTGGAAAGCTATGGTTGAGAATGAGACAGGGTTGAAAATCAAGAAGCTGTGTTCAGACAATGGTGGAGAATATGAAGACAATGAGTTTAAGAAGTTTTGCCACAAAAGCGGGATAAAGCTCATAAGGACAGTGTCAGGTACACCGCAGCAGAATGGTACAGTAGAACGCATGAACAGGACATTGACTGAGAGAGCTAGAAGCATGCGCCTACAGTCAAGATTACCGAAGCAGTTCTGGGCAGAAGCAGTCAATACAACAGCGTACTTGATCAATAGAGGACCATCAAAGCCTTTAGACCTCGCTATACCGGAAGAGATCTGGACTGGGAAAGAGGTAAAACTTTCTCATTTGAAAGTGTTTGGGTGTGTATCTTATGTACATGTAAGTGATCATACAAGGAGCAAGTTGGATGCCAAATCAGTGAAGTGCACCTTGGTGGGTTATGGCGAAGACGAGTTTGGATATAAACTTTGGGATGACCAAAATCGCAAGATGATCAGAAGTGGAGATGTTGTCTTCAACGAATAGGTCATGTACAAGGACAGAAACACAAAGACGTCTGAACAGAGAGAACCAGACTATTTTGGGCCAGAGGATGTATCGGATGGTGAAATTGTGGAACATGGAAGTAATCAGGGAGTTGAAGAGCAAGGTGTGCAGCCCCAAGTTGAAAAACCTATACCACAAAATGAAGTTTTATCACCACAGAGTCCGATCGGTCAAAGGATACTAAATCCACAGGTTGGGAATACTTTGAGAAGATCTCCAACGGCCCAGAGTAAATTACGAAAATCCACTCGCCCACATATACCAAATAAGAGGTACTTGCAATACTTGTTGTTGATAGATGTAGGAGAACCTGAATGCTATAATGAGGCATGTCAGGGAGAAAATACGAGCAAGTGGGAGCTTGCAATGAAAGATGAGATGAAGTTGCTTGTATCCAATCAAACTTGGGAGTTAGCCAAGTTGCCCGAAGGAAAGAAAGCCCTACAGAATAAATGGGTGTTTCAAATCAAGGAGGAACATGATGGTTCTAAGAGATACAAGACGAGACTGGTGGTCAAAGGCTTTCAGCAAAAGGAAGGTATTGATTACACCGATATTTTTTCTCCTGTTGTTAAACTAACTACGATTCGGTTAGTGTTAAGCATTGTCGCAGCAAAAAGGTTATATCTTGAGCAGTTGGATGTCAAAACTGCATTTCTTCATTGAGATTTGGAGGAAGAGATATACATGCAGCAACCAGAAAGGTTTGCGGGGCAATAAGGAGTTGGTTTGCAGATTGACGAAGAGCCTGTATGGTCTGAAACAAGCTCCCCGATAATGGTATAAGAAGTTTGATGGGTTTATGCAAAGGAACGGGTACTTCAGATGCAATGCTGACCATTGTTGCTACTTCAAGAAAGTTAAATCAAGTTTCATAATATTGTTACTTTATGTCGATGACATGTTAGTAGCTGGTGCAAATTTGGAAGAGATTAACAATTTGAAGAAGCAATTGTCGAGTGAATTCGAAATGAAGGATTTGGGTGCAGCAAAGCAAATACGAACAATGAGGTACTTTGCAGCTGTCTCAAGCAGAGTACATTCG
The DNA here is from genome assembly GCA_035582765.1 of Acer negundo. NCBI lineage: Eukaryota > Viridiplantae > Streptophyta > Magnoliopsida > Sapindales > Sapindaceae > Acer > Acer negundo. The sequence goes on along the minus strand of CM069241.1, from coordinate 12,779,678 downwards.
TAAGGTGTTACAGAGGTTCAACATGAGCGATGCAAAGCCAGTCAAAACACTATTAGCTAGTCACTTTAGATTGTCCAAGGAGCAGTGTCTAGAGACAGACGAAGAGAAGGACTTCATGGCTAGATTACCATATGCCTTAGCCATTGGAAGCCTGATGTACGCCATGGTTTGCACGAGACCAGACATTTCCCATGCAGTGGGAGTTATGAGCAGATACATGTCTAATCCAGGCAAGCAACACTGGGAAGTAGTAAAGTGGATCCTGAGCTACCTTCAGGGTACGACAAAGAAGTGTCTAACCTTAAGAAAAGATGAGCTCAAGCTGGAAGGTTATGTGGATTCCGATTATGCTAGAGAGGTGGATCATAGGAGGAGCACCACAGGATATGTGTTCACATTAGGGATTACCGCTATTAGTTGGGTTTCTCAGTTGCAGAAGATAGTGACAATATCTACAACTGAAGCAGAATATGTGGCTGTGACTGAAGCTAGCAAAGAGCTTATGTGGTTACAAGGGCTGTTAGCAGAGTTAGGATTCTAGCAAGAGATGAATGCGTTGCACAGTGATAGTCAAAGTGCAATACACTTGGCAAAGAATTCGGCATTCCATTCTAGGACCAAGCACATAGACTTACGCTACCATTTCATCCGGTCGTTAATTGAGGATGGGGTGTTGAAGCTTGTGAAGATCGCAGGGAGCAAGAATTCGGCTGACATGTTAACCAAACCAGTCACTACGGAGAAACTAGAGCTGTACCTATCCACTAGTCATCGAAGGAGGAGGAAAAAGTCCACTCGAGTTTCAGTCTTCAAGTGGGAGATTGTTAAGTGTAAAGCCTGAAAACTTAATTGCACCACCCAATTAATTGCACCGACCACCACCAAATTAGCAACCAACCACCATTGACAAAGATTGCAAGAATTTATTGTTGAGTTGTTGGTAGTTGGTTTAACTGATGGTTTTGGTGAACCTTGAGTACTATAAATACTCTTGTAATCTCATTGTGTTAGCATGCCAAGTAGAGAAGAGGGAAAATATTGAGAGTTGAGAGAGATAGTGTTTCACTATTGTAATTATCGATTTCATAGTGGAAGTTGAGTGTGGGTGCGCTCCGTGGATGTAGGTTTTTGCTGAACCACGTAAAATCTCGTGTCCCTTATTTTTCTTTTGCTTGTGTGCATATCCCCTAAGTCGGATTTAATCCCTAACAATCTTGATAGTCACCATTATAATCATGATCTATCAATTCTTCCCCATGACTTGTCCACCTAGTGCAAGATGTAACCATCCCATATGTATACAAATGTTCCTCTACAGATTCTATAGACTTAGAACAATAATTGTTGCATCTATGGCATGGACAAAAAATCTTGTTGGTTCCGGGTTTCATGTGATTTGTTGCAAATCTAATAAATTCTTTCACCCCATTAATATATTCTGTTTTTTGCCTAGCCTTTGACTGAATCCAACTCCTATCCATCACTAAACCTAACAAACATTTTTATAACAATTAGTATGAAATAATTTATGATAAGCAGTACAAATGGAATATAATCACTAAATGCTTCATCATAAAATGAAAATCAATTGCTTTAGGCACTTCAAATTCATCACAGGGTAGGAAGTAAAGTTATTATTATTATTATTATTATTATAAAATAATAAAGACTAAGCTTAATCCAATTTTGTTTTAAATTTCTTTTGAAGTTGCTACTTTCCAAGTTCTAATCCCACTAGTTATTCTCTGATCATCTCACTACTTTTTTTTTACAAAGTTTTTGTTATTATTTTTTCTTATTTTATAGTTATATATTTTTTAAAGTTTCTTTTTATATATTTCTTATAAATATTTTTAATGTTAGGTAAAAAAATGATTGCGTAATTGTACGAAGGCCAAAAATTAAGTGAATCTCGTTACCCGATTTTGTTATATTAATTAGTCTCCAAATATATACTTCACATGAAAGTTTTGCTTTTGTCTGCTTTTATTGTTAATTTTATTAAGGAATCAATATAATATATTACATTTCTTAATTAGGTTGAGCTTTCAACTTGTGCAATGACACTGACACTATGCCATATGATGATTTATTCAGGTTCGATTTTTAGCTACTCATCATATTCTTTTTTGGTATGCAACGAAAGAAAAAAAAATATATATATATATATATATAATTTGAAACTGAATTCTAAGAATGAGACATCAGTGATAATTATCTATATTTATTTTTGTGCAAAGTAATATTTTTCTGATTTAAATTTGATGATAAAATTTCGAACCATGGTTTATTTTGTTATTATTCATATTTTACATTAACCCAATCCCTTCAAGTTAAAGATTTTTTAACTTGTTAATTATCTGTTTTATAATTGTAATAAATTTCATAATTTTTAGACTAATTGGCACAGATACCCCATGAACTCTTCAAAATGTTGCACTGTGCCCCCTATACTTTTTTATTCGGCATTAAACCCCATGAACTCTCGTAAATTGACAATCGCTAAAGGATTCTGTCACCTCACTAGGGGGCAGAATCCTTCAGCGATTGTCAATATACGAGAGTTCAGGGGGTTTAATACCGAAAAAAAAGTATAGAGGGTAAACGTGCAATTAAACCATAGTTCAGGGGCCATCGGTGCCAATTAACCAAATTTTTAATCGGGATGGTTATGTGTTTATAAGGGTACATTAAAATAGAATTATGCGATCATTAAAAAAAAAAAAAAACTTACTTGATCAGTCGGCGGAAATGGTAATCGAGAAATTCACCTACTTTCAGTCCACTGAAATTGTAATCCAGCAGTCGGCGGAAATGGTAATCGAGAAATTCACCTACTTTCAGTCCACCGAAATTGTAATCCAGCAATCCATATTCAAACACGAACACTTCTAGATGAACAAAAAAAGAGGTCAATTATATATATATATATATAAAGATGTTAGACTAGTGGTACTACCGAGCAAATATAATTTTGTGCTATTTGTATAACTGGTGCTATTTAGTAGAAAAATTGGGTAGAAATGACAGCCTCCATGTTTGTTATTTTAACGGGTTTTCAATTAACTCATGGTTCTAGAACCACCTCTAGCCAGGACTTCCAACTCTGAAAGCGACAATATAATAATCATAAAATAAAATATAAAAACTACTTAAACTATGTATGTGCAAGTTAATTTGGTGCATATGAAAGAATAAGAGTATTATTTGTGATTAAATTCAACAGGTTAAGATGAGATTGAATTTGATTTTTTTTTTTTTCCGAAAAGAGATTGAATTTGATGTTAATAAGTATATTAATTATTATTGGGGATTAAAATGAATAGATTATGATGAGATTGGAGTGAGATAAAAAAGAGAGCTCTTTTTTTGTCTATAAAACGCTCAGCAAAAGAAAAAAACATTGGTAGTGCACATCAGTTTTATACATAACAAGAAAACGCTCAACAATCCATATTCAAACATGGGACACTTGTAGATGAACAAAAAAAAGGTCAACTTATATATATATAAAAGAATGGTGTTTATAAAATATATATATATACAGCAGTCATTAGTTAACTTACCTATTTGATCAGAAAATGGTAACCAGGCCAATCACCAAACCAATCGAAATTCAAACTCTTTTCTATTTTACTCCTGAATGAACAAAATAAAAATAAGAAAAATATCTTCAATTGAAATATATATTAACATAATTGAAACACTAACATACATGAAGTAAAAAAGCAACAACAACAATAACCTTACCTGCTATCATTCCAGAAAAAATTGTAATGAGGCAATCGAAATGTAAACTCTTTAATTTTTTTCCAACTTATGAATAGAAAAATGAGAAAATTAGCTTTAATTGGGAGATGAAGAACTGAGTTCTCTAGACACTATTATTATTTTTTTTTTAACAGAGAAATTACACAATTATATACGGATGATGATATAATTTTCAAATTTTAAATTTACTGGATTATGTGTTTGTTTTTATTGACTTGGTAATAGTTTTTTTTATTTTTGATTTTTTTAATTGCTTGGTATTAGGTTAATTTGTTGTAAACATGATTTACAGCTATATCGTTAAACTAGTGATACTACAAATGTAATTCTATGCTATTTGTATAACTGGTGCTATTTAGTAGAAAAATTGGGTAGAAACGATAGCCTCCGTGTTTGTATTTTCACAGGTTTTCACCCAACTCATGGTTCCAGAACCACCTTCAGCCAGGACTTCCAACTCTGAAAGAGACAATATAATAATAATAAAATAAAATAAAAAAAAAACTACTTAAACTATGTATGTGCTTGTTAATTTGGTGCACATGAAAGAATAAGAATAGTATTTGTGATTAAATACAATAGGTTAAGATGAGATTGAATTAGATGGGTTTTTTTTTTTTTTTCCGAAAAGAGATTGAATTTGATGTTAATTTAATAAAACAAGGAGTGTTTTTCCTGTACATGGCTCAGCAAGAGAAACAAAAAGACACTGAAAAATAAGTATATTAATTATTATTGGGGATTTTAATGAATAGATTACGATGAGATTGGAGTGAGATAAAAAAAGAATTCTTTTTTTGTCTATAAAACGCTCAGTAAAAAAAAAAAAAAAAATAGTAGAAAAAATTGTATATTATTTTGGATTAAATTGAATATATTTAAATGAGATTGATTTAACATAAGTAGGAGGAGTTTTGTTTTTCAATAAAAAAAAATAAAATAAATAAAAATAAATAAAAACTCATTAAAAATAAAAATTGTGATTTTTAACATAAAAGTAAAAGTAAAAAAATATAAAGATTAAACTAATAAGGAGGCAAAACAACTAACTATCTCCCGCCTTATTTGTCAACAAATTCATATCTCCATAATATCCTCTCCATGATGTGTTCCAGTTTATCACAAACTAACCATATCTAAGTAAATAATAAAATAAAATTAATAAATAAATAAAAAACATAAAAGTAAAAAATAAAAAAGATTAAATTAATAAGGCCGCAAAACAACTAACCATCTCCCGCCTTATTTGTGAACAAATCCATATCTCCATAATATCCTATCCATGATGTGTTCCAGTTTATCACAAACTAACCATATCTACGTCTTTTTTTTCCCCCACTTTTCCACTTCTGTTTTGTTTCTTTTATCTTTCACTTTCAACTTCCATGGCAAGAAAATCACGTTCAGAACGTATGCAAGTTCTAGGACGTATGCCGGTTACAGTACAAAGTAGACCATTCTATATATGTGAGGTAGGACGTATTGTTCGGAGATACACACCACTGCAAGTTAAGAATCGGAGAGAAATTTCGAGAGATATTATTCAACAATTGATTCTTCGTATTCATGTAAGTTAATTTAGATTCATTTGATTTGTTTTTCTTCAATAATCATTATATTTTCATACATGTAAATCATTTATGATCATAATCAAGATAGCTTTCCCTGGAAATTAAAGAAATTTAATATTGCACTTGAAACCATATATGGCAGAGATATTATTGCTGGGTTTTTTTTTTTTTTTTTTTTTTTTTTGTAAGATTATTGATGTCAATTTGTTTGTTTTGTGCATTGTCTACTGCATGTGCGAAAGTATGCCTTTGTACTTTTTATTGTTTTTAAATTTAATATTTATTATTTTTTACTTTGATATATAACAGTTAATTTATGAATTTTCAGGAAAAATTCATACTGACAGCTGAACCTCATGTGGATCAATCTATTGTGAATGATATTAAGCAGGCTTATAAGATGTGGCGTTATAAATTGCACAAACATTGTCTTCAATTTGCAACAGCAAATGAGGCGCTTGCACATGTTCCTGTCAATGTCAAAGTAGATGATTGGGAATATCTTGTTGCATTGTGGCATGATCTCAACTAGAAAGTCAATTTATTATTGGGGAACAAATGATTATCATATGATGTATGAATTATGTTTTCTTTCATCGTAATATGCTATTAGAGACCTATTTCACTGGTCCTGGTAGATGTTATAATAATAATAATAAAAAAAAAAAAAATGCTATTAGAGGGTCTATGATTGCTATTAGAGGGTCTGTGTTTGTTGTCTATTTGTCAATTAATTAAAAGTTTATGTTATTGTCATTTCATTTAAAGTTTATAATGTCCATAACAGTCTCTATATGAAATCGAACGTAATTCTCAAATAAATAATTTAATTGTTTAAGAATATCGAAAAATGCAAAGATATAAAAGTAGTCACGCCATGAATTATAATATGGTTTATTTAATAATTCCAAACTAATAAAATATATATTTTAATATTTTATTTAAAACCTTCAAAAAAACTAATAATAAATATTCACGGCAATTTTTTTTTTTTAATATTACAATTTATGTGTAGGTGTAAGGCTTAAACCACCGGACCAACCTTATATTGTCAAATATTCACGAACATTTACATGACAAACAAACACAAAATTAATATATTGATCATAACATATTTAAAATACCATTATACTATTAATATGCTTAAATCACAATTATTTACATACTTGTAATTTAATTTTTAATATTCATGTCAAACCAAATTAATTTAAAATAATTTTGCACAATTTTAAATAAACAAATACAGTTAAATCTCCGTAAATTAAAAATGTTGGGAACACATAAAATCTAATAATTAATTGAGATATTAATTTATGATAAATTAATATTAACCATATTTACTCAATTAAAGATGCATTAATCTACTAAACATTCGTTTAACTAACTAAAATTAAATTTTATGAAAACATTTAACAATAAATTCATATTTAAGAGATGAGATTGGTCTGGTGACAAACCCCTCACATCTGCACTATAAAGTTGCGAGTTCGAGTATTGTTTCCATCCAAAATAAATAAATTCATATTTAAAGGGTTTATAATATGAATGGACCACATATTTATTTAAGGGTTTATTTTTAAGTGTAGTATCTTATAATTTAATTGAAATTATTAATTTATCCCATTGTCCCAAGTCCAAACCGGCAAATTTTTTTTATAGAGATTATTAATTTATCGAGTACTAATTTATAGAGGTTCTACCGTATTTAAATTATAAAAAAAAAAAAAAAAATAGTAAACTACATTTATCAAAAACATAGTAGTATATTCACCGCATCATTCTGCCATCAATATAATAATTACATATAATTTTATCCAATGTTTTAGTTATTGTAAAATAATTTATATTTGGGATAAAGAAATATATGATTTTCTTTGATTTTTTAATCATATAACATTATCCAATATATTTATATAAATAACATTAAATGCACATAAGGAACTAATATTACAACTTATGATTAATGTCATGGTTAATAAATTAGATATTGAGAAATTAGGCCTCCAGAAATTTTAGAAATGGTTTGATCTAAAATTCTAAACGCTTCATTCATCAATCAGTTGTGGTTTTGTATACTAATGAAATACAAGAACTATTTTTCTTGAATTTTCATATATTTCGCTCATTTTTTCTAATGACTTTATATTTAACAAAATTAGGATAAATAGTTCTAGTGCTTAAATTTTTTTTCAAATTTTATTTATAGGTACATTTTATTGAATTTATCATCCACAAAAAAAATTCAAATCAAAATTCATAAAAATCAATATGATTTCTTCAAGGTTCTTACCGAAATTAAAGTAAGGGATCTCTTATGAGAGACTTTTACTCTCCCTCTCTCTCTATATATATACACACATAAGAAAATTTTCTTGTGTGGGATTTCCCGTGTGAAATCTCCATTAGCTACCTTTGTTAATTCAATATATACTGTTAGCTATTTGGAATTCTGCACAGAAAATACAGCACTGGAAAGTTACAATGTATATATATATATATATATATATCACTCATGTGTTTTTAATCTAATGATTGAGATTTGAATGCATTTACAACTCTCGGATTAAGAGTACATAGATGGTTGAGATGTTGAAGTCAACATTTTAAGTCACAAATTTAAGTTCGTTTAGTATAACCATGTACGTGTGTGTGTGTGTGCGCGTGCGCGCGAAAATTTTCTGGTGTGAGATTTTTCATACGAAATCCATAGTAGCTATATATAAAAAATTTCTGGTGCGATATTTTTCATATGAAATCCCTAATAGTGAGATTTTTCATATGAAATCCCTAATAGCTCACCCTCTCTCTCTATATATATATGTATGAAAATTTTATGGTGCTAGATTTTTCATATGAAATTCTTAGTAGCTACCGGTGTCCAATAAGTACCGGTAGCTATTTGTAACTCTGCACCAGAAATTCAACACCATAAAGTTACTATATGTATATATAGGAAAACTCTCCTCAGTGCGCATTGATAAATATATATCAGTGCCTTGTATGTGGACCATTAGATTCAATTGCTTTGACCCATTCTACATGCACCTGTCAGTGCTTACCCATAATATATGACCCACATACAATGCACTAATGTGTTTTCTATCGGTACACATTGAAGTGAAAAAGACTATATATATATATAAGTCTAATTCCATCATATCACTATATCATATAAACTATGATAGTATGATCCCCAGACAGACAATGTGTATATATATATATATATATATATATTATATTTTTTAATTTTCGAATGAGGTACCAACTTAACTGCTTAGCTGGGTGGTCCCTATGTACTTGCTGATTCCGATCACTAACAACTCTCTAATATACATATAAATTAGTATATGTTAAAAACAAAAAACTAAATCGACCCTTAAAAAATAAACAAAAAACTAATTAAAAAGAAAAAAAACAAGTACAATATTATAAACTTTACACTCATATGGTATTATATAAAACATGGATTAATCCAAAATGATCATGTGGCCCAAATACTTAACCTTAAAGATAATTAAAAAATAAACAAAAAACAAGTACACTCATATGAAAACAAGTAAAAAGAAAAAAAAAAAAAAAAAAAACTAAAGGCAATAATACAAAAAACTAATTAAAAAGAAAAAAAACAAGTATAATATTATAAACTTTACACTCATATGGTATTATATAAAACATGGATTAATCCAAAATGATCATGTGGCCCAAATACTTATCCTTAAAGATAAATCACCTTAGTCGAAATTTAATTTCATATAATATAACATAGAGCAACGGAAAAGGATGTGCAGTTGAGTCGTCTAACTTGTTATCTAAATTATATATATATATATATATACGGAAATTTTCCTATGAGGATGCCATGATAGAATTATATAAAGACATTGAATGTGAGCCACTCGTTTTACATACTTTGACTTGGTATGTATGCACTTGTCAAATCACTTTTATAAATGAGTGGCTCACATTCAATATCCTGATAAAGTTATATAAGGATGTCCTGATAGAAACGGGACTGTATATATATATATAGTTCTTTTCTCCTCACTGCGCCCTGATATAACTTCATCAGTGTGTTGTATATAGGTCATAGATTATGGAGAAGTTTTGACAAGTGCATACACTTTGAGTCAAAACATATAAATCTAATGGTCCACATCCAACGCACTGATATAGTTATATTAGGACGCGCTGACTTGAAAATACGAATATATATATATATATATATATATATTTATATAAGTTGAGTATATCAGTTCTGTTAAAAAATAATAATAATAAACCACTGAGAAGTAAACCCACGTTTCTTTTTCTTTTTTCTTTTTTTAACGACAAAAATAGAAGTAAACCACGATCGTTTGTGTGCCTTATCTCCCACTAAAATAATATACAATTTCATCATTCATAATTATCACAGCAATTTCGGTTTCATCAAATCTCATTAAAGCAATTTCCGACTCTTCATCAAATCACATGGCTTTGCACTCAGGTATGTAACTGTGCAATCCTTTACACTTATGTCATCTTTGAATTTTTATGTTATTTCATCCTCTTTTTCTTCTTGATGCAGAAGTTGAATAAGAAAAATTTCAAATTTTTAATGGCTTGGTTACAATTTCTGGTGGACTTACAGTAAAGGTATTTATTTATTTATTGTTAAATTGATGTTCATTATTTTGATAATGCTTATGAAAAAGTGTTGTTTGATTTTGTTTTAATTAACTGTTTCTTCTTGATTTTCATGGTCTTTTTTGTTACATTAACAAAACAAAAGGCAATAATACAACAAAAAATAAAAACAGAAAACATAGTTAAAAGGGCCATCTGTTTTTAGTTAGGTTCTCATGAGATATCTGATTAAATTGGAATGATAGGAGCAAATTGTAAGAGTATTTTAATTTTGATAGGAGTCCTTTTAAAATTCTTATAATGGAACCTTTAAGATTTCACGAAATTCAGTCATTTTGAGTTCTTACTATACTGGGTTTGATTCGTAGTGGTTGCCATTTCAGCAAATGTCGTCATGTATGTTCACTTAATATCTTGTAATAAAGAATTATGGGACTATGAGGGTACTGTGGCTACAGACAGGGATGGAGCCAGAAATTGTTTCCAACAGAGGCATCGTAGAATAATGAGTTATATAATGTATTTTAGAGGGTATATTAAAGAAAAAATTAATAAAAAAAATACCTTATTCATTTATCAATTGACACATTAGTAGTTGGAATACAAGTTGATTTATCTAAAATTACTCTAAACGTAATATAGGAAAACTTTTTGGCCTTTTTTTCATGATTCAATAATAATGTTTAGGAGTTAGAAAATTAATTAAAAATTAAATTGTACTCATATTATTTTTCTAACATCCAAAAACTATTTTAATTCTTAAAAATTTAAAAAGTTTGTTTGATAAAATATCTTAATAGTTAAACATAAATATATGTATATGATTTTGAAATATTATAATAATTCGGGGGTTTGGGGAGAGGGGGAGACTCAAATCCACAACCTTATAGTGTGAGGGGCATATATACCACCATGTCAATCTCATATTGTCTAACATATGTATATATTTAGTTGACACATTGATTATTTAAAAATAAATAACACATCAAAAGTATAATATATGCTATTATGGTGAATGAGATAAGTAAGATCGTAAAAGAAAACAAAATTATTTGAATAAGAAAATAATATTAGCTGAAATAGACATATATGTTATGATTCGATTTTCATTTATATTTAAGCTTCATTGAAAGAAATACGATATATAAAATCAAGGATTTTTTAAAATGTGATTTGAAGGAAAAATATTAGATGTCTCGTTTATAGAAAACTAGAAAAATAAAAAATGAAATAGGGATAAAAACACAAAAGCATGAAAACTAAGGATAAAAACATAAAAACAAGAAAATTAAGGATGTTATAAAAATTAAAATAGAGGTAAATTTATAAATTTTCAAAACTTTAGGGGGGGCAGTGGACCCCCCTCGTCCTACACTGTATCCGTCCCTGTCTACAGAGCCTTTCTTTTATGCTGATTTTTGGCTTGACTTGATTTTCTCTTGCCCATCATTCCTTTTATTTTGATAAGTGATGGTGGTGGAGGAGGACTATTTTGGGATGAGTGAGTTTTGTTATTTTCCCCAAAGTAGTGTTCCAGTAGTTCTTGATTTCATTTTCTGTTCGCCCAAGTAGCCTTCCAGCTATTATAGACCATCTACAGTACACACCGATCAATTAACGAAGTAGGTAATATATCTATATGACCAAGATAGAGAAAATTAAAGAATAAATTAAGAAGATAATTGATTTAACTAACTTAATAATTCATTAATTACTTGTTACCAAGAAGCTTATGGAGTCTGACTATGAGTTCTTCTTCATCACGGGTTATGCTACCTCTTTTGATGTCTGGTCTCAGATAATTCAACCATCTTAGTTTGCAACTCTTTCCACATTAGCATTTGGAGAAGTAAAATAATTTGATGATTAAGAGTTATATTTTCAAATTAATACATTATTTTTTGGTATGTATTTTATATATATTTTAAAATATTTGATATAAACCAAAAAAACTCTTACCCAACGGTTTATCTTGAGAATTTATTTTAACTCATTATATTGTTTTTTATTATCATATTAGAACGCTACTCATTAATACACATGATAGGTATTTTCGGATATGGCTACTAAAAAAGGGAAGGGTCGAGGTGGATGGGTGAAAACTCAAAGTATTTTGAGTATATATAGCAAGAATACATTGGCTCATGTTGAAGAACTATCGTCTAAGTCACTTGTACCCGCGGCAACAACAACACATGTCAAATTACCGATAACAACATCAGCACCTCCAATCTCACCAAAAAATGCAGCTGCAAACCCAACTGGTCCATCAATTGAACGTGCACCTGCAACTAGGCGCCCGACACCACAAGAAATTCTAGCCACCCGCTAAGAACCACCAACAATTCCAGCCACCCGCCCAACTGCACCACCAAATTCACGTGCCCCCCCAACTGCACCACCAAAAAATGTAGCTGCAACCCCAACTGGTCCATCAATTGAACGTGCACCTGTAACTAGGCGCCTGACACCACAAGAAATTCCAGCCACCCGCCAAGAACCACCAACAATTCTAGCCACCCGCCCAACTGTACCACCAAATTCACGTGCCACGACAATCACATATGAAACTGAAGTCACATCAGCAAAGATACGTGCACGTGCTCCTACACCTATAGTTGCACATGCTTGTACATTACGACCATCGTCTAGTCATGCGGTTGATCCAAATACAGAAGAAATAGAATCTTTAGAAATAAGAGGTTCTCCTCTTATTGAAGAAGACCATGATGGTAGTTAATATCTAATTTTTGTTTTGTTATTATTATCTTTTTCAATTTTCAACTATAACGCATTACTAAAATCTTGTGTGTTAAAATTTTTGATATAGATTCTGCAACTAAAAATACACGCGGTATTACACAAGGTTTGGATTTACATAAAAGAAGACGTTTAGGTGAAAGGATTGAGATAGATATCTCTGCAGATGTAATGCGTGCCATTGGAAAAAACTGTCAGCTTTGCATCACTGATGTAGGATGCATTGTTAGGAGATTTGCTCCGTTGCAAGTGAAGGGTTGGTCGAAAATTCCAAGGAACGAAGTTGAAACCCTAATTCTTCGTGTTTGTGTAAGTGCAACACATTTACAACTTTAATATATATTTTTTATCATGATTATTATGACTTGATTATTGTACACTTTATATTTGAGTTTTTAGGAAAAATTCAAATTAAGCATTGAACCTCATGTGGATGTGGCAATTGAGGAGGATATGAAGCGAAGGTATACTAGATGGCGTTACACATTACACCAAATGTTTCTTGAATGTAAAACTGTGAAACAAGCACTTGCAAATCCTCCTGTGGAAGTAGATGTCGAAGATTGGAAATATCTTGTTAAGTTATGGCAAGATGAAAGCTGGAAGGTTTATTTCTAAATTTAATATATTTTTTTTAATTACTATTTTTTCTTTGTTGTGACCAGTAAAGTTGTAATTTCAGAATAAAAGTCAAAGGAACGAGGATAATAATAGCCAAATACAATTTGCCCATTCTTCTGGGACAAAAGCATTCAGTCGTGTTAGATGGGAAAATGTAAGTGTTTTATAATTGTTTTATTTTTATTCGTTAATATTAAGAGAAGAAATTTATTCCCAAATGGTTTATGATATTGTTCATATGAGCGAAATCCTGAGACTGGGGTCTTGCCTAGTCGAATTGACACACTCAAGCTCACTCAATATGATGAAGAAAATAAGAAATGGGTTGATGATGATGCTAAAAAGGCTTATGTAAGTGTTCATTTATACATGATAAGATTTGTTATTTATTTGATTGTTTAATTGACTTATTTGTTCTTATAATTATTTTGTTAAGGATGAAATGGATAGGCTTCGTACAAATCCTCCGGAGGAATTACAGCATATGTCTGAAGATGAAATATATGATCACGTGCTTGGAGAGGCTCCTTCAGGCTATATACGAGGATTAGGACCCTGCCCAAGCCCAAACCCTCTTCTGGAGTGGCTGCACGTAGATGTGCACAAGTTGAGGCAGCTATAAGAAGAGCTGAGGAAGCTGAGGCTCAATCTGCAAAACTAGTTGATGAGTCGACAACTGTAAAGACTGAATTAGCTGAGATGCTTTCAAACTTTAATCAACAATTGCTTGACATTCAAGCTCAGCTTAGAGGTAATCTCAATTTTTTTTTCTTTTTGTACTATTAATTGATTACATAACTTTCTTAAAATTTATACTTTAAATAATTGCTACAGACATATTTCTTTATAACAAAAATAATATTTGTTTTGTTTTGTTAGTTTTTATTTATTTATTTAATTATTTTGCAGGTACATGAATATTGGCTTCTGTTTAGGGCAAGCATCTTTCGATCATAATTGGAGTAAAAGTACTTTGTAAATATTTAATAGTCTCATGTTATCATTTTAGGATGTTATTTTTTTATATTGAAATTATAAATGTATGTTGGATATATTGTCTTTCAATTAGATTTTTGGGAAGTGGATATTAATTGATTTTTACGATTGTATTGTTTTAAGATTCATAACTGATTTTAAACTTTAATTGTGCATTTCTATTTTAAGAAATTAGAGGTTAAATTTGTTATTCAATTTCCTTTTTCTTCTTCCTTTTTTCAATTTTTTGTTGTAATTATTATAGTAACAATTTAGTGATCGAAATATACGATTGAATGTCTTTGGTGACCAATTTAAATTATTTCAGTGACTTAAAGTTTCATTATTAATTGTGGTCTTTAGTGATATATGTATATATAGTTAGTTACAAAATTTTCACTACTAAAAAGTAAATATTAGTGACCAAATGGAGTATATTTGTGACATTATATGTTATGGCATAAGAGGACTTAAAGACTAATGATTGGATTTAGTAACAAATTTTGTTAATTTTCAGTGCTCAAAATATTAATTACTAATTATAATATTTTTTTAGTAACTAAATCTTCGTTACTAATTATAGAGCTCTTTAGTAATGAAAAAAATAAATAGCTAGTGACCAACATTACATTACTAATAAAAATCTCATTAGTGACCGACAAATTTATGACCAGATTTTTATTTCTAAAAGAGGATTGTGAGTGAAAAATTCCTCACTAATACTATTAGTATTTAAGACAAATTACATTATTTAGTAACTCTATCTTTTACCTTTAAGTAATAAAAATATTGGTCACTAATTGTGATCTCAATTAGTTACTAAATATTTAGTTACTAATGTTTCGAACAATTAGTAACCAATATTTTGTGTGGTAGCTAATTATCTTTAGAGACTAACTGTAAGTCACTAATAGTTATTACTTTTTAGAACCAATTACTAGATTTAGTTACCACAATTTTTACTTATAAGTGATGAAATATTGGTCACTAATTGTGATCACAATTAGCAAGTAAATTTGTAGTCACTAATATTATGGACGATTAGTAATCACTTTTTTGGGTGGTAACTAATTACTTTAGAAACGGACTTTTAGCGTGGAATGGGAACAAAAGTCACTAAAATGAATTAGTGACAAAATTTTCCCCTTTTAGTGACCATATTTTTTGTGGCTAATCAGGTAATTTGTTGTAGTGCGGAACACGTTTAACGTTAGGATGAACGTTAAACTTGTTCAACCTACGTTGAACTTGTTCATGTAGGTTTACGTTGACTTATTCCCAGAACAAGTTTAACGTTAGGATGAACGTTAAACACGTTCAACCTACCTTCAGCTCGTTCTTCAAATTCAAATTTTTTTAATTTTTATTTTATTTTATTTAAAAATTATTTTTTCAAATAATATATTATTTTATTTTATTTCAAAATTTTCACATATTAAAATTAATTTTTCATATATTTTTTTTATAAAATATCATTTTTTTATTAATTATTATGTAATATAATATAATTATATTAATATATATATAATATATTATACATGCCGCAACCAGTTTCAACCGGTTGCTTTTTGGGCTGTCATGCACTAATATATATTTTATTATTATTTTTGTTAGTTTTTTCAAGTGTTGTATGGTACAACAAATATATATTATTTGTACCATAGCCAAGGCCGTAAAATCAATACCCATTTGATCTTCCTGAAGATTCTTTTCTTTTCTGAAAGAATTGGGGGGACACGTCGTCAACCAACTCTCTAGCATTGTGTTAGATTGTGTCGTGCTCATGCCAGCCCGTCCTAGTTTACACATCTACTAGTAGGTATTGTTATTTTTAAAAATAAAAATAAATAAATAAATAATTAAAGTAAAAAATCTCACATTATTGATACAAAAGCCTTCTAAGTTTGGTTTTGCAATTCTTGCAGTTCAAAAATAATATACCGGTATGTTAGGGTTTAGGCATGTTCAATTGTGATTAGGGTGAGTGGATGCTACAGAACTTGAATACCAGTAAACTGATTAAGAATTTTTTGAAGTCCCGGTTGAGTGCTAACAATGATAAGGATAAAGATGTTGAGATGAAGACTTGTTTTATTTCTTGGTTCCCTCCTTTACAAGACTAGGTTAAACTCAATGTTGATGGAAGTATGAACCTTGTGTTGGGTAATATTACTGCAAGAGGAGTTATTAGGGATCACAAGAAGATTTGGTTGGATAGATTTGCTTTGAATAAGGAAGTTGGAAGTATTATAGAAGTTGAGTTGTTGTGGAGTCTTGTCTCTCAAGCTATTGTAATTATGCTAAGTAAGAACACTCCTTCGAATCATCCTTTGTTTAGTATTATTCAATGTTGCAAATCCCTAATAGATGATGATTTGAGTTGCATTATACAACATATGTACAGAGAAAATAAAAGAAAATAAAAGGGTTGTTGATAGCCTTGCCAATTTGGGGCATTATCTGGATTTGGGGTTCACCTTCTTTGAAGACCCTCCTGCTTAGGTCTTCGGTGTTTTGGAGGATGATGCCAAAGGTCTAGCCTTTGCTGGGCTTGTTCCTTGTGTTTCAGATTTCATTTTTCTCACCTACCTTAAGTTTAAGTGGGGGTGAGCATTGGATTTGGATACTCTATTGATCTAATCTTTTTTCCTGATATTTTTAAAGCATGTGATTGGTTGTTGATAAAGTAGTTGTGAAAATCAATCACATCTTAACCACCAATTCACTGCAATACTTATGTATCATGAGATTAGGTGAGGTAAGGAAAAAAATCAGATCAGTAGAGGATCTAAATTCGGTGAGCATTATCCCCTTCCCATTAAATGACATCTGTCCAAAAGTTAACCTAAGATTAACAAATCAACTATCAGTTAGATATTCTATTAAATAAACAAGGGCAAATAGATAAATTAAAAAAAAAAAAAAAAAAAAAACTTAAATTAATTTTTTTAACAAATATTACAATTAAAAAACCAAATATCAGGTCATTAAAAAACAAACAAATTATTTCTTCTCATCATCTTCTCTCCAACGATCTTCTCAACGGTGCCATCTCCGGCGGTCTCTTTCAGCGGCGATCTTCTTCGGCTGTCGCAATCTTCTATCTCCAGCAGCATTGATCTCTTCGACGACTAGAGGTTGGTTTTGGGTGGCTTCTAGTGAGGATTTGATTTATGGTAGTGTTGTTGATGGTGGGGTGGTGGTGTGTTCGTGTGGGTTATGATGGTGATTCAAATTTCAAAAAAAAAAAAATTAATTTCGGATTTTTTTTAATTGATGGTTGTAGTTGTTATTTATTTATTTATTTTTGACAAATGTAGGTGTTGATTTCTGGTGTTGAAGAGTGTTGATTTCTGGTATTGATGGTGTGGGTGTTATTCTGGTGCAGATTGGAGTGGGTTTGATTTGCAGATGGTGGGGATGTGGTGGTCGTGTAGGTGTGGGTGTGGGTGTGGGTGTTGGAGGAGTGGGTGTTGATTTCTTGAGATGGTGTGGGTGATGATTTCTGGAGATGATCAATTGATGATTTTTGGAGATGATGATGTGGGTGTTGATGGTGATAAACAATGTCATTTTTTTTGTTTTGTTTCAATTTCGGTGTTTTTATTTTTTTATGGAGAAGGTTTTTCAATTTTTGGTGATGAACAGATAATAGATGATGGTGATGAGGAATAATGTTTTTTTAAAAAAAAAAAAAATTGATTATAATTTATCGGTGGGTCATGGATCTACTTACAAACTATTAGTAATTGTATTCAAAGGTATCGTTACTATATTACTAATTAAGTCACCTAACGTGCTCAACATAATTTGCCTAGCCCAACCATATATCTTGTTGTGTCATGTCGTGCTATTTAGAAATCGTGTTGAGTCATGCGTGGTAGTGCCGGCTCGGTCCAGTTTACGAGAAAAATTTGGATGCAATCGATACACAATGTTAGAATTTGGACCAACATCAGTCATCTTCACCGGCGGTTGACCCGGATCTCCTCCGATTGGAGGAAATCGACGTGGCCATCCTCCGATCGAAGGAGAACGACTCCTCTTCCCTATTTTTGTTATGGGTTTAGTTTTTGTCTTTTTAACATTGGAGTTCAACGATTTTGATATTTTTTCTGGGTTTATTTTAGGACAATGGTTGAATTATTTTTTCTGGGTTTGATAGTTCAATCCTTTTGATTTATGGGTTTTATTCTAAATGTAAATCTTGATATTAAACCACTTCATGACAAGTGTTTTGGGCCATGAAATCATCAACATAGAAACACACACAATCATCAATCTTGGAACAAAAATGCAAACAACAAGGAGAGAAATTCTAAGCCTATTGGAAGTTTTCAATACACCGCTTTTCATAGAGCTCCCATCTCATTGTTTCACAACTTCATATAGCCTTCCCAATTTGAGGAGATTGAATAATTTATGAAGTCTTAAAATCTTTAAATGTGTATGAAGAGAGCTGTACTAAAAATGGAAAAGGGTTTTAAAATAAAAACTTTTAACTTCCGAGTTTGTTTTCTCTTCAGAGAGGACCAAGAATTAATAGAAAGAAGCTGGTTTGGGGAAGAAAAGAGGAAGAGGAAGAGGAAGAGGGTTCAGCCGGCAGAGAGAGACAAAAAAAATTAAATAATAATAACTAAGATAAGTGACGTGACACGTGTCATATTTTGAGTGGAACCGATGCACCACCATCATATTCTAGCGTGGTGCATCGGTTGTACCTAAGTTTTTCTCTCGGTTTACATCTTTAGACTCTAATGACTAGGGTCCAGGGGTATGTAAAAATAAAATAAAAAAACAAGTCAAAAACATTTACCAATTTCTACAAAAGAGATTATAACATAAAATGTAAAATATTATGGAGAATTTGGTGGCATACATAAACTCTCGTTCCACCCATATATGCACGTGGATACGAATCAACTCCTCATTATTTAGTAGTACATGACATAATTAAGTGCACTTATTTTCCTTCATTGCATATTGTGTTGCTCTACGTACCAACTTAATTAAAACTAATTGGATATTTAGGTTGCTTATTTGGTAGAAAAAGCCCAAAGAATTTCTCAAACTCGGGGTTTTTCTGATTCTCATCAAACATGGCAAACACATATGTTTCAATAGGCCTTCCAGGCCTCTTTGGAGTCCCTCCCTTCACATGTTGTATCAAATTTGTATTGTAAGTTCTTGCATTAGCAACACTGGTTGCTACTCCACCGGACGATGGCCAACCACTCTCCGATATCACGATTTCCAGTGAACCTCCGTTGGCTTTCTCTAGTGCGGAATAAGTACCATCCAAGATTGCATCGAAAAGGTTACGATAGCTCAACGGGGGATCGGAAACTACAGGTGATTGGGCCGTGAAAAGTGCATAATCAAGCCTAATATCTCTAGTGTTTCCAATGTAACTGAAATAAGGGTACAAATTTACGAGCAAAGGCGCTTGGTTTTGGTTGAGGAAGCTAATGAGAGGATTAAGAATGGGTCGATAATCTTGCTTGAATGAACCGCTCGATGGAGGGAAGGATACACCAAGTGCTCCAGTTTCAATGGCAGTGGAAACTTTGATGTTTCCAAGGCCGACTGAGACAAGGGCATTGCGAATGTTTCTCATGGCCGGAACAAGAAACTGTGCAAAATTATCCCCAGGCTTGACTTCATTTCCAACAGCTATGTATCGAAATCTGACATTGCCGTAGTTTTTGACATTATTTTGCACCCATGCATTTGCTTCACCTTGGTTGGAAGCAATTCTTTGAAGATCGGGGTTTGGAAGGCCGAGCATAACCTCGATATTTGAGTTTCTGAGGGCTTCAAGAGCTTCTTTGTTGGGATCATAGAGTCTCATTCTTCTGATGTTGTTCTGTCTGAAAAGAGCTATAACTTCTGGTTTTGATGGTAAGTTGTTACCAAGCATGCCATAACAAACGCCTGTCTGAGCACCTGCAATGCCCATCAAAATCAACTTCTTATTGCTACTTCTTCTATTGAAACTGCAAATATCATCTCTTAATTATTTTCACATATAATATATACAGTGGATTCAGATCCTCTGTTGTGTTGACCTCAATCTGCTAAGGTTGGTACAAAGATTAGCTTATCAAAGAATCCTAATTCATATAAAAATATGCATACCATAACAAACGCCTGTCTAAGCACCTACATGTATCAAAATCAACTTATTATTATTGCTTATGCTTCTATTGAAACTGCTAATCATCACTTCACATATAATATATACAATTAATTCAGATCCTCTGCTAAGTTGATATTTGCGTTGACCTTAATCTGTTAAGGTTAGACTCGGCACAAAATTCAACGTAGTAGAGAATCTTAATCCATAAACAATACCTATGGAAACTAGAATAGTATCTATACCCAAAAAGTCGTATTTAATAATATATCCAAATTGCATGAAAACAAATGGAGAAAATATCAAGTTCAATAGTTTATAAGATGTTTGTAAGAGAGAGAGAGATACCTGTTTCATCCAGGTTAGCCATTAGCAGCCCTAGTAACAACAATGTAGAGACCATTGAAGGGCTCTTGATAGCTGAACAAAGTTTTGCCATGGAAGAAAGCAAAGTGTAGTGTTAAGAGTACTGATTGCAATACGATAACAGTACCACCACTTGCATTTTATAGAGGATAGAGAGCTCAAATTTCCAAATTTGACAGCTTCTTGTTGTGGAAATTTCCACCACAAGTGAATAAAAAAAGAAAAAAATAAAATAAAATAAAAAAATACAATCTTCCACATCCACCGACTTGCATCATTAAAAACAAATTAATCCAACAGTTTGTCTTGATGTTGAGGATAATTTAAAAAGTTTGGTAGCTTGTACCTTTCTTCTTGGTTATATACTCACGGTCATGTAAACAGTATATTCAACAATTTGTTGTCCATATTGATATAACATTAATTTGACAACATAATTTTTAATTATCATGGTCTGGTTAATTAATTGATGTACCGTGTTTAAAAGGTATATGTTACAAAAAAAAAAATTCTTAATTACGGACGAGAAAAGATCAAAGGAGTAATTTTCATTCTTTCCAGAAAGTAGGTGCAATTAGATATCTCATTAGTTTCAAAGAAATGAAATTAAGAGTTTACTTGAACCCCCACCACTAAATTGAAAAGGATGTTACCACGTGTGTTGAGAGTTTTTTAATTTTTACAATTAAAACACATAATATATATATATATATATATACACGGAAATTTTCATATGAATATGCCCTGATAGAATTATATAAGGACATTGAATGTGAGCCGCTCGTTTTACATACTTTGACTTGGTATGTACGCACTAGTTAAATTACTTTTATAAATGAATGGTCACATTCAATATTCTGATAAAGTTATATAAGGATGACATGATAGGAACGGGACCGTATATATATATATATATATATATGTATAGTGATGGTAACTTAAACCTAGGACATTGTCAAGCTCAATGAACAAAGACGGAGCCACGGTTGGATTAGGTGGGGCCCATGCCTCGTCTCAAATTTTTCAAAAAAAAAAATTTGATTTTACTCTATATATAAAAATAAATATAAAATAATAATTAGTGCACATAACTTCCATCCCATTGTTAAGTGTTCAAAGCTCACCATTTACAACAAATCATTCAATTTTTTGTTTTGCCCTTTTTTCTTCTTCGTTTCTCAGATTTTTGTTTCTTCTGCTTATTTTTTATAAATAAAAGAAAATCACTATCTATTTAATTTTATATTAAATTATTTATTATTATTTTAAAATTTTCTTAGAAAGCCGATATTGACACCCATAAATATGATAAGTACACCCATATTTTAATAAAAAATTTAATTACAAAAATATCTCAATAAGAATTTACCAATGAGGACAAATTAGTTTAATTAAAAATAAACAAAATACTATTTACACCCATTAATTACACACATATCTTCAACTATTTCACTTTATTAATACTAACTTTCTGTAATTTTGGTTTTAAAATAGCTGCTACAGATATCAAACAGCATCTCTTCTTTCAAATTGTAAATTGATTATGCAGATTAATTAATCAGATTCTCACTCCAGCACCTTCAACCGATAATAAAACTGTAGCTGCCAACTTGGCTTTCTCTGTCATTATTATATTTGCTGAGAAGTGCTGGAACCAATTCCTATGATTTCTCCGGTGGCCCCTGCCATTTGTATTCTACAAACTCAATCAGCTCCAACATTTATTCTGCACATCATAATACTCGAAAATCACATCTCCATGGTTCTGATGGCAAGTATGATGACTTGTTTAATAGAGTACCAATGTCCAACCTTTCACATTCGTTCTTGTTATTAAATGTTGTCAATGATGTGTAAAAATTCATCTAGAGAATGTTTGCCTACCAGCTTCAAGCAAATAACATGTTTTTTCTTTTAAATCTAGTCATTTTTTTTCAACTAGATTCTCAAAATTTAAGAATTTAAGAATTCCCGAGACTGTGTTTTCGAGTCTGGAGAACTTAAAAATTTATCATTTATAAAACTGAGTTTGTTAATAACTTATGAGGGTTTATAAATAAATTATATTAAAATGAAAACAATCGTTTAAATAAGGATACTATTGGCATTAAGATGGGTGTTTATAGTAATGTTTTAATTTTAAATTTTAGACATGGGTATACTTATAAATATGGGTGCGCTTATCATATTTATGAGTATCAATATTCGTACCCCACTACAACAGAAAAGATTAAAAAGATCACTTAATACAGATCGTTTTATGAAAGAATGATCTCTTTTACGAAGTGATCACATAAAATAAATCACCTAATTTAAAAGTGATCTTATTTTATAGAAGGGTTATTTAAATAGATTCATTTATGAAAAGTGATCTTTTTATTTATTTAAGAATAGATCACTTTTATACTAAACTGATCTATTTTTATTTTCTAATAAAAATATATAATTTTGATAATTAGGTTTTCAGTTAACTGTACAGAAGATACGTATTTTCTCTTCATCTCCATTATTTCTCTTTGCTCACTTATATTAAATATATCTCTCTCTATCTACTTTTATGATTATCTCTCTAAAACAAGATTCTCTTTATTTGTTTTTATTAAAGCCCTAATCTTCTTAACAATCGATTATGGCTTCTTCTTTTTTGTCCTCATTTCACACTTGTGTTTTGCTTTGAAGAAGTATAAACATCACAAAAAAGGTATGTTCTAGGGTTTTCTTCTTTTTTATTATTTTAATTATATGAGTATATATTTTTGTATCTTGATTTCAAATGTGAAATTGATAATTGATAAATGAATATTTCTAGGTTTTTTTTTTTTTTTCAAGGTTGGAAACTCAAACTCTAGCGCTCATTACTTGGAAACAATAATTTCAACAAGGCATGACACTTATTTCATTTGATATTTCTAAATATATTTAGAGATAATACATATATTTAAAGTAATTTGGTATATATTTAAAGAGAAAATTGAAAAAGTGCATGTTTGTAGTTGATAGATTTTAGTTTTATATATTTCATACCAGTATCAATTAATGTGCATACCATCTGTTTGATAAAATGTCCCTATAGAGCTAAACATTATATTGGCATATATGCAAAATAATAATAATAATAATAATAATAATAATAATAATAATTCACATTCAAAGTCTGTCATACGATCACAAAAGTAAGTTCTACAATTAATTTTTTTTTTTTTTTTTGGAAATCTGTTAAAAGTTTATTTTATTGATATTATTTTGTTACTTGTAGTTTTTGAGGATGAAAATTTTAATATTTAAATATATAAATATATATATATTCGATTTTCATTTACTAGTAAAAGTAGTTTGTTTTAATATTTTTATATAAGTTGTTATAGTATCACATTAATTTTAAAATGTATATGTCAATCCATTTAAAGATAATTATAAGGATATAAAGCATTGCGATTACAGCAACATTCAATACAATAAAAAAACTTATGTTAATCATTTCATTATACTTTTTTTTTTTTCAAAATTCTTAGTCCTATTAATCATTGTTGTATTTTATGTTATGCAGATTCATAAGAAGTCTTCGTATGCAAAGAAGATATTGATATTATTCAAGACGATAGGATTGAGTTTACGAGGGATTGCATATGAAAATTGAAATATTGAACTTTGATGGAAAGTTGTAGTGCATATGAACAATCAAATGTTGAAATTTGTTGAAAGTTGTAGTGTTGAACTTAGATGAATATTGTGAAGTGTTTTTTTTTTTTTTTTTTTTTTTTTTTTTTTTTGGTTTTGAGAAGTCTTGTAAATTGGTTTGAATTTAATTGAATAAAGTTATTGAAAAAAAAATTGTAATGTGAGTTTTTATGAATGAATGTTTTTTTTTTTTTTTTTTTTTTTATGGAATCATTGTATTATGATCAAAAACATTCGATTGAAAAGTAAATGTTATTTAATGTTTTGAATAGTGATCACTTTTTTAATAAAAGTGATCTTTATTGGATTTTACTAGATCACTTTTTAAGTGATCTCTACTAGAGTTTATTTTTAAGATCACCTTAATAGAGATCGTTTCAAAAAGTGATCTCTATATGATTTCAGATCATTTAAAAAGTAATCTCGATATACTTAAAAAAATGGGTGCGCTTATCATATTTATGGGTATCAATATCCGTACCCCTTTTCTTGTTTCTATTAGTTTTAGTTTGACATATATAACATATAAAATCAATAAACCATAAAATCTCAAAATTTAATTTTTGTATTATGACAATCACTCAATTATTATTATGATTCGTAAAAGTAGTCAAATTAAGAAATGGATTATTGTTTTTAATTAAAAAAAAATTTGAAGTTATTGTTTCTAATTAGGTATAAGTTGTAAAGTCTAAAATACCAAATTAAAAAATATATTTATTTTTTTTTGTTTGTAAAAGTAAACCTAAAATTTTTTTTTTTTTTTTACAAGCATAAACCAAAATTCTTTTAATGTCATTATCAATAAAATTAAAAAAACAAAAACAAAAAACAAAAAAAACAAAAAAAAAAAACAGAACCATCGTTTTCAACTACAATGAGAGAGGCAGAGGTGATCAAAGAAGAGGTGGGCAACCGTGAACGGCGACGAGATAAGGGTGATGCCGACCAGATACTGGCGAAGAAGAATCGGTTAGTTGAACTAACCAGACGCCGATAAAGAAGAAGAAAAGAGAGGGAGAAAGGAAGGGACTGGATCGTGCGACGCCGGCGAAGAAGAAGCGAGTGCTTTCCGGGGACGATTCAAGGACTGAACATTCCGGAGACCTAGGTTGACCTCGACCTATTCGTGACACAACCCATTTGTGACCCAATTTCGACCCGTCTTCAACCCACTTCAACTTGAGTTTGACTGTAATTGCTCAAGGTACAATTTTTACTCAATTTTTTTGTTGATTGATGCGATTTTTGTGAAAGTCAATTACCAATGAAAATTTTCTTAGGTTTGATGGGTTATATTTAAAAGCTTGAGTGAAGTGATTGATAGAGACTACTAGACGTTTGATAAAAGCCTTCAATGAGAAAACAAATAAATAAAACAGAGAAACATGAAGCTAATCAAAAATATTTGTTGCTGCTGGTGATTGGAAAATCTTGGGGGGTGATATGTTATTTGGTTTGAGTCTCAGAACAAAAACCTAAAAGTAAAGGTCATGAACAAAAAAAATCATTGAATTTAAATATAAAAAAAAAATGAAGAAGATGGGGATTATATTGGTATTGAAGTCGGCACAAGTTCATTTAAATATAATAGGAACTCGTTACTAGGATACCTCATTATTATATTTCCCATTGTAACCACCAAAGGCAACCATACACTTTTCCCCATCAATTGATGATGAGCAAACACTGAGCCCTACTTTCAATAAATATGTTTAGACATCATCAATGACTTAGAAGTTCAACTTATGTAAAACAAAGAATTCACTATAACAACCTTTAATTATTTTTTTGAACAACTGTAATATTATAAAGAGCCAGGGAGGCCAAAGAGAACCAAGCCAAGAATGGCTATAACACAAAGAGGAACAAACAAGAACAGCCGAAAACAAAAAAGGGGCAGCAACACACGTAACAGTAAACAAGGACAAGGAAAGAAAAACAGAGAGCCTAAAAAACACAGCAAAGGCACTGAACAAGGGTAGGCAAAAAACAAACACCACAACGAACTAGAGAAAGCCCCAAATCACGAAGTCACCACTGCTGGAAGAGCCTTTCTTTGCCAACAAATCGGCTAGAGAATTGGAATCCCGAGACTTGTAAACAATCTTACTGTTTTGACGGACTTTAAGTAAGGATCGGATATCATAGATAGTGTTGACAAACTTAAGACTACTGAACCTCTCGTTGTTGACCCAGGTAACAGCAGACAAAGAATCACTAATAACAACTATGTCCCGGTTGATCAAGCTCGCTTTAAATGAACAAAGCTGGCATACTTTTAGAATAGCCATCAATTCAGTTAGAGCAACATCTTGAGAACCAAAGGAAGAAGAAAATTGGCGCAGGATATCACCTCTAGAATCCCATAGCACACCTCATATCCCTGCTAAACCCATCGATCTCTGAATGGACCCATCAACATTAAAGAAAAGGATATCATCTGTAAGAGGAGACCAAGAAACTTCACTGTGATTCTTTAAGGCCACCAAATACACACATCTTTCCTTAATGTTAAGAACCATAAGAATTATACTGTCATAGCAGCCCACTCCAAGATGTTTGAACCACCACACGAACCTAAACTTAATGGTGTCTACTAAGAAAACAAAATTCAGCACCTTGTCATTGAAAATAACCTGATTTCTAGCTTCCCACAAAGACCAAATGATAACAATAAACAAAGCTTTCCATATCCTTTCATTACCAGCCATTGGACAGAGATGTTACCAACCAACCAAACAAAGACATGTTGGGGCTGCCAACAATATCCCACCAACCAAAGACACAAGACCAAATTTTCCAAGACCAGACACAATAAAGAAAGAGATGATCAACTATCTCAGGAGCTGAATTACACAACTTACACTCCACATCCAGCTGAGCACCTAAACCAAAATGAGCAAGAACCTCCTCAACAGCCACTCTCCATCTTAGAAGCTGCCAAAGAAAAACCTCAACTTTGGGAGGACAACTTCTAAGCCACGAAAAGCAACTGAACTCGTCATTAGCAGAAGGAGATTGGAAACAAATATTTTCTAGACCACGGCGAAAGCAAAACGTTGAAAAAATGTCATTCAGGCAGAAAGACCAGGCCACAAAGTCTTGAATCTCTTTGCAAATAGTAATATTCTCTAAAAAGGAAAGAAAGCTCTTCCATTCCACTAATTCCCAAACAAAGGGCTGTCTCCTTAAAGGAATTTTCCATCTTCACAAATCACCTTCCCACCCACCAAATTCGACAATTGAGCCTTTCTTATTGCAAGCTAGAGCAAAGATCTGCGGAAAGACCTCATTGAGACTACGGCTGTCACTTTTAAGGTCTTCCCAAAACCTAGCACGAATACCATTACCCACCACAATCTTAAGACCATCCTCCAAGACTTTGGCCGAATTAAAGTTGAGAGCAAAGAGGCCACCAATTGTTTTGACAAAATAAGAAACCTTGGACGACCCCTTCCAAACCCAAGAGATCAAGTTACGATCAATGCTATATTTAGCACAAATGACCCTCTTCCAGAGCGAGGAAATCTCCGAGCCAAACCTCCACACCCATTTTGCTAAAAGGCTAGAATTCTTAAGAGCGATCAATGCTATATTTAGCACAAATGACCCTATTCCAGAGCGAGGAAATCTCCGAGCCAAACCTCCACACCCATTTTGATAAAAGGCTAGAATTCTTATGAGCGACTCTACCAATCCCCAAAACACCTAAGCTCTTGTGATTACACACCAACGCCCAATCCATAAGGTGGATCTTTGTTTTTACAACTTCGCCTCCCTAAAAAAAACTTCGTTGCAAATTTTTAATCTTTCGAACAATACCAACCAGAACCTTAAAAACCGTCATAAAGTAAACAGGAATACTCAAGAGAAAAGATTTGATAAGAACTAACTTCCCCCCTTTACTAAGAAACCTCCTCTTCCAAGGTGCTAGTTTGTTGTCCATACGTTTTAAAACCGAATTCCAGAGACAGGAAATCTCTGAGCCAAACCTCCACACCCATTTTGCTTAAAGGCTAGAATTCTTATAAGCGATCAATGCTATATTTAGCACAAATGACCCTCTTCCAGAGCGAGGAAATCTCCGAGCCAAACCTCCACACCCATTTTGCTAAAAGGCTAGAATTCTTATGAGCGACTCTACCAATCCCCAAAACACCTAAGCTCTTGTGATTACACACCGACGCCCAATCCATAAGGTGGATCTTTGTTTTTTACAACTTCTCCTCCCTAAAAAAACCTTCGTTGCAAATTTTCAATCTTTCGAACAATACCAACCGGAACCTTAAAAATCGTCATAAAGTAAATAGGAATACTCGAGAGAAAAGATTTGATAAGAACTAACCTCCCCCCTTTACTAAGAAACCTCCTTTTCCAAGGTGCTAGTTTGTTCTCCATACATTTTAAAACTGGATTCAAAAAACTCAAAGAAGACGGTCTAACACCCAACGAGAAACCCAAGAAAGTGATAGATAGAGAGGCTTTATTGCAATTGATTAAACCAGCCCAATTAATGACTTCATCTCTCGGTTTGCCTACTCTAACAACACAGGATTTGTGGAAGTTGATCTTGAGACTCGAGGTGAGCTCAAAACATCTTAAAATTCTTTTAGCATTCAAAAGGAACTCCGGTCTCAGCTTTAAAAAGGGGATTGTATCATCAGCGAATTGAAGGTGGGAAGTGTGCTCCAAATCCCCACCAAAAGAATCTCTCTAATCTTTTCCAACTCGAAGGCTTTCTTAAACAAGCAATTCAAACCCTCTATAACCAGATTGAAAATGAAAGGGGATAGAGAGTCCCCGTGACGAAGACCTCTCTGAATACCAAACTCTGAAGTAGGACAACCGTTGACCAAAACTGAGACCTTTGGAGTAGATATGCAAAAATGGATCAATTGCCTCCATTTGGGACCGTAACCCATACAATCCATCATCGAGTCAAGAAAACCGAAATCAACACTATCGTAAGCCTTCTCAAAATCGAGCTTAACAATAAGACCTCCCACCCTACACCGTTTCTAAGAGTGCATTATTTCTTCAGTGATAATAAAGTTGTCAACAATTTGTGCATTTTCCACAAAGGCCATATAAGATTCCCCAATGACCGAGTTCATTACCTTCTTCAAACGGTTTGCCAAAACCTTAGGCATGATCTCATACATGGAGCCTACCAGGCTAATAGGTCTAAACTCCCTCATGGTTACCGGGTTCGCACACTTTGGGATAAGAGTGATAAAAGTTTTATTTAAGTCTTCAATAATAGAACCATCCTCATGGAAGCCTGAAGCAAAAGCCATAAAATCCACCTTGATCACATTCCAGTTTACCTTAACAAAATTCAAATTCAAATTCAAATTCAAACCTTCGGGACCCAGTGCTTTATTGCCATCGCAACTACACACCGCATCCCAAACCTCCGCCTTAGAGAATTGAACCTCCAAACCCTCTTTTTCCACCGTGGAAAGACACTGCACTTCAAGCCCTATAATCTTAGGACGTTCCCATGAGACATTTTGATAATGTTTAAAAAGGAAATCAAAAACACCTTTTCTAACCAAACTAGGTTCAGTACAACTAATACACTCAACAAGCAATTCAGAAATGAAATTACCTCTTCTTCTGCCATTAGCTGCCAAGTGAAAATATCTAGAGTTTTTGTCACCTTCTTTTAGCCACGACACTCTCGATTTCTGTCTCCACCTCTACTCCTCTAATCTCAGACTTCTCCATAACTCTGCTAGCAACCTGAGATGCTCATTTCTTAAATTCTCAGACCATCTAGTAGATTCTGCCAGCTTCTCCACACTGGACAAACGATCTTGAAAAACCTTGGCAGCTTTCACACCATTGTTCGAGCTCCAAGTACGATTCTTAATGATGAGTTTAGTAGCTTTTAACTTTAAGAATAAAACAAAGCCCTTGGAACCAGAAGATTTGACATTACCAACCAGCCATGGCTTACCTCATCGTCTCCTTGTCGTCTAACCACTCGTTGAAGAACCGAAATGGAGCAGGTCCCCAATCCATTTTAGGGAAACCAATCATGGCATGTACATATATGGTAAAAAGGCTCATCCAGACTCTTATGGCATCTATATACTGATATCTTATAACATTTGAAAGAAAAAGATAATGATAGAGTGAAAATAGTATGCAAATATTGATAGCACAACACATTTACTGACATCATTAACCTTCATTGACAAAAAATAAATTTATATAGATGCCTAAACATTTTGCTACTTTTATTTATATATTTTCTTTTTGGGTCCAATGAACTAATTCAATTAAACAAAAACAAAACAAAACAAAAAAAAAAAAAAAAGTGGCGATATTGCACCCCTTTAAAACTGTATGTACATCCAAATTTATATATTTTCAAAATTCCAACATTAATCTAAAATTTAATTATTGATATTTTAATTCAAAAATATAATAATTTCTTATAACCATTTACTTTTTAAATTTTTTAACTAACTAAATCCAATTAAAACTAATAAATAAAAACAAAAACCCTAGATAAAAAAGATAAAGGAGGGTGCGGCTCCTCCCATATATATATATACAATAAAACCTAAAAATGAAGAAAGAAGCAGACAGATGAAGATGAAAGAGGTGTCTTTGTTTTTTAGTTTTGTTTATGCATTTTTCATTTTTTTTTTTTTTTCAATTTTTTTTTTTTTGTTTTGTTAAAATAAAGAAAAAAAAAGGGACATATATATATATATATATATATATATATAAATTAAAAGAAAGGGCTTATTTGATAATGTATGGGGTGTGCTTACAAAATTTCATATTTTAAAAAATTTTAATGGGGTGCATATACAGTTTTTCGGGGGTGTAAATACCGTCACTAAAAAAAAATCAGGCCTAATAAACTTAACATTGTGATTCTGAGACTACATCACTACACTATTTAAAATAAAACCAAATAGTAAATTAATTAAAAACAACAATCTTGACATAAAATACTATAAATCTTTTTTATTTCCTTTTACATAAAAATAAAAATAAAGCATGTATACATACAAGCTATTGTTTGTTGTTTTTTTTTTTTTTTTTTTTTTTGACAAAGATAAGAGATGGTTTGTTTTTTCCACTTAAACCTTAATGGATCTAAATTGAACACATTAAGTTGTTTTGTTTGTTTTTTTAAGTGGTCAAACAACTTTAAAAAAAAAGTAACAAAATCTTGACTTTTCGAATCGCTGGATTACAATTAAAATATTTTCTTCCAAGTTTATCCTCCCAAACAAGATATATTTCCAAATTTATCCCAATTTAGTATGGTGTAAAATTATTTCTTTTAACATATTAATTATTTTAAACGGCTTTCAGAAATCACTTCTCATATTGAAATCTTCTTAGGATTGAACAATTAAATTCCTCTCCTACAAAATCCTGGTAAGAACTTTTTTTTTATCTAACTATTTCTTGGTTTAAAGATGTTATGGAATAATTGTTTATGAGAGAGAGAGAGAGAGAGAGTGGTTTGTTAAATTAGAATTTTTTGTTTTGTTAAATTGAACTTTGTTTGGAGAAGAACATACAAAATCTTGCTGCATGTTAAATTACTTTTTTTAGTTAGCATAAGTATAAATGTAAAATTACTTATTTTCAGACAATTTTATTTTTAAAAAACAAGCATGTTGACAGCATATTCAAATGTGAGGAGAAAAAAAAAAAACATAAAAACATGTTATTCAGGTTCAATTTTCAGTCTATTTTCAGTCTTAGAAAAATTCAGGTATGTTCAGTCTTTAGACAAAAAAATAAACGATCCATTAGTTAATTTTTATTTTTCTTTTCATTTTAAAAACAGCTATTGGAAAGCAAGATAAAATTAGAATAGTGATTTTCCACCATGAATAATATTTCTTTTTTTTCTATTTTTTTATTTTTTTTTTATTTTTAGAAAACCATGAATAATATTCACACACAAAAAAGAAAAAAAAAACAACTATTTGACAGAGATGAGTTATTTTTCATATAAATTTAAATTCTGATTTTTTTTTTTCTAAATAAAGAAGATGAGTTTCTCCGGAAATGATTTATTTGTAGTGGAAAACAATATCACAAGTCTTCCAATTAAAAAAAAAAATGATGTTTACATGCCCACAAAAGAAGACGACCATTTTTAGTGGAAAACAATATCACAAGTCTTCCAATTTAAAAAAAAAAAAATGATGTTTACATGCCCACAAAAGAAGACGACCATTGACACCTAGTTTTTTTTTTTTTTTTTTTTTTTTTTTTTAAATCAATTAATTCGGGACCATATATTTTTTTTTAAAGTTTGAGTCATTTATCCAAGTCTCAAGCTCGTTAATCTACCAGCTGGGCTACGCCCATGTTGGCTCCTAATTTGTACATGTATTTTGGTCAAAATAAAATAAAAATAGAAGCATTCAATTGTAAACCAGTGCACCGGTGATGATTGTTGTGTGATCACATATGAGTTGAATGTGATCATGCCAAAAAAAAATACAAGATTACAATAGGTGCATTGGTGCACTAGAAGAGCCCCAAAAAACAATACATGTACAAGTAATAAAAACATAAAACTCTTTTTAAATTAATAAATTATTCATTTATCAATAAATAAATAAATAATCCCTCTAAAATAATGATTTTCCTTTGTCTCAATATTATTATTTTATAATGCTAAATTCATACTTTTCCAAAATCTCGTATTCAGTCTGACAAGTTAGTCTTCTATTGATCTCGAATACATCCAATTCATTAGTCATTCATAGAAATGAAGGCACCAAATCAATGTCAAGCATTAAATTATTATGCTCGTACAAGAGACTGAGGGGGAGGCTGCTTGACTCTTCTTCAAAGACTAGATCACCCGCAAATAATGTTATTCACTGTTAAAAAGTAAACACGACAAGAGACTAGTTAGAACTTAGAACCCAAATAGTCCAAGTACATGGAAACTACTAGTTATCAAGTTTGGGAGGCTGCTTGACTCTTGACTCTTCTTCAAAGACTAGATCACCCGCAAATAATGTTATTCACTGTTAAAAAGTAAACACGACAAGAGCTCTGCACATTTGGGTCCACTCAAGTTTCCTAGACAATTGATCGCGTAACTTGAGGTACTAATTGTGTGATCTAAATAACTAGTCACACTATCTAGGTAGCTTTTGTACCATAGAAAATGTCTAAATATACAACTCTAAATTACAATCTAACATATAAATGAGAGACTTTACCTCCTACACTGATTAGTATCCAAAACTCCTACACTGATTAGTATCCAAAACTGAGCGTACATAATTGATTAATCACGCTCACACAAGTCATGTAGCAAGACATCGAGGCTGTGTGAGTGTGACCTATAGTCATGCTCGGTGCCTGATGACATGGTCCGTGTCACATTTTTTTTTTTGGTTTTGTTATCCAAAAAAAAACAGACTACAGAGTGTGTGCAAAATTGATTTTATTGAAATATAAAGAAAATAAATTTAGATTCTTTACTGAGCTGATTTTTGATATATATAATCAATAGCTTTCATTTATTTCTTTTATTTATTTTATTTAAATACAAAGTCATATTCTCAAGTGTTTTAAATCAAGAAAAAGATCAACATAGCATAGAAAAATGCATGAATTACGCAATATAATTTGAGATCACACCTACACATGATCACGACTTTTAATTGATAACTAATTCAACGTTTACCTAATTAATAATGATGATTTTTATTAAATCAATTGTTGTTTAAGCTAATACTATAGCCTTCTAAGTTCTAATTAACCTTCAAATAAGCTTAAGAGTTTTATTATTTGTTTATAGTTTATCTACTTAATATTCAACTATTGTGAAAAGGTTTGTTAGATTTTCTAAAAACTTGGGTTTAATTATACGACTGTTCTAACAATGTTGTAAGATCTTTTTATATGGTAGTCTTTAAATTTAGTTAATTTTTATTTCTATTTTCTTTTTAAAAAAGCAACTATTAGGACAAGATAAGTTGATCCCTTCACACTACACTTTGAGGTTGTAAGTTCGAGTCATATTTCCGTCCTCCAAACCCCGAATTTATTGTCACTAAGTAGGAAGTCTTAATGATAAGGTGGCATGAGTTCTTTTCCATATAAATACATGGGTCAAACTACATTAACTTAACACTATGTTTGGTAGGAGGGGGGGAAAGTATGAAGGATGGATGAATTAAGAGGGAGAAAGAGTAGGAGGGAGGGAGATGATAACTTCTATCATTTATGTTGTTTGGTATTGAAAAGAGGGTTAAATTGATGGATTGATATTTAATTTATAAAATTACTTTATTACCTTTAAAAAAAATTGGAGGGCAATGCAAAATTGGAGGGCATTGTGGTCATTTCCCTCCCATTTTGCTCTCCCTCCTCTCATCCTCCATATTTGGGAGGATCAAGAATAGTGGGCCCGGATGGATTCCACCTCCCTCCTCTTCTCCTCTCATTCCTATCATCCCTTCAACCAAACAAAGGGATTTGATCTCTCCCTCCAACCCTCTCCCTCCCTCCATTTCTCCATCCAATCAAACAAAGCCTAAGGGATGTTATTTACTCTTCTTTTCAACCATTAATATTAATAGAAAAATAGATTGATAGATATTTAAGTCAACATTTTAAGTTGGTTTAGCCTAACCATATAAACTGAATTTTTTCTAATAAAGAATATGAATTTCTACCTCTAGAGACGTAGTTCAACTGGTAGATGGACGAGTTTGGAGTTTGGATAAATAACTCCCAAGTCAACGGCTCGAATCTTACCAATGTCAAAAACTTCAAAAATAAATACTTGATCTAGATAGGTTGATAGATGGATACCATGTATATATATATATATATATATATATATATATATATGAATTTCTCCAGAAATGATTTATTTAAAGAAGCGAACAACATTGCAAGACTTGCAATAAAACAAAATGATATTAACATCCCCCACAAAAGAAGACAAGACCATCGACTCCTTATCTGTAATCTGTGGTTAAAATAAATGCAAATGCCAAGCATTAACTGAATTCAGGCAGCTTATTTTAGACTCTTCCAAGAAACTTGATAGGGAGGCTGCTTGACTCACTGTTAACAAGTAAACACAAAACAAGTGACTTTATCTCATCGACTGGTTGGAATCCAAATCGTCCAAGTATATGGACCCTCCAAGTTAGTGTAAAAGAATAACCAAATGAAAACCTCAATGGAAAAAATCACATATGGAGAGAGCAGGGGAATCAACTCATTATTTAGTATACATGACATAATTAAGTGCACTTAGTCGATGATTGGGATTTCAGGTAAGCCTTGTGGGGGGCTTTCAGTGGCTAAGAAACCTAATGATGATGTGGTAGGTTCTGTTCACTCCTCTGATGCCTAGCCACCTAATTCAGGTCTAGAGGAACTTGACAATGCTTCGGTGCTTAGACAACTTCATATGGATGTAATTAATTTTTAGGGCCAATCATCTAAGTTGAATGGAGATGGTCAAATGAATGAGATGATTCCTATTGAGACAGTTCTGGTTACGGATAGCTTTGAAAAATTTGCCTTGGATCTTGTAGAGGTAATGGCGGTTATCTCAGAATAGAGATTCTTTTTCTTTCCATCTTCCTTATGCTCTGTGTGTGGAATGTGAGAGGAGCGGGGAAACAGGTGTTCTCTAGGAATATTGCGGACATACGTGGGTTATACCATTTTTGAGATTTTGGCAGTTCTTAAACCAAGAATTAGTGGCTTAAGAGCATTACATGTCATTAATAAATTACGCTTTTCTAATCATTTTGTTGTGGATGCAGAGGGTTTTTCAGGGGGCATTTGGCTGCTATAGAA
Organism: Acer negundo; assembly: GCA_035582765.1. NCBI lineage: Eukaryota > Viridiplantae > Streptophyta > Magnoliopsida > Sapindales > Sapindaceae > Acer > Acer negundo. Next base: position 12,743,339 of record CM069241.1, on the reverse strand, counting down.
TGACAGCAAAGTTAAACTTCATGTGATTGCAAGTTCAAGACACAGCGTGACAGCTTTAGTTTTTGACAAGAAGGCTTTTTGGATCCTTACGGTAATGTATGCTAATCTGTGCGTTACCACGAGGAAGGGACTATGGGATTATGTGGATGCTATTAGGAGTTGTTTCTCTTTGCCTTGGGTAGTAGCGGGAGATTTTAATGAAGTTATCAACATTTCTGAGAAGAGAGGGGGACGTCCTAGGTTCTCTAATAGTGGGTTTGGTAGTTGGGTGGATAAAAATAACTTGATTGATTTGGGATTCATGGGTCCTAAATTCACTTGGATGACGAAGAGAGATATTGGTGAGGAGATTTGGGAGAGGCTTGATAGAGCTCTTTGCTCAATAGATTGGAGAATTCAATTTAGCGAGGGGTTTCTGAGACATCTTCCTAAAATAATGTCAGATCACTGCCTTATTCTTATTCAGCTTCATAGTAATCATGTTCCTAACAGTAATTGAAAACCTTTCAGGTTTGAGGCCATGTGGCTTAAACATAAAGATTTTGATAAGTTTGTTCAGAACAGCTGGCGAGTGCAGGAGGAGTCGATGACTGACAAAATCATGAATTTAACTGGTTTGCTCAAGTCTTGGAATAAAGAGGAGTTTGAGAATATTTTCCATAAAAAGAGAAGATTGATAGCTAGGATTCAGGGAATTCAATTGGCTACTGGCAACAAGCCTTCAGTTTTTCTATCTAATCTCGAGGACTCTTCTGAATGAGTACAAAGATACCCTTGAGTAAGAGGAAATTTTTTGGCAGCAGAAATCACGTAATTGTTGGCTCAAGGAAAGTGACAGAAATACCAGATTTTTTCACCTCTCTATGATTATTAGAAGAAGAAGGAATAAGATTGAGGGCTTCAAGAAAAGTGATAGCATCTGTACTGAGGATATTAAGGAGATGAAGAATGAGGTGGTCATTTATTTCAAAACCTTTTTCATGGAAAGACAAAGCATTGGTATGTATTCACAACTCCCCTTGTTTTTCCCTAGGCTTAAAGAGACTGATATTTCTAGTATTGGTATGACTGTTACTGAGGCTGAGTTGAAGCAAAGTGTGTTTAGCATTGGGGGGATTAAGGCTCCGGAGCCTGATGGTTTCCCAAAGATCTTCTTCCAAAAAATTTGGTCCACCTGTAAGGATGATTTGATACGCCTAGTGATAGAGTGTTTTAGGAATGGTAGTATTCCTAGTGAGGTTAACGGTACGTTAATTTCGCTTATCTCTAAAGTTCCTAATCCAATCAGTTTGTCTCAGTTCCGTCCTATCAGTATATGCAATACTTCTTATAAGGTTGTCAATAAGATCCTAGTGCAAAGATTAAGAAGTTTCCTCCCAGATCTTGTGAGCCCTAATCATGTAGCCTTTATTCCTGGCCATCAAATTCAAGACAACATTGTTGTTGCGCAAGAAGTGATCCACAAGTTCAAGACTGTGATTGGGGTAACAGGGTTTATTGCTTGGAAGATTGACCTTGCCAAGGCCTATGATAAGCTCCGGTGGGGTTTTATTAAGCAGGTGTAGGAAGAAGTGGGTATTGATGGGGATTTAAATAATCTTTTCATGAGCTACATATTAAACGTTAATTATAAGGTGATTGTTAATAGAGAAGAGACTGAAACCTTTCTTTCTAGTTTTGGCATCAGACAAGGAGATCCTCTATCTCCTTATATCTTTGTTTTATGAATGGAGAATCTATCCCACATCATCCATCAAAAGATGCTTGAGGGAGTTTGGAAGCCTATTAAGACTTCAAGAAGGGGTCTAGAGATCTTTCATCTCTTCTTCGCTGATGATATTATTTTGTTCGGTAAAGCCTCTCCTCATCAGGCCGCCACAATGAGGGAGGCTCTGAATTTGTTCTGTGATCTTTCGGGCCAACAGATTAGTTTCCCCAAATCTAGGGTTTATTGTTCTAAGAATGTTAACCATAATTTCGCTAAATCTCTGGCGGACGTGTGAGGTTCTCCCATTACTCAGAATCTGGAAAATTATCTTAGTGTCCCTCTCATCCATGGTCAGGTTACTAGAGGAACTTACAATGATATCATTGAGACGACTCAAAAACATCTGGCAGCTTGGAAGAGTGATTCGCTTTCTTTCACTGGGAGATGTACTGTCATTAAAGTTGTGACTGCTGCTCTCCCCACTTATGCTATGCAGTCCATCAAGCTCCCTTCGGAGATCTGCAATAGTCTTGATAAAATTAATAGAGATTTCTTATGGGGTAGTACTATGGAGAAAAAGAAGATACACCTTGTGAATTGGGAGTCTCCCTAAGAATTTAGGTGGTCTGGGTATTAGAAAGATGAAAAGGATGAATCAAACGTTACTTGCTAAAACTGGATGGAGATTATGTTAGAATGAGAGTGGTTTCTCTAGCAATCTGATAAAAGCTAAATACCTCAAAGGGGAGAACATGACCGCACATGATAACTTTAACACAAAGTTTTGCTCAAGTACTTGGAGGGGGTTTTCTTTTGGGGCTAAACTTCTTTCGGTAAGAATGCAATAGAGAGTTGATAATGGTTGTAATGTAGGGTTTTGGACGGATTTTTGGATTCCTGAGATGGGAAAACTCCTTAATCATGCCTCTTTTTCTCTCTCTAGACCTAGGTCAATGAAAGGGTTCATGAGTATCTAACAGATAGGGAATGGGATATCCAGAAGTTGGCCTCGGTGTTGCCCTGGCATATTGTGCACCACATTTTTAGCATTCATACAAGCGGCCACTACAATGGGAAAGACTTTGTAATTTAAGGACTTGCTAGGAATAGGAACTTCTCAGTGAAGAGTGCTTGTGAGACTCACTTTAATTTGGTTGAGGATAGTTTTTGGAGATGGAATTTTATATGGAAGCTGAAACTTCTGCCAAGAATCTTGCATTTTATATGGATTCTTATTCATGGTAACTTTTGACTAATGTTAATAGGGCTTCTAGAGGTATGTCGGTGGACTCTAGTTGCGGTAGATGTCTTGTTGGGTGTGAAATGTTGAGCATGTTTTCAGAAGTTACAGTAAGTCTTGCCGAATTTTGGAGGATATATGCAAGGGTCTAACCACAAGCGTGTCTTACGGAACTTAGTGGTAGGAGTGGCTGTTTGAGAACCTTAAATGCAATAACTTATGCTGGGATAGGGTGCCGGGTTATCTCCTCGTCGCGGTTTCGCTTTGGTTCATTTGGAATTGGAGATGTAAGGAAATTTTTAACTCTAATTTTCAATAGCCCCACTGTCCTAGTAAGATAATTTTGAATTATGTGATTGATTGGCTATCTACTAATAAGACTATGGAGACCACGAACATCAAGAAGATTTGCATGGTGGCTTGGAATCCTCCTCCGTCAGACTGGGTTAAACTGAATGTATATGGTAGCTGGAACTCGGATATGGGTTCGATCTCGGTTGGGGGTGTGATTAGAGATGAGAGGAAGAACTGGCTGGGGGGGGGGGGTTTCTCTCAACAAATGTGTTAGTTCTATGCTGGAGGCTGAGATGTGGGGGGTTTTCAAAGGGTTGAAGATGGCATGGAGGGCAGGGTATAGAAAATTTGAGGTGGAATGTGATTCAAGATGTTATGTTCAACTTATGACTGATCCTATTGCTGATAACCATCCTCTTTTCAATATCAATCTTGAGTGCAAACGTTTGAAGGAGAAGGACTAGAGTTGTTCTATCAACCATATTTAAAGGGAAAGCAACAAGGTTGCTGATTCTTTTGCCAAATTTGGGCACTTTTAGACTTGGGGGTATTTTCTTTGAGGATCACCCTCCTCAAATTTCTAGCATTTAAGCGGATGATGCTAAAGGTTCTATTGTTGCTAGGATTATTCCTAGCTCTTAGTTTTTTCTTGTTTTTGGCATGTTTTTGCCTTCCTTTCACCCAAAAAAAAAAAAAGTGCACTTATGCCTAGTTTGGTATTTCTGTGCTGTTAGAAGAATTGTTTTTGCTTTCGTTGTGGGAAGAATTGCTTTTGATTCTACTGTGGTGAGAATCAGTTAAATGTTTGGTAAACTGATTTTTAAAAGTACTATAAAAACCAAAAGCAATTTCAATGTGTTTGGTAAATTGTAAGTAAAAAGTGATGTGGAATGCAAAATTACTAAAAATGACACAAATGAATATTGAATTGAAGATGTTTTGAAAATAAATGATTTGTTTTATTTTTATATGACCATAAACATATTATAAAATAAATAATTTATTTTATTTTTATGTGACCATAAACATGTTATAAAATAAATAAATAAATTTTTTTTTTTGACCATATCACATTATTACTTTTTTTTTTCTATTGCCACATATATTGCGAATATATTAAGAAAACTCTTTTGATTTCTTCCATAATTCTTTTTTCTATATCAATAGTTTGTAAAAAATTCATTAATCTTGAAAAGAAACGTGTTTTAAATATTGCTTCCCTAAGAAGTAGTTTTTTAAAAGCAAAAAAAACTAACTTCTCATTTTCTGATTCTGGGGAAGCTAAAAGTGGCCTTAAGTGCTTCCTTGAAATTTTACCAAACACACTAGTCTATGTCCAGAATCACTGTTTGTCCCAAAAACAGGTCTAGAAGCAATGTCAAACTGGGCTTTATTTTCCTTCATTGCATATTGTGCTGCTTTACGTACCAACTTAATTAAAACTAATTGGGTATTTAGGCTGCGTATTTGGTAGAAAGAGCCCAAATAATTTCTCAAACTTAGGGCTTTTCTGATTCTCATCAAACATGGCAAACACATATGTTTCAATAGGCCTTCCATGCCTCTTTGGAGTCCCTCCCTTCACATGTTGCATCAAATTTGTATTGTAAGTTCATGCATTAGCAACACTGGTTGCTACTCCACCGGACAATGGCTAACCACTCTCCGATATCACGATTTCCAGTGAACCTCCGTTTACTTTCTCCAGTGCAGAGTAAGTACCATCCAAGATTGCATCAAAAAGGTTACGATAGCTCAACAAGGGATCAGAAACTACAGGTGATTAGGCAGTGAAAAGTTCATAATCAAACCTAATATCTCTAGTGTTTTCAATGTAATTGAAATAAGGGTACAAATTTATGAGCAAAAGTGCTTTGTTTTGGTTGAGGAATCTAATGAGAGGATCGAGAATGGGTCGATAATCTTGTCTGAATGAACCTTTCAATGGAGGGAAGGATACACCAAGTGCTCCGGTTTCAATGGCAGTGGAAACTTTGATGTTTCCAAGGCCGGCTGAGACAAAGGCATTGCGAATGTTTCTTATGGCCGGAACAAGAAACTGTGCAAAATTATCCCCAAGCTTGACTTCATTTCCAACATCTATGTATCTAAATCTGACATTGCCGTAGTTTTTGACATTATTTTGCACCCATGCGTTTGCTTCACCTTGGTTGGAAGCAATTCTTTGAAGATCGGAGTTTGGAAGGTTGAGCATGACCTCAATATTCGAGTTTCTAAAGGCTTCAAGAGCTTCTCTGTTGGGATCATAGAGTCTCATTCTTCTAATGTTGTTTTGTCTGAAAAGAGCTATAATTTCGGGTTTTAATGGTAAGTTGTTACCAAGCATGCCATAACAAACGCATGTCTAAGCACCTGCAATATCCATCAAAATCAACTTCTTGTCTTCTTCTATTGAAACCGCTAATGATCATCACTTATTTATTTTCACATATAATATATACAATGGCTTCAGATCATCTGCTGGGCTGACCTCAATCTACTAAAGTTGGCACAAAGATCAGCTTATCATAGAATCCTAATCCATATGAAATACATATGAATATTTATGGAAACAAGAATAATATCTGTACCCAAAGTTCGTATTTAAAAATACAAACTGCATGCAAACTAGGCTAGCCATTAGCAGCCTTAATAACAACAAAGTATAGAGTATGGAAGGGCTTTTGGTAGCTGAATAAAGTTTATCTATGGAAGAAAATAAAGTCTATTGCTAAGAGTACTGATTGCAATAAATGATAACAGAGTACCACCACTTCAATCTTTGGAAGCTTTATATAGAGGACAAAGAATAGAGGACAAAGAGCTCAAATTTAATTTGTTGGAATGTACCGCTCCCTATGCTACGGTTGGTGCAACTTGTCTGCACCGCGCAAGGGCTGACAGTGAAAGGGGGCTGACCCGCGCTAAAGTCGGGTCAGCATTTTAAAAAAAATTAATATTTTATTATTTTAATTAAAATAGCTCTGTAGAGTATAGACTCCCTCACTCACACGCAAGTGACGCAAGAATCCAATATCAATACATCATTCCTTTTCCTTAATTGACAGATATAATAAATTATTATTATTTGTTTATAAATCACTATTATTTGTTTGGCAAACCATTACAAATGATTATTCTCTATATCTATCTCACGCAACTCTCTCAATCTCTCTCTCACGTATCCTAATTTCCTCTCTCTCAAGTCTTAAATCCCAATTTTTTCTCTTCCCAATTAACAATTATCCTGGTCTCTCGAAATTTTCAATTATTCATATTTGGTTCTTCGATTCAGGTATTTTTTTTTTTTTTAGTTTTTATTTATTTTTACTTTGTTATTCATACTTTTAAGTTACTGTTTTGTTATTTTTTTTTTTTTGAATTTTTTTTTTCGACTACAATTTATTATTTCTAGGGTTATATTATAATTTATAAAGTATCACTTTAACCAATTATTTGATAATTTTAGGTTACAATGTCAAACAACCATACATTAAAGCTAAGAAAAACTATGCTTTCGTAATTTGGAAAAAAAAAAAAAAAAAAAAGATAATCATCTATCAGGTGAGAGCGGATCAAGTTCTCCATGTAATATTGTGGATGGAGGTTCAAGTTTGCCTTCTTCATCTCAAAGAACTGAAATTGAGAATGTTGACACTCCATCAGATGATAATACTCTCTACTATGAACGTGATCCTGGATTACGCCCCCCAATAGAAGTTTATCATGTTGACAAACGTGATGATATTCGAAAAGCTTATATCAAAATGGATCTATGTCAACCTATATTGGTTAAATATCCACCCATCCTGGATGGTAAACAAACTCGGCAATTTCAACATTCTAAGTTCCAACAATTTTCGTGGCTTGAATATTCAATAGTGAAAAATAGTGCATTTTGTTTTCTATGCTATCTTTTTGATAGTCTTCCGTCAAAGCATCGCACATTTACGATTGATGGTTTTCAAAGTTGGAAAATAATCAATTGTAGGAAAAAATGTCCATTTGTGCACCATGAAGGGGAACATAATTCACAACATAGTTTTGCCATGCAAAGTTTGAATAACTTAAAAATTCATCTCGACATATCGACAAAGTCATGAATACACTCTATGTACAAGAAACTTTGCAAAATCGGTTACGACTTAAGACCTCACTAGAGACGGTGAAATGGTTAGCAATGCAAGGATGTGTTTTTCGGGGACATGATGAATCTATCAATTCTACCAATCGTGGGAACTTCATTGAGATAATAAAGTTGCAAGCAAAGGTAAATCAAGAAATTGCTAGGATTGTTCTAGAAAATTCTCTGCAAAAATACCAAGTATACATCACCCAAAATTCAAAAGGAGTTGTTTAATGTTCTTGCTAACAGAGTGCGAGCTAAAATCCGTGAAGAAGTCAGGGATGCCAAATTTTGCATTCTTGTTGATGAATCGGCTGATGAATCCAACAAAGAACAAATGGCAATTATTTTGAGGTATGTTGATTATAAAGGATTTGTTAGAGAACGTTTTTTTCAAGTTGTAAGTGTTAATGATACAAATGCCTCAACTCTTAAAAAAGAGATATGTAATATCCTTACTCGATATGATCTATCAATTGAAAACTTGCGAGGTCAATGATACGATGGTGCAAGCAACATGAGAGGTGAGTGGAATGGTTTACAAGCATTATTTCTCAAAGATTGTCCATATGCCTATTACATACATTGTTTTGCACATAGACTTCAACTTGTTTTAGTTGCGGTAGCTACGGAAGTGCATGATATTTGGCTATTTTAAAAAGAAAAATGAATTCTATTGTCAACTTTGTGAGTGCTTCTTCTAAGCGCCACTCAGAGTTGAAATCTATTCGAGAAGGTGAAATTCAGGAGGTGACCACTTAGGGAAACTTGAGACTTGTACAGGGGCTAATTAAATTCGTACTTTGCAACGACTAGGAGCTACCCAATGGAGTTCTCATTTTACTTCTATTGGTAGATTGATTAATATGTTTGGTTCAACTTCTACTCTTCTTGAAAATTTGATTGACAAAGGACTGAACAGTAATATACGTGGAAAAGCTAAAGGTGCGTATATAGATTTGAGATCCTTTGAATTTCTCTTTATCTTATTGTTATGGCACAAATTTTTAGGAATATCTAATATTGTTTTGTCAAGCTTTACAATTGAAATCTCAAGATATCTTAAATGCTATGAATTTACTGTCAACTACAAAAATGCTTCTTCAAAAGTTAAAGGAGAGTGAATGGGATACTTTTCTTAAAAGTGTAGTGTCATTTTGTAAAATGTATGAAATTGATATACCTAATATGAATGCACGTCATATGGAAGGAACAAACGTTCTTGTCAGCAGAAAGATAATATCACAGTTGAGCATTACTATCACTTTAGTATTTTTGTTGCTGTGATAGATTATCAATTGATTGAGTTGAATAATAGATTTTCGGAGCAAAGAATAGAACTTCTTACTCTTAGCATGGCTTTGAGCCCTATTGACGTGTGTAAATCATTTGATGTTGATGATATTTGCACTCTAGCCAATAAGTTCTATTATGAAGATTTTAGTAAGAATGACATTAAAGATTTGAGAAGACAATTGAGCCATTACAGGTTAGATGTTCTTAGTTCTCCAAAATTTCAGAATTTGGCTTCTCTTTCGGAATTATGTCAATGTTTAGCTGAAACAAAAAGGTTAGAGCACTACACTTTGATTGATAAATTGATTCGTTTAGTCTTAACTCTTCCTATATCCACGACTACAACAAAACGAGCATTTTTTTGCGATAAAGCTTGTCAAAACACCACTTCGCAATAAGATGGATGGCGATTTTCTTTCTGATTGTATGGTCATATATATTGAGAGAGAGATTGATGATATCATTGACTTAGATTCTATAATAAATGAGTTTCATGATGTAAAATCTTGTAAGACAAAGTTGAAATAGTGCTTATTTGTATTTGCTTCTTTTTTTATTATTATTAAGTTTATGTACTTTTAACTATAAGACTCATTATATCCCTTTATCTAGGTGAATTTTTGTTTTTCAATTAATGAAATTTTCTAGTATTGTCAAGGTTTATATAATAGTTTTGTTTTAGCCAACCTTAACAAAATATCATGGGTACTCCCCTGGCGCCGCGGTTACCTGCAAAAATCGTTTCTTCATCAGTTCTTCTTCAATCTTCAAGCCTCCGTCAAACATAACCTCGTACTCTCAAACGTTTTCACGTCTCCAAAAAGTCTCCACATTGGTAAATCGTGTTTGGTAATCATTGGTAATTCAAGTCATATCCAACAATAAAATATAAATCCACATCACCATGACACGAATACACATACATAAGCTTCATCTAAATTTGTCATCTAAGTAAAGTTTGTTTCCCTAAAATTTTCCATCCATCCATCCATCTATACATCCATAAATTAGAGAGAGATTGCCGATTTTTCCGTTATAATTTCAATGCTCTAAAATAAATATAATTCTAAAAAAATGTAAGGATAGACAGAGAATTCCCCAAATATAGCAGATCTAAGTACAGCTCATCGAGTTTAAAACCTGACCTTGACCAATAAATCTTCCTGGATAGAGTTACATTATGTCATATTTTATTTAAAACCAGTCGTGCTCAACATCATGACCCAGCCCAATCCATATATTGTGTCGTGCTGTGTCATACACATATCATGTTGGATCATATCATATTGTGCTCGCACCAACCCGACTCAGTTTACAACTCTAGTAGTAGGCAGTGTTATTCTAATAAAAAGAGGAAAAAAATCACATAATATATACAAAAGCCTTCTAAGTCTGGTTTTGCAATTCTTGTAATTCAAAAAAAGTATTTCAGAATGTTAGGGTTTAGGTTCTATACTTGTTAGATTATAAGCAATCAAATCACTTGACTTATTGTTCATATTGAAATGAATGAAATTGGCGGATGTTATGACGATACTAGGTAGTATAGATATCATTATGGGAGAAGTTGATCGTTGAAATGATAGTTGATACAACAGAAGTACAAGATATTAATTCTTTTTCCCGATTGGAATCCTTAAAAGAGCTCTATGGGACCATACGGGTGTTTGCCCCTATTTTGACTCTTGTATTAGGAATCACAATAGGTGTACTAGTAATTGTGTGGTTAGAAAGAGAAATATCTGCAGGAATACAACAACGTATTGGCCCTGAATACGCCAGCCCTTTCGGAATTCTTCAAGCTTTAGCAGATGGAATAAAACTACTTTTCAAAGAGAATCTTCTTCCAGCTAGAGGAAATACTCGTTTCTTCAGTATTGGACCATCTATAGCAGTCATATCAATTCTACTAAGTTATTCAGTAATTCCTTGTATTAAAAAGGAAAGTGTAAATTCAAGTTATCAACTTCACTATTGATAGTTTGATACTATATTACCACCGGACAATGTGGTTGGATGGTAAGGAGATGTAACCTAACAATGTCAAAGGTTTGAGTGGCTAACTGGCTACCACCGCGTGTAATATATATATATATATATATATATATATGTATAAACTTCATTATTGTTGAAACAAAATCAATACTAATTTAATTTAATTTGGAATATCAAGTCACGGTACTACTACATTATTATTTGTAGTTTTTTTTTTTTTTTTTTTTTTTTTTTTGACAATATCTCATTATTATTTATAGTTAAAAAATAGTAAAACCATCAATATTGTTTTTGGTAGCATACAACTATCGTTTCAATTTCTACAGAAGAGATTGACATATAAATTGTAAAATATTATGGAGAATTTGATAGCTTCCATATATAAACTCTTGTTCCACCCATGCATATATGCAGGAAGGGTCCTGACTTTTTTATAGCTCGAGGTGAAAATTTAAAATGGGGCCCTTTGTTCATATTTATATTCATTATTTATAGTTTTTTTTTTTTTAATATTTATATCACATTTGCTGAAATTTAATAATATTTATTGAATTTTGAAGTAATTTTTTTCCATGGATGATATAAAGAATGAAAAAAAAATTGAAAATTTTCAAGTACAAAAACTATCTTTTTTCCGAATTTTTTGAAGTTATAAACTTAAAGAATAACGAAATATTGGGAAAAAATAATTCTTAAATCCGAAAATTTCTTAAAATTTTACTAGGTGTATATTTTAATTTTCTTATGACATTTGCAAAAGAACGGGCCCTACACCGGTGAGTGGTGCCGGTAGTGAGACTTGGAGATTGAGATTTGAGAGAGAGTATAACGAGCCAACAAGGATGTAGTATATAGAAATCTAGAGAATAAGAAAATGGAGAGAAAATAAGGATGTAAAATTGAGATAATGAGAATATGCGGTCTTGAGAAAGAGAAGGGAAAATTAAAAATATGAAAGTTTGAAGTCCTAAATTGTTTGTTTGGTGCACATTTGGGCTTTGACCCAATTTTTATTTGCATGTTTTATATATATTTTTGTCTTTTTTTTTTTTTTAACAAACAATTGACCGATCTGAAATAAAAGTAATATGCCTATCAATCCTATCATTTAAATTAATAACAAGTAACTGTAATTTGACCCTTTTTTAAATATGAGAATAGGTATGGGAAACAAATAAAAATAAATGGGTCCTGATTGAAGACTCTTTTCATATAAATCAAGGCCCCTTTTTTTATATAGCCCGGGGTGGCTGCCCCTATAGAGAGGCCCAAGGCCGACCCTGCTTATATGCAAGTTGATACGAATCAACTCATTATTTAGTAGTACATGACATTTTTTTTGTGACATAATTAAGTAATTAAGTGCACTTATCTTCCTTCACTGTATACTGTGCAGCTCTAACATATCAGCTTGATTAAAACTAATTGGGTATTTTGGCTGCTTATTTGGTAGAAAAAGCCCCCAAAATTTCTCAAACTCGGGGCTTTTCTGATTCTCATCAAACATGGCAAACACATAGGTTTCAATAGGCCTTCCAGGCCTCTTTGGAGTACCTCCCTTCACATGTTGTATCAAATTTGTATTGTATGTTCTTGCATTAGCAACATTGGTTGCTACTCCACCAGCCGTTGGCCAACCACTCTCTGATATCACGATTTCCAGTGAACCTCCATTGGCTTTCTCCAGTGCGGAGTAAGTAGCATCCAAGATTGCATCGAAAAGGTTACGATAGCTTAATGGGGGATCAGAAACTACAGGTGATTGGGCCGTGAAAAGTGCATAATCAAGCCTAATATCTCTAGTGTTTCCAATGTAACTAAAATAAGGGTACAAATTTACAAGCAAAGGAGCTTGGTTTTGGTTGAGGAATCTAATGAGAGGATCAAGAATGGGTCGATAATCTTGCCTGAACGAACCTCCAGATGGAGGGAAGGATTCACCAAGTGCCCCGGTTTCAATGGCAGTGGAAACTTTGATGTTTCCAAGGCCGGCTGAGATGAGGGCGTTGCGTATGTTTATCATAGCCGGAACAAGAAACTGTGCAAAATTATCACCAGGCTTGGCTTCATTTCCAACAGCTATGTATCGAAACCTGACATTGCCATAGTTTCTGACATTATTTTGCACCCATGCGTTTGCTTCACCTTGGTTGGAAGCAATTCTTTGAAGATCGGAGTTTGGAAGGCCAAGCATGACCTCGATATCCGAGTTTCTGAGGGCTTCAAGAGCTTCTCTGTTGGGATCATAAAGTCTCATTCTTCTGATGTTGTTCTGTCTAAAAAGAGCTATAACTTCTGGTTTTGATGGTAAGTTGTTACCAAGCATGCCATAACAAACGCCTGTCTGAGCACCTGCAATCCCCATCAAAATCAACTTCTTATTGCTACTTCTTCTATTGAAACTGCAAATATCATCTCTTAATTATTTTCACATATAATATATACAGTGGATTCAGATCCTCTGTTGTGCTGACCTCAATCTGCTAAGGTTGGTACAAAGATTACCTAATTCATATAAAAATAAGCATGTCATAACAAACGCCTGTCTGAGCACCAACATGTATCAAAATCAACTTATTCTTATTGCTTCTGCTTCTATTGAAACCGTTAATCATCACTTCACATATAATATATACAATTAATTCAGATCCTTTGCTAAGTTGACCTTTGCATTGACCTTAATCTGTTGAGGTTAGACTCAGCACAAAATTCAGTTTAGTAGATAATCTTAATCCATAAACAAAACTTACAGAAACTAGAATAGTATCTATACCCAAAAAGTCGTATTTAATAATATATACAAATTGCATGAAAACTAATGGAGAAAATATCAAATTCAATAGTTTATAAGATGTTTGTAAGAGAGAGAGAGAGAGAGAGAGAGAGAGAGAGAGAGAGAGAGAGAGAGAGAGAGAGACCTGTTGCATCCAGGTTAGCCATTAGCAGCCCGAATAACAACAATGTAGAGACCATTGAAGGGCTCTTGATAGCTGAACAAAGTTTTGCCATGGAAGAAAGCAAAGTGCAGTGTTAAGAGTACTGATTGCAATATGATAACAGTACCACCACTTCTTGGCAGCATTTTATAGAGGATAGAGTGCTCAAATTTCCACAAAATTTGGCAGCTTCTTGTATTGTGGAAATTTCCACAACAAGTGAATAAAAAAAAATAAAAAATACAATTTTTAAAAATACAATCTTCCACATACACTGACTTGCATCATTAAAAACAAATTAATCCAACAGTTTGTCTTGATGTTGATGATAATTGGAGAAAAAGTCTTGGCAGCTTGTCCCTTTCTTCTTGGTTATATACTCACGATCATGTAAACAGTATATTCAACAATTTGTTGTCCATATTGATATAACATTAATTTGACAACATGATTTTTAATTATCATGGTCTGGTTATTGATTAATTGATGTACCAGACAGCTTGTCCCCTGTTCATTAATTTCATTAATTTGACAAGTCTTGGCAGCTTGTCCCCTGTTCATTCATTCTTTCCGGATAGTAGGTACAATTAGATATCTCATTAGTTTCAAAGAAATGAAATTAAGAGTTTACTTGAACCGACGACGACTAAATTGAAATGGATGTTCATTACCATGTCTGTTAAGAGTTTTTTTTATTTTTATAAATTAAAAAACATAATAAATATATGGTGGTGATAACTTAAATTTGGGACGTTACCAAACTAAATAAACGGGAACGGAGCCACGGTTGGACTAGGTGGGACCCATGCCTCATCTCAAATTTTTCAAAAGAAAAATTTGATTTTGCTTTACATATATAAATAAATAACAAATAATAATTAGTGCACATATCTTCCATCCCATTGTTAAGGGTTCAAAGCTCACCATTTACAACAAATCCTTACATTTTTTTGTATTGCCCTTTTTTCCTATTTGTTTTCTCAGATTTTTGTTTCTTCTGTCTATTTTTTACAAATAAATAAAAAAATCAATATCTATTTAATTTTATATTAAATGATTTATTATTATTTTAAAATAATAATCTATTTAATTTTAAATTATTTTATATTTTATATGTTACATATATCTATTAATTTTAAGGTTTCTTCTGTCAATTTTTTTTATTGATTGATGCGATTTTTTTGAAAGCCAATTACTAGTGAAAATTTTCTTCGGTTTGATGGGTTATATTTAAAAGCTTGAGTGAAGTGATTGATAGAGACTGCTAGATGTTTGATAAAAGTCTTACAATAAGAAAACAAATAAATAAAATAGAGAAACATGAAGTTGATCTAAAACATTCGATGCTGCTGGTGATTGGAAAATCTTGGGGCGTTATATGTCTTTTGGTTTGAGTCTCATAACAAAAACCTATAAGTAAAGGTCATGCACGAAACAAATCATTGAGTTTTAAAAAAGGGAGAATTGTTTTTTAGTCCCCGTAGTTTACCTTAACCTATGTTTAGTCTACATTTTTTTAGAATTATAACTTTTAGTCTTTCTGTGACAGAATCCATCAAAAGACAGATTCTGCCATATCAGTCGGCCTAAATAACTGTAATGCCCCTAAGACTTTCTAATACCCTTTGAATTATTGAAAGACCGTTTTACCCTAAATTAAAAATTAAAAACAGATTTAATAATAATATATAACATATTTTTAAAAACAAATAAACATAAAATAATAAATAAATAAAATCTTCATCTCTCTCACCAGCATACAACACAATCATCAGATCATAAAAAAAAATTCTTTAATTTATGATCTGATACAATTAATGCATCACATTAATAAATTCGTGTTCAACAAAAACGCAATTTTGTTCAATAATAACACAATTACAAGAAGAAATTTGATAATGTCATCGTCTTCATAATCCAATCCATTTCTTTTTTATTTTCTTATTAACTAATCGATGAATCCAAATCCATCAATACCAACTAGGACACTGAACAAAAACACATTGCTTGAAAATGTTTTTAAAAAGAATAAATTAAAAGCAATTTAAATTACTTGATTAACAAGAACAACACGTTAAAATACAGTGGAGCTGGGAGATAATCATATTGCAAACGGTTGTTTTACCAGATGCAGTTCCACCAGCAACACCTGGAAAACACAAAAACCCACAATATATATCAAATCATGAACTTGAAAAATCAGATCGAAGAGCTGAGACGAAGTGAAATTGGGAGGTAGTTGATGTCGAAAATGAAACCCGAAAATCAAAATCAAATCGAGAAGCTGAGACGAAGAAAATGAAACCCATAAATTGTATACAAACAAATAATTCGGTGAACCAAACCGATTTCAAGCCCCCTAAAGACAGTGGATCGATTTCAACAACCAGAAATCAAAATCGAACCCAGTATCCAATCGATTTCAACACCCAAATATCAAAATTGAACCCAGTATCCAATCGATTTCAACAACCAGAAATCAAAATCGAACCCAGTATCAAGCCCCCTAAACACAGTATCCAATTGAACCCATAAAACACCCACGTAGTTGATGTGGAAAATGAAACCCAGAAATCAAAATCAAATTTAAGGAGCTGAGACGAAGAAAATGAAACCCAAAAATTGTATACAAACAAACAATTCAGTGAACCACACCGATTTCAAACCCATAAACACAGCAAATCGATTTCAGCAACCACAAACACAAACGGAGCCTCAATCGAACCCAAACCACCCAAACCCACACCCAAATCCAATCGAACCCATAAAAAACCCACACCCAAAGCCAATCGACAAAGAAGAAGAAGAAGAAAAGAAAGAAAGAGATCGGTCTAGGATTTGATGATGAAGCACCACCATTCCGGCGGTCAAGAGACGGGAAACACCCACACCCAAACCCAATCGACAAAGAAGAAGAAGAAGAAGAAGAAGAAGAAGAAAAGAGAGAAAGGGATCGGTTCGGTTTAGGGTTTGATGATGAAGAGATGAAGAGATGAGGAGATGAGACTGTGAGAGATAGAGAGAGATGAGAGATCATGAGAGAGGAGAGATTTATTTTATTTTTCATTTTTTAATTTTTAATTTTTAATATTATTGATTTTGTTTTTTATTTTTTTATTTAATATATTATTAATTGTATATATCAAATTACCTTTATAGCCTTCAACCCTAATTACCCTTTCTGACCCCACTGATGAATTTACCTATTTACCCTCGTCGACCCTCGTTGACTTGACGGAACCCTAACCGAATTTGACGGTAGGAACTGGAATCCATATTGTCAGAATAATGATGGACTGAAAGCAACAATACCAAAAAAACGTGGACTAAACGCAGATTAATGAAAACTACAGGGACTAAATTACAATTTTCCCTTAAAAAAAATAAAAAAAATGAAGAAGATGGGGATTATATTTGAATTGAAGCCAGCACCAATTCATTTAAATATAATAGGAACTAGTTACCACGATATCTCATTATTATATTTCCCATCGTAACCACCGAAGGCAACCATATACTTTTCCCCATCAATTGATGTTGAGCAAACACTGAGCCCCTGGCTTTCAATAAATATGTTTAGACATCATCAATGACATAGAAGTTCAACTTATGTAAAACAAAAAATTCACTATTAACAACCTTCAATTGGCATGTACATATATGGTAAAAAGGCTCATCAAGACTCTTATGGTATCTATATACTGATATCTTATAACATTTGTAAGAAAAAGAGTGAAAATAGTATGCAAATATTGATAGCCCACAACACTTTTACTGACATCATTGACCTTCATTGACAAAAAATAAATTTATATAGATGCCTAAACTCAATGACACTTATCCCCTTATCCATGAACAATATGATATTTTGTTTATGCAATAGATGAGCAAGAACAAAAACTAAATCAATAAGCTAGAGTACTTTCCTATGGTCACCAATTGTCTAACCTCCAAAGGCACTTGTAAGTTATTTAAAATCATGTTGATCTGGCATATGAAGATCAGTTTTTGATTACAATGTCATAGAAACCAGTACCATCATCACAAGACAGAATTTTGAAACCATTTGGTCTTAAATAGCTCTAGAATTCTTTTTAAATAATTCATTAGTATACTAACTCTTACTAGGATATTACTGGGTCTGCCTTTTTATCAAATTCATGCTTTGATACCATATTATTTGGTTGGGGCACTCACTGTCGCAATTTAGTGAGTTCTTTTTTAATTTATTATGTCATTTTGATGCAAGAGATATTATCGGAGATTTTATTGAAGACTTTTTATTTTAAAAATAGTCTTGTAATTAATATCCATTATTATTTTTCTTTTTATTGTATATTTAATAAGGTAGTTAAATATTTTATTATTTGATTTTATTAAATCAAATCTTATTTCCTTATTAGATAGGTTTTTCATGTTTTAGGATTTTGGTATTTTTAATTTCCATTGTTATCTCAATTTTGATTAGAATTTGTTTTTAGTTTTTTATTAGGGATTATTTCCCGATTTCATTTAGGATCTTTAGGAGTCTAGGAGATTTCGAATTTGTTTCCTTTAAATAGATTGTACTAGGGTTTGAAGAGTTTTTGAAGATTAATAAAATTGTAGAGAGAGCATATCTTTTTGTCCATTTTCGATACTTTTGTGAGGGTCCACGAATTTAAAGCATATTATTCTGGTATTTGTGTGCGGATCAACGGATTAATAGTAAGGTTTGTTTCTGATATTCGTGCGTGGATCAATGAATCTGAATCGTTTATCCCATTTGTTTTCATTGATTGGTGTTTTGTGTTGAATTTTCAATCTACATAACATTTTGTTTTAAAAGAAATTATGAAACTTGTGGATGTGTATATTAAATATTAATATCTCATTGTTGATGTTTGTTGTTGCTGGGTTTGCTTTTTATTGTTTTGGATTTAATTAATGTTGCTTTTTTTCCAATTTTATTGAAACGCAATAGATCACATATCTTAGCTTATTGAAGATTTGTCTAATTTTATTTGATGTTTAAAATTGTAGTTGGCAGAAATATCATATGTATACCGTCCATCGAATTTGTTTCATGTAAGAATATTCGTTCATCAAAGGTTTATGGAGTTGAATAGAATGAGAGATTCTTTGGATAAAGTTAAGGAACTGAAGAGTTTCCAAGATGGTGTATTTAGGCACTTTTCAGAATTATCTCGTTTCAGAATTTTCGGTGTTATGTCAGTTTCTACTGTGTATGGAGGTTATGTCAGTTTCTACTGTGTATGGAGGTTAATCACCCAGGTGGGAATACAAATGAGATGTGGTTTCGGGTGGGCCAAACAGATATACAATTCAAGAAACTAGAATTCTGTTTGGTAACCGGTTTGTAATTTGGAACGATACCTACCAGTGTTATCTATGGCTATGAAATATCTCATGTATATCATGTTGTGCATGAAATATCTCATGCATATCATGTTGTGCATAAAATATCCTATGAATGTCATGTTGGATATGAAATATCTCCTTTATGCAGTATTCCATACATTACATGAAATATCCCATGTATATCATGTTGGACATGAAATATCTTATATATATCATGTTGGGCATGAAATATCTTATATATGTCATGTTGGGCGTGAAATATCGTATGTATGTCATATTGGGTATGAAATATCTCATATATATCATGTTGTGCTTGAAATATCTCATGTATGTTATGTTGGACATGAAATATCCTACGTATGTCATATTGGGTATGAAATATTCTCTTTATACAGTATTTCACGCAATGCATGAAATATATCATATATATCATATTGGGCATGAAATATCTCATATATGTCATATTGTGCATGAAATATCTCATATATATCATGTTGGGTATGGAATATCATCTTTATGGACCATGTATATCATGTTGAGCATAAAATATCATAAATATGTATTTTATGTTGAGTATAAAATATTCCTTTTATACGGTTGAAAGCTTAATGTTTTTTCCTTGCCATTGTTTCAGTTATGTGTTTCTGTTTATAACATCTTGAAAAAAATAAAAGAATTTCCAATTTGTGTTTCTTTGATTCCACAAATTACCTTAACTATATTTCATGGTTTTGATTTTCAGTCATGGATATTCTAAAGAAAAGTAGATTTAAAAAAAAAATTATTATTATTATTATTACGGGGACTTAACTTTTTCCCCTTTTGAAACAGGTTACGTTGGATCACATGATGACACTGGTAGATGAATGCTGGCGAATAAAATTCGAAAGGGTGAGAGAAGATGGTTTTTCGAGGTTGCAAGATCTTTGGGTGCTGCGGGAGATTGTTTTTCCTATCATAATGAATCTGCTGACAGCCCTCTACGTACCTTACGTATTAGTGGGTGTAAATAGTATTTTGTTTATTTTTAATTAAATTAATTTATCATTATTGGTTAATTCCTGTTGGGATATTTTTATAATTAAAATATGGGTGTGCTTATCATATTTATGGATGTCAATATCGGCTCCCTAATTAAAAACAACAACCTTGACCTAAATTACAATAAATCTTTTTTGTTTTAATATATGTGGATGATATTGTATTTGGTAAATGAAGAATTTTTGTTTTATATATTAAGATAATAATTTTATATAAGACCCCGATTTTTGTTAATATCATAAAATCGCTCGGGTGCCAAAATGTCTAGAGACGGCCCTGACATAAGTCTTACATAAAAAAAATAAATAAAGCATGTATTCATACAAGCTATTGTTTTTTTTTTTTTTTTTTCTTCTTTTGGACAAAGATAAGGGATCGTTTGTTTTTTCCACTTAAACCTTAATATATCTGAATTGAACACATTAAGTTGTTTTGTTTGTTTTTTTAAGTGGTCAAACAACTTGAAAATATCAAAAAACAACTTTTTTTAAAAAAAGTAACAAAATCCTAACTTTTCAGATCATTGAATTACAATTAAAATATTCTCTTCCAAGTTTATCCTCCAAAGAAGATATATTTCCAAATTTATCTCAATTTGATATTGTGTAGAATTATTTCTTTTAATATATTAATTATTTTAAAGAACTTTTAGAAATCACTTCTCATACTGAAATCTTCTTGGGATTGAACAATTGAATTTCTCTTCTACAAAATCCTAGTAAGAACTTTTTTTTTATCTAACTATTTTTTGGCTTGAAGATGTTATGGAATAATTGTTTATGAGAGAGAGAGAGAGAGTGGTTTGTCAAATTGAATTTTTTATTTT
Source organism: Acer negundo (assembly GCA_035582765.1). Classification (NCBI taxonomy): domain Eukaryota; kingdom Viridiplantae; phylum Streptophyta; class Magnoliopsida; order Sapindales; family Sapindaceae; genus Acer; species Acer negundo. The sequence goes on along the minus strand of CM069241.1, from coordinate 12,722,516 downwards.
GTTAAATTGAACTTTGTTAGCATAAGAACATACAAAATCTTGGTGCATGTTAAATTACTTTTTTTAATTAGCATAAGTATAAATGTAAAATTACTTATTATGAGACAATTTTATTTTTAAAAAACAAACATATTGACAGTACATTCAAATGTGAGGAAAAAAAAAAAACATAAAAACACGTCATTCGGGTTCAAATTTTAGTCTATTTTCAGTCTTAGAAAAATTCAAGAATGTTCAGTTTTTAGACAAAAAAAACAAACAACCCATTAGTTAATTTTTATTTTTCTTTTCTTTCAAAAAAAACAACTATTAGAACGAGATAAGATTGGTCCAACTGGGTCGATAGTCTTAATGGTCGATAGGTTTTTTTTTTTTTTTTGGTTAGGCCACGAGGTATTCCTCACTCCGATCGGCAACCGATCATTAACGAGTAGGACTAATCCTCGTTTCGATTGGGAGGTCAGTAAAGCCTAGTCACAAAGTGCTTCCAATCAAGTTCAAACTCAGACAGTGCCCGAACCATTTGCCTCACTGGGGGTGTGGTGACCAACCACACCACAGCTCGTTGTTATGGTCGATAGTTTTAATGGTAAGATAGTATGAGTTATTTTTCATATAAATTTAAATTTTGATTATTATTTTTCTAGTAAAGAAGATGAATTTCTCTGGAAATGATTTTTTTTTAGTGGCAAACAATATCATAAGTCTTCCGATAAAAAAAAATGATGTTAACATGCCCACAAAAGAAGACAAGACCATTGATTCTTTGTACTGCAGTAAAACATTGATAAATGAATATTCAATAAATTAAGGATAACGCTTGGATGTGGACATGGGTGCCGACTAACAAATAATTAGTTGTCATGTAACCCAAAACAAAGATAAAAATGTAAAAAATGAAAGAGTTTTGGCCACGTGGCAACACCCCATTAGGTGGTGAGTATATTTGGATACTAACTAGTTAATACCCAAACATTTTCCATAAATTAATAACCTCGCTTAAACAATAAAATCTTCCGGTCCCAACACGGGCCAATGAACTAATATAATAACCTCGCTAAACGAATTAGATAATATTTTTTGTTGAAATCCTTGCCCAACAAATATATAAATTAATAATTGATTAATTACATAAAATAAATAGCATATAAAAGTTCATAATTATATGAATGAACTTTTTACTTTACCTAAACTAAAACTCAACTTCATAATATATATATATATATATATATATATATTTATATTGATCTCGAATCCATCCAATTCATTAGTAATAATTCATAGAAATGAAGGCACCAAATCAATATCAAGCATTAAATTTTTAGGGGGAGGCTGCTTGACTCTTCTTCAAAGACTAGATCACCCGCAAATAATGTTATTCACTGTTAAAAAGTAAACACGACAAGAGACTAGTTAGAACTTAGAACCCAAATCGTCCAAGTACATGGTATTCCCTCCAAGTTAGTGTAAAAGAATAACCAAATGAAAACTACTGGTTGTCAATGATCTCGTAACTTGAGGTACTAATTGTGTGATCTAAATAACTAGTCACACTATCTAGGTAGCTTTTGTACCATAGAAAATGTCTAAATATACAACTCTAAATTACAATCTAACAAATAAATGAAAGACTTTACCTCCTACACTGATTAGTATCCAAAACTGAGCGTACATAATTGATTAATCACGCTCCCACAGTGGAAATGGTGCGAAATGTCACATTTTCAAACTCATTTGGTGATATTGTCAGTGGTTTAATAAGTTAAGTTTAAAAGGCACATATTATGGTGTGAGTGTGACCTATAGTCATGCTCGGTGCCTGATGACATGGTCCGTGTCACATTTTTTTTTAGGTTTTGTTGTCCAAAAAAAAACAGACTACAGAGAGTGTACAAAATTGATTTTATTGAAATATATAGAAAATGAATTTGGATTCTTTGTTGAGCTGATTTTTGTCATGTCCTATATAGATCTGTTGATATATGTAATCAATAGCTGTCATTTATTTCTTTTATTTATTTTATTTATTTTATTTAAATACAAAGTCATACTCTCAAGTGTTTTAGATCAACATAGTATAGAAAAATGCATGAATTATGCAATTTAATTTGAGATCACACCTACACATGCATGATCACGACTTTTAATTGATAACTAATTCAACGTTTACCTAATTAATAATGATGATTTTTATTTAATCAATTGTTGTTTAAGCTAATACTATAGCCTTCTAAGTTCTAATTAACCTTCAAATAAGCTTAAGAGTTTTATTATTTGTTTATAGTTTATCTACTTAATATTCAACTATTGTGAAAAGGTTTTGTTAGATTTTCTAAAAACTTGGGTTTAATTATACGACTGTTCCAACAATGTTGTAAGATCTTTTTATATGGTAGTCTTTAAATTTAGTTAATTTTTATTTCTATTTTCTTTTTAAAAAAGCAACTATTGGGACAAGATAAGTTGATCCCTTCACACTACACTTTGAGGTTGTACATTCGGATCATATTTTCCTCCTCCAAACCCTAAATTTATTGTCACTAAGTAGGTAGTCTTAATGGTAAGGTAGCATGAGTGAGTGCATTTTTGCTCACCCACATTTTTGTATGTAAACATTACCTTTCTCCCCAGCACTTGACATGTGTCTAGGAAGGGGGTGCTTTTGTTAAAACACATTAACAAAATCACTCCCTCCCTGGACACATGTCAAGTGCTGGGGAGGGAGATAATGCTTACCCACAAAAAGTGTGGGTGAACAAATTCATTCTCAACATGAGCTCTTTTTCATATAAATAAATGAATTTCTCGAGAAATGATTTATTCAAAGAAGCGAACAACATTGCAAGACTTGCAAGTAGCAATAAAACAGAATGATAATAACATCCCCCACAAAAGAAGACGAGCATTGACTCCTTATCTGTAATCTATAGTTAAAATAAATGCAAATGTCAAGCATTAATTGAATTCAGGCAGCTTAATTTAGACTCTTCCAAGAAACTTTATGGGTAGGCTGCTTGACTCACTGTTAACAAGTAAACACAAAACAAGTGACTTTATCTCTCAACGACTGGTTAGAATCCAAATCGTCCAAGTATATGGACCCTCCAAGTTAGCTCAATGGATAAATTCACAATAAATACGTAACTAAAAGTCATCAAGTTTGAACCACTGCACATTTTGGTCCAATCATGTTTCCTAAACAATTGATGAGGTACTAATTGTGTGATCTAAATAACTAGTCGACTTAATAGCACTAGACCCTCTGTCGAACTCTCCTTTTCTTTGCACATGTTTGTTTCCATAAGGATGATACAAAGAAAAGGAAAGTTCGAGAGGTTTACCGTCGAAAAAAAAACATCCATGGGACACATTGGAAATTCACGTACATTTCAAGGGGTCCAGTGCTATTAAGTCAAACTAATCACACCATCTAGGTAACTTTTGAACAATAAAAAATGTTTAAATATACAATTCTAACAAATAAATGAAAGAAAAACGAAACTTTTCCTCCTACATTAAAGTATAAGGCATTCCTGCCAAGTTTATCGAGTTTCAACCACTATAGACATTTTGGTCAAATCAAGATAACTGATCATGGGCCTTGAGATATTGAATAACTCTTCGTGCACAAAAAACGTGCAAACTAAAGCGCAATAGAAAATGTCTAAATATACGACTCTAAAGTATAATCAAACAAACAAATGAAAGAAAAAGATAACCTTCTAGAACTTGATTTGCTAAAAATTTGAACAAGCAACCTTTTTTTTTTTTTTTTTTTTTCCATCACACCAGTTATCTACTGCTGAAAACCTTCCTTCATATGATATAGTTACTGGTTTTCAGCAAAAAAGTTACTTGTTCAGATTATAGGAAGGTTAATAATTTTTTAGCAATACCCATTTGATCATCACGAAGAACCTATTCAAACTCACCAGAAATCAGTATCTCAGCATCAATATATTAACAAGTGCTAGTGCCCCAACCAAGTACAGAGCATCAGCAACACTGTTAGCTTCTAGAAACACGGTTAATTTTGGTGTTGCTGATAATCTCAATATACTTTTAATGCGCGATCAAATTCTTAATAAAGGTTTGACGCTTGCATTGATGCAGTGATAGCCACTTTAGAACGCCCTTCTTTTTGGATTGACGACCTGACTCCTTTACACCCGTGATTATACTTGAGAAAATGTAATATAATCAAGGATCTAGCAGAATCACACTTTCCTTTTCCTTTCAAATAAATGTTGTCTTAAGATCATGACTATCTTATCAAGAACTCTTTCATTTTCGATCAGATACTGTTCAGCTGAATATTTACCGCTGAAAACCTTCCTTCCTATGATGTAGTTACTTCCTTCTTGCACGACAAGTCCATGCTCACAAGCCAATTCCAAAGCCTCTTGTTCAGAGCAGAAGCCTTTTCCAAAATTTATCCCCAGGTAAGCCTTGTTCATAGCAGGTGCCAATTTATTTTTCACGACTTCCACGCAAACCCCAAGACCAGTTATCTGAAGAACAGGACGGTACAACATGAACCTCAATGACAAAGTTCAAATGAAAAGAATGAAGACAACAAAGCAAATGAGAAATAGGGAGAACAAAAATAATAATAACACAACAAATTAAGAACAACAACAATCTTCATCAATCAATGGTCAGATATATTTATAATTCATGAAGCCATGTGGAATGTAAGGCACAAATGAACACAAATCAAAGTCCCCATCCATGACAAGATAAATGATTTATTTAATAGAACTAAGATGCATTAAGAGCTTATCTTTTTTTTTTAATCACATTAAGAGCTTATCCATCCAAAGGCAGAGGCACAGAGTAGACATGAAAATAAATAAAAATTTGAGAGATCAAAGTGTGTATAAAATAATACTTAAAGAGGCCAAACTAAGTATAAACAAATTATTTACTCCCAAAAATTTAGGTTGTAACTCCACCCTTGTATCCATCGACTCAGCAAAGACAATCAAAGTAACTACAAGGATAAAGCAAAAGTTTTCAGGATTGTCACATATTTTACACAAAAGCTCTAGAAATTATTCAGTTGGTTCAGTGCAAATTCATCTCCCCAATATATTAAGCTCTCTCAAAAATATCATTTCATATGGACAAAACCAATAAGATGCTTCTGACAGTGGAGAATGGCTTTGTAAAATGTAAACTTAGGTTTGCAGTAGCTTCTATAGTACCTGTTCTTTTTTTATTTTTTTCATACTCTAAGCTCATTATCACTAAATCTATTTTTCTTACTTTCTTTTACTCTTCAATTCCTAAAGGTAATCAAGAATTAGAAATCTCCACCATGGCACTCAATCCTCTAAATGGTTTTCTCACCTTAAATCAGTAAATCAAAGAGATCAGGCCACTTATCATGACAAATTGACAGTAGAAACTTTATCTCAAGAACAATAACCAGAGGCTTTCAACCATAAATCTGGATCATTAATAACCGTTCGGATGCATGCAATAAAGAGGATTTTTTTTTTTTTTTTCATGAGGAAAGAAGAAAACAGAGCTTAAAGCAATTGAAACAAAGCAAAAAAAAAGGTATAACTATTCCCAGAAAGATGGTAGGGAGAGAGCTGGAAGATTTATCCAAAGAAAACTATATGGGTACCTTCAAATTATCAGACAGAGAAACTCAAGAAGAATGCACAATTAACAGAGTAAAATGTTATTAATTTTGCTGAAAAGTAAAAAATAGATCTCAAAGAACCCCATAAGCTTATTATGCTCCTTACAGTCAATAGTACTACAATATTTACCTCATCTTCAGTCTTGAGCAATCCTGTTCTCATCATTCTTAACCGTACAGCTGCATAGAATTTCAGTGCATTTCCACCACAAGTTTCCTCATCGATACGTCCAAAACCTTGACCTGGTTTTACACTTGCCCTAACCTAGATATAGAACATAAGTTGCATGGTTAGTACCATATGTTCTACCATAAGATGCAATTTATAACAAAAAAATTATAGTTCAAAATATTATGGTAACAAGATTTTAACCTGATTAAGAAAAATGAGAAGGGTGCGAGACTGGCATAATGAGTAATTAATTTTTCTAAGAGCCTGCGTCATTATTTTGGATTGTACATCACGGTACACTCCACCTACAGGAGCATCAATTTCACATTTTGGGACAAGGGCAGCAACCTGTTAAAGTCGCATATGCGGAACATCATAACATGTAACAAATTGATGGGGGAAAAATGGTAAAACGACCAATCACTAACCATCTACATTCAAGAAATTGTCAATGCTAGTGAAATTTCTGAATGCATATATAGACAAGAACACCAATTTCTGAGTGACTCAGGTGACTGATGGCTTAAAATAAGGTATGAATCACTTACACTATCAACCACAATTACATCTACAGATCCACTCTTCGTCAGTGTGTCAACCATGCTAAGCAAGTTTTCAGCAGAATCAGGATGTGCAATCAGAAGATTTTCTGTGTCCACACCCATTTCTTTTACAAGGGAAGGGTCTATTGCATTCTCAACATCAAGATATGCACAGTAACCTGCCAAAAGGACAATTCAGAGAACAGATATGTACAGAAACTATTATACTGCATGCGCCAATGTGGATCAGATATAGAACAATAAACTACTCCACTGTAGATTGAACGAATTGAGCACAAGAAACATCTACAATGATCAATATGCGAAAAGGGCAAAAAGAATCAACTTTAAAAGACAACAGGCCTGACTGATCCATTAGAAACAAAAGTATTTCTATTGACAAGTTCTTTTACTATCTTCTATAGCCGAACATTGCCAAGTTAGAAAGTAATGACAAGTACATCTTAGATGGTTGTGCTCCTCTACGACCAAAGACAATAAAGAAATATCTAATTCTTCTCATACCCAATTTATGACAGTGGGAAGAAAAGAGGCACATTACAGAGTCACCAAAATTTCATGAAAAAAAAAAAAAATTCCAAGAAACAACAGAGTAAAGAAGAGAGTACTAGATGCAACTTCAGTGAGTAGCACCACTGCAGAATTAACTTAACCACACAGAATATTCGATAGTAATTCCACAAATCTTGAAATGCATATATGCTAATTCGGGAAAAAAGCACACTTCTAGCCATGTCCATTTTGTCGATTCTAAGCAGGGTGGCAAGCAACTACCAAATGAAATCTCATTATATCCCTCTAACCCCACCCCACCCCAGCCCCCTTAGTAAAAGAAAAAGTTTTTCATTAAATGCCTAGCAAAGGGCAAGAAAAATTAGCATCCACCGGTAAACATATTCTAAACACTCGTAGTTATCATATGCACCGATATAACAACCAAGGGTGACAAATGAACTGTGATACTTCACAAAAGTCACTAAACATAAGAAAAACTTCATATATGACAAATCAGGTTGAGATTTCTTAGATAAGCTCGCCAATCCATATCCACAATCATGTCTATCCATACATCACAAACTGCAATTACAATTAATCAAGAATGAGTAGGAACATGCATGAAAGATGAAGCGTGTAGCTACAGGAAGCAAGTACAAGACAAAACAAGGCCCGAACCCATTGTTGTTTGGCTTTGTTTTGCAATCTTATCAAGGACTAGATTCATCAAATGAAACGTTTCATGATCCACCACAAGTTGAATGACATCTATGAGAATTTTTTAGCATAAAGATCATTGTCATCAAGATGTATTGCAAAATTATACATTAAACTATTTCAGGACTTCAGCAAAATCTATTCATCATCAGGGTCAAACAAGACCAACTAACTAACAGGTAGCAGCAAACAAGGAGAAATCTTCGTGCAAAAACTTTTTGATAGAATGCTACCGTAAGAAAAACCTACAGTGAAATAATTTTTTTTCATTATAATCCTGACGTAAGACCAACACAAGAAAAATGGGAATAGATAGAGAAGTATGGTTTGGAAAATAGAAAATTAGGGGAAAGAGGGGAAACTATAGAAGAAAGAGGAGGAAATAAGAGGAAAAAACAGAGGGGAGAAAATTAAAAAGAGAATTCAATATCACTTTCTTTCATTAAATCATAAGACAATTAAGATAAGGATAAACTAAACTAAAAGCTATTAAAAAAGAGATATCTTTTTATTTTAAACCTAATCAAATCCTACTTAAATAAATATTTCAATAATCCTAATCTTGTTCTCCATTAAATCCATTCCATGGTTGTGGTGGATTGAAGTTCTCTAGAGTGTTAGGACTGGATTTGGAAAATAGTCAACTTAAGGGCATAACGATGTGAAAGTTCACCAAAAACTATATATTTGATTCTCAGTTAATAGTTCAAGTGGATCACAATCTCAAATAAGATTGTCCCAGGTAAAGCGGATAATTTATATTATTTAATAGATATTGATTATATCAGCAAAAGAGATATGTGTTGCTAATAATAATGTGGGCAACGCCAAAGTAATGAAAATCATATTATATATAGTTCCAACACAAAGTATGAGAAGACAAAATTAATGTGTACCTCCAAGATTTTGAGCTTCCTTGATGACATGAAGTGCTAGTGTTGTCTTGCCAGATGCTTCTCGCCCATATATTTCAACAATTCTTCCCTGCAGAGGGCATGGTAGATTTATCAGCACAATATTTGGCATCTTGCATTCATCATTGCAGCTAAAGTTAAATGTTTACGTTTATACCAGGCTTTCATAAAGTAAACTTACATACAGAAACATGCAGCAGTATATCACAAGGAAAAGCTTTGGCAACAATTTGGCAAAATTAATATCAACAAATGTAAAAATTACTCTCAATAATTTACCACAAGTAGAAAAGCTTTTGCATTGTTCCTATCAATGTGGCTCATGAAATTTAGAGGTTCTGAAGGAATATCTTTGGGACACTGTAGGGACCGAGAGAAAATAATTCACGGAGACAGGGGTGTTCTTTCATATGGAAAAGCCCGAATCTGACTGGCCAAAAATATGTATAAAAGAGCGAGATAACTGTAACTCCAAGAAAATTACAGGTTTAGGCATGAAATGAATCTTGCGAAATAATACTTTCACAGAAAAGCAGATATGGAGGTTTTTCCGATGCAAACTGACACAAACATGTGGTCATCAGTATTAAGGAATTCAGAGTAATGATACGGTCTGCCATATTATCAGAATGGTGACTAAAATTAAGTTTAAACAAGTGTTTTCTTTTTTCGATATTGACAGAGATGAACATTCAAATACTAGGAATAGCTAATTCGATATTCATGGATCCATCAAATTGCCATCTACATAATTAATGATAGGGGAAAAAATCTCTAAGCTTGTCAAACAAACAAAAAAAACCTTGTATCTAAGCACAAACAAGTACAAATATAAATCAACAGAATTTTATTTAACTTTGCCATCTGTGTCAAAACCATGAACCAGAAAATGAGCCACATAGGTGCCAAACCTCCTTGATGCATCACTGAACAAAAATCCATTTCATATGTATGGGTACACATGCTTATGCAAAAAAATGAGACAAGAAGACAATAAAGCTTCGTCAGGTAATCACCTTTGGTAAACCTCCAATCCCAAGAGCTAGATCAAGCTTTAAAGAGCCTGTAGATATTACAGGAGCACGTCGTGAACCAAAAAACCGGTTCAAAGACAACATAGACTCTCTACCAAAATCGCCAGCTTTAGCAAGCTGTGAGAGAGCCAGAAGTAGCGCACTATTTTTCTCTATAGTTTTGGCTTCATCATGGGGTTCATCATGTTCAAACTCTGAAACTTCAACTGAAAGTATAATAAAGGCATTATTGTTAGACCACAACACCAAATTACTAATGCAATGAACCAAATTAGCATATAGCTGGGAGACTTCCATAAGAATTGTAAGGTTAATACAAGTTACATGCAAAATCGGCAAAGATTCATCCAGACAAGATAACTCTATTCAACAGTTGCGAAGCTTTGGCAAGAACATATTACAAACTCAACAACTAACGAAGGTATGAATCCTCTAATTATTACGATAGCTATAACGTATTCCCTGGATTAGCTGCAACAAGATATGACCCAAGGAAACAGTAGAAATTTATCAGTCAATAAAAAGAAAAAGGATTATATTTTCTGAAAACTTTTCTTGCATGTGCACTATTAACTGGAGATATCCCTTTCCATATTATCTTGGCTCGTTTTTTTAAGGCCACCAATGAGTAGTAGAAATTTATCAATCAATAAAAAGAAAAAGGATTATATTTTCTGAAAACTTTTCTTGCATGTGCATTAACTGGAGATATCCCTTTCCATATCATATTGGCTCGTTTTTTTAAGGCCCCCGATGAGTAGAAGTTTCTTGACAAATAAGGTGATCAGTTGCCAGACAATTCAGTGCTAAGCATTTCTAGTATTAGATAACAAAACTCATAATATGAGGTGGATGGTGAATAAAGTTGACTAGCTTATTAGAGGATGTGAACAGTTGGCTTGAAGAAGGAAGAAATGCAGTAGCTTCTTGCTTTGTAGTTTACTGTTCAGATATAGCAACAGATACGCTAAAGAGAGGTTTGCTCCAGCTAAAGAATAACAATGGATTTTTTTGTATCCAGGAACATAGCAGACCCAACTTTCTGACCCTCTTATTTCATAATCATCTATTCTTGCAACCACATTCAGCAGCTTGAAGATGTGCAGCAAAATCAACAGTATTGCCACATGATACAAATTTCTAATAATGATTATCCATGTGAAGCAGTCCACTGCAGGTTTGTATGTTGAGAGAGGGGAGGAAAGATAAGTACAAAGAAGAGGTACAATTTGTTGCTAATTACCTCCAGAAGAAAGATAGCGGGTGCTCATTCCAATACAAGTAATTGCACCTCTTCTTCCATTCTGTAGGACAAAACGGAAGCGACCACAATCAAATGAGACATGTTATTCTCAAAGGGCCAAATGAGACAAGTAAAAAACCATCACATAATTTACTCATGATGAAATGTATTTAGAGATCTTAAACTGAAAAAAGAAAACCGAGACACAAAAGACTACTTGTTTACAATAAGGAAAGAATTGAGCAAATGAATATTGAGGAAAAAAAACAAATTTTAGCATATCACTAATGAACCACAATGTCTAAATTATAAAATAAGCAAGATGTTAAATTTCTTCCTTATTCTTTTGATAGGTTTATAAATCTAATAAACGCTTTTAAAAAAGGCATATCCTATATTGCTCATACCACAGGTTAAATACATTATTTATTTCACATAAATGACCTGCAAGGCCTAACATGTTAGATTCCCAATCTTATAAAAATAAAAAGATTCCCCAAAATCTAAATAGAAACTTTAACCAGCAACCACCAAAGGACTAATATTATATCCTTACGGTTAATAACTTGATAAATAGAAAGTATCGGTTCATTAGTTGGTGCCACATTATGTTAAATGAGCATCCTGATAACAGATTTACGCTGACTAAATTGCTCAGTCTCTTTCATAAATAAAATATAATGATGTAGGATTTTACTCCAAAAGGACACAGGAGTGCACAATACGGTGTTTGAAACAGAATGATAGTATTCCACTACATGAATGAAAGTGAGTAATTCCATACTACGAAACAGTGAGCCCACACACATTGGTCTTAAAGCATATTTTACCATTAATCATGAAAGGACTTACCCTTGTTTTGTATTAATATAACAAGTTTTGCCCATAAATCCCAACAATCTAATATTTTCTCCTCGAATTCCGTTAATTCTAAGTTTCTCGATTCAACATCCCTAAAATCTCTAACCACGCATACACTCTGTAGAGTACATTTAATTCCTAAACGCAGAAACAAACAAAAAGAATCTTCATCAACAACACTAGTCGCATCAAGCCATAAACAACAGGTGATCCTTCTTCACTTACAAGCAAGCATTTTTTTAAAACAAAGATTAAGGTGCGCATACACATAAACCTCTGTTTATATTCAGGAAAGAAACCAGTGGAGTATGAGAGATGAAGAGAAACACCTGAGAGAAAGAATGGAGGAGAGAGAAGAAGCGAGGTGTTGCTGATGAATTGCGACGAATAGACTGCACGAACCGCACCATTTCTTGTAACTGGAAAACGGTGTCGCTTTTTTGAACGAAATGGAGATTTAGGGTTTAAAGTGAGGAAGAAAAAGGCGCTCTGGTTTTGAATGCTTTGCAGCAAAAGAAGCCGCGCTATTTGTTACTCTCTTCACCTTTTACCCCGGGTTTCGGGTTGAAACCGGGTTCAGCTATTTGGTGTGTTGGGTCGGTACGGTTAGGTTCTGTTTGAATCCGAAACCCATGGTTGCATTGTTCATTTCATCATTTGTTTGTGTGAAGATAATTTTTGGAATTAAATTTTATAAATACAGTAACTATTTTCAATTTATAGTAATAAAATGGTTGTTAAACTAGGGGTACAGGTTAATACTACTCATATATTTATATATATATAGGTCCCGTTCCTATCAGGAACATCCTTATATAACTTTATCACGATATTGAATGTAAACCACTCATTTATAAAAATGATTTGACAAGTGCATACATATCAAGTCAAAATATGTAAAACGAGTGGCTCACATTCAATGTTCTTATATAATTCTATCAGGGTATCCTCATAGGAAAATTTCCATATATATGTACCAACCGTGGTTTGGCGACTCGAAATTGATATATTGTCAAGGTAAATGAGTTTTTATTACCAATAAGTTACATTGGGCAGGGGTAATTTTTGATTAAATTAACACTATTGTTAGATATCTTTTGTTATCGGTAGAATTCGAACTACTGACTTAAGAGTCATTTGTCCAAGCTCTAAACCCGTAAATCTACCGGCTGAGCTACACCTCCTAAAGGCATATAACAAGTATGTTGAATAATTCTTAATATGTATCAATTTATTAAATGACTTAATCTCGAGTAGTCGAGTTATAATATAAGATGGGATTAAAATTCGAATGTCATTAAGCATATAGAGATTTTGGTGTTGGTGCTAACTTATGAGAGGAGCAACTTGTTTGAATTTATTTTGTATCAATCCAATTATCTGAACTCTTAATCAAGAGAGGAGGATCAATTAATTCAAAAATTCACATTATACATGTTGCAATATTATCACAATTAATTCACCAAGAAATCATACAAATCACTCACTTTAAATGCAAACCATACAAGTACCGACTATATTCTTACAACCATGAAAGTGCTACAAGTACTTATCATTTATGAATTGAGTTTTATAGGGGTTTTTGTCATCTTACAAAACGAAAATATGTAAGATAATATTTTATTTTCAAATATAAAAATATAATATTATTCGTTTTAAGCCTGAAAAATTAATGATATATTGGAGAAAATCAAAAATAAAATAAATCTCAAGATATTTGTAGTTTTTCCCTCAAGAGGGGTGGTTGCACTCACATTGATATTTTAGTCGGCAAAGAAAATGTTTCATCTAGATATGATCATAAAAATCAGGATGAAGTTCCATGTACTTCCAACCTATGAAGTACAGATACTTTAAAGAGGCCGATATGTGTCGGATACATCCTCATAAGTTATATTAACTAGTTTTATATTAAGTTATTTACTTATGTATGCTTGTGTTTTCCCCAGTAATCATCAAAATTCCTTGATTGGGGTTTCTTTACTTGCTAATGAACAGCAACAATGCAAAGTAGCGTCTGATAACTTTTTATTCCTCTACCTATTATAGATTATGTTCCTTATTTCGAGGTTATGAAATATGAAACATTATTTGACGAATGTGAAAGCTAGCGGTGCACCATAGAAGCTTAGATGGTAATGTAATGCACCATAGAAGCATTACATTTATGGACAAATAATCGGTGGGCTTGCAAATGCCATTGGTCAAACATTTACATAGGTCAGGAGCATGTAATCGGTTTAAACATGATAATAGTAAAAACTAATGCATTGCAATAACATCCTAAGGCTAGAGAAATTCATATATATATATATATATATATATATATGCAGTGGCGGATCCAAAAATTTTAATCAGGCTGGGTACTTGAATAAAATAATAATTATATAAAAAAAATACTAAAAAATTAAGGTAATTGTAAAATGAGTTTTTTTTTTTAACTAAAATTAGTTATTTTATTTTTTTTGGTGGTAAACGAAGTTTAGATAAAATAAAACAAATAGATCTCATATTTAAGATGAATTAAATAATCTTACATTAAAATAAATAAATAAAAACAAGAAACGGGATATTAAAAAAATAATAATAACAAGAAAAACAATATAAACAATTAAAATTTACAATATTTATTCCGAAAATAATAAATTACATTCTAATTTATAAAAGAATTTTTTTTTTTTGTATTTATAATAAATTCACTTTAAATTTATATAAAAATAATTGATTAATAAATATTACTAAACATATTTTTTATTTTTTTTATTTTTCTAATTATTAAAAAATTATTGATTTATTGATTCTGAAAACATTAAAATTATAAAATAAAGAAAAATACTAAGGATAAAATAAAATAAATCGTAATAATATATGGACTATTTAATACAATAAATTTACATTTGAGATTTTAGAGTGTATCGATTGGATGTGTTTGGCACGTCAAACTAAAATTATTAGAAATAATAAAAGTACAAAATAATAATATATAATTTAATATAAAATAAAATTGAATTAAGTAAACACAAATTAAAGGTAGTTAAGAAGTTGTTAATGCAGAGATAGAGAAAGTGAATTATTTTGTTTTAGAAGGTTATGAAAATTTGAGAAAAGAATCGGAAAAGACTAATTAAAAAAATATATTAAAATTACAAGATAAAATTAAATTAAAGAGAAAGAGAAAGTGAATTATTTTGTTTTAGAAGGTAATGAAAATTTAAGAAAAAAATCGAAAAAGATGGTAAATTAAAAAAATATTAAAATTACAAGATAAAATTGAATTAAAGAAAAAAGATATTTAATTTGCTTGAAAAGTGTAAATGGTGGGAGTAGGACGCCTCACCATCAACATAGAAAATGAACACAATATCAGTTGCGCTATAAGTTACTATATGTATTAAGTTTTAATTAATATATATATATATATATATATAAATGAAAACTAAATTATTTTTTTTTTTAAATTGAGATAGGGCACAGCCCCAACCTGGTCTTAAGGTGGGTCCGCCGCTTTATATATATGCTTTGACAAGCAGGGACGAAGCTAAGATTATATTCTAGAGGGGGCGACGTGAAATTTTTTTTATTATTAAAAATGATGTTTATATTTTAAAACATTATTATTTTTCATTAATTATTTAAAATGAATAAAATTTTGTATTGAGCTAAATTATCTTAATCTGTGTATTTATGAAAAACATTTAAGATAATCCTTGAATAAGAATGAAAACATAATAAAAATAAGAACAATACTATATATTCCAACTCATATCTCAACTCGTAACTTAGACAATTTAATCTACATAAATGCAACGAGTGAAATAAATCATAATTAATATGTATCAATTTGTTAATCAACAAACAACTAGTTGAAATACAAGTAAAGATATAAAGTTTGCGTTATGTCTAGTATTACTTTAAAAATAACATATACTAAAATTTATGGCCATTAATTCAAGATTCAATAATAGTATTTAATAGTTAGGAAAAAAAATGAAATTTAAACAATACTTAAAAAAAAAAAAAATTAATTAATTTAAACTGTACTCCTAATATTTTTCAAAAATCCAAATACTTTTTTAATTATTAAAAATTATAAAAGTTTTATTGATACAATTTCTTAATAATTAAACATAAATATATGACTATGTTTACTTGATATGATTTAATTATATAAATCAACACATTTTTTTAAATTGCACAAACTAAATAAATAATAAATAACCTATCAAAAATATGGCATGGTATTACTGCATTAGAGTGAGATAAGTAAGATTTGGAGAGAGAGAAAATATTTTAAAAATATAATAAAATTAGTTAAGAAAGAATTGAGTAAGTGTAATTTTGATAAGAAAAAATTACAACTGATATAACAAACCATATATGTTGCGATTTGATTTATATTTGATATATAAATAAATAATAATAATATATTTAGAATGAAATATATTCTCTACGTGGTAAAGATAAAATTATTAACGGTGTAATTTATAAAAGAATTAGAAAATCTAAATATGAAGTAAGGGTAAAAATATAAAAATATGAAAATTAGGGGACAAATTTATAAAACTATAAAACTTGAGGGGATATGAAAAAAGGGTAAAAAAAAAACATAAAGCTATAGGGGAAAATTTATAAAATTGTACAACTTCAGGGGGGGGCAATGGCCCCTTCTCGTCCTAAGGTGACTCCATTCCTGTTGACAAGTGCATACAGCTAAGTCAAAGCATTTAAATTCAATGACCCACATGTAAGGAACTGATTTTATATCAGTTCGAACTAATAATAGAAAAACTATATATATATATATATATATATATTCTATTATCAGTTCGTCCTGATATAAAATATATTAAAACGAAGAATATAGACCATTAGATATATATATATATATAGTCTTTCTACTATCACTTCGTCCTGATATAAAATATATCATGATGAAGAATGTAGACTATAGATTATGGAGAAGTTTTGACAAACACATACACTTTGAGTCAAAGTATATAAATCTAATGGTCTACAATCTTCATCCTGACATATTTTATAACAGAACGAACTAACAATAAAAAAACTATATACATAGTGGTTCTCTAGTAAGGACGTCATGAATTATAAGTTAAGAAATAAGAACGTATAACCACAGTCATACATTCATATTGGGTGTGAGTATTTGTTAATATGGGGATGTGGGGATGTGGGGCTGTGGGCCCATTGTGAATGTGTGGATGTGGTTAAACGTCCTGAAATTATAAAACCACGACGGCCCTAATTAGAGAAG
Source organism: Acer negundo (assembly GCA_035582765.1). Lineage (NCBI taxonomy): Eukaryota > Viridiplantae > Streptophyta > Magnoliopsida > Sapindales > Sapindaceae > Acer > Acer negundo. Next base: position 12,705,592 of record CM069241.1, on the reverse strand, counting down.
TATTATATATATATGGTGGTTCTCTAGTAAAGACGTCTTGAAATTATAAGTTAAAGACGTCCAACACAGGCACACATTCATATTGGATGTTAGTATTTGTTAACGTGGGGATGTGGGCCCGCTGTGAATGTATGGTTGTAGTTGGATATCCTAAAATTATAAAGTCAGGACGATCTTGATCGAAGAAATTATATATATATATATAAATGTGTCCGTATTTTTTTTTTAGAAAACGCCGTATCAACGTATCCGTATCCGTATCTGTATTCGTATCCGAATCCGAATCGGTGCTCCCTAGCACCCAACTACTAGATATGATCGCAAAAATCAGGATGAAGTTCTATGTACACCCAACTATCTTCGATAAATTTTGAAATACTCAATAGATTTTTGTTATTCTAGGGATATGCAATAGGGTAACATGTCTCTAAAGTAAAATGTGGGATTGTTGGTTTTTGGAGTGGAGTGTTTCAAGTGCAGCAACCACACCATAACAGGAGATTAATTATCAAAAAAAATTAGGGTAAACAAACATTGCACCATTTGAAAGCAATAGTCATGAGTCAAAAAACAACAGGATAGAAAATTCACCATTTGAAAGCAAAAGTGAACAGAAACAATCAAGCTTTTAAGCCGTAGATTACATGCAATGCTATACCAAGTCCTTTTTTCCGTAATTACTTTGTGACTCACATGTCATGGTTTATCACTTTATCATATAACTTAATGATGAATCACTACCGTCACTTTTTTTCTGTTTGTGAGTTGTGACATTGCCAGCCTTAGAAAAAAAGGAAGGCTATCAACGTTTTATTATTTATATATACTATAAATAATGTTAAACTGTTCAAATTATTTATCTAAAATCTAGGGATGTTAATGGTACGGGTTGGGGACGGGTTTTCCATTACCATCCACAATTCCAATTTGTATGAGAAATATCATCCTGATGAATACCCACCTTAAAATAAACGGTGCGGGTACAAGGATTCCCCATTAGGAGATCGGTTTTTTGCCCCATACCATCCTCATCCCATTAATGTATTTTTTTTTTTTTTTTAATGATTTTTTGATAAAGATCATATAAATATTTTTGATGAATAATATGAAATAATAATGTGAGGGGTATATTATATATAATGTTCTGGAATTGAGTAGTGTTTCAATTGAAGGAAAAAATGGGAAAAAAAGAGAGGGAAAATTATGTTTATATATATATATATATATATATATATTGATAGCAAGTATGGGGGCGGGGACTTGAAATCTCATAACCATACTGAAATTAAATCGGGAATTGAAAAAAATACCGGTCACATACCATAACTTAAATGGTACAGTTAAAACCTCCCCTGACGGAGCGGGTCTCTAGATCAATGGGTAATTTTGACATCCCTACGTAAAATCATGTCTAAGTGATGTGACATGTGACTATGTGAGTTTTCAAGATCTTATCATTCACAACATAATCTAGTGATTTACAAGATATTAATAACTCACATACCACACCATTTGGATATGATTTTAGATAAAATAATTTGGGTTGACTAGTATTACTCATATATATATATATATATATATATATATCAATTTTCTATAATAAGATGGCGGTAGAGGATTATACGAACATTTTTGATTAAATGAAACGAAGAAAAAAAAATTTACAGTTCTAAAAATGGTCGATCATACATTACAGGATTTCGAACATATCTTACAGCTTGTTGATATAGTAACTGTTGGGGATAATTCCTCTAAACCAATGAACGCGGAACGCTGTGCCTAATACTCGCCCATAACTCATAGCAATTAATAACGTCAATATAGCAGAAAAAATAGATGAGAGAGAATAAACAATCATAACACAAGATATACATGGAAAACCCAAATCGGGTAAAAAAAACCACGGGTCATCAGGACAACAGTGAAAGTTCCACTATATAATAAACAGTTACAACCATATGCTCTAGGATTCTCTCTCACACCTAACCCCAAACCCCACTCATAAGATCCTCACCAAGAACCCCCCAATATCCCCTAAGTCTCCCCTAAATATCATCCACGGATCTCATACTTGATCCACTGATATTCCCTTGGATCCCTCATTGAATATTCCTATTGGGTCTCCCTGGATCTCACTCACACTCTCTGATGTTACATGGTGTTCAACTCACTCTTTTGCTCAACACAAAATAAACCTAACTACAAGGTTCTATTTATACTAGTTACATGGAGTTTAAGATAAAAGGAAATCCTACTCCTAAACATACAAGACTTACTTGTTCACATAAATATTATTTCCTTTTATGACAAGTCTTCTTGTAAGGAGTAAATCCTTTTCCGATAAGCACAAAAACTTCCAAAAGAATACCTTTTCCTATTCCACATAACATTCCCGATCTCAGCAATATATTGTCTCCACGGTATGGGTCGCGGTGTGCACCCCGCTTCCAATACCACGAAACAATTCTGCTCCTGATTGTTCTTGCCACCGCTGTCTAGCCATGACCGCTCTCGTCACCGATGTGGCTTTCATAGCGCCACACGTAGCACTCTCCACTAGTCTTCGCGAACAATGCTAGACAACTCTCAAAGCTAGAGCGGTATGGAAAGCGGTTCTCTCCTTTCTTCCATTCTTCTAGTCTCCAACCTCCCTCAAACTACACCATTCTATCTTCCAAACGTATCCCATGTCTCCAGAAAACTCCACATCAGTTGAGTCTTGTTTGGTTCACATCGGGTTCGCTTAGGAATACAGGTCAAAACTTAACAGTAACACAATTGAACGTAGGAGGAAGAGTTGGTAACGCCTAATTTTGTTGGATGTGAACAACAACATGCATAAAGAATCTAAAGATGCATTATTTTAGTTGTTATTAAAGAAAGGGTTAGGCTATATCAACTCAAATTTCTGACTCAATTGTTTGACTTCAATATCTCAATCATTAGAGTATCTCCAATGTAAATATACATTTTTTGTAGTTTCTAAATAATGTCACATCAACATTTCTATTCATTATATACCCATTTTTTTTATAAAAAAAAATATTTAGAGAAATGCATATTCACATCTCCAATGCAATTATATAAAGTCAAATATGCATCCATTTTATGATCAATCATAATAAAACAATTATTACACTCCCTCTCATCTTTTATTTTACAATTAATGAGCTCTAATATTATTGGTGGAAAGAGTTAGAAATCATAGTCAACATTTCGTTGAAAGTTTCTAGAATTAGAAATTCAACTCCATATTATCTAACTTTTGCCACATCATCTCCATATTAAAGTTAGATAATTACATTGGAGATAGTTAATTATCTATCATATGTGACAGTCAATTTTCTCCAAATGCATATTTGCATTGGATATATGCTCTTATAAATTAAACTCTATATTCCCTAACTTTTTTTTGTCACATCATCTCCATGTTGAAGTCGGAGAATTGTATTGGAGAGAGTTTTTCTAATTTTTTAACTATCTATTCTATATGGCAGTCAATTTTCTCCAAATGCATATTTGCATTAGATACGCTCTTAGATTAAAGAGCATATGAGCAAATAGATGGTTGAGATATTGAAGTCAAAAAATTAAGTTAGAAATTTGAGTTAATAGCCTGCTTCAGAAAGAAAATAGCTACAAATAGCCAAAAATAAGTGCACATTTTCTCTTAGAGCATCTTCCACCCACACTCTCTCTTTACCTATAAAATAGAGTTCTAAAAAAGAATATTCCCTTCAGATTACATCTCTAAAATGTTTTCACTCCCACTATACTCTCTAATCTTCAAATAAATTATATTTTCATTATTATTTGTTTCTTTCTTCAATAAATTACTATTCAACTAAATGTTAACAATTTTTTTTTTAAAAGTAGCAAATATTATTTTAATAACATTTGTAAAAAAAATTTAACTTTTTGTAAAAATATAATGTTTTTATTAGTCTATGAATTAGTTTTATCACTTAAATTTTAGACTATTTTTTGTCACTTAATTTTCTACCTAAACGTGAATATGAAGAAAATAAAATTATGATGATGGATTTGGATTTCATAAAAAATTTCCAACGAACGCAAATCCTTTCGAACAAATAAGATGGAAATTCTTGAAAAAAAAAAAAAAAAAAAAAAAAAAAACCCACTCACAATTCCCAAATACAAAGTGGATCATTTTTAGGTGGATATGAAATTTATTTGGATGACCTTCCGAAATATTAATGTATTTGAGTATTATGTAGTTATCTTATGTAATGTTTCTATTATTTAGGTTTTTTGTTATTATTTTTCCTTTATACTACCCTTGTTTTAATATGTTTATGTTATTGTAATTTTCATTTGGAAGTTTTAATATCACTATGTTTCGGTCTTTATTTTATTGCTCATTTATAATTCTTAACATGCAAATAGTATAAATTATGGTAAAAATAAGTAAGTATTGATAAATGAAAAATATTATTAATAAATATTAAATATTTATCTCATTTTAAAAATCTAGATGAAACATTTCTAATGGTATAATTTTTATGATAATAAAATTTATAAATTAAAACTTATTATATATATTAATTGAATTTAACTAAAAAAGGTAAAAAAAAGATATAAATGTCCCGTATTTGTTTATAACTATGGAAATGAAGGTAAAAATGAAATATAAAGTGTTATAAGTAAGTTGTGGAAATGGTGGAAAATGTCACTTTTTTAAACTCATATGGTGACAAAGTCACTCCTTTAATAAGTTAAGTTTAAAAGGCACCTATTATGGTGAACTACCAAAATTGCCCTTATTTTACACATTTCTCTTTCTTACTTTAAAGTTTTCAGAGCTTTTTTCTTTCACCTTTCTCTATAACAAACCTCCAATGGAAGTTAAACACCATAACCTTATCAAATCATCTTTATTGGATAGTTAATTTTGTGGCGCTACGCAGACGCATTCAGGGGTCGAACTCCCCGGTGAGCTCGCGGTGGTCGAGCTGCCCGGTCAGCTCGGGGGGGTGCAGGGGGCAGTGCCCCCAGAGCTTTTTTTTCAATTTAAAACCCTTCATTGAATTCATTTTTATTTGTTCTTCGTGTCTTTTGTAAACCATAAGTTGGTTGTGTGAATTACTCGAGTAGTGTATGAAAAGGCTCGGGTAGAGAATGAAAAGGCACGGGTAGTGAATGAAAAGGTTTGGGTAGTGTATGAAAAGGCTCGGGTAGTGTATGAAAAGGCTCTAACATAGTGTCTGAAAAGGCTCGAATCAAGTGTAAAAAGGCTCGAACCAAGTGTAAAAAGGCTCAAACCTAGTGTAAAAAGGCACGGAAAGGCATAAAAAGGCTCGAATCTAGTGTAAAAAGGCTCGAATCTAGTGTAAAAAGGCTCGAACCTAGTGTAAAAAGGCACGGAAATGCACAAAAATTCTCGAACCTAGTGTAAAAAGGCACGAAAATGCACAAAAAAGCTCGAACCTAGTGTAAAAAGGCTCGAACCTAGTGTAAAAAGGCTCGAAAAGGCTCGAACCTAGTGTAAAAAGACTCGAAAAGGCTTGAATCTAGTGTCAAAAGGCACGAAAAGACTCGGATGTTTTCTTTCAAAGGTTTTCTCTCTATGTTTAAAAAAGACATAAACTGACAAAAAAAAGGTATTTTTGTCTGGTCACCTAAATAGGTGCCTTTTAAACTTAAGTTAGTAATGTGGTGTCTGTCTTACAAAAAGCGCCTCAAATAGTGACAAAAAAATTTTGAACCCTAAGTAAGTTTAGAATTTCATATTTGGTACTCTAAATGTAAAGAACCAATCTTTGAAACTCTAAAAAATTTTATTGGAAACAAGATTTTAGAGTATGGTGGGAGAATATGATACTCTATTTTAGAATTCCTACTCTAATTTAGAATATGGTGCGAGTAGGGGCGAATGTAGGGGGAACCCATAAGGGCCATAGCGCCCTCAATTCAAATTAAAATTTAAACCAATAAAAAAAAAGGAAACTATTTTAAATAAAATATGATATATTTTAGGTGATAATACTCTCTTGACCTTTTATTATTTTAATAATATAAATTAATTTATAATTTTTGTTTTCATAGTTGTAATGACCATGAAGATAAGAGATAAAATCAATTTAATTTAATATTTTAATTTCCTATTATTTCATACATTATTATCCAATCTAGTGTATATTATATATAAGTAATGCTAGGCTTCCCAATTTTTTTCACAAATTCTTTCCCAAATGTATATAGCGTGTGAGGTGTCAACATCTTGTAGATCATAAGATTATGTGGTGAATGATGTGATGTTGACACCTCACGTTTTACAAATATTTGGGAAAGAATTTGGAAAAAATATTGGGAAACCTAGTATTACTCATTATATATATATAATATATTTTTTTAGATTTTACTAGAACAAACTAAGTGAAAATTGAACTCTTATAACTACTACCTTTATTATTTATTTTGTTAGGTTAAATATTAATCTGATTTTGATAAATTTACTTTATTAGTTTATTATTTAAATTTTCTTCAAAATTATTATAAGTTAATTTGGTTTGATATGAATATTATAAAATTAAGTTACAAGTGTGTAAATAATTGTGATTTTAAATATATCAATAGTTTAATGATATTTTAATTAAGTTATTGAAATTTATATTTTATAAGCTGGGAACTATTAAAATATTTTTTTTCAGTTATGTATACCGTTAAGAATAGGTATAAATTTTACAACAAATTAAAAGATGTTTTCTTTTACACTCTTTGATTATGTAATTGAAATGGGAATTAAGAAGAAAATTAGATTGATTTGGTTATAAATAATTTTTTAGATATAAAATAAACATGTTACATTTTTATTAGTTAATGTCTATTGTATTTATTTATTTGTATAATTACTTTTAATACTAAACGGTATCACATTTTGTTGAAAAATATCAAATGCGGAATTCAACACTTTTTCTTGTACAGGATTCCTACTGACCTACAATATTAGTTTTCTTCTTGGCCCTCGCAAAGCCAAAATCCTAACTTCGCCACTGGGTGCGAGATGCTCTTAGACCCCATTTGGTATTTGTTTTGATGAGTTAAAATCATATCATTTAATAATTTTGGTATAAAAAAAATGGGTAAAATTTACAAAAGTAATTATTTAATATTCTTAACCGAGTTAATATCAATTTTAAGAAGTAGATGGAGATTATTTTTGTAAAGTGATTATTAGATATAATGAATCTCTTTAATGACTAAATTATCCTTATTAATTTAACTACAATTATATCTCAAGTTTAATTTCATATAAATCAATTTATACAATTCAATTATATAAAATATTTGAAATTTATGTTTAATTTTGTGTGAGGTTTTTCCCAATATTTTATGTGCGCATAATAAAGAATGTTGATGATTATTTATATTTAAAATAAAATAAATAAAAATAAAAAACATTGTTATATTAAACCCTTCATATAATTTCAAAATTTTAAACTTTCCCATTTCATCTCATAATTTTTATTTTTATTTTCAAATTGTTACATTTTTTTACTCTTAAGTTTTCCTTCATCTTTATTTTTCAACTACTTATATACATCTCATAATACACGTAAATTTTGTTTTATTAAATTACTATCATTCTCATTTATTATAATATAATTTTAGAGACTTTAATTTTATTTTATTTTTAATATTTGAATTAAAAATTGATTTGTTTGAATATAAAGTATAAGATAAAGAATTTCAATTTCATGCCTACCATTATATAAAATCACAAAAATTAACATAAAAAAATTATCAAACACAAATATATATATATATATATATATACTGCATTTGATACAACGATATCAAATTGAGATTATTTTAAAAGTTACAACGATACCATACTGACTTAAGACCTCCGTTACTGGATTATAAATGCGAAATTTTGACCTCTATTTGGAGGAAGGCCTGTTTGGAGGAAGTTTGTAAAAAAAAATAATAATAATAACAATTCTCAAGTAGACTTCTGTTACCTGTAGAGCCAAAAACTTAACAATTCAACATAATCTGTATAAAAGTGCCATTACAAACTACCAAGTGACTCAGATAAGTTTTAAGTTTTGCATTTCTGAAACTTATCAACTTTCAATGGCCTTTTTAAGTTCCACCCAATTGAATTTCCATATTTGATCAGTACAAAAATTCAAATATTTTGACAGTTAAAATTACTCCCAAGAAGGCAGGTCAAAAGTAGGTATTCTGCCTCACCATGGTTCGAGCTCTAACAAAATTGGGTGTGAACATCATCCCATTAACAGTTCCTGACACCGCTAAATATTTGCTAAAGTTGGGAATTTCGATACTGGCTCCAGTGGTGCTACAACTAGAGCTTGAGTACTAAACCAATTGGACAATGATCACTACCACCAACATCAGGAAGAATGTACGAATCGTGAGCTTTGTCAGCTATGGATCCTGAGACAAGGAAGTAGTCAAGCCGCCATCCTGTTTCAGAATGCAGTCAACCAGATATGAGAACAAAACATAGAATTTTGAAAGAAGTGTATAATACAACCAAACTTATGATGAATGTTAAGAACGTTGCAAGGAACACGGATTATTCTGAAATCACAGACTCTGGATATACGACACCGTTTTAAACTGTTTAAAGCAACAAGCAAAAGTGAAGAAAAACAATAACACACACACACAAACTACTCTTTTGCTAGCTTGAAAAAAAGATGTATATACATGTCATATACCTCTGTTGGTTTTGCGTGCACCCTGCCGATATGCCCAGTAAGTATAGCCAACAACATCAGGATGTTGTGCTCTAAATGTATCCACAAATCCCTGAGATAAGAAGTTTGTACCAAACGATTGCCTTTCTTCATCTGTGAAGCCAGCACTTCTTCTATTTCCCTAAGAATTTATGCAAATAGTATGAAACTTAGCTCTGAACATGGAACTGGAAGTGAATTCTGAAATTTCATAAAACAGAGGCTGCAGTAGTGCAGTAGCATAAATTTACTATGTCATATTGTCATCATAATTGAAGCTGTTATTTTCAGAATCACTTACAGCAGGATTATAAATGTCTATCTCTTGATGAGCACAATTTAGATCGCCTGTCAAGATGACAGGCTTCTTCTTTTCCAGCTCCTGAATGGAAAGCATCATAAGCATTAAGTTGTCGCATTGTAATCACAACTTCACATCTAACAAAGTAATTTATGGAGTAAAAAACAGAACATACAATATCACACTCATCAAATAACAAAAATTACAGAACAAGTATGGCATATACAACCTAGCACGCTATATCGGATCGTTATCCATTCTTTAGTACTGGTGGGTGTGGGTGCTCTTAAAATAACTTGTTACTGTAGCAAAAAGCTAGGTAGAACCAGAATGAATAATAATACTTCTTATTCTTACAAAACGAAAAAGAAAAGAAAAGAAAAAAGCCAGCATAAACATGCACTCACAGAGACCACTCTCCAACATGGTTAAATATTAGAAGCTATGGCTTCTAACAACTTTATTTATATTTTATTCAAATAGAAGGAGAAAGTCGAAATGCTTACTTTCATATAGCTGCTAAGAGATATATCCCATTCAGCAATTCTGTATGGCTATAATCAGAAGCAAACACATCAGTACAACAAAAAAAAATTTAAGAAAAAAAAAGGTTAGTGACATAATTTAAGATTCGTAAGGTCATCACCAGTCTCCTCAGGCCATCTCCAGAATTAGGAACGTAGCAGTTAATTAAATAAAATGAATCAAACTCTGCTGTCACAACCCGTCCCTCACTATCATGATCTGCTATGCCAAGGCCATATGTGACTGAAAGTGGTTTTACCTGTCCACAACTGCTAGGTTATAGAGGCAGCTAATATTGGGCATACGCATTATAAAAGTCACAGACAACTAGCGACCAATTAGCAGAGAGTTGAACACTTTGAATATATATATATATTTTTAAATTAAAAAAAAAAAAAAAAAAAAAACACAAACTCGGCAACATAAACCATGGTACTTAAAATGACACAAAATTAAGAGTTTAATTTATTAATCATTATTTGCAAATCAGATTAACTGTTTTCTTTTCCTTTATTTACACAAACAGGAACAATCATAAACAACTAGTTTTTACCTTAACTGAAAATATTATGTATTCGGTATTAGTTTTATTCTCAAAATCACAACAAACCTCAAACAAACAAAACTGAGATATCATTAAGCTCGAGGTCACCATTCATCAAACAATTTCACTGTTTATTTTATCTACAACTCTACAAGTATTACTAAAAAAAATGTAAATGTGGAAAGAGACAGAAAGCAGAAAAGAAGCATTGAATTAATTTATTTTTCTTAACCAGGTTCAACAAAAATATTTAAACAGAACATGTCGCAGAGTTCAAATTCCTATAACAGCTATACTTAGATACTAACAGATGGTCTAAAACAATTAAGGGATTTTAAGTGACGGTCTACAATAACTGAAAAGGTTTAAGGTGACCAGAATAACCATTCAGTTGAAATTATTAGATACTGAACAAGAATAGACTCCCTACAGCTAAGCAGAAATGCAGAATGACTAATGGCCTAATGCCATACGTTTTCACCCAGTAAGAGAATACATGATTTCTAAAGACATTAACTGTGTCGTCTAGTGAAATTAATGAAGAGAATAAGCATACCCGTGAGATGATCGCAGTACCAGAATAACCAAGTTTAGAAACACTACACGTCCAAAAGCTACTCTCATATCCATCTATAAGAGACTCTCTGATTGATTCAACGTCTTTTTCCTGTTCCCAAGATTAAGATGAATTTAATGGAAACGAAATGAGAAAAAACCATAGTAAAAGCATTTAGGCAATGAACATTACCAGAAGCAAATACTCACAACTATAATACATTCCAAAAAGAACAAAGATTATAGCTGAATAATTTTACATTTAAGAGCAATATGCACACTTCAAGCAATTTTTCCAGGTTGGGAAGCAATGTATTTTCAGATGTACCAGCATACTTGCCTGCAATTTGGTCTCTTGCAAGCACAATACATCAAAATCTTCCCTTTGGGCCAGCTGCAGTGCAGAGAATCCCTCTGACTTCAACAATGCTCTTAAACCATTAACATTCCAAGAAAGAAGCTTCATAGACTTCGTATCCCCAGAAGGAGGAGGAGGTCTCATGGTTCTTGGATTATAAGGAACCCATCCTTTTTGAGGCTTCTTATGGGCAAGAATTGTCCACGGTTCACTTTGATTTATTGGGAGGGTAACTGCATTATCGGATGCAACAGCTTCACTATGAATCCAAATATAATTTCCTATTTCTAACAGAGACTTCGTGCACAGTAACATTAACCATTATGCACTCAATAAAATCAAATTAGAACATATTAACTATAAAAAAAAAAAAAGCATGTCTGATGGGAGAAGTAGTTCCATACAGAAACAATGATTGCATTAGACTATTACTTAACATGAAAGAAGCATGAACACAATATATGTATATCCTTAAGTACCTGAAATCTCATCAGTTTTTATTGACAGCTTCCGCTTTGTTCTCACTATTTCAGCATCAACTTCAACAGTTTTATTCTCAACTGCTGATTGTTTTACCTTTCTCTTACTCTTTCGAGGTACAGAAACCTCTGAAGTAAAGGACACTTCTTCAACATGGTCCTGAATAGATAATTTTTTACCCTTCCCTTCTACAGATAAACTTTTCGAAGATATGGAGGTTACTTCCTGTATTTCCAAATGTGAAACTTCATCTGCACATACAAAGAATTCCCAACACCTGGAATTGAGCAACTTGGCAATCAACCCCTATAGTGAGAAGAAAAAGACAGCTAGACCCAAAAACTAATTGTTATCAAAATCCATTCTTTCAGTTTATCTTATCAGAACTGACATGAAGGTCATAAAACTATGCTTAGATAATAAAAATATATATATGTTTTTATAATATAATAATTACCTTCTGCCTTTTTGGTCACATAACCCTTCAAGGCATACACAAGATCACGCTTACAACCTTTGGCAGGGACCCCAATGCTCCTGGAAATTCACAGCAAAGGATAGCCGGCTGCATATCATGAGATCTAAACTCTAAAGGAGCAAGGTAGCTTTCTACTGATCATCACCATCTAACCGACTCATTACACTCTCTGATGGAGCACATTAAGGAAAAGAACATTGCAAAAGTAACTTTAAGAACTGCTTTAAATGGAAGGAAAGGTTCATACATGAACTATAAGGTTAAATATAGAAAGCAAAATCTCAACCATTTGAAGTTTGTTGGATGTATCATATTTCACCACAAAGCTTCCTGCAGTGCTGTCTTCTTCAATATCTAAGAGACCCTAACATATAAATGCATGCTAGACATGGAGTGTATGGCACTATGGCTCTTCTCAGTTCACTGTGAAATGTGCACAATGTAATAATATTGATATCCATTTTGTTAGCATGAAAATAAAATGTTTGTATTTGTGGATATCAAGTATATTAAACACCAAAATCACGTTGTCTGTATCTTAAGTCTTAAACCTTCTGCTTACCTCAATGTAGTTCTGAGTTCTAGAACTGTCATGACCTCAATTCTTCCAGGATCATCCTTAATACTTTGAAGTTTAATTTCACTTTCCATATTGTTCTCCTAAACACCATTTACAATAATCAACAAAAGGTATCAGTGACTTTTAGACTAGAAAGTTTATAGACAATGTCAGAAATTAATAGAGTAAAATTGATTAATTACAACCTTCACAAAATTGGACTTGTACATCTTTATTTTCCTTAATTACTATTCTTATCACAACATATGCTAATACGTCAACCATAATTAAAAATGAGTCTATACAAAGTCAAATAACTATATGACAACTAAAAAGCAAATGAACTAAATTTGACCAACCTTGATGACACCCTGATCAGAATTTGGGCTTGTATCCATTATTCCTTTAAATTTCTTATCTTCCTTAACCTCAACGATCGATGAGATTGGTTTCGATGAATTGAACAAAATGAATTTAGGCCCTTTTGCTCTTGCCTTCAAAGAAGCTGGTGTTTTGATATTCAGAATCCGTGGAGTCTGTGCAAAGCTGCATTGAAAACAATACCATTATAAGCAAAACAAAATACAATGAAAATAAAAGTAAAATGTTTCAGAAAAAAAAAAAAAAACAATATTTCACAAGCAACAAGAGCTATATAAAGTATAAACTAACACTAACAGTCAATTAAGTTACAATATTTTTAAATATAAAAATTTACATTTCAATAGTAACAGACACAACAACATGCATTCATTTTACCCAGAAAAATATATTAATGTATTCAAATGAAACACCATCAAGAAGATACAGAAGCACATGAAACAAAAAAAAAACGGCACTCAACCTTAACATAATACTAGAGTGGGACCCATTTTCCAAAGCTCATGGGGATGGTGAACACGATTCATAATTATTTTCGTTTAATGTTTCATTTTCCTAATAATTTATACTGGAGTTGGAAAACAAGATATTGGGTATTGGATTCTGACAAGGAGGAGAGCAGAAGAGAAAGTACCAGTTAAAATTGATGAAACCGCTGAACCCTAACTGCAACACTTTATGCATTTCATCGATCACCTGAGAGAGCAAGAGCCAGAAAGGACCGCCAAAACTGCTTATATATATATAATAGAAGTAATTACAGTGAACTACCTGATGTTTGCCTAATTATGCGCTTAAACCGATTTTCCAAAACCTAACATTGACCTCCTCGGTGTTAGTCAAAGCTAGGATATTTTAGTCCTCTCGTCATATTTTTAAAATTTTTCTTTAAAAAAAAAAGAAAACAGAAAGTGAAAATACCAAACCCAAAAAAAAATTGTAAAACTTAAAAAAATATATTTATCTTTTTTTAAATGGATCTCCACCATCCATCTCAAATGGACGGTAGAGATTGACGGTGGAGATCTAATCCAGTGATAAATGGAGAAGGTGTGGTGGACTGGTGGGGGAGGTCAAAACTCTATCGTTCACCACGAGGAGACGAGACCTCCACTGCCGCAAATTGTAATTGTAATTGTAATTGTATATATTTTTTATATTTTTTTTCAAAGGTACAAGCAAGCCCAATGTCTTAAATATTATTATAATTGTAATTGTAAGTGTAATTGTTATTGTAAATGTAATTGTGACCGTACTATAAGGTTGTATTTGGTATGGTTTTCAAGTAGAGCTTCTAGAGTAAATCATTTACTATAGAACTTCTATTGAGTAGAGCTTCTAACAAAAAAAAGCTTTTTGTTGTATAAATTACAAAAAGGTATTGATAATATATTGTTAAAAAAATAGTTTTTTGTTGTGTAAATTACAAAAAAAAAATGTTAACAATGTATTTATAATGAAAGAGTTGTATGGTGGAATATCAAAAATTTATAAAGGGTAGTTAAGATAATTCATATGTTTTAAATAAGCTCAAAATAAGTTTTTTGGGCATAAAATAGTTTTTATAAAAGGTAGTTGATACAATTCATATATTAAAAAAGTTGGTTTGATTTTTACAAAAAAAAAAAAAAAAAAAAAATTCATAACAGCTTATAGTATTAAAAAATGTTATTGACCTTTACAAAAGTCATATCAAACACATACTAAGTGCAAGTGTTATATGTCATTTTACGTGTAAATATCAAATGCAATACAACAATATTGTGGCACCCTATTCTTTACATAAACATCTTTTAACTTGTAATTATAATTGTAATTGCAATTGTGATAATTGGTATAAATGTAATTGTGATAATTATTGTAAATGTAATTGTATTTGCAATTGTAATAGTAGTTATTATTGTAATTGTAAATGTTATTTTAATTATTATTTTTTTGAAATGTCGGTGTATTATCAAATTTGATAATACTGGTGATAGTACACAAGTAATCTTCATAAGCAATCATTGTATCTTTAAATTGAAAATTCTTCCATGCATAACCAACATGGTCTAGTCACTAGTTTTTCTTCTTCATATTCATTAATGAAAACAATTAAGTTCAATCATTCTCAGTGTTGAATAATAACAGCTAGTATGTTCATTCTCCGTGAATGAAAGAGTTCCATCAATTCCCACCCACTATGGTCCTCGGATATTCTTCCATTGTTTGTCTAAAATTCAAATAAGACTCAAGGATGAGTAGAGTCGACTATCATTTTTTTTTAGAGCATTTAGGTTTCGTTTCTCCCAATATTCAATATCCAATTCGGCCTCATTGGGAGGGGAAGAAAGAGCACGTTTAATAGAAGACTCCGCGTCTATCAAAATGAAATTCTCAGTTTATATAATGTAAGACATTCCGTGTATCCAATGATCAGTCCTTGCATCTGTTAAAAAAAAAAAAGATTTTATTCTTCCCCCGTTGATTTACTAGATATTTACCCACTAACCATCCTTGTAACATTATGTCTAATACACAAATTTGTAAATTCATTTCCAAATAGACAAGAATGCTTCTTTACACCATTTTGATCGGCGTGATCAATTTACCAAAGTCGTTTAGGTGAAGCCGGCTGCAAAAATCTAACAATGTTTTGCCAGTGTAAACAGATCCAATGTCTAAACCCACAAGGTTAGCATCAGTTAATGCAATTCCACGTTGGATACACAGTTCCTTGAATTTTTTTTTGAAGTCCAGATCGGGTGTCTCCTCAATAGGATTATTATTTAGAACTCTATAAAATTAAACAAACGATAACTGCTCACAGCAACAAAATACATAATTTTGTTGAATAATAACAATTAGCACGTTTATTCTCTAAGAATGAATGAGCAGGCCATGAAAGAGTGTGTCTATCAATTCCCACCCACTAAGGTTCTCATATATTTTTCTCTTGCTTGTCTTAACTTCAAATACAACTTTAGGTTGAATAGAGCCGACTATTGTTTTTTAGAGCATTTAGGTTTTGTTTCTCCCAATATTCGATATCTAATTCGGTATAATGGGAAGGGGAAGAAAGAGCGTGTTTGATAAAGGACTTCGTATCAATCGAAGTGAAATTCTAATTTTATGTAATGTAGGCATTCTATGTACTCAATGATCGGTTATTGCATCTGTTAAAAAGGATTTTGTTCTTTCCCCCGCTGATTTACCATATATGTACCTAACAGCCACTATTATCACATTATGTCTGATATACAAATTTACAAATTCGTTTCCAAATAGAGGAGAATTCTTTTCTACACCATTCTAATCGACGTAATTAATCTGCCAAAACCGTTTAAGTGAAGCCGGTTGTAAAAACCTGACAATTGCTATGCCGGTGTGAACAGATTCAATGTTTAAACCTACAAAGTTAGGATTAGATCCAATGCCACAACAACAGGTATGTCTTAAATAAATTCCGATAAAAAGAGAGTTTGGCTTTGTTAAAAGAGAGTTTGGTCTGTTTAAACAATTATTCATCAATGAGTCTAATATAAGAAAGCAATGAACTTTTACAATCAGTAATGTCATATCCAATTTGACTTCATAGGAATGAGAAGAAAGAGCGGATTTGATAAAGGACTCACATCTATCGAATTGAAATTCTCATTTTGTGTAATGTAGGCCATTCTCTGCACCTAATAATTGGTTATTGCATTTGTTAAAAAAGATTTTATTTATTTTCTGTGCTTATTTCCTAGATATGTACCCAACAACCACCCTATAACACTATGTGTGATACACAAATTTCCCAATTCGTTTCCAAATAGACGAGAATACTTTTGTACACCATTCTAATCAATGTGATCAATTTGCAGGTGAAGCTGTCTATAAAAACCTGACAATTGATGTGTCGGTGTGAACAGATCTAATGTCTAAACCCATAAGGTTAGCATCAATTTAGCATCAATTAACGCAATTCCACGTTTGACACAAAATCCCACGACTCTTTTTTCGAGGTTTAGATCGGGTGTTTCCTCTATAAGATCATCATTTAGAACCCCGTAAAATCAAGCAAGCGACATCTGCTTACAACAACAAAACACAAATTTTTTTAATAGTAAAATTTATTTCAAAACCAACAAAGGCCAACAAAAACAATAAGAACAAAGAACCAAAATGCACACTCCAAAACGGCCCAAATAAAAGAATAAAAACATCAGCCAAGAAGGCCTAAAAAGCCAACAGTACCCAAACAAGCCCAATAACGCAAACAACACAAGCCCAAAAAACTAACAACAAAGACAAATACACCAACTAACAGGCAAAGACAACAACCAACCAAAAAACACACATGATCACCGTTATAGAACAAAATTGAGAAGCATGATAGAAAAGCTAATAAAAAATCACCCAAAAAAAATCACTATAGCCTTTGTAAGGACCTCTATTTTGTGATTGACTTATTTCATGACAAACCACTTTGGGGATGATTGTGTAAGGGGTAGCTTAGGTCTTCTTGATGATTATCATGGCAAGCTTCCAAACATCTCCATGACTTTAAAATCAAGAGCTTCAAAAGGTATATCACTTGACTTGATTCTTGAAGAGATTAAGTGCACACACACTTCCATGCATTCCCATAATACTTGCATTTGTGTTTCCATGATTGTGTGCATTTATGTCTCATTTCACGCACACACTTTGTTGTTAATTCTAAGTGTGGTTTTGTGTGGTGTAATTCATTTCTATTTGTGTGATCGGAAACGTTCGCGCTTGTATGATGGTGTGCATGTCTTAGCGTGATGGTTAACCATTTGAGAATGTCTCATTCTTCTATTGGATAAGTGTTAGATTTGGTTTGGTTTATTTGACGTAAGTGTCTAGTTTCAAAAGACTAGTTTTTCAATAGTTTAAATATTTTTCAAAACTAACCTTTGTATGGTCTTGTGACCATAACGTTTTGTACAAAGATTAAAATTGATTTTTGAAAATTTCTGGACAAACTAGACACTCATACCTTTCCAACCGTATATTATTCATTATATTTCATGACCATTTGGATTGATTTTGAAATCTCCAAAGAGACCACTAAAATAGTGCATCTCTACTATAATCCGAATATGACCTTTGGTCACTCAAATGACCATAACTTTTTCTACAGATATTGAAACTTCATTCTATAAAAATAAGTAGAAATTAGACATTCATATCTTTCCAACGATATATTATACTGTAGGTTTTGATGTAGTTTAGTCATGTTTTGAGTCGTTTGAAAATCAAGCTGTTGTGTTGTGACGCTTCGCCGCGGTTCAAGTGTCATCTTGGTAGACAGTGGCAATGTGGCATGCTAGCGACAGAAATTTCCACTGTCCAAGTCCCCTCTTGGTCGACAACGACACATAGGCAGTGGTAAGCCTGATTTCCAACCATGTTTCATAATTTAGTCATATCTTATTCTTTTAGAGTCCAATTTGGCTATTTTTTGAAGGGAAATTTACGAAATTTATAGGGTTATCATCTAAACACTATAAATACATATATTTCTCATCATTTGTCTTTAAGGAAATCAAACTAAAAAACCCTAGATAGAGATTAAGAGTTCCCTAGAGAGAGAAAGCTTCAAGAAAGCTTCAAGAAAGCTTCAAGAAAGCTTCTTTGACTTTCCAAACCACAAAACCCATCTTTATCTTGTATCATCTAGCATGGGTCTTCATTAATATCTTCACTTGAAAAGTAGAACAAATATCTCAACTTATTTATTGTTCTATTTAATCAAGACATGTCTTTTATTGCTTAGGTTAGCGAATCTTCACATTAATTGCATATCTAGTGAAGTTATGACATGTTTAGGGTTTGTTTGTAATAGATTGCATGATTATGTTGTTTTATCTAAATAGCTATGCCTTGAATGTTCTTGTGAGATTGTTTGATAACTAGGTTGATAGATTTGTGTTTATCTATATAGTCAATCTCTCTTGAATGTTCGTGTGCGTTTGTTTGACAATTAGGTTGTTAGATTTACTCTACACATCTAAATGAGTCCTTATGTAAGGGCATGTAGGCATTGTTTGATAACTAAGTTGTTAAATTGCATTATAATATCTAGTTAGACATTTTGTGTGTGGTCTTACACGATATAGCATTTGAGTATCATTGTTATATTCACTTAGACTATTAATTATCTTCAATGAGTCAAAGTCGTGTGGTTTCTAGGTGAAGTTGTATAAGCAAGTGAAGTCTTGCAACCAAAAGATTGGTTGGCAAGTATTGCCAAATACAGCTATAAAAAGCCTGATGGTAGATTAGGGGGTACTCACGTCAAAAGTAGTGGATCAGGGGATGATATCATTAAGATTGAACCAAGAGTGGCGAGTGGTAGTGTTCATAGCCAGATGTTGTCATGAGTGAGAATCCATATATCACTTGAGGATGTAACCATCTTTTTTATATAAAAAAACAAAAACTAAAAAGGAAACTACGAAAATTTATTATCTTCGGTCTCACATACGGCGAGAGACTCTAATATTTATTCTTTTTTCAGTTTTCTCCAATATTTCATTAATTTTCCATACTTGAAATAAATAATATTTTAAACATTTTCATTTTATAGGAAGAAAAAAGCTCCTATAAAACTCACTGACAAATCACTTAAGTACTCATAAGTCATAACACAGCTATGATTTGCATTGTAAATGAGTAGGTAAAGTTTAAAGTGAGAGATTTGTATGATTACTTGGTGAATTAATAAGGTATGATAATATTGCAACATACTTGCATCCCCAATCATACTTAAACGAATTTAAGTAAATCAAAAGTTAAAACATTGACAGTCACTCTCTTTTGTTCATAAAGAAGATTTTGTTCACAAACAAACATTGGCACACAAATTGTTTTATTCCCTTCAAACAAAAGTAGTTCTACTTCAGAATTTAAAAATTGGAAAAACCTGTAAGGTTTTTTTTTCATGTTTTACCTCACAGAATTTCACTTGCAGAAAGGGAAAAAAGAAAAGGAGATGACAAGAGCAAGAATGGAATGAGACTTTTAAAAAAAATAAAAATAGATTCTAACACGGAAGGCATGTATGTTTGTTTATATAATTAATACAGACCAATGATCAAAGTAGCACACACACACACTCTTCACTCTGTCTAAATAAAAATAATATTCACCTAGAATCTGATCTAATCTATCTTCACTATCCTGTTCGTCCGAACGAAAGACGTTCTTTCGTTCAGTCGACAGTAAAAAATTTAGAAAAACAATGAATGGTTCGTTCAATTCATCTATATCTACGCTTTGTTTCACCGTAAGCAGCCACCCCAATAACGGTCAGTGAGTACCCAGCAATGCCAATAAATGTGACAGGATTTCTAAACAGGAGTATCGAGATAACCACAGCCACAGCACCCTTTGCGTTTCCTAATACCTGATTGCAACGTCAAAGTACAGAAATGAGAATTTATGAACAGCAAAAACAAACATGTAAGCATTCGATAAGACACATCTACTTATACAACTAAGAAACACCTTTCATTCCTCAGTTTTTATTTATGTAATACTATATGTGAATAAAACATGTAATACTTGAAAAATACATGAAGCGATCCTGCTTTCATGAAATTTGCATCTTTCAGGACATGATTTGTTTTGCCGTCTAAAAATACATCCTTCAGTCCGCATTACTATAAAATGTACATTGCCATATAGTATATAACATGGACATGAATTCAAAAAATGTATAACTTGAATTGTAAATCAGGGTAAGCCGAGTATCATATATTGACAAAATGCCAGTTGACGAATTATAAAATGTATACTCTGCATGATTAAGAAGACGACAGTTTAATATTGTTCTTTTTTGACACCATCCAAACCCTTCCAAATGTAAACCAAACTTCCTAATTTGGTATGATTGAGATTTGATCCTAAAACGTCTTATACAACTATTAAAGACCTTCTCATCTTTTACTCTCGTCATTTTCAGACTTTTGCAATCAAGCATTATACCTACTATATATGAGAGTAACAATGGAAGAGAAAATAATAAAGGGAAATGAAAGTGAAC
This sequence comes from Acer negundo, assembly GCA_035582765.1. Classification (NCBI taxonomy): domain Eukaryota; kingdom Viridiplantae; phylum Streptophyta; class Magnoliopsida; order Sapindales; family Sapindaceae; genus Acer; species Acer negundo. Next base: position 12,684,641 of record CM069241.1, on the reverse strand, counting down.
CTGGAGCGTCAGTGCACTTGTATGTTTAGTCACCAAAAAGTTTAACAAGTTTGCTGAGTAGGCCAATGTTGAATTAAGGAGAAGAAGTAACCACAAATATCTGTGCTCTTTAGCTAGGGATAAGGTGACCTCCATCACATTGGGCTCCATTATAATTGCTGCAGGCATCAGAACTAAAACCGCAACAGGGGACATGTACAGCAGCAAATTCATCGAATTCAACTTTTCTCTGTAGGAATCAAATGACAAGATACTATTAATCATTAGTTGATATAAATGTAAGTAGTACTAGTAACTGGTTAGCAACTGTCTCAAGTCTCAACCACAAGTAATCAAAAGTTATCTTAGTATTTTTCGCATTTTGTTCATTTCCTTAACCGAATGACCAAAAGGATTAACATGATAAACGGATGCAAGGATAAGGAAGAAAACTTACATCTCAATGCCTCACAATTAGAAAAGCAGATGCATAAGGTCAAGATCATAACATTCAATGAAACCAGCGGAAAGAATCCAAAATCAATGTGGCTCTTAAAGAAAGAATTAATGGACTTTGCGATGAGATGATCACACCTACAGACCTACTACTTACTAGGGGTCATAATCACTAAATTTGGCATCAATAATCTTTTCTCTCTTAGTAAATGCTTGTGAAGAAAAAAAATGATCCTCGTAACCTTTTGAAAAAAAAAATGTGTAAGTCAAGCTAAATTTCATTTAAATCTGATTATCAAGGTATTTCGCAACAATGTGCTGCAGGCCGAACCAAATATCTATGTAAGGCATCCAGGAGTATAAATAGACTATTTGCTTCTTGTGCTCTGAATTCAATTCAATCCATAAAATCATAAATAACAATGTCACCAAAATCTTTAGCTCGTGAAGCACAAACGATGTTCTTGCAATTTACTAGGAACAAGGCTAAAGTCCTAAATGATTGACTGAATGCTAGAATACATGTAGTAGCTGAAGTTTCCACCAGAACCACTACTTACTACGAAGTTAAGGACTAAAACCTCCAATCCGTTCCTTCAAGAATCGAACACACATACAGACGGTATAAAAATAAACAATGTTTAACCGTGGGCAAGTGGACATGGTCGAACAAATTTATCCCTTTAATGCTCAAGAACAAGGATATGTAGACAAATTCTCAAAACAGGTAACACTAGGAGTTGATTTTCAGGCTTTATGCTGTTTATCCGGCCGATTTAACTCAAATTTTAATAAAAATTACATAATTATAATGATGTCACTCATTCAATCTTCCTATTTTAGTTTTTCTAATATGGTCCCCATCCCCTCCACCTGCTATAACCTTTCCATATGTAATTACACAGAGAGTATATAGAATGCTCTTTGAGGTACTTGGTTCAAGTGACATGCAGTTGGTAGTAGTGAGACAAGTTGCATCTTGATTTAAGAAACATTCGAGTGATGATAGTACAGACAGTAAATTTGTTTTTTAAGATTGGATATTGTCAATGATAAATTTTAATCACTTTTTAAGAGAAAATGATCTTTTAAATGCTATTTAACATGGAAAATATACCCCCCAAAAAAACATTGGACATTGTCAATGATAAGTTTTAATCACTTTTTAAGAGAAAATAATCTTTTAAATGGTATTTAACATGGGAAATATACAAATTGAATACAACATTTACCCTTCAGAAGAAAGCAGGATACTCTGAAGCACAGACTTGAAGGCTCTTGCAGCAGTTGCACTTATGCACATTATAAATCCATACAAATGAAAACCCGGCTCGCCCTGCCATAAAGTTTTTGGAAGAAGAAAATAGGAGAGCAATTACACAAGCAGTAAAACAAGATTTATCAAACATGAACATCATATGATAATACATACAACACCATAGTTACAGAGAAAACATATGTGGAAATCATAGATACTTGTCTCTCTTTTCTCCCTTTTATTGCCCAGATATAATCCCTAGATCAACTACCAACAATGTTTTAATAAATGGGTATTGCATAAAACATAATTCCAGATCTGCATAAAATTGTCATACAATCTAACAAAGCTAAGATATAAATATAGATCAAACACCAATAGCAATTATTGAACCAAGCCCATAAACATTAACAAAAATTTCAACCAATTTGGAGATCAAAGAAAGAAAAACAAACATGTACCTCACTAGCAATGACCACCCCAGTAACAACAGGCACAAGGGTACCATAAGTAATCCAAGCTTCCCTCTTAAGGGTCACCAAGTAAGCAAACAAAGCAGTGAAAAACGGCGTCGTAGCACCCACAGCTTGATTGAACGACACAGGTAGATATCTGAGTGAAATATTACCACCCACAACAGAAGCACAGAAGACAATGCTCAAAGTTGCAATCTTGGCAAACTGAGACCTTGATTTAACATTCTGTAAAGGAACAATCTTGAGGAAAGCAATGGAGATGTAGCTGAGGATTGCACAGGCTGACATATGGCACATTGTGAGGAAGATTGGGAACCTGAAGCCATAATTTGAGAGCAAGAACTTGTTTAGCAGAAGAACACCAATGTTGGAGGAATACCAGAGAACCACAAGAGATACTATGAAAACCGCTTGCTTTTTTGGTGGAGAGGATGACATATTTTTTTTTTTTTCTTCTGGTGTTTTTTTGGTGTAGATTGAGCTCAGATTTGTGAGCTCTTGTTTGATCCTTCAATGGAAACTGTAACTTTATTTTTGTTTTGTTTTGTGTTTTTATTTTTATTTTTCTAATTTTTTGTTTTTTATTTTATTTAAAATACGGGTGCGTAGTTTAAGGAGTTCTTGTTCGTGTGTCGGTGGAATTTTGGTCGGATGTGTGCACCTGCATGGTGTTTGTATTTAACACAAATAATTATCAAATTTTTTAATTTTTATTTATTTTCTATTTTTCTAAAAAATTAAGGTTATTACGTATTATTTGCTAAATTATTTTGATTTTTCTTCTTAAAATTAATTTTTGTTATAATAAAATAATCTAGTATACAATTTAAACTATTTTTTATATTTAATGTTAGCGTTATTTTAAAAATAAAGAAATTAATTATCTTCATTGACTGTTTTTTTTTTTTTTTTTTTCTTTTGACTCTTTCATTGAGTGTTATAGTAATAAGTAATCACATACTTTGAATACTTATCTAAAACTTAGTAGTGTTTAAGTAGTTAACATTTAATATCAAATAAATCTAATATAAATCTTTTGTAAAATAGTTTTTTTTTTTTTTTTTTTTTTAAGTTTGATTAATTCCATTTATATCCGGAATTAGTTTCAATTACAAACAATATTTTCCTTAAAGAAATAGATCAAGACTTTTATTTCATGGAGAATCTTTATGAAAAAAAAAAAAATTCATAAAAAGAAAGTTTTCAAAATTTTTGAACGATTAATTGAATCACAGAATTATCTTTATTATGATTATTAATCTTTTTATTATTATTATTATTATTATTATTGAAGTTATCATAATTTTGTTAGTTATCATTTGACATTAATATTATCATAGAAGTATTTCAGTCCTATCACAATAGTTTCTTAAATTCTACAATAGTTTTATATTAGTTTAGTTTTTAGTATGTATCAAGGTTTTAATTTCGATATTATAAAAATTATTTTTTTTACACAATTCCTAAATTGAATAATTATACCCACCGATAACTTGATGGTAAAGTGTCATCATTCAATATAACAATTATCTAAGATTTTAGTGGCTGCAGTATATATTAAAAAAAAATTATATTTTAATTTTTGTTAAACTCAAAAGGGCCTTTTGAATTTTTTATTTATTTAAATTTTTACATAATTTCAAAACTTTCAAATTTTTGATTTAGAAGCTATTGTAAAAAAATTCCTTTAAGTTTTTTTTTTTTTAATTTTTTTTTTAGTTGATGAAAATTAGGATTTAACTAGAAGAGCAGCATTTTCTATTCCTAATTTTTTTTTTTTTTTTTTAATAATACAACAAGCAGTCTGAACTATAACTCCCACACTCTTGGGATATCATGGCCAAGGTGGGACAAAGAAAATTTGTATAAATATATACACACTCTTGACGTTAAACCTTGGTGGCGAATGCTCGCTTAGAAATGACAAGAGACTAAGTGTGTTATTCATAATATTTTTATTATTATAAAATTTCATTTATTTAAATCTAATGGAATAATCAAATTTAATGACAAGATGAGGTTGATAAAATGATATACCCCTCGTAAGTCGGATCTATGTATGTTATGAGTTGGTTAGTTCAAATCCTCTGCATCCTTAAAATAAATAAAAAAATAAAAAAAACCTGTAATATTTAAATAAATAAATAAAAATCGAAATTAAGAGTAGATGGGACCATGGGACCATGGGACCAGGTTGGTAGTGAGTAGTGACTAGTGAAAACATATAGTAAATGGGACCATGGGACCAGGTTGAAGGACCAATGAGAAGAGTAGATCGTGATTAACGTTGCGACAACAAATCGTACATCATTTTCAAGACCCAAGTCAAACGACGACACGTGGATCCAAGTTGATGTCATGATTTGTGCCACGTGTAAACTTACGTGGAGATCTAAAAAAAAAAGAAGGATGAACAGTTAGTTGCATTCAAAACACGTTCAATTTTTTTCTCCTAACATTTCTCATAACTGGACGCAGAGCCACAACATATCCTGGACTGTGTCTTTTACTTTTGAAATTATCAAAATCTCTCTCTTAAATTCTTTTATTATTATTATTATTATTATTATAGTGTAATAAATATAAGAGAAAATTGCACAAACAACCCTAACTTTAATACATATACGAGACATAATCCAATTTTACCAAAATTACAAGAAAATACCATTGACTAATTGTTGACTGACAGTTGACTAACCGTTGACCATACTAAATGATAAAATGACTAAAATGCCCTTCTTCAATATTTGATTAATTTTTATTTTTAAAAAATACTGTAAATATTAAAATAATTAAAAACTAATTAATTAACAATATAAAATTTAGAAGTCAAATATTATAAAATGTCCAAATTACCTCTCAATATTATAATATTTTTAATTTTTAATTGTTTGATAATTGTTAATTATATATTAAAAGTCAACCAAAACAATATATATATATATATATATATATATATTTTTTAAAGAAAAGCAAATCAAATTAACTGTTAAAAGCACAAAATAAATAACAATTGATCTCCATGGAGACCTACGAAATCTCCATTAGCGTAGGTCTCAATGGAGATCAATTGTTATTTATTTTTTGCTTTTAATATTTAATTTGATTTGCTTTTCTTTAAAATATATATATATATATATAAATTATTTTGGTTAGCTTTTAATATATAATTAACAGTTATCAAACAATTAAAAATTTTTAAAAATTATAATATTGAGGGGTGATTTGGACATTTTATAATATTTAACTTTTAAATTTTATATTGTTAATGAATTAGTTTTTAATTATTTTAATATTTAAAAATAAAAATTAATAAAATATCGAAGAAGGGCATTTTGGTCATTTATCATTTAGTATGGTCAACTGTCAGTCAACGGTTAGTCAACTGTCAGTCAACAGTTAGTCAAAGGTATTTTCTTGTAATTTTGGTAAAACTGGATTATGCCTCATATATGTTTTAAAGACAGAGTATGTTTATACAATTTTCTCTAAATATAAATTAAACTCTAGTACTAAAAACCTTAATTATTAATTTTTTTTACGGTATCTATCTACCTATCTTTACTAGGTAATTTTTTTTTTTTTTTTTTTTTTACAGCTTTTATCATTGGTAGGATTCGAGCCACTGAGTTAGGAGTCATTTGTCCATATCCTAAACTTGTACATCTACTAGCTTAGCTACGCTCATGAGGGCACTAAAAACCTTAATTAGGTTTCTCCATATAATACGACGAGATAAAGTTAGTCCGATGGTAAAACCTCTCACACCTACACCACGAGGGTGTATGTTCGAATCCTCTCCATCCCCTAAAAAAATATGAGATTAGTCTAATAGTTTGACATTCACACGTACATGTACACATACACATTCACTATGAGATTGTGGGTTCGAGTCTGTTTCACTATTAAAATCCCAAATTATTGTAATATTTAAAAAAAAAAAATTAGATACTCCATAATCCATTTAAACTAATTAAAGTAATTAAATATATGATTTCAAAAAATTAAAAGTATTTAAATGTTAGATATCTATAATTTTAATTAGATCCTCCATTATGAGTAGTTAACTCTCATTACAGGAGCACATATATGAGCCGCACATGTGCTGTTTGATCTTTGTCAGTCCAGATAGTCCTATTATAATAGTCCCTTGTAATACTTAAAAAAGAAATATATATATATATATATACATAAATTCTATTATCAGTTCGAACCGACAAAAGTTATATCAGTTCCTTGTATGTGGGCCACTGGATTTAAATACTTTGACTTGACTGTATACACTTGTCAGTTAAAGTATTTAAATCCAGTGGTCCATATATAAAGAACCGATATAACTTTTGTCAGTTCGAACTGATAATAGAAAGACTGTGTATATATATATATATATATATATATAAACTCTATTATAATTAAGTAAAGTAAATTAATTAAACTCTACCACTTCATAACACAAATATACTATCACAGTAGACTTTATCATCTGAATTAGATCCTCTATTTATAATTAATTAAAGTAATTAAATGTTAGATGTCTATAATCTGAATATTCTTCATTTATAATTAATTAAAGTAAATAAACAAATTAAAATCGATTCAAATCTGCTATGACAATAGACTTTATAATCTGCATTAGATTCTCCACATAAAATCTTATAATTGTAGTTGAAGTGGAACCAAGAATTTTGAAATAATAAGAATAAAATAAATCGTAAGCCTATCAATAGAGTAAATCCAAATCTCATTTTTCATCGTATTTTCGAATTTTTTTTGCTTATTTGCAAGTCAAGATTTAAATAAAATATTATTGTATTTGCATTGCATGTATAATTCTTTTCTTTTCTTGTGTTTTTTTTTTTTAACATGTAATTAGGTTAATAAGTTCCAAAAAAATAATCAAATTAAAATTCCTTAAGATATATTTATTTCATTCTTCTTATCAAAAAAAAAAAAAAAAAAAAAAATCAATTCTCCAATTACATTTTCAAGAGATTACACTCTTTAAACAAAAATGCAATTATATAATGCAACGTCTCATAACTGACCATAGTTTTCTCACTTTTTAAAAAATATGTTTTATATACCACCTATAGTGCGGTATTAGAATCTGAGATATTGCTGGGTTGAACCACCGGCCAAATTAGCCGGTCTCTCTCTCTCTCACTTTCTCGCAATTAAAATGCGAGAAAAAAAATAAAAGGTCAAATGCAGCTTGTCATATTGAAACGGAGTATTGAGCATAGAACTCAAAGAGCATTATCAGATAAGTGCTTACAATTTGACTCTGCTACCCAAAAACCACCTATAATTGAGAAAATGTGTTTAGTTGTGTGTATGGGGTCTTCTTGGATAAAAAAAGAACATTATTTGCCTAATTCGCAATTAAAGATTGTTTTGATTAGTCAGTGAAGAGAACCTACCAAGTACCAACTCAAGCAGGGGGTTGAAGTAGCTTTGATGTTTTTTTTTTTTTTTTTTTTTTTTTTAAGCCAATTCTGGACCACTAGGGAGTGCTTGATAGCCATCACGGTGTTTTGGTTTAGCAGTAGTACTCTTCCCGACCGGTATGAATTTTATGACAACCGAAATGGGCATACTTACCGCTCCAATCAAAACGCAGAATAGCCATAGTTGCCAGCTTAGAGGCACAGTGCTCGCAAGATCTCCTAGGAACTCGACTATGATTACTTGAAATACCACTGTTCCAACCATCACTCCCATGAACAACCAACTATCGAACATGCCACGGAATATGTTTATCTTCTCCATATCTCGGCTATTTATTTCATTAAACACCTAAAAGGGAAAGAAGAAACACCATAGTCAGTAATTAAACAAATGGGAATGTGTCTTTGGTTACATGAACATATATATTGCAAATAAAATGTACCTGGCAAAACACAAATGAGTTGAATATCACAGTATCGAGAACATCTGTAGCATCTGATCCACTAAGCCGGAGTAGCTGCTTCCCATCAAAATTGAGAAGACCAAGGACGATAAGTTGATAGATACTCTGACCGATTATATTCCTCCACATGACCTTGGTAATAAAACTTTCACCTCTCCCAACTGGGAGCCTTTTCATCAATGCATCATTTGGAGGTTCTGTAGCCAGTGCCAATGCACCAAGAGTGTCCATAATCATGTTCACCCAAAGCAACTGCACAGCCGTGAGAGGAGCAGATCCTGAAAAATCAAGTGGAACATAATATCGATTTAATATGCTGAGAATAGCTAGCAGTATATAAATGAAAGAAAAAAAAAAAAAAACTATGCAACCAACCTGAGATGCATGCAGAAACGAAATTGACGGTTAGAGCAACAATGTTAACTGTTAACTGGAACTGTACAAACTTTTGAATGTTTATATATACCGAACGTCCCCATTTGGCCACATTTACAATAGTTGAAAAATTGTCATCTAATACGATAATATCAGCATTTTCTTTAGCAACCTGTAAATAGCATCCGTAATATGAATGGAAGAATATCAAATGAAGTATTAACCGGCATGAAAGATTATCACATGCTCATTATAATGGAAGCACAAACCTCTGTTCCTGCTATTCCCATAGCGAGTCCAATATCTGATTCTTTCAAAGCAGGAGCATCATTTGTCCCATCACCTGTCACTGCTACAACTTCTCCAAATGTATTCTTCAATTGAGTTACCAAGGTGTGCTTGTCCAAAGGCATAGATCGAGCCATCACCTGCACACATAACAGCAATTCAGTGTGTTAGCATCTTCCCATGTCATAGCTTCAGTACACTATCATTTACCTGAAGATTTGGTATAATGTGATTCATTTCATCTGGAGACATGTTGCGAAAATCTGGTCCTTCTACAGCCACACCATCTGGAGTAAGTATACCGCATTCTCTAGCAATGGCTTTTGCAGTATTTATATTGTCACCAGTGACCATACGAACAGTAATTCCAGCTGCTAAACAGGTTTGAACAGCTTCCTTGACTCCAGGGCGCACCGGATCCTTAATTCCAACAACTGCAATCAGTGTGTAGCCATTGTCGGGGATGTTGTTTTCATCAGAAGAGTAGTTTAGATCTTTGAAAACCAAACAGAGAGTTCTCAAAGCTTCAGAAGCAAAGCCATTAATTATATCAGTGACTTCCTGAAACTTTTCTTCAGATAGAGGAACAGTTTCTCCACTATCATCAATAAATTTGTCACACATTTCTAATACTATTTCCGATGCACCTTTGCAAAATGCACGTAACCCGCCCTCTGGAAGAGCCACGAGTACAGACATCTTCTTCCTGACTGAATTAAAAGGTTCAACCTTAATTATCTTAAACTCGTTTCGCTGTGCCTTAAAGTCACCGCCCAAAAGCAAGCCAAGTTCCAACAATGCTATTTCTGTAGGTGTTCCTAAAATGGTGTTTTTGCCTTCTTTATCCTTAACCACTTCAGAACCAGTGTTTTGAAATATGGCCTGCAAGAGGATGTTTAATGCTCTTTCAGTTGTTTCTAATTGAAAAATGCTGCCATCCTCTTTAGTTTTAACATCTGTAATTTTGTTGCATATCCATATCTTACTAACTACCATATGGTTTGTGGTTAATGTCCCAGTCTTATCTGTGCAAATGCAACTAGCAGAACCCATTGTCTCACACGCAGAGAGGTATCTAACGAGTGCTCGATCATTCATTAATTTCTTCATTGCAAAGGCAAGGCTCAATGTCACTGCCAATGGTAATCCTTCAGGGACAGCAACAACAATTATAGTTACTGCAATAGCAAAGTAGTTGATAAGGATTAATGCATCAGCTGAAGACCAATGTGTGATCTCATGATGAATGGCTTTCTCCACCAAAAACCTTATAGCCAACACCAAAAATGTTACCACAGCAAAACTCAAACCAATTTTACCAATAATTGTAGCAACGCCATTTAGTTTCACCTGCAGTGGGGTCTCATCAACTCCACTCTCATTCAGAGTTTCCATCAACTTTCCCCATTCAGTCCTCATACCAACTGTTGTCACTAGCATTGTTCCTGAACCATCTTGAACTTTGGTTCCTGAAAGAAGGAAAGGTTTTTCATCATGTATATTCACCGGCTCACTTTCTCCGGACAAACTTGACTCATCAATCACCAAAGAGTGATTTGATATAAAAATTCCATCAGCAGGAACTTTGTCTCCGATATATAAATGAACAACATCGCCAACAACCAAATCATAAATGGAGACTTTTTGCCTTCTCTCATCCCTGGTAACCTGAATACTAATCTTTTTCTTCTCCCTATCTAAATCTATAAATTGCAAGGACTGCTTGTAGTCACTAATAGCAGTAACCATTACTACCAAGATTACACTAAGTAAGATTCCCAAACCATCATAAATACCGACTGGCCAACCTTCAGTAGGTAGCCCTACACCTATAGATAACACGGCACAAACCATAAGCATAATCAGTGTCAAGTCTTGCAGTGCATCCCACACAAACATCAAAAAGATTCTGGGAGGTTTCTCTGTATAACGGTTGATTCCAAAGATCTTTTGCCGAATACGTATATCACTTTCGTGGACACCTTCATCTAGTGAGACAGAAACCTTTCTTGCAATCCCTTCAACACCTCCATGGAATTTCAAGCCTCTAATATCATGACCACGGACAATAGATGCAAGTTCATCTGCAGGAATACTGAAACCTGCTTCTCTAGCCTCATCTGAGAGTGTGTATTGAACTCGAGCACCAGCTGCACAAGAATACAGATTAGACTCAAGAGAGAGAGAGAGAGAGGAGGAAAAAAAAAAAAAAAAAAAAAAAAAAACAGCAAGGAGTGAATAAGAATCATGAGGTCCAAAGTTCCTTGGATAATCTTTAGTTGAAAATGTAAGTTGTTGGATATCCTACCATCAATAAAATGTAGAGCTGCTTTCTGAACATAAAGGGCAACTCGTATCTTTTCCTGGACGAGAGAAAAAAAGAACCAAGGATAAGGTAAAATCAAATCAGTTGCATTGTGTTCAAAAAGCCAAATGCCATCTAAATCTTAATACAATCTCAGACTTCATTGTGTTCTACAGTAGATTATTTTTAAAGATCCGTAAGGCTGCATGGTCAGTTTCATTTAAATGGAGACTAAGAATGACCCTCAAAATTAAACTTTTTTTTTTCTTCTTGGAAAAAACATATTTTCTGGTTGTGATGAGCTAAAACAGTCTTAATATTTACACTAATTACATTATTATGTAACTTAGGAAGTTTGCGGCTTGAATAACCAGTTGGAATGACGAAAGATCTTCAAAGAAGCTGATTGATCTTAAGTCTTAACTAGCTGGTGATTAACAACAGTTCATACAGAATCGTTTTGTTTCTTTACTAGCTGGTTAGAAGAACCAAGAATCAATGCTGAAGGCCCTGAAGAAGATGTAGATTTGTACAAAGTTAGATATTACTGTCTAAAAATCTTTGTAAGCAGCTAAAGCAATTGTTATAACATACACAAATGTTTCTTTCCCTTTTCTCTTTATCTTTCTACAAATAATCAATTGGAAGAATTTCACTTGAGGTGTGATGTGTGCAGGTGGTTGTGTTGCAGGAGGTCTTTTTAATCCAAGGAGTAAGCAGTTTCAGCTTGATTCATTATACATGTATAAAATGAAACCAGATTTTCTCTATAATCCTAATGTGAGCTAGATTCAAACCTGATACCTCTTAAATAACAAGAGCAGCAAAGTTGGGTTGGTATCCAGAGTTAATTAAAGTTTCAACCAATTACAACAACAATCTTGGGTGACACAGCAGACTGTAAAAGGAAAGGAGGTATATATTCTTTATTCATTTTCTTATAAAGTTGCATGATTCCTCAGCTAAGAGCAACAGGAATTGACTAAGAGCATCTCCAATGGAGAGCTTACACCAAGATAGTGTAAAAAGTGAATCTTGTGGGAATATTCTTACACTAAATTTTTTCTCGCTTCAATGCACCCAACACCAATTTAGTGTAAAAGAGCATCTTTACAAGAATATTCTCTCAATAAAACTTTATGCAATAGTAATTAATTTCTATTAAGTTAAAAAAAATTGATTAATTAATTTTTTAGAAGAATTTTTTCATTTCTTTAATTGCACTAAATTATTTAAAGATCTAGACGAGATCTTTCCAACGATATGATTTTTGAAATAAATATTATTATAAATAAGTATGAGAGGGTTAAATTAGAAATTGTAATAAAATAATTTATTGTTTATTTGTTATTTTAATAAATAAAAAAAATAGTATTGGTGTGAATAGTGCTCCACACTAAATTAAGTGGAGCACTATTTATAACAACACTAAATTTATCTTGGAATTTGGAACATAGTATTACATTGAAGCAACTCTTTACACTAAGATAGTATTTTTACACTAACATAATGTTGCATTGGAGATGGCCTAATCAGCTTCAATGAGAGTTTCCTAATTCCTACTACTGGAAAGAAAATCTTAAATGGTTAGTATGAATTAGGTGAACATGGGGTGTTTAAATGACTTGCTAACATCATTATAATAATTAACAACCAGCAAGGCAGCAAACCATGTTTTCAGTCATTATATTATATCACATCAAATCACATCACATCAAAAAGTAATAAACAGTTTTGTGTAGCTCAGACTTTGCATGGTTAAGTTAGGTAAACATGGAACTTGGAAGACGACCCTTAAGTAAAAAAGGAAGTTTGATATCTGCCATAATAGTAAAGTAAAAGGATGAGCATCATTGAAAAAAGTAACGGGTGAGTTTGGTATGGACATGGGACATGATAGGATGGGACAGGACAGGACAAGATAGATTATTCCATATTGTGTTTGGAATACATGGAACAGAACTGTAGATTGTACTATTATATGTTTGGTATGACTGGGACAAAACGAGACAAGATGTTTAAATGACCAAAGTGTCCATCCTGTTCTTTTCAATGTTTAAAACAATTAGGGATGACAAAATTATCTACGGATACAGATATCCATAAGAATCCGCTCCATTTAAAATAGAGATGGATACTATTATTTCAGGGACAGAGCGGAGATGAATGTCATCTTAATATCCATTTTATTTTCGGGGATGGGGATAGATATCGTCTATGGATATCCATCCTCATCCAGATCTATTATAGATTTTAAAATTTTAAATATATAAAAATATATTATGTAATTATTAATTCTAATTATATAAGTTATTATTAATTTTTATATTTAAACTTTATTGGATGTATTTATTTCTCTTTAAATATGATAAAATGTACCGTTACATATGTTAGTTATATTTTTCTTTTGTAAACTATACAAATTTAAAGTTTTTTCATCGGATACGGATATAAACGGAGTGGGGATGGATATCTCTATCTTAATTAGCGAATTATCCAAATCCGCTCTACTCACTTAGAAATGGGGATGGATGCGGGGATGGATATATATATATATATATATCTCAAACGGATACGGGGATGGATATTGGGGTATCCATACCCAATCCGATCCATTGCCATCCATAATTAAAATTTTATTAAATTTGATTTTTTTTTTTTTGAAAAATATCAAATATTATTGAATTAAAATTAATTAAAAATCATTAAAAAATTATTATTTTCTTTCATTTTCTCACTGCACACACACCATAAATTTTTCTTCAATCAAATTCCACAAACAAAAACAAAAAATCAATTCCAAAAACTTCATACAATACCATTGATCATGTTTTCTACAGGATTCGATGTGCAATGCTGATACAAGTCGTATTTGACACCCATGATCAAGGAAGAAATTATACAGATACTATTATACCATTTTGTTTGATATTTGTATGTGTACAGATTTTTGTTGAATTGATGAGTAGCCATGAAGGGGTACAATATGTTGAATGTAGCCTAGCATACTGTTTTGTTAAAAAAAAAAAAAAAGATCATCGGTGAACACCAAACGAAACCACAAATCATCATCATCATCATCATCAACGGTGAACACCAAACCAAAATCTGAACCTAAATTGAAAACTTAAAATCAAAATCCCTCAAGCCTCACCGTAGATCAAAAGCCCAAAATCAAGAACGTTAAACATCAAAAGCCCCAAATTAAGAACCCTAAATCAAAAGCCTCCAGTACCATCATCATCGTCGACGACACAACCTATCATCATTATTGTCGACGACATAACCCCAAATCAACAAAAGCTGGTCGAACGGAGAGAGAGAGAGAGACAAGCAGAGATCTTTCTCCTCACCGACGGCTAAAGAAGAGAGAATGGAGAGAGAGAGAGAGAAAGAGCAGCGTGAGAATGGTTGAGAGAGAGAGAGAGAGAGAGAGAGAGAGAGAGAGAGAGAGAGTGAAATGGCTGAGAATGGCTAGATTGGTAGAAAGAGAGTGAAATGGCTAAGAATGGCCAGATTGGTTGAGTTTTATTTTATATTTGTAATTTTTGGAATATTTGAAGGCAAAAATGTCTTTTTCAGACTTGTCGCATGCATGGGACAAGTCTGGCCGACCTATTTGGATGAGACAAATTTTTGGGTTTTTTGTCCCACCTTGTCCCGTCCCGTCTCATGCTAATAGCGCGCCAAACACAGGAGAAGAGAAAGTTGTCCTATCCTGTCCCATTTCGTCCCGTCCCGCATACCAAACGCACCTTTAAGTAGTGCTAGGTAAAATGGGTCGGGCCTCGGCAGTCCGTTCGGGCCAGCCCGACCCGCTATCCTGACGGGCTAGGCCCAAGCCCGTTAAGATAGTGGGCCAGGCGGGGGCGGGCCCCTTTGGAGAAAAACCGGGCCCACGCCAGGCCTGCGGCCCATTAAAAAAATTTGAAATTTTTTTTCTAGCGAGCCTTGACTGGCCGCCCGTGGGCCAGGCCCAAGGGTAGCCCGTCAAAATTTTTTTTTCAAATTTTTGAATTTTTTTTTTCTTCAAAATTTGAATTGAGAGGTGACTTTTGTAATTAGCTAGGTGACCGTTGGAGGAGAAAAAAAATCTAAAACTTTTAAAAATTACATTTTTTTAAATCTTTTACAATTTTTTCCAATTATACCCTCATCTCACTTTTTCCTATAAATACCCCATCACCCTCACCTCATTCTCTACATTTTCTCTACTTCCCTACTCTCTTATTCTCTCTATTCTCTACAATCTCCAACATCTCTCACTCACTCTTTCAATTATTTTGTAATTTATTTTATTTATTTAATATATTATTTATACACTATTATTTTGTAATGTTATATTTCATATTAAAATTATTACATTAATAATTACACAAAATTATTACAATATATAAAAAATAATATTGTATTTATAAAAAAAAAAATCGAAGTCCATTGGGCTGGCCCGTTAAAGCCCACTAGGCCAGGCCCGTTTAAGCCCGGCTCGGCCTGTCCCTACGTGGGCCCATTGGGCTGGCCTTTTTTGCTTTAACAGCCCGGCCCGTCTTCCTTAGCAGGCCAGGCCGGCCCGTTTTGACAACACTACCCTTTAGTAAAAAAAGAAGTTTAATAACTGCCATAATAGTAAAGTAAAAAAGATGAGCATCATTGAAAAAAGTAAAAAGATAATAAAAGGCACAAGTTTGATGGTGCAATGTGGCAAATGAATGAATTTTGAAGATAAGATAAACGTGAGTGTGGCAAACACTATGAAAATACAAGAGCACAAAAGTATATGCTATCTCTATCATTCATTAATGTCTCAAGCACGAAACTTCCTTGAAGTTTCGGTGCTGCGGCCCCAATTGTCAAGTTGAAGACTTAGTGGGAATATAATATAATAATTCTACCGTATCAAGAAGATTTGGATCCTGATCTGACCTTCAACATGTGATTGATTTTCACAATCATTTTATGAAAAACCAAATTCACCTGTTATGATAAAATGATTGTGAAAATCAATCATATCTTAACCACACATTCATTGTAATGATCATTGATATTAGATGAGATTAAGAAAAAGATAGATCAACAAAAGATCCAAATTCACCTCAAAAACCTACTGTTTCCAACTCTTTTATATGCAAATATAGAGAAACAATAATTTCTTGTCATTCCCATTAAAAATAATAATAATAATTATTATTTGAATATATTCTGACACCTAACATGTAAGGAACATATTTACAGAATACTTATCTCATCACGTACATTTATAAAATACGTATAATAAAAAGAGACGATGTTACATAGCTTCGAAATTTTAGGGCTAAAGTCTTTGATATAAAATTATGGGTCAGGAATTTTTGGATTGGTCCCATCCCACTTTATTTGTTATTATTCCTATGTTGAGAGGTGCAACGACTTAATTCTAGTGACTAGATAAGGTACAGCCACGTCAGCATACGGGTTCCTTTTATATGATGGTGGACACAATTTATAATTGGTGGGTACTCCGTCCAACCTATTATTTCAATGATCGGGTATTGATTAGTTGGTATCCAAAATACTAATCCCATCAAAAAAGTATAACACGTGGTTCGATTTGTGAGAACGTAAAAAGTAAAAGTAAAAGAAAAAGAATTTGGATTCTTTGCTGAGCTGATTGTTTTTCTGTTCTAAATAGATATGTTAACATGTGTAATCAATGACCGTCTTTTATTTCTTTTATTTATTTCATTTAAATACAAAGTTCTATTCTCAAGTGTTTTAGATCAGAAAAAATATCAGCATAGTAGAGGATCCTGATCCAAAGAAAAAAGGCTATGTGCTACGAAAAAAGGCCATGTACTACATTACCGTTGGTAGGGTCAGTGTTTTGGATCGCCCAAATATTGTATAAGGGTAACACTTGGACGCTGACCGATCAGTACCCAAGATACTGACCAACCAATGGTTAGTTGCCACGTAACCCAAAACAAGAAGAAAAATGTAAAAAATAAAAGAGTTTCAGCCATATGGCAACACTCTATTAGGTGGTCAGAGTTTCAACCACATGACAACACCTTATGGATATTGACCAGTCAGTATCCAAACATTTTCTATTTTATTAAGGCGATCCGTCCGGATATACTGTGTGACTTAACACGTGGCAAGACGGCATTGGAGAATGGGAATTGCATTCCCCAAGACGCCATTAGGTAATATAGTGTTATCTCCGGGACGGCTATTAATTCTATACTTAAAGCTTCGTTTTAAAGATTGGACCATCTTGTTTGTTTCCGAGAAAACAAACCGATGTAAATACATATTTATTTGGAAAAAAGTCACCAAAGGAAATTATTAAAAAAGACTTTATTAATTTTTAAAATTTTACTATAATTTATTTAAATAGTGATTGATTTACATCTTTTTTAACGGATGCTATAAAGACAATAGGGACTCCATTACAAACAGGGGAATAAAAAAACGTTAGAAACTAATTTAGACTTAAAACCGAAGTTACAAATAAATTAAAATTAAACAAAAAGATTGAGATTGAAAATCATTTGTTAATTGACCGTCATTAATAATTGTATATTTTACAATTTAACCCTATATTTTTTAAGTTTTTATAATTTAGCCCCAACTTCACAGCCATGCTTGTCACATTCCTGAACCGGCAGTGTACTTTAGGGTATTGGCGTTGGGATTTGTGCATAGCATATAGAGATTTGTTGACACTAAAATTAGATTCAAAAAAGTCAAAGCACTTTTATTTTCTAAGACATTTTCCGTTTTGGCAGCAAAGATTTTATCCGGAAACTCAAGAAATTTGTAATACTCAAAAAATACGGAGAGAATAGAAACCTGTATTTTGAGTTTTTTCTGCTCGGCCTCAGAACGCTTGTCGAGATCGGCCGTCATACGGAACCTGCGGCGGCGGTTCTTGACGATGGATACGGCGGATCTCCATCTTCTTATGGCTGCCTCCGACGGATTCTTGGGCTCCACATCGAATTCCTCCAAGAATTTCTCAAAGTCCATCCTCGCAGAGCAAGAGAAAATGCGTTTTCACTGTTTTGGATTAAAAATGGATATATACTATGAGGCTGTGAGCACACTGACAGAAGGAAGGACAATAAACTTAGTTCATGAGCGTCCCTTTTTAAAAGGCCTGTATCCAACTATCCATTCTATACGGTAAATTACACAAATTTACCTTAAATTTACAAATTGCATAAACCACCCCTATCGTCCGTTAAAGACCGTCAACAATAATGGTCGACAGGAATTTAGAGGGGTAAAATCGTCATTCGATACAAGCTAATTAAAAAAAAATAAAAAAATCAAGACCACTTCATTTTCTTTTTCTTCCTCCTCCTCTTGACAGATCTGGTCTTAGGGTTTGTTTGATTGAGCTTTTAAAAAAGGTCTATTCGTAAAAGTTTTATTTATAGTAGATCTAATTGAAATAGAGTTTTTGAATATATATATATATATATATATATATATATAGTTGTTTGGTTGGTAATTAAAAAAACACTTTTATAGCAATAGATCGTTTGGTTGTAAAATCTCAAAAATTCTACAGAGATAATAAATTACTGAAAAGGACATATTATTTATTCACTCTAAACAAAAATTGAACTTAAAAGATTTTCTATATGTTAACAACATTTTCTAGTGTACAATAATAATTTCAAAACTTTCACCATATAAACTTAAAAGATTAAAAAAATAACCAGAAAATATTAAATTTTCAACAAAATGAAAGCATCGTCAAAGATTAAACAAAAGAAAAATGATCAATATCTCATACAAAGATAAAAAGTTAAATGGTAAAAAATTTTAAATTAAATAAGTTATTATCGAAGTATGAGAAAAGTTGCAATACTATCACATTCTTTATCTATTTCACAATTAGGATGTCATTCATCGTAAACATCTTGAGTAACATTCTATTATTCATCATCACTTGGTAGTTTATCCTCATCATCATCAAATAATATTTCTAAAAAGCCAAAACCAACAAAAAAAAAATGAATTTAAGAAAAATATATATATGATTTTATGGAACAAAAAATCAATTTTTTTTTTTGGAGTCAATTGTGGGCTCCCTTGGCTTTGTGAGTTGTCACTGGCTACACTGTTTGCAATAAAGGAAATAAGATCTCAAATTGTTATATCATTTATTGAGATAGTAATTATTTGACTCTCTTCCTCAAAAATTATTTTGGTGAAACCCTTTGATATTAGAAAAATTTTCTAAGTATAAGCTTGCGACCTTAGGCTCTCAGAGATGATCATCAGTTTTTTCGGATGATTTAAAGCTGTTATTAATTCTGTTTTTTTGATCAACAATAAATTATTGAGGTTTGCAGGTTTCATTTCAAGAATTAATACTTGTAAAAGTCTAGTTATTTGATGCCAAAATTTACATTAGTTATTTGATGCCAAAATTTACATTAGTTATTTGAAATATGACACCGTACAGAAGAAAACACAAGTCTGAAGTACTCAAGCTACTATGCAATAAACCATAACAAAATAATCCCAAAAAAAAAAAAAAAAAACGAAAAGGAAATTCAAAACACAAAACTTCATGGGACAATAATCAAACAACTTGGTAATGAATGTACAAAAACATGGACAGTATTTCAAACTTTTGACAAAAAATAAAATAATCAAAAACATTAAAAAGAAATTAAAAAAATTGAATCAAAGTCAGTAGAACAAACATAAAGATAAACAAATAAACAATAAAAATAATAAATGAAGAAATATTATACATACCAATTTTCCAATACGTGTAGAGCAAAGAAAATAACCTATCTATAGAGAGTAAAGAATAAAGAATATAAAAAGGTTCTAGGGTTTTATTTTAATAAGGATATTACATGTCAATAAAAAAAAAGGGGATATATAAGTCAAATACTTCTTTTTTAAAAAGATCTATTTAGAAAAGCTTATAGGGAGGTGCTTTTGTCTAGTAGAGGGTAAAACTCTATTAGTATCTACTGAATTTAAAATAGACAATTTCAAAAACCCAAACAAACAACTCTAAAAAAAAACTCAAGTAGAGGTTCGTAAACCTTTTGAACTAGAAAGCTCAACCAAACAAGCATTTAGTCTGTTCATAGTCTTTCATGGTTATTAGATGATGGTCAGATCTGGTTTGTTCATTTCTTTTGAGATAGATACACAAATGGTGATTATGGTCAGATTGACGATAATCGTTCAAATTATTTTTTTTTTTTGTTACATTTTATTTTTTTGAAATTAGATTTGGTTTGGTATTTGAGGTGAGAAAAAAAAAAAAAAAAGTGATTTGATGATGTCCAGATTTGATCGGTGTTTAGATAGTTGATCGATTCTTAATTCCTTTTTTAGTTTTAGTTTTTGTTTGATTAAATACGAGTATTATTAACTAATATGTTTATTTATTAAGCAGGGGAAATTTTGTCATTTTAAAGCCATTGGTTTAAGTTTCGTTTGACCATTAATAACAGGGTATGCTTGTGTAATTAATGGCAATTGTTGAATATTAAGTTATTAACCCTTTTTGCCGTACTTCAGGACTTAGGAGTTGAGGGTATATAACTGTGCAATTTACCCTAAATAAATGACTCGCGGATAAATATTTATAACTTTTTCTTTGAATTTTTTTTTTATTGAACGATGTTATTGGCAACTCATTAATATTCTAATAATATCTCAATTTTTAAAATTCAAAAATTTATTTGATATATTTTCAAAACTACCCTTTTTTTATTTATCTTTCAACTTAACTCACCCTATAAATGTTTTCTATATATTTTTCACAAATGTTCTCTAGTAAAGACGTCTTTAAATTATAAGTTAAGGATGTACAACAACAGCCATATATTCATATTGAGTGTGGGTATTTATGAATGTGAGGTTTTATTAGAATTTAATTTGATTATATTGTAATAAACGAAACAGAGGGAAAAAATTTCAAAATTTTTTTTTGGTTGAAAATACATAGAGAGCATTTATGGGGTAAGTTAAGTTTGGAAGATAATTAAAAGGGATAGTTTAGGAAATAAATAAAGTAAATTTTTGAATTTAAAAAATTGAGTCAGTATTAGATCATTAGTGGGATTGCCAATAACACCACTCTTTTCTATTTGATACCATGAAATTTATTATCTTTCCTTACAATTAAGATAAATTGTATTTGGAAAGATTACTGTTATTATTTTTTGTTTGTTTCAACTTTTGAAGTGGAATATATGAGTATTAAATGTTATTACTATAGAAGACTAGAAGAGTAATATTAATGGTGTGTAATATGAGTTGTATCTTTATAATCATGAAATTATATGGTAAATGATGTGATTTTGACAATTCATATGTATTATCATTTAGACAAAAATAATAATTTAGAAGCCTAACATTACTCTCTATCCAAATCCTATTAATCATGAGATTATACGATTTCTATATTGCAACATGACCGAAATTAATTGCATACCAATTCTGTGAATCTAATCATAATTATTGTTAACATAAAACAAGATGTGAACTTCAATAATTACAGAGTTTATTTTTGTTTTGAAGCATAAACCTATGAACTTCAATAATGAATAAGTGCATGTAGACGTGCATATTGTGAAGTTAACACTACAATTTACAAGGTTGAATGTTATACAAACCTATGTAGTTTAGGGTACGTGGACTTTGTTGAATTAAAATCAATACCCTTAAAAATGTCTCGGAACCTAGCATGAGCCCTAAGATAAGTGAAAAATAAAGTTTATATTCTAGAAAAATAAAATCAAAAAACCAATAACGCATTTTAAATTTTAAAATACTTTTTGTTATTTGGTGCTTAATGAGCACATTTCTTCTTATTGTCTCAAGTGATGTATATCCCCTTTTTCAAGTATGTGGTATCCGTTTAAGTCTTATTATACATATTTATGATACGTGTGAGGAGATTTATCTTTAATTTTATGAGAGTAAATATTATGTACAACTTTGATCATATATATATATAAATCTTTAATTTTATGAGAGTAAATATTATGTACCATTTTGGTCATATATGTATATATATATATATATATACACATATAACAAAGTGTTACAATGTTACCTAATGGCATTGTCAATTAGTTGGGACTTTGTAATATAATTTGTTATAATTTATTATTAATATTTAATTTGTGTCATTTCCTACAACGCTCCCTTTTTTTTTTAACGTCACTAATGCCGTTTTATCTAGATTTTTTAAAAATGAAAGTATTGGATTTTTTTTTTTTCGAAAGATGAAAGTCTTGGATTTGATATCTATTTTTTTTTTTTTTTTTATGTATAATGGTTAATATGGTATAGCTTAATACTTTTTTTTTTTAAAGGAATATTATTTCCTTTTTTTTTTTTATCATTTTGTTTTACATTCGAACCATTTCTCTAACATTATGTCTGGTTTGATAGGAAAAGAAAAAAAAAAAAAAAAAACTAGGATTTTGGCTCTTAATTGACAATTTCATCAAGGTCAGGCAAAACTTCACACAATCGATTAAAATGATCCAAAACTGTTAAAAATTTTGGTTGATAGGTGTGACATTCGTTATTAGGTTAACCCATAAAATTACAAGTAAGTTTTGAATTTATGTCTTAAAATGGTGTAATTCATTATGAACTGTTAACAATATATATATATATATGTATTTTTTTTTTAAAGAAAACATTATTGTAGGGTTGAAAGACAGAGATACAATTTGAATCCATATCAGGGATGTGTAAGTATGATAAACACATACCACTAACTAATATCATTTCATCGTGTATATATAACTTTTTTAGAGGAATTGTTTTTTAAAAGGATTAGAGATTTATGACGTGTTTACTAATAAGGAATCCTGTCTTGAAAAGGAAATTAAGTTCCTAATTTTCGAATTCATGTGTTTACTAATTTTTTGGAGAATTAAGTTTCGTGGACCCCACACACATATCAGGAATTAAGTTCTTGATTGAAAGGGAACTTGATTTCCCTCACTCACCCTAGGAATCAAGTTCCCTTTCCTAATTGAAAAGGGAATTCATATATGTAAGTAAGTTTGATTAAAAACTAATCAACATGCATAGACACATAATCAATCTGAATCTTAACCTAAACATGTTTCTATATCATGATTAATCAAACCCTAAATACATATTAATAACACATATCAATTCAAGAGAAAATGAAGATAATAGAAAGCGGAAGAATACTTGAATCCATTGCCGGAGTTGGTGGACGAATTGTGATCTTACAAATTATCACGATATGAACCCTAAATTTGTTCTCTGTTTCTCTGTTGATGGGGATACAGACAAACTGATAAAAGATCGTGTAATTTGGGGACCATAACCCTAGTATATAATAATCAGATTATTATAGGTTTTGCTATTTCTAATTTGGCCCCTCATCAAATTAGATATAGCACTCTGGTATCTACACATTAATTCCATGACAATTATACCCTTAAGCCTTAACACTTTAAATCTTAATTAGATCACTTTAATTTAGGCTTAACCAAAGATAGCATAACACATTTAATATTTACATGTGTGGCCCCACATGATGAAATTTCCAACAATATATTTTTACTAAAATATCCCCCACTTATTTTTTTATATATATATATATATATATATTTATATTTATATTTATATACTTCGCAATTGATTTTTACTTTATATGTGTGTGAATTGTTAATTAATTTATTTTTTTGTTTGATGAAAACCAAAACACTATACTACGGAAAAAAAAAAATGAATTGACATGAATTCATATTGCTTTTACTTTGGATTTCTATTGTTTTTTCTTTAAATATAAACTCTTTTTATAAGTTACAGCCATACATCTCATATATATATATATATATATATTTATTATACACAATGGTTTTTTTGTAATCAATTTTGTATAAATTTAATTCTATCTCTAATTCTAAGAAAGTTAGTAAACACAGTAATGGAATTTAGTAATTTAATTTTGATTCCTTTCCATTCCCTTTCTAATGAAACTTGTTTCCGATTCTTCTCATTCTCGATTAGTAAACACGCCTTTAGAGGTAAGTAGTAAGTGCGATAGATGAATGTTTTTGATAACTAGCATATCATGATATTTGTTTTATTGCAAACTCGTCTAATTTGTTCATTTGTTCAATTGTTCATATTCTTTATTATTGTAATTGATAAAATAGTAATGTTTACGATGTAACAATTTATTGGTGTAAATGGTGATAGTTCTGAATAGGAAAAAAAAATTAATAAAGAAAAAAGACTACAAATGAAAAGAATTGGTTAGACTTATTGAACACGTGATTGTGTTCGAATGAAATACATTTTGACATCACAAGAATATGATGATACAATTTTGATTTGATTGAATTGCTAGGTTGAAAATTTTCATCCAACCAAACCAAGATATTGAAAATAAATCCAAAATCGATATATTCGTTCAAAGCAACCTCTTGAAAGCGCTATCATTAAGCCAATAAATAATTTTAGGAATTATAAATCTTTTGCGGACGTACATTTTTCACCATTCGCTTTATAGACAATGATTAAATATTTGATATATAATAAGCCAATGATAAAAATATTAAGGAATTTAAATGCTTTTAGTAAAATACCTTTTCAGCTTTTACAATTTAATTTATACTTTGTTGACAATTATTAGATAGAATTACTAGATTCTAAAAGCCTTTACTTCTTTACTAAAGCTATTTTATTCTCATTATTGCTTGCACCTAGTGGTGGCCACGGTTCGGTTTCGGTTTGAAACCGACGGTTTCGGTTTCGTGGCCATCCAAAACCGAAACCGTAATCGGAAAACCGGTTTGGTACACTGTTTCTAACCGGCGGTTTTACGGTTTCGGTTTCGGTTTTTTTAAAAAAAATTCAAAAAAAATGCCACGTGTCAGCTTCTGATTAGTCGAATTTTTTTATTTTTTATTTTTTATAAAAAAACCGGCGGTTTAACCGCGGTTAAAACCGCCGGTTTTTAGCGGTTTTTGGAAGTACCCAAACCGAAACCGTAACCGGTTCAACCGGTTTCCGACCGGTTTTGAAACCGCCGGTTTCGGTTTTGGGATGGTTTTTGGAAGTACGGTTTCAGTTAAACCGCGGACAAAATCGTCGGTTTAACCGAAACTATGGCGACCTCTACTTGCACCATTTACTTGATTGATAGCCCATAGAACATTATATAATTTTCTATTCTCAACAAGGCCAGAAAAGTAGCCCCTAATTTCACATTATATAAACAAACAAAAATCAACATTTCCACATCACTTCATCTCTTAGCATATATAGCAGTGATAGAGAGTTCGAGTGTCATTATGCACATAGATATCTCTAGTTATAGGAATAAAATATCTGAACCGCATATATATCGATTGATTTTGATAGATCTCGACAACTTACCACTTTGATGTCAGAATTATATATATTGTAATATTTAAAATAAAAACACTTATGTTATAATACATGTAAAACAAGTGTGTGGCTCTCCACCACGTATTTTCATTGGCTTATTGAAGAAGCTTTCCCTTTCATCCAATTATTTCTCTTTGGCTTGTTAAAGTCATACATGTTTGACTTGTGGCAAATGTGTGTCTTCATGTAATGTTGACTTGTGGCAAATGTGTGTTGTAAAATGATTGGGTCATAGCTCTTTAATTATAGGTCCCATTCGTGTGTAATCTTTTTGGATCCTAATAGCAATACAAAAACCGAATCAAACAGTAATTCTTCTCCTCCCTTTAACGTTTATGTTACTGTCTTGTCCTTATTAATCCCATTTCTACCATTATTTATTTATCACATGCACTTATCAATTGCTCGTTCTTCTTCATCTAATTTCTTTTATATTATTTGTCATTTAATTTTATTATAACTTCCACTTTCTTAGTCGATTGTTCACAAAATAATTATAACTCACTCACATGTATATAGTGGTGGCCATGGTTCGGTTTCGGTTCCGTGGCCATCCAAAACCGAAACCGTAACTGGAAAACCAGTTCGGTACACTGTTTCTAACCGACGGTTTTACAGTTTCGGTTTCGGTTTTGGGTTCGGTTTCGGCTTTTAAATTTTTTTTTCAAAAAAAGTGTCAAGTGGTAGCTTATAATTAGTCGATTTTTTTAAAAAAAATAAAAAAAAAAAACCCAGCGGTTTAACCGCGGTTAAAACTGTCCGTTTTGGGCCCAAAAAA
This sequence comes from Acer negundo, assembly GCA_035582765.1. Lineage (NCBI taxonomy): Eukaryota > Viridiplantae > Streptophyta > Magnoliopsida > Sapindales > Sapindaceae > Acer > Acer negundo. The sequence continues at coordinate 12,658,397 of CM069241.1, read as the reverse complement.
AAAGTTCCGGTTCCGTTTTGCCATTTTTTTTTTTCGGTTAAACCGCGGGCAAAACCGTCGGTTTTTGCCCGCGGTTTAACCGAAACCATGACCACCTCTACATGTATAGCATATTGCAGCCTAATTTAAAAATCGGTTCCTCATTCTAACCACTTAATTCGAAAGACTATGTTTTTAAATAGAATAAAATTTGGGTGATTTTAGAAACACAATTATTTAGAATATCCATTATTTTGAAAATATTAAACTTTGTAAAAATTTAATTAGGTTAAACGGTCACTCTGCAAATGCACTGGTGTACCAACATTATATCTATAAAATTAAATGCTAAATTTGTTATATTAGTAATTAGGAAGTCTAAAACAATTTAATTGGAGTTCTCCATTTATATGCTTGTTGGTTTGATGTGAAGTTAAACACTTAGACATTATATGATTTTTGTTAATGTAACATGAAATCCGTTTAATTTAATGCTAGTGATGTAAATCATTTTTACAAAATTAATACAATCAGATCATTGTAGAAATGCCCATAAATCAAATAAAGATATATTGACATTTGAATACAGTTGGGTAGTTGCAATTCTAGAGTAGCCAAAAATGGTGGCAAAAATGGAGAAAATCATGTGTTTTAGACGAATATCAAGGAGACTGCACATGAACTATGCCTTCTGGTTCAATTCGATGAGAGTGGCTGTTGAATGTTAATGGTCAAACAAAACATGTGAGACATACCTTGATAGTTGTGGAGTACATGATGTGCTTCATGAATCACGAATATGGCAGTTCAACTCGGTCGGGCCGGGTACCCGGTCAAACCCGGGTTGGGATTTTCGGGTACTTAGGGAGGTTGTGTACCAGCCTGGGTTCTGGTATACCTGGATATTCGGTTTTTTTTTTTTAATTTTTTAATTTTTCTTAAAAAGTAAATATGCCAAATTTATTATAAAAATAAAAAACTAAGCTCTAATTTTTATTTTTTTTAGGTTTCCAGACAAGTAGTTGCTCCCTCTGACAAAAATAAATATCACCAACTCAATTAAAACTTGAACACATCACCACCGGATTCCATGGATATTGGAGCCACCACCTAAACTCACCCACCCGTGAACCATTCCCGCCGCCGTTGACCACTAAGCACCAACCCGTAAAACCAGGGAGAATCATACAGAGAAAGAAAGAAGAGAGTTGTGAGAGAAGCAAATTAAAATGAATATTAGAAAGGAATCTGTCAAAACAAAATATGAGAGAGAGAGAGAGATTGAGGAGAGAGAAATTTGGGAGATAATAAAGGATTAAAGGTGATGAGAGAATGACTTGGATGGTATTTAATATTTGTTTGGGATTTGAGTTTTAATCAATAGCTATTAGTCTTGGAATTATACTATTAGAATTAGTTGAAATGGTTAATATGATATTTAGGATGTGTTTGATATGAATTTTCAAATAGAGCTTCTAGAGTAGATATTTTACGATAGAACTTTTATTAAGTAGAGCTTTTAACAAAAAAAACTTTTAATTGTATAAATTACAAAAAATGTGGTGACACTAATGTATTTTTAAAAATAGCTTTTGGTTGTAAAAATTAAAAAAAAAAAGTGTTGATAATGCATTTAATGAAAGAGTTGTATTGTGGGATATCTGAAATTTATAAAAGGTAGCTGAGACAATTTATATGTTTTAAAAAAGCTCTAAAAAAGCTTTTTGGAGGGCTTCTCTTAGTAGACATAAAATAGCTTTTATAAAAGGTAGTTGAGACAATTCATATATTAAAAAACTGTTTTGAGTTTTGTTAAACAAAAAAATAAAATAAAAAACTTTAAAACAGCTTCTAGCATTAAAAAAACGCTTTTAACCCTTTCAAAAGTCATACCAAACACCCACTTAATATTTATCTAGAATTTAAGTTTTAATCAACAGCCACCTACTTGCAAAAAGAAAAAGAGTGAAATGCGGATTAATGTGATATTTAATGTTTGTCTAGGATTTGAGTTTCTATTATTGATATTGATATATTTGTGTGCTTTATCTCTAAAATATTTATCCTAATCAATGTAGCAATTTAATTGTAAAAAAAAAAAGTGATATTAAAAATAAAATAAAAAAAACAGGGTAAAATCCAGGTTTGGATACTCGGATACTCGGTCGGGTTTTTTTTTTCAGCCGGGTACCTAGATTGCAAAATTCGGATTTTTACCGAGTGGATACTCGGGTTTTTCACATTTTTTGTAAACATTTTAAGTTTTTATAGAAGATTTCAAATTTTGTCAACATTCAAGTTTTTACAGAAGATTTTAAGTTTTCGTACTAGTGAAACTTTAAATCTTCTGAAAAAAACAACTGAAACCTAATTTAATTTGATTCTTTACAAAATACACACAAAAGTGATGCAATAACACTAAAACTATATTTATTAAAGTAATTATTTGCAACTCAATTAATGAATAAATTAAAGATATTTACACATCTTAAACTGATTTAGAGCAAATCGGAAAAGTTTTTCTTCAATAATTTTTTCAAATCTTCAACACAATTCCGAGATCAAACCTTCCTCTAATGGGTCGATTTGTAGGAATAAAAATGTGGTTCTTTTAGTCGTTCGATTTGTAGGAAAATCAATTTGAATTTGATGAGGAATAAGGTAGATGAAGGTATAAAATAGAAAATTTGATGTTAGGGGTATTTTTATAATTTAAGGATATACACTGAATTTTTCTTTAAAATATAGCAATTAACAATTAAATTTTTGTATGTAGTTAAAAAGAATTTTCCATATTAGATGTGGTTATTTTTTAACAATTTCCACTATTGGTATTGCTTAATATTATTTCCTTTTTGATCATTATGTTTTACGGTCGAATCGTTTCTCTGAAATTAGGATTTTGGCTCTTAATTGACCATATTCATCAAGGTTAGGCAAAACTTCACACAATCGGTTAAAATGATCCAAAACCATTAAAAAAAAAAAAAAAAAATCCTTGATTGATAGGTGTGACATTTGTTATTAGGTCAACCCATAAAATTACAATTAAGTTTTGAGTTTATGTCTTAAAATGATGTAATTCATTATGAATGGTTAACACTTTATATATGTAATATTTTTTTTGAAAAAACATTATTAGCATATTATGGATGTGTAAGTATGATAGACATACTACTAATTAATATCATCTCATCATATATGTAATTTTTTTTTACAGGAATTGTTTTTTGAAAAGATTAGAGGATATAGGTAAGTAACTAGTAAGTGTGGTCCGTTGCATGTTTTTGAAAACTAGCATATTATGATATTTGTTTCCTTGCAAACTTGCCTAACTTGTCTATTTACTAATTTGTCCATTTACTTTATTATAGTAATTGATAAAATAGTAATGTTTACTATGTAATGATTTACTGTTGTGAATTGTGATAGTTCAAAATAGGAAAAAAAAAATTATGAAAAAAGACTACATATGAAAAGAATTGGTTAGACTTATTGAACACATGATTGTGTTTGAATGAAATACATTTTGACATCATAAGAATATAACTCGATACAATTTTGATTTAATTGAATTTGCTAGGTTGAAAATTTTCATCCAATCAAAGTACCAAACCAAGATATTTCAATTGTTTTTATTTTATAATAAATCCAAAATCGACATATTCGTTCGAAGTAACCTATTGAAAGTGCCATCATTAAGCCAATAAATATTTTTTGAAATTTTAAATATTTTGAAGAAGTACCGTGTTCACCATTTACTTTATAGACAATGATCAAATAATTAATAAATAATAAGGCAATAATAAAAACATTAAGGAATTCAAGTGTTTTTAGTAAAATACTTTTTCAGCTTTTACAATTTAATTTATACTTTGTTAACAATTATTAGATGGAAATCATGGAATTAATAGATTCTAAGAGCCTTTACTTCTTTATTAATAAAACTACTTTATTCTCATTAGTGCTTTGCACCATTTACTTTGTTGGGACTTGATCAATTGATAGCCCATCCAACATTATACAATTTTCAATTCTCAACAAGGCCAGACAAGTAGTTACTACTTCCACATTATATAAAAAAAGAAAAAACCAACATTTCTACGTTACATCACCTCTTAGCATATGTGGTAATGATGGAGAGTTCGAGTCTCATTACGCACATAGGCATATCTAGTAATAGAAGTAAAATATCCAGACCATACATATACCGATTGATTTTGGTGGGTCCTGATAGACTTACTACTTTGGTGTCAGAATTATATATATACCATAAAATTTAAAATAAAATAAAATAAAAACGCGTCCATTCCTTAGCCGATTGTTCACAAAATAATTCTAACTCACTCACATGTATAGCATATTGTAACCTAATTTAAAAATCGGTTCCTCATTCTAACCACTACATTCAAAAGACTATGTTTTTATTTGTATTTTTAAATAGAATAAAATTAGGGTGATTTTAGAAACACAATTATTTAGAATATCCATTATTTTTAAAATATTAAACTTTGTAAAAAATTAATTAGATTAAACAGTCAATCTGCAAATGCACTGGTGTAACAACATTATATCTATAAAATTAAATTCTAAATTTGTTATATTAGTTAGAAAGTCTAAAACAATTAAATTGGAGTTCTACATTTATATGCATGTTGATTTGACATGAAGTTTTTTTTTTTTTAGTTTCTATCTATCTAGATATGATTTGAAAGTCATTTACTTAAATCCCAAACTCGTCCATCTATCAGCTGAGTTACGCCTCTGGAAGCGATTTGACGTGAAGTTAAATACTATATTTGCGACAATGATCATAAATATTTTGTTAATGTAACACGAAATCCATTTAATTTAATGCTAGCGATGTAAATCATTTTTACCAGATTGATACAATAAGATCATTGTAGAAATATCCATAAATCAAATAAAGATATATTGACATGTGAATACAGTTGGCCAGTTGCAATTCTATAGTAGCCAAAAATGAAGAAAATCATGTGTTTTTTTTACGTATATTAAGGAGACTGCACATGAACTATGCCTTCTGGTTCAAATCAATAATCATCAATTCAAACACCACATGAGGAAATGGTGAAAAATAAGCTTGTAGTTGTGGACATTTGTGGCTGTGAACATGATGTGTTTCATGAATCACGGTGAAGCTTCTTAAAATTGTGTAATAAAAAAAATGAAAATAAAAGATATCGAGACATAAAATTCCATTAAAGATATCATAATAAAAGAAATATTGAGTCATGGATTGAAAGTTTTCTCATTATTTCATTTTAGTAGAAATTAAATTTGAATTAATGAGAAACTAAATGAGGCTCTTACTATTAAGCTTACATTGGAAGGTGATATCTTTCATAGTACATGTTACAAATAAAGAAATAAATAAAATTAAAATTTTTATTTATTATTATTTCAAAAAGAGAAATGTGTGTATAGTATTTTTATTTTCTTAAAAAAAAAAATACTCCACTAGTTTCTAACTTTCTATTCTCAAAAACATGTTCTTTCTCCAGTACTTTTTTAAGAAACACTTTCAAGTGCTTTTAAAAAACCAAGATGTTTCTTTATTTTGGTTAGATAACAAAAAATATGCACATTTTTTTTTTTAATAAATAAATATTGGTAATTCATACCCTTTTTTGTTATTGTTCATTCCATCGTGCTGCATCTTCTTTTTAGGTCTTTTTGGTGGCCGTACAAAGTGGAAGGAAAAGGTCCACTTAGTAGTCAGTACACATTTAGTGGCCTTAAAAATTCAATTAGCTCTAGCCAGTTGTCAGGTACCGGTTGTGTTTTGCTTTTTAGTATATTTAAAATGTGTTTATGCTATAGCTTTGCCAAAAAGACTTTATTTTCTGTTATTGATGATGCCGGAAAGATATTTACTTTGTTCTTGAATTTAATTCTTGTACACATATGAAAGAAAATGACAAAATATGATAGTTTCCTACCAAACCACATTAGATACTTGCAAAATTACTATAGTAAGTTAATCAGTCCACACTAAAAAATTATAGATAATCACTAGAACTTCTAAGTGTTTGACATGAATTGATTGAATTCTTCAAACGCCAACAATTTGTAGATATTTTCCAGATAGATTTGGTGAGTAAAACTGCTCATTTCATTTCTTTATTAATAATCAATACATCAAAAGTTTGTACATATGGAACTAGAGATTAATTGATCACCTCCTTAAGATCAATTGATCATTTCTTTATCTAAGCCTGAAAGACTGATTATTAGAAATATATAATAGCCTTTAGTCACTTATCTCATTGCCAGCAAGGTGAGCAATTTTGTCATACAGCTAGATCACCTTTGAAACATATTAGAAATATATAACAGAAAGAGCCAGCTGGCAATAACATACTAACATCTAAAGTTATACATCCAACGAAAGCCTTCACCAAACCAAGACATGACTTTGTTTATATTATGGTTTTATGTTGATTCATGTGAATATCAGAGTATCAAATACATACACCTTTTTTTAAGTTTATATACTTTACAAACAAATTTTATATATTATCATTATTTTAGTATTTAGTTTTTGGCTTATCTGTTTATATAATTATATGAATATTTATTGACAATTTAAATTGAACTTGTTAATAGGGAATGCAGACAAAGAATATTTTGAAACGTAAAAGGGAGCAACAAGATATTTAACTTTTGGCTAGAAGGGTGTTGTTGACGGTTCCAAACATAGAAGCAACATGCATCAAGTTGTTAGGTCAAGGGCTACCAACAATCTTGAAACTCAGAATAACATGAGACATGTGGTTAGAAGGGGAACTTGCAACAATGTAGAAAGTATGAGTGATGATTCTGAGACCGAGGAACCTTCTGACCATGATATTGAAGAAACTCAAGATGATGCTGGTTATGAATCTCACAAACCTATTTATAATTATTTATGAAATTCTGGTTTATCTTTCATTTGACCTTAATATTGATTTGAATTACGTTATTTTTAATTTTAATTTCTATAATTGATTATAGGTTCTACTCGTAAGAAGACTCGTGGCCGAACACGTCTCCAATGGTTACATTTGCAAAAGGAGCCTATCCAAGTCAAACTCAATGAACTTCGTCAACCTATTGGAGAACCTGGTAAACAATTAGGACAGTATATTGGTTTCCTAGTAAGTGATTCAACAATAATACCCCTTACTTTTGAGGATTGGAGACATGTGTCAAAAAAGATAAAATTTCATATTTATGATATAATAAAGGTAATATAAGTTCTTGTTTATTTTATTTTATTTTATTTATTTATTTATTTTATTTTTTATAGTTTGTTTTAGGTTATGCATGCTTTTTTATTAGCCTCAACTTCATCTCATATCATTTATGTTTGGCTATGTGTAATTGATTTATGATTTCGGGTTGTCATGACATAATGATAATTTATATATGTTAGGCTAAATTTAATATTGATTGGGACCTTGCTGAAGATTGGATAAATAAAAAGATAGATCACCTATGGCGTCAACGAAAACATAAATTGAAGAAGGAATATGAGAAGCCATCAAAAGACAAGGAGAAAATTGCTAAACTCATAAATGATGTGGGGCAAGTTCAATGAGATTGGTTGGTCAAATTCTGGAATTCTGAGAAGGGAAAAGTAAGAATTTAATTTGAATGGGTTTTCAATTATATATACATCACATGTTACTTTTTGAATTCTATAATATGACAATTATTTTTATTCATTAATGTTTTATAGGATCGTGCAAAAACCAATAAACAAAATTATGGCAAACTGAAAATACATCACACCGGTGGAACAAAAAGTTTTGCTAGACTTAGAGAAGAACTGGTAAATATTTCTATGTTGTATATTTTAATTAGTAGTTGATATTAAACATATTTTAATGCAAATATATTTATATTTTGTAGAAAAAACAAGACCCAAGGAAATGAGTCAAACAAGATAACGATCTTTAAGGCTACGCACACTAGGAAAAATGACAAACCTATTGCCCCAAAGGTTGCAAATGCAATGGTAAGATGCATATTAAAAACTAGTAGCCACATTTTTTTAATTATATTTTTTTATTATGGTTGATGTGAAATTTGCATGTGTCTATTGTATAAAGTATCATGTCTCTTCATGTGCTTATACATGTGTCTATTGTATCATATACTATTTAGTTCACATCAAATTTCAGTATGTCTATATTAAAATAATGTGGTGTGTGAAATTGAGATGATTTTCTATGATGAAATTGGATGGGATATGAGGTGCTGCAAATTATTGAAGTGTTTTTGTTAGGTATTTAAATTTGAGGCTCATAGACATGCTTGATATATATATTAAGTTGATATTATACTAAGTTCAATCTATTTTTAGTTGACATGGAATGTCATCAGAGTTGATTTCGTGAGAATTAATTTTTTTCTTAATTATTGGTTAATTGTTGTTGCAAAAATAAATTTAATGTGATATATATGCATTTAAGTTGTGGATATTATGTAACTTTTTTTTGTTTTTTGTTTTTTTTTTTGTTTTTTTTTTTTGGTAGAGACAAATGGATGAGCTTGTTACAAACCAACCTGATGTATCTAAAAACCAAATCTTCAATCAAGTTATGGGTGAAGTTATTGGTCCAAAAGCTGATGTTTCTACTTTAACATATGGTCTTGGGATCACTCGATCAAAAAAAAATGGTAAACGTTCTTCGCATATTGAGACATTGAAGATGTTACAGAATGAGAGAATTCAAAGAGAGGCAGCAAATGAAAAGATAAAACATCTTGAGACTGAATTGACCTCGATGAAATCCCAACTTCAAACTGTGGAGGAAATGAAATCTCAGTTTCGTGAATTGATGTTGATAGTTGAACAACAAAAATTTTCAGATTCGCCAGCAGCTTCTTAGTTTACAAATATTTTTTAAGTTCATTTTATAGGTTTAGACTTTATAGCATACGATATTTGTTAATTTCATCACATATGTGGTTGGGTTGACGATTCCCTATTGACTTTCATTATTATTATTTTTTTTCTTCTTTTTGTTAATTTAGGTTTCATGTTAAATTTAAAATTATAATTGAAATATGAATATTATAATTATTTTAATTTTATCGTACAATTTTGAAATTCCATTTTTTTATCGTTAACTGTCACTAATTGTATGTATTGTGACAAAAATTTCAAACAGTTAATTGTCACTAGGTTCTTAAACAGTGACACAATTCTGGAAGAATTATTTGTCACTAAGTTTGGATAAAGTGACAAATATTTTGTAAAAATTAATCGACACTAAATTTGCAAATAGTGACAATATTTGTAAACAATAAATTGTCACTAAGTTTATATACAGTGATAAAATTTTGAAATAATTAACTATCACTAGATTTGCAGATAGTGACAAAATATTCAAACCGTTAATTGTCACTAGATTTGTTTATAGTGACATAATATTCAAACCGTAATTGTTACTAGATTTGCTTATAGTGGCAAAATATTTAAACTATTAACTGTCACTAGATTTGCTTATTGTGACAAAATATTTAAACAGTTAATTGTCACTAAGTTTATGTATAGTGACAAAAGTTTTATTTTGTCACTCAATAGGGTCCATTAAAAATATGTCACTAAAAGTTATGGTTTGTGACAACTACAAATAATTGTCACTAACCATAGGGAATGGCACTATAAGTGTCACAAATACTTTTAGTGACGGGGGTATAAGTGACGAATTGTTAGTGACAATTTTTTTGTCACAGTATTGATATTGTGACAAATTTTTCACTTATTGTGACATATATTTTTTGTTACTGTAGGTCACTTTTCTTGTAGTGAATGTAAAAAAAAAAAAGGGAATGCTATCTGCATTTCGTTTCTTCTATCATTTCATTAATAAGAAGTAAAGATGTAAACAAGTTTTGCAACAAAAAGTGAGAGCTTTTTATTAAATGAAAAAAATATATACATGCCAAACAATGAGTGAGGAAGGCAAATGAGAAAAACAAATGAGAAAGGTAGATAGAATTCAAAAAAAAAAAATGATTTTGTAATTATAAAATGAAAAAAGAGTTCATATATAAACAAACAAATAAATAAATAAATAAATATATATATATATATAAAAATTAACTCCAAATTACCTAATTAATGACAAATAATGAAATAATTCTATTGGATGAAGCTTTGAAAAGAAATTAATCTTTTTAAATGGTGAGGACTCAAATTAATGCTATGAAACAATTCTGTTGGATGAAGATTAATGACAAACAGTGAAACAATTCTGTTGGACGAAGCTTTGATAAGAAATTAATGTTTTTAAAAATTAAATTTTTTTCTTTTTTAATAACTTTTTTTTAGGCCCCCTAAAAAGGTGAGGACTCAAATTAATACCTCACCCTCCAAATTACCTAATTAATGACAAATAATGAAACAATTTTGTTGGATGAAGCTTTGAAAAGAAATTAATGTTTTTGAAAATTAAAATTTGTTCTTTTTCAATAACTTTTTTTTGAGGCCCCCTGTAACTTTTTCTGTTGGATGAAACTTTGAAAAGAAATTAATGTTTTTTTTTTTTTTTTCGGGGGGGGTAAGCAAAACTCACTATATGCTCTCTTGACCTAATCTAATCTCTGTTATAATATCTGTTCATGTGATGACATGTGGATATCATTAACTATTTCACATTAAAATTATAGCATTTATAAATGGTCTCATTTTTCATTTTATTTACAACACAAACCAACAACTTATTTTCTTAATTAACATTTTTCTTTAACTTAAACACAATGTCATTTAATATCAATTTTTTTTATAAAATATATACCAGAGGTGTGTGTTTTTTTTAAGACTATAACTTATTTTCTTTCTTGTTTGTACAATCCCATATTGAATTTCTCATTTTTTTTTTTACCAAATTTTCATCACCAAACATCACTGACTAATTTGATTATTGTTATATAGAATAGTGAAATAAATTAGAGTTAAATAGGTTAAAAATATATTATAAAAAATTCATATAAATTGAAATTTATTATTTTAACATATGAGGAGAGGAATGTGAACCTCCGGCATCCTAATTAGGTCCACCCTAATTGTACGTGTTTGAGCCAAAATCTTTACATTTCAAGATTTAGCTAATAAAAGAAAAAAAAATTCTCTATATATGATTAAAAAAAAAACAAATGAATCTGGTTAGATTGACATGCAAATTAAGTAAAATTAAAGCAAATCAATTTTAAATTAAAAGATAAAAAATATTTAAGTATTTATTTAACAACAGATTATTTATTTATTTATTATTTTTCATTTAGATATAGAAATTAAGTTTTATTGATCTTGTTTTATGAAAATTTTAATATATTTTTAGACTATTTAATTATAATTTGTTTTAGTATTTATTTATTCTATATAACAACAATCAATTTAACCAGTGATTTTTGGTAATAAAAATTGGGGAATGCTATCTACATTCCCCATTTGTCTTTCTTATTTACATTTCCCACTCATTGCTTGACACATATACAAGCAATGAGTGAGAAAGACAAATGGGAAAGGTAGATAATATTTCCCATAAAAATTTTGTCAAAAGAAATATCTAAGCAATATATATTAAAAAAAAAAACTGATATTAAATGACAATATGTTAAAGTTAAAGAAGAATGATAATTTAGAAAATTAGTTATTGGTTTGCATCGTAAATAAAATGAAAAAATATGTCATTAATTAAGGCTATAAATTTAATGTGAAAAAGTTAATGATGCTGGTACACATGAATAGATAGTGAGTTGAGAGAGTATATCTAGCACTCCTCGTTATATTAATTCAGGGGGTTTTTAGAGAAAGGAGTTCGAACCCACAACCTTATAGTGAAAGTGTAAGTATAAGTGGTAAACCACTAGACCAATCTCATTTCATCATATACCCGAGGGGTGTTGACAAGATTAATTAAGCAGATCATAATTGAGTTGTGACACAAACTCAAGTAAAAGGGGTCATTTTTAACACTATTCACGATCATGCATTAACACGAAATGAATTCAGTGGATTAAGTTTGGGAGTTTTGATAGATTGATTGAATGGGTTAACACGTGCACAGCTTGATAACAAGATTCGATAAAAATGACAGTAATATGATATTTGAGAGCTTACTGAGTCATCAACTAAAGATTATAAGAATTCATGTTTGGTAAAAGTGTTTCATGCTGAGCCAGGCACAGAGCAATAAAATCCAATTGAACAATAAAAAGTTGTCAAAAGATAGATTTTATGCACTTATTAAACCTCTTATGATTTGGCCATTTCAAGGTTTATCATCTATGATCATGCATGTTTGATATGTCTCATGGCATAGGAGATTTGGTATGTTCCAAAACGAACCATCATACAATGGCGAAAGCTTTAAAAGAAAATACCTGGTTCCGGATTAATAGTTATTGTCAAAAAAAAAAGGAACCACCACAATTTGGTGAATTCCATTCATTTGTGTCAGGGCATTAGGGTCTTTCATTCATATCACTAGGATCCCCAAATGCAATGATAAATGGTTTCGATCACGCTTTTGTGCCAAAAACATGGAATAAATCTCAAAAGGATTTTACCGGTACAAATATCCTAGGAAATGACTATAGAATTCTCGAAAATGTAATCATCCTTTCATCAATAACTAAAAATGCGAGCTCAATTTGAGTTTCTTTCAGCTACAATCCTTTTCCTAGATAAAGGGAATGCAGAGGCTGTTAAAGAAAAATACAGAAGATCGTATAACTTAGACCCAGTACCAGTATATTGTCGACCGTTGAAGTCAGCCGTCTTTTTCTACCAAGGATACTAGTGTTCTCAACCAGTTCACATATTGATCTAGCTCCTTTTTATGTAGGTGGAGGAGAAGAAAATTGGTTAGCTTTTCTCCAATTCCTCTTGCCAAAAGATATTCATTGAGTGACTCTTGTAATTGAGGGTCCAACGTGCTGCAATGAAAAGACAGATTATTATTATTTATGTGAATATACAACCTATCAATCTATCATTACACGAGGAAGAGAAATTCTCATGGGTCTAGTAGCATTTAACTTAGAAACAAAAATGGAGTGTTCGTTATAGTCTGGATGTGATGTCTAAGACTCTAAGCTGATTATTTAAGATTATTTAAGGATTGTGTTTCTTCAGCATGAATACAAGTTCTTTTTCAATTAATGTACAACAATGTTGAAAGGAAAAGTTTACAGTTTCCTGTGATTATTACAAGGTCATCATGCAGTTATATGGGTCATGAACCCTCCAACCGATCTGCAATAGCTAACGTATAGGGAAATCTTTCTCATTGTAAGCATGAGAACAAATTCACCATGTACATCTTCCTATACGCTGTCATCTTTTACACGTTTAACGTTTTCCATAAACTACATATCACATCTAATGTATTACTTGGATTGAGGGAGTGCAGTGAATCTAATCCTATAGGCTTACAGGCAGGTAACTTAAATTCTTCTTCGGGTCATTAAGTCGATAATTAATGATATTTGCAAATTTAACAAACAAAAAAACATTACCAGAAGATAGGGCCTCTATAGGCCGTAGGACGAGGACAGGAGGATGATTGGAGATAATACGCATTTTGGATGTAAAATTCAGAACTGCCTTGATCCTCAGCCACTGCACAATCAAACTGCAATATCGAACTCAACCCTGGCTTTCTTACACATACTTTCATCAAAACTTCCCTTGGATACACACCCTCTCTTGCAAATGTCTCCTGCCCCAGCAAAGCCGAAACAGCAACTTCCTCACCCGACTCACATTTCTTGCGCAAAACCACATCTTGGGACTGCGGGGCATCGTATTCAACCTCAAAACCCTCTAAGGGACCACTCTGATTACGCTGCATTCAAATCAGCACATGTATAAGTCAAAGACAATCCACATTTCTTGAACTCATAAAACCATTCTAAATTTTTCACCGTCACGCAGAAACATTCATCATTTTAGCAACAAATATATAAAACAATGAAGCTATTCAACTTCCAACAAAGCAACCAAATCAGTCTCTCAGTTATCAGATACAATAAAATATCATAACTACAAAAATGATTCGATACACAGTTATATCCACTTATTACTACTAAGCAAGCGAAATTTAAACCCCAAACCCTAAACAAAATTGGAGTCACTCATGAAATATTGCATTTACATAATCATTTTCATTGCAGGAAAAAAAGAATAAGAAAAATCCCAAATGTTTTGATAGAGAGAAGAAGAACCTGAAAGCGATTGGAGGAAAGTTCATGATTAATCTCAGAGTGTAAGATCTTGAGCAAGTTGAGATCTTCGATTGCTTTTAGTCCCTTGCTCAATATTGGACTCGCTCTTGTCATTTTCACTCTCTCTTTCTCTTCTCTTCTGATTCCGAGTCCCAACTCCCAATTCAACACAATTAACAATTTTCAAATATTTTATTTGGAAAATCTGGAATTTCATATAAGTCGCCAAGTCGGGTGTGTGTTTCGGACCTGAAACCCGGTACAATACGGGTTGGCCCAGACCCGGGTATTGAAAAACATCCAAAATAATTTTTCTAGTCTACTTTTAAACATTTGTCTAAACATCTACCAACACGAGACACTTAAACAAATGGATGGGTAAGATTAATTTGTTTTATTTTTTTCACTGTCCCAACTAACAAATGACGTCGTTTAGATTATTTGCTTTATTATTATTATTATTTTTCTATTTGTTTCTCTCTCCCTTTCAACATGGTCAGAATCCCTAACTACTCAAACAAACCACAATTCAGACCTTGATTTTTGGTTCTATTATTTGTCGAAGAGATTACTTGTTTTCAATAGTTTCCAGATGTGATTTTTGTTTTTATTTATCATCGAAATCTTCTTTGATTTACTTGGTTTCCAAAGGATGTTGAATCTGGATTTAGATTTGGATTTGACTTAGATTTAATTTTGGCTTGATGATGATGAATCTTGATTTTAGTTTGATGATGGATCTTGATTTGATATAAGGTATAGTGTTTTTCTTTTTTTTTTTTAATTATTTTTTTAATTTTTTTAAAATTAATTAATTTATTTATTTAAATAAAGTGATTTTTTTTTTTTTTTTTTCTGGAACAATTCAAACTTTATTAGAAGTAGGTAACAGAGGCGCCAAGCTTACATCACAAACAGAGGACGCAAGAAAACAGAAAAAAGAAAAAAAGGCAAGCCCCGAGAGCCAACAGCAAGCAAAATAAAAATTCACAAAGCCAAAGTATCAAAATGATATGGTTGACATATGAGTGCAATTAATAGGTGTATATAGTATTTGATTTATTTTTAATTAAACTAATTTATCCTTATCGGTAAATTCCTATTGAGATATTTTTATAATTGAATTTTTTATTAAAATATAGGTGTGTTTATCATATTTATGAGTGTCAATATCCATAAAAAAAAAAAAAATCAAAGAAGTAGAGATGAAAAATGAAGAATAGATCAATTGATTGTTTGGATTTGGTTTGGTTATGTAATGCATTAGAAGAAATAGATGGAAAACAGACAATCATCAAACATTGAGATAGAGGGAAATTAGGTTTCAGTTGAAAATCAAGATGATGATGTAAAAAAAAAAAAAAAAAAAAAAACTTTAAGAGTAACATGATGTTGTTTGTCATGCGGTAGAGAGAAAAATTAAAAAAAATTAATCCTACCCATCTATTTGTTTGGATACCACGTGTTGATAGATATTTAAAAGATGAATATAAATAAGATGGGTAGAGGATCTTAATCCATTATTCAAAACCTTAACCAGTTCACCGAATCAAGTGTAAATACTTGTGGCCTACAATCCTAGTCATACACAGTACATGTTTTCCATTGATGTTAATTATTAATTAATTTTTTTTTTAACTTATCAACTTTTTTCCAAATAGCGGGTAGGCTTGATCTATATAAATAATGGAATATGTTTTTTTTTTAATTTTTATTATGACCTATATAAATAACAAAAAAATAAATCATTAAATTAATCCTTATTTTATTACTTTTATACACGTCAGGAAATAAGAAATTATTTATATATAAAATGTTCTTATATTATAATATGGATTCAAGTCAAAAACTAGGACAAATATGGTTTCAAATATAATACCCGTCAGTTTTTCTTGCAAGCCAAGCTTTGTTGACACAATGAATCTAGCAACTTGGTCAGACCATAGAACTCTAATGGGTTGAAAATGGTTTATTTAAACAACAATACTTGTTTTCAAGTTATGGTAACCAAACCATATTAGCTGAGAAAAAGAGTCGTTTCAAAATTTAATCAATGGATAGCCACCACAAACAGAGTCCAGTTATAGTGATGATGGTGCCCTTTCCAGCACAAAGCCATATGAGCCAGCTTCTCAGATTGTCCTATCTGATATCATCCCACAATATTCCAGTTCATTATGCCGGCTCTACCATCCATAATCGCCAGGTTAAACTCCGTGCTCATGACATTGATTCTCTGGACTTGGAAAGAATCCATTTTCATGACTTGCCACTTCCTCCTTTCCTTTCCCCTTCACCCAATCCTCACTCATCCACCAAATTCCCTGCACATCTTCATCCACTGCTTGAAGCTTCTTCCCACCTTCGTCAGCACTTCACTGCACTATTACACCAGCTCCTCTCCCCAACAGCCAAAAGAATTGTCATCATCCACGACGCTTTGATGGCATCTGTTGTCCAGGATTCTGTTTCCATACCTAATACAGAAACATATGTTTTCAATACAGTCTCTGCTTTCTCTTCATTCTTTGACCTATGGGAAATTCTGGGGAAACCTTTTCAAATAGAAGCTAAGCTGGTACCAAATGAACTTCCTTCTCTTGAAGGTTGCTTGACTTTTGAATTCTTGAATTTCTTGGTTAATCAAGAAGAATTCTTGAAGTTTAGAGCTGGTGATCTGATCAACACAAGCAGATCAATGGAAGATACATACATTGATCTTCTAGAAAAGATTCCTGGAAACAAGAAATACTGGGCAGTCGGGCCAATCAACCCAGTAACAATCTGCAGCAAGCATGGGAACTCAAACAACCGAGACAAGTGCTTGAGCTGGCTAGATAAACAAGAACCAAAATCTGTAATTTATATCTCTTTTGGAACCACAACTTCCATGACAGATGAACAGATTAATGAAATTGCAATTAGTCTGGAACAAAGCAATACAAAGTTCATCTGGGTATTGAGATATGCAGATAAAGCGGACATTTTCACAGAAGAATGCAAGAGATCAGCTGAACTTCCAGAAGGATTCGAGAAGAGAACGGAAGGTCTGGGGATGATTGTAAGAGATTGGGCACCCCAACTGGAAATATTGGGTCACCCATCAACCGGAGGGTTCATGAGTCATTGTGGATGGAATTCGTGCTTGGAGAGCCTGAGCATGGGAGTACCCATTGCAGCTTGGCCTATGCACTCAGACCAACCAAAGAATGCTGTGCTGATATCAGAGGTGCTTAGGGTTGGTGTTATAGTCAAGAAATGGACACACACACTGGAAATTGTTGAATCATCACATATTAAAGAAGCTGTGAGGAGGTTGATGGTATCCGAGGTAGGGGATCAGATGAGGAAAAGGGCCGATGCATTGAGAGAATCTTTCAAGCAGTCTCTTGGTAAAGATGGGGTTTCTTGCATGGAATTGGAATCTTTTATTGCTCATATTACAAGATAGATTCAGGATTTCAACAATGAGAATAATGACATGAATCTATAGATGTTCTAACTATATAATTAATAAATTAAGTTAGCATTGTTGGGTTCATATGTTAAATAGAGAAGAGTAATGTTTTCTAAATCTGTGTTCCCAACATCAGCATCTATTTTGTTTTCACATATAATACCAATTAAAATCAATACATCTAAAATCAAAATCAAATAGTAGCAGTACAGGAGAAATATGATGGATTTGTGTAAGAAGTTTGCTAAATCTATCCTAACTGGTTGAAAATTCACTAAATCCCCATCCTATGTGCTGTTCAAAACTTTAAATATTTATATAACCAAAAATAGGTCAAAGGAAATGAAGAGAAGAAATTTTACTCTCATTTATAAGTAATCAAAATAGCGATGTAGTGCAAGCTATAGGCAGATATCAGTTGAGGCCCATGCAGTGCCATCATTGTGTATAAATTTAAAGGGATGATAAGTACCATCCTCGGATGCTTCTGCTCTGTTACAAGTCTCCTGCAATTCAGCTCTTGTGTAGTGCAACAGTCTTAACACTCCATGAGCAGAAAGGTCAAGGTAGAACAGGAAGCTCCACCTTATTAAAGAAAAAGAAACTGACACGGCCATGCTCAACATGACAGAACTTCATTGGAATGCTGCCACATTGTCTCTCAAGGACTTCAATTTCGGCTTTGGAAGGTGGATAAACCCTACAAGAGAATTCAAGCTCTAAAAAATTGAAAATAATTTGATAAAGAAACCAGATGATCGATGAAATGGAGAAATCTGTCTGAAAGCAATTAATAAGAACAAGTTATAAGTTATATATATACACCAAGGCTCGATTACATACTTACAGTTAACAAACAATGATTCAAAAATTATCCTCATTGTTTTGCTTGCTGCACAAGATGTTCAAGACTTCCTGAATAAACTATAAAGATCCTAAAATTGTATGAGCTCGTCTTTTAATTTAAAGGTGCCAGTTAAAATGATAAAATTACATTAACACCAATTTTTAAAAATAATAATAACAAATAAGGCAAGTAAACACCCTTTAAAGGACACAGTCATGGTTTGAGCAAAAACAAGAATCCAAAAATCTAAGGTGCTATGGAATAATCTCCATTAAAACCAATAAAGCCTTAGCTTTATGTGCCTCCTCAAATAATCTTGAGATGAAGTCAAAGTATAATATGAGTGTAATCTATGCAACTATTTGGGAACAAAAATAAAATGAAAAATGAAAACAGATTCCAATCAAACAATCTTAATGCTACAAGAATACTTAATTAAAGTTCCTTAAATGTTGATAACCTAGTACTCTAGTAGGTTAGCACAAAGAGTTGTTGCCTATAATTTACTTTGGAAAAGATGCACTTAGTTCTATAACAAACTTATAAAAAAATAAAGAATACAATTTTTTGTAATTTGAAATCTATGGTTTTTATTCATTCACTTCTTATGAAAAAGTCAGTCAAGCTCTTAGGAATTATGGAATATGCTTACCCTGTTGAGCAGAGCACAAAGCTTGGATCACCGGGAGAAGACTTTTTGAACTTACTATTTGGAAGATAAACATCAAAAACTAGCCTCACTTCGTGAATCTGCAAATTATTGAACAAATCAATAACTGAACTCTCTTCTCTCAATTCGATGTTCACGACTCCATTTCTTTTTGGAGAGCCCTGAAGCGAGACAAAATCACCAGTGTCGTTAACACCTTTACCTTTGGAGACTTTCACAGTCCAAGGGACACCATGTCGCCCGATTATGTAACCAAGAGATTTCAAGTGCCTGTAAACCTCAAAGGACTGCCAACAACACCCATTCTTTTCTTTTCCAACCTTCTCATATATATCTTTTAACGAAAGACTTGTATCATCATCGACCAAAAGAAGCAATGCCCCTATTTCAGCCAAAAACCTGTAAGAAAAATGATAACAATTTACAGCCAAATCTCAACATCGCAACAGAGTAAATGAAATCCATAAGGCATCATCACTACAATTTTTAAATTGCACAAATAATCTTAATTAACACTTTGCATCCTAAAGAGTTAAATGTAAATAACATGCAACAAAACAGCTTCTAAACCGAAAAATTAGAGGGAGTTTGACCTACAAAATCTCTTCAACATAGCAATAGGTCTTCCCGTTCCTAATAATTCCTGTGGTTGTCCACATTTTACCCTTCTTTTCTACAACTTCAGCCATTCCCATTTCATCTATCCAACGAGCCTTTGAAACGTCTTTCCTAAAGGCAATACCATACAAGAAATCAGACAGCATTCGGTAACTTTATCTTCACTAAAAAGAAGTTTATTATTGTACCTAAACTGTAACTTGGAAATAGAACCCGAAGTGTAGGAATCCTCCTCATCGTTTTGGTCCACCAAATAGACCTCATCATCGCTAAACTCTCCCGAACAACTTTGGCAGTCCATTATATTTCACCTGGAGGCAAAAAAACACTAAAATTTTTATTAATTAGAAAAGACATAGAGGCATTTTCACAAACAGTTGGTACGGAGCCAAAATGAATGAGGAACAGAAATAAATACCTAGTTTTCATAGAAAAGCTCAGCAGATGGAACAAAATATGCAGATGAAAAATCAATGAGAATACTTTGGAATAAATGCAGCAACAGTGAACATGTATTCCCAGAAACCATGGAGCAAAAACCACATTTTCATGTCTCAGCCTTAAACTAAGGCGCAAAAGTAGCCTATGCAATTTCAATAAGCTAACAAGGGCCATTTCAATTTCAACTGTTTCCAGAATTTCAGCAACAAGTAGCCTGTGTAAAAAAAATTTCTAATATTTTGAATATATTTGATCCTTAAAATAAATTTCTAAATTTGAAATCATTTAAAAGTTAAAAAATTTCTGCATCAAATCCTTCATGGATTTAAGAAACTCTCGTTTCACATGTCTATTTTAAATTGTAGAATTTCAATAAACTAACCTTTTTCAACAAATTTGAAATGTTCTTGGGAAGTGCGGACGATTCGGCGGTGTAGGCGTACGGCGCGGCAACCGGTTTCGTTGATGCGGTGGAACTGCAGCCGGCAGCACACGACCTGACGGCGGGGATGACGTGCGAAGCGGATGGGTTGCGTCGAGAATGTTCGCCGTGCTGCGCGCAATGGAGGCAAAGCGGTGTGGCGGCGACGACTCTGTGCGACGGCGACGATGAGACTACGGGTTGGTTAGGGCATGAGATTTGGGGATTTCACCAATTGAAAAGACAATTGTAAAATTGATGGCATTTTAGTGTTTTAGGGACAATTTAAGAAAAATATATATTTCTAAGGACATATTTGCAATTCATACCGTCAAATCAAATAGGGTGTTTTGTTGAAATACCTATAATTAATGGGTTATATTTAAACAAGTTTAAATACACTTACTCCCCTAAAGTTTGAGATAAGTGCAGTGAGAGGGGAAGTTTGTATAAATATAAATAAACCTCCCATACCGATAAAGAAAACTAACATAAAAACTATGTCGAGATGCCCAAACATTTATCAAAATTTGAAATTAAATTGCATCAAATAAAATAATATTTTAAAATGAAAATAAAAATAAAAGGCTTTGGTTCAAACTTTTCTGAAATTTATGGAAATTTAAAAATAAAAAAAAGCTACGACATTAGTTTTTTTTTTTTTTTTTTTTTTTAATAATATATATTTATTTAAAATTATTTTTTAATTTATATTTCATTGGAAAGGTCAAAAATACCCTTTTACCTTTATTTATTAAGGGATCCAAGTTAAAAGCAAGGGATGTTTATGTATATTAACACAAACTTGCTCTCCCACTGCAATTAACTCAAACTTCAGATGAGATGAGGTTAGTGTAGTTACCCCTAAACAAAGTACTATAATTAATGGTTTTTCACTAATATAAGAATTTTATAAAAAGTTAGTGCATGAACAATCTTTTTGGTTGGCAATATTAGCACCCTTAATGAAATAGTCTGGATGAATGTATTTTTTTACACTATAATAGGTGCCAGATTTGTTTCAACCAATGTGGCTTGATGGTAAATAACACTCATTCAACCTAACAACATTCAAGTTCGAACACGTTAACATGTAAATTTCAGATGGAACTCTAAAAGCTACTCATAAATTTTCAATAATCATGTATTACTATCAAACAATTTCTTAACCTGCATGCTATTATTCTCAGATACTAGTCCTATTTTTTTTTTTTTCACTTATGGACTCTCTCAAAAATGGAAACAATTGTATATATTAGCATGAATGCAAGATCTTGAGCAAGTTGAGATCTTCGATTGCTTTTAGTCCCTTGCTCAATATTGGACCCACTCTTGGCATTTTCACTCTCTCTTTCTCTTCTTCTGACTCCGACTCCCAACTCCCAATTCAACACAATTAACAATTTTCAAATATTTAATTTGGAAAATCTGGAATTTCATATAATTCGCCAAGTCGGGTCTGTGTTTCGGACCTGAAACCCGGTCAAATACGGGTTGGCCCAGACCCGGGTATTGAAAAACATCCAAAATCATTTTTTCATTTGTTTGAATTGAAAGAAACAAATACGGCACCGTTTGAAAGAAACAAATAATAATAGGGCTTAAAACTAATAAGAATTGTAAAACCCTTTTTTCCCTCTCTGTAGTTCTGCAATCTGCAATGGCGAGTGAGCAAGACATGAGTAGCTGGAGCGATCTTCTCCACTCTTCCTCGAAGCTTCTCGAACAAGCCGCTCCTTCCACTCAGTTCCCTCCTCTTCAGGTCCTCATTCTTTCTTTTTTTCTTTCTGTTTGTTTCCCTAGAAAATGTTGGCACAATAAAAATGTAGGGTGTTCATAACATTTTCATTCCCGATTTCACATCCTCTTCTCTTAGGTTTTTAGAGAAAATGAATATAGAGAAACTATAATGCTCTGTTTTCTTACTGAAATGTAGGAATCAAAGAAAAAATGAACTGAAAACAAGATAAATTGTATTTGTTTTTAGCTTTAAATCTTTGTTGTGCGGTGAATAATCCTGAGAAAAAAATGAATAAAAATTAATCTGACTGTTGATGTCTTTTATTGTTGAGTTCTTTCATTTTTTTTTATTTTTATGTGGCACTTATTTTTTGTTTGGTTGATGAGAAAATGTCGAAAATAAGTTGAAGTGAAATTAGTAGAGTGCAAATATAGTTCAGTGTAACATAATTCTGTGTATGTTTGGATCCATTTTCATATGGCTTTTTATTGATTTTGGACTCATCATTTGTATCTATCAGAGGAACTTAGATCAATTGGAAGCATTATCTAAGAAGCTCAAGGCAAAAACCCTAAGAACTGAGGCTCCTTCTCAATCTATTGCTGCCACAAGGTACTTTGATTCCCATATCTGTTATCACTTAAGTATACTGATTGGTTGCTGACAGATTGGGCCAGTACAAGACTAATGTTGGCACATTGGGGGTTTAAAGAAAGTAGATTTTAGTTTTATTTTTGTTTCCTATGACGTATTGTTTTTCAACTGGATGAGAAATATGTACACTTGAATGATTGATGATTTTAACACTTATTCATCTTTATGGCCTTTTGCAGGCTACTTGCCCGTGAGGGAATAAATGCGGAACAGCTTGCTCGAGATTTGAAGTCTTTTGAATTGAAGGTAAAGATTTATTTTTCACTCTATTTGATGTACGGTAATTATGCTTTACTGGCCGTGTGATAGTTATTATTTCCTCACTTATTATTCTCAAGTGTCTACTCTACATGACAAACTCTACAATATAGAATTGGGTGGTAAGAATGTATATAATTATATAAACAGCAATTTAGTTAAATTTTTATTTAATTTGGTAAATGGACCTGATATGTTGAATAAGTGCTGCTTTCTTCCTTATGTCAATCATGCTTCACTTGCTCTGATCACTACCTTAACAAAGCCTTGTACAAGATTTGATAATTATTTAGATCGTATCTCTTGCATGGTAAATTTGTTTATCGCTCTGATGTCCATGTTGATTTTTTTTTAATAAGAAACAAGAATATATATATATTTTTTTTTTTATTTACACAAAAAGGGTGAACAAGCAGTCCACAAACTACTGAAAAGAGTTATATGGGCAAACCAGAACTCTTTTCAAAAGACTATACAAACAAATACTGACCACAAAACCAATATTAAACACCAAACAACAGGCCTCCCAAAAAGTACAACAAATATCTCACAGTAGTGTTCTCCCAACTAAACAACAAATATCTCAGTGCACCCTCCCAACTTAGCTGAATGGGAAAAAAGGAAGTATTCTGAAATTCTTTTGTAACATAGGCCATTAGGCCCATAATGAAGCTAAATGTTGTTTCCGATCCAATTAACTGTCAACATACTCAACTATTCCTTTATCTTCCCTTCAAAAATTCTCTTATTCCCTGTTGATTTTGATTTAATATATTTTTTTTGTTCGGTTGTGTTGCAATTTTAATTTTGTAATTTATCTTTTCCTCATTTGTCACTTTCTCTTAAAGACAACATTTGAGGATGTTTTCCCTGCTGAGGCAACAAGCGTTGAGGAGTACTTACAGCAGGTATTTTCTTTCTTTTTCAATATTTTATGAGGACCATAAGTTTAAGATTATTTATAAGTGTTACACCTATTCTATGTATTTAAAGTATGTATCATCTTGATAAGTGCAAAGATATTCTGAATTTTTATTTGCTTCAAACCATGTGGTATGCTATACCTGTTCAGTTGGCTACCATTACATAAAATTACATAACATATCAGATTGTGGAATTGTTGGAATTTCATCATGCGAGTTTCTCATTTGAAAAGAACAACTCATTATTCGATTTCACTGTTTGGTGCTAGTTTATATATATATATATATATACACATACACTTTCTAACACTCCAGATTTCAATTGTTGTAATTCTTGTGTTACTGCATCAGTTTGTTATTGAGCAAAAAATGCAGTGATAAGCATACTGCTTTTCTTCTTTCACCTTTTATTATCAGCACTATGTTCATTTCCACTAAGTTTCTAGTTTGTTATGCAACTTATGTTTGATTGTGCCTACAACAACTTCTGTTTACAAAACAAGTTTTCCTGATTTGGTTGCTGAGGCTAAATTCACCACCCTTCTGTTTTTTTTATTTAAGTAGCAATACAATATAGCCTCTTTGTAGACACATCTCACATGATTTTCACTTCAGCTTAAGAGTGATTGATAGATCATGTAATATTATCAGTGCTATGTTCATGTCCACTAAGTTCCTAGTTTTTTATGGTTGATTGTGCCTACAACTACTTCTGTATATAAAGCAATTTTTCCTGATTTGGTTTCTGACTTCTGGCTAAATTCACCACCCTTTTGTTTTTTATTTTAAGTATCATTAACATATAGCCACAGTCACTTTGTAGACACATCACACATGATTTTTCCTTGAGCTCAAGAGTGATTGATAGATCATATAATATTTCACCTCAGGTTCATGAAATTGCAATGGTGTCAGCCATCCAGGAATCTCAGAAGGATAACCTCAGAAGTTTTAATGATTACATGATGAAAGTTTTGGAGGTTAGTGACCTGATTTGTGGGCTGTTGATATTATTTTGTGTCTAACTGTCTCTCTCTCCCTGAATCAGGCGCGGGATCCTGCATGTTTTTTTCGTATGGGATCACCGTCTATCACATGTAATAATCATTTCATAATTACAAAATTGAGTAATAGACAGTGATCCCACACGAAAAAACATGTGGGATCCTGCACCTGAAACGTCCTCTATATATATGTATGTATATGTACACATATGATCCAGCACAAAAAAAATAGCAGGATCCCACACCTAAAGTAGTGTGTGTGTGTATATATATTTCAATTTTTTTCTTGCGGGGATCGGACTTTTATAACGTTACATATACATATACATATAAATATATGATACATATATATATATATATATATAAAGTCTATATATATATATATAAAGTCTCTCTTTTTGGTGCGGGATCTTGCACGATTGGGATCCCGCACTTGATATATACATACATACAGATACACATACACGTGATAATCAGTGAAAAGTGCTATAGAACTGATTATCAAATCAAAATTCATTAAAATTGATGAATACCATAAAGGTCCTTATTTTGAGTTAAAATAAGTGACCCCTTATGATAGAACCGCTAATATATATATATATATATATATATATATAAAAATATGTAAACAAGGGAGACAAACCAACAAACATGTTATCTTATTGGGCATGGGAATAAGAGTTGATTTATATTTCTTTATGTGGTAATTTAAATTACTTTTGATATTTATATGCACCTAATTCTTGGAACAACTAGTAAATTAAGCAATGGCTAATAATTAATTGTTCCGCGATTAATTGTCTTGTTGTAGCTTCTTTCCCCTTTCGTTGTCGGAGCAAAATTCAGTTGTTTCCTTAATAAATTATTTATTTAGGGTTGCGTATTTTGTTCAGAGTTCTTGTAAATATAATTTGTAAAAATGAAGAAAAAGGGCTACCCTTTAACCAGTACATAGTATAATTTTTGTTGTCTCCCTGGTATATTTGACAGTCTTGTAAGGAATTCCCCCTGTTCTGGAGTAGCTTGGGAGTTTCTATTTTGTTGTGCTCTTCTTGTTGATTATGGAATCTGATGTCTGGCAGGAAGATTGGCAAAAAGAAAAACGTGATTTTCTTCAGAGCTTGAGTCGAATTTCAACATTACCCAAGACTAACACGATTGATACAAGCACCGGAGGTACCCTTCCAGGTCAAATAGTGTCTATGTCTTCTAGTCCTCAGGTTTCCTCAGGTCCATCCAGCATGGAGCTTGTACCTTTAGCTAACAAGCCCATCCTTGAGAAAAAAGCAACAGTTTATGCTGAAGTCGTGAAGCATCTGAACAATGCAAGAGAGCGAGGATTACCTTTTAAAGTAAGACTAGTTTTATGTTACTAAATGTACTTCATCTTTTCAAAAAGTAAGTCTGGTTTTATGTTACTAAAAGTACTTAATGCTTCGTTTTGAAAGACATCAAAATTTGAGTGCGATCATAATCTATTTTAAGAGTTTGTGTTTGCTTTTATCTTGATGAGTATCACAATTCAAGCTGGCAATATCTGTGCTTCATTCAAGATAAATGCCAATCTTAAGTTGATATGTTCCCTATCCATTTTCTCTTGTATGATTCCATGCAAAAATTACCTGGCCTTGACTTAGATATAGTTATTTTTTCTTACTCAATGCTCCTGTTTTTCTCTGTATTACAATCTGCTAAATATTTTATGTAGCCTGCTACGGCTTTCAAGGGTGCTTATGAAGGTTTGGGCCTTGAAACATCTGGCGGGAAATCAGTTAACATGCAGAAGATATGGCACCTACTTCAGGTTCACCCTGTTGATATTATGTTCTTATATTGTGTAATGTATGCTATTGTGTTAATTTGTAACTGCATTTGTGTTACTTCCTGCTATAATACAATATAATTATTGTTGATAAATTCAATAACTTGGCAGACATTGATGGGTGAGGACAAAACTTTGCAACTCAATGTTTCGAGAAAGATGTCGTTAATAATTGGTGCAAGGCGTCACCTAGAATTTGGACATGAGAAGTACATCATGGATACGATACAAAGTCATCCTGCACAAGTAACGGTTCATGTTTATCATTATATTGTTTGACAGCTGGTACTCATATTTTGTGGAACTGAATTCAGTTGACAATATTTAACTCTTAACATGGCTATCTTTGCTCATATGGAAACTGTTTTTTCCATCATTCGGGAATCTGCCCTTATGATCTCTTACTTCTGCTAGTGGCACTTGCTTAATCATCTTCTCCTTGGTTCTACTTATTAAAGCTATACATATTGATTGTGCCTACTTAGTTAAGCATTTACATATTATGTTTGTTATATCCCATTATAGGCTGCACTTGGTGGATCTGTTGGAAATTTGCAAAGAATCCGTGCTTTTCTTCGGGTTTGTCTACATATTGCCATACAACTGCTTTTGCATGTTAATTTTTTACTTCATTAAGCTTTTTTCTTTTAACTTATATCTGCTGGTGTTTTTTCCTCTGCAGATTCGTTTAAGGGATTATGGAGTTTTAGATTTTGATGCTGGTGATGCTCGTAGGCAGCCTCCAGTTGATACCACTTGGCAGCAGGTCCTGATCAATTATCACTGGCACATAATTTGTAATTCTTTTTCTTTATTAAAAAAGTATGCTAGGTAGAAATTTATTGTTGAACCTATTTTTAATGTGACATTTTATTTTTAGCTACTGTTTATTGCCATGTGCCAACTCATAAATTTCAATTTATGTAAGTTTTTGAAGTATCTATCCATTTATCTTGTCTTCAAAACAGTAGTTGTGGCTGTTAAGCATGTCTTCTTTTTTTTAAATACAAATTCAGTAAGGAAGGTTTGCTGATACTATTTTGGACAGATAATGTTTATAAATCTTCTGGGTTTGAATTATATTTTTGAAGTATGTTTATCCACAAACTCTTTAATTCTATCTAACTTGTATTGAGTGAAGCATATTTATTTCCTAAATTTTAGTTATAAAATATCATTGAAACTTTTGACCTATAGTCCTTGATAGCCATCTTGCTCCACCAAAAGGGATTAATTGAGTCATATGGAGCATGCTTCTATGTGATTAAAATTTGCTGGTAGCCTTACTTGATTTTTTGTGTTGTTGAGAGGTGTTGTTCTTCCCTCTTTTTGGGATCCTCTTATTCACTAATATATTGAGGCAGGTATTAGAGATTAATAAATTTAATATATTTTTGAGGTCTTGCCTAGCGTGTCAAGTTGTAGGAGGAGAACTTCTTGAAAGATTAAGTGGATACAGAATGGAAACTACCGCCTCCTTTATATCCTTTCCTTTATTGTTTCTCACTTTCTCTTAAAATCATTAATAGATTTGGTGGACTGGTAAAAAATTAAATCACTTTTGTAGATTTTATTATAAGAATAATATTTTTTCTTTTATAGCTGTGTTTCCAAACTGAGGCTGACTTTTATTTGTAACAGATTTATTTTTGCTTGAGAACTGGCTATTATGATGAAGCAAGGAACGTTGCCTTATCATCTCGTGCTTCACACCAGTTTGCTCCTCTGGTATTGATTGTTCACTGCTCTATACTTAATACATAATATTCAGGCCTAGTCATTACTTTCTTTTTCACAGCTTACAGAGTGGATCAACAATGGAGGTATGGTGTCTCCAGAGGTTGCAGCTACTGCTTCTGAAGAATGTGAAAAGATGTTAAGATTGGGTGATCGGGTGGGTCGAGCTGCATATGACAAGAAAAAGTTGTTACTATATGCTATCATATCTGGTTCTCGCAGGCAAATTGACCGCTTGCTTAGAGATCTACCAACACTTTTCAATACTATAGAGGATTTCTTGTGGTTCAAATTGTCAGCCCTACGAGATGTACCTAGTGGAGCTTCATCTGTTGTCCAGAGCGAGGGTTCAGCACTGTATAGTTTGGATGATTTGCAGGTTTACCTGAATAAATTTGATCCATCATATTATACAAAGAATGGAAAGGACCCTCTGGTATACCCGTATATTTTGCTTTTAAGCATTCAGTTGCTACCTGCTGTCCTTTACTTGTCTAAGGAAGCAGGAGATGAGGGATATAACATTGATGCTGCCCACATATCAATTGTCCTAGCAGATCACGGGGTACTTTCTGAAGTTGTTGGTGCTGGACAGAAGCTGGGGCTAATGGATGCTTATGCTGAGGCATCTAGCATAATTAGGCAATATGGGTCTGCATATTTACGTCTTGGTAACCTCCAAATGGCATTAGAATATTATGCACAGGCTGCCGCTGCAGTAGGTGGTGGACAATTGTCATGGACCGGTAGAGGTAACATGGATCAGCAAAGGCAGAAAAGCTTAATGCTGACGCAACTTCTTACTGAACTATTGTTAAGAGATGGTGGAATTTATCTTTTACTTGGTTCGAGAGGAGCTGGAGAGGAAGGTGAACTGAGACGATTTTTGCCTGATCTTAAAGCAAGACAACAGTTTCTACTTGAAGCTGCTCACCAGTGTCAGGGTACTGGGCTGTACGACAAAGTAATATTTCTGTTCCTTTCTTCAGTGTCTTTACTTCTGAATTCCATGTGGAAAAAGTATGCCTTGAATATCAGTGAATCACTAAAATTCATATAGATTAATTATTGAAGGCATTGTCCTTGATATTTGTAGCCTGTAATTCTTGCTCTCACATTTTTTACTTTTCCTTTCAGTGTTTATTTGCTCTTTAGGCTTTTAATAATTGTTTCAACTTTCAAGTATCTTGTTTAACTTTGGCATATGTTAATTTTTTCCTTCATATATATATTTGAATGAATTTTTTCCTTCACATATTGCTTTTGCTTCTTTATCGTATGTATTCTTTAATTAGTTTTTTGTCTGACATATTTTGCCTTTGTCCATATTTCATCACCAAAACTCAAGTCTATAGAGATTCAGAAAAGAGTTGGGGCATTTTCGATGGCGTTGGATACAATTAATAAGTGTCTATCTGAAGCAATTTGTGCCCTGTCACGCGGTAGATTAGATGGTGAGAGTCGGACTGCCAGCCTCATTCATACTGGGAATGAGATTTTGGAGATGGACAAATATTCTCCTGAAGTCAGGTTATATACTTTGC
This sequence comes from Acer negundo, assembly GCA_035582765.1. Taxonomy (NCBI): domain Eukaryota; kingdom Viridiplantae; phylum Streptophyta; class Magnoliopsida; order Sapindales; family Sapindaceae; genus Acer; species Acer negundo. The sequence goes on along the minus strand of CM069241.1, from coordinate 12,628,034 downwards.
ACACATCTTATTATTTTTTGCTAATATTTTGCTTCTGTTGTTGCTTGTATTGGAAACTTGTCAATTAAGGTAACTGATGTAGGACAGGGACATAAAATTGAGAAGAGGAGAGAAATAAAAGTAGAAAAGGGTAATTCAGAATAGATGGAGGTAACTTAGATTAGTAATTCTTAAACCATAAAGAAATAAATTAATAAAAATCTTGTAATCTTAAAATGAAATGAAATTTTCAAATAAATCCTAAACCTTATAAAATAATATAAAATCCCATAAATATATTATATTATTATATTTCTTGGTCTGCATTATCCCTTCTGAAGCTTTAAAGCATCAGCCTATAGCTTATTGGTGGACTTTGATATCTTATTTTCATAAGTTGAGAATAAATGCAACTAATCTAAAAGAAAGGCCATTATGATTTGAAAGCCTCAAACAATGTGTTTAAAGTGTAAGCATTCAGGTGACTTGCTCATTTTTATTTGGGATACTTTTGTAGTTAGCTATTTATATCAGTATCTGTAAATTGCAAGATAAAATAGTTATTCTTGTATGGAATTCTAATTTCTTACCAGTTACAAGTACATTGTTTTTTACCAACCTTTTTCTTAGATGCTTTGCTTTGAAATCTTATATTTCTTTTGTAAAAAAAATTGAATTTTTTATTGGTTAATTATGGTTAACTACTCACTCCTTGACTCTATTACATTAGTTTTGCAAATTATTCCAGTCTGAGATTTTCCTTGGAATCTCTAATCCTGAATTATTAGAATGTTATAATTATTAGAAAGGTCTACAAATTTGTGAATTAGGAATGAATTTGTTAAATAAGATTTGAGATTCATATTTTGTGAATCTTAAACTGCATGACAGTGAAAAATTTTGAATGTCGTTTTCACTTGTTTTAACAATTTTCCGACTTAAACGGTGCAGTCACCAAGAAAGTGTACTGGAGCAACAAACTGTACTGAGACAGCTTGAGGCGATATTGTCTATCCATAAATTGACGAGGTTAGGGCATTATTTAGACGCATTGAGAGAGGTCGCCAAACTTCCATTTCTTCCATTAGATCCACGAGTACCAGATGTTACGGCTCATGTGTTTCAGAATTTATCTCCTCATGTCCAAGCTTGTGTGCCAGACCTTCTGAAGGTTGCTCTAACCTGTCTGGACAATGTTGCAGATACCGATGGGTCTCTTCGTGCCATGAGAGCAAAGGTACACATTCGATACTAAATATGGATCTACTTGACATTTTAATAGTCAGATATGGGTGCTTCTAAAAAAATGTAGTTATTCTACAATATTGAAGGATGCATTTTCTTTTTTACACCACCGACAGCTGATCTTGAACTGATATCTGGAAATGGTTATACTGGTGGAAAGTTGAGTTGAGTTTTCCGTGTAAGCTCTACTTGTTTCATAATATCAGTTCTGTCCTTCGCAGATTGCAAACTTTCTGGCAAACAATATGAATCAAAATTGGCCTCGTGATTTGTATGAAAAGGTTGCCCGGAGCTTGTGAACCAGATTTGTCAGGTTGAGATTTTCATAGCTGGCCAAGCTACTAGAACAAGATGTATACGGCTGGAATCATCCAAATGTAGTCCTTTTTTGTAAGATATCTTTGAGAAAAATTAGTCTCATCGCGATTGACCAATTTGCTGTAGAGATATTACTGGCAGAGTGAAAAACTATCGTTGGAATCAAATTTTTTTTCCCAAGTTTGTTTAGCAAATTGATAAGCTCATGTTAATATGTACAACTGTTTCCATTTTTGGGTAGTGATTAGTGAATACTTATGTGACTTTGTGAGAGTCCATAAGTGAAAAAAATATAGGACTAGTATCTGAGAATAATAACATGCAGGTTAAGAAATTGTTTGATGAAAATATAAGAGTAGCTTTTAGAGTTTCATCTCAAATGTACATGTTAGTGTGTTCGAACTTGAACGTTGCTAGGTTGAATGAGTGCTATTTACCATCAAGTTATATTGTTTGGGACAAATTTGACACTCATTATAGTGTACAAAAATACATTCATCCTGACTATTCCAGTAAGGGTGTTGATATTGCCAACCAAAAAAATTGTTCATGCACTCACTTTTTATAAAAATCTTATATAAGTGAGGTTACCATTAATTATATTACCATTTTTTATAGGGTTTAGTACACTAACATTCTCTTAAGTTTGAGTTAATTGCAGTGGGAGAGCAAGTTTGCATTAATATACATAAATGTCCCTTGCTTTTTAACTTAGATCCCTTAATAACTAAAGGTGGAAGGGTATTTTTGACCTTTCCAATGAAATATAAATTGAAAAAGAATTATATATATATTATAGGAAATTGCTTGGATACTAACCCCACCAATGTGGTGTTGCCAAATGGCTTTTTTCTCTTAACTTTTTACATTTATTTTCTTACAAAATTATATAGCACTTTTTGGGAAGTGATTTGCGTAATTAGTATTGCTTTAATAACTCTAGTTTAAATAGCACTAAGATAGGATTGGGACAACAATACCCTCCATCTTCTACAATTTTCTCTTACCAGTCCTTTTATTTTATTTTATTTTTCAAAATATCCATTGATGGAGCTCGAGCTTCACCGCCGACGTCATCACCGGTGAGTTGATCGACAAAACCACCAGCAAACCGTCTGTCGTGTGCCACTTGTTGTAACGAAAGTATCCATTTTCAGTTTCGAGCTGTGTGGAGAGAGAAATGAAGTCAAATCCGAATCGTCTCTGAACCTTAATTGTCAAATCTACGATGATCCATCGCGAATTCGACGAAACTGATGGCGCCAGCAAACTCAACGTCGTCCGATCTTCTAGATCTGACTATTTTTAGAGTCGACCGGCGTCGTTGTCAAATCGTCAATTTCACCATTGATGGAGGTCAACCTCTATCACAATGAAGAAAACAAAAACAAGTCTCGAATTTTTTCAAATAAGTCTCGAATTTTACCCAATAAGTCTCGAATTTATCCAAATAAGTCTGGAATTTGCAAAATAAATCTAGAATTTGTAAAATAAGTCTCGAATTTTAACGAATAAGTTTAGAAACTGCAAATAAGTTTCGAATTTGCGGGGAAAAAAATACAAAGTAAAAACCTGGGTGGACTTCAATTTTGATCTCGAATTTTACCAATGGAGTGAATGAATTAAAATGAAAAAAAAAAAAATCAGAGAGAAGTTTATGTAAGTTGTGAAAGGAGAGGAAGATGGAGAGAGAAAAATAGACAAAATAAAAAATGAAAAATAAAAGTAAAAGAATAAGTGGGGATAATTTAGTCTCACCACCTATTCTGATGCTAATAAAACAAGAGTTATTAAAGTGATGACAGTTGCACAAGTCAAAATTGAAAGAGTGTTATTTACCTCTATTTCCTCTTTTTCACAAATGGGTCACATGGCAAATCCCCATTGGTTGGTCAGTACCTTGGGTACTGGTATAAATTTCAAAAACGCTTGAACCAAATCTTTTTGGGTGCCGATATTGACACTTATAAAACTTATTAATGAACCCATATTTTATTAAAAAAAATTAATTACAAAAATATCCCAATAGAAATTTACCAATAAGGACAAATTACTTTAATTAAAAATAAACCAAATACTATATATACTCATTAATTACATCATTATCTTCAACTACATTTCTTTATTAAAAAAACTTACCTTAAAAAAATAAATTATGATAAACCCTAATTTTTATAATAAACCCTAATTAAACTCTAATTTTATTTTAAGTTTCAAACTTTCTCATTATCACATGATTATCATATTGTTTTAGTCTTTCTTTTATGTATAGTTATGAATTTTATCATATCGTTTGTCTTTTTTGTTGTTGTTGTTGTTGTTGGTTTTTTTTTTTTTTTTTTTTTTTTTTTTTTTTCTGTTTTATTTTAAGATAGTTGTATAAATAAGAGAATTCAAGATTGAAAATCTCTTGACCCCATATATGATTCCATATATTCTCTTTTATAAGGCTTCTACATTCGAGATATTTCCAAAAATAAATTGGACTATCATTAAAAGAGGATTTGATTATAAAAATAATATGATTTTTTTTATAAATTGGGTGTTATAATAATTTAAGAGTTTTATGTATTAAAATGAATATATTTATTTCAATGATGGTACTATTGGGATTATGATGAGTATTTATAGTAATATTTATTTTTTAGAAAGCTTCTTTTGACAATCCAATTTTTTCTTTTTACACTTATTTTCTAAAGACACTCCATTCTTAAAATTTGAATTTAAATTTAAAAAAATTCTAAAGACACTTCCTTTTGTTAAAAGATTATCTTTTTATCTTTTGACATTCCTATTATAAAGATACTTCATTTTAAAAAATAAATTTCTAAAAACACTCAATTTTATTTTAATAAAAGTTAGGATGAACCATCATAGCCTTTAGATTCATCCGAGGAGCAATTTTTTTTTAATTAACTTATTAAAAAAAGAAATTATCTCTCATAAATCATTAGATTAAATATTACATATTGAACACTTTCTCCTCCAATATATATCTCTAACTTACTATCTCCATTCTTTCTTAAGTAAAACTAATAATTAAGAAAAAAAAAACTTATGAATAAGCTTGATTTTTAGAAACCGTATAAATGTATGTATTTAAAAAAAAAAAAAAAAACTCAAAAAACAAGCACCATGTTTCAAAAAAAAAAAAAAAAAATAGAAATATGAAAATATTTTTTGTTACTTTTGTAGGTATATGATTGCTTAGAAAAATTTAATTTTTTTTATTAGTTTTAGAATTTCTGAGTTTAATTGAATCTAGTTGCAACAAATCAAGTTTTCATATATATCTTCTTTTTTTTTTTGAAAAACCCAAGGTATTTTATTGACTTTTTAATATATGTATATATTACTGTTAGTAAAAAACCAAAATATTCATAATGTTTTTTTTTTCTTTAACTATTAATCAGAGATTGATCGAGAAAGTATGAAGATATGATTTTTTTAATAAAAAAAATGGAGAGAGAGAGAGAGAGAGTAATTAAGAGAGAGTGTTTAATATGGTAATAACGAATTTAGGAGAGAAATTTTAATAAGTAATATTTAATCTAATGATTTAGGAGAGAAAATTTTATTTATTTTTTAATAATTTAATTAGTTTAGAGTGTCTTTAGAATTTTTTTTGTTTTGTTTAGTAATTTTAATTTAGGTTTAAATTGTCATTTATATAAAAAAAAATTAAATTAATTTTAATTTTTTTTGTTTTGTTTAGTAATTTTAATTTAGGTTGTTTTTTTTTTTTTCATTATTTGTCATCTGTTCTAAATTAAAAAAAAAAAAAAAAAATCAATTATTTACGTAAATGAATTTATATTGAAATTTTAATTATTATCTTATGTCATGCTAAAACGAAAGGCAAACAAAATTAAAGTAAAACGTTTAAATAAACGATTGAAACCAAAAATTAATTAATTTTTTTTTTTAAGAAAAAAACAAAACAAAACAAAACAAACATTGCTAGCTTAAACAAAAATAGCTTCTAAAAATAGCTTTTATCTTCATTTCTCACAAGCATATCATCATGGACCGCAAACAGGTATTTTTGTTTTTCTTAGTTATCTAGAGACGAACCAATGACGCATTCTAAGTTAAAAATTAGTTTAAAACAAATTAAGAAAAATAAAAATATATTCCTATTATGGTGTTCATCCAGACAATTCATTAATTGTTAACATAATATATTCCTATTATTGTGTTCATCCAGACAATTCTAATATTTCAAACAGATTTCATCTAAAGAATCCGGTACCTATATCTATATCCAGGGGCGAAACCGGAATTTTATTTTTTGGGTGGGTTGTGGACAATTTCATTTAGATAAAAAATTATAGTATATAATAAAAAAAAATCATTTTGATAGAGAATCTCAATGGTACAAAAAAATTTGTATTAGTTAAAATAAAAAAGTATACCTAGTTAGGGGACATAATGAGTTTTACCCCAAATACATATTCTAACCAAAAAAAAAAAAAAAAACACAAGAAAAGAAAAAGAAAATATGCATGCAATGTAGATACAATAAGATTCTACTTAAATTTTGACTTCCGAAGCTTCAACGAGACAAAAACATCTATTACCGAATCCGAATCAATTGTAAGAACAAGTTCTCTTTCAATATAAACAACCGTACAATTCTTAGAAAAGTTGTTATCCATCTTGTTATGTAAAAACGTTTTGACAAGTTTCACAGCTGAAAATAAAACCTAATTTTACAACATAAACTTTAAAATAAAAATAAAACTTACATTTTTCTCATATTGACGTCTGTACACCTTTACAAATCCAAAAGCTATGAAAACTCGTAAAATTGAAATTCTTGGAGACTTGGAGATGAATTTATATGGTAAACTTGGAGATGAATTTATATGGTAAATCTACTATTTTTGGTTTGTTGTTAAGGGGTTAAAATTTCCCAACTTGATTTTTGAGTCGGTAGAGGGTTTACATTTCTCAATTTGATCTTTCGTTTAGTTAAGGAAATACAATAGACTTTAATGAGTTTGATACATATTCTTAAGTTATTGGGTTGTTATTAAGATAAAGAAAAATATAAGTCAGAATCAGAATTGGGCTGAGATATACTTAGAATTAAATAGAGTGTATTTAGAACTATTTTAAAATCTTAATTTTTTTTTTCAAAAAGCTAGGGTGGGCTACAGCCCACCCTAGCCAGCCCTGTTTCCGCCATTGTCTATATATATATATCACTTGTAATCAAGAAAGCCAAATCAAATTCAGAGTTCCAATTATTCAGACCTTAAGTGTAACATTTTCACCAGCATGATGAGTGCTTACAGACTTGTCCTTGTATTGATTTCTTTTGTTATGCTTCAAACAATATGTGAAGCAGATCTTCTCCCTGTGAAACGTACAATCAATATCACCAATTACGTTTATGTAGGCCGTTCAGAGGTATATATCACCGTTCATTGTAAATCAAGTGATGATGATCTTGGTAAACACATACTTCCCTATGAAGGTTCGTACACATTTAGATTTTGACCTCGGGGAAACTCCTTATTCTACTGCAGTTTTGCGTTGCAAAATCAGTTCAAAATCAGTTCAAAGGGTATGATATTTATGTAGATCAGTTCAAAAGGTATGATTTATGTCGTGTTTTTAAGTGGTTTATAAAAGAAGGGGGTCCGTGTTTTTGGAACTATGGAAAACAGGATAATGAGTGCAAACAGGAAAGATTATATGTTTATAATTTAGTATATAAAAAACAACTAAAAGCAAACAATTTAATAGATTGTAAAACAAAATTATTTAGTCATCAATAAGACTTCAAATTTTAAATTTGTGATGGATAATTTCAATTAAAATACTATATGAATATATAAATATTTCAAACTAATATCTGTTCATAATAAATCATCATGAACTTTTTATAAGGATTTTGCTTAGAATGTCATTAGGTCAAATGAGAATATAGGGGAAGGTCCCCACGCCCTAGCCTTGGGGGGGTGGGGGTGGGTTGGGGGTTTGGAAGGAAGTATCGTCGCCCCCACCTAATACCCTCATTTTCCACGTTTCCCCAATAATACAACCCTGTTTGATGTTATTTAACAGTGTTCCTCTGTAACACTCATTTGATCTCGTTTGACTTGAAATTTTAAAATCATTTGGTAAATAAAATTTTTTGTTTTTCTCCTTTTACTAATGTAATAAAATTTAATCATTCACAAAAAAATTACGTTAATTTAAAGTAATTAAACAATTTAATGAGTTTAAAAAAGAAGAACATTTTGGGTGTGCGGAACATTACAAGAAAACGATATTTTTCAACTAATAATTGTTGTTTTTCTGACCGCAACTGTTTAAAGAGCCTAATCATGCTCTTTTGCTGGGCATATACTTACGAGCATATACTTTATTTTATTTTATTTTTTTTGAAACTGCTGTTTTATTAATGGAGTAACGTCGGCGGTTAATCTGGGCCGAGAACCACCGGAAACGACGTCGAAAAAAGGCTGTAATCGCTGAGTTTTACGTCGGGTCTAGAATCGGGTCACAGGTTAACGGGTTGAGTCCGCGCATCTGGTATGCCCGGTTTGAAAGTTAAAGACGTGTGACGTCACACTGACGTGGGCACACCAAACAGTCGTTTCACTTACGTGACGTGGCAGGTGACGCTTGCTCTTGCTGGCGAATAACATTTTGTACCCTTAACCTCTTTGCTAATCATAGAATCTGAATTAATTTATCTATAATTGCACTTTGACCCCTAATTCTTCATAATTACATAATTTCTCTCTTTGCCCCTGATTTTGCTACTTTCCTCCAGTTTGGTCTAAAATACCCCTGATGAGTTGAAATACCTGAAAAACACTTATTTACAACATTAAATATCAAAAAGGCTTAAAAAACGGTTACAAAAGCTAAGTAAAGGAGCGCTAAATGTGAACATTTAAAGCGCGATCAAACCCCAAAACCTGACTTTTGCTCGTCCTCGAGCAAACTACAAATAATAAGAACATAAAAACAATACAGTCCTAAAATAAAACAAACAAAACACAACGCACACTAAAAACATTTTTGCGAGAGCCAAACAATAAAGTGATGCAACGAGAGATGTGCAATATAGGAATGGCACATGGCAAAACCGCTAATTAGAGGCTAACATGATGATGAAAGTGTATAATATTAACTATTATACGCGTGCGTGTTTTTTAATTATGACATAGAGGGTGTGTGAATAGGTTGTTAATCCGTTATTACCAAATTGTTTGGATTAGTCAATATTACAAATATAACCCAAATGCACAAAACAATAATCAAGTGTAAAGGTGCGGAAATATAAACGACACTTGATTTTTACGTGGAAACCCTCAACAGGGAAAACCACGGGCTGGTAAGTGCGCCACACTCGAACCTCGAATCCACTATATGCGATAGCGTATACAACCTAATCCCGGTTTGACGGCCTAATCCCAGCCAATATCCCACTACCAATACCCGTAGGCCTTTTATAGCAGACCTAGTCCAATTTGCTTGAGTGACCACCTAATCCCGGTGTAGTGACCTAATCCCGGTCAATCACACAAGACTTAAATTCTTCGAAGAGATCAAACCCTATTGTCAATATGCAATAATATTCAAATATACAAAATAGAGCTAAGGTACTCTAAATGCTTACCTAGGATTATATGATGACAATAAAATCAATCATAGATATGAAAATAGTTATATGTCATGGACAACTTTAGCTAAGTAAAGGATAACCAATCTTAGATACAAAGCTATCAAAAACAATCTCAATGAATAAATGAGATCAATTAGCTAGATGTTAGATAAACATGAAAAATCCTAGTTATCATAAAATAACCCAATCAACACATAATCTCAATCATGTATGTAGAAATTAATCTAAACACATACAAGTAATAGATGAGATAAAATTGATAAGTAAAAACACTAATTATGTAAGATAATAGTGCTCAACATACCATACCATGTGTGTTGAAGAAGACCCATGCATTAGCACATACTAGATGAACATAGATGATGCTTAGATGATGATTTATGCATATGGAAATGGGTTTGGATGATCAAAGATGAGTTCTTGGGTGAATTTCTCTCTTTGAAAATCCTCTAAATCAAAAATATGGGTTTTTGAGTTATTTGGATGACCTAAGGTCAAAGAGGCATATATATATGATGTCTAATTGAAGCTATGTCATTTTGGCAATTTTCTAAAAGTTTTCCCACAGACCGCTCTACGTATGGCGGTTATAAGGTGGGTGAAGGGCGGATTGAAAAATCAATCAGGTGCCCGCTGTACGTAGGGTGAGTGAACAGCGGTTTTGCCACAATAATGCAGCAGCTTCAACTTCAAGCTCCTCAAAACATGACCAAACGATATCTAAAACTTTCGTATGATATATCTTTGGAAAGGTATGGAAGTCTACTTTCTACTCCAATTTATGGAATGACATTTGGATGTCTGTAGAAAATGTTATGGTCAATTGATTGACCAAAGGTCATAAACGGACAACAACATAGTTGCCCTATTTTGGTGGTCACTTTGGAGATTTCAAAACCAATCCAAATGGTCATGAAATTTTATGAATAATATACTGTTGGAAAGGTATGGGTATCTATTTGTCCAGAATTTTAAAAACTCAATTCAAATCTTTTTATAAAAAGTTATGGTCACAAGACCATACAAAGGTCAGTTTTGAAAAACATATAAATCATTGAAATCCAATCTTTTGAAACTAGACACTTCACTCCAAATAGCCAAACCAAAACTACCACTTATCAAGAGAAGAATGAGACATTCTCAAGTGGTCGACCATCGCGCTAAGACATGTACATAATTGTGCAAGCACGGACGTTTCCGATCACACAAACGGAAACGAATTACACCACACTTAAAACTAACAAACATGAAGTGCAAGTGTGGGAATTGAATGCATCCTAATACCTAACATGTCATGGCATTATCATAGGACAAGATGCAATCAATTAAAACATGCAAGAAGAGATGTTCAAGAACATGCATGCACTCATATAAAACACACAACATACAAGAATAAGATATATGCATGAGTTGTGTGTATGTGCAACTAGATCTCTTCAAAGCAAGAAAGCACTAGAATATACCTTTGGTGCTTCTTCTCTTGAGGTCATGAGCGGGCCTTGGTTGTGCAAAACATCAACCATCAAATATCTAAGCTACCATTACATCAAACCCCAATATGTGGTTTGTCCATGAAATAAACCAATCAATAGATGTGAATCCTTACAGATGACTTCCTTAAAAGCACTGAATACTGCGAATCCCACACTCTAAATACAAAGTTTCAAAAACGAAACACTCAAATGCAAAAACACAATTCGCCTTGACTCTAATCCTCGCCGAATTTCAATCAAATTTTCTCTCGGAATCGTAAGTTCACTCTAATTAAGCATATGCGAGTTTGAAAGTTATGCAAAGACAACAATTATAACGAATATGAATACTATCAAATAAAGCACAGTTTATGGAATTAATCTCATGAAAGGATTGATGTACCATGAACATGGAAAGAACATGCAAAAACTGTATTCTCAAGCTAGACTTTCTAAAAGATCAACTAAGGCTTCCTTATGGGTTGTAATGGGGTCATGGGTAGATTTTTGGTGAATGAAAGATATGGAATGGAATTCTGGAGTTATTGATCATATTTAAACAATTTGACTTCAAGCTCATTATACACTTTGAATTTAAAGCGTCTAGGCTAAAACTTTGAATTTCAGCAATGCAAATTTGTGTACTCTTATTTTTGAGTATCTTTACAATTAATACATCAAAGACTTCAAGTGTTGAAATTTCACACTTGTACAATTTTTACCTCTATATCTTGCATAGTTTCTCATAAACGCCTAAGTGCACGTTATTTGCAATTTGAGCTAAACATTTGCATTTATAATTCATGCACTAATCCTATGATCAACAACTATGGTATGGCTTGTGTTTAGTGTATATGGTTGTTTATGGAGATGTGATTGATGAAATGAATGGTTTGTGTTTGGCCTCAAAGTTGGCAATAGGAGCACACATAAGGGACATGGAAAGTGTTTGGGCAATAAATAGTAGTTAAGCACACACATTGCCTAGAAACATATCAAAAAGTATATCTAACAAGGGAATACAATTCACACAAGCAGTCCACATAATTTTCATGTTCTATGGCAATCAATGAGCATTATGCAAAAATGAGATCATACTTGAAGCACAACTGTTTTGAAGAGTGTGTATACGAGTAGAAACAAAAACCCTAAAAATATGAACGCTAAGGCTCTAAATCTTACATGGGTACTCTCCACTGTTGGTTCTAGCAATCTTGCAATAAGTCATATTCACTAAGCAAAAGAGAAGGGACAAATACACAATGCACAATACAATTTCGAAAGGAAATCCGTTAGCTAAAACTTAGCAATTAACACATGTAACTCATTCCTTCATAGCACATACACTCTAGTATCAAAATAGACAAATTGTCAAGTTTGGCTCAATCACAATAAAAACGAAAATTTTTACAAAAAACAGAGTTATATACAACAAAACATGACAAAGTGTTAGCGTGTCCACATCCCCAAACCTAAACTCTACATTGTCTTCAATGTTTGAACATTTACAAACAAGAACATGAGTTTCGCGGTTTGGTTGTTTGGGCATCAAACAACTTTGCAAACAAGCACAAAAATATCCTAAAACAACTATACATGGTATTTCAATTCGTACAAAATTCTTATCCGATCAAAAATGACCTAATCCACTAGCATAAAAAATTTCCTCCAATGAAGAACATGGCAATTCCATTAGTATCATCCTAGGCACTAATCAATTACACCCACATAACCACACTTAAACTAAGCAAAAGAATAATGCGATTAAACTTGCAAAATGTAAATTACGTAAAAAAAAAATAATAATAAAAAAAAAAAAAAAAAACAAGTGGCAAGTTTGTACCCGTGGAATGAAACCATGGGGATACCTCAAAACCTTGCAAGTTGATTGTTTTTGTCTGGCGGGAATAGTCCTTCGGAATGAAGTCGCGGAATTTCCTCACATTTCCTTGCAAAATCACGTCTTCTAGCTCGCGGGTTTGATCCTGCAGAGATGAAATCGCTGCACAATTTCTTGAAATTCCCGTGAGTTCATGACATCTGGGTAGCGGGCTTGTTCCCGCGAATCAAAGTGGCTGAGCTCTCCAGAGCCATCTCGCGGCTTTGATCTTGCTGACCGGCGGGAATTGTCTCGCAGTATGAAACTGCAGGCTCTAAGTGCTCTGCTCAAAATGGGTTCAAAATCTTCCCATACTTTATGCAACTTGTTGCAAACCTATCAATCTGCAAATGGCACAGAAACAAACACAAAAATACTAACAATTGCAACTAACACATAATGCAATGTGTTTGGAGTCCAAACCCCCAAACCTATCTCTTTCACTCCTATCATTATACATGAGAATCTTAAGTACCAAGGTTCAATTGAGATAGATAAGGTGTCTAAAAACCAAATACAAAACATTTATACTTCATAATTAACAAAACATAAAGAGTTCATATATTTACAACACAAGTGCAACTCAAATACATGAGTGCACCACAAATGTCCATCAAGTGCTTTTAATCTTCAATTTCCTGCACACTCAACAAACACATCAAAAAGTTCACAAGGGTCAACCACCACCCATGATAGGTGGTTTAATAACAATGTACCCATTATCTTTCTTTTTGACCCAAAGGGGTCCTTCCCTAACAAGTCCTTCAAATTTGGATTTAACAACCAATTTGTTCACACGTTGCCATTTTAACTTTGGAAAATAAGGCCAATTTTGGCCTAAATCATGGTAATGGAAACAAGTAGGGTTAAATGATTGAGATGTACCTCTTGTTGTTGGTGAAGGGTTGTAATTCCTCTTTATCCTTCTTCTTGGTTTCCTCTTCTTGACTTGGCTTAGGATAGGCATTGAGGCAAAAGGTTTGAGCTCCTTATGCTTAGCTTGCATGTCCAACACTTGAGGTTGTTGAATGACTTCTTTGGACTTGCCTTTGGTATCAACCTTTGGCACAGCAAGCTTGGCTAGGTGATCCTCTTCCTTGGTCCTCTTAATCTCAAGAGCCTTGTCCCTTGACAAGATTTCCTCCTCCATGAGTTTCATTCTTTGCTAAAACTCCTCCCTTAAGTCATTCTTTTCGTTGATCATCTCTTCAAGTTTGGTGGTCAACTCCAAGTTCATTCCCATCACCACTTGGTGATCTTCCTTGAGCTTGGTGACCATGTCATCAATTCTAGATGAGTCATGTTCAACTAATGGGGTAGGGATATCATCCAACTCCAAATGAGTAGATTTCCCAAAATATTCGAATGCAAGGCAGAGTTCATCTTCCAAGTTCGCATCTTGAATGTTAAAGCAAGCTAGGTTCTTAATTAGGTGTTTCATACTCTCGAAGACATCAAACTCTATCGTTTCTCCTAACACTGTCATGGAAAGTTTTCCATTATGCACATCGATGATTGCCTTGACGGTTGACATGAATAGGCACCCAAACAATATCGGTATCTCCTAAGCCTTAGAGGGATCACTTTCCATCTCTAGTACCACAAAATCCGTAGGGTTCATCAATTTCCCTACTTGTACCAGAACGTCTTCAACTACTCCTCTCGGATGTTTAATTGAACGGTCCGCAAGTGAAAGTTCCATGGTTGTGGGCTTCAATTCTCCTAGCCCAAGTGTTTGGTAAAGTGAGTATGGCATGAGATTGATTTATGCCACTAGATCTAACATCGCCTTTTCTTTCCTAGTTTCACCAATCGAGATGGTAATGGTGAAACTACTGGGATCCTTCAGTTTTTGTGGCAATTCCATCTCTAGGGCAACACTTACTTCCCTTGAAATCATGACCGTCTCCTTGATCTCCCTCTTTCGGGCCTTCAAATTGAGCTCCTTGAAGAACGTGGCATAAGCCAGCATCCCTTCAATCACTTCAATGAGGGGAAGGCTAACATTACCACTTGATAGGAGACCATAGATATCATTGAAAGCTTGATTGAGCTTCGTCTTGAAGTCTCCCCAGAAAGGGAATAGAAGGAATGTAAGGATCCGGAGACTTATGCATCCTTGAGGTGTCCTTTTGCACCATCTCCGATCCTTTTCTTGTTTCGGCCTCTTTGTTGGCCAATTCTTCAAAATTGTGCCTATTTGAACTATTTCCTGAAACAATAATAGGAATATTAAAATCTTCATGAGGAGAAGGTTTAGAAAGTACCTTACCATTCCGAAGGGTTGTCAAGGCCTTTGCTTGCTCGGTTTGGCTAGGGAGCCTTCCTTTCTCCATCCGTTATGGAGATCCCACAAGCTTCCCCAATTGCAACTCCATGGTCTTTGCAATCCCTTCCATAGTGGTAAGTCTCTCATGGTTCGAAGTAAGATGATTGTCATGAGAGCGTCTTCCGGATGGTTATTCGTTTTCTCGGTTTCTAGGAACATGCCACGGTTGCCCATTGCTGGTTACCTTAGTTGTAGTTGTATACATGATGTGTAAGTGGAGCATAAAGGCAAGTGCCTTCTCGATCACAAACTTGGCTAGCCACATATGGTTGCTTCTCAAATTTGATCCTAAAAGTCTCCATTTCCTTTGAAATGCTAGCCAAATGAGCAGCTAGCTCCTCTTCCTTCCCACTAAGGCTTCCATGTGTATTCCTTTGTTGAGAATTCTGCTCAAGCATCTCAAATTTATAATACACAAACTTAGTTATCTTCTCCCTTATTGCTCCTCCACAAGCATTATCGACAATAGCTTGTGAGAGCCCGGTAAGTCCATCATAGAAGGATTGGACTAGTAAGACCAATGTGTAGTCATGATATGGGCATTGAGCTAAGAGAAGCTTGAATCTTCCCCAAGACTCATGAAAAGCTTCACCCTCCGTCTCTTGGAAGTTTACAATCTTTCCTCTAATCTTTTTTGCCTTCCAGGAGAGGAAATATTTGGCAAAGAATTTCTGCTCAATTGCTTGCCATGTGGTGAGAGATCCTGCCGGTAAGGCCATGAGCCACCACTTGGCTTCGCCTCTCATGCAATACGGAAAACACCACATACGAAGTCGGTCCTCTATGAGATTACTCAATGGAATAGTAGACATCGTATTGTAGTACTCTTTCATGAATTGGAGAGAGTCTTCACTTGTCTCACCCATGTAATACGGAAGAGTGTTGTAATGCAAATTATTCAATGCATATTCCCTTTGGGCAGCATCCAACAAGATGCCGATGGTTGGGCTCCAACGGTGGGCAAAGAAAAGTCCTTCATCAACCGTTGAGCTAGCTCTTCCACGTTTGTGTTGGGTGGGTCAGAATCGTTCCCAAGATTGACTACTTCTTCGGAGGTTCCCATGATTGTGACGTAAGAAACCTGAAAATACACTAAAAAGACAACTATCAACGGTCAAAGCAACAAGAAAGTAAAAACGCAATAATTTAAAAGCAATGATTCTAAAACTACTTAGACTACGTCGCTACCATTTCCCCGGCAGCGGCACCATAAATCTTGACGCGCCCGAACCGGTTCTAATCACACTACACTAATAAGGATTACTAAAGCCAAGCGGATCCTAACTCAAGGACGCTAAGCAACTAAACTACAACGGTGAATTAAAGGGGCGCGCAGGTGGTTCACCCATCGTAATTGTAC
The DNA here is from genome assembly GCA_035582765.1 of Acer negundo. NCBI lineage: Eukaryota > Viridiplantae > Streptophyta > Magnoliopsida > Sapindales > Sapindaceae > Acer > Acer negundo. Next base: position 12,611,804 of record CM069241.1, on the reverse strand, counting down.
AAGTCATACAAGTAGTAGCCTCGGAGTCCATGGAAAATAACCTCTAAAAATGCTTGTTTCGGCTTTAGCGGTTGAATGATCAACAAATCGAACTTCAAAGTAGGTAAGTTGCTGAAATTCTGGGCTTGAGAATTCTGGGCTTTGAAGGAAGAAGTCATAGAAAATCTAGGAATTCTGGGTTTTAAACGAAGGAGTTGTAGAAATTTGTAAAGAGAAAATGGATAAGTTGAGTATTCAAGGAGTTTTAAATACGAACAATAAATAAGACTTCAATTTTTGAAATAAAACCCTAGCTGATATCACAAAGTGAAGAGGAGGGAAAGTGAAGAGACGTGGAGGATGATGTGCCTATCCACGTGAGGACAAGTGTTAAGTCATGAAAACTTAAGGCCACCAAACGTCGTCATCGAATGATTTCCATCATCAAAACAATCGAATATAAAAAACACCATTAAGACACAACATTAAAGTTTTGAATTAATGAGGGGGTCTTAATTACTGCATTAATGGAGATAATGATAAAATTTAAAAGGGAATCTTTTTAAATACCTTTCGCCGAGTAAGAGTCAACCAGGACAAACATAGCCTGCTCGGGGAGAACACCGACTACAAAGAAGGATACTCGGCTCAGATATTTAAGGGAGTATTGTTGTATGTAAAACTCGCACGAGTGACACGTCATTTTTTTTAAATACCTTTCGCAGAGTAAGAGTTAACCAGGACAAACGTAGCATGCTAGGGGAGAACACCAATTACAAAGAAGGATACTCAGCTCAAATATTTAAGGGAGTAACGTTGTATGTAAAACTTGCCTGAGTGACACGTCATCCAAATAGATCAAGAAAACCAAAAGATCAACCATGCCACATCGAAAAAAGTTAAACGAGTCAATAAAAATAACGTTGACCAGCGACATATCACCAGACCCAAACACGTCATCAACAAAATTCGCTTGGATTTTGTTCAACTGAGGAGGCCTTGACGAATAAAGATCCTGCTCACCCAACTATACTCGGCCAAAATAGGAAATGTCCATATCAGGATTTATCTTCCACAAGCAAGGCTTACTCGGCCAAATCAAGTAATTATAGACCAACCTAAATACAGCAACCGGAAGAGAAGTTCACTCCAACAAGGAAACAGCCAGATCTTCTCCGAGATATCATGAATCCTAATCAAGCTCCGAGTTAACCGCCTTAATTGTGTGATGACTCCAAACAGGAAAGAGGAATCCTAGCACAACTCTACAATCTTTTACTTGTACTCCAAGATTTGGGAAACCCTAGAGATACCATATAAATAAACCTGTAAAAATCATTGTAAAAGAGATCATTAGAATCTTGAGTAAGAGAGAGACCAAAAGGTGTAAATTAATATTTCTATAGTGAATTCATTTCTCAGTCATCAAGCTACAACTCGTGGATGTTTCTTCGTTACCGGAGTTTTACTACGTAATCCGTTTTCTTCGTTATTTTATCTTTGTTACGTTTGTTTACAGGTTTAATCAATCAAACTCGTTGACCAGTAGACTTTCAAGAAATCACCGTCAATAGATATAGAGATTGGTTTTTCATAGATGGATCCATGGAGATCTAATCTTCAATTTTTTTTCTCAATTTTCTCTCTTTTAAATAAATATTTGTTAAGAACTTAAGATCCATATTTGGATGGAGAGATGTTAGTGATTTCTACAACCCAAGAATTTTCTAAGCCTTCCTAATCTAAATATTTTACTACTAGCACAATAAGCTCAATGATTGTTGCTTTTGTTCTTGGATTGCAAAACAGAGGGTCTGTACAAGAACATTTTTCCAGAAGCACATTTTTCTTTTAAATTAATATTTGTTTTAGTTTTTTAATTGTTATTTTAAATTATGGAGAGCTTATGTGTTCGGTTATGATTGGACAAAAGATATTTTCCTTTAATTTATTTAATGTCACTCTTGAAAAGTCCATTTTACCCTTCTAACTGTTGATGTACAGTTAGTCCACCATTTGGTCAGCGAAATAAAAGGTTGGTTTGGGCAATAAAATGATCTTCTATGTAAAAGTCCATTCACACCTAAAGTTAGGGGATATTAGTGAACTTTTCCCTATAATTACCGGTTGACCTGTTAAATATTACGAAATATCTAAAATACCACTAAGTGTTAAGAAAATAAAGAGCAAATTGCACTAAACTCCCCTGAGGTTTAACCTTTTACACCCAAAAAAACCTTTATCAGAAATTGACACTCACCTCCCCTACGATTAGTTAACAACTGTCAAAAATAACAATTGACCTCGTTAGAGCATCAAAAAGACTAAACTACCCATAATACCTAAATTAAATAAATAAATAAATATTAAAAAACAAACAAAAACTGAAGAAAAAAAAAATCCTCTTTTCAAAATAAAATTTAAAAAGAAAAAAAAAGGATCGGTGAGATGAAAAAAAAAAATTAGCAAAAGAAAAAGGGAAAAAAATGGAGATCCAATCTGGAGAAGGGGTCTCCACCGAGATCCATGGAGATGGATAGATCTCCATCCTCCGTGAAAAAAAATATATATATATATTGTAACCCAAATCAATGAGCTAATGAAACCAACAAGCAAATCAGTTTATTCATCTTCATTTATTGGTAACCATATCAACATTCTTCTTATTGTCAACACTCAAGAAAGAGTCTGTCAAACAAGACTCACATGTGAGCCAAAGACAACCCTACCTTGATTCACGAACTCTTGCAATACAATTGGTGTTGGTAGGCTTTGGATCTCTTCCTCATCGAAAACCAAACACAATTGGCTAGAATTCGCGCTCCCATCGTTCGCCAAAGACTTTGCTATAACCGCTAATTTAATCATCCGTCACGTTTCTCAAAGTCTTTAAATTAGAAAGTTTTTTTTTTCTTTTTTATCAATTTGTTCACTTTCAATTAATTTATTTTTAATTTGATCTCAACCATCCATCTTAGCCAAAGATGAATGGTGGAGATTTTTTATAAAAAAAATAATGATTTTATTAAATTAAGGCTAAAATGACGATATTACCCTTGAAGATGTTAAACATCACGGTCAACTATGGTCAAACTCAAATGGCAGGAGTGGTGAGTGTCAATTTTCGATAGAGTAATGCTAGGCTTCCTAAATTTTTTTTCCAAATTCTTTTTCAAATGGTGTTGGTACTTGAGGTGTCAACATCTTTTAAATCATGGGATTATATTGTGAGTGATGCGATGTTGACACTTCACGTGCCAACACCATTTGGGAAAAAAATTGGGAAATTTTTTAGGAAGTCTAGCATTACTCTTTTTGATAAGTTGTTTATGAAGGTAAAAGGGTACATCTCATGGGTTTGGTGCAATTAGCTCTAAAGTAAGAGTGGTGCTATTGGCAACCCAATAATGATCTAATAATGCTCCAGTTTTTAAAATTCAAAAATTTATTTGATACTCTTTGGAAAAAAAATTGATATATTTCCAAAACTCTCATCCAGCACCCCTTCATTGTATCTTTTTTTTTTTTCATTCGTGTTGTTTATCATACATGGAAGATAGAAATAAAAAAATAAAAATTTATTTGATCATATTGTGTTAATTAGAGATCAACAAAGAAAAATAAAAAACTTAGTGACAATGAAATAATGATGTTATCATTATTAGTTTTAAATAATGACTGTTTTGAAATGCATAATGTTATCAGTTTCTTCAATAATATAAGTTGTATGCAATAAAATAAGCAAATAGAATTAGAGTTTAAAGTATTAAAAAAAACTCAGATAAACAAATTATTCATGGATGTAGGGTTTTATTAGAATTTAATTTGATTATATTGGAATAAACGAAATGAAGGGGAAAAAATGCAATGGAGGGGTGCTAGATGTGTGTGTGTGAGAGAGAGATAAAAATAGCAAGACATGAGTCTCTCCTTTAGGTTCTCTCTCTAAGCCTAAGGTGTGAGTTTTTCTTGAGTTTTTGGTATTCGAGTTATCTACGCAGTTTATTTTCTTAAGTCGAGATCTCTTTCCTCTTATTTTAATCCTTGTTTTGTGTGGTGTCTTGGCTGAGTGCTCTTCCAGGATGGATACGAATGAAATTGCAAGGCTTTGTGATGCCCTTTCCATTAATAAGGAAGGTAGTACGACGCAATCTCTTGATGGGAAACTTAAAGATTTAGGAGAACAATGATTGGCACTCTATTTAGTGGGAAAAATCCTAACTACTAAGTTGGTTAATAAGGATGTCTTCATGGATGTTATGAATAAAATTTGGAGGGTGTAAGGGGGAGTGGAGATTGAACCTGTCAAAGGTAATATCTTTGCTTTCTATTTTAGGAGTGAGGCTGACAGACAGAGAATCTTAAAGGGTTACCCGTAGAGTTTTGATAGAGCCATCATTGCTTTCGAAAAACCGACTGGTACTGGTTTAGTAGGTGACATGCATTTCAACTCGGTAGATTTTTGGATCCAAATACACAATATCCCTCTCCTCTGCATGAATAGGGATATCAGAACTTTTTTAGGGAAAATGATTGGTGAGGTTTGTGATTTTGATACTAGCACGATGTCGGATGGCATAGGGCAGTTCTTACGAGTGAGTCAAAGTGCCTATAGATAAGCCTCTGAGGAGATGCCTTTGTGTGGATGTCCTTGGAAATGGCATAATCACCACAATGCCTCTTCGTTACGAAAGACTTCTGGATTATTGTTTCAAATGTGGGTATCTTGGTCACATTATGGACGGGTGCTCCATGGTGAGTGCTCATAACAACATCTCCCTGGATGAGATCAGGAAGCTTGGGGTTTGGCTTTAGAAACTATAACAAACCTACGAGTCATGGAGAATCCAGAGCGATGACCGATTCTATTGGAAGGTCTGATGATTCGTGGAGGAGGAATACCGCTGAAACTGTGCACACATCTGATGATCGAAACAAAAAGGAAAATGAGAAGTCTAAGGGAAAGGAAAAGGTGGAGTGCATGAGGAACAGTGTTTCTTGCATGGAAACTGACAGTATTACTAATGAGCATACATTAGCACCTTAGGGAGAAGAAAAAAGTTGTCATGTGATTGCTAATATCAATAAAGGGTTTTCAGCAGAATTAATGGAAAATGCCAAAGGACGTGATACCATTAGTAACCTTGGGAACAGTGTGTGTCTATCTAAAGGTGGGGTTTCTGATTTCAGTAATCATAGGGGCCTGGATTTTGTGCCTCATTTGTCTAAGGACCAGGCCTAGTCTCTTAATACGAAGAACAGTAAGGGAAACAATATTGGGCCCACTAAGGACAAGCTTCAAAGGAATCTCAAGATGGATCATAATCCAAAAGTTTCTGGTCGTTGGAAACGGGTTTAAAACAAAGATAGGGTCGGGACTGGTGGTAAAGATTTGGGGATTCTATCTAGCAAAAGGAAATCCCTAAATTGTTCAGATTTGTCTCAACCAAAAGGTAAACATTCAAAGGAAGTGAAGCACGACCCTCAGTTTGCAAAATCGGCAATTCATTTTGTGGGAAGCTCAACGGATGAAGAGAGTGTGGCGAATAACCAGAAATCGGGCATGGGTATGGTATCAGTTGCATAGGGGAGGACGAGTAAGGAATAAGAAGATGGGGTTTTCGTGGAAAGGGTCTCGACTTTGGAAACTTCGATGGATGAAGGCTTGCAACTTAGTATGGCTTCAGGGTTAGGGAGTAGCAGTTTGGTTACCAAGACTATGGTTTCAACTATGGCTAATGAGGAGGAACTCTCCATTCTATCGACCAGCCAGTCTCTACTGGCTTGCCTGGACCAATGATTATTTTCGCATGGAATGCCTGAGGGCTGGGTAGCTCTCGGGCATTCAATATCCTGCGGTCGCACAAGTAGGAGGTCAATCTAGATATGATGTTTCTTATCGAGACAAAATGTGATCATCTGAAAATGGAGAAATGGAGAATTTTACTTGGTTATGATAGCAAGCTTGCGATAAACCCTCCATGTTTGTTTTGGCATAGCTCTTTGACGGTGGATTTGTTGTCTTATTCCAAAGACCACATTGATGTTAAGGTCACTATGTCTTGAGGTATTTTGTGGAGGTTTACGGGCTTCTACGGCCACCCAGATAGAAGCCAAAGGGTCCATTCTTGGACCCTTCTCTGAAGGCTTTCTAGTATGGTCAAGTAGCCTTGGATATGTATGGGGGATTTCAACGAGGTCATGTGTGATTCTAAGAAGATATGAGGGATTAAGAGAAGCTGGAAGGCCATGTCCGACTTTAGAGAAACTCTTGAAGATTGTGAATTAGAAGACATGGGTTTTGTAGGTCCGAAATTCACTTGGAGCAATAAAAGGGATGGATCGGTGATGATTATGGAAAGACTGGACGTGTCTTTGCAAAAAAGGGTGGAAAGGCCTTTATACTAGAAGTATGGTTCGTCACCTTAATTTTTGGGGTTCGGAACATAGACCGGTTATTTTTTCTCTACTGATTCTTCTTCGAACTAGTCTTTCTCCATAATCAAAAATAGAAGATACTTTTTGGAAGAATGCTGGACTGATGACTCTGATTTTAAAGATATTGTGGAAACCGTTTGGAGGAATGGAACTAGAAGAAGCAAGATTGATGATACTATGGGGAAAACTGCCAAATATGGTGAGTTGCTGGCTAAGTGGAACATTAAAAAAAGAAGGGAGCTTCAGTAGAACCTAAGATTGAATAGAGAGGCTCTCGCTAAGGCTAGCATGGCCGAAGTTCCACAGTCTTTGAGGGTCATTAAAAATTTGGAAGCTCAACTGGACGATGTCCTAGAAATTGAAGAGAGATACTAGAAACAAAGAGCGAAAACGGAGTGGCAAATGAGTGGGGATGGTAAAAAGCTTATGCTAGGAGGGTTAGAAATAGAATCAATGTGCTCCTTGATGAAGGTAGGGTTTGGAGGGATTCGAAGCATGACATTGAAAGCATTACATGCCACTATTTTGGGAATCTTTACACTACCAGCAACCCTTCGGTTGTGGATATAGGAAGGATTTTGGACGGTATACATCCCATACTAAAAACAACTCAGTGAGGTTTCTTGATGCAATTTTTGTAGGGAAAAATACCAAAGAAATACACGCAGCGGAAGCAATACTAAAAATTAGATTTAGTGACTTTAAAAAAAATTTCCTTTATGAACCTTAAACCCTTTAATTAATTAAACATACATATACAATTACAAAAAGTAGAATACCTTTTGTCGCGTGATCCGATTGACTTACGTCAATGGTAATCCGCAAGATCTTCAATCCTAGCACGAACGTGGATCACCTAGGAGCGTGGTCTCCCTTTTCTTTGAATTGCAAACCTGTGAATGGACAAAACAAACTTTTCTTTTCTTTGTTAGTCTCAAAAACAATCAAAAGAATGACTAAGATTATTCCGGTCACTTTTGAGTTCTCAATCTAATGATCGAAACTCGCGTGAACCTAGATCGATATCGTATACACAAGCTTATTGATGAATAAGCAAATAGTATACTATCAAAGAATAATCTAACACTCCTTTTTGTTTTAGTAGAATAAAAAGCTTTCTATGAATTGAGAAGAAGAAGAAATTTGTATCATGAACACATATCGTGGCCGAATTCTATACTTGCCAATATATAGGTGGCCTAAGTTTGCTTCTTCTTTTCTTTTATTATTAGGGTTGCCGAAATCATAACCTAGAAATAACTAGGGTTGCCGAAATCACATGCCCACCATAGGCTTATGTTGCATCCTAATTTCCATCTAGTTTTTAAGACATCAAACCCTAATCCAACTCATAGATCTTTTATTCTTTTTTTTTTTTTTTTGACTAAATAAATAAAAAAAGACTTCTTATTTGATTAAATAAATAAAACTAATTATTTATTTCCTTATCAAACAAGTCTTTTAATTTTACTTTTAGGAAATATATTTCCTGATTAGAAAAGATTTGTTTCTTTAATTAAACAATTAATTAATAAATTAATTAATTCTTATTTAATTAAAACAATGAAACAAAATAATATATTAGGTTAAACTAACCCTTGCCGCCCCACTCAGAGTAAATGGGCCAAAATATTATTTTCTTATTTCATTTAATCCATTGGACTTTAAATAAAAGGCCCACATGTGAACCAGACCCATTCTTACTAAAAGAAACAAGCCCACATGTCTTTCATTAATATATTAATATAATTGAGCAGCACATTACTAAAAATGTGCAAATTATATTCTTAATATATTAAATGCAATTCTAGATGGACCCTTAAATTGGTCCGGTAGAATATATCAAGTGATCCATGCAAGTCCGTGTGGATTGGGGATCTTGGCGGGCCATCTAAATTTAAGCTTCAATAGACATAACCTAATCACAATCAACAAATGATTCACTTAGGTCCGATCCATTAATTTTAACTCATTCCACTAAAGAGCTAAAACTGAACTCTTAAATAAAGATAGAAAAGGAAGATGCTCCTCATTCATACCCTAGACAATCATATTGGAGATAGTGTATCCTCGTGATTAATATCAGTAATCGCCAAGAGTTCATAGACCGCCTATAACTCTCCAAGTTATCATATTTACTCATATGACCACGTTTTGAACTTGGATATTTTGACTTGTCCAGAAGCCATGTTTTCAATAGACACTATTGAAAACTCAACGTTGAGATTTAATATCCAATTACCTCAAAACATCCATATGATGATATTATACTCTCATTTAATTAAATGGAGCCACGATGTCCATATCTATAAATGAAGTCCTCTATCGATTAACAAATGAATATCACCAAACTATCGAGGATAGACTATGCGATATAATCGTACTCATTGATAACTCAAATGATATCACTTGCAACCATAAGTCCATCATTTATCTCAGGATTAAGATAGACTCTCCGATTGTCCTGATAATGAAAAGACTATTATCTATTGACGGTTCTAGATAAAGCTTTTCATTGTGATCCAGTTCAATGCACCCAGTGCACTAGATCCTTTTGCTCGAAGACACTCCGATGATTTTAGACTCATCATATCTCATTTGATCCCACTCAAATGCTAGCAAAAGAATTCTACAACTTTAACAAGATAAAGGTGCCCAACCTTTAACTTAAGTTGTGAACATTATTCAAGACTAACTAAAGAATTGTGTCTACCACATACATATCCAGATGTACGAACAATTCTTCTTTTCCCATAGTCTTTAGACCTTATGATTATTTACTTTGACAATTATAATATTAAACTATAAATGCTATACGATTTGTTAAACCAGAAATCACTTTATTAATATGAAAAAGATTGTCAATTACAACATTACACTCTTGCTATTGAGCATAATCCTAACAATTTTCACTAGGGAAGAGGTCAAAAAAAATATCTTTGATATGAACCCTTTTAAGGCTCCTAGCAGTGATGGTTTTCCTGCCATTTTCTTCCATAAATTTTAGGATTTGATTGGGCATAATATGATTGAGGCTTGCCTATGTGTGCTAAATTATGGGTATTCAGTTAACAGTATTAACAGCACTATTATATCCCTTATCCTGAAGACTCAACATCCTGAGAAGATTTCTGACTACAGATACAAGGCTATTGCCAAGACCATAGCCAATAAACTGAGACTAGTGTTGGGTGAAGTCATTTCTGAAACTCAATGTGCATTTATCCCTGGTCGTCTCATATTAGATAACACTATTGTGGGTTTCGAGTGCATTCACATATTAAAGCGACGCAAAAGGAAAAAGGGTTCCATGGCTATTAAATTGGATATAGCCAAGGCATATGACAGGGTGGAATGGTGTTTCTTAGAAGGTATGATATGGAAAATGGGGTTCTCAAATAAGTGGATGGACTTGATCATGAGATGTGTTTCCTTTGTTTCTTACTCTATCCTGATCAACGAAAATGTGTGTGAAAATATCAAACCATCAAAAGGCTTGCAACAGGGAAATCCCCTCTCTACGTTCCTCTTCTTATTTTGTGCTAAGAGGTTGACGAATCTAATTCACAAGGCTCAAGATAACTGTGATATCTCTGGTTTTAGGTGCAGCACGGGTGGCCATGTTATTTCCCTTCTCTTTTTCACCGACGACAGCCTGATTTTCACTAAGGCGGATGAGAACAATTGCTTAGCTGTCAAAAACATTTTTTAGTGTTATGAGAAAGCCACCGATCAGATGGTTAATTTCAGTAAATTAGACATGTGTATAAGCCCTTCCTATTCGGTTAATGAAAGAGAAATGATGGCCTATTTAGTTGGAATTAAGCTAGTTGAGTGCCACGATCGGTCTCCCTTGTTTTTCTAGAAGAAATAAAAGAAAGTTGGTTGCCAATATTGTTGATCGTGTGTGGGGTAAGATTAAAGGATGGGAGGAGAAGCTTTTGTCCGTAAGTGGTAAAGAAATTCCGGATAAAGTGGTCATCTAGGCTGCTCCAATGTACGCAATAAGTATGTTTCGCCTTCCTAAGGGCTTAATAGTGGAGATTCAACAGTTGTGCGCCCATTTTTGGTTGGGAAGCAAGGATAAGAAAAGGAAAATTCATTGGAGTGTCTGGGATCGAATGTGCAAACCTAAAAGCAAGGGTGGTTCAGGCTTTCCTGACATTGAAACTTTCAATAGGGCCTTCTTAACTAAGCAATGCTGGAGAATCCTCAAGAACCCAAATTCCCTGGCTGCTACTGTTCTCAAAGACTGTTATTTTAAAGATGGGAACTTCATGGAGGCTAAAAAGAATAATAATGCCTCTTATGTGTGGAACAGCTTGGTTTGGGGGAAAGAGTTACTTGAGAATTAGGTTAGATGGCGGGTTGGGAATGGGAAATCTATTCATGTCTACAGGGATAAATGGCTCCTAAGACCCTCAACCTTTAAATTTACTTCACAGCCTACTTTGGGGAGTAATGCCAAAGTGGACATGCTTCTTTCACCAACTGGAAGTTAGGATACTCAAGTTTTAAGGGCTAATTTTGACCAGGCTGACATCGACGATATCCTTCGTATTCCCATTGGCAATGGCAACGGCAACTAGGATGACTATTATTTGGCATTATAATGGCAGTGGTGAGTATACGGTTAAAAGCGGTTATTGGGTCGGTCGGAATCTTGTATCGATACCTAATTCCTCTAATCCAAACCCAATTAATTCTTGGTGGTCTTATTTCTAGAAGATTTAGGTCCTTTTAAAGATTAAGATCTTTGTTTGGAGAGCCTACCATGACTGGATCCTCACAAAATGCAATATTGCTCAAAAAGGAGTTCATACGAATGGGTTATGTGATACCTGCAAATCCGATGTTGAATCTACCATTCATGCTTTATGTGAGTGTAAAAATCTGAAGGGCATCCGTACGGAATGGAACAACAAGTTTGGAGCTTTCAGAGGTCACTGTTCTAATTTCTTCGATCTTATGTATAACTACACTTCTTATAAGAATGTCAAAGTTATAGGGTTGTTCTATGTTATTGTTTGGAGAATATGTTTTTGCCGAAATTCCAACATTCATGAGTCTAAGGGTGGAAATTTGACTGATGTCTTCTGCTGGAGCAAGCAGTACCTGAAGAATTTTCTTAGTGCTAGTTAGGGGAATAAACATAGTAGGGTCCTACTGGTTTGCTAGGATAGATGTGTTTGGCCGCCGCTTGGTAATGATGTTTATAAAGCCAATTGTGACGTTGTTGTCGATAATATTAGAGGACTGACTGGCATTGGTATTGTTATTCGGGATTCCAAAGGCAAGGTGTTTGCTTCTTATGCCCAAACCTTTGAGGCAAAGTTAAACGCTAAGGCTTCTAAGCTTATGGCCATAATGAGAAGTATTCAATTTGTGTTGGATTGTGGTCTGGAGCCGTGCATGTTTGGAACGGATGAAGCTACGGTTGTGAAATGGATCAGGGAGGGTAGTTACAGATCCTCGGAATATGGTGTGTTGCTGAATGATATCAGCTGTCTTAGTAGGAAGCTCAGGGTGGTGGAATTTGGTCGTACTCTTATAAGTGCTAATGTCGTGGCTCGTGGCCTTGCTAGACATGCCCTAGATACCATGAGGGATACCTTTTGGATGGAGGAATTTTCTGTATGCATTAAGAATTTAGGTGGCGTTTGGTTGGGTGGAATCCAATGGAATATAATGGAATGAAGGTCATTCCAGCTGTTTGGTTTGTTAAAAAACAATGGAATCCCCATTCCTTTGGAATGAGGATTCCACCAAAATGGTGGAATGGGCTTTCCATCCCAGAACCAATGGAATGCCCATTCCATTCCATTGATACATTTTTCTTCCAAAAATAACCCTCTGCTCATTGTCATCCTCATCTCTTTCGCTGTGACCTCTCTCATCATCATCTCTCTCGTCTCTCTTCAATTCTCTCATCCGCCTCCCGCCACTCCAAAAACATTGCTACCTACCCTCATCCGCCGTCTCTGCCCTCCTTCCCTACAAAGTGCTCTTCTTTTTCTGCTTCTTCAATCTGTTTGATCTCAACTCTATATCGCGTTTTGATCGGTTTGAGAAGTGTCGAGAGCTTTTTGTGGGTTTTTGAATTGGAAATTATATTTGTTTTTTCTTACAAAGATTACTAATTTGATTGAGGAAATTTTTGGTATTGTTGATCCATTATAAAACAAAGAGAACATTTGTGTATATATTTATTGATTTTTGGAGATTTAATTGAAATGATTTTGGTGCGTTTTTCGTTTGTTGTGAAGCTATGGAAGAGAATTTGTGCAGAGACAACCACATAACTCAATCTCCTTACAGATAATTGGAAATACCATCTTGCCAGTATTTAAGAAAAAGGTAAATAGAAGAAAACCCATATCAGCCCAAGATAGAAAGTGAAAGAAAATAAAGGAAAATTAGGGGTTATCACCATGTTTTGCGCTTGAGCTTCAACACAGATAAAATAATAGTTGGTTCTCTTAAACCCAGTTGAATATCTGATCGATGAGCTTGTCACTTTAAAGCATTTCTCTAAAAAATTTGTGCAGAGACAACCACAGAACTCAATCTCGATTAGAGACTTCTCCTCCTGGAACAATCTATTTAAAAATCTCTTATAAAATTTTTGTAATTGAAAATATAAATTTTATTATTAATTTGATCAATTTATATATATATATATAATTATTATATATACTTTCATATTTTATTATTATTATCGATAATATATCATATTATTATGGATAATAAAAATATATATATCATATTATTATAACTATTATGTAATTAGGGGCATTTTGGTCAAAATATAGTTAATTTCATTCCATTCAGTTGTTAACCAAATAAAATAATAGTAATTCAGATGCTATTCTAAAATTTCAACCAAATAAAGAAATCAGATTTTCATTCCATTTCATTCGTATTTTTATTCTTATTCTGATTACCATTCCACTATTTAACCAAACGCCAATAAACCTATTTGATTGTTGTATCACTTTTGTTTCTTGTTGTTTTGTTTTGCTTCTGTTTGTCTGTTTTATCAATAACAAAAACAATAAAAAAATAAAAAATAAAATAGAAAAGATAAAATAGGTTTTTTTTTTTTTTTTTCTTTTTTTAAAAATATACAAAGGTTATTTATAAGGTGAGTTAAGTTTGAAAGATAATTAAAGAGGATAATTTAGGAAATAAATAAAGTAAATTTTTTTTAATTTTAAAAACCGGAAATTATTAGATCATTATTAGTGTGGGTTGTCAATCCTAAAATAAATTCACATTGTCCAATGAATAAATGCTACGTCACTCAACTATTATTTTTTGAATTTTAATTAAAATTTGTTTATCTCTGCTGCAGACTGCAGAGACGTATAAGTTACATTCACTTTGTCTGCAACATTGACTTGTTTTTCTTCAGTCTTCAACATGTCTATAAGCATCGTCGATCACGAACTTCCGTACGACAGCCACAACATCTACGATGTCACTTTCTACGAGCACCAGATCCTAACTCTGGTGACTCACTCTCCTTCAATGGTGGACTCCTGGATCTCGGAGATCGAGCGAATTCACCGCAGCAGTATCGTCGGCTTCGACGTGGAGTGGCGTCCAAACTTCCAACGCAACCAGGACAACCCAGTGGCCACTCTCCAGCTGTGCGTGGGTCGCCGATGTCTGGTATTCCAACTAATTCACGCCCCAAACATCCCTCGATCACTCGTCAATTTCCTTTTGAATCAGAATTACACTTTCGTGGGTGTTGGAATAGACAAGGACATTGAGAAGCTTGAAGAGGATTACAGTTTACGTGTTGGAAACAGAGTCGATTTGAGGGGTTTGGCTGCTGATGCATTGGAAACGGTGGGTTTGAGAAATGCGGGTTTGAAGAGTCTGTCGAAAGAGGTTTTGGGTTTGGAAATTTCGAAGCCGAAATCGATTACTATGAGTAGATGGGACTATCAATGGCTCAGCGCTGCACAAATTCAGTATGCTTGTCTTGATGCTTTTGTTTCTTTTGAGATTGGCACTACTTTGAATGCTGCTAATCCTAGTACTAGCCATTAGACATCTGGGTTTTGCTTGCTTCCTTGTCTTTGTTGAATGTTTGGGTCAACTTACTTTGACTTTATATTTATCTAATTAGACTTGCAATTATCTTTTGTGATTTATGTATATGGCTTGTGAATTTGGTTTTTGTGATTTTTATATTTATATATCTTAAATGGCATTGCTTTTTGAATTTGGCATTGTGGTTTATGAACTCCTGTCTGGAATTTTGCACTAGTAATCTACATTTCTGCTTATTTACCACAAATTTGGGTGTTTGGAATCCCATCTGAATGTTGTTGTTCATCAACTTCCTTACTATTTAGGATGTTCATTACAGCTCTAGTTCCCAATTTAGTGCAATTACACACATATATAGATACATTTATTAGTATTAGGATTAACAATTCCGATCCGTATAAGATTAACGATAGATTCTAAAATTGATTGAGAATTCTTGATGCACCTTAAAAGCTCTCTCATAATATTTACATTACATGTCATGTTTCACTTGTATATGTACGAGGGAATGGTAAGTTTTTATATTCTTATTTTCTTTGGCTGCTGAGTATTGATATGCAGGACTAGATCTTGAACCTTTTAAGTTCTGGTAATATTTTTCAGGACAAGTGTCTTTTTATTTGTGATTTATAGAAATTACCTTGGAAGTTTTACAAGAACTTGCAATAATATATTTCCAGTGGATGACAAATTAATATGGTGTCAAGAGGGTAGATATAGTGATAAGCTTACATGAAAACTGATGAATCACTCACTTATGGTAATATATATGTTGGCTGTAATTTCATTCTCTGATGGCTCACTAGTAACATAAAATAGGACAAGAACAGAATCATATATTCTGTTTGTATGGATTCAATGACATTTTAAGGGGCATTTTAGCTTCTTAAAAGGAAAAAAAAAACAGGGCCACAATCTGTTATTATGTTACATATGCAAAAGAAAAATAGGCATGTTTTGTTATTCATTGACTACTTGAATGGAAGTAATTTTGTTAGAATGTTTGTTGAGAAAAAAAAACTAGAACAATATTATCAATTTGAAATATTTTCTTCAGATTTACAAAGCTTGTTGCATTATTCTTAATTTTGTTTCGTACAAAATTTTTCTATTTTCAATTGAAACTTTATTTGGAATTGAAACTCAATGAAACCCAAGATTTTTGCAAATTGGGCCGGCATTACTCTGAAAAAATTCAGATTTTAGGGCCAAATCCCCAAAGGCCCAAAACCGAGGAAATCAACCCGAACTGAACCGAACTTGTTCGGTCATGGAAACCGAAAACCTTCGGATCATGTTTGGTTTTGGAAACAAGAAATGCCTACCCTACTACCCTAGTCCTTGCTAAGGCTGAGTATAAAAATCAAAACCGAATTAATTCAAATTGAAAAAAATAAATAAATAAATAAATACGTGTTTAGTTCAGTTTAGTTTATACTTAAATGCTATTCAAATTGGTTAAAATAAAATAAAACCAAAATTGTCCATAGAAAAGCGAAACACAGTTCATAGCGGTACATATGCAACTTTTACTCTTCAAAATTGTTACTTTTTTTTATAATAAATAAATCATAATCTCTATTCATTCCTCTGAGAATGAGATTAAAATTCAAAACCTTTTGGCTTTTGCACAACAACAACAAAATTTACCCGCTAATTAAGTTAGATAGTCATAAAATTGTATAAGATCCTTTTTTTTTTTTATATATAATTTTTTCATTTATCATGCAAAAGTCAAATAAATTGAAGAGATAGCAATTAGCAACTGTATATATTTATTTTACAATTCTCTTACGGATGATATTAGGGTAAGTATTTTTATTTTATTTTTTTGTTACCATTTTAAGTTTTTACAATTGTTTAACAAAACTATAAAAAAAAAAATTAAAAAAAAAATATTAGACTATAATTGTGTTTTGAAATGACAGGTAATAACAACAGTTGAGGTAGTTCGCCCTTTAACGTTGCAGATTTGAGTTGACACCACGGATACGTCTAGAAAGAAAAGAAAAAAAAAAAGGAAAGGGATAGATGAGGTGGCCAATGAGTTTGGAGAATGAAATAGCGGTTATAGAAAAGTGAGGATTGTGAAAATAATAGGAACCCATCAAGAACGCCCTGAAATTGGATAATAAATTTATAAAATGTAGACTTAATAAATTCGATAATTTATTGAAAAACAAAACAAATAAAAAAAATAAAAGAAATCATATATATATATATATATAAATGTTCAAATGATGACGTCCTTATATAACTTTATAAAGATATTGAATGTGGGTCACTATTTTTACATGATTTCACTCAAATGTGTTTGCATTTGTCAAAATTAATGACTCACATTTAATATCATCATGAAGTTATATCAGGACGTTCGCATGAGAACATGACTATAAATATAAAAAATTTTATATTGTCATTTCATCCTGACATAAAATATATTATGATGAAAAATGTTGATAGTAGAAAGACTATATATATATATACTGAAATTTTCTAAGTCAGTGCATCTTAATATAACTTCATGAGGATATTGAATATAAGCTACTAGTTTTACATACTTTGACTCAAGTGTGTATGCACTTGTCAAAATTAGTGGTTCACATTCAATATCTTAATGAAGTTATATCACGTGCATTGACCAGATCGGGACTATATATATACAGTTCTTTTCTCCTCAGTGGTCCTGATATAACTCCATTAGTGCATTGCATGTGGGACATAGATTATGGAGAAGTTTTGACAAGTGTACCCTTTGAGTCAAAACATGTAAATTTAATAGTCCACATCTAACACGAGTTATCATGACACACTGACTTGAAAGTTTTCATATATATATATATATATATATATATTGATATCATATATGATTAGCATGTGATTTGGTCCCTCCTATATGATTTGGTCCCTCCTATATGATTTGCATGTGATTTGGTCCCTAACTCTTTCAAATTCTTTTAATAGAAAACTGGGCAGGGAATGCACGAGTTCTGATTAAATTTCAGAAGGTTGTCATAAAAGTATTACTCTCATGTGATAGCATGATGTTTGCTTGTCAGATATTCTTTAATTCTATTCGCTTATTACTAAACTCTCATCATCATGTGATTCTCGAGAAAATATTGTATGGGACGGTCCCAGTGACGTGGATATAGGACCGTCCAATCAAAGCACATTGAACATGTGTTCAATGTGCTCTGATTGGACGGTCCTATATCCACGTCACTGGGACCGTCCCATTGATATTTTTCTTGTGATTCTCTATTTCTCTTCATTGGGCTTGGCGTGCACGCTTCTCATTATTTTTTTATTTTTTTTTGGTATTCTTAAGATATTCCTTATATCTAAATTTTGTTTTGTATTCTTCAATGCCTTTTCACTCCTTATTATACAGCAATATAAATTGATTAAATTCATGCTTATAATATTATTCTTTGTTATGTACTTGATTTTTCTCCAGAAATAAGCATAACTATGTATGCGTTTGCTGAAATTGCGATTCCAAATCACGGTATATGTCCAGCTGGCAGCCATTTACTGGGTATACAACCCGACAAAACTGTGGTGTCGGCTGCATATTCCGTGTAAGTAAGACTAGGCCTCGACAATGTATATAAGAGAAATAGACGCACACTAACTAGTTAATTAATTAGTGGGTACGTAGCTTTTGGTTTAAACAAAATACCAAATCCACAAGTTTTAGTTATGAATACATGGGATGGGTGTGAGACTGTATTTTTAGGGTTCATGTGATTCAGAGATCAAAAAAAAAAAAAAATAGAGAGAACTGAAACCTAGTGTGTATGCTTCACCATAGTAAAAAATTGTTTGATAATGAAAATTGAGTGCCTGTTTAGTACTTTGGGTACTGACCTGTCAGTATCCAAGTAATTTCGATATCATATTGATTACTGAACCATGTAAAATTTTGCCTCTCTTCACTATTCTTCCATGTTTTTGTGTGCGTTTGTTTTATTGTTGTTATATTATTTAGTACCTTGTAAGATGCTGACATGATGGATATAAAACCGTTATCCTCCAAAGCAAGCATATATCATAATATGTATGAATTATTTATGCATCGAATGAGTTTCGCACTCTTTTCTTTACATGCATGCGTTATAAATAAAATTCAGATTATTGCTTTAAATTAAGCATTTTGATCGAGATACATGTAACCGATCATCAGCCTACCCTAGTGATATGAGCAACGAAGGAATCCATCTCCATGCGAGAAGCTCCACCTTTATCCATCGACCGCCTCACATCGCTGCTCAATTTTATGGCTCTCTTCCTTATCTCATCCCCCTCCTTGGATGCCATCAATATTTTCACAGCCTTTTCAACTCGATTAGATGTTACGATCTCATTGCGCTTGCTCCAATCCTTAACAACAATACCTACTTTAAGCACATGTGTTATAAGCACCGTGTTTCTCGGCTGATCAGAGTGCATAGGCCATGCTCCTATTGGCACTCCCATGGTGATGCTCTCCATGCAAGAATTCCACCCACAATGACCCACAAACCCTCCTGTTGATGGATGGCCTAAAATTTCTAATTGCGGCGCCCAATCTCTCACTATCACTCCCTTGTCTTTGATTGAATCTTCATACCCTATTGGGAGCTTAGCTCTTCGCACTTGATTTTCATTGAAAACATCTCCTTTATCGGCATCTCTCAATACCCAAATAAACTTTTGATTGCTTTGCTTCAAGCCGATTGCAAGCTCCTTGATTTGCTCATCGTTCATGGCTGTTGTTGTGCCAAACGACACGTAAACCACCGAGTTTGGTGCTTGTTTATCAAGCCATTCCAGGCAATAGTGCTTCCTATTGGAATCTTTCTGCTTATTCTTAGTTATCGCGACAGGATTGAACGGCCCTAAAGCCCAATGCTTGATGTTTTTAGCTATTGTCGATTGTTCAAGCAACTCCATGTAAGCACTTTCGATCACTCTGCTTGTGTTGTAAAGACTCCCGGAATTGAACTTGTGGTAATCGTACTCACTATTAACAAAATCCATGAACTCCGAAGTGAAACAACCTTCAAGAGAAGGAATATCTTTGGGGATCACATCGTTGGCCACTATAGTTTTTCCTAGCATTGCCTCCCATATGTACAAGTACACCGTAAAAGCAGATACGCTATGGAAAGAGTAAGACTCCACGTTGGGGAGGAAACGAGCTTCTTTAATCACAGACCCCATCAAAGAGTCATGAATGATAATGACCCTTCTGTTCTTGGATGAAAGTGAACGTAATAGCACGGTCACGGGATCGATGAGATGCTTTGCAGTGGCGTTAAAACAAGGCTGGAGATGAGAAGGGAAGTTGATGGTTGCATTAGGGTCAGGAAGAGGGCAATGAAAAGGAGGGATTTCAAAGTCATGAAAACGGATGTTGGATGCGGCGAGACTGAGAGGGTTCCAGCCATGGACACGGACCCTGGCCTGGCGGTTGTGGGAGGCGGTGCCAACGTAGTGGATCGGAATATTGTAGGAGAGGAGGAGGCGGGAGAGTTGGAGGAGCTGGTTGAGATGGCCTTGGGCTGGAAACGGCACCATCACCACAACCACGTGTTCATGTTGTTGTTGTTGTCGGCCACTTTGGTTACTCATTTTGACTCTCAAGTTGTGAAGATTTGTTGAAGAAATGTTGAATTATTTTGGTAGTCTATGGTTGTGTCATTTGAGTCGTTTATATAAGAGAAGATTGGGAATCTTGAGGGACATGTAAAGATAAATGACGACTCCAGTGGATATTTGTCTTTAACGTTTATTGTCAAGTTTGTGTGTTGAAAACTATGTCACTTTATTTATTTATTTTGAAGTAACAAAGTTAGGGGTGTGCCGTGTGCCGTGTGCAAGATGAATTTGGATCGTTTGCTTATATAAATCTGATAATACGTGTAATCACTATAATTTATTTGGATACTGATAGGTATTGATCCCATCAACTAGATGTTGGCATGTGGTCTATTTTAAAAAAATACAAGGAGATAAATGTAAAAAGTTAAGAAAAAAAAATATCACGTGTCAAAATCTCATTGATGGGTTAGTATCCAAACATTATCTTTATTTGTAAATGCAAAATGTTTTAGATAAGGAAAAAAATTAGTACAACACACGATCCAATCTAATTAGATCCATTGGATCCAAACCAATCCATTGGAGTGGATCCTAAATTTTGAATTCTATTGGATCAAATCTGATCTTGAATTTTCATATAGAAATCCACAAATCCATCGGATCCGCCAAAATCTAAAGAGTCCTAATTTATGCCGGACAACTTTATTAAATCTCATATAAATGAACATTAAGCAAATTTTGAATGTTATTATATGATTTTATTATGTTTGTGTTTGGATCTTATATTTAATGTTTATAATTTGTATAAGGTCCAGCTCTCGAAAATATAAATAACGATATTTACACCTTTCTAAAACTATATGTACAACCCAAAGTATTATTTGTTTTAAAATTCTAATATTGCCCTTAAATAAAACTATTAAAAGAAAAACAATTTTAAATACACCATATATATCAAATAGAAACAATATCTAATATTTTCAACATATATGATTATATGATATCTTTTTATCGAAATCTTAACTATTTATTAATTAAACTAAAATTGTGATTATTGAAATTAAAATATTAATAACTATTCTAAAATATTTTTAAAAAATAGAAAATCATTTCATTTAAATAATCATGTGCAATTGAGATTTGAGAGGTGTCGTGTGCAAGTGTGAGTAGTGGCAAAAAATAAATAAAATAAAAGGGAATAAAAAAATGAAATGAAGATAGAGATGGGCCATTCGACAAAACAGAAAGCCGAGAAAAGAGAGATTCAACAAAAAAAGAAAAAGAGAGATAGGCGAGAAAGACAGGGAGATAGAATCTAAGAAATTAAGAGAGAGACCACTTTATAGCCGAGAGAGAAGAAAGAAAAGAGGAGAAAGGGAGAGTATCAGACCGCGTGTGTGTGTGAGAGAGAGTATGAGTTTGGAAGAAGAATTAGAGTGCAGCGGTAGAGAGATATGCACCGGATATTAAGATAAGTGATGTTATGTTGATTTTACGAGTTGGAATACAAATAGTTTAAATAGATTGTCCTAGATCCTTAATTGAGTTTTATGTGAATTTAGGATCGATCCAGAAAGATATGAATTCTGAATGAAATCCAGTACTATAATAGATTTGAGCACAGGATTTTTGTGAGTGGATACCTTTTAATAAAAGTTATCTGTTTTACAATTATATTTTAGCAATAATTATTTAGAAGATTATTATAAATAAATGATTAATTCATTTATTTAGAAAACAGATTTTCAAATGATCTGAGATGTTTTTAAGAAATGCTAGATTTTCAGAATTCAAAAATGAATAATTAGAGAATTAGATTTATAGAACAAGATTTTTCAAAGAATAATAGGTACAAGTATTTTCATACAAATTTCCTAATTTTTAGGATCCAAGTTATTTATGAGATTTTCATAAAAGAAAAAAGAATATTTATGCATAAAAAATTATACATGTATGTTCAGAAAGCTAAAAAGTTTTCAAAGATTGTTAAGATTTTAAGATATCATATATATGCCCTCCCAACTGTATTAGATTCAGATTATAAGCCCTTGGGATTTCTCTGCATATGTATGTGAGATTATCCAACACGAGTGGTCATATCACCATGTATGTGAGATTACTCTGCACATTCAATCAGATATCGATGTGTATGTGAAATTATATATATATATATATGTATATATATATATATATTCAAGTCAGTGCACGCTGATGTAAATATATAAGGACATTGAATGCAAGTCACACATTTTCCATGATTTGACTTAATGTGTATGCACTTATCAAAACTTCTCCATAATAAGTGGTTTACATTGAATGTTCTTATATATTTACATCAGTGCGCACTGATGTAAACGAGATCAGATATATATGTATATTACTCTACACGGGTGATCAGATATCGTCGTGCATGTGAGATGTATTACCCCATACTGTGTTTGCACTAAGAATCTCTACCATGTACGTGAGACATTATCCTGTGTACCAGTTTAGTAAAGAGTTTTCAAATTTTATATATATATATATATATATATATTACTAATTATGATAAGTAGAGAAAAGATTTCGGATTATCAAATTTTAAATCTGATATTTAATATCTTATCAAATTAGAAAATGGTTTATTATATTATATAGTATTTACAGAAAAATAATATTTAATTACAAAAAGATTTTTAATTAGTTTTCAGCATGCATTAAAGAACAGTTTCAGATCAAATCATGTATACTTTCAAGAAGAGATACAAAATTTAGAAAGTGATACAGAACTAGATATAGAATTTAGAAAGAGATACATACAAAGTTTATAGTTTGCAGATTAAGTTTAGCCAATATAAAGTTCTTAAAGTATGAGCATTTTCATAAATAAATTTATTAATTTCATAAACATAAGAAGTTATAAGTTAATTCAGAGCTGTAAAATGATAGTTTTCAGACAAGCTTATATAAAAGAAAAGATTTTGTTTTCAAATATTATTTCCACTCAATCAGCATTAGCACCTATTCTTTTATTTTAAACTATTTTTTTTCAGATAATTACAATGTTCGTGCAGATTCTTTAGTATCGTGAAATGAATCACATATGATGACAAAATTACTAGTTCATAATTTTAGTCAAATTATGTTATGCATATATGCATATTTTTAGATATCGAGATTTTTTGTAATTAGTTTTCGAATATGTTCATATCCGGCAGATGGGTCCAATACATGATAAGAAAATTTTTATTTTAAATAAATTATATTTTATGAGCCATAACCCACATATTTCAATTATACATTTAAATTATATGGTGGAAAAGTTTGAAAATAAAGTGATTCCATTGAATATTTTATTAGAAGTCAACTTGAGATTTATATGATTTTCTGTAAAGTATTTTAGAAGATTCAGATTTCAATTAGAAAGATAAGATTTTAAATAGGATTCTCTTAGACTTAAGATAGGAGTCGGGACGGGTCCTGTCAACTTAGTATCAGAGCATCGGTTTTAAATTCAATGGACGTTTTCATGTTACATGCATTATGTTTTGATTAAAGATAAAGTTTTGTTTTTATCATGCATTACTGTGGCCAATTTTCGCAAAAAAAATGTGAAAGATCTGAGTTAGCAGCAGAAGCTAGTGTATAACAGATTAACAGATTCAGCATAGTAAGTTATAGAAGAGTTAAGTTTGAAGATATGTGCAAGTTATTGCAGTAGTAGTGAATTTATTAGATGAGTGAGCTATGAAGAAATTGAGAGACAATAAGTTATGAGCAAGATGCCAAGAACCTAGGAATCGAGTGAATTTTGTAAGGTCCAGCTCTAGAAAATATAACCAAATCCAAAATTCAATCTCAAACACATAATCCAAGTCCGAGTCCAAGGCAGAAATAGACTTTCACTTTGGCACAGATGAGTTTAAGGATTGAAAAATTTTAAAAAAGAATATTAAAAAAAACAAGACAGAAGGCTTGTTTGGGTGATAACAGGCAAGTTTGGGTGTGAGGTGTCATGTGTAAGTGTGAGTAGTGGCATAAATAAATAAATGAATAAAATAATAGGGAATAAAAGAAATGAAATGAAGATAGAGAGGGACATTCGACCAAAAAAAAAGCTGAGAAAAGAGAGATTCAACAAAAAGAAAAAAAAAAGAAAAAAAAAAAAGAGAGAGAGAGATAGAATCTGAGAAATTGAGAGAGAGACCAAGAGGTAGAGTGAGAAAGAGAGCTTTATAGCCGAGAGAGAAGAAAGGAAAGGAAAGAAATGGAGAATATCAGACCGTGTTTGCGTGTGAGTGAGAGAGAGAGTATGAGTTGGAAGAAAAATTAGAGTGCAGCAGTAGAGATATGCACCGGATATTCAGATAAGTTATGTTATGTTGACTTTGTGAGTCTGAATACAGATAGTTTCAATAGATTATCCTAGATCCTTAATTGAGTTTTATGTGAATTTAGGATAGATCTAGAAACAGATGAATTTCGAATGGAATCCAATACCATAACCGATTTGAGCATAGGAGTTTTGTGAGGGGATGCGTTTTAATAAAAGTTATCTGTTTTAAAATTATATTTTAGCATTAATTATTTAGAAGATTATTAGAACTAAATGATTTAAGTCATTTATTTAGAAAACATATTTCCAGATGATTTGAGATGTTTTTAAAAAAAGGTGTAGATTTTCGGATCTCAAAAATGGATTAATTAGAGAATTAGATTCATAGAACAATATTATACAAAGAATAATAGGTACAAGTAATTTTAGACAGATTTCCTGATTTTCTGACAGATTTTTAGATTTTTAGATTTTCAGATAGATTTCTAGATTTTCAGATTTTCAAAAAACTTACCATATTTTCAGAAAGATTTTCAAATTTTTAGATCTAAATTATTAATGAGATTTTCATAAAAGAAAAGAAAAGAAAAGAAAAGAAAAGAATATGTATGTATGTTTTGAGAAAAGTATTTATAAAGAATTATATATGTCTCAAAAAGCTAAAAGAGTTTTCAAAGATTGGTTAGATTTTAAGACATCGGATATGTACTCTCCCCAGCAGTGTCAGATTCAGATTATAAGCCTTTGGGGCTTCTCTGCACGTGTATGTGAGATTATTTACACGAGAGCGGTCATATCGCCGTATACGTGAGATTACTCTACACGTTCGATCAAATATCAACATGTATGTAAGATTATATTTATATATATTTATATTACTTTGCGTGGGTAATCAAATATCACCATGTAATTGAGATGTATTTCCCCATACTCTGCGTGTGCATTAAGAATCTCTACCACGTACGTGAGATAATCCCTTAGGTACCACTTTGGTAAATAGATTTCAGATTTTATATGTGTGTGTGTGTGTGTTCAAGTCAGTGCGCACTGATATAACTTCATCAGTGTGTTGGATGTGAACAATTAAATTTATATACATTAACTCAAAATGTATGCACTTGTCAAAGATTCTCTATAATCAGTGTTCCACATCCATTAGTACTGATATAATTACATCAGTGCGCATTGACCAAAACGAGACCGTATATATATATACAATTTTTATATTGTCAGTTCATCCTGATATAAAATATATCAGAGCGAAGAATGTGGAAAATTAAATTTACATACTTTGACTCAAACTGTATGAACTTGTCAAAACTTCTCCATAATCTATAGTTGACATTATTCGTCCTGATATATTTTATATCAAGAAGAACTCATAGTAGAAAGATTGTATATATATAGAGAGAGAAAGAGAGAGACAGGGATCGGGGAATACAAGATTTGACACAATTTTTCAACCATTGGATCCATGAGATTTGGATAGGGATGAGCATTTATCCCCGGGGACCCAAATCCCCATATCCCCATCCCCATCCCCATTTTCCCAACAAATTTATGGAAATGGGGATAAGGATAGGGATGGGGGGAGATGCCCCCATCCCCATTTTCCCAATTCCGCCAAACATTATATATAATATATATATATATATATATTAATATTTTTATTCTATTTTACTATATATATATATACATCTTTTTAACATAAGAAACCTAACCCTAAATCATAAAACTTGTCTGATAGACTTTATTTGTAATGGATTAAAACGCTTTCATTTGAACTTGTAATGGATTTTATTTTGTATTTGAATTTATGATAGATTTTGTGCTTTTCTAGTATGTAATTTTCAGTTAAACAAGGGAAACAGGGAAACAGGAAAATGGGAAAAAACAAAAAAATAGGGAAAAACCGGAAAAATGAGGAAATAAGGATGGTGATGGACGAACCTCCCCCCAAAACTCCCTCATCCCCATTTTCCCAAATTGGGGGGTTGGGTTTGGGGGTGGGGTGTGGTTTCGAAAGTGGGGATAGTGATAGGGAGACCTATATCCACCTCCATTCCCCAAATGCTCATCCCTAGATTTAGATTGCTTAGATTTAATAAATTGATTTCTTTTTTATTCCCTTCTCATTTATCTATCATTAATTTATTTATTTTCTTTTCTCTCTCCTCTCTCATACATTCACTTTCCTAATTAAAATCTAATTAATATTTCATTTTCCTCTCTCTTGCTTCTTGGGTTTGGGTTTGTGGTGGTGTGTGTGTTTGACTGGTTTGGGGTGGCGTGTGGTGGTGGATTTTGAGTTTAGATGATGGTTGATTGGTTGGATGGTGGTGGAGTACTGGAGATCCATACTCCACATATCTCAGTTTTAGTTTTTGGATTTAAAATATATATATATATATATATATATATATATAATATGTTGGAACCGCCTGTTCGAACTAGACGGTTCCTCAAAATTTGGAACCAAAATCGTCCTAGTACCGATTTCGGTTTTCCGGTTCGAACTGAACCAATGCCATGACTACTAGCAGATTATGTCTTCACACTTTCAGGTTGTTACTATACAGCCTACTACAGATGCAGAGTATTAGTTGAAGGCTACTATATAGCCTACTACAAATGCAGAGTATATGGTAGCGGTTGAAGTGGTAAAGGAAGCTGTTTGGCTTAGAGGTTTGGTTTGTCATCTAGGTTTACAACAGAATTCTACAATTGTATTTTGTGATAGTCAAAGTACGATACATTTGACAAAAAATCTTATTTATAATGAGAGAACCATACATATTGATATCAGATATCTGTTTTTCGGGAGATTGTATCTCAAGAAGCAATTATAGTCAGGAAAATTGCTACAGCAAAAAATCCAGATGATATGTTGACCAAGCCTATTCATGTACTCAAGTTCAAGAACTGCTTGGACTTGATTTGTGTTTGCAATTTGTGAGTTAGCCTAAGGGGTTTTGGAGGATATGACAAACTGAAATTCTATTCGGTATACCTTGGTACGAATTTAAGCCAATGTAGAGATTTGTTATTATATGGTTTAAATTAGTCAGTAATCCTATTTGATATAGATTCCTATTTTGTCTCTATTCATATTATAAATATGTACATGGTTATAGAATCTTTTAGAAAATAAGTCTCTTTTGAGAGTTCTTTGGGTGTAATATGGTTTTGGGTTTTATGAGTGATTTTGAGATATTCTTTTGTAATCTCCATTGATCATAGTGAATTTCTTTTCATATCCGTCCATGGACATAGACTTTACGCTAAACCACGTAAATTTCCTTTGTTATGCTTTGCTTTTATTTTGTCTAATTATTTTGTATTTAGGAAAATCATATTTTAGTCCTTATAGTTTGCCTTAATCTGCATTTAGTCCACGGTTTTTTGGTATTGTAATTTTCAGTCCATTATTATTCTGACAATATGGATTGTAGTCCCTACCACCCAATTCTGTTAAGGTTCCGTCAAGTCAACGAGGGTCAATGAGGGTCAATAGGTAAATTTATCAATGGGGACAAGAAAGGTAATTAGGGCTGAAGGCTATAAAGGTAATTTGATATATACAATTAATAATATATTAAATAATAAATAAATAAATAAAAATAGATAAAAATAAAAAAACAAATCAATAAATAAAAATAAAATAAAAAACAAAATCAATAACTATTAAAAATAAAAAAAATTAAAAAGAAAAAACAAAACAAAATCCTAAACCGATCTCTCATCTCTCATCACCAAATCTATCTCTCATGATCTCTCATCTCTCTCTATCTCTCACCTCCTCAACTTTTCCATCTTCATCATCAAACCCTAAACCAATCTCTTTCTTTCTTTCTTTCTTTCTTTCTTTCTTTCTTTCTTCTTCTTCTTCTTCTTCTTCTTCTTCTTCTTCTTCTTCTTCTTCATTTTACCCGCAGTTGACCTAAAATCTCACCCCGAAATCTCCAATTTTTTTTTTTTGAAACCCTAATTCTGAAATCCTTTCTTCTTCAACAAACCAAAGATCGAAATCCCTAGAATTATATCTCCAAATCCTCTTCTTCTTTGACAAAGCAAAACCCCAAGAATAAAATCCACAAATCTTCTTCTCTTCTACAAACCAATCTTTAGAGTAACTTTTGTTTTTTATTTCGATCATGATGATGGTGATGATCATGATTTGGTGTTGGTGATGATCATGAGTGGCTTGGTGTTGTGTTCGGTTAGTGGGTGCTAGACTGATTTGGTTGTGTTGATGATGGTGATGATCGTGAGTGGCTTGGTGTTGGATGTGTTGATGATGGTGATGTTTGTTGTTAATTTGATTTGTTATTTTGTGAAGAAGATGAACAGGTTCTGTAAGATGAAAGATGATAAAGAATCTGGAACGATTTGGTTGGTGTTTAATTTTTGAAGAATTCGATTTTGTGGAGATGTTTGATTTTGGTCTCGTTTGATTTTTGTGTTGTTTGTTTTTTGGTGTTTGATTTTGGAGAATGATAATAATGATAATGGATGGCGATGGCAGTGGGGGCAGTGGTGGTGGAGGAAAGGGATGGTAATGATTTGGGTTTTTAGGTTTCTTTTAAATTTTCTGGGTTTCTAGGATGAGTTTTAAATTTTTTGGGTTTCTGGGATGAGTTTTAATTTTCTTTTTCAAATTTTTTTATTTCTAGTTATATATATAAATATATTTTTTTTCTTAAATAATTTAAATAAATATAAATATTTATATAATTTTCTGGTATGGGTTTGTGGTTGGAATTTATTTTCTCATTTTTTTTATATAATTTTTTTTATTTTTTAAATAAATAAATCCCCACCATCCATCTAAGATTTGGATGGTGGAGATTTAAAATATTTTATTTTTAAATTTTTTAAAATTTTTAGTTTGATAGAAGTTTTTTCTCATTTTTTTATATAATTATTTTTTATTTTTTAAATAAATAAATCCCCACCATTTTTTATTCTTTAAATCTGTTTTTAATTTTAGTTTTTTTCATTTTTAATTAAAGGTAAAATGGTCTTTTCTATGTTATCAACAATCTTCAAGAGTAAAATAGTCTTTTAGTTAAACTAACATAGCAGAATCTATCTTTTAATGGATTCTGTAACGTAATAACTAAAAGTTATAATTTTAAAAAATTGATTAAAACAAACTACGGAGAATAAAACGTAATAACTAAAAGTTATAATTTTAAAAAATTGATTAAAACAAACTACGGAGAATAAAAGGCAATTCCTTTTTGTATCTTGATAATTTTCATAACAAAAAAAATTTTCCTATCTGATTGTCTTTCACCAAAACCTCTAAGGTGTCAGTGTAATTTCCCCTAATTAATAAATTAAATATGAAGTGTGATCGATGTGATTGAATTAAAAGCCTGCATGCAGACGCAGAATTGAGATTCGTGGGACCGGTGGTACGAGTACAACATCGCCAACAATTTTGGAGTGCGCATGGGATTTCACATGGCAAGTTGGCAACCAATGGCAATGCCTCTCAAGCCTCTTCATCCATCACCATCAAAAGTATTCTTCTTCTTCTTTCAGATCTCTCTCTCTCTCTACATATGAATCATATAGTTTGCATATCTAATCAAAATTATCACTATGCATCATGGGCTTTTCAAACTTACGATCATGTCATAAAAACCCAGTAAAATTACTATTCCCATAATATTGTAGAGCCACCCAAAAAAATTCTCCTCCTCCCCGTTACTCATTAATTACACCCAATATTAGTATAGTTCATTTTAATTTTTACATTCTTTTTATCTATTTTTTTTGGTCTACTAGTTTTGTTATGCAACAACATTTCTCTAACTTCATGAATTTTTTTTTTTTTTCCTGTATATGCACAAATTAATATTACTCGATTTCAAAATTTTTGAAAGAATACTAGGTTGAGTGTACTCTTTTTCTTTGTAATTGATCTTGGATATATCAAATTTTAGATTTTCTATTGAATTAGTTTTAGGATTTTTCAAACAATATTTCATTACAATATGATGGATTTAGGAATAAGGATTTATGATAATTAATTGTACATTGAATTGAATGGGTGAACAATTTGCGAATTAGGTTTATGATAATTAACCATACAATGAATGAGGGAAGAAAATAATCTTATTTTATTTATTTAAATTATATAGTAATTTTACATATTGTTATTTTAGTAATTAAAATGAGAAAAAAAAAATGAGTGTTGACATTTTACTTTCGGTGGATTGAAATAGTTATAATATATATATATATATTTTGCTGAATAATCAATCATAAATTGTATCATAAGAAAAATTATTTATTTATTATATAAAATTAATTTTTTGTTAAGCTTACATAGTTTTATTATTTTATAATTATCTTTAGTATATGATATCAGTTAATTTTTCAATTTATCCTTTATAACTAGGTATATTATAAAGGTATATGCATGTTATGGCATTTTAATATTACTAGCTTTTTCAAATATTTGATCAAATAGTGTGATAGATTCTTTTTATTTAAAAATTTGTTGAAATCTTTTATCATTTTTATGGACCTTGAAGTTTTATACTTTTTAAGAAATATTGGACCAACTACTGTCTAATGTGACTTAATTGTGAAGAGAACTCATTCACCTTGGCAATATCCCAAGTTCAAATTAGCATACCTATAGGTTGTATATCATCTCTCTCTCTCTCTCTCTCTCTCTCTCTCTCTCTCTCTCTCTCTCTCTCTCTCTCTCTCTCTTTTCACACCAATGGGGAGGAAATAGGGGGTTTAGTCACTTTCTTAAGTTGGTGTTTCAAGATTATCATCAGTTTTTCATTTTTTGATTTTTATTCATTCATCTTCTTCATATGAATCCGTTTAACAGACCTCCAATGGAGATCGAACAGACCTCCATTGGAATGGGGGTCGAAATCGACCTCCAATGGGGGTCGATGTCGTTTGACCTCCGTTGAAAGTCTGTTCGACCTCCATGGAGGTCGAAATTGATCTCCATTAGAGGTCGATAAAGAAGAAGATGAAAAAAAAAAAAAAATAGGATTTTTTTTTTGTTTGGAAAATTTTATATTTTACAGAGACTTTTCATGTACTTTCCAAGACTTTTCATTTTTATTTTTATTTTTTTAGACTTTTCATGTATTTTCGAGGCTTTTCAAGTAATTTTCGAGACTTTTCATGTATTTCCGAGACTTTTCAAGCATTTGAGACTTTTGGTAATTTTTTAGACTTTCTGGGTACAAATGAAATTTTTGAGATTTTCTAAGCAAAAATTAAAAGTCTAGGAAAATTTTATTTTTGTCTAGAAAGTCTCGAAAATTACCAAAAATTAAATGATCTCTAATTTTTTTTTTCCAATTTTTTTTTCATCTTCTTCTTATTCGACCTCCAATGGAGGCCGATTTAGAACTCCATTGGAGGCCGATTTCGACCTCCAATGGAGTTTCATCTCTATTGATGGAGGTCCTCCATTGATGAATGATTTATAAAAAAAAAAAAAAACAAACAAACAAACAAAATGGTGAAGAAGGCTGCAGTGGAGAGACATTTTTATCCCTTCACCATAATATGTGTCATTTAAACTCAAGTTATGAAAATGGTGATAGTCTTAAAAGACACCCTCAAAAAGATACTTTATCATTTTCAAACCCCACCAATGGGGCCTTCGCTGGAGACGACACCACCGAGAGCACCGCTGCCCAGGCGCAGCAGCAAAATCGCCAAGGCAGCAAGGTTTTGGAGGGATGTTTCAGTAATTTTCTATTTTAAGAAAAAAAAAAAAAAAAACCAGATTTCAAGTTTTTAATATTTTTCTCCAAGGTTTAACGGTTTCCGTAAAAATAAATAAAACAAAGTTGCAGTATTTTCATAATTTTTGCCACGCACTAAAAATAAATCTTGATATGTGTTTATTAGGATCCGGTTCCTCTCCTCACCCCCATAATCTATTACCACGTGTCTAATATAGAAAATCAATGGTCTATATTATTTCAATTAATTTTTATGTTTTTACTCTACTAAAAGTAAAAATAATCAAAACTATTGATTTAAGTGAGGACAAAATGAGATAATGAGTGGATCCAAATCCGTATTTATTAACACTTAAACTTACGTATGTGATTATTATTATTATTATTATTTGCATATTTTATGCGGTCATTTTTTACAATTCTCACTTAAGTTTTTAGGATTGAAAGTATTGAAAATAAATGGGTCAATGATATCTAAAGCCACAGATTTGGTGAGGCGGTCCCTGAATGGCTATTAATTTTTCAAAATACCTCAAATTAGTCATTTCATACCGTTTGTTTATGTTATAACTTATTAGAATATAGATCAAAAATTAGTAAAACATGTTTTGCACCGGTTTTTGAACTAGTTTTTTTACCTGTATTTTGAATTATTTTTTTTTATCATGATTACTTTATAAAACAGGAAATATTACCCATAAAATTCTTATAATTAAATCATTACTATATATATATATATATAATTAAATAATAAATTAATCATTAAATAAGTTTGATGTCACCCCAAATTAATCAAGAAATTAATCAAGGAATAATAATAAGTTTGATGTTACCTATAAACAGGAAATATTACCTATAAAAATAATAAATTAATCAAATCATTAATTTTTTATATATAATCAAATAATCAAAATACATAAAATATTGCACATAAAATTCTTTATGGGTGACATGTCACAGATAATGTAGCTTTTTGTTAGATTTTAACAGAACGGTTGTCAATGAACAATGTTTTGTTAAAATTATGATTTTGGTACAATTTAAACAATCAATGGCCTTTTTGGGACTCCACCTACCAATTAATAGTGTCTAGTACTATTTTCTTAAAATAAATTATTAGGGTACCAATATTGTCACCCATAAATATGATTTATACATCTATATTTTATTAAAATAATTAATTATAAAAATATCCCGATAGACAAATTAATTTAAATATATATATATATATATATATATATATATATATATGTGTGTGTATATATATTATAATAAACCCTAATGACCTGGTCAATGCGTCTCATCATCCATAACACCTACTTAATTTTGATAAGAAACGAAATGACCTGGCAATAAATTTGACCACCTTCGGTGGATATGGTCTAATGGTGGCAAGGTTGCGGTTTGGTTTCGGTTTCGGTTTCAAACCGGTGGTTTCGGTTTCATCGAAATTTGGAATCGGAATCGGTATAGGTCGGTTCCGATTTCGGTTCAGGAACCGCCAGTTCTGGTTTCGATTCTAGAGGAACCGGCGGTTTTGAACTAGAAATTTTTTTTTTTTTTAATTTAATAAAAAAAGACTTCTAAATTGTAAACTACTAAACTTGTAATAAAATAAAATATATAAATGACAAATTACAAAATAAACAAATGACAAAATACAAATTACAAAAGGAAATTAAAATAAAATAAACAAAATGTCAAATTACAAATTACATATTACATTTCATTGGATATTTGGGAATTAGGTCACCCGAAGTTCGAAAATAACATAAAATAAATAAATGATAAATTACAAAATTAAATTAAAATAAAACAAAAAAAAATGTAAAATTATTAGCCTTGCACATAATTTTCACTACAATTAAGTTGCATACGTATCCTCTTGGGAGGTTTAGAGGAATCAAAGGTCACGTAGTTCTCTTACCTTTTATTGCAGGTTTGTTGATGACATGGACTTGTGATGATGTGAATACGTGATCCACATCTTCTATTCCGGGCCCGTTGCACTTGTCTCTCCACTTTCATGTTCGTCATCTTTGAAGAAATCGTATGTTATCTCATGTTCGATTTCTTGTTGTCTATATTGAGCCTTTGTCCAATCATCCACACAAACCTGTATCTGGAGTGCTTTCGGAGTCAAGCATGAACGCCTTTCATCCAAGATATTCCCCCCGGCGCTGAACTCTTATTCCACCGCCACTGTAGAAACTGGTGTTGAAAAAATATTTTTGGCTATGATAGCCATGATTGGATAGTACTTTGCGTACTCTTTCTAATATTGTAATATATCAAATTGTCTGTCTGACGTGGATTCTATACACTCATAAGAATCATTTAGATAAGATTCAAGCTCAGAATACTTGTCAATGCTTGATGAAGAAGAAGATCTAGGTTTCTTTGTTTTTTTTTATAATAGACTATATCCTAAATTCAAAAATCCGGAGGATGATGATGTGGGCTGTGCAGTTTGTGTTCGTGTAACATCTAAGTTGAGTGAGGATCCATAAACTAAAAGATATTCATCATATAAAGAATAAAATAATTTCTTAATTCTATCATAACATGCATTAACATCATATTCTATGTTTAAACATTGGATGCCATAATAACCATTGAGATAATAACAAAAATTTTGTAATTTACAACGTGGATCAAAAATCATGGCAATCAAATAAATATCTGGCAACTCATGATAATAACGTAACCATTTTTCCTTCATAGCATTAACGGTTTCCCCTATTTCTATGTCGGATTCACAATAAGCAAATGCACCAGCAATATTTAGACTTTCAATAACAAATAAATGAGTTGTAGGATAATAAACACCAGATAAATTTGTTGTAGCAATATGAAAAACTTTTAACAAATTGAAAACGTTGTAACAAGCATCCCAATGAGATTTATAAAGTTGAATGTCAATAACATGAAATTGAATAAAAGAAACTAATAGATCTCTATACTCGTAACTTTGAGCAAGCAATTTATAAGTAGAATTCCAACGTGTTGGAACATCACGAGGAAATCTAACGGCACGTCTACCATTTTGTTTACAATATTTTACCCATGCTTTCATTACAAAAGAATGTTTCCATAAAAATTGAAAGGCTTGTTTAATAGGTAGAATAAAATGATCAAGAGTTTCTAATCCTTTTTGAACACATAAATTTAAAACATAGCATGCACATCTTTGATGAAAAAATACACCACTAACAAATGGTTTGCATATATTAATTAAAGATGGAATAGCAACAGTATTGCTAAAAGCATTATCAAAACCAATTGCAAAAATTTTGTTCTTAATTTTATACTCTGAAAAAATAATTCTAAGCATTCTAACAATATTTTGAGCAGTATGTGAATCATTGAAAACTCTAAATGCAAGAATTCTTTTTTGGATATTCCATGCATCATCCATAAAATGACAAGTGACACCCAAGTATGAATGTGATCGCCAATGGTCAGTCCATATATCGGCACATACGGAAACACGACCGTTATATTTTTCAAAAAATCTCTCTAACTTTTTTTTTTCTTTTACATAAATCTTTTCAAGTGTATATACAAGAGTGGATTTAGGAACACGACATGCAGCAGGGTTTAATGCTCGTCGACAATAATTAATAAAACCAACCTTTTCAACAAAACCGAATGATAAGTGTTCTACTGCTACCATTCTAGCTAATTCTTCCATATTTTGTTCATCAGTATAACGAAATAATTGTTAGTTAGGACTAGCGTACCTGGGAATTTGTGTTTGTGACCTCGATCTGGTCTCTGCTTCTGGATGTTTGGTTTGAATATGCTTCCGATAAGTGTCATATCCTCCGGATTTGGACCACTTATATACTTTATTGCAATAATTGCAAGCCGCTACATAGCTTCCATCTTCTTGCCTAACTTTCTTCATATGTTTGACGAATAGATCAGATTTGCTTTGCTTCGGATCCGGTTCGTCCTCATCTGCTTCCGGTGGATCAAAATCATAATCTGGAGGTGTATCAATACCAGACATATTTTCTGAATGGCTTGTCAAATTAAGGCCGGGGGGTTGGCATTATGATCGGGTTCTGAAATTATTAAAGGGGGAGTACGAATGTTTAAGCCTAGGTCTTCAGCATAGGTCCGGCATTGCAGATAATCGTGATAGGTGGTGTTGTTATGACCGAGATTATCGACCATCTGACCCTTACCTTTCATCGAAATCGAACGCCTAGGATCGTCACGGCCGTGACCCCTTCCATTTCCACCACTTGCCATTGGATTGGACGGAATAAATTTGGGACTAGAGAAATACTGAAAATCTGAAATAGATAATTGAAAACTTAGAACTTAGAAGAATAATACTATAAAGCATAAATCTATATTCTATAATAATATAATACTATAATAGTAGAATAGTAGATTAGTAGTAACTAGTACGTACTAAGTACTATTATAGTAAGTACTAAGTAGTAACTAGAAATAAGGTAGATTGCAAATAAATGAAATTGGAAACTTAGTATTTAGTAAATACTAAATAGTAATTGGTTATTCGGAAATTAAATAAATTATAAATAAGATAAATTGTAAATAAAATTAATTGCAAATAAAATTAATTGCAAATAAAATATATTGGAAATAAAATATATTGTAAATAAAATTAATTGGAAATAAAATTAATTGGAATTTTGAAAATAAAATTAATTGCAAATAAAATATATTGGAAATAAAATATATTGTAAATAAAATTAATTGGAAATAAAATTAATTGCAAATAAAATTAATTGGAATTTTGAAAATAAAATTAATTGCAAATAAAATATATTGGAAATAAAATATATTGGAAATAAAATTAATTGCAAATAAAATTAATTGGAATTTTGAAAATAAAATTAATTGCAAATAAAATTTATTGGAAATAAAATTAATTGCAAATAAATGATAAATTGTAAAATTAAATAAATAATAAAAATCTTGGAAACTTGGAGTCTTCAGTCTTGAACTCTTAGAGAGTTGGAGAGTGTTAGAGACTTGAGAGTTGAGTATTGAAACAATGAAACTTGAAATAAAATTAGAAATTTAGAATTAGAGATTTAGAGAATTGAGAATAGAGAGAATTGAGATTTGAGAGAAATAGAGAATGAGAGGAAAATAAGAAATTAGTGTGAGATTGTGAGAAAAAATGAATGAGGAGGAGGGGTATTTATAGAAAAAAAAAAAAAATATTTAAAAGGGTTAACCGTTGAGCCCAACGGCATGCTGACGTCATCTGTCAGCATGCCGTTGGGCCCAACGTCATGCTGACGTCAGCAGACCGTTAGGCCTCAACGGCCGGAAAAAAATAAAAACATGTCGGTTTGAACCGAACCGGAACCGCCGGTTCCATCACAGTTCAAACCGGCCGATTTGTTAAATATTCGAACCGGAACCGTAACCGTAACCGAATACCACCGAATTCCATTCTGGTTCCACGATTGGAACCGGACTCTTGCCAGGTCTAATATGGCCACATTTGGAGGTCACGATCGGTGGACAACACACATGCATGTTGCATATGTATCCATAATGCACGTCAAGTGTCATGTTACAGTCATAGATTCCACGACATATCACCAACACATCAAAAGACATCTTTATAAAACCTATTTCAAGTAAGAAAGAAAGGAAACTAATCTCATTTACATTCCAGCAAACTTAAACCAAATGTACTCGGTAGTACTGCCTCTTTTTTAGCATCAGAACATGATATGATGCATGCTTGCTAACCTTTAAATTTCTTTCATCTTCTCTTTCTAATTGTATCATAGCCTAGCTAGGTTACGGTAATGCTTAGTTTCGATATGATAAAATCGATAGTAATTCAAAAGATATGCTAGTAACAGTTGCTTGCAAAGGCGGAGCTGGAGTATTAGCTCAAAAAGGTCCAATTCCGTCAAAAATATATATAATTTAATTAATCTTTGAATTATTATAATTTTGTTTCTACTATGGTCCCTCCAAAAATAAAGTCAGCCATTGTTGTTTTAATTATTAGGTGCAATTTGCAACTCTCTTTATATTTTTCATGGCAGATAATGATGAAGTGATAAAATATTATTATTTAATCAGTAAAGTGAATTAAGTTTTGCAATTAAATTGAAATTTAGAGGATTTCTTCTCTTGATAATTTGAACACAAATAAGAAGAGAGCTCTACGCCACTTCTTTTGGCCAGTAATACGAGTGAACTAGACCATAGCTAGCTAGTATATATAATATACATAGCTATTATTACAAATTATCTATCATATCCTTAACTATAAAATTTCATACTAAACTATATAATAGAATATAGTAGTATTACTATTCTTGTTATTTGTGTAGCATTTATAATATATTAATTTATGTCTTTTTCTAACTTTCGATTTAAATCCTATCGATAACTAAAATTTTTAAAAAAATATAAATGATTCCGAATTAATAGATACTAACTTACGAATACATTAAAAAAATCTCGACCCTTCGTACCGTAAATTTATGGATCATAATCGTTTCTACATCTACTAATTTTAAATTTATTGTAATAGTCTTTAAAAAAAATAATATTATTAGAAAATACGAGACCAAAAGATTTTTTCATGTACCCCGCAAACAATACGATAAGTCAATCAGTAGTGAAATGGACATAAAGCAGCCGCCCGACACCCCTTATGCATTTCTCGATTGAGAAGGAAGGAGCTGCACGACAAAATATAACATGCAGATTCACGTCATGATAATCTAAATCAACATCAAAAAGAATGATATATACATTGATTTTGGATGTTTAACTGAAGAGAGTCGTGAAGTTTTAAGCTTAATTTTGTAACCAATTAATGGTACGTTGGAGTCAACGAGGGTGATTAACAATGCATGTCCCACTTCATCCAGAAGGATATTCTCTCATGAATTTGATCTTATCCGATTGCTTTTGGCATTTTACAGTCTTTGTTAAAATAATTTATGATGTAAATATATATTTTTAAATTTCTAAATAGTAATATATATGTATTTCTATTTATTATTGATCCATTTTAGAAAAAAAAAAAAATTAAAAAAAAATACCATATTAAAGTTCGATAATTATATTGAAAAAGGTTTTTCTAACATTTTATTTATTAATCTTATATGTCATTTAATTTCCTCCAAATGTATCGCAGATGATGAGTTGGCCAAGAGAAAAGAATATCTCAATTGGATGGTGACAAACAGAGACCTTGACAAGAAACTAATTAATTGTCACAATTAAAAGTTGATAGTTTATTATGTGCACTTTTATATGTAGGTGGTGTTGTGAAGTGGCTGTCCACCAAACGACCCCACCGCACGTCAATAAGACAATTCCCTATGCAATCATATATGATACAAACTTTACACTGTGCGATGAGATTTAGGTTGGAATAATCAAGTTTATTTTACTTTTATTATTTCTTTACTTTATAAAACATTAATATATATATATAAGATTTCAGTAAAAGTAATTTACTTACAATTCAGTATTTTATTTATTTAAAGAGCCAAAAGCTCCAAATATTAAGAATTTTAAGAACTCGAGTTTTGGGTACAATGCATTTATAATTATAGCTTATATATATACATATATACATACAAAAATGTTCAAATCAGTGTACACTGATATAAGTTCATCAGTGCGTTAAATGTGGACCATTATATTTACATACTTTGACTCAAAGTATATACATCTGTCAAGGCTTCTCTATAATCAGTGGTCCACATATATTGATATTGATGTTGTTACATCAGTGCGCACTGACTAGAACGGGACCGTATATATATATATATATACAGAGATGTTCAAGTCAGTACACACTGATATAACTTCAGCACACTGCTGAAGTTATATCAGTGTACTAGATGTGGACCATTAGATTTACATACTTTGATTTGACTCAAAGTGTATGTACTTGTCAAAATTTATCCATAACCAGCGGTCCACATGTATTGATACTGATGTAGTTACATCAGCGCACACTGACCAGAACGGGACCATATATATATATGCCAACTTTATTTACTATTATACCTTCTTTTTTTTTTTTTTTTTTTTTTTTACTACAGAATCTATCTAGCCCATATAAATTTTTTTTAAGTTTTTTGTCATCGGTAAGATAGCTTAGCTACGCCCATGGGACTATTGTTATACCTGCTTTGTTTATAGTCAAGCGTTATGTGCATGAATTTAGAACTTGAAATACTCATTATATATAAACTATGGATTTAAAGTTGATTAATTATATTTTATTAAGTAAAAATTGTCAAAAGTAACAACATAAATCCGAAGTTCTGACAAAATATAAATGAACTGGATTTTTATTATATAAATTATAAATTTGAAGTTCTAAATGTATGATTTCTACAAAGCTTGAAGTTTAAAAATGAACCAGAAATTCAAATATGAACAAGAAATTATAAATTTCAAGCTAATTTGTAAAATTTGATTTTAGAGTTATCTTGAATCAATACAAAATTTTCAATTACTTCAATTATATGAACTTGAAGTTCTAAAATTGAAAAAGGATATGAGTTTTTATAAAAGGTCAAATTAAAGTTCCAAATTCGAACTAGTTCTGAATCAAAACATGACTTTTAAGAATTTGTTTTTATTAAGAGAGTCTATTAATCAACTAATAAAACATTTTTTAGAGAGACGTGATGAGAGTTATAAGTTAATGAGTTGTTGGAGTCCACGTGATCAACGATGCCTCGTGATGGCCTTTCAATTAGTCGA
Source organism: Acer negundo (assembly GCA_035582765.1). Classification (NCBI taxonomy): domain Eukaryota; kingdom Viridiplantae; phylum Streptophyta; class Magnoliopsida; order Sapindales; family Sapindaceae; genus Acer; species Acer negundo. The sequence goes on along the minus strand of CM069241.1, from coordinate 12,570,932 downwards.
CAATAATGATTCTCTGAATTTGATGACAAAACATCCTATCTAACTTAGATAATGTGATCTTTTTGGGACATGACCCCGTCCCAGACTCTTCTAAGGATGGAAAGATCCTATAAATTCTTATCATTAATTTTCTGTCATTGGGACATGACCCCGTCCCGACTCTTCTAAGGATAGAAAAATCCTAAAAAATTCTTATCTTTCTATTTGAAATCTGAATATCCTAGAAAACTGTATAGAAAATTATATAAATTTTAAAGTATTTTCTAATAAAATCTTTAATGGAATCACTTTATTTTTCAAACTTTTCCATCATGTAATTTAAAAGTACAATTGAAATCTTTGGGTTATGGCCCATCATAAAATAGAATTCAATTAAAATAGAATTTTGCTTTCCCTATATTGGGCACATCTGCTAAATATAAACATATTCGAAAACTAATTATAAAAAACCTTGATTTCCGGAAATATGTACATATGCATAACATGTTTAAATTAAAAACATGAACCGCCAACTCTGTCATCACATGTGACCTATCTTACGATACTATAAAATCTGTATGAACTCGGTGATCACCTGAGAAAAATAGTTTAGAATAAAAGAATGAACGCTAATGTCCAGTGCAGGGCAGAACTTGGAGTGTAATATTGGGGGGTCAAATTATAAAAAAGTGAAATTAATGGTACTATATTATAAATTTACAAAAAAGAAAAATTAACTAATTTTTTTTTTTTTATCTAGGGGTCAACAAGGGTCCATCCCCTCCCACCAGGGTTCTGCCGTGGCCCAGTAAGTGAAAATTAACTTTGAAAACTAAAACCCTTCCTTCTTAAATACTTCACCAAAAAACAACTATCTCTAAATAACGAAAATTTTTCTACGTGGATGCATTGATAGAATTCTATATAAGGATATTGAATGTGAGTTATTCGTTTTACATGCTTTGACTTGGTATGTATGCACTTGTTAAATCACTTTTATAAATAAGTGACTCACAATCAATATCCTGATAAAATTATATAAGGATGCCCTGATAGGAACGGAACCGCTCTAAATAAATCTAAAAACATAAGTATCTTCTTTACTTTTCTAAAAAGCATTATGTACTTAATAAACTTTATACTGTGTAAATAAAATACAATTCTGAAAACTATTAGTTGTAGAAAACTTTTGTTTACTTCATTCTGAATCCCGTATCTCTTAGGCTAAACTTAATCTATAGGAAATATTTATGTATCTCTTCTTTTAAATTCTGTATCTTTTTCTAAAACAAAATCAAGACTAAATCTGAAAACTGCTCCATGACATTGGCTGTGAGAACTGATTTATTTCTTTTTGTAATTAAAACACATTTTTTTTGTAAATACTATATAATATAATATAATATTTTATGCTTTTATAAATAATATTTCTTATATAAAAACCAACTGATCATAATCAATAAACATATATATAAAATTAGAAAAATCTTTATAAAACCGGTATAAAGGGAATATCTCATGTACGTGGTAGAGAATCTCAATATACACGCAGAGAATGGGGAAATACATATCTCACATATACGGCAATATCCAATCACCCATATAGAGTAATTATCTCACATATACGTTGATATATGATCAAACGTGCAAAGTATTATATATATAATCTCACATACACGACGATATCTGATCGAACATGAAGATTAATCTCATACACGAGCAGAGAAGCTCCAAAGGCTTATACTCTTTATCTAAATCTGATACCGCTAGGGATGGTACATATCTAATATCTTAAAATCTCTTTATGAATTATAAATAATTCTTTATAAAAAAACTTTTCTCCAAAACTTGCATAAATATTCTTTTATTTCCTTTTCTGAAAATTCTTATAAATAACTTGGATCTGAAAATCTAGAAAAAAATTTGATAGTATTATAATCTATCTATAAATCTATAAACCTGTTTTAAAATCTGTCTAAAAAGACTTGTACCGATTCTTCTTGTAAAACTTGTTCTATAAATCAAATACTATAATAAATCTATTTCTAAATCCTGAAAACGTACTCATTTCTAAACACATATAAATCATCTGGGAATCTGTTTTCTAAATATTTTTAATAATTTTCTAAATAATTAAAACTAACATATGATTCTAAAATAATTAACTCAAATCATAAATAAAAACTATCTATTCACGTAACTCCTGTGCTCGAATCTCGAATCTGTTCTGGGATTGAGTTCATTCATGAATTCATCTCTCCAACTGCACCTTATTCTTTTTCCAATCTCATATTCTATATATGTATCTCTACCATCTCTGTCTGTCACACGCACAAGATCTGGTTCTTTTTTTTTTTTTTTCCTTCTTCTTTTCCATCTCTGTCTGTCACGAAGTTCTGGTTCTCTTTTTTTTTTTGTCTTCTTTTACACCTCTGTCTGTCACGCGCGCAAGCACAAGATCTGGTTCCCCTTTTTTTTTTTTTCTTCTCTCTCTCACTCTCTCACTCTCTCACTCTCACACATCTCTCACTCTTTATTTCTTTCTTTTTTTATTCTATTTTATTATTTTAACCTTATCCCTCCTCTTGTTTTTGCCACCTAGCATACACTAGCCACTTTTCTTTAAACTTATCTGATTGAGCTTGGATCATGTTTCTGTACTTTGAATCTGAACTAGGGTATATTTTCTGGAACCGGTCCCTTACACTTTGTATCTTGAAATATTTAATTGTGTAATAATTTATTACATTGGACAAAAGTTTAATTGTTTAATAATCGCATTTTTTTTCTGATTTGAATGAATTATATCACTTTCAAAGGATATTAAAAATTAAAAAAAATTAAAAAAATAAAAATAAAAAGTTCCTTACACATCACATCTTAATAGAGATGGTAGTATACCTTCCTTCCACTTGTGAGGGGTTCGAGTCCCACCATACGTATTTTACAAGTATATATGGGGAGTTTTCTCCCAGTTTGTGAGAGTAGTTATCCGGATCGTACATAATACATGTAACTTGTAATACTTAAAAATAAATAAATAAATAAAATCCATTGAGTCAATGGTTGAGTTTGTATATAATATGTGTAGTTTAAAACATGTATTAATTTTTTTTTAATTTTGTGATGACGACTCAAACATAAGACATTATTACGATGAAGATGAATGAATGTTCTTACCACTAAATCATATAGTGCATGGTTTAAACATGTGTTAATTATAACTATTTTTTGTTTATTATATAATATATATCTTGTCATAAATAAAAATGAAAATGGATCTTTTATTGTGTTTACATTTACATTATGTTTCAGTTTTTGGATTATGTTAACTTTTATATATATATATATATATATATATATATATATTTAAAAGGAAAATAGTATGAGATACCCTGGAGTATCCTCCGGTAGAACCTTCTCCACATACGGAGAATAAGACTCAAACCAAAAACTATATATTTATCTTTTCTGAAATATCACTAATAACAAGGCTCATCAGCATAAGGGCCGGTGACACCCTAAACTAATAAGATACACAACATTCAAAGCATAGGACTCTACTACTGCTCGCACTAACCTAGAATTAGGGGGCGACTCAGGATATTTGGGATCCTATTGTAACTTCCATATTCTTCATCAGAGAGTGTAATATTTCATGCTTTGTTATTATTTTCTTCCATGTTATCTATCAATTCATTTGGATTTTGATTATCCAGTTAATAAATTTCATTCAAGTTCATATATATATATATATATATATATATATATTTTGACTATTGGTAACAAATTTATAAAAAGCATTTTTACAATTGAATCAATTTGTCAGGCCAAGTCACGTTAGCATGTAACCAAATGGGGCATTCAGCTGACAGAACATGAAAAGGGGGCCGGGCCGAAATATTTCCACATGTCACGATTCGACGACGATTCCCAATCGATATTGGGCACCGGAAGAATCTCTGGATTCATATTAGGCACAGCCCCCATCTACACCAACACATGTGGGCACAGCCCCATCTACACACGATTGAACCAATTTTTCTATTCTTTTTTTTTTCCTAGTTGAATTGTTTTTTGGGTTATAAATATATTAAAACAAATACTTTTATATTTATACTCTTTCAACTATTAAATTTATATGTTTATATTTTAATATATTAAAAAAAAAAAAAACTAAAAACAAACAATTTAATAGATTGTAAAACAAAATTATTTAGTTATCGATAAGATTTCAAAATTCAAATTTATGACTGATAATTTAAATTAAAATATTATCTGAAATTATAAATATTTCAAAAAAATTATTAGTTCATAAAAAATTAAATAAAAATCATCATGTACTTTTTATATGGGTTTTGCTTTGGATGTCAATAGGTCAAATGAGAATATGGGGGATGAAAATAATCTAAAGAGTGTATAAACCAAATTTTCTCTGATGGGCACACAACTTATAATATACTTATAGCACAAGTGCCACCTCATCCCTTTTTAAATTATCAACCACAGATGATTGTATACACATTGTAAAAATTGATGATGTGGCACTTGTGCTATAAGTATGCTATAAGCTGTGTCTACTAGAGAAAAATCGGTGCATAAACCACCTACAGGGGGGTGAATAGGTTGTTAATCAATTATATTACCAACTTTTTCGATTAATCAGCATTAAACTCAAAAGCCTAACACAAACAATAAAAATCAAGTAAATTGCAAAAAATAAATAGCACTTGAATTTTTACGCGTGGGAAACCCTCCAACTAGGAAAAACCCACGAAACTAGCCACTTAGTCACAGAAATCCACTATATGATAGTTTAATTACATCCTAAATTGACACCTTAGTCACTCTTCTCAAGGATCGTAACTTAAATCCATCTACCCACAAGCATTTTATAGTGACTTTTGACATTTACTTATCAACCAACACCTTTGGTTGCAAGACTTCTTTTTGTTTATGTAACTACCACATATAGCCACAAGATTTGGACCCAATGAAGAGAATTAATGTCTAAGTGAACATGTATGAATGCTTAATGCAAAAATAAATAAATAAAATAAATAAATAAATAAAATATAAAATAAAAAAAGTGCTAGACAAACACACAAAATGTTTAACTAGATGTAAATGATACAAATCTAACAACCTAGCTATTAGCAAACCCCAATCACTATCACAACATCACAACTTCATAAGATATGCAATAAAAATGATTTTTTAGCAAAAACTATGCAATAAAGATGCAATCTTGGACAAGCAAAACAATGAAAGAGAAAGATGTTTGTTCTTACCAACCAAGTGAACATATGATGAACAACCATGTTTTATTATACTAGATGAAGCTTAAATGCAAATGAATTTATGGATGGAGTGTTAAAGAAAGTTTCTTGGAACTTCTCACTCTTGAAAACTTCACTCTCACTCTAAAGATTGGATTTTTGAAGTTCTAAACCGAATTGGTGAAGTTAAGGAAGTATATATAGTGCCCTAATGAAACTACGTTGTTTTGGAACCGACGCACAAAGTGCCACTTGCAAGTGTGACTTTGTTTCGCACTTTTGAAATTGAACAAGTTGCTGGGGCACGATAAGAATTGCAAAATGTGACTTTATTTCGCAAATCCAAAGTCGCAGAAGTTACTGGACATAAATGCAACATTGTTTCGCACATTCAAAGTTGCATAAGTTACTGGACTTAAGTGCAAGATGCAAAGTGCGACATTGTTTCGCACATTCAAAGTCGCGGAAGTTACCGGACTTAAGTGTGAGATACAGAGTGTGACAGTGTTTCGACAATCAAAGTTGCAAATCAAGAGCACAACTTTATCTCGCAATTTTTGAACCCGTACAAATCCTTTTAAGGGATTTTCAAGATAAACTTTACACCACATTTAAGAGAAGAGATATGACATTCTCAAGTGGTCAAGAACACACACACTAACATGCATGATGTGCAAGTGTTAAAGTGATAATATGCATACTAACAATGAAACACGATTGAATAATATGTGTGTGTACTTAATCTCTTCAATAGAACAAGTCAAGTGATATACCTTTGAAACTCTTATTCTTGAAGCTTTGGGGATACCAAGAAGAGTGTTGACCACGATCACGAACATAAGCATATGAACACCTAATCTACCCGTACATCATCAACTCAATGTAGTTTGTCACATAAATAAGTCAATCACTAAAAATAGTAGAGCTTACAATCTCCATCTTTAGATATTTCGTGACAAAACCACTTCTCACAACAAAAATGGAACGAAGCTATTATATACATATATACAATTGTTCTTACTACATTACAAAAAGATACCTAAAGATTTAAATCATTAATATCTTCAATCTCTTGTGGTAGAGCGCACATGTGAAGCTTAAAGCAAGCAACTTTCTAAGATAATAAGTACATGTTAGATGATAAAAAATAAAAATAAAAAATAAAAAACAATCAAAATCAATATGCATGCCCCCCCCCCCCCCCCCATGGAGCTAACCCTCTTAAATGCGACAAGAATCTATTTAATCTATTTACTTCCCATAATTCCTAAGACGACTACTCTTTTTTGTCATGAGATAGGCAAAAGAGCTCCCTAATATGGGTTGCCTCGGCTAAGAAAGCTACTTACAAGACAAGACGCATAATCATATAGCCAAACTTTATGCAACTCGAGGCATTGAGAAAGATTCAAGGAGATTTTATTCAGGAAGGATGTGTATGGAAATGTTGATCGGCATGTAATACAAGCACTATTCAAGCTCATGCATGAGAATCAATCAAAGCAACACTCAAAAAGGATTTCCAAATGAAGTCAAACCAATTAAAACCCTTTTGTTATGATTAGAAGAGATATATCCAAGCATTTGTTTGCAAAGTGATCTAATCACATCAAATATATATATATATATATGGAACTGACCGCTATTGACTTGGCCACGGTCTTCTCTTCTAGGCAATCTTTAGGCTTCACATAACCCAACATTATTTACTAGTATGCATTTTATTTTTGTTATAATAAACTTCTCAAATTGTAGCTAGGATATGTCATTGTAGTTTAATTAATTAGAATCGTTTAAAGTTGTCAATTCGTGTCGGCACGGCATCCTAAGGCCCGGCCCCTTAGGGCCCAACTGCCTTAACGTGTCATTCCATACCGGCACGTTAAGTTGGCGTGTCGTGCCATCCCGACGGGCCTTAAGGGGCCGACCCCCTAGCTTAATTTCATTTTTTTTTTAATTTAAGATTAAATTTTTAAGTATTAAATTTATTTGTTATAATATTATTTTAACAATTTAATTTATGTATTTTTAATTGTAATTTGTTTATCTTATTTAATATTTTATTCTAATAAAAAAAATGTAAAAATAGATAGATTTATTTAATAAAATAATTCAAAGAATAAATAAAGATTAAAGATTAAAGAAAATAAAAAATAGTAGAAATTATGAAAATATGAAATGATGAATTATTTATTTATTTCAGTATTACATAATTCTTTCATTAAAAACATTACCAAGAAAAACCAAATGAGATAAAAACTTGGTAAGGAAAAAAGAGTACAATCGTATTACAAGTAGTCAAGTAAATGTACATGTATAATTAAAAATTTAAAAAAGATTTCAATCAATAACTCTCCGATCTTCATTCATCACTCCTAGTCCTGGACATGGTTATTACCGGAACTCTCATCGACATATAAATTAGCGAAATTTTGAACAAGTTCTTGGTCTTCCATTTGATGTTGTATCCTTTTTCGAGAATGCTCAAAATCCCGAATGCATGTTAATACCTCCACCATCTCAGGAGACAAAGAAGTTCTTCTTGGTTCAATTATACATCCACTCATGATAAATGCATGTTCTGAAGAAACAGTGGACACAGGGATAACGAGTATGTCACGTGCTAGGTGTGGCAGGATTGGATATCTGTAGCTATAGTTCTTTTACCATAACAGCAAATCAAATTCTTACGTGTTTCCACCTGAATCAAACCCAGCACCTCCAGTTACAACAGCTCGTGGAGCTTGGGATGATGAAGAAGAAGAACTTGATGAGCTGCCGTTTTTCGGTGATTGAGAATGCTCCAACTTCTCTTCAATGAGAGTGTATCCCGTTCTTTCGATGGTTGCATGTTAACGCCGCCAAACCTGCACTCATAAATACTAAAAACTTTGAACAACTTGGTTCGAATGTTAGTAACTTATTCGAAAAAATCTATATCCAATTTAGAACCAATATAATCAAGCAAAGTTTCTAAACCAAATAATTTAACCCTAAGATCTACTATAAAACCTAAGACATAAAGGAAATGAATTTTATACTAGTATTTTTTAAACTTGTTTTCTATGGCAACAACCGCAGTGCCTAAGATAGCATCTTCTCTATACATGTGTAAGATTTCAGACATTTCCACAATCTAATGGATTGCCTGAGAAGATGTAGGGTAATAGACCCCGGAAAAAGTTAAAGTGGAATCGTAAAAAACCTTTAAAAATTGAACAAAAATCTTTGTCACATACCAATCGTTTGTGGTTAGTACTGGAGAGCCAATTTCAGCCATTTTCTTGTTATAAAAACCTAAAATAGTTGCAGCATAATCCAAACAATTTTGCAGCATTAAGTAAGTAAAGTTTCACCTTACCAGCATATCTATTTGGAATCGTTGAGGTTGTAGAGAGCTAGCATGACAATATCTGCCGAAATCTCACAATCTTGGATTAGAGATGCTAATCCAAGAAAGAGCATCTATGATGCGATCTATACGATCGCCTACAACCTTCATACCATAGTTTACAACTAAATTTATGATATGACAAAATAACCCCCATCTCGCGAGATATTGTTTTCAAAAAATAATGCAATATAGCTAGTATTTGCCGATGCATTATCTAATGTGATAAAAAGGATACATTGAGTTATTTCATAAGTTTGTAAAATAGAAATAATGACATTATAAATATTTTCTGTGGTATGTTGAAAATTCATAGGAGGAAAACCAAGAATTCTTTTTTGTAACTTCCAATCAGAGTCTAAATAGTGTCTTGTGACACATAAATAGTCATGTTTGGAACGTGCATTCCAAATATCGGAAGTTAGTGCAATAGAAACATTTAGATGCTATAATTCAGCCATCAAGTTATCTCGTTGGGTCTTAAAACATTTTAACCACTCGCTCATAGTGGTGTTTCTAGAAACAGCTTTAAATTGGAGGTTGTATACTTTTTGGCTAAATTCTTCATAAAAAAAAAAATTATTACTGAAATTAATCGATTGATCGGTTTGTGTAATGTAAAGTGTCATGCAATTTCTAGTATACTCGGAGTCGTAACAGACCCGTCTGAGTTCGGTTTTAGTTGTGTCTAGGTTATAGTATCGACATGTCCATGTTTAGCCATACATTTGTCCATATACCTTTTCAAATGACCAGTTCCCAACCTAGAACTGGTAAATACGGATTGACACAACTTACAGTGAGCCTTTGTTGTGATAGTACCGTCTGGACTTGGTATTTTTTCTTTGTCAAAACACTGTCATACAACAGATATCAACTTTCTAGATTTTGGACGTGATGTCGGTGTGGAGGCGGAAGGTCCCGCTGTCATTTGGACCGGTTCGGAAAAGTCAAAATTATCGTTGTCCATGTTAAGACCGTCCGGAAAATAAGGATGATTTGGATCCATTTCCTAAAATACAAATATTAACTCATTAATTATTAATCAATAAATAACTAAACACAAAATCATAAATATACTAATATGCTAAATTACTAATCATAAATATTAAAATGAATAATTAAGCTAAAATATTAAAATTAATAACTAAGCACAAATATTAAATATATATATAAAGTAAAACACTAAAAGTCTAAAACCTAAGATTTTCTAAGAATAAATATTAAAATTTATAACAAAGCATAAAAATATACTAACATACTAAGCATTAAACATTAAATATAAAGTAAAACCTAAGAATAAATATTAACATTAAAAACTAAGCATAAAATCATAAATATACTATGCATAAAGCCATAAATATTAAAAAATTTATTAAAACCTAAGCTTAAATATTAAAATTAATAATTAAGCAAATATATTTAAATAAATAACTTAACAAAAAATCATAAATCTACTAATATACTAAGCAAAAATATATAATTAATAACTAAACATAAAATGATAAATTTAGAAAACAAAAATATTAAAATTAATAACTAAACATAAAATGATAAATGTACTAAGCAAAAATATTTAAATTAATAATTAAACATAAAATGATACATTTACTAAGAAAACATATTAAAATTAATAACTAAACATAAGATAAAATGATAAATGTACTAAGCAAAAATATTAAAATTAATAACTAAACATAAAACGATAAATGTACTGAGCAAAAATACTAAAATTAATAACTAAACATAAAATGATAAATATACTAAGCACAAATATTAAATATAAAGTAAAACACTAAAATCTAAGATTCTAAGAATAAATATTAAAATTTATAACAAAGCATACAAATATAAACTCATAAATATACTAAACATGAAGCCATAAATATTAAATATAAATAAAACCTAAAAATAAATATCAAAATTAATAACTAAGCAAAAATATATTAAGTATAAATATAAAATTTTAAAACTAAGCATAAAAATAATAATAACAATAGTAAAAAAAATTACTTTTGTACTTTGGTGTCTTGATGCCTTGATGGAGAGATCAGAGAATAATAGTTATATAATAGTAAATAGAGATTAGAGAGTGTGATAGTATTAGTATTTAGTAGAAACTAGTAAGTAATTAGTAGAATAATAGATTAGTAGTGTAGAGAATAGAGAGAGACTAAGAATGAAATGGTGTAGAGAATAGAGATTAGAGAGAATAATGGAGAGAAAGTGTATGAAAATTGGAATGGGTGGGGGTATTTATAGAAACTTTTAAAATGTGAGTAAAAGTATAAAATAGAAGAGATGAGGGGTCTTTTTGTCATTTGTTTCAAAATTTTGACCATCCAACCATTGAGTGACAGGCAACAGTCAATTTTTTTTTTTTTAAATAATAATAATAATAAATCAAAAGATAAATAAATAAATAAACAAATATTTCAGCGGATCAACAGACGACATCTGTTCCGACACGTATGCCAGAACCCAAGGCCCAGCATGGCATGTGCCTTGGGGCCGTGCCAGGCATGGCCTACCTTCCTTGGTGGGCCTAACGGGCCAGGTACGCTAGGCCCTACCCCAATTGACAGCACTAGAATCCTTTTATTTTGTACTGCTCATGGCTATTTGAGTAAATATATAGTATTAGCTAATTCCATTAAAATAAAATAAAATTAGTAGTTTTACACGAGTTTTTCTAATGTTATCAATTTGTTTGTCCTCGTTTGTTTCACTCACCACAACCCATCATGTAGTCTCCGAAGGAGACACGTTAACGGATAGATAATATTTGGGGGTTTTCTTGTGCTTTACCACTTTATATAATACGGAAACTTAGATATAAGTTATGAAGACAACCTATAAATTAGTCTATACCTTGAAATTTAGGCAGAATGCACTGAAGGATGTGATGTGCTTAGCTTAATTTAATTCTTCAAATTGGTTATTGTTTTTGTATTCCTATGTTTGATGTTGTAGCCCAAGTAGTTGGGCTTCCATTTCCTCCTCCACACTTAGGATTGTATAAAGGAGAGTAGTAGTAAACATTGAGAACCATCCAGTACCTGTGGGCTGTGGCGTTCTCCTCGACACTATAAATTTTTTTATAAGCAGAGCATGCTCATTATATGAATAAAATTTGTCTTTATAAAATTCATGTGAACCTTGATTTCTCGATTCTTGGATTATAATTGCACCTAAAGAAGAACTAAAATATGTTTTACATTAACGTAAGTCTTCTTATGCCTGAACTTGGAAAAATACATTCTTTTTTTTACAAAAATCTTCCAAAAATTAATATGATGAGTTATGTTATGTATCCAAGACTGAAGTTTGACACCTGAATTAATGACAGAGAAAGAAAAAAGCGCCTGAATTTGATTTCCTCTTTTTTTTTCCTTTTCCATTTATAACTTAAAACCAAAAAAAAAAAAAAAAAAGTGCAGTCACTGCACAAGGGAAAAGAAAGAAGTTGAGAAAATGAATACAAAATCCTTATGCAAAGTCTGTATATTTTAACAGTTGTTAATACATCAGAGAGAGAGAGAGAGAGAGAGCTCACGACCAATTTAAGTTATTTGGATTCCCGTTATTGTATTGCTCTACAATTTTATGGGCTGCTAAGGTTTTTCAGATCCTCCTCTTTGGCATACCAATTCGGTATTATCTTTGACACGTGGGGATACAGATCCTTGTACGAGTTTCTGATCGTCCCTTCCGCCACTCCAGTTGCAAGCGATATATCTGCATTCACCCAACTTATGTTAAAATTCATGCACGAAAAAAGGACGACAATTAGCAGCACGACTTGAGATCCACATCTATTTTCGGTTCAGTTTCTTCACTAGCCAAATCAAACAGCATAGAGCATACCAGAACAGATAACTAAATTAAACATATCAAAAACCGAACTGAATCACATAGTTCAGTCTGGTTCGTTGATTTTTTGTCCACCCCTAGTTTGGATCCTATAATTCTAAACCACAGTTTTTGGTTCTGGTTCGGTTGGGTTGGGTTCGGCTAAAACGTCGTTAAACTGAAATTTTCCCACCCCTCATCATTAATTGGTTTTGAGTTATCTATTAACCATATAAAATGACCCATCAGTTTCAACTTAACAAAACGATATAGATATATCAAACCTCGGAGCGGCTTCTTGTCATCTGAAAGCTGAGTTATAATATATATAACTGCAGCTGCAATAGATATAGGACTCCTCCTGCAATAGTTGTAAACCAAAACAAAGAGGTTAGATAGAAACATAGATAACAATTGTGAATATGCTAAATAAATACTATAACACACTTCTTTTTTAATTATTACAATCGATTTAGGATTTGGAAGAAGGGGACACAACTAAAACCCACAACTTCAATAATATAGGTATGAAGATCAATACAACTAGATCAATGTAAAACACACAAATATTAAACACATCGAAGTTTTACCAAAATCTTTTACTAAATGATGTGACAATTTACATTGGCATAAGCTAAGTTGGTCAATCATCTTAATAACAACAGACAAACTTAAACACATGGGATGGTCAACCATTTTAGTCACTTGCTGATATAATTATGCCACACAAAATTCCATGATCAATCTATAAAATTAGGCACATGAAATGCGACCACATGACACTTATCATAGACTTCCATGTGATTTAGTAAAAAACTTTTAAAACCACTCAATCATTATTCACTCGAACTTTCCAAAGAATATTCCATACAAATAAACAGTAATGCTAGGGATCAGAACTTTTGTGTTACAAAGTCAGCTGTCAATACAAGTATAACATCATCTCGCTTACCACATGTCAGAGAAATATAATTGACATAGCCACATATCAAAGAAATATAATTGACATAGCCACATATCAAAGAAATATAATTGACACCTCACTTTGGAATACAAAAATTCGGGATATAAAGTTTGGATACCTTGTATTATCGAATGTTAAAATAACACAAGCAATTCATGCACATCATATTAAAGTTCAAAAATGTTAAATTCCTAAGAGTAAATAATTATTTCTCTTCCAAACACTTCAAAGCTTTATCATAAAAAGATGGATAACTTTATCCTACTGACAAAGGACCTTCAATCCCATCTTCACTGGGATCAAAGCAAACCCTAAATATGTGCAACCACCTGCAAGCCAAACATCATTCAAGTTCTAGTATTTTTATGCCCACAACAAATTAACTTAGAACTTTCAATTTTACAACCCACCGCTACTCCAGATTGTTCTTTATCATTGGGTTACCCATTCAGGTCGATTGACCATTTTCGATGCAGCAAACTGGCTCAACCTTAGTTAACTTGGGTGCATCACAATAAGTTTAAAATATGACTTGGGAGAAGAATGTTTCAATTCGAATACACAAAAAGATAATCAAGCTCAACCACAAGGTCCACAACTGAGATAACACAACAGCGACAGGGCTGCAACATTCTGCAAACATGTTAAAATCATTTCCTAAAATTGAATCACAACATTATTTTTTTTTTTTTAAGTTGAATTTTATCAAAATCCTTGTTAACGTTCCTGACCCCTAAAGATTAACTCACTAGCATTTCACACTTCAGAAAATTTTGAACCTTGAAAAAGGAAAGTTGTAAGCATTTTGGGGAAATCTGGTTACAATTCTTTGAATCTGAAAACAAGGGATACACGAACTCTGCAAAGTACACATTGGGTTCATTTGTTTTCAAAAATTTTTAAGTTGAATTAAAAACCTAGTTCAAAATCTGAAAACAATAAAAAAAATGGTTTTCCTTGTTTTTTCTAAATCACGATTTGTTCTCTGTACTTGTCTCTCATATTTCTCACAAATCTCTATCACTTTGACCCTCACCTCTCGTTTTGATCGTAAATCAACTCTGTTACTAGATCATTGCCTTCTGATAACAAAAAGGAAATCGGTTTTTCTTTCTTTGTTCTTAAGTTGCCTGTAGAAGACAAGAACCAGTGGATCATCGATCATCAAGGTTATTGTCAGACCCGATTTCTCTTTCTCTGCTTTTGTTGATGTACCAAACATTTTGTTCCTGTTAGAGGACAAATGCCACAAGGTGTTTGATTGATACTTTTGGTTCTCTGTTTTGGGTGTTGGGTTAGAGGACAAACAACACAAGGTGTTTGATACACAATGAAATTTAATATATTGAAAACAGGTTTTGGACATCAAACCAAACCCATTTTTGAAAACTAAAACAAATAAGAATACAATCCAAATGTAAAAGCGTATCTTAGTTTTTGAAAACTGTTTTTGAATCATGAACCAAACAACCCCCCCACCCCCAAAAGAATCATCAGCAGGCTACTTTCCTATATATCACATTACTTCCAAGTTCCGCCTATAGGATTTTTCGATTATATTCCTAATCTACATGACGCTAAATGTTCTGAGAAACAAAAGCAAAAGTAACTGTCTGAGGTCATAAATAACATTTAGCTTTTTAGTAATTGGTAACACTTCAGCAGAAGCAGAAGAAAATTTCAGTTTCTGCACGTATTATAATAATCAAAGCGAAAATCATAACTACCTTATATCAAACTCCTCTGACTTCTTAACAGCTTCTTGGGCAGCTTTCACCGCTTGATTATTCATACCAAGATTGGAGCAAAAGCGCCTCTGAACATTCAAGTAAAGATAATGTCAGTGACCACAATAAATACTGAGAAACAACTAACATTGCACAAATTATTTTTAGGAACCAAATAGAGAGAGAGAAGAGGGAAGCCCTACCATGAAGTCACCAGCATGTATGGTTCCCATTTCCACAGATTGACCTGTCTCCAACCCCAGCTGTTTGACAATGTATTCTTTTGCTCGGCCAATTTCCTTCTTCGTGGCTCCATTAGCGACAGAGCAAATTTCTAGTTGAAATTTACAGGTTCAGGAAGCTCATACACAAAGGGAAAGATAAATGAGGAAGCATCCAGATGTTAAGAGAATCTTAGCCTGTACCCTTAACAGTGCGTGGCTTGTCTTCTTGTCGGCAAGCAATGTAAAGGCAAGCAGCCAATAATGCATCCTGATTTCTTCCTCTACTGGACTTTTGATCTTCCACCTTCTTATATATCTCATTTGCCCGATCCTTCAAAACAATTAGACCCAGCATCAGGGAAGAACTCAAATCACATACAAGTTAAAGCTGAATAAGAGGAAGATATAACAAGCAAGCCATCAATCAAACATTTGGGAGACACACACCAAGTAAAAGCTTCTTTTATTGTTATTGCTTTTAATAATAATCATTAAATCCGTTATTCCATACCATTACTGGTTTTCTTTCATTGAGTAAACAACATTAGATATTGGTGACCCATTGATCTTTTTGGTTAAACACAAAGTCTATGCAATCTTCAAATCTTTCACAAGACTAGAACATTCTGTTTACACAATTTCTCTTATCTCTCCAGATGCCTTCAATTTCACAACATCCCTTTGGGTTCTTTATTACTTATGATACAAGCCCAATCACTTCAAAAACAAGAACTGCCACTCCCAAATAATGGCGAAACACCGAGGGTCAGAAACAGGTAAAACAAAAATTGCAGCTAAATTCACCTCAAGTAGTTTCCTAACTACAGCTCTTTTTTTCCAAAAATTATAATCCTTGAGCACCTACAAGCCAATTACAAATTTGGACCAACTAGATTTTGAATTTGATCTGCAGAGAGGCAAAGCTTGTATGGATTTACTTCTTCACTGTTCCATTAGGCTTGTCACTAAGCCCACGACCGGATTAAATTCGAAAATAGTGAGGTCGACAATTCTAGTATGAAGCTATGCCTAGTACTACATTATATAATGAACCACATTCTAACTCTAGATGGATTTAATCTAACTTTAAAAGGCGATATTACTATATTAGCAAAGGGGATTACGTGAAAAGGTCCAGGAATCCCACTCCAATAGGAATTTCAGTACTTCAGCCATTGTGATTATAGAATCAATGGAGACCCAATAGAGGTAGTATGACAAGAACAGTAGGTACAACAGGAGTACTGAATCCTTTTCTGAACTATATTGTCGTGACAGACAACTATAATCCTCTACAATATTAGCATTAAATTGCCAATATTTTCAATGAGACTACTTGATAGATGGATTATGAATCTTAGTGCATATTAACTCGGATGGATTAAAGTATAATACAACCATCAATTTCCCTGTAAAGATTCTCTCATTAAAATTTGATTGGCATTGCAACACGAATAGTAGAATGTCATACACTTGCTATAGTAGTAATATAAACTATTCCCATTCAGTCAATTGAATTGATATACACTTTACAAATATTGATAATAGTTGTACGTTTGTGTATAATGTATTGAGTTAATTCCTATAATTTATCCCAGAAGAGAGCTAAATCAACAACAATAACATTTCAGGAAAAGAGTAGCATACCTTTATGGTTGCAACAAGGCCCAACCTGAAAAACAAATTTCACAGCATCAATAATTTTTCCAGTAAATTTTCTTGACAGAAAAAATAATAATAATGCTTTTCAACAATATAACATAGAAATCAAAATTACTTATCTCCACGCCAAACGAAAAGGGAACAGAAATATAAGCATAAATTAAACAATTACACAAGCATTCACTGCCTAGTGTAAAAATTTTAAACAGACAGGCACTAACAAACCTTTTTCTTTTTCTTTTTCTTTTCAGCAAAACAAAGGTTTTAACCTTAGGAGCAGTCAAAACATAAAAACAAAGAATAAAAGAGAACCACACCCAGGAAACCGTACCAGGACCCTCTATTGGTAGGATAAATGACATTTTCTAGAAGAAAAAAATAATAATAGAATTGAATAAAAGATATGATCATCAATATAACAAAGTTGTAATCAACTACAGCTGCCTATTTATCAGAATTCACACAAAAATTCAGCAATCAGGTTCAATTGGGATTTATAAAAGTTAGTTGCGTGTGCAAAATCTCAAGAAGTCTCTATTGTCATTTGCAACTTGCTCGGAATGCTAACTGCATGATCTTTCCTAGCTGACAACTTCCCTAATACTCCGCTACAACATGCTAACCAAACTTCCAGCCAAGAATTTACCTACTTGAAGAAGACTTTACATTTACATTAACACATGTATTAGAAATTTCAGTCAAAATTCCAACTTAGAACCCATCAAATTATTACGATCATCAAAAAATACAACCAAAACCCAGCTTTTATATAACACAGTAGATGATATTCACTGTTGATTCTATCTCTAAAAATTAAACAATCAAAGCACTAAATTCAGCTAAATTGTCGTAAATCATATAAAAAGAAGGCATTTTTCATCATTTCAAACCGACCCAAGATCCGAAACCAAAAACCCACCAGAGCTCGATCCAGCTCCGAAGAATCAAAACTAATCACGTACCTGTCAGACATGGTAGCAATGGTTTTAAAGGCCTGAATCAAACCCCGATCCGGATTGGAACCGCGATTCTGCCAGCGACCGAGGGAGGAGGAGAGGAACTCGCCGGAGGCGCCATTGGGCTTGGCGATGACGGTGGAGAGACCGCCGTCGGCGAGGAGAGGGTTGGTGGGACCACCAACACGTACGGGGTCGTTGTCACCGGATTCGTTGGCGAAGGTACGCCACTCTGAGGTCTCGTCGATGGAGTGCGACTCCAGCACCAGGCCGCACTCCGAACACACCGTGTCTCCCGCCGAGTGGTCGAACACCACCTCCGTGCTCTTCTTGCAGTCCGAACAATACGCGTCCATTTTTTTGGTTTTAATTTTATGCTTTATTTTGTTTTTTATTTTTACTTTTCCTGGTTTGCGATAAAATAATGACGTTTGAGAAGAAGAAGAAGAAGAGAAATGTCAAACAAGATATGCCGTAACCTTTAAACTATTTATAGACTAGAACCACTAGGTCTTGGGCTGATACTATGTAACTCATTCCTCGAAACGTATGAATCTCTGACCGTCTGTTAAAGTGGGACCCGCTTTGATTGTAAACAAACAGACGGTTTAGATCCGAATGAAGTGAATTTGAGTTTGTGTGAAGGTAAGACAACATCATTTAAAACAAGTTGAGGCAATTGGGTTGTGTTTGGGAATACGAGTTGTTTCACCCGAAGCAGGATTATGTAGATTTTCTCGTGGAGGAATTGACAAGTGAAAACGATATCAATTTTCTTAAGAGATATTTTTTTATTTAGTCCTCAAATTAGTATAAAATTTATTGGGATATTATTGATTTAGTCCCTATATTTTTTTAAAATATCTATTTTTTATTCACTTATTCATTTGTTACTGGATTGGTCCCTTTATTTTCCAAAACCACTCAAATAAATCCTTCTGTAAGTCAACTGTTAGTCAAGGTTAACGGTTTCAAGGGCATTTTTATCTTTAAACTATAAATATGACACTTGTCAACACAAAAAATAGAAAATAATTTATTTTAAATATTTATAATATAATTCAAAAAGGAAAAAGTTTTTTTTTTAAATTATATAACAAAATTAATTTTTTTATATAACAAATTTTTTTTTTAAAAAAAAAAAACAAGTTGATGGATCTCCACCGTCCATCTCTGAGATGGACGGTGGAGATCCAATTACAAAAAAAAACAAAAAAACAAAAAAACAAAAAACAATCATCTAGAGATGGACGGTGGAGATCCAATTACAAAAAAGAAACAAAAAAACAAAAAAACAAAAAACAATCATCTAGCAAGAACACCAAGAATACCCATCCAAAAACCCAGAAACCATCATCACTACCACTCCAACACTTAGAACACTCATCCCCATCTAGAACACCCACCCAGAAACCGCCATCAAACTAAGTACATAGAATTGAAATCGGAATTATTAATCCTTAAAAGTAAGGAAGAATTTGGTCATCAAAGATTATGATTTCACAATATGATTTTTACCTCCATACAAATTGAACATCACGTTTATGACAATCTGGGGAGAGAAAAAAATCAAATGTAATATCATGAAAATTAAAAATAAAATAAAAAATGAAACCCACAAAAAACGATGATATCAATAAATGAAAATCAAACCCAAAATTCTCTTTGCAGTTTCTGCTTATCCCAGAGAATTAAATACCAAAATTTTTATTTTATATATATAAAAAATTGGAATTAAAACTTAAACCATAACAAAACCCTGAAAATAGAGGATCCAAGCCATAGATACTATAATCATTCTAGGTTTATGATCTAAAACCATCAACGAAAATCGATCTCAAAAAACTGAATAGCGGAATAAAAATTGTTTAAAAATTATAAAATAGGATGATTTTTTAAGAAAATGTTAAAAAAATTCAATTTCTGTTAAATAATTATCCACCAAATCTCAGATCGAACCGGGAAAGGCTGAATTGGAAGCGAAAAACCCACGTAAATGATAAAGTTACGAACTTTGACCGACTTTTGAAAAACAAAAGTTAAAAATAGTTATAGAGCAAAATTATAAATAAATAAATAAAATCAGAGAGAGAGAGCGACGAACCACATGTGAAGAGATAGAGAAGACGCGGCGGATCATTTGTTTTTTTTTAATTTGTTTTCATTTTTATTAAAAGAAAAATTAAATTAGTTTATTTTTTTAATTTGTATTTTTAAAATTTAATGACACGTGTCAAATTTTGATTGGCCAGATCACAAGCAAAGTTAAGGGTAAAATCTTACTTTTAAGCCTTTAATTAAATGAAGGGTAAAAGAGTCAATTTGTATTTCCTGTGACAGTTGAAGTCAAAAATCAGGTCAGAGGGACCAAATCGAATAGTTTTGGAAAACATAGAGATCAATCCAGTGAAAAATGGATAAGTGAGTAAAAAATAGATATTTCAAAAAAATATAGGGACTAAATCAATAATATCCCAAATTCATTTAACTCAGGTTAGGAATTGATAATGATATCAACTAGGTTGTGTTGCCCCTATGGGTGTAGCTCAATTGATAGATTGACGAACTTGAGATTTGGGTAAATAACTTTCAGGTCAGCAATTCGAATCCTATTAATGGTAGAAAAACTTCCAAAAATAACAGAAAAGCTTCAAAAATATATATATATATATAATCTAGATTGATTGATAGACGGATACCGTAAAAAAAAAATGGGTTGTGTTGCGGCTGATAATTGACACTTTTAATTGACATTATATAAGAGAGATTTCCAATATATTTTGATTCCCGAACACATGAAGATCCATTGGGAATTGGGATTTCTATCTAATACTTTGATTTCTATCTATATAAGATTTATATAAATGCGGTTAATATAAATTTTGTACATTTTTCGATTTGTTTTATAGTAGACGATTAAAAGGAGATATTTTCTCAATTTTTGTTACTGATATTGCAGCCGCTAAAGTAGCTATCAGAACTGTGAAAAGTAAGATTTTACAATATTTTTATCTAGCAAAAACAGAACAATATCAAGAGATAAAAATGAAAAAAATGTCATCATCACTCTATTTCGACTTGTCTCTCTCTTGAAATCTTGTTTCTCTTTATGTTTAAAGGGTTTCTCTCATTGGGTTTGAATTGTTTACATGTTTAGTTGTTTGTTTACACGTTCAAGGGTGTAGGTTCATAGGAGTTACTAAGGGCATTTTGATCTAATTATTTCTCTTTCTTGATAAAAGAACAATTTTTGAGAGTGATTATTTTTCATTTTGTTGAGGCCTATTTTCAAAATTTACCCCTTTTCAGCTATCATTGATGATTCTTTCTACATAATTAGTTTTTTATAAAACAAAAATTGCTAACAAATAAATAATACACATTTTTGTACCACGGGAAGATGCAAATACCAAAACCTAAGGGAAATGATACAATTAATTAGCAATTCCAACATTTAAATCACACCCAAAGCATTAAACTCCTTAATTCTAACGTTAAAAATTTAAAACTTGATTATTTATTACCTTACAATTCCACAAATTAAATCTTCTTGTGACATTATAACTCTCAAATGAAATCTAGCGTTAATGCACCGTTACCGTTACCATAGCCGGAGCATAGCATGAGCCCAGGATATGATTTTTTGGGTTGGTCGATGAGTGTGACATACAGATATTTGTCAACATGTTTTAAACAAGCTTGTAAGAAATGAAAAAGCAATGATTTAGATTTATGACATTTTTTTATTCTTAGTTGTTGTTTTGTAGTACATATTTTTAGTGGATAATTTTGATTATTGGGTCTGAGTGACGTAGTTTGAATCCATGTAAGATTTTGTGTTCTAAATTTGGTCTAAATTAGGTTTAAGAAAATAGTCAACTAAAATAGAAGTATAGAACACGAAAATTTTTAAAAATATATTTTTTTAAATGGAAAATTGCACTGACCCCTTTGATGTTTGGGCAAGTTATACTTAGCTGGAAATTTTCGTTACTATACACTAACACCCCTAAAACTTAAATTTGACTTTTAAAATGTCTAAAATGCCCCTAGTTATATTATTTTATACTTTAATTTTTTTACCTTTTAACCAAAAAATTTATAAACTTTAATAAAATAAAAAATTAAATAAAAGATATGATTCATTAAATAAATAAATAAATAGTTTTAAAAAATTAAATAAATAATTAATTAAATTAATTAAATAAATAAATAGTTAAAAAATCAAATAAATAAATAGTTTAAATAAATAAATGAAAAAATTAAAAACGTTAATTTTGTTTTTAAGAATATCCATTAATAAGGACAAAAAAAACTCTAAATATCCAAACTTTTACGGTAAGGATGATAGTGTGAGAAGTTTCAAAGTTCCCAACACTGAAGGAAGTGGTTGAAGAAGGCAAGAAGACTCCAAGTGTTGGGAACCTTGAAACTTCTCTCATCATTACCCTTACCGTAAAAGTTTGAATATTTAAAGCTTTTTTTGTCCCTATTGATGGATATCCTTAAAAAAATTTAATGTTTTTAATGTTTTTAATTAATTTATTTATTTTTTAAACCCTTTATTTATTTTTTTAACTATTTATTTATTTGATTTTTTAAAACTATTTATTTATTAAAATTTTAAATACTATTTATTTATTTATTTATTTTAAACTATTTATTTATTTTTAAAAAAATATTTTTTTTGTAAACTATTAATTTATTTAATGAATCATATCTTTTATTTTATTTTATTAAAGTTTATAAAATTTTTGGTTAAAAGGTAAAAAAAAAAAAAAAAGAGTATAAAATAATATAACTAGGGGCATTTTAGGTATTTTTAAAGTCAAATTTAAGTCTTGGGGGTGTTAATGTATAATAACAAAATATTTCCATCTAAGTGTAATTTGCCCAAACCTCAAGAGGTTCAGTGCAATTTTCCCTTTTTAAAATTTGTAAAAGCTAGTTAACATTTCAACAAAATCTTCTAACTTATTTTTAATTTCTTTTTTTTTTCCTTTTTTTTTTTTGAAAAGTCATATTTTATTTTTATTTAGTTTCTTTTTATTTGTGTTACCGATTAATAACCGTAGAGAAAATTGCCAAAAACAGCCTATTTAGAGCATGTTTGGTACGTCGTAATTAACAGTGCTAACACACCATACAATACTATTCTATTTTAGTACTGTGAGGTGTTTGATAATATTTTATAGACATACTCATTTTATACGATCCGAACCATATTAAACTATCATACAGGGAGAGGTGTTTCTCAACAAGACTCAACTTAAATAATTTATTTTAAAAAAATGAAAATAGAGTGAGACCAGTCAACCTCCATCGTGGCTAGTCTCCACCTTCAATGAGTTGCCAGCCTTCATTCGTGGAGGAGACCAGTCGGCAACCTCGTTGATGAGGTCGGAGACCAGTCTTCTCCACGAACGAAGGTCGGAGACCTCCCTAAAAAAGGCATAGGGCCTTTGTTCTATGAAAGAGGCAGTGTCGGCAATCAATTTCGGAAGTGCCTCCTCCAGTGCAAAGCTCTCCAAAATCGAAACTGAAAGCGATACTAGTTAGCGGTGGCGGAGATATCAAGCAAGAAGTTGAAGAAACCAAGCCAATCTTTGCAAAGATCCAAGAAAACCACCTCCAACGTTGTCGTCGCCGTCTAAACCACCGTGGACGAAGAGACAAGAGAATGTGAAGCGACAAGAGGTGGAGACTAACAATCTACGACCTCCTTCATACCATTCTTCTCTGACCGATATACGGCCTCCAACGGTCGTGGAGGCCGTAGATTGACCGGAGGAGACAGTTACATCAAAAGCCGGAGATCGACAAAGGAGACAATGATTGCTTTTTGAAGAAAAAAAATTAATAAAAATATTCATTTATTAATTAAATAATTATAGTTATATTTAAATATATTCATAAATATTTAATTTAATTTAATATATATATATATATATAAGCTAATCTAGTATTGTCCAATACTATCCAATACCAAACAAGGTATATTACTAAATTTAATCCAATACTATCTAGTACAATCCTATGTAATACAATCCAATCCAGTCCAATACTGTACAGCATGCCAAACATGCCCTTAGGCCATGTTTGTTTGTATGTTTTTTGAAGGAAGGTCATGTTTGTTACATGGGATGGGATATAATAGGACTAATTTTAGGCATATATCCTATGTTTGCTGGTTGCATGGGATGAGATTATTTAATCTCATGCTAGCAACTTTTCCTACCGATGTTGGATTAATTAGTCTCATCACAAATGGTGGGATTAAAATTAGTCCCACCACTTTATACTTTTAATTTTTTATTTTTTATCTCCCTCTTCAAAAAAATATTTATGTGATTAAAATATTAATATATTTTAATAATTAATAAAATATTTTATTTTAAACATTTTAAAAATAATAATTTTCAATTTTATCAAATAAAAATATATATTATTTTGTTTAAAATTGGTTTTAAATATTTAACTTATTTTTAAATTTTTTTTTTCAAAATTTAATTTAAATAATTATTTTGACCAATTCAATTATATGCAACCATTTTATCCAGGTGAGGTGGTGTCATTTAGTCCCATATTTTTTAAAAATTTATTATTTTTAATTTAATTATGAAATTTTATATTACTTAAAAATATTTTTAAAATATAAATAATAATTAAAAATGTTATTTTCTTTAATATTAATTTTAAATTTATTTATTTATTTATTTTTAAAATAAATAAATTATTTTATTTTATTTTATTTCAAACTGTGTTAAATATATGATAAATTTTTTTTATCTAATCTCATACAACACCAAACAAGAGATAGGACTATTTTAATCATATCTTATAAAATATCAAACACATCACAACATTAATTTTAGTCAAATCTTATCTCATCTAATCTAATTCAATCATATGAAAATAGTCATATCCTATCTTGCGCATCAAACGAGCCCTTAAAGTATTGTTTTTCTTTGTTTTTAATAGGGATGACAAAATTAGCCGCGAGAACAAGGCCCCTCGGAGGCTCGCGCTTTTGGGGTGTGGATGGGTTTCAATTACATTATTACCATTTATCATCTTCTTCTTAAACCTTTTAAAATCAAAACCTACAACAATCACATACATTACTTTTTAAACGAATTTGTGTCAAACATTGCTATTGTAACCATAAATCAACGAAAACCTTTGCTAGAAATCGACAAAAAAGAAAAAAAGAAAAAAAAAGACATCAACGGATTTGTGGTTGAAATCTCTCCAAACTAGTTGAAGGTATGCAAATCTTGTGTTTAAATTGAATTTTTTTGCTTTGTTACATGTTTATGTTGCTAGGTTTTTGTTATTTTGTTGAATGATTGAAGTTTTCGATGGAAAAAAATGGTAGAAAGTTAAGTTTTGGAATTTTTTTTACGGAAGATGAAGTTCCAACGTGAAATACATTTGTTAGCCATATTTCAATTTCATAAAGTGAAAATACAGGTCTATTTTACTTTCCAAAATTCAGAAAGAGAAATATCATATCAAAGTGAAACATGTTGTATATCACACATATTTCACATTCCATTGTTTTTATTAGATAAGGGTACTTTGGACTTTGTACCCCTAAAATGATTAAAAACAATAAAACCAAGGGCTAATTGTACAAACCTCCCTCAAGTTTAGGTGTTATTGGAGCTATATTCAACTTTTTCTCAAAATTACACAAACATCCCTTATCATTAGTGGTCAACGGTTATCTTTAACTTTTGACTATATTTTTGGTTTGAAAAGTCTAATATGCCCTTAGTTATTATTTTTCATTTATTTAATCATATATGTGGTCTAAAGAAATTCAATAAAATAATTACAATTTGAAAAAAAAAAAAAAAAAAGTTAAAACAATATAATTCGCCAAAGATTTACAACAAAAATATGGGAATGTTGTAAATATTTGGTGAATTATGTTTATCTTTTTTTTTTTAATTGTAATTATTTTATTGAATTTGTTTGGACCAATTATATGATTAAATAAATGAAAAATAATAACTAAGGACATATTCGACTTTTCAAACCAAAATTATAGTCAAAGGTTAAAGATAACTGTTGACTATTAACGACAAGGGATGCTTGTGTAATTTCAAGCAAAAGTTGAATATAGCTCCAATAACACCTAAACTCGGGGGAGGTTTGTGCAATTAGCCATAAAACCAATGCATAAGTGTTAAAAACAATATTTCATTATTTCATATGGTTAAAATTTTAAATTCTCCTAAATTAAAAAGATTATAAATTATATTGCCACGGAAAAAAAAAAAAAAAAAAAAAGATGATATTATGCTTTATGACAAGACCCCTCATGACTCCTCCATTGATACTAACAGAATCATGTAAACACTATGATCTTTCGTATTGAAGTCTAAATCTTTTAAAATCATTTATAAATAAAATCATACAGATCTCGGAGTGACTTATAATATATTTTTATCATTCTTTTATCAATTTGAATCTTGATATGTTATTACTCGAAATCTCACAACACAGTAATTTAATTAAAATCATTGGATACTCCTTTAAAACTGGCACATAAAGAGAATGATTATTCTCGATAAGTGATAACCGTAGCTCACCGGCGGCAGGGGATATCCGCACAATTATGAGCAAAAGTTTCATAAGAGCGCAATTAGGTCAAATATTATGGGGTAAGTGCAATTTGCTCTAAATTTAATTAACTGTTTTGGGCTTAAGCCCAAGAGATCTATGGACAGCCCAACATATCAGATGGCGGGCCAATCTAAATTCCTATAGTTTGTTTTCCTTTGTTTTATTTTTTTTCTCCATGAAAGGATATTTTGTTTTGTTAAAATTGGCAAATTTAAATCAGTTTTGTAAGGTAATTGGTAATTACAGAACTATTGAATTTTATCCATTATATTTACGACATTTTCCTGGGTTAGTTTAATCATAAATTAATCAATTTTAAGAATTATCATATTATTTAGTAGATTCATCACACTAGAAAATATACAATAAACTCGGTGCAAATTCATTGCCCTATAGACTTACATTTGGTCATGTGACATGAATTGCCGAGACAAGTCCCATATAATCTTATATATCAAATGATATGAATTGAGTACGGTAACTTATCAAGCTTCTCTTCATGTGTCTCATCAAAATTGTGATATTTTGTTTACGTGCCTAATTTAAACCAATATATTAACATATATAATGTGCATTTGATATTTATTCGTTAATTTATAAAAATACCGGTTTAAATATGACCTATATATTTTTTAGTAATGTTATGTTTTCCCAAAAAAATTTATAAAAAGTTCTTAAATTATATTTACATATGAGTTGTCAACATCACATTCTTTATCATATAAGTTCATAATTTATAAAATGTTGATGGCTGACATGATAATGTGATTTGAAAATTTGTTTAGGACAAATTTTAGAAAACCTAACATTACCCATATATTTTTACTGTACCATGTGAAACGTAAAGTCTCAAAAAGCTTCATATGAGTAAATAGTTGATGAAAAGACAGTGGGAAAAGCCAGAAACGAAGGCTGAAATGGAGGGAGCGTTATTTTCTAGGAGTTTAATTAATACTCCCAAATAAATCATGTTTACCCTCTCCTTAAGTCTTGTAATTGAAAAAAACGAATAAATTGAATAAATATATATATAAATAATAGTATATTCAAAAATAAGCAAATTATAAATCTGTCATTTCACTTAACTAAATAAAAATTATAAATTTGAAATTACTTTTAGAATGCTATTTTTTTTTTAATATATATAATACTAGACTTGTCGGATGGTTGTCGTAACCTATCGAGATCAAACACCATAATAATTGGCATAGTTTAAATTTTTAGTTCTATAATTAGAAAAAATCGGCTGCCAACATGGGAAAAGAATTGCGGTTCAATGGATGGTAAAACAATAAAGGTGTCTAGCCTTGGTGGAGTTAGATGGAGATTATGAATTCTCTTAACACCGAGACAAGGGGCCTTTCGACTATTATTCAAAAAATCAAACCCCTCTCAGTCTCGGAAAAACAGCAATACTCTTTAAATTAAAATAATAATAATAATAATAATAATAATAATAAAAACAAAAACAAAAAACAAAAAAAAAAACAAAAAAACTCCATTGCATAGAACAATGTCAGTAGTGTGCTTCATTTTCATGGCAGCAGGCAGCACATTCACCGATCCTACCTCTTCATTGGAATTTGGAAGCGTGGGTACATAATATGTTAATTAATTCTAAGAGTAAGTGTCCCTACCACTCTAAAAGCGTAGCTTAACTGGTAGATGGATGAACTTGAGGTTAGATAAATGATTCCTAAGTCGGTGGCTCGAATCCTATCAATGATAAAAAGCTTAAAAAGAAAAATACCTGATATAACATATGAGTTATAACTATAATTTAAATCATGAGATGATATGATGGATGAACAGAATAACAATACTTATTATTGAGGTCATGTGGCAAAATATCTAAATCGTTTTGCAGCATTTCAAATAGTATGGATTGTTTGTAATAATATAAGGTTGGTCAAATGGTAGGTTCTTTATACTTATATCAATGAAATCATAAGTTTAAGTTAATATCTTTTTTCCCGTAGTTTCAAATTATAATAAGAGAATTGCAAATAATCCTTCAACTTTTGATGAAATGTTAAATTAAATTCTCTATATTCTGAGAAAAAAAAATTATATATATATATATATATATATATATGTTGTTAGTGTACTTTGATTAAATTGAATGGAGTATAGTATTTTCACGACATGCTATGCTTGACCGTTATTTATTATTATTATTATTATTATTATTATTATTATTGAAAATCGTTACTCTTTTTGTTATAGAGACAATTTTGATATATTTTTGAAAAATTAAGGAGCAAAGACTCAAATAAAGTAATATATATATATATATATATCAAGTAAAAATGTGACGTTTTCTCAAAATATAGGGACTAAAATATAACTCCTCTTAATTTTTAAGAGTAACCCTGCGGTATCCAAAATTTATCTAAATTTATGGACAAAATGATATAGCAAATTGGTTTGTAACTAACCATAGTATTTGTATTTAATAATAATAATTAATATATAAATAAATAAACCTAAAATAGTATTTGAACAAATTTTGGAAAAGCATAGCATTATTGTATTTTTAATTTTGTTTCAGAAATTCTGTAAAGTCAAAATAAATAATTTTGTGACAACCTTTGTGTCGGATAGTCCGGGGTGTACTCACATGACCGTGTAATGCAGTCTGCCAGTCCATAATATAGAATTTTTTTATTTTATTTTATTATTATTATTATTTTTAAAGCATTGTATATAGGGAAAGACTCGGCCTCATAATTTAGTAGAAGTGTGAGAGATATATTATTAATCCAACACTGTATCGACGTATAATCGTCAATATTATAGGAAACTGGGGGAAGATAAAATTTTGTCTGCATCCCAATATCCCATCCACAGACCACACCATGATTTCTACTCTTTGAACCTATCCAACCGTCCAATTCCATCACCAATTCTACTTTGCTTTCAATTTATGAGACTATATATTTTGGGGATCAGACATAGTCCACAGAATATTATATATATATATATATATATATATATATCTTTATCCATATTATTTCAAATATATATAATACATATATGGTATATATAATTTAATAGGATGGTTATTATCAAAAAATAAAATAAAAATTAAGAAGATGGTTATCAAAAATCTTTACGCTACTTAAATTTTGATGTATCTTTGTTACAAAATAAAAATAAAAAAATAAAAATAAAAATAACACATCGACTCTTAATTATAGCATAAGTGGTAGTGAAACCCTCATTCCACGTTGATATACTAAACAGGGGTGGAAGACTGGGAGCCAAAAATATTTGTTTGAAAGGGATTTCAGTTCTGCCATACTAATATTAATTACAAGTATGTAGTTTTCTCTCCGTGGGTGTTGTGGCCATAAGAGTTGATTTCTCCCATTGTATATGGGGTAGATAATCTCAGCAGATTCCGACATATCTTTGATTTAACCCAAATTTATTAGTGTCAAAATTGATCATAATCCTTGAAAGGAAAAACTCTAATCGCTTTATCTTAAATCATCAAATTAAAACATATAAAAAAAAAAAAAATACACTACTATTACTCATATGAATGTTAATATACTGAAGCTACATTAATTAAAATAAAATGACATCGATGGGAAACTAATTTATTGAGGAACATGCAAGACATGTGGAATTATTATTATATATAGTAGTGATAACAGCAAGAAACAGTTGTGGATCTCTTGAAATGAACAAGGGCAAATATTCCTAATAAAATTTAGTGGAGCAATTTAGGCATCAAAAATCAAAGTTTGCAGAACCAATAAATAATTTAATAAATAAAAAGCATCCACTTTATTGGTTTTCTGACAAGAACCACGTGCTTGACATGTGCTTTGGTTCAATTAACAAAATACAAATATATGGATCCATAATTTTTCATTCAAGAATCAATACATTTCAAGTAATAATAAGAATAAGAATAAGAAACTAAGATAGAGGCAATAAACTTTAACACATTAATTAGCTGAAGTTATATATATGATTGAGGTTTATTTTTTATTTTTTGAATTAAGATGAAGATTATGTTAATAATTTGTACTCTTAATTCTTAAAATCCTCGAATAAATCACAAAGTTTTAGAGAGTTTGTGTAAATTTGTTATTTATTT
The DNA here is from genome assembly GCA_035582765.1 of Acer negundo. Classification (NCBI taxonomy): domain Eukaryota; kingdom Viridiplantae; phylum Streptophyta; class Magnoliopsida; order Sapindales; family Sapindaceae; genus Acer; species Acer negundo. The sequence continues at coordinate 12,540,153 of CM069241.1, read as the reverse complement.
TACACTGCACATAGCATGTGCCCTCTACATTATTAACAGGACCCAATTCAACATGTTAAAGCAAGTCGGAAATTTGTGGAACAAAAGACCACTGTGGTAGTCAAGTCTTATATATCAATCAACTTGTGTGACTTGTGAGTTGTGAGAGAACAGAGATATTACAAAACAAATAATAAATTAAGTTTGAATTCTATATTGGGTCTTCACCTGATTAAAAATACTTGAATAATTATATATTAAATGGTTCGGTGGCCATCTGTCCCAAGTTATAAGATGTCCTTAATCATTTTTTTTTTTTTTTTTTTTACGATATCTACTGATTCGGAATCTGACTTGAGAGTTTTATCTAAACCCCAAACTTGTCCTTAATCTTATTGTTTCATATTTAATTACAAAAATGTATAATACCAGCTTTTAACTAGTAATCACCATCATAAAGTATTCGTTAAATGCATTTTAGGATGAGAACCGTCTTTTGTATTGTTATGTGTAGTTATAATCAATAGACCATTTAATATATTATCGTTTCATGGTTTATAATAATGGTTATAGTTCACACACACACATATATATATATATATACTATTATTTGGACATAAATTTGTTAAATATAAAAATAAAATAAAAATAATTAAAAAAAAACTGAACATTACTCATTCTAATTAAATATATTGATTTTCAATAAAGAACAAGGTAGGTTTGTTCTTGATTTTAGATAACTATCAAAATATTGTTCTGATATTTACTATTTATAAATGATTAAGCTAGATTGCGTATAGATATAATAAAATAAGTTATGTCATTATGATATAATTCAAATGCCTCAGGGGTGTAGCTCGGTTGGTAGAAAGATGAGTTTAGGATTTAGAAAAATGACTCTCAAGTTAACAGCTCGATTCCAATCAATGACCAAAACTTTTAAAAAAAATTCATGATCTAGATTCTAGATAGGTTAATAGATAGATACTATAAAAAAAAGTATTATATAAAATTTAAATATACAGTCCCATCCAGAGGAGGAGATAGGCAGGGGTCGAAAGGGGCCATGGCCCCCTCCAACCAAAATATTTTCAACAAATTTTTCATATATAAAATTGTCACAATGTGTTATATAGGTAAATATATTTTTGACCCATCACATTATTTTTTAATTATAAACATAATTATTACCCTTTAAAGTCTAGTCCAACCGATATATCTAAGAAAGTTTGATGTGCAGCAGCATCAGCAACTACGAACCTGTGACCATAACCGTTTTAAGAAGAAATTATTCATATGTTATTATTTAATAATGTATCTAATGCATATATATCATGATGATTATTAACCATGATCACTAAGAAATACTGGATATGATAGATTATTTACTAAAATATTAAGTTCTTTTTGTGAGACATGCATCATAAATGTTACTTTGCAATACGAGGTCGAACTCAGCATCAACAAGATAATTTTACAATTAAACAGTACTATTAGGTATGTATATATTTTATGTTACAGTTGATTCTCAATTACAATAATTAAATATGAGTATAGATTCGATTATAAATGATTTTTTAGATTCTAAAGAGCAGCATTTTAATTCATAAAACTTATGTTTATTTTATTTATTAATTTATGATACTAAATAGTATTACCTTTTTTAAAAAATAATTTAATTTTTAAATATTAATATATTTGTCTTGCACAAGCTTAAATTTCTTTTTGTCTCGCCGCCCCACCGCTTCCAAAATCCTAGCTTTGCCTCTGGACTCCCACCTTTGAGTTATTATTACTATTAGAGCAACTCCAACAAACTAGTTAAATGAGTTCCAAAATCCTAGCTTCACCTCTGGACTCCCACCTTTGAGTTATTATTACTATTAGAGTAACTCCAACAAACTAGTTAAATGAGTTCTGTGTGAAAGTCAAATGAGCCACATCATTAAGGGTGGGCATGGATCGGTTCGGTTTATTCAAAACCATATTGAACTAACATATATTTGGTTTTTGAAAATGTGAATCGGTTTGAACCGTTTTGAACTTGAAAACCGAATTGAACCGAACACATTTATCTCGGTTTGGTTCAATTCGGTTTTGAGCCTATTGGGCTTTAACGGTTTTTTTTATATGTTTTTAAATTTTTCCAACCTTTAAGTTGGTTTTTTTTTTTTTTAATTATTTTTTTTATATGCATTTAAGCTTAAACATTAAAAAAAAAAAAAAAAAAAAAAAAAAAAAAACATAATATGTAAAAAAATAATTTTAAAAAAATGCAACCCAATTTTCAATCCAAATCTAAAATTTTAATCATATTCAGTTTACGTACTTAATCAAAATATAAAATCTTCATAACTTCTATAAAATAGAATTAAAAAAATATAGTATATAATGTAGTCCAAAATAAAAACATCATCAACTAATAGTCCATAATAAAATTGAACCTTAGAAAATAATTTATTAAGACAATTCGGTTTATTCGGTTTTGTATATTCAAAACCGAAACCGAACCGAATTCAATTCGGTTTTTAAAATTTATATCGATTTGAACCAAATAGAAGCTATGAACTGAACCAAACACTTTTTTTCAGTTTGGTTCAATTCGGTTTTGGTTTTTGTGCACACCCCTACACATCATATATTATTATTTTTTATATTACATCATTATTATTACCAACTGTATTTGAACAGTTTTTTCTGATTTTAAAAACCTTCTATCTAAAAGATTTCAAACGGCTGTATCTGACTTCAAGATTAAAATAATATAGATATATTTATACTTGAAGAGTATTTTGGAATGACTATTCTTTTTTTACTCCTCAAATTGCCACCTAGATAAATAAATAGACATTTGGAAAGTAAAAATAAAGAGCCTTTTGGATTTGCTCTTAGATTATTACAAAACTGAGGTTGGGAGGAATGAAAAACGTCAGAGAAACTCAACTCATTATTGGCGTAGTTATTATAATTGAACAACCTATTTATATTCAAACAATATATTCATATATATATTTTTGAAATATTATATAAATTCGAGATTTTTTGGAAAAGGAAAAGAGTCGAACTCATAATCTTATAGAGTATATGTGAAGGGTATATAACTGGATCAACCCCATCTCATTCATCGATAACTTTTTATTTGAATTATTACACTATTATATAAATTAGGGTTTTTTTAAAAGAGAGATGATTGGAACCCGTAATCTTATAAAGTCATCATAATATAGATATGAGAAATTTATCACCGAAACAATCCCATTTTATCAAACGTTGGCCCGTAACTTAAAAGGTAGGGTTTTTTTAAAAGAGAGATGATTGGAACCCGTAATCTTATAAAGTCATCATAATATAGATATGAGAAATTTATCACCGAAACAATCCCATTTTATCAAACGTTGGCCCGTAACTTAAAAGGCCTAAATTACCTCAATCGCAGAATTATCGCAATCGCAAACGCAAAGTTATTACTAAACAAAATCTTGATTACCCGCCTCCCAAAAAATCTAAATCTAAATCTAAAGAGAGCCGCTATTTTGGAAAGTGGAATCTAAAGTAATCGCACGTGACCTCTTCATCCACTGCGCAGTCCTCAAAAGTCACAAAGATGACATGTATTTTAACTTTTTAAGTAAATGTTTAGTATAGAAATTTTTTTACAAAGATTTCCTAATAGAATTAATAAACTAATAGAATTATATAAAAATATTGAATGTGAGATATTCGTTTTACATACTTTGATTTGGTATATATGTATTTGTCAAATCATTTTTATAAATAAGTGGTTCACATTCAATATCCTGATAAAGTTATATAAAGATGCTTTGATAGGAACGAAACTGATGTTTAGTATATATCAATGAAAGATCTAAATTTTCCACACAAAAAAAAAATATATATAAAAAAAATTACATCATTTTCATAAGCTTATCACAAATATCATTAATACTAGAAATTAACGTCTCCACTATTGACTAACTCCATATTATGGTTGAAGTGTAAGTGTTGAACATCATTATACTGGTTTTATTCTACAGCTTTGAAAATTACATAAATAATCATATATATAGATTGCTTGTCAATCAGAAATTCAAAATAATTAAATAAGCCGATGCATCAATAATAGATCAAATTGACAGAAATTGTTTGTTTTTCTTTTAGATATTTGTGTTAACAATTGAATCATTTAATATTTGTTTTTATTGTTGAGTAACTCTACATTATTGGTATGTGTTACATGTAAATCGAAAAGGAATGAACTTTCTTTTTTTCTTTTTTAATGTAAATAAAATATATCAAATAATTATAAATGTTATCAATTAGTCAACTTATATGTCGAATCCATTTTATAGAAATGGGTTTATTTATTTTTAAATGAAAGTTTAAATCGAGTTTCAATATTTTATTGTAGATTTAAAATTGTATGAGATTTTATTTTTTCAACAAAATAAATAAAAACCAAGCCTTTCGTGACACTGATGAATCAAAAATTTAGACCTAACACTTTTGTAGAACAACAATAGACTTTATTATTGTTAAATTTTTTAATTTTGATTTTTTGTATTTAGGATATGTGATATATATGTTGGTTTTTAATTGGTCACCATGTTTATTTATTTATTCTCGGCTTGTGTCTATGATAACTTGTATTGATGTTCTGATACCATATTAAATTTTTATGTTTATACTGTTTTTTTTGTTGTTGTTGTGTGGATTATATATTTATATATATACACGGAAATTTTCCTATGAAGATTCCCTGATAGAATTATATAAGGACATTGAATGTGAGTCACTCTTTTACATACTTTGACTTGGTATGTATGCACTTGTCAAATTACTTTTATAAATGAGCGACTCACATTCAATATCCTGATAAAGTTATATAAGGATGTCATGATAGGAACGGAACCGTATATATATATATATATATATATATATATATGAGATAAGATTGATCTGATAGTAAATCCTTTATATCTGCACTATGAGATTATGGATTTGGATCCTACTCATTCTAAAAAAAATAATCTGAATTATTGTAATACTTTATATATATATATAGTTTTTTATTGTTAGTTCGAACCTATCAATTTTTTATACGTGAGTCATTGAATTTAAATGTTATGATTTAACCGTATACATTTATTAAAACATCTTTTAAATCCATATATTTATTTATTTATCTATCGGTAGATAAACTAACTTTATTGATATACGGCTTTTATGTTTTCGATGTTAATACCCACCAAAATTTATTTTGTTTATTACAACTACTGGGTGTCATGTAACATTAATTAAACCCATAATTATATTTTTAAATGTTACCAATGAGGCAAGGACCATTAATTAATACAAGTGAAAATGATTTAAAATTAAATATAAGAATAACCCATTCATTGTTAGTGCTCAAAGACCGTTGTAGCTAGATTTCTATTCTACTCACCAAGATTCAAATGTTGCAGTTTCCACCGTCTATAAAACCATAATAAATACATAATAAATACAGTAATGCTGCATATCTCATCTATAATTCTATTATTTTCATCCCAACACACGTGACAGTTGAAGTATCACTTGGTAAGTTGACAAACATTAATTGATAAGTGAATACATGGGTAAGAGAGATAAATATCAATTAATGTGTGTCTACTCACCAATTGATACTTCATTTGCCACGTGTGTTGGGATGGAAATGAAACGATCGTAGGTGAAATGTTTATCATTATTGTAATAAATATCAAGAGATCTCCTAATTTTGAGAGTTAACTTCGTACTATTAGAATTTTTTAAAAAATAATAAATAAATAAATAAACTTCTTCAAATTATAAAAATAGAAATCTAAAATGCCTTATAGCATTACTTGATTTCGATAGGTTCAATTGTGTATTAAAAAAAAATAATTTGAGACGGTGGCATCGCATCTATAAAGGGAACAGATGATGACGATGATTGTGCATCTATTTTTAATGTTTCCGCATCTATTTTTAATGTTTTCTTGGGGAGATTAGATTAAACAATTTTCACTCTAATCCTACTTTATCTGTTATTTAAATATTTAATTATAGAAAACTTTTAGTTTATAATTTATATAAATAATGTATTGTTGTCAAAGTGCCTAAAGAATCTCGTCTACGACGATAAATTAATTAAGTGAGATTAAACCCATAATTTGATGATAAAAAAAAAATAAATGATGGGTGTAATCTTTTAGGGGGAATTACACTTTAATCCTTACGTTTTGGTGAAACATTTTTACTCGATATATGGATATTAGTGTCATTGGTCCTCAACTTTTTATAAATACATCAAAATGGTCCATCGGTTAGTCAATGGTTAGTCAAAGTTAACGGATTCATGTGTAATAAGGTATTTTCAGTTATATTTTAATAGGTGTCAAAATGGTCTATCGGTTAGTCAATGGTTAGTTAAAGTTAACGGATTCATGGGTAATGAGGCATTTTCAATTATATTTTAATAGGTGGAGACACATGGCAGATTTTTATAAAATTTTAATAAAAAAATACGTAAAAATATAAACTAATACTAACAATTAGACATTAAAAATAAATAAATAAGTTAAATTGAAGTGTAAATTTAAATTGATCAGTTATAACACAAAATTGATTACCAAATAGTCAAACCCTAATTACCTAAACCAATTTCTTCACTATGACCTAGCCCCCTTCTCTTGTTGCCAACAAAACCCATTCTCCTTATCTTCACACCAACTAGACCCAGACTGTGAATCAATCTTTGCTGCAAACTAGAATCGGGATTGAGACCGTGTCACGAATTAGATCCAAACCACCTCTTTGCTGCGACACAAGCGACGCAGCCCTCCTCTTCGCGACGAGGAGTGCAAATATCGTTACTTAAAATTTAAAGGCCTCTCGAAAAGAAATAGCCCAATTATCGGGCCATCTCAACTCAATTATTTCCTCTCTCTCTTCTCTCTCAAGTTGCCTTGGATCTTGACTCATCTTGTCTTGACTGCATCAAGAAATTGACGCAAGCCTTGTCTGGTTCGTAGACTAATTTTGAAATGACATTTGGATAGTGATTATGGACTAGCCAGTAGCCTTGTAAATTATTTGGATAGTTTTTTTTCTCGATTAACAATTCAATTATTAGACATAATTGTTTTAGCTCACTCACATGACTTTTGATAAAGAAAAACACATGTTTAAGTCATAGTCTCAGAATCTCTTAGCTGATATTTCAGTGGAGAAAAAAAAACATGTATTTCTTTATCATGTTAAATTGATAGTATGTATTTTATTCTTAGCTTGACTTTGAATTATCAAAAGCAAAAACAAGACTACAAATAATTTTATTTTATCTTTCTTAAAATATTATTGAACCCATTATTGCTTTGAATTATCTAAAAGCAAAACAAGACTACAAATAATTTTATTTTATCTTTCCTAAAATATTATTGAACCCATTATTGTTTTTCAAGAAACATGCTTTTTTTGTTGCCGAAATAAACATGCTTTCTTAATCAATTATTATGGATTCATTAATTTAGGAGATATGTTTTTTTTTTTTTTTTTGCATGAAGTTCTCACTTCTAGTTGATGATTGATTGGAGAACTATCCTAAATGAGTGAGAATTTGAGAGGTTGTTGGGAGGGAAGTAATTGAATATATGGTTTTTTGTCCATAAAAAAAAAGTATGTGATAGATAGAAACGAAAATATAATAAAAATGGGTAATCGAAAATTTATAAAATGGAAAAAAAAAAAAAATTGGGGGTAAAGGAACAATAATTAAATGACATAAATTTCAGTTTTTTAAAATTTTTTTTAAAGAATTGAAAAATGAAAAAAAAAAAATGCAAAATAGTACACATGAATGCTTTTTAATCATATATATACATATATATATATATAATGCTTTTCAACAATAATTTTTTTAATCATTATTTTTTATTTTTGAATAAAATATTATAGGGAAAATAAGAATATCAAAAATATTAAATGGCAATAATTTTCATATTTTTGATTTTTATTAAAAAAAAAAAGTAATGATGTATGGATTGTTTGGTAATACTAAATTGTTTATAAAAACATTTAAGTCTTTTTTTATTAAGGTAAATTTATAAATATGTGTAAAAAATGCTAGGCAAAACGGTTATTTCATTCAAGTTTTTTAAAATGAGGGGAAAAATAGGCTTTTCAGCAATTCCGTTAAGTTTGACCGTAATTTTTTTTGTTAAATGACCATTCTGATGTATTTTTGAAAAATTGAGGACTAAAGACTCTAATACTCATATGTCGGGTAAAAAAGTGATGTTTTTCCAAAATATTAGTACTAAAGTGTAATTCCCCCGATCTTTAATTTATAAACTATAAAGAGGTGAGATTGCCTCATCTTTTGGGCACAGTCAACATCATGTCTCATGATGTCTCGTTAGTCTCTCCCACACGCTTTTCCAAGGCGCGAACCTTCATATTTCAGTACTATTCACAATCACGTGATACAAGAACCAAACTTGCCAAAGCCTAAATATATGTATGTATATTCTCTCATGTAATAGAAATTAGAAAATAGAAATAGGAAAGCCCTAGAAAACAACTTTGTTTATTGGGAATTTTTTTTAAAAAATAAACTCTAATAATTTGTTATTTATTGTTTTAATATATTCGATTAAATTTTTGCACTTATTTAGATTTTGATGTTTATATAAAAAGATTTATCGATTGATATATCTTATAACAGGAAAGACCAATTTATTCTTTATTGGATGGTCACATTTGTTGATATATTTATAATTCTCTAATTTTTAATGTTTTTGACTTGAGATTTATTCTCGATTTTTATAACTTCAAATGTGAGTTTTTATTTATTTATTTATTTTATAATCAATTTTATTAAGTATATAATAAAACCTTATTTCATTTTTTATCGTTCTTTATTAATAGATGCTTGAGACTATTCATATATGAGATTATAGGCCATATGTTCAAAAGTCTAGATCATGTGTATATAGAAAACTCAAACTATATGGGCATTTGAGGCTTGATATAACTAGAAAAAAAAAAAAACAAATATTGACTAGTTTTAAAAAATCCTTGTAAAATGATTATTTATGCATATTTTTTTTTTTGGTAAAAAAATAAGTGAATTTCTTAAAGATTTGTGTTAGTTTATATTCTATGATAATAAGATATAAATTTATATTTCTTTTTTAGTTATGTAAATTTTTTGTTTTTGTTAATAGATATACATAACAAAAGGAGGTTAATCTAGAAGTATACTCCTCGCACATATCCCAAAAAGGATAAATATGTAAAAGTTTTTATAATATTATCAAATATATATATAAAAGTTTAATTTCGAATAATTTTATAAATTGAAATAATATGAAAGTTATATATATAAGTAATGCTATCCTTATAAATTATATAAAATGGAAAATGAATTCAAAAAAGGAAAGAAAAAAAAAAGTACATGTAAATAATGTTATCTAAAAACTTTATCTAAATTTATATCAAATGATATGTCATGTGATTTGAAATATATTTTTTAATAATATGATTTTGATAACTCATACTCCAACATTATTCGGATAAAGTTTATATGTAAATTATATAAAATGGAAAATAAATTCAGAAAAAGAAGAAAAACAAAAGTATATTTAAATATTTTTTTTTCAAATTCATATAAAATGATGTTAGATGTGAATTGTAATATATAAATATATATATATTTGAAGCACGCAATAAAATGGAAAATAAACGTATCATGTGAATTGCAATGGTTTTCTTTCTTTTTCTTTCTTTATTTTCCATTTTTTTTAACAACATTATTTAAATGTATTTTTGTTTTTCTTTCTTTTTCTGAATTTATTTTCCAAGTTATATTTCACTAAAAAAAAGGAAAAAAATAAGAAAAAGAAAGAAAAACAAAAGTACCAAACCAAAGGGATGTGGATACGCCTTACGCAAGAGTAGGCAGGTAGAATCAAAACCCGAAAAGCAGTAAATAGTAGAGTGCTAAAGATGGAAGCGTCAGATGACAGGCTAACTAGAGGTCTAGAGCCGCTCTTTTTAGAATCCGTTTAAAGGAATTTCTTTGAGTCGATCTTTTGATGCTTTTAGTAAATAAATGTTGATAATTAAAAAAAAATTTCTTTAAAAATGATAAAATTATTAAAATATTCAAAAATCATTTTAAATAATAGAGTTATATTAGATATTTTAATATTATTAAAAAACTCAAAAAAATCCATTTAAAAAAGTTTAAAATTTGAGTTTTTCTATATAGATATTAAATAATTTTTAATTATCTAAAAACTCCATTAAATGATAATCAAATGATAAAATAATTTTTGAAAAGAGATTTTTTTAATTAAAAAAAATCTTAATCAAACTCTTTTAAACGGACAATTAGTATTTGTTGTTCCTCATTCTCCTTTCTTCTTTAACAGTTCAAACACGCTGACACGCACGCAACCCAATTTGACTGTAGACAGCCAAGACAGCCAGCAGATATGAGAAATCTATAACCTACCTCCCCTTCATTGGCTGCTTCTAATTTCACGCGCACACAACCAGCTCAACTCCAGAAAACAGTCAACACACTCTCCTTCCTTGTTTGACAATAAAGCCAACTCATTTCCTCCTAATCTCGCCCACCTTTAGCTATAGGTGGGTTTGCTTCAAAACCGTTAAAAACACACACACACACACAAGAGATAAAAGCAGTTCAAGAACAAAAGATAAGAAGAGAGACTTGTTAGTTTAAGTTATTCAGAGGAACATGGCGAGGTACCAGCGTTGTCATCAGTGGAAAAAATTTGGTCTTGTGCAAGTGAAACCTCTTAAACATCATACGATACCCTTTAAAGATGAAGAACATGGTGGTGGTGGTGGTGGTGGTGGTGATGAGGAGTCTCGTGCTTTTCTTTTGGTTGTTCCACCAAGCAGCAGCTATGGCTATTACCATAACAACAACAAGAGAACAAAGCTCAAGCTTTTTACTCTTTTGTTTCTCTCTTTTCTCTCTTGCAGCTTTATTCTCGCTCTTCATCTCTTTGGTTGCACCTCTGCTTTCTCTCTTTTCTGTAAGTCTCTCTCTGTTTTTCTCTCTGTTTTGCTCTGTTTTATTCGTTCTTGATATTTATTTTCTTTACTGGTTTTGCAGATTCATTTGGTGGAGTAAATGATTGCTCTGTTTCTGATGCAAACGCTCCTCTCTGTGGTTCAATCTCTAATGGTTAGTTTCTCTTTTTGTTTTTTTTTTTTTTGGTATGTGATTCCTGAATATAATTATATTGTTATTTGTTAAGGGTTTTCTCATTTGATTATATATATATATATATATATATATATATATATATATATATTCCAACTATTATTATTATTATTTTTTTTGTTTCATTTTTGTGATTTTTTTTGGGGGGCATTTATGCAGGAACAATATGTTGTGACAGAAGTAGTCATCGTTCTGATATATGTGTCATGAAAGGAGATGTGAGAACCAGCTCTGCTTCCTCTTCTGTCTTCCTCTATAGCTCAAAAACCACCACTCATGGCTTCTTCAACTATGTTTCAAGCAAGGTTGAAGAAGTTAATGGAGATGCTGAGGTTGAGCTCCAACACGAAAAGATCAAACCCTACACCCGGAAATGGGAAACAAGTGTAATGAACACCATTGATGAATTAGACCTTGTTTCAAAGACAGAGAATACTGCAATTAACCATCATTGTGATGTCAGCCACGATGTCCCGGCTGTGTTTTTCTCGACTGGAGGATATACAGGGAATGTTTATCATGAATTCAATGATGGGATTTTGCCCTTGTACATCACTTCACAGCATTTGAACAAGAAGGTGGTGTTTGTCATTCTTGAGTATCATAATTGGTGGATTTTGAAGTATGGAGATATTCTTTCTCGTCTATCTGATTATCCGGTAATAGATTTTAGTGGAGACAAGAGAACTCATTGCTTCCCAGAAGCCATTGTTGGTCTAAGAATCCATGATGAGCTGACCATAGATTCTTCATTGATGTCGGGAAATAAATCCATAGTTGATTTTCGAAACGTTCTTGATCGAGCATACTTGCCTCGAATCAATGGTTTGATTCAAGACGAGGAACGCAAAGCTAAAGAGAGACAAAGGGAGAAACTTTCTCTGTCCCCATCATCAGAAATTATGGAAGAAGTGCAAGAAGAAGACCAATTGATCAAGAAACCAAAACTGGTTGTCTTATCCAGAAACGGGTCTAGAGCTATAACTAACGAGGATTTGATGGTGAAAATGGCAGAGAAAATCGGGTTTCGAATCCAAGTTGTGAGGCCTGATCAAACAACTGAACTGGCTAAGATTTACCGCGCACTTAATTCAAGTGATGTCTTAGTTGGAGTTCATGGTGCAGCCATGACACATTTCTTGTTCATGAGGCCAGGCTCAGTGTTTATTCAGGTGATTCCTCTTGGAACTGATTGGGCTGCAGAGACATATTATGGAGAACCATCAAGAAAACTTGGTTTGAATTATATCAGCTACCCAATTCTTCCTACAGAGAGCTCCTTGTATGACAAATACGATACAAGTGATCCGGTTCTTAGAGACCCCGAGAGTGTCAACAGAAAAGGATGGCAATACACAAAATCAATCTATCTTGATGGCCAGAAAGTGAGATTAAACCTTAGAAGATTTCGTAAGCGATTGGTTCGTGCATATGATTGCTCTATCAACAGAAATCGCCATCTTCGTCTCCAGTCACAGCAATAGCAGTGGTGGTAATTAGCTCTTAATGTTCTTCTATCATTTGTTCATTTGATGATTATAGATTATTGGGCACAACATTGCAACAAGTTAGGATTGTTTGTAAAGATTAGTTGATCATATGTGTTTGTTTTGTATAAATGGATAAAAAAGCTTGTTTTTGGTAAATACTAGGATGTTTGAAACAGGTGCCCTTGTTGTAAAAACTTGGATTCAACAATCAACAGACTATCTTTTCTACTATAATGAATTGTCGTTTCACTATTGTTAATGATTTCTACGCTTTTTTCGCGATCAATGGGATTCCTACACTTCTGATTCTTCATGCATGTTCTGCGTTTCTTTGTTACAATGAGATAAAGAACTTCAAATCCATGTGTTTCTTTCACCCAATCCTTAAATAAAATTTCCTGTAAATAAATTTGTGTCTGGAAATCCATAGAGTTTCCTTTGGTTTAAGCTTGACTGTTACTTGACTGAAGAATCAAAGGCTCTTTGTTTACAAGTTATTTATTTTGGTTGAATGCACCATTTTCTCAATAAATAATTGGTTCTGGCATGTGTTAATCATATTCTTAATTGCACAATTTGCAACTACTAGGAAATCTGTCTATGTTTATTCCATTCTAATTAGGAATTAGCATATTATACAGGCTTATAAATGTTTTCATGACTTAAAAAAGTGCATTTCAGGAGTACATTTTATGAAAACCAGTTATAATTTTATTTTTCGATTATAATCTACGTAATTCATGTCATATGTTATGTTGTGAGCCTATGAGTAAAGGATAATACGATATTTTGTACCTGATGCCTCCCGATTTTCTGGCCTTCCAATCTAACGGCACTATTAATAATTGTATGATAGTTTGAGATTCCATAAAAGCATCTAACTGGCAAAGGCAGGGGATTGTCATTTTCCATGTGAAGATGTGCAGAAGAAAGAATTATTGAACTAAAGTTTGGGATGAAGAGAATGAAGGATGGTGGCCTGGTGGGCCTTTAAAAGACCTTTTTCATTGGGAGGAAGAGGATATATATACTTCATTACTTCTATTACAAATCTTAAATACACTATTTATTTATTTATTTATTTAAATATATCATATGTGCTGATAGCAACTCGACTCGAATCTGAAATATTATAATACTGAATGAACGTCGATTACAAGTGAAATGTGTTTAAAATACACTATTGTTACTTTTATATTCTTCATACTTGTTATTTATTTATTTTTATCAATGTTAGATACGTGCACCCTATTTATATTATTATCAACTTTAGTGACATTTTTGTATGGAAAATAAATAAGGGAGTGTCATACAATCAAATGGAAAAATAGTTACGTATTGATGTGCTATCAAATCCTAGAGGTGGCCATGGTTTCGGTTAAACCGACGGTTTAACCGAAACCTACTTCCAAAAACTGCCCCAAAACCGTAACCGGAACCGGCGGTTTCAAAACCGGTCGGAAACCGGTTGAACTGGTTACGGTTTCGGTTTGGGTACTTCCAAAAACTGTCAAAAACCAGCGGTTTTTAAAATTTTTTTTTTTTAAAACATCGACTAATCAGAAGCTGCTACGTGGTATTTTTTTTGAATTTTTTTTTTGAAAAACCGAAACCGAACCCAAAACCGTCGGTTTTTAAACCGAAACCGTAAAACCGCCGGTTAGAAACCGTATACCAAACTGGTTTTCCGGTTACGGTTTCGGTTTTGGGTGGCCACGGAACCGAAACCCCAAAACCGAAACCTCTGGTTTCAAACCGAAACCGAACCGTGGCCACCTCTATCAAATCCCTACAAACATGACTACATTAATTATAATTGTCAAACTTTTATCAACAAGGGCATTTGGTCTAGTGGTATGATTCTCGCTTTGGGTGCGAGAGGTCCCGAGTTCGATTCTCGGAATGCCCCTACTTAAAAAAAGATAAAAATCTTAAGAACCGTAACTGGGTAAGATCACACCAGAGTTTCATGTTTTTATAAAAACATTTTATGTTTAACAAGATACACAATTCATCAAAGACACCCAAAATTTCAACGGAATTTGATAGAAGCGAGATCACGTACGACTTATATTCAATGAGGGTTTTATTTATTTTTTATTTATTTTTATAACAAAAAAACATATAAAATTCATAATATTTGACATATCTCAACTACATTCTGAGAAGTTTATTACATCAATAATAAAATGTATACTAGTAAATAGTAATTCATTTCCACAATGATTTATGCCCATTGCCTGCAATAATACATCTTATATTCATAGTTCCAAAAACACGGACCCTCTTCTCTTATCATCCACTTACAAACACGACATTGTTTATGATCCCTCTTATCTTTGTAAATGTCATACTTTTTGAATTGATTTTGCCACGCAAAACTGCAGTAGAATAAGGAACCTGGATTTGGTCCAAATCGAAATGTGTACGAACCTTCATAGGGAAGTATGTGTTGACCGAGATCATCATCACCTGATTTACAATGAACGGTGATATCTACATCTGAACGGCCTACCCGAACGTAATTAGTGATATTGATTGTACGTTCCGCACCGAAGAATCCTGCTTCACATACTGTTTGAAGCATAACAAAAGAAATCAATACAAGGACAAGTTTATAAGCACTCATCCTGCTGGTGAAAATGTTACACTTAAGGTCTGAATAATTGGAACTCTGAATTTGATTTGGCTTTCTTGATTACAAGTGATACATACATATATATATATATATATATATATATATATATATATTTATAGGTACCTGATTCTTTAGATGAAATCTGTTTGAAATATTAGAATTGTCTGGATGAACACAATAATAGGAATATATTCTGTTAACAATGAATTGTCTGGATGAACACCATAATAGGAATATATTTTTATTTTTCTTAATTTGTTTTAAACTAATTTTTAACTTAGAATACGTCATCGGTTCGTCTCTAGATAATTAAGAAAAACAAAAATACCTGTTTTCTGTCCGTGGTGATCTGCTTGCGAGAAATGAAGATACAAATATTTCATGATGTGTAATTGAACTGTAATTTAGAAGCTATTTTGTTTAAGCCAGGAATGTTTGTTTGTTTTTTTTTTTTTTTTTTTTAAATTTAATTTTTAGCTTCAATCGTTTATTTAAACGTTTTACTTTAATTTTGTTTGCCTTTAGTTTTAGCATGATATATGAAAATAATTAAAATTTCAATATAAATTCATTTACGTAAAGAATTGATTTTTTTTTTTTTTTTTTTTTATTTAGCACAGATGAAACAAATAATTAAAAAAAAAAAACCCTTCTGAAAAGTTTCTCAACCTCTCTCTTTGTCATAAGGATAACTCGTCTTTATTTTATGAAAAATGATTTACTTTTATTAAGCTTTAACTTATGCCCTCGGAAATGCACGGTTCCAACAGGAAAATACCGTCGGTTTCCCTTGGAAATAATATTGTGGGAAATAACCCTTTTTTGACTTGCCCTCTAAAATTGAAATAATTTTTTTTCCAAGTTATAAAAATAGTCGGCGATGGAGGAAACCCGATGTCAGAAATGTTATGATCAAAACCAAATTAAGAAATCATTTTGAATAGTTTTTTCCCTCATAAATAATGCATTATTGAGGGTGGCTATGGTAAAGCACAAGGTATTACCAAGAAACATTGAAATATAAACAAGGTTATAGTCACTAACAGAACCTAGAGGGGGATGAATAGATTTAGTGCCGAATATAACTACTTTTTGTCAAATGCTTGTCACACAAACTTTTTATCAAACACTTGGGGTGCAACCCTTCAAATTCCAAATACTTTAATACACAACTCAAGCCAAGTAACCACAATACTTCTTAAACACAAACACAAATCACTCCATCTTCCACCAATTTCACGATTGTCGATTTTACGAAGTGATTGGCTTTGGAATCACCTCAATCGGCCTTAAAACGTGAAGCCCGCAACCTTGGTTGTGCCAAGGGCCATACGCGCAGCAACTGTTGCACTAACGCCAAGGCTAGCACACCAAAGCTGAGGGGGCACATTGGCACACCTACGGTTGTGCTAGCTGCACGTAACAACATTGTGATGTTTTCAAGCACTTCAAAACTGGGTAAAAGACATCAAACCTTATTGTTTAATATATTGTTGGAAAGCTATAGATATTTACTTTCAAACCTAATTTACAAAACATGAATACAATGTCTGTAAAAAAAAGTTATGATCATCTAAGTAATGAAATGTCAGCTTTTGAATGAAACAGAATTCCCCCTATTTTAGTAGTTTCTTTGGAGACTTCAAAACCAACATAACTAATTTGTACTTTATTAAAGCACATCCCCACTATGCACGTATGGTAGTGCTCATTCCCTTTCACGTTAGTGACGAAGGATCAGGCCCGACCCTAGGGGGAGCCCAGAAAGACAATCACTTAAGGCCCTTGATCTGTAAAGGCCCCCAAGTTTTTAATTTTTTTTTTGATTTCAGACATAACCCATATAGTAATTTAAACTAACAAGCCCATAAATAAGTTTAAAATATAGGCCCACTGAACCTCTAATTTTTTTAAAACTAACAAACCCATAAAGTGAGTTCAAAATAGACCCACCAAACATATTTCTTTTTAAGAAATGCCCACAACCAAATTATCATTCTAAAAAACGAAAAACAGTAGTATAATGCTTCTCTTATCAAAATAAGACAACCAGAAACGAAATTGAACAAAAATCAAATTAGGACTCACTTAAATCTTGTTATTTGCTACGAAATTTTAGATTTCAGATCCGTAATCTGAACTTGAAGTCGTTCACCCATTCTTGAAGTCATTATTCAAAGAATCAAAGGTAATTAATAATTAAATCAATATTTTTTTTTGATAAACCTCTTTTTGTTAGATTGTTAGAATTCAAAATATGAAAAGATTAGTGACTTTGTAAGTGAGTCTGGTGGTGATGATCGACTTTGTTTGGTTCAAATTGGTTGTGGATTTTCCACAGCGCAATCAAAAATCAAATTATGGTTCTTCAAAACTTTCTTAAATCTTATTATAAAAATTCATAATTCAAATACAAAATCTCAACTTAAAATCTCAGGGCCCCATAAATTCATTTTCTATAGTTTGTCTTGCGCCCCGAAAATCTTAGGGCCAGCCCTGCGAAGGATTCATATTAGAGATGACAATATTCCCCGCGGGGCTGGGGCCCCGTGGGGCTCCGCCCCGAACAGAGCGGGGATGGGGGATAATATTCGGGGATGGGGATGGGGGATAATATTCGGGGACGGGGACGGGGGATAATATTCAGGGATGGGGACGGGGCCGGGGACGGAGACAAAGTCTTGTCCCCGGGGCCGGGCGGGGACAGGGACGGGAAGAAGCGGGGCGGGGACAGGGACGGGGAAAGCACTCCCCGCCCTATCCCCGCCCCGATATATATTAATAATATAATATAATATATAATATTCAGATTTTTTAAATCATTTAACATTAATTTTCAGTTCTAGTAGAACTACAAAATTAAAGAAGTAAAATGTGTTGTTGATATTATCATATGATCAGGAAGTGTTAATTCTTTCACAAAGTGTTTAGATTAGGCTGAATATTCATTGTCTTATTGGTGTTTTATTATGCTGCTTTTAATCGTATATTAACGATCGTCTAGAATTCTTCTTTATTTATGCATGCATCCAAGACTTGTGAAACGAATAATGTTTCTATTATAGTATAAATGTACGTAATAAGATTTTCCATCAATGTTAAAAAAAAAAAAATTAACATATATATATATATATATTTTAACTAAACTTTAGAAGCTTTTTTTTTTTTTATAGAATCTTTGATTTTATACTAAATATGAATTTATATTTTTTTTCTTTGTATTAAGCTGTAATTTTTAAATGGTATAATTATATTAAACGGGTAATGAGGCAAGTATGGGGAAGACCCCTCCAACGGGGAACCCCCACCCCCGACCCCGATTCTCTTAATGCAGGGATGGGGATGGTTTTGGGGGGCGGGGATTGGGATGGTTTTGCATTTCCCGACCCCGACCCGCCCTGTTGCCATCCCTAATTCATATCCCATCATAAGCATTTTACTAAATATGTGTGAGGAAGTTTTCTACTTGATATTGTGAGAATAGATATTCGAATCGCATATATATTGTTTAGACTCTTAAGTCTTAACCAGTCCACCAAATCAAATGTAAATACATGTTGCCTACAATCCTAGTCCTATACGGTACATGTTTTCTATTGATATTAATTTTTTTTTTTTTTTTTTTAACTTATCAACTTTTTTCCAAATAGCTAGGGTGGGCTTGCTCAACCCAAGGTCCGTCTCTGCACCTAGTCATGAAGACATAGTAAGGATTGCCTTGTAAATGTATATTCTAAATAAATACGTTAACAAAATTAATCCTTTTTTAATTAGAATATGGATTCAAATCAAATACTTGGAGGAGAAGTATTGTTTCAAATATAATACAAGTCAGTTTTTCTTGCAAGCCAAGCTTGTTGACACAATGAATCTAGCAACGTGGCTAGACCATGGAACTCTATTAGGTTGAAAATGGTGTATTTAACAACAATACTTGTTTTCAAGTTAGCTGAGAAGCAGAGAATCCTTTCAAAATTTAATCAATGGATAGCCACCACAAACAGAGTCCAGTTATAGTGATGATGGTGCCGTTACCATTACAAAGCCATATGAGCCAGCTTCTCAGATTGTCCTGCCTAATATATCCCACAATATTCCAGTTCATTACACCGGTTCTACCATCCATAATCGCCAGGTTAAACTCAGTGCTGATGACATTAATAATAGTGGTCAAACTTTTATCAGTAAGGGTATTTGGTCTAGTGGTATGATTCTTGCTTTGGGTGCGAGAAGTCCCTAGTTCTGTTCTCGGAATGTCCCTAGTTTTTTAAATCTTAAACATAGTCTTTTATTTAAAAACCAAAACTGGGTAAGATCACACCATAGTTACTTTTGTTTAAAAACATTTTATGTTTTATGTTTAACAAGATACACAATTCATCAAAGACTTGTTTTAAACCCAAAATTTTATGTTAACATGTAGTCTGATATCATCAACATTTTTCAAAGCAATAGTAATTGATATTTCATTTAACAGTAGTCTGATGTCATCAAAATTAGAATTGGGCGGTTTATTTTATTTGGAATTTATTTAATTTGCAATTCAATTAGTCAATTACTAAGTTTCCAATTCTCTCTTAAATTTATTTTCAACCATTTATTTTCATCAATTTTTTAACATTTTTTGTTTAAGGAATTTTACAATTCAATTTTTTAAATGACAAGTGGAAGTGGAAGGGGTGACAGTCCTAGGCGTTCCATTTCGATGAAATGTAAGGTTTGCATGGCTGATATTCTCGGTTATGACGACACTGCCTATTATGAGTATCTGCAACACCGGGTCTATACTGAAGACCTAGGCCTAAACTCTCATACTCCCCCTCTAATAATTTCTGATCCCAATCCCAATGACACCCCCATTTTGTCAAGCCAATCAAAAAATATGCCTGAACCGGCCGATCCCCCTCCAGATTTTGAATTTGATCCACCGGAAGAGCCGAAAGATGTGTTACAGAAGTAGAGCAAATCTGATCTCTTCGTATTTATTCGATCCGGTCAAAAAATTCAGATAAAAAAAAATCTAATATCCATATTGAAAAAAAATACTATTTGGATTCGAAACCGATATTTCATGGATATATCCGAATTTGAATCCGATATTTCAAAAAATTTAAAAAAAATATATAATTTTTTAAAAAAAATAAAACTATGCAATATAATTTGTGCATACACTGCACATTGCACATTTTTTTAAAATATTTTAAAAATAAATTATTATTAGTATTTAAAAAAAAACCTGACATAATTTAATTTAAATTAATATTTTTTTTAATCCAAAAAATAAAGTCTGAATTCAATCCAAACATAAGTTTGAATCCAATCCAAAAATATCTACATCCAAATCTGAATCCGATCGAAGTCCAAATTCGAATCTGAAAAATGTTAAATCCAATCTAGTACAAAGTATCCATTTTGGGAGATTTTTCTTAGAGAAAATCCGATTCGAAAATCTTCAGAACATATCCAATAAGGATCCGAAAAAATCGGATTCGAATTATCCGTATCCAATCCGAATGACATCATTATTCACTACCCGCGCCTAATAAAAATTCCTTGATCATGTTGATCGATGAACAAGAAATTCTATTCACTTTAACTATGAATTGAAAACCTCTTCACGAGATAGCATGGGACGGCTGTGTGGATAGTTACTACCTGTGAAATTAAACATGTTACTGAATATTGGAACTTGAAAACACCGTTTTAATTATGGAGAAAATAAAAAAGATTCCAGAGATATCTTTCTTGCCTGACACCCCAGTAAGTTGAGACGTGCGGAGATTGATAGTATATTTTTATGAGACTGTATGCTTGTATGTATCATCAACAAGAGTCAACAGGTGTTGCTCTTTTAGAAGACACGTACTGTCTCATTTTTTTTTTCCTATAGAAGTGACAATTTACTTCCTTGCTACTTTGAAAACCATTGAAATACTACACTGCCCCTTGAAATTTCAAAGGATCTAAAATTCCCATTTGGAGTGTGTAAAAGTGGCAATTTACTTCTTCTCTACGTTGAAAACCATTGAAATAGACTTGATGACCTTCACGTCTGTATCTCGAGGTTCCCTAACCTGATTGTTTGTTTTTATTTATTTATTAATTACTATTTACTAGAATTCTGCTTCACCTTTGCAAAGCAATGTCTTTGACAAACCACTGTAGGAGGATCTAGATACAAAATAATTTGGTTTTTTTGGTTGGTCATGTTAAAAAGTAAATGCTCGAGGAATCCTTTTGTAAAAATAGACCAAATCTTTGATATTTAGAATCCTTATCATTCTCAAGAAAAGTTATGTTCCATTAATTCTCTCCGTGTGGAAATTACACAGTGGTTCTAGCACAGTTCAAAAAATACGTCGAAGTAGTGGCCGGTTTTGATCGAGTCGTGTAGTATCTATCAACAAACCTGTTCACTTACAGAGTTACTCCTATCACACATTTCAGAGTTGTATATTAACGGTTGATATTTTACGGCAACATATTTGCTCATAGATTGACTGACTAGACTTCTCAGGAATTGAAGCAGTCCATTTTATCATCTATAGCAGCAAAAGAATGAGAACCACACTTACAGGGAATCCTTGAATAATCGAAATTTGGAAAGAAGAGTCTTAAAGACCCCAAGAGTGTCAACAGAAAAGGATGGCCAGAATGTGAGATTAAACCTTAAAAGATTTCGTAAGCGATTGGTTCGTGCATATGATTACTCTATCAACAGAAATCGCCATCTTCGTCTCCAGTAGTCACAGTAATAGCAGTGGTGGTAATTAGCTCTTAATGTTCATTTGATGATTATAGATTATTGGGCACAACATTGCAACAAGTTAGGTTTTGTTTGTAAAGATTAGTTGATCATATGTGTTTGTATTGTATAAAAGCTTGTTTTTGGTAAATACTAGGATGTTTGAAACAGGTGCCCTTGTTGTAAGAACTTGGATTCAACAGACAAATCTTTACTACTATAATGAATTGTTGTTCACTATTGTTAATGATTTCTACGTTTTTTTTCGCGGTCAATGGGATTCATATACTTCTGATTCTTCATGCATGTTCTGCATTTCTTTGTTACAATGAGATAAAGAATCCATTTGTTTAAGCTTGAGTGCTCCTTATATGAAGATTTCATTGCATGAAGAGTCAAAAGGCTCTTTGTTTACAAGAATGATTGTTGCCTCTTCCTTAATTTCACTAGTTATATTATTTATTTTGGTTGAATGCACCATTTTCTCAATAAATAATTGGTTCTTGCATGTGTTAAATCATATTCTTAATTGCACAATTTGCAACTATTAGGAAA
Organism: Acer negundo; assembly: GCA_035582765.1. NCBI lineage: Eukaryota > Viridiplantae > Streptophyta > Magnoliopsida > Sapindales > Sapindaceae > Acer > Acer negundo. The sequence continues at coordinate 12,517,486 of CM069241.1, read as the reverse complement.
TCTGTCTATGTTTATCCCATTCTAATTAGCATATTATATAGGCTTATAAATGTTTTCATGACTTAAAAAAGTGCATTTCAGGAGTACACTTTATGAAAACCAGTTATAATTTTATTTTTCGAATATAATCTGCGAAGTTCATGTCATATATAATATTCTGAGCCTGCGAATAAATGGTAATACGATATATTGTACCCAGCGCCCTCCCAATTTTCTGGCCTTCCAATCTAACGGCAGTATTGATAATTGTATGATAGTTTGAGATTCCATAAAAGAAAATGCAGTGGTCCTGCAATAATGACTGGCAAAGGCAGGGGATTGTCATTTTCCATGTGAAGATGTGCAGAAGAAAGAAATATTGTACTAAAGTTTGGGATAAGAGAACGAAGGATCTTCCACTTTCTTGGTGGCCTGGTGGGCCTTTAAAAGCCCTTATTCAATGGGAGGAAGAGCATATAATGATATATACTTCATTACTTCTATTACAAATCTTAAATACACTATTTATTTATTTATTTATTTTAATATATTAAATATGCTGATAGCAACTCGACTCGAATCTGAAATATCATAACACTGAATGAATGTCGTTTACCAATGAAATGTGTTTAAAATACACTATTGTTACTTTTATATTCTTCATATTTGTTATTTATTTATTTATTTATTTTTATCAATACGTGCACCCTATTTGTATTATTATCAACTTTAGTGACATTTTTGTATGGAAAATAAATAAGGGAGTGTCATACAATCAAATGGAAAAATAGTTACGTATTGATGTGCTATCAAATCTCTATAAACATGACTATAATTATAATTGTCCAACTTCTATCAACAAGGGCATTTGATCGAGTGGAATGATTATCGCTTTGAATGCGAGAGGTCCCGAGTTCGATTCTCGGCCCCTATTTAAAAAGAAAAAACAAATCTTAAACGCGGTCAAAAAACCATAACTGGGTAAGATCACAGCAGACTTTCATGTTACTATGTAGTCTTATGTCATCGATATTTTTAAATTAAAAGCAATAGTAATTGAAATTTATATAATGTAAATGTGTTTGCCATATAAATTACAGGAATCAACGGAATTTGATAGAAGCGCGATCACGTACGACTTATATTCAATGAGGGTTTTATTTATTTTTTATTTATTTTTTATAACAAAAAAACATATAAAATTCATAATATTTGACATATCTCAACTACATTCTGAGAAGTTTATTACATCAATAATAAAATGTATAATAGTAAATAGTAATTCATTTCCACAATGATTTATGCCCATTGCCTGCAATAATACATCTTATATTCATAGTTCCAAAAACACGGACCCTCTTCTCTTATCATCCACTTACAAACACGACATTGTTTATGATCCCTCTTATCTTTGTAAATATCATACCTTTTGAATTGATTTTGCCACGCAAAACTGCAGTAGAATAAGGAACCTGGATTTGGCCCAAATCGAAATGTGTACGAACCTTCATAGGGAAGTATGTGTTGACCGAGATCATCATCACCTGATTTACAATGAACGGTGATATCTACATCTGAACGGCCTACCCGAACGTAATTAGTGATATTGATTGTACGTTTCGCACCGAAGAATCCTGCTTCACATACTGTTTGAAGCATAACAAAAGAAATCAATACAAGGACAAGTTTATAAGCACTCATCCTGCTGGTGAAAATGTTACACTTAAGGTCTGAATAATTGGAACTCTGAATTTGATTTGGCTTTCTTGATTACAAGTGATACATACATATATATATATATATATATATATATATATATATATTTATAGGTACCTGATTCTTTAGATGAAATCTGTTTGAAATATTAGAATTGTCTGGATGAACACAATAATAGGAATATATTCTGTTAACAATGAATTGTCTGGATGAACACCATAATAGGAATATATTTTTATTTTTCTTAATTTGTTTTAAACTAATTTTTAACTTAGAATACGTCATCGGTTCGTCTCTAGATAATTAAGAAAAACAAAAATACCTGTTTTCTGTCCGTGGTGATCTGCTTGCGAGAAATGAAGATACAACTATTTCATGATGTGTAATTGAACTGTAATTTAGAAGCTATTTTGTTTAAGCCAGGAATGTTTGTTTGTTTTTTTTTTAAAAAAAAAAATTTAATTTTTAGCTTCAATCGTTTATTTAAACGTTTTACTTTAATTTTGTTTGCCTTTAGTTTTAGCATGATATATGAAAATAATTAAAATTTCAATATAAATTCATTTACGTAAAGAATTGATTTTTTTTTTTTTTTTTTATTTAGCACAGATGAAACAAATAATTAAAAAAAAAAAAAAAACCTTCTGAAAAGTTTCTCAACCTCTCTCTTTGTCATAAGGATAACTCGTCTTTATTTTATGAAAAATGATTTAATTTTATTAAGCTTTAACTTATGCCCTCGGAAATGCACGGTTCCAACAGGAAAATACCGTCGGTTTCCTTTGGAAATAATATTGTGGGAAATAACCCTTTTCTGACATACCCTCTAAAATTGAAATAATTTCTTTCCAAGAGATAAAAATAGTTAGCGATGGAGGAAAGTCGCTGTCAGAAATGATATGATCAAAACCAAATTAAGAAATCATTTTGAATAGTTTTTTCGCTCATAAATAATGCATTATTGAGGGAAGCTATGGCAAAGCACTAGGTATTACCAAGGAACATTGAAATATGAACAAGGTTATAGTCACTAACAGAACCTAGAGAGGGATGAATATGTTTAGTGCCGAATACAACTACTTTTTGCCAAATGCTTGTCACACAAACTTTGTCACACAAACTTTTTCTCAAACACTTGAGGTGCAACCCTCCAAGGCTAGCAGGCCAAAGCCGAGGAGGCACATTGGCACAACGGTTGTGCTAGCTGCACGTAACAGCAGCGTGTTGTTTTCAAGCACTTCAAAACTGGATAAAACGACATCAAACCTTATTGTGTAATATACTGTTGGAAAGCTATAGATCTTTACTTTCAAACCTAATTTACAAAGCATGAATACAATGTCTGTAAGAAAAAAAAGTAATGATCATCTAAGTAATGAAATGTCATTTTTGGAATGAAACGGAGTTCCCCCTATTTTAGTAGTTTCTTTGGAGACTTCAAAACCAACATAACTAATTTGTACTTTATTAAAGCACGTCCCCACTATGCACGTATGGTAGTGCTTCTTCCTTTTCACGTTAGTGACGAAGGATTCATATCCCATCATGAGCATTTTACCAAATATGTGTGGGGAAGTTTTCTCTTTGATATTGTGAGAATAGATATCCGAATCGCATAGATATTGTTTAGACTTTTAACCAATTCACCAAATCAAATGTAAATACATGTTGCCTACAATCCTAGTCCTACACGGTACACGTTTTCTATTGATATTAATTTTTTTTTTTAACTGATCAACTTTTCTCCAAATAGCTAAGGTGCGCTTGCTCAACCCCAAGGTTCATCTCTGCAGAGATGCATCTAGTCAAGAAGACATAGCAAGAATTGTCCTGTAAATGTATATTCTAAATAAACACGTTAAATTAACAAAAAAAAAACAGGCTTTTTTGTTTGGCTTGCTTGATGACGCAAATGGGGCATTTGGCTTACTTGATGATTTACCATCATTTTTTTATTTATTGAAATAATGTGATATGTTTGTTCTTTTTATTGTGACCTGTATAAATAGCAAAGAGACAGAAAAATAAATCATTAAATTAATTCTTATTTTATTACTTTTACATACTTTAAGAAATAAGAAATTATTTATATATCCAATGTTCTTATATTAGAATATGGATTCAAGTCAAAAACTCGGAGGACAATTATGGTTTCAAATATAATACAAGTCAGTTATTCTTGCAAGTCAGCTTGTTAACACAATGAATCTAGCAACATGGCCAAACCATGGAACTCTACTGGGTTGAAGATGGTGTATTTAATAACAATACTTGTTTTCAAGTTAGCTGAGAAGCAAAGAGTCGTTTCAAAATTTAATCAATGGATAGCCACCACAAACAGAGTCCAGTTATAGTGATGATGGTGCCGTTACCATTACAAAGCCATATGAGCCAGCTTCTCAGATTGTCCTGCCTAATATATCTCACAATATTCCAGTTCATTACACCGGTTCTACCTTCCATAATCGCCAGGTCAAACTTCTATCAGTAAGGGCATTTGGTATAATGGTATGATTCTTGCTTTGGGTGCGAGAAGTCCCTAGGTTTTTTAAATGCATAGTCTTTTATTAAAAAACCAAAACCGGGTAAGATCACACCAAAGTTACTTTTGTTTAAAAACATTTTATGCTTTATGTTTAACAAGATACACAATTCATCAAAGACTTGTTTTAAACCCAAAATTTTATGTTAATATGTAGTCTGATGTCATCAACATTTTTCAAAGCAATAATAATTGACATTTCAATTAACAGTAGTCTGATGTCATCAAAATTAGAATTCTAAGTTATTAATATTTATTTTATTTGCAATTAATTTTATTTCAAATTATTTTATTTTCAATTAGTCAATTACTAAGTTTCCAATTTCATTTATTTACAATTTATTTTATTTTCAATTACTACCTACAGTACTAAGTTTCCAATTCTCCCCCAAATTTATTTTCAACCATTTATTTCAATCAATTTTTTAACATTTTTTGTTCAAGGAATTTTACAATTCAAATTTTTAAATGACAAGTGGAAGTACAAGGGGTGACGGTCCTAGACGTTCAATTTCGATGAAAGGTAAGGTTCGTACGGCTGATAATCTCGGTTATGACGACGCTGCCTATTACGAATATCTACAACACCGGGTCTATGCTGAAGACCTAGGCCTTAACTCTCATACTCCCCATCTAATAATTTCTGAACCCGATCCCAATGACACCCCTATTTTGACAAACCAATTAGAAAATATGCCTGAACTGGTTGACCCCCCTCTAGATTTTGAATTTGATCCACCGGAAGAGCCGAAAGATGTGTTACAGAAGCAGAGTAAATCTGATCTCTTCGTATTTATTCGATCTGGTCTAAAAATTCAGATAAAAAAATCTGATACCAATATCGAAAAAATACAATTTGGATTCGAAACCGATATTTCATGGATATATCCGAATTTAAATCCGATATTTTAGAAAATTTTTTTTAAAAAATATATATATATATTAAAATAAAACCATGCAATATAATGTGTGCATACACTGCACATTGCACATTTTTTAATTTTTTTTTTATAAAGAAATTATTATTAGTATTTTTTTTTTTAAAAAAAAACTGACATAATTTAATTTAAATTAGTTTTTTTTTAAATCCAAAAATCCAAAAAATAAAGTCTGAATTCAATCCAAACATAAGTTCTTTTTTTTTTAAATTTTTTTATAAAGAAATTATTATTAGTATTTTTTTTTTTTAAAAAAACTGACATAATTTAATTTAAATTAGTTTTTTTTTTTAATCCAAAAATCCAAAAAATAAAGTCTGAATTCAATCCAAACATAAGTTCGAATCCGATCCAAAAGTATCTACATCCCAAATTCGAATCCGAAAAATGTCAAATCCAATCTAGTACAAATTATCCATTTTGGGAGATTTTTTTTTTTTTTTTTTTATATAGAAAATCCGATTCGAAAATCTTCGGAACATATCCAATATGGATCCGAAAAAATTGGATTTGAATTATCCGTATCCAATCCGAATGACATCACTACCCGCACCTAATAAAAATTCCATGATCATGTTGATCGATGAACAAGAAATTGTAATCACTTTAACTATGAATTGAAAACCTCTTCACGAGATAGCATGGGACGGCTGTACCTGTGAAATTTAACATGTTACTGAATATTGTAACTTGAAAACACCGTTTTAATTATGGAGAAGATAAAAAGATTATCAGCTTCAGAGAGCAGCAGCAGCATTCCAGAGATATCTTTCTTGCCTGACACCCCAGTAAGTTGAGTCGTGCGGAGATTGATCGTATATTTTTATGAGACTGTATGCTTGTATGTATCATCAACAAGAGTCAACAGGTGTTGCTCTTTTAGAAGATACGTACTGTCTCATTTTTTTTTTCCTAGAGAAGTGACAATTTACTTCCTTGCTACTTTGAAAACCATTGAAATACTACACTGCCCCTTGACATTTCAAAGGATCTAAAATTCCCATTTGGAGTGTGTAAAAGTGGCAATTTACTTCTTCCCTACGTTGAAAACCATTGAATTAATAGACTTGATGACCCTTCACATTTGTATCACGAGGTTACGACCTCGTGATACAGACCCCCATAACTAATAGGTTTAGAGGTTTATGAAAATAACTGATCACTATTATTCATTGTTAATGATGATATTTATACATATTACATTGCACAGGGCATGACAGTAATTACATCTAGTTGAGCCTAACTGTATGCGGAATTCTGAAGAGAAGTTATTTGTGATCAAGTGAAACACTGTCTCTATTATGCCCCCGCAAGATAAAGCTACCGTCGAGGATGCCTATCTTGGAGCGATGATCGATGAATTGGCAACGAGAGAGAGGCTTTGTTAAGGAGTCCGCCAACTGATCATTTGTGTGAACATGGGATATGCGCAACTGTTTACGTGCAACCTGATATCAAACAAAGAAAAAAATCTATAGCAACATGTTTCATTCGGCTGTGAAAAATTGGATTGGCACAGACGTATGTGGCACCGACGTTGTCACAATAGATTACTGGAGTGCTGGTAATTTTGATCTGAAGTTCAGTTAGGAGGTGGCCAATCTAATTTAATTCAGCTGCGGAGGAGGCAATAGCACGGTACTCTGCTTCAGTTGTTGACCGCGCAACAGTATGCTGCTTTTTAGAGCTCCAACTGATGGGAGTGGAGACATAGAAGACAATATAAGCTGTAGTCGACTGTCTGTCATCCGGATTGCCAGCCCAGTCAGCATCGGCAAAAGCGTGAAGACACGGAGAAGAGTGACGGCGGATGAGCATCCTATGATTTAACGTTCCCTTGAGATATCGAAGAACTTGTTTTACCGCATTCCAATGGACTGTTGTCAGACAATGCATGTATTGAGAGAGCTTGTTGACAGGGAATGACACGTTTGGACGAGTTAGAGAGAGGTATTGAAGGGAGCCTACAATTTACCGATATTTGGTGGCATTTGTAAGCGCAGTACCGTTAACCAGCTTGAGAGATTCCGTAAGAGCAAGTGGTGTGGACACAATATTTGCCTCAAGCATATTGGTCTTGGTCAGAAGATCACGAGTGTATTTCTGTTGGGAGAAAAATAATCCACTCGCGGAATGTATTACCTCAACACCTAGGAAAAATGTCAGTCGACCGAGATCTTTCAAAGAAAAGCGGTGAGCTAGGACAGCAATGAAGTCATGAACCTGAGACTGTGAAGACCCAGTGACAATGATGTCATCAACGTATACCAATAAATACAAGATCTGTCCAGAGAGATGGCGAACAAAAAGAGATGCATCACATTTAGAGTTTATAAATCCAGCGGCCTGAAGAAAGCTGCGCAGTTCGTTATACCAAGCATGAGGTGCCTGGCGAAGACCATAGATGGCTTTCTGAAGCTTACAAACATGGTGTGGCATGAAGGGATCCATAAAACCAGCTGGTGTCTCCATGTACACGTCATCAGTGAGAGAACCCTGTAAAAAAGCATTGTTGACATTAAGTTGACACAAGGGCCAACCGTTAATGACAACAAATGTTAGGATTAAGCGAACAGTAACGGGTTTCACAACCGGACTATAGGTCTCTGTGAAGTCAATGCCAGGACGCTGATTGAAACCTTTCACCACCAGGCGAGCTTTGTATCTAGCCACCAAGCCATCGGGGTCACGCTTGATTTTAAAAATCCACTTGCACCCAACTACATTTTGAGAGAAGCTAGATGAAACCAGTTTCCAAGTGTTGTTCTTGACCGGTGCATCATATTCGGTACTCATGGCCTATCGCCACTCCAAAAATTTTCGAGCCTGAGATAAGTTGGTGGGTTTGGTTTGGGGAAGAGAATGAGATGTGGTATGGAGATCAAAAATAGCTTTTGGTTTGAATATCATACTTTTGGATCTAGTGTGTATCTGGTGTGAAGAAGGGATGATGGTCGATTCATGTGCTAGTGGAGTAGATTCACTGTCGGTGTGAGCACTTGAGGACAGGTGTGGTGGAAATGTATCGGTTCGCTGGGTGGAGAGATGAGCTGTTGTGTAGGACAAACCAGCTGTTGGGGTTGGTTTGGTCAGGTTGGGAATAGAGTGGGACGGGAGCTGTATTTGGACGGGTATTATATCAGCAGAAGAGCTGCCATGGTAAGGGAGACTTACTTGATTAGGTGGAGAGTCATTGCTGTCGGGTGAGATGTCAGTGGGAGATTGGAGCCAGTTAATGGCAGTCAAGGAAGGATCTAGGCGAGTGGGACTTGAGGTGGTGGAGAACGGAAAAACATTTTCGATGAAAACCACATGATGAGAGACAAACACTCGATTTGTGGACGTATCCAGACATATGTAGGCATTGTGTTCAGTAAAGTAACCAACAAAGACACAAGGTTGAGAGTGGGGCTACAACTTATGAGATGTGTACGAGCGTAACCACGGATAGCAGAGACACCCAAATACACGGAGTTTGTTGTAGTTCAGTTCATTGTCAAATAAGAGAGAATATGGACTTTTGTGACTCAAGACTTTGGATGGCATACGATTGATCAGGTAGACCGCTGTTTGGAATGCCAAGGACCAGAATTTTAGTGGTACGGAGGCGTGGTGAAGAAGAGTGAGGGCTGTTTTGACCACATGTCGATGCTTACGTTCCGCAGTACTGACATGTTTAGGTGTGTGAGGAGGAGATTTGAGGTGTTGGATACCTAAATTTTTCAGTTCGAGACCTAGAGTTTGGGCCTCCCCACTTCTATCTGAATATACTGTTTTGATTTTGGTATTGAAGAAATTTTCGACAAGAAGTTTGAACCTTTTAAATACTTGTGAAACTTCGGATTTGTATTTGAAAGGATAAAGCCAAGTATATTTAGAATAATAATCCACGAATATAACATAATATTTGTATTTGTCAAATGAAGAAATATGTGCAGGACCCCAAATATCAGTAAACAAAATTTCAAGAGGTTTATTGCTTGATAATGTGGAAGTCCCAAATGGCAATTTGTGACTTTTGTTACAAAGACAAGTAGGACAATGAGAAAAATTCTTGTCAGACTTGGTGACTGGAAGATTGTAAGACGAAAGTAGTTGCTGGAGGACTGATATAACAGGATGACCTAGGCGGCAGTGCCAAGATTGAGCTGAGGCGGTTGACTGGGAGGACGCAAAATACTGGTGGTCGCTAGAGTGACCTATAAGACTTGACTTGGGTCATACGTAAAGATTTCCTCTATTCTGGCCGCATACCAAAGATGCCCCCGTGGTCAAATCCTTCACAATAAAACAGTTAGGGAAAAACTCAATTAAGGTATTATTGTGAGTGCAAAATTTAGACACAGATACTAAGTTTTGAGAGATATGTGGTGAACACAAGACATGATTAAAACTAAAGGAAGTAGTAGGAGTGTTTAAAGAAGTGGAACCAGTATGAGTGACATGAATTGTTTTACCATCCCCAACCATGATATTCTTTGAGCCGCCGTACTCTGAGTGAAGAGATAGGTTCTGAAGGTCCGAGGTCATATGGTGAGAAGCATCGGTGTCAAGTATCCAGTTAGTTAGAGTATTCAACTGATCCAAGCTCATGTGGTTTGCTTGTGGCCATGATTGAGATGCAGGTGAAGGATGTGAGCGACACACACGGGCAGTGTGGCTAACCTTGTCGCAGAGCTGATAGATTGGACGAGTCTGGTTGTTGGGGGCTGGTGAACGCCACTGCTGATTGTGATGAAGTGGGTTGCCAGACCTGTAATAGTTACCCTGGTTGGAGAATCCACGACCACTACTTTGTGCAAACCCAATATTCTGCTGGTGGTTATGACTGTTGTAGTGGCCGGCTGATTGTGTGTGTCACATGTGAGGTGAATTGCCTTGATAGCCACGACCCCGTCGATTCGATATCTTTTGAGTATACTGTGCCGTTATCTGTGAACCATCCTTTTTGATGTCTTCACGTTTGAGGAATGATTCATAGTCTAGCAATTTTTCATAAAGTTCCTCGAATGATATCTGAGAGTCTCGAGCACGAATAGCGGAAGCAAGTGGTAGGTAATTTGGACCCAATCCATTCAGGGTGTGTATCACGTCTGCACCATCATCAATAGAATGGCCAATTAATTCTAGGTTGTCGAGTATATCTTTGATGCCTTGCATGTACTCGGAAACTGATTTGTCTACAATATTGACGTTAGAGTCAAGAAGTCCCAACTTATAGGTGTTTGAGCGGTTAGCATAGGATGATTCAAGTTTGGCCCAAGCTTGAGCAGAAGTAGAAGAGTGAGTGACGATAGATTGCACAGCACTGGTGCATGTGACCTGTATTGCATGTAAGAGGAGGTGATCTTGACAAAACCAGATGTGATGATCAGGGTTCAGTGTAGTACCGTGCGATGTTGGATCGTCAGAGGATGGTGAGAGATTAGGGAAGGCTGCTGGAGGACACGGCTTGGTACCGTCCAAATATCCCATAAGGCTGTAGCCGAATAGTAGGTTTTCAAACTGTGATCTCCAAGCTGCATAGTTTCCACCTTTAGATAATTTGATTGGAATCTGTGTGGAGTTGATGGCTATTAGTGACTGAATTGGGTGATTGGAATTGTTAGAGCCCATGAGAACAACTTGAGGAGTAGAGGAAGTAGAAGCATCAATGGAAGATGCAGATGCCGAAGATGTCATTGTTGTGGTTAGGTTGAGACGTAGAAGAAGAGGAGAAAAAGAATTGAGCGGCTAGGGTTTTCAACTAGGTTCGCTCGAATACCATAATAGGTTTAGAGGTTTATGAAAATAACTGATCACTATTATTCATTGTTAATGATGATATTTATACATATTACATTGCACAGGGCATGACAGTAATTACACCTAGTTGAGCCTAATTGTATGCAGAATTCTGAAGAGAAGTTATTTGTGATCTAGTGAAACACTGTCTCTATTAGTAAACTGAGTGTTTGTTTTTATTTATTTATTAATTACTATTTACTAGAATTCTGCTTCACCTTTGCAAAGCAATGTCTTTGACAAACCACTGTAGGAGGATCTAGATACAAAATAATTTGGTTTTTTTGGTTGGTCATGTTAAAAAGTAAATGCTCGAGGAATCCTTTTGTAAAAATAGACCAAATCTTTGATATTTAGAATCCTTATCATTCTCAAGAAAAGTTTATGTTCCATTAATTCTCTCCGTGTGGAAATTGCATGAATGCTACTGTTTCTTTATCTTTGTTCAGGCACCAGTTCAAAAAATACGTCGAAGTAGTGGTTTTGATCGAGTCGTGTAGTATCAACAAACCTGTTCACTTTGAGAGTCACTCCTATCACACATTTCAGAGTTCTATATTAACGGTTGATATTTTACGGCAACATATTTGCTCATAGATAGACTGACTTGACTTCTCAGGAATTGAAGCAGTCCATTTTATCATCTATAGCAGCAAAAGAATGAGAACCACACTTACAGGGAATCTTTGAATAATCGAAATTTGGAAAGAAGAGTCTTAGAGACCCTGAGAGTGTCAACAGAAAAGGATGGTTGATGGCCAGAATGTGAGATTAAACCTTAAAAGATGTCGTAAGCGATTGGTTCGTGCATATGATTACTCTATCAACAGAAATCGCCATCTTCGTCTCCAGTAGTCACAGTAATAGCAGTGGTGGTAATTAGCTCTTAATGTTCATTTGATGATTATAGATTATTGGGCACAACATTGCAACAAGTTAGGATTGTTTGTAAAGATTAGTTGATCATATGTGTTTGTTTTGTATAAAAGCTTCTTTTTGGTAAATACTCGGATGTTTGAAACAGGTGCCCTTGTAAAAACTTGGATTCAACAGACAATCTTTTCTACTACAATGAATTGTTGTTTCACTATTGTTATTCGCCATCAGTGGGATTCCTATACTTCTGATTCTTCATGCATGTTCTGGATTTCTTTGTTACAATGAGATAAAGAACTTCAAATCCTTGCGTTTCTTTCTCCAAATCCTTAAATAAAATTTCCTGTAAATAAATTTGTGTCTGGAAATCCATAGAGTTTCCTTTGGTTTAAGATTAACTGCTCCTTATATGAAGATTTCATTGCATGAAGACTGAAGAGTCAAAGGCTCTTTGTTTACAAGTTATTTATTTTGGTTGAATGCACCATTTTCTCAATAAATAATTGGTTCTTGCATGTGTTAATCATATTCTTAATTTCACAATTTTCAACTATTAGGAAATCTGTCTATGTTTATTCCATTCTAATTAGCATATTATATAGGCTTATAAATGTTTTCATGACTTAAAAAGTGCATTTGAAGAGTACATTTTATGAAAACCAGTTATAATTTTATTTTTCAAATATAATCTACGAAGTTTATGTCATATGTCGTGTTGTGAGCCTATGAGTAAAGGGTAATACGATATTTTGTACCTGGCGCCCTTCCGATTTTCTGGCCTTCCAATCTAAGGGCATCTCCAACCCAATTCCAAATCTCCATTTTGCAGCTGCAATCCTCTCCAACCGGACTGCATTTCCATCGCCATTTTGCAGACTTTAAGTTTTCGTTGCCAGATCTAGCGACCGTTCAAGTGCAGCGCTACTTTTGCAGCTGTTCTTGGCCTTTTCATTTCAATCCCTTCATTTTCATGTAATGATTGTTTTGTATGCTGATTTTCTGGTTTTTCACTTGTATCCCTTTTTTAAAGTTTTGTTAATCACATTTTTATCCCTATTAAATCAAATTTATTTCAATTGTATCATTTTAATTATCTAATGCTTTTGGTTATATTATATTTGTTTTAATTTAATTATTATTTATATTAATATTTATAATAAACTAAAATTAAGTATATAATACAAAAATTACTAATGATATTTTTTAAAAAAATGGATTAAAAAAACAATTGAAGCAATATTTTAGTTAATTTCATTTTATTTATTAATTTATTAATGAATTAAATTTGTTAATTTATTCATCTCTTAACTTATTGTAATATTATGTTAATTTATAAACTTATCGTAATATTTTCTTAAGTAAGGGGTGAAATATTAATTGTTGTGAAATAATAAAAAAAGAAATATTTAGAGAATATTCTTTTTAGAGTTACATTTTAGAGTTACTGGTTGGAGATAGAAGTGTGAAAGTTACTACATTTTAAAGCAAAGTTATTGTATTTTAGAGTTTCTGGTTGGAGATGATTTAATGGCACTATTAATAATTGTATGATAGTTTGAGATTCCATAAAAGAAAATGCAGTGGTCCGCAATAATGACTGGTAAAGGCAGGGGATTGCCATTTTCCATGTGAAGATGTGCAGAAGAAAGAATTATTGTACTAAAGTATGGGATTATGGGAATGAAGGATCTTCTACTTTCTTGGTGGGCCATTAAAAACCCTTTTTCATTGGGAGGAAGAGGATATACTTCATTACTTCTATTATAAATCTTTATTTATTTATTAATTTTAATATATCATATGCCGGTGGGAACTCGAATATGAAATATTATAAAGCTGAATGAATGTCTTTTACGAAATGTGTTTAAAATACACTATTGTTACATTTATATTCTTCATACTTGTTATTTATTTAGAGAGCTTCTTTTTACAATTCATTTCTAAAGATATTTTATTCTAAAATTTAAAATTTTAAAAAATTCATGAGACACTTCCTTTTTTGTTTGTTTTTTTTCATTTTTTAAAATTATCTCTTTATTATCAACTTTAGTGACATTTTTGTTTGGAAAATAAGTAAGGGAGTGTCATACAAATTACAATCAAACGGAAAAATAGTTGTGTATTGATGTGTTATCAAATCTCTATAAGCATGACTACATTAATTATACTTGTCAAACTTCTACCAATAAGGGCATTTAGTCTAGTGGTATGATTCTCGCTTTGGGTGCGAGAGGTCCCGAGTTCGATTCTCGGAATGCCCCTATTTTTCTTAAAATCTTAAACACTGTCTTTTAAAAAACCAAAACTGGGTACGATCACACCAGAGTTACTTTTGTTTAAAAACATTTTATGTTTTATGTTTTATGTTTTATGTTTTATGTTTAACAAGATACACAAATCATCAAAGACTTGTTTTAAACCCAACATTTTATGTTACTATGTAGTCTGATGTCATCAACATTTTTCAAAGCAATAGTAATTGATATTTCAATTAACAGTAGTCATATTTGCAAAAATGCAGAGTGCAGATAGGAACTCTGCTGGCATGGCCATGCCAGAAATTTTATTGAAATTTTTTCAGATTTTAAGTAGATGAATTGTGAACTGTGCTACAATATCTGACATTGCGTTTTCTATGTACATGGACATGTTGCTCTCACAATCTGTCAGCAAGTCTCCTCTGTAACTCTGTTCCTACTTTGCTGGAGTGTGTCCTAACTCATAATGTCAGCAACTATGCATGCTTCGAGTCAAAGCACAGTTATAGTCCATGTTGGGGGTTTAGATGATCGTTCTACATCCAGCGTTTAGTTTCCTTTGACGATGAGTTCTGTGGAGGCGGTGTCTTGGCATTTCGATTGTCATTTGTACCTACATAAAAAGAGACACAAATCAAGAACTTATTCGCGTTATGAGGCACTAAATGTGATGTTCTTTTCCGGGTTGGTTCTACTTACTACTTTCAATTGGCTGCCCTCCAAGAGATGATCTCCGGGACCTATCAGTAGGAATGCCTGTAAGTGACTGCCTCCTCGTAGCCCTTGCATTAGTTGTCCGGGGTGACTTTATTTCATTTTTATTGATTGCAACCTTGGTGGGTGATCGCGCTTCTGTCAAATTCCGTTGATTCCTGTAATTTAGATAGTAAACACATTAACGTTATATACATTTCAATGTTTGTCATGTTGGAAATTAACACTGGTGGAGAGATGTTAGGATGAAATTAACACTAGCAGGAACATAAAGTAAGTTTCACCTACCTCTTTTCAGAGCCGTTGATCAGTTTTCCAATAGTTCGAAGGGATTTCCTTATTTGAGATCCTTTACCACCTGTGGTCCGAGGTTCTGATGGAAGAGTAAGTTCATATTGCATCACGGTCTGAACCTCATTTCTAACAAATATTTGTGGCTCAGGTGTTCTTGGTTGTTGAATAGGTGGAATTTGTGTTTGGCCATCAACTTTTACAGCTTGCCTCTGATAAGATAAGCTAGTGGGACTTCGAGGAGCCTTGAGATGATACATGTCCATCATGGAATTACCATTACTGCTAATTTGCTCGTATGATTTCAAAGCTGCTTCAGCATCTTGAAACTGAGCATATTTCTGTCCTGACACAGTGTCAAGTGGTAGGGGCTTGTGTACATCATCGGATACTTTTACCTGAATGTTATCCTTCATACCAAATCTTGGACCCTCCAAACTTAATCTCCGTGCACGAGTTGGAACGGAAGGGGTTTTTGTTCCTCTTTTGATTTCAGAGTTCAGCACCTTCTCAGTCTTCATTGTGCTACTACCATTCTCAATGCTCAGTCTTCGGGTGCGGGGTGGAGTTCGCTCAGTCATTGCTTCCTTGTTCGCTAATGCTTTCTTAAGACTATCAATCTGCAAGATATATAAAACATAAAAGGAAGAATGATAATAAGGTAAAGGAAAACTAAAAGGAAGGAAGAATGAGATTATTCATGAACTAAAAGGAAGATAAGGTAAAGGACTAAAAGGAAGGTAGAATGAGATTATTCATGAACTAAAAGGAAGAATGATAAGGTAAAGGAAAACTAAAAGGAAGGAAGAATGAGATTATTCATGAACTACCTGTTGTTTGAGTTGCAGAACCTCATTGCTCTCTTTGTTTGCTCGTGCAGCACCAAGTTCAACGGTTGAAACCCTCTGAGCAAACTTCAAAGTACCGACTGTTTCCCCAAAAGAATCCCCTTCCGGACTAACATGAGCAAACATTAATGTTTTTGCATGTCCACCTGAAACATCATTTTCAACAAAGAGAATTTAGTCGGTACTATTTCAAAATGATATGTTATAATACGAAGATCCTTACCTAAGGAGTCTTGCAAGAGATGTGTGAGCTTGCTGTTACGGTAAGGAATGTGGGAGTTCTTTTGAGCCAAGGCTGTGATCACATCTCCTAGACAAGAAAGAGACTTGTTGATATACTGTGCCTCCTTGAGCCTATCACCTGTAACTTCCGATTTGTCCACTCTTTCACTTCCTGCAAGATCTACCAAATGCAGGCAACTACGAAGAATGTTTCCGGATATATCTTTACCATGTATGTGTACTGTCACCACACTGCAGATACATGCAAACCAATCCATCATTATAAGATAATCTTTCTACTACTTATACATTTGTTGTTTCCAATTAATGGTTTCATATGTTATATCCATTGGCCTCCTACATAATAGGAAAAATCAACTTTTAAGCTAATCAATTACTCAATTAGTATAACTTGGCTCTTGAAAACTGACCTGTGGGAACGACTGCTTCTGTTGTTGATTGCAGTGGAGCTGACAACACGATTCACCCCACCAAGTTTCATTAGATGAAGAACATCAGCTGTGGACTTCACAGAATGCATAGTAGCATCTGGAAGACTCAAGCCATTTTCACTAGCACAACTTCGAATCTCTAATTTGCGCACAGTTAAGAATACAGAAGTTATACGTATACATAGTTCAGTGGCAAACTGCTTGAAAAAAATTATCTGAGGTAGAAGAGAAAATATAAAAAGGATATTTGGTGGTAGATGATGAATCTTCTACAAGAAGGTCTCGTACTTGTTCATTATATATCTCAACCATTTGAACATGAATGTCATAATTTATAATGTCCTTCCTTCTACTAGATATCTCAAACAGATCTTCCAAAGCCAGATAATTGATACCCACATCCTTAATCGATCCCTCCGCTGGACCACTCTGTCACAACAGGCACATATCAGATGTAAATCTATGTAAAATGATTATATGACCATCTTTACATTGTGTGGATGGCATGCAAGACAGTAAGTGAAAGATAATATATAAATCTGTTCCCAGTTATTATATGGGACATATGAAAATGCAGAAAAAAATTGATCTACAGAAGCTAAATCAGATCTTCTTTCTTACCATGGTATGTGTTTTTCCGGATCCAGTTTGGCCATATGCGAAAATGCATACATTATAACCATCCATCACTGATCTAATTAAGGGTTGAGTGTCCTTAAATACTTCATCTGGAAACAAAAGCAATCAGATTCATGCAAAAAAAAAAAAAAAGGAACTTATTACATTCAGGAGAAAATATTTACCTTGTGTAGCAGTTGGACCAAACATACGATTGAACTGAAAAACTTTTCGTCCCTCCTTCCGGGGCTTTGACGGGTCCAAAATGACTAGTGATCCATCATCTCCAATATAGTCTATCACATTTTTTGTTTCCGCATTGAAGGCAGGCCTAATTCTACAGTAAACTCTAATATTTCCTAAAGAAAATTTCAATCAGAATAAGTTCAATAGACTTGACATTAAATGCTTCACAATGAAACTAATCTTTCAAAGGAAAAAAAAGAAGAAGACTATTAGGATGTGCAAGAATATATAGATCCAGTACCTTTCAAATCCTGAACCATGTTGTATAACTTCCTGTTCTCTGTCACTACTTTGTGATAACCACGAGCAGCAGTAGACATCTCCTGTACCTGACTTCCTGAACTCATGCAAAATACGAGACATTCAACTTCCAAGAGAACTTCACTCATAACAACTGGAAAAACTGATTATGTGCGTGTAAAGACAAGACTCCATTGTCAAATTATGAATTCTTAACAGTGTTTCATTTTTTTTTTATTCTCCAAACATTGTTAAACATGGTGTTATTTACATGAGACAATGACTAGCTTAGAACAATAACTAAGTGCAGCAAAAAAACAAAAACATCCGGTAGATTACTCAAGGAATCCTGCAAATATTTTTTGTATACATCATGACTGATATTTACAGTGTCAATGTTGTTCTAAAGAAAAATAAGAGTACTTTTATGTTAGTTAAAACTTACAAGGGTTATTATAGATTCAAAGAGGTATGTTGGTTTTCAAATTAAAAGCTTCTATCAAAAGATGACTTACCCAGCTCTTTCAAATCTCTCTGCAACTGGGTCTCTAAGTCTTTGAACTCCCTCTTTGTTCTTGACAATAAAGCCTTGAGACCCTGAAAAATGATCACAAAATGCTGTAAATTGAGAAGGTCTTATTGCAAAGAAAATTGTAGTATCTTATTTGAAATAATGCCTTCCACTTGTTAGCTTGTGGGCTGCAGATTTACTTTCAAAAGAAAGGCAACAGTAGTGAAAGAAATAACCATAGCATTACATGTCAAAGTCAAACTGCAAGCTTTCAGTATTGATCATTGGCAGCAAAATAAACAGGCCATAATATGGCACAATCTTACTCTCATTTTAGAAGCATGCTGAAGATAAACTAAAGAGAGAAACAAAAATTTTGATGACAAGAACACCCTTCGAAGTAGTACATCACACTTCTGAATACGACTGGTAATAAGAGAAATCTAGTGCATGTAAGTAACTATATGCTAAAATCACCTAACAAGAAAAAGATAATTTAAAGCATTAAGGATTCCAGTGAGATGAGTTGAAATGGATATATGTCAACTTCATTATCTTCAGGATGTAATTTGCATAAAACTGGAATTTCATAAAGATTGAGCTAGATTGCAACATTTCATTTCAAGCCACGATCAAAGTTCGTGCTAAAATCCTCGTGAAAGTACAGGTTTTGGAAAGAAACTTCTTACCAGGAGTTCTTTTTCTTGCATTTGTAATAACTGTCTGTGATTGCAGTTACCCTTTCTCAAGCAAACTCTGCAACACTGTAAAAAGATTCATGTTGGATTGATCAAAAAAGCTGCCTTCAAAAAAGAGATGCAAGGAATAAATGGACATGCTGACTCTATTCATGCATCAGTTCCTATTCAGGGAACAGTCCTTTTATGACAGAAAAAAGAAATTCTATAAAAGAGATTTTGTCCCATTAATGTTGTTAAGAATGATAGGTTTCCAAATTTATCTAACAAAACAGGTCCATAACACTATCTTATATAGTTAGGGCGGGTCACTATATCCTAAAGGATTTGTGTTTTTAAGAAGAAAACCATAAGATGGAAACAGAGAATAATGTGTCAAAAGACTCAAAACTCAAAACAAATGAACATAAATAAGTGCATAATTGAGTAAAATACACAATCAGAAAACATTCAGTAAGAAGCAATTTTAATATAATATGAGAAAGACTTTGTGATTCGAACAGTAAAACAAATATATTTACTTGGGAACAATTAAAAGTTCGGTTTACTACAAGTACTTTTGTCTAAAACTACATTTATTGTGAGAGATTATAAAAAGTACCTGAGAATCTCCAAGTGCAGATAAATCATCCGGAGATGAATTTAATTGGACATATGAGCTACTTTCTTTCAATATGTCGTCAAACATTGATTTCAGCTGTTTTTGGACATGAATAAATAACATCATGTTTAGTGAAGCTAATACAAGAAAAGCATTGGCATCAAAGAAACACATAAATATGACAAAAACGCTCAATCTATTCATATTAAATAATTAAATGATGGATCCTTCTAACAGTTTGTTTGAATGGTGTATAATGAAATTAGTTGTAAGATAATAGACATAGTTAAAGAACTTGTAAAACCCACCCAACTAAGAAAAGCACTCAATAATAATCAAGATTAAGCTACTGGCTATATTTTTATATAGGGTGATTATTAAGCAAGATGCACTTAGCTATAGGCTGCTCTGCTGCAGCATAAAAGCTAGGGAACGAACCTAGATTCACTTTTCAACTGATTGTCAAAATCTGTTAACTAGAACCATTACTAAGTATATGTTTTTGTCGGTTGATAATTAACTAACATAGTTGAGTCATATGACAGATTAGATTTTTTTGATGAGTACTTAAAAAATATGCAAAGTTTCAAAATTCTCTCGTTTGCATAAGATAGAGTACTTTTTTTTTTGTGAAAGAAAACAACTTTCATAGTAATAAGATGAGAATGTCAGATAGAATTAATGCCAATTATAGCTAACACACATACTTGACATGTTATGTATGATGGTGCAGCAACTGAGAAACTGGCTACCTGTAAAAAGACTCTTTATATGCTTCCTATGACAAGTTACTGCAGGAAATAAGAATTCCCAGTGCAAGTGTTATTAAGTATACTCACTGTCTAGTTGATGTCCCAAGTTGCACCAAAAATCTAGGTTTCTTGAGAGAATTACAATGGCATGTAGGCACATGAAAAAAACTTGTGTGGGATGGTCTCACCATGTGGCATTAAAGTGAGACCGTCTCACAAGTTTTTCTCCTAGGCACATGGCTTCACTCGTGCTAAAAGTATTTGATTTTGTATTCATAACTATACAGAAAAATGTTTCAATGGATCCATATGAGGAGGACCTATTGATAAATTATAACTACAATTCATTTCGTTGTTCGCATATGAGTGACAAGATTCATTATGATGAGACATATCCAGTGACACTAAGAGCTTCCCCAAATAAGTCAATTATTTAAATTAAAGATAGGATAACACTGTTACCCTTAAATTTCATGAGTATGACCAACTTCAAAGTGTGAAAACTATACAATTTTTGAGGATTTTGTTGATTAAATAATTAAACCGACCTCATGAAACTCATTATGTTCTTGTTCTTCTGCGCAACTTGAAACAATTTTGCCAAATAACGCCAATGGATGATCCTGTGTATATATAGAAAATCATTATTGAGAAAAAAAACAAGAAAAAAAATAGTGAGTATCACGCATGAAAACAATTGATAATTACCATAGTTTTGTTACGCAAGGAAGCTAGAAGATTCTCATTGAAGTTTTCCTTTGCACCAACCATATACTCAGCAAGTAATTTGGCAATTGAATCTGAAAAATATGGTACATCTTCATATAAGAAATGTACAAGTAAAATACAAAAACAAGAAAGGGCAACATCAATGTAATTGCTATATACAACCAACAATCGACTTGGCATCTTAGGTTGGCGTAATGCACCAGCTAGCAAATATATACAATCATTTATTAGTATTACAGAGACAACACAGATCCTCCTTATAAATAAAAAAGTTCTTTTGTGTCATTCAACAGAGATCAATAATGGGTATACCATAGTTTGAAAAGTGACATATTGGGTAGGTACTAACATCAACAGGCAGTATTTACAATTCACTTCATTAACATTATTCTAATGACAACTCAAATAAATCTTTTTGAAGTACAGAATTTTGATTTCAGGCTTGAAAGTTTTATCTGCAACTAAGTTGAGTACAACTGTATTCTTAGGGGTTTCTAATCAAATGTTTACAATCATTACTACTAAATATACTAATATACATGGATCAAATACATGAAACGCTTATGAAGAAAAGAGACTTCAAACCTGTAACATCCACAGGTTCCTTCTGACATGCTGCAGACATGTCCAAGCGCCTACAAGAGTCCGAAGGGTTTGCAGGTAAGGCTTGTAAAGGCCTAGTGGCAGCATGTATAACCATTGGAGATCTTGCATGCCTATAAGATCCATATACACCGTTCTTCATTTCATGGTATGATTTCAGGGCTAAAATACAATCAACAACCTTAACCGCTGATCCCGCCTCCAAAGTATCCTTAAAAGGCACAACCAACAATTCACTTAGTCATAGGCAAATACTTCCACACATTCAAATGTACATATAGATACAACAGTGTGGTTAAATTAAATTACCCTCTCGATATCAGAAGCTTCAAAAGCAGGCAGCTTCAACTCATCGACTGCCACAAGAAAGTTCCTTACATTTTCAAAGTACTGAAAAGCAGGTGGGGGCTGAAATTCCCGGCTGAAAGATTGTATATGTGATACATTCTCCACAACCTAATAGTTTTCAAGAAAAGAAAATTTAGAATATTGATAACAATAGAAACCAAAGCAAAAACGGCAAGGAAATTGAACATTTCCATAACTTCGGACATAAGAATTTTCCATTTGCTCAAAACAATATACAAACCAATACCCTTCATGAATCATATCATAGCCTATTCACATAAGTTACAATAAATGAATTCTAGACTTGAGCATTAAAATAATAAAATTAAGACATAATTAAAAAAGCTCAGTGTCATTTATAAATATAACATAAAACTAAAAATCTAGACATTCATTTCCTTAATTTCTGCTCCTTTAGTCAAATCTCTAATGAGCAAAGACAGATGGTATAACTACTACAATAAGACTCGAACATTGAAAAATGGATACTGTACCTTCGGCACTGTCCCTGGCTTGATCTTGTTAATGGCATTGCAAAGAATCAGACCATTTCTCAAGCAAGAAATGAACTCTCTCTCCGACGGCTGCTTTGATATACCAAGAGGACCGACTAGGCTTTCAAGCCACCCCGCGGCATGAAATCGTCTACAAGCTGCAAAATTGGAGGAAAAAAATAGGATTGTTGCACAGATTCTTGAAAAATCAATAAATTTACTCTGGTTCATTTTCCAGAAAATATTCTACTAATCAAAGAAAGTGAAATCTTAGCCCTTTGTTCACCATGATTTGAGAATCAAGAAAAGATAACAAAATATAAAATTCAGAATTCTCCTATACACATTAATAAAATAGTAATTATAATGACCGACCTGCTTCTTCAGCTTTTCTTGAAGCTAGATTGATGTCATGCAACCCAGTACTTGTACTATCCTCCATCAAAAACCCAATCTTCAGTTCCTTTCAAAACATTAAAATCAATTTATCATCATAAACACTCTAAAAAAAACCCATTAAATAAATATCTCTCTTTTCCTTCTCTTTAACAATCACAGTCACTCAAATGAACCTAACCCATCACCATGAAGAATAATAAACAAAAAACGCAAAACCCATCTCACATACAATGCAGACAGAGAAAGAGAGTAAAAGATAAAAAAAAAAAAAACACATACCGGTTCTCTCTCTCTCTGGGTTTCTTTTTCTCCAACCGAGTAAGTAAACCAAAAAAAAACCCCAGAAAGTTAAAAGAGAGAGCTTTGTATTTTAATGAGAGAATTTATTACTTTTTGAAGTTGAAGTTGATGCAATGAAACAGAGAGAATAAAGAGACGAGAGTGATGACTGATGGATCTCTCTGTCTTTTTCTCTTATATTTGATTTCTTTGTACAACTCATAATACTATGTTTTTGTTTCTGCTTCGTTTTTGGTTCGGATCCGAAGCTGAGGCTACGATCGTAACGTTACATTTTAGGTTTGTTTTCGCATTTTGAATTCAAATCTTCTTGTTGTTGGGACACACGTGGGACGGGGTTGGGGCCAGTGAAGGATCCTCTCAGATCTCAGCCGTTCATATTGCCACGTAGGAGACAGACAATTCAATGGATGGGATTTTATCGTTAAGGAAAGTGTTGACTAAACTTTGGGTTGGGCCGGGTTTGGGCCTATAGTGCTTGATATGATCCAAGAAATTAGGGATCTGATGGCAATCTTAAAGATATGTCTAGTAATTGATTTGGATTGATTGTCTTGTTAATCTTTAATCTCTACATGTGGATTTAATACCATTCTATGTTTTTCTTTTCCTTTTTTAATTATGATTAGGTCAACCACCGCTCAATGTGGTTCGGTGTTAAAGGTTACTTATTCAGCTTTGTAATGTTCCAGGTTCGAACCGCATTTTGATTACGTAATGTCGTAACGACAACTCATTCAAAAATGGAAGCAGATTTAGTCTTGGTTTGAGTTTACCTGGACTTTTTTCATAAGAATATGTGAGTTTGGATAAAACAACGTTGATTAGTTTGCCTATACGAGAAAAAAAATAAAAAAAAATAAAAAACAAATCTCGCACGTGTAATTTTATTTATGTTTGGTGTTAATAGAATAGGAAAAATTAAGGTTAAACTTGAACATGATTGAATCCTAAATCCTAATTGTAAAAATGTCAATATTTTAAATTATAAAATAAACTTGAAAAAAAATATAATGGACTCTCACAAGGTATCATAGCAGAATACTTTTGATTAGGTCAAAATGACGTTGACTTATTAGTGTTAAACCCATTGCAAGTTTGCAACTGCACAGAAAATGTTGTGAGTTTTTTCATCCATCCCCCAAGGCCCAAACCCGTCAAATGCTAAATTGTAATAGTGCAAAAGAATCTAGTTGATTAGGGTAGTGGTGCCCATGATTCGGTTTGGGTTTGAAACCGTTGGTTACGATTTCGTTGGAAGGTAAAACTGTAACCGTAACATGCATAGTTGGTATGATTTACTATTTTTAACCCTCGGTTAGAAGGTTCGGTTACGGTTTCAATTTGATTTTCAAAAACACTACCACGTGTCATTTTCTGATTGGCTTGTTTTTTTTAATAAAAAAAATTATATGAAAACCGATAGTTAAACCACGGTTTTTGTTGATTTGTAACCGTAACCAAACCGTCTCAAAATCGGTTTTCAACCAGTTTTGTAACCGGCGTTTACGGTCACGGTTTCGATTTTGATCTCACGGTTTCAATTTTTAACCGCCGGTTTAACCGAACCGTAGCCACCAATAGATTAGGGGCTCTCCGGTACCCATTTTGACAGCCCTTTTCTTTTTTATTTTTTAAAATTATTTCAAAATATTTGTTCGGTATTTTTTTTAAAAAAACAATTCAAAAAATATAAAAATCTATTTTTTACTTTAACATTTTACATTGAAAAACATTAAAAAATTATTTTTCTTGAATTTGTTTTTATTTTTCATATGATGTGGGTCTTATATCATTAAATGAGTGGGCCAGATATTATTAATATATATTTTATTTCAATAAAACATTTTTTTTCCTCTGCTTTCTTTCATCTTCTTCGTCTTCTCCATTCTTCTTCTTCTTCCTTGTTCTTCTTCTTCCTTGTTCTTCTTCCTTCTTCATTCTTTCTTCTTTCTTCTTTAAATTAAAAAATAAAAAAAAAAAACCATTTTTTTTTTTACTCTTCTTCAAATTGAAAAAAATGCAGATTTTTTTTTTTTATAAAAAAAAAAAAAAACTTTTTCTTCTCCTACTTTTGCTTTGAGTAAGATATTTAGATTGAGAATTTGGTCGAATAAGTTGTGTGCATAATAGATATTTGAGATTTGAAGGAACCGGTGATGATTTGTTAATTTGTTGTGGTCAATCTATGATGCCATTGCACTTTATTATATTATTTATTAATATAATAATATATTATTAGTTATTTAATAATGAAATTTATTTTAACTTAATTATTTGTTATTATAGTGTTAATATACTACATTATTTTTTTTATTTTAAATTAATCTAGCGGATGTCCTTTCCTAAAAAAAAAAATCTACAGTATGTGTTTTTAGTGTTTTTATTTTCAAAACATTACTTTCTTTATATGTTATAAAACACGTTTTTAGATTTCGAAATTGAAACTGAAAACACCGTTTTTTTTTTTTTTTTTTTAAAGAACAGTAAATGAAAAACGCTTACATGACGTACTAGTGTTGGCATATAGATTCCTCTTTCTCTATTTTAAATTATTTATTTATTAATAGCTAACTAATAATTTTGAGATAAAAAAATAGTTTAAAAATCAACTCAAATTATATAATACAATATTGGTCTTTACTATATATTCGTGAGAAGATGTGTTGAATGTCATGAAAATGACAAATCAAATTATTATATACTATTATTTTTTTAGCTAATATTTTTGGATTGTTTACTATTATTCTAAATAGAAGATGTATATAAACTCAAAATTGTGGATTCCCTTGAACTCACTTGACTTTAAGTTCTATGGGGGTATCTTTTATAATAGAAACTAAAGTATGTGTACATGTGTCACATTGTCACACTAGTCATTGATACGAATGGACGCAACTCGAACCTACAAAATAATAGTGTATGTATAAGTGGTATACCAATGAGCCAATTTCATATTATCTAGTAAATTCTATTTAAATAATATTAAAAATAATGCAAGAATATATTTAGAGGTCAACATGAAAGCACTTTAGTTTTACATGAGAAGAGGTAGAAAAAAGCTATATATAGATATGAAGAGATAAAACATTCTATTGTACGACCACATGATATTTTACCAACAAGAAACTTTAGCTCAATTGGTGCCTAATATCTTAATTTTGTTTTTAAAAATTACAATAATATAATTCAAACTCCTCCCCCACCCTAGCTCACTCTAGGCTTAATCTCACAAGTAAACCTCACAAGCCACAACTTCTTGTGCAATGAAATAGTTATGACTATGGATGACAATTTGATCTATACATGTGGTCCCGTCCACCCTTGAAAAATCACCCTTGAAAATTCCAAACCCATTATAGGTTTGGGTGTTAAAATATAACCTGAAGTGGGTTTGAAAAATAAATCCATACTTGAACCCATAAACCCACTTAATTTTTAAAATAATTTAATATTTTATTATATAAAATATTAAAAATTTAAAGAAAATTGAAAATATAATAGAGAATAAAGTAAAGAAACTTGTTAAATGCCCTTACTTGTATATACGTGGTCTTTGTCTAATGTTAAGTGTAATTTGAAATGGATGAGATGTGATTGGTTCAGTTGCGGTAAACCTCTCACATGCTCCTACCCAAAAAAAAAAAAAAAATCCCTCGAATTAATGTAATATTTTACTTTAAAAAAAAAGTGTAACTTTAAACAAGTTGAGTATCTCTCACTCTAGCTATTCTTCTCTATTATTTTCAATTACATTTCTTTTAATCATTAATATTCCGATCTCTTATATAATTAAATAATATTTATATATATTTAAAATTTAACGGGTTCGTGAGGTGAGTATGGGTGCCCACAAAACCCGTAGGTGAAACTCAAACCCTCTTAATTTCGTAGGTTTGCGATCATGTTTTGGTGGCAAAATGTTTTACGGATTTGAGTGTGGGTTTGGCGAAATCCGTCCGAACTCGACCTATTGTCATCCCTAATTGTGATGTTTTTTTTTTTCATTTTGTTTGGACAAATTGTACCGAAATTTTTTATGAAGAGTATTTCAGTAAGATAATAAAAATAATTTTTCTGACTATTTATGACTTTTCTTCTTTCAAGAATATAATTTAGGTTTAGTCAAAATATTATAAGAAAATCAACATTTTTACTATTTATAAATAAAAAAATAAATAAAAAATAAAAACAGAAAGTTTTCTATGAATTGTAGACTATTAGAACATTTTTTTAACGAAATTTGAAACGAATTGGTACTATTTATTTTGTAAAAATAGAAAAAACAATTGGAAAAAAAAAGTCCAAAATAGATAATAAGAAAAATATATGACCACCAACCAAAAAAGTGAATGTAAAAGTATCCAAAAAGGGCATGGCAGGTCTAAAGACTGCCAAAACAGGAAGAGCCAAAACAAGTAAAAAGCAGTAATCAAGTAATTAGGCATACCATAATTGGACAATTGCTACATTTAGTATTCCATCTATCACCTTTCCAAATTATATATCCTAATTTTGGATTTCGATTCTCTTTCCTTCTATCATGATTTCTAGTTATATTTAGAGACTACTCTTTTCATATATATATATATATAATTATCATCTCTCCATTCTCTTTATTTTCTCTATTCTTCTTGTTGTTGGTTTTGAGTTGTTTTTTTTTTTCTTTGAAGAAATTAAAAGAGAAAAAATGGGTAGAGGAAAGATTGAGATCAAAAGGATCGAGAACTTGAACAGCCGCCAAGTGACCTTCTCAAAACGCCGTAATGGGTTGCTCAAAAAGGCCAAGGAGTTGTCGGTTTTGTGTGATGCTGAGGTTGGAGTCGTTATCTTCTCCAGCACAGGCAAGCTTTATGAGTTTTCAAGCTCCAGGTATTTATATATATATATATTTATATATATGTTTTCATGTCTTCTTTTTGTTTCTGTTAATTTCCTGTGTTTTTTTGAAACCAGATTTCAATTCACTTGATATATGAATATATGCCTTGTTTACTTAAATCTGATTTTTAGAATCTGAATTAGGTTTCATATATGAGATCTAAAACTTCTTTTGATGATTTGGGAAGACTTGGCTGACAAGTAACCTTGTGGCCACCAAGTAGCATTTATATGTTGGTCTAGGTTCCAAGGAATAGGTACCAAAATATAAAATTTGTTCTTGTGATAAACCCTAATGAATTGAGTTTTTTTATGATAAAAAAAAAAAAAAAGAACTAAAAGCAGAGGTTTGAGAAGATGAAGAATAAATGTGTAGTCAATTATTCTTTTGTTTTTGTTTTTTTTTTCTTTTTTAATGATTTTCAAAAAGGGTTATTTGTTAATAAAAGTAGATAGCTAATTTTAGTAAAAGAAGATTGTAGAGAAAAGAAGAAAAAAACTGTGACAGCTAAAGGGGTGAAAGAAATAGGAGGTCAACTGGTATAGTAAGTAAAGAGACAAAGATAGGACTGGCCCATTTTGAGTGTTGCTAAATACACTCACCCAATTGTTAAAAACACCCGCCTAATAATTAATGGGTTTACTTTGCCAAAAACCACATAACAGGGACTGGCTTGTCACATAATTGTTTGAATTAAATTTGTATAAGACTGAATTTCAGTAGTTTGAACATTGTAATTAGGAACATTGTAAACCGCAGCCATATCACCTCTTAACACATTTGATAGTCTATCCCCTTCAACGTTAGTCGAGGGTTGATCGAGTTTCACTATACACATTTTATAAGTATATATAAAGAGTTTTCTCTCCGGTGTTGTGGTAGTAGATATCTCTCATTATTAGAATAGATATCTGGGATACATTTACAGTGTTTGATCTCGATAGGTCCTTACAAACTCCTAAGTCATTTGGTGTTAAAATTTATACAAACACTGATACACATTACCTTACCTTTTAAGTTTTAACACTTGGTAGTGCACCTCCCTTACACTTCAGTTGCAAGTCTCACTATACGTGTTTTATAAATATGTGTAGGGAGTGTTGTGGGAATAGATATTAGAACCTGCCAATAATTAGGTTCTTTTACTGATGCAGCATGGATCGCATTCTTTCAAGATACAGTAAAGGCCTGGAAACAGAATGTCAAGAAATTACTGCTGCTGATGATCATGGACCACAGGTATAATCATATTCATTTATATACACAAACAATAGCTTTCAGTTGTTTAATAATGATCTTTACTTGAATACTTTTATCATCAACAAACAGAAATCACAAGTAGCAGAAGCTAGTTCCCTGAAAGATGAGTTTGCAGGGCTGCGTTTGGCTTACTTGTAAGTCATTCTCATCAGTCATCAGGTTCTGTTCTGTGTTTGCAACATTATCTTCTTCAACTTCATTTGTATTCGCAGAAGGATGAGTGGCAAGGAACTTGATGGATTGAGCTTCCAGGAGCTGAATCAACTGGAGCACCAATTGAGTGAAGGGATTGTATCCGTTAAAGATAAGAAGGTAATAGATTCATTAGCTTTAATATTAATAATAGTAATAATTCACTAATCATGTCGTTCTTGAAAAAAAAAAAAATTTAAGGCTAAAGGTATATAAAGTTGTGGAACCGGTTTCAATTACATAATTGAACATCTAGTTCCACAACATTATGTAACTTTGGTCCTGAATTTTTTTGTTAAGATGAAGTTACATAACATTATGGAATTGGTAGTTCCATAAAGTTATACAACTTTAGTCCTGAATTTTTTTTTTTCAAGACCGATCAGTACATGGAAGGATCCTATATTATATATATATATATATATATCTCCATTTGTATATACGAAGATGTTATTTACAGGCTTTAACTGAAGCCTTACTGTTGTAGGAGCAAGTTCTTGTGGAGCAACTGAAGAGATCGAGATTACTGGTAATTAAACTAAGCAGACTTGATATATCATATCTTCTGGATTCTAGTTCTAGGATTGAATATGATGAGCTTCATCTAGTATATTAATCCCCTGACTTCATAAATCAACTAGTTTTCTTCTCAAAGTTATAAAACTTTTTCAACTAGTGGTTTATTTGTAAACTCTTTCTCAAAGCACTTTCTAATACTTCCAGAGAAAAGCATCTGCCATTTGCCATTTTTTTTTTAACTAAACAAACGTTTATGTTTATTTTTAATAAGCACTTGTGTATCTCAAAACAGATACACAATTGCTTTTGATAATGCTAGAAACACTCCCAAATTCATTATAAATAGTCTGTCTCAAATCAAATCAAATCAAATGTACCACCCATCAAAAAGTACTTATAGACTGACCACCAGCAGATGTTTTCCATTGCACATGTACCACCAGCAGAAAAGTATTTTTGTTTCTCAAAGTAGTGCCCACCACACGCTATAATAACACGACTTCTTTTGTTGTTAATTTTTCTCTGAACACATTTTATTAAAGTTCCGATCTCTCTCTGTTTATTTCAAAGGTTTCAGCATAGGGAATCCCACGTGTTTTTTCATATGGGATCATTTATGTAATGTTACATTGTGGGCTATGTAATATTACTGAGTGACATTCTCACTTTTGGGAGTGTATTCAAATCACTCTGTAATGTTACTGGCCCGCCCACTATATATTTAATGTTACATAATCAATCCTACAAGAAAAAATGTACGGGAATCCCACATCTGGTAATTTCTATCGGTATAAGCACTCAAAGTTTGAACTTCGTCTGATGATTCCGTGTAAAAGAAGAATTTTGAAAGGAAACTGATAATTTTGTAGTACTTCATCCATAGTTCAAAGAAATCA
This sequence comes from Acer negundo, assembly GCA_035582765.1. Classification (NCBI taxonomy): domain Eukaryota; kingdom Viridiplantae; phylum Streptophyta; class Magnoliopsida; order Sapindales; family Sapindaceae; genus Acer; species Acer negundo. The sequence continues at coordinate 12,486,578 of CM069241.1, read as the reverse complement.
ATACCATCTTATTAATAAGTTGTCAGAAATAACTTTGATATATTTATTTTGGTTTTGATTTTATTTTCATCAGGAGCAAAAGGCCGTTCAAGAGAATGAAACTCTTCGAAAACAGGTAAGCCTGCAGAATCTTGAATTCTTCATCAAACTCTATATAAATATATATGGCACCAACAACTTTTTTAATCTTCTTGACAAAATGTGCATAGATTGAGGAGCTTCGATGTTCTAGATTATCGTTGATGGAACAAAATCCTCTGGAAAGGAGGTTTTCTTTCACAAGTTCGAAAGTGAATAGTCGTTGTGCATCAGAAGATGACCATTCAGAAACTTCCTTGCAGTTGGGGTAAGTAATTAAGTTATAATAAGGTTTTTGCTTATAATCATATAATTTTGACATTTCAATGAGTTGTGACTTTGTTTTTGGATGCAAAATCCTGAAAGAGGCCAGTTAATTTAGTTTGTCAGGAACCAAAAATACTGGAGTTTCCAAATAGTACTAGCTTTAACCAAATGCAAATAATAAGAGCGTTTATGCTCTAGTAGCTTGATCAATTCTGTCTTTAATTAGGGGATTTCCATCCAAAAGGCTTGTAGCTATGTGAGTTCATATTGTAAAACTAATAGTTTAAGTTGAAAAAATACTGTAAGTGGTTGTTCAAGCATTAGAACCATTTATCCAAATGGTAAGATTAAACAAAAAACATATAGATGGTTTGCACTTGATAATTTTCATGGAGCTAATGAAATTATAAACAGACATGTGTTAGATTCATGTTTGGGCCTATTTTGTTGTAGAAAGTAGTTTGAAATTATAATTTTTTTAGTAAAAAGATAGAAAAGCACTGTTAATAATGTACCAAACTTCCAATCCTAAAAAGAAAATAGATTAAAAAGCACTTTGAGTGATTTGAAAATTGTTTTAATACAGTATAAAAAATACTTTGAAATACATGTTGAGGGTCTCATTCTTTTTCTCTGTGATTCTACAGGTTGTCAACAGAAGTTCGTCAGAAGAGGAAATTTCCTAAGTTTGATTCCATCTGCAACGATTCAGGAAGTCAAGTGGCCTCAGAGTGATGATAATCTGATGTAATTTTACATTGTGTGTAAAATTCTACTTAGTTTTAGAATCTGAAAAAGTAGTTGATTTTCTTTAAATGGAAAATAGACATAGATGTTTTGTTTTAAATGTATATCGAATTATATCTTCAAATGTTGCTTTCGGCCTTTGTTATACAAATTACTACATACGCTAAAGTGGCAGCGACTCAAACCTGAGAAACTTTAAACACCTATCTTGGACCGATCATTTTTAGAATTCGTGGAGGATTGAACACCTATCTAGTCACAACATAGAGTGAGTTTGTTTTATATTTTTGAAATATCATTGGGGAAATGAACCATGCATCAAATGCTTGCTTGTAGTGGTGAAGCCTCCAGGCCCCATTTATTTATTTATTTTTATTTTTATTTTTTAATAGAATCCACATGTGTATCTCAAGCATTAAAAAGTTCTCAGTGACGTGTTGCTATGAATGATGAGATCAATGCCCTTGTTAAAAATGAAACATGGGAATTGGTACCCTAAAATCCTTTTCAAAATATTAGTGAACGTAAGTGGATCTTTTAGGTTAAAAGAAATGATGCTGGCAGCCTATACCGATACAAAGCTAGACTTGTGGTTAAAGGATTCTATCAGAAACCATATATATATATATATATTATCATGTACTTTCAACCCAATTGTTAAACCAACAAATATGTGCGTATGTTGTTTTATCTATTGTACTTATTCGGAGCTGGAAATTACAAAAATTAGATGTAAATAACGCATTTCTTCATGACACCCTAAATGAAGAAGTTTTTATATAGCAACCGCCGGGCTTTATTGATTCATCTCATCCAAGTCATGTGTGTTGATTAAACAAATCGATTTATGGACCCAAACAAGCACCTCATGTTTGGTACATAGAGCTCAAAATTTCTTGCTTGCTCATGTCTCTTTATTATTGTATTATTGTAGTTGCTAATTGTTCTCATTAGATTTAGGAGCTGACTTGATTCTTACTATATATATAGATTAGAACGGATTTTCTATCAAATATTTTTGTACTACTATATCCTCAATAATCTGTGAATAATATTTCTAAACGTTACAATTTTCTGTACTTTGGATTATTTATACTTGGTGTTGAAATGAGTAATTGAGGAAAATGGATAGTTGGGGAAAATGAGGTAGATAGGGAAATAGCGGGATACCTATCTAGGATGTTTCTTTGATAACATTTTTGGAGAAAATTGGGACGAGGGATCTATCCTTATCTCAATCCCATACCCGATGACTAGGGAGGATTTTTTTCCCCACTAACGGGGATGGGAATGGGGATTTGGGACCGTGAGGAAAAATGTCATCTCTAAATGTGACACATTCACTATATTGATATTTATGAAGCGTTTGTGTATATATAACCTTTAATATTAATAAGCTTTAATATATATATATATATAGTATTAAAAATTCAAAATTGTCATATTTTCATTTTTGTTCAACAAAAATGAAAAGAGTGTTTTTATGGTTTTCTTTCTGAAACATGTATAACGCACGGGTACCGCACCGCTTTTCATTTTTTTTTTTTTTTTTAAAGTATTACGCCATTACATAAATTCGGGGTTTTTTGGGGAGGTAGATTACTAATAAACAAACCTTTAGTATTAATTGCTAAAAAAACAAATTTTGAAATTAATTTTAACCAAATACAGAAACACATTTAGTCATATATAAAAATATAAATAAGTATGATCGTATGGAACCATGGAAGTATGTTTAATTAATTTACGAAATCATATATATAATTATATATAAATATGTATAGAAGTAAATTTAATCAAATATGGAATCACTTTTAAATATGGATTTAGATCTCCCATCCACCTTCATAAAAAAAAAAAAATAATTAATCTAGTCCATTGATTTGCTTATTAGAGAAGTGACAATTGATTATGAAAGTGTGGACACTTGAGGTGACGTAATCGAGGATCCATATCCTTAAAGATATATAGAATTATAAATAAATATGGAAGTAAGTTTCAACCGTATATAGAAATATAAATAATATGGAAGTAGAGTTAACAAAATACAGAATTATTAGTTTATTGAATGGAAAAAATGATTTCGTATTTGGTTAAATTTAATAAAAATATAAATATGAAAGTAAATTTAAATAAATATGGAATAATTTTAAACCATATAAAGAATTATAAGTGTATAAATATTATATATATATATATATATGAACAATTTTCATTAAAATAGATGGCATAAAACGCCCAAAAACAAAACAAACAGCTACAAGAGCAGAACAACACAAAAACACAAACACAAAAACACAAACAAACTTACAAGACAGCTCCCAACACCCAAAACGCAAAACCAGACCCACCAGAAAAAAAAAACAACCACCTCAAAAACAGAGCAACCAGAAAAAAACGAAACATAGCACCCCAAACAGCCACAAGACAATAAAGAATCATTTTTAACCATATATAGAATATAAACAAATTAAAAAGTAAATTTAACTAAAGATGAAATAATTTTTAACCGTATATTGAAATATAAATAAATACAGAAGTAAATTTAATAAAATATCGAATGATTTTAACATATATAGAGTTATAGATAAATATGGAAGTAAATTTAACTAAATATGGAATAATTTTTTTACCGTACATAGAATTATAAATAATATAGAAATAAATTTATCCAAACATAGAATGTTTTTAACAATACGTAGAATGTAAATAAATATGGAAGTAAATTTAATCAAATATCGAATAATTTTTTGCTGTAAATAGAAATAAAAAGAAATATGAAAGTAAATCAACTAATTTTGGAATAATTTTTAATCGTATATAAAAATTATAAATAAATATATAAGTAAATTTAATCAAATTCAACTTGGAGTCACTTTTAACCATATATAGAATTATAAATTACCATGTAAGTTAATATGCAATTATAATTAATATGTAAAAAATCTAACTTTGAGATGTAAAATTATAAAACCATTATTACAAGTTATGATCGTATACAATTATGTTTAAGATACAGCATGCACTAAAGCAACAAGTTGTACCAAATGGACCAATCAAGTGCATTATAAATCCAACAATATATATATATATATATATATATATATATATATATATATTTATTAATCGATTCAAGATTTTGATTATATATATTTGGGAGACTATATTAGATATTATTTATTGTCTTGAGATTAATCAATAGGTTGAATACATATATTCTAGTTTCTATTTTATTATTATTTTTTATTACACTATTATATAAATTTGTGATTTTTTTCGGAAGTGAAGAACTCGAACCTGTAACCTTGTGTTGCAGGTGTGAGAGATTTATCAACGGAATAATCTCATCTCTTGTTGATAATATAATATTTAATTTAATAAGCACAAAACATTTCCCACTATTAACTTATTAATTTTTATTTTTTGTTATACCACATATGATGACAACGACTCGAATCTGGAATAAAAAATTTTTAGGTCTTATATTTCATCGTGAACATGTTCATTTATTAAACAAATAAAAAAATATATATTATGTTATTACTTGTTACTATTATTTACGTACTTTATCTAAAGAAAATTCTACATAGTATTTTTGTCAAATTTATTATTGCAGTTTTATGTTGTCTACAATTATTTAATCATATTATACGAAGAATTAATTAATTATGATACTGTTTGAAGAATTAGGGTGCATTAATTAATCCTACACTTTTTTTATCCAAGGTACAACCAATGATTCAAAAGTTAAAAATGAACAACACATACAATATACGCGATTAGTTGTTCAAATTGTGTCACCGGATAATAAAAATATATGAATACGTGATAATTTGTACTAAACAATGCACACTTTTCCTTTAAAAACAATAATAATACTCAATTTCTTCTAGAAAACATAAATCTTTGCAAATTACTTTCCTGATTTATAAACTATTAAATTAAAAAATCTCTTCCTTCCTAAATGTTTTTACAAAATTACAAAATCAAGTGAAAAATCTGCTATTTTTACAAGGAAAAAAAATGAAATATCTGCATTTGTACTTTTAGCTATATAGAGAGGTATAAATAATTATGAAAGTATATATAACAAATTTCTGGAAACATTTTTAATCATATATAGAATTATAAAAAAGTATCAAAGTAAATTTAACCAAATATGGAATCGCTTTTAATCATATATAGAATTATAAATAAGTATGAATTGAAAGTAAATTTAACCAAATCTAGAAAAAAATTAAACTGTATTAGAAATATAAATAAACATGGAAGTCAATTTAACTAAATATGGAATCATTTTTAACCATATATAGTAGTCTAAATAAATATGGAAACCAAATATGGAATCACTTTTATACATATAATAATAATAATAATAAATAAATAAATAAATAAATAAATAAATAAATAAGTATTGACGTAAATTTAACCAAAGATGAAATAATTTTTAACCCAATATAAAAATATAAATAAATATGAAAGTAAATTTAATCAAATATGAAATCATTTTTAACTGTAAAGTGAAATATAAACAAATATGGAAGTAAATTTAACAAAACATAAAATCATTTTTAACCGTATATAGAAATATAAATAAATATGGATGTTAATTAAACTAAATATGAAATAATTTTTATTCGTATGTAGAATTATAAATAAATATGGAAGTAAATTTATCCAATATAGAATCATTTTAAACCATAAATAGAATATAAATAAATATGTAAGTAAATTTAACAAAATATGGATTAATTAATTTATTTTCATGTATTCTCAAAAAGATGATTAAAAAAAAAAAAAAAGAAGAAGAAGAAGAAATGTTCATCAAGTATTAAAAAACATGAAGGTTAACCGTTTGATAAATTAGTTAAAAGTTAAAACCTTGTTTAGGTGAACCAAGTGAAATTTGCATTAGCCATGTAAAGCTTTATAGTGTTTAAAGAATTAGTATGCGATAACTAATCGGTAATAAAGGAAATGAAACCAATAAGTAGTACTACACGTTTTTCTTGTCAATGTTACAATCAATTATTCAAACCATAAGTTCAGTGTGCACAAGATATTCATGACAAGCGATTAGTTATTCAAATTGTTTCACTTGGATAAAACAAATACCTAAATGTGTGATCATTTGTACTAAACAATACACAAATTTTCTTTAAAAAATAATAATAATAATACTCTATTTCTTCCGAAAGACATGAAACTTTGATTAAACCTAAATCACTAACGTGATTTATAAATTATTAATAAAAAAAAATATTTGGATCGATAAATATTCAAAATGTGATTTGTCGCCTGCTGTTCTCTTGCAATCGGTACCAAATAGAGTAGACGTACATCAAATGTGGGTCCTAATGTCCTATACTCCTATTATCATAAGATCATCTTATTAATTAATTAATTAATTTTAAAATTGTTGTTTGGTGGCTCACAAAATTTTGATTAACTTTTGATCATTTTTCTAGTAAGATTATAAACCCAATACAAAATACTCATGCTGACGCCTATCGAAGAAGATGAAATAAAAATTGTTTTTTATTTTTTTTATTTTTAAAGTCAAGGCAGCTAGTGATAATTATATAGACCACGTGGCAGAAATTATGACGAAGAATTGGGTCGGGGGGTCGTAAAATGTTAGGCCACCAATGTGATTGGGTCATACTATTAGTATATGAGCATGCTTGGGTTTGGAACCGTCCACCAAATGATAAATTATTAAAATTTAATTAATAAAGTATTTTATGATAATGTGAAATCAATGATGATTAATTATAAAAAAGCAACGTATTTATTATGTTAAGTGTGTGGTTTTTGGAAAGTTGTGTTTGGCTTTTCGAATTGATGGGGACAAACTGGCCTCTCACTAACATAATTTCGCATTGGCCCCTCATCCTCTATTATCACTTATATAACTTTAAAATGGATTTTAATTAGATGACTTTAGTTTAGTGGTACGTCCCTTGTAGAGTTGTGGGTTAGCCCCCCAACTTCACACTCCAAGTTCCACCACTGGGGAGGCCCCCCTCCCTATTAGTGGGAGTTGTATTATTTTATCTTGTTAAGTACCGCTAGGCCCCTAACTGGATTGATATTCGATTTTTTTATTAAAAAAAATGTTTTAAAGGGATTTTTAGTATATGATTGAAAATTTAATAGTATTATTTAAAGAGTGAGTTTTAAAATTACCACAAGCCTAATAACTTAAGTTTTAATAGTATCTAAAGTGTGGATCTGATAAAAATACCATTAAAATATACTTACAAAAATAGGTCTCGTACTTTTTTTTTCCCGATACTTATTTGCATTTTCGAGACTTATTTTGTATTTTCGAGACTTATTATGTATATTTGTAATTTCCGAGACTTATTAAGTAAAAATGAAAATTTCCAATTTTTTTTGTTCATCTTCTTCATCGACCTCCATTGGAAGTCTGTTCGACCTCTATTGATGGAGGACCTCCAATAGTCCTCTGTCAATGAAGGTTTTTGGAAAAAAAAAAAAAAAAAAACCTAAAAATGGTAAAAACGTAATAAAAGAAAGTGATGAAAGTATTTGATCGATTTGTATAATTTAAACTTAACTAATTAAACTAGTGTTACTCCTAAAAGTCAAAATAAAAAGAGTACTATTTCTCCGTAATTCCACTTTTTGGTATTAGATAAAGTGTGGTATTTGGTTCACCCCACCAAAATTCTATTCTACTTTAAAACTCCAAGTTAATTTTCGATTTTGATGAAACCTTAAAGGAGTTTTCTGAAATCCCCAAGAAAATAAATCAACTATATAGTTAATCATATGATATATAACTCAAACTCTCTTGATCAATTAAGATTTCTGTAAATTAAAATGAGGCTAGTACTAAAATAAATTAAGATTTGATCTCTTTTTAGACTTGTAAGCTCACTCTTTAAAAATGTTTTAAATGGATTTTTAGTGTAAGATCAAAAATTTAATAAGATATTTTAAAGAGTGAGTTTTAAGATTATCACAAACTTAAAATTAAGTTTTAATAGCACCTAAAGTGTGGATCTGATAAAAATACTTTTAAAATACACTCATAAAAATAAATCTTATGCTTTTTTTTTCCGAGATTTTTTGATGTTTCCGAGACTTATTGAACAAAAATGAAAATTTTCAATTTTTTTTTTGTTCATCTTCTTCATCGACCTCCATTGGAGCTCTGTTTGATCTCCACTGATGGAGGACCTCCAATGAAGGTTTTTGGAAGAAAAAAAAAACCTTAAAAAAGGTAAAAACGTTTTAAAAGAAGGTGATGAAGGTATATTTTGATCTATTTGTAAAATTTAAACATAACTTAGTAAACTAGTGTTACTACTAAAAGTCAATATAAAAAGAGTACTATTTGAGTTTACTTTTGCTCACCCCTTTGGGGGGGGGCATTACCCCACTCCCCAACACAACACTTGATATCTGTCAGGGGAGTGATATTTTTAACCAAAAACTGTTATGTGTTTAGACGTGAGAAAAAAATGGACTCGTACTATTTCCCTTTATTTCCACTTTTTAGTATTAGATAAAGTGTGCTATTGGTTCACTCCAACAAAATTCTAATCTACTTAAGTTAATTTTCGATTTTGATGTAACCTTAAAGGAGTTTTCTGAAATCTCCGAAGAAAATAAATCAACCATATAGTTAATCATATGATATATAACTCAAACTAATTAAAAAAAGAATTCTTCAGAATTTGTCACACATATATGATATATGTATTACTTAAAAAAATTAACATGGCCGTCTAAGCTCTTCTATAGAGTATATGTTGCAGCTCACTCAAATTTCAAGTCAAGCTTTCTCGACCAATTAAGATTTCTGTAAATTAAAATGAGGCTAGTACTAAAATAAATTAAGATCGATTTGATCTCTTTTTAGACTTGTAAAGTAAGATTAAGATCATGAGATGATAAGTTAATTAATCGGTTAATAAAAAGTGTATTACTTCTCAAAAGAAGTTTACTCAGAAAATAATATAAAATTCTTCAATCGCATTGATTGATTAAATCTATCGAATTAATTATGTGATGCATGAGCTGCTTGAAAAGGATAGGATCCTCTCCTTGGTCCTTGTTTTTCCTTAGTATTTTTCAATTGTAATTAAAACACCAAGTTGCATGAGAGAGAAAAAAGTGATCAAATCTTGACCATACATTTTTTTTTTTTTATTTTGCTTATGTGTCATTAGATTATGAAAAGTCAAGAAAAAACAAGACAAAGAGAGAATCTTGATCCGCTTGAAAAATCTCCAAAATTGGTGGTTACGGGCCTACAAATCTACAATTAGTGAGCAACCATGAATTGAAAGTAATAAAAAGCCAGCCTAAAAGAATATAAACGTAGATCAAAATTTATAGTTTTAAATATTCAATCCCAATATTGTGACTCAGTTCAGCACGACTGATGCTATAGTTGGATTATTTTAAAAGTTATAGCTATATATATAACATTAAATTGATCGTTTAGTGTGAATAAGTGGTAAAAGTTGTTCTTACAATCTAACAATATTTTTGGCTTAAATTACCATACCACATATGGTATATAAAAAATAATAATAAATTAGCACCAAATTGTTATTGGTCCATATATATTTTAAAACCAATAATTTTCATCTAACCATTTCAAAGTCTAATGAAACAGCCGAATAAGGAAACCGATTAAAGTTTTGGAATGGTTGTAATTAATTACTAGCATAAGAAAACACTGTTCATTAAGAGCTTGATAAGGCAATTTAATTATTATATTAATTGGGACAAACACTTATTTTTTTTATTTTATTTTATACTATTTACGTCCATATCATGTTTCAAGTACTTCAAAGTCTTTATGATTTTAATCCGACGGCCAGCATACACTCAACAGCAGATCACCACCACACAATTAATCAAATCCAAGTTACCAATAAGCATCCCCTAAAACTCATATTAAATATTCATGTATGACAACGAGGTTGACTCAGTTTAAGTGATAAACTCCCCACGTTTTAATGTTTTTGATTCGAGTCGTCCTTTGTTTATATATACGAGGAATGTTATCTATCTTTTCGATTTATCTTTTCGATTTATTGTTTGATACGTATACACTTTTTTATTTAATAACAAGCTCTTACATTTTGCTGAAAAGCTTGTTTATGTTTTATCCTTTATTAATGAAATGACAAAAATAATCATCAAGGTAAAGATGTAAACAAATTTTGTAGTAAAAAGAAAATGGGAAAGACAAATGGAATCATCTTTTTTTCAAACACCGTTAGATCAATTTTTTTTTGGAGAGTATACTGTGGGATCATTTTAGTCGATGAGAATGAACGGCGGAGATGAGAAGCATATATGTATATATATAGTATAAGGAGCAGATCATTATCACCACAAACCTCCATAATCTCCCTTTATATTGGCCACCTTCAGACACTATCATCACCTTTGTCGGCCGCTATTGTTTTCTTTCTCCATTTCTCCATCTCCAAAAAAAAAACTATCTCTCTCTCTCTCTTTTTCTGTTCACAAATCAAAACACAAACACACAAAACAAAACAACACAAAACACCCTGTCTTGTTTTTTTTTTTTTTCTTTTTCCCTTAAATCTTCTCTCTGTTATTCTGTTAATTTGTTTAAACGATGAAACATTATCAGGAAATCGGTCTTCAAAGAAGCAGCAGTTCCTGCAGGAGCACAAAGAAAATTATACCTGCGAATTACAGCAGATCAACGTCCGTTTCGATACCGGAAAATGAAGAATTCTCGGGAAAATTACTGGTGAGAAGAGACTCACCATTCTCTCTACAACGATTGAACAAAGTTCAATCCAGATTCAGTTCTTTGATCCGTTCTCTTCTCAACATCATAGCTTTTCCAAGTATTATTCTTCCCACTTGTAAATGGTTGACAATACCCACCAACCTCTCCATAACACCTTCTCTTGGCCGGAAAGTCACAGGAACTTTATTCGGTAACCGCCGTGGCCACGTCAGCTTCGCCGTCCAGGACGATCCCCGCTCTGAACCGGTCTTGCTTTTGGAACTCGCCATATCGACGTCAACTTTGGTCAAGGAAATGGCGTCCGGTCTTGTCCGGATCGCACTCGAGTGCGAGAAAACCGTCCCCGTTCAGACCGGTCGGGCCGGTAAGCTGTTTTATGAGCCCATGTGGACTATGTACTGTAACGGGAGGAAGTGCGGGTACGCGGCGTCTCGGAGGTGTACGGAGTCGGACTGGCACGTGCTGAGCACCGTGCAGAGTGTGTCGGTCGGGGCGGGGGTTATTCCGGTGATGGAGGATGCACGGAAAACAGGCGTGGCATCCGAAGGTGAGTTGCTCTACATGAGAGCTAAATTCGAGCGAGTCGTCGGCAGCCGTGACTCGGAAGCCTTCTACATGTTGAATCCGGACAACAACGGAGGTCCGGAACTCAGTATTTTTCTGCTTAGAATATAAAAATAATTGTCAAAAGAAACGAAAAAAAAATTGTTTGTATTAATTTTGTTTAGATTTTAATTAGCTTTAGATTATTTAAAGCTCTGGAGTTGATTAAGAATTTAGATTTTGTTTGTCGTACTTGTTTCATAATTTCAAATAAATAAATCTGCGCGGTTCTTATTAATTTATATCTTATTTCCTTTGTAGTATACAAATTTCCCAACACAAATTTTATTCTTATTTGAGTTTTTACAATAAATATGGAGTTTTATGTAGAAAATAAATTTCATTAACTTTGCAAAGTCTATAGTTTAAAGTGGATTCAGATTCCTACTGTGCTTATCTTTGTCTTGACATCAAATGATGAATACATTGCAGTTAAAGATTGAAAGTAAAAGAACTAAAAATTATTAATTTTAGCTACCGATTACAAATGTCAACGAATTTGTTGAGGTTGGAATAAAGATCAGTTCAGTCGAGAATTTCAATCCGTTTAAAGTTAGTGTATTGCGAACAAAATATATAGAAGAAGTGAAAGTGTGAGAGCGTGTGTGAATGTGCGCACGCAGCTTTTGTAAGATAAACAAAGCAAGGAGCACGCCTGGCCTGGGGCAGAGCATTGATTTCAATTTAAATGTGGATTGGAGTTGGAAGAAGCAAAGGGTTCCACATAATTGATTATTGTTTTGTAATTAAATCAAAGTTGTCTTCTTTTTGAGCATGTCAAATGATATGGAGCCCAAAATTTAAAGTTTGCTGTTAGAATTAATCAACGAATTATATTTACGCGTGGACATTCAATAACTCATTCTAGTACTATTTCTATTTCTATAAAGTTAATTGTTTTATTTTAAATTTTAAATCTAAATATCAATTTGAATTTATAAACATCTAAAATTGCCGGCGATAATTAATTTTCAAGGGAGTAAGCAAGAGAACTGTTTGAGCATGCACTACAATCTTGTGCCGATCGGAAACAAACAAGTTCCCAAATCTTAATCTGTAATTTTCCCTTTCGAGAAAACCCGATCAACGACGTCCTTTTCTCTCTTAATTTATATTTCAATTTGTTCTATTTGTCTCACCACCTGACACGGTAACTTATTTGTTGGAGTGTTTATGCCAACAATAATAATACTAGCAACTCTAAGCATGATTTTGTCTTGCAGTGTCTCATATATCAACAAGCTGGTTGGTGTTGATTAGTTCTGATAAGTGCATGCAGATCAACACCACATGCATATAAAAACAATCTTTTACAGTGTACTTCTAATCCAACCTAAATTTGTGCTGGAAAGTGCAGGCACTACAACTAATAGAACCCTTTTTTTATTCTGATATTGTGTTAACTGTCAAAAAAGTTGAGAGGGCCGGTAGCTTGTGATTGTACTATTACACCATGATATTTTCAGATATTTCTATAACTTGATATTTATGTCCATTCGATTTCACCAAGACATATTGTACTTGTAGGGAAGATATTTAGCAGGATCTTTTTCTCAATTTTATATTATTTTTTCTGTCATTTTATGCATACATAATAGTGAAATTAATAGTACTATATATATATATATATCTTGTTTAGATCGAATAATCCAGTATTTGGAGATGATACAACACACAGTACAGCAAGCACATATCTTGATCTACTTCCTCTTAAATTAGAAAAGTTAGACGACAGCACTACGTACTCAACGTACTCATATATCGGGTATTTACAGCAATTCAAACCTGTAATATTGTCAAGCCGAATGAATTGAACGTCCTTCAAATGTAAACAAAACCATCTAAAATCCTGATATAAGTCTGGTTCCTTCTCAACCAAGTGATGTCATTTGGTTCGTAACGTAGCAACAAGAATGACCATATATAAAAATTGTTGATATTAAATTTATGGATGACAACAAGGCATGCACGAAGGAGATCAAGGGCACATGCATGAAGCATGCAGAAAAACACGAATAATGAAAGCTAAGAATGCGCTGAAAAGTGAAGGGATACAACTAAGCTTTATTATAAATCTAATTGGAGAATGCATACATGTCAAAAGGAGAGAAACTTAGGAGGCCACATTGTTTGTCATTTTATATCATGAAGTCTGTCTTGATCATCAGTTGCAGGTCAATGCAGGCATGGAAAGTACAGATTCTGGCATCGGAAATATCTTAATTAATAAACTGCGGATCCATGTGTGTTTCTTATTTTATATTTTATGTGTTTTGTTGGCAAAGAGATAACTAGATAAGCACACGGTATTTATCCCATAATTGAATCCATATATGGACGTCCTTAATTAATTAGCAAAAAGTGCAAATTCAGGACTCGTTAATAATAACATTGTGGGAATCAGATCTAACAATGTTCTTCATCAAGAGCTAGCACATCTTTCCTAATTTTTTAATTTTTTTTTTTGTGTTCTAGAGCTATTGAAAAAGCAAGAACAATACAAAATATTCTTGCCCAATATATAATTAGGGTTTCAGAACAATAATCCTACCATGTTAATTTTCAAATGTGATATTTGATGGGTAATTCGTCGCGGTAGGAGCCAATATTGAAGAAGTCTTGGATATTTATGTGTCACATTATCGTTGGTTGTTAGCGGCATATAAAGAATATTATACATGGGAAAGAGAGAGAGAATACAATATTTGTTTGTTGGAATGAATTGGTAGAGCATAAACCCACAATAATGACGACAAAAAAAAAAAAAAAAAAAAAAATTGTAGTAAATTTGTAATGGATAGCAAATCACAATGCAAGAGGAGCAGCAGCACATGATTTGGGCACCAATGATGTAAAGCTAAGATTAGCAAAACTACAATAAGATGTGATGTGAAGTGAAAAAAAATTATAAAAAAAAATTACCCGTTTAAATTAAATATAATAAGAATCATAATACTATGGTAATAAATTAAGATTAAGAAGTAAGCAATATATTTTTGGAAATTGCACCAGATCTGAGGAGAATATATATTGTCTTAGCATATTTTTTTAAAGATATTTGTCTGATCAATTTAATTAATTGGACAAGTAAAGTGTATTTCTAGTTTTTTATAGACATGTTTTGGTCAAAAGAAACAACCATAAAATAATGGCATTCGATCTTATAAACGTGAATAGCAGTATGGTTCAACTGAATATTAGCTAGAGATTATGTTGCTTTTTTTAGGGTTGTTTATAATTAGCTATCCAATTATATCAACAAAAAAAAAAAATCGCTATCTAATTATGGTTTGAATCTCAGATTTGTGATTTGTGTTGACGAACTACCACATATGGTTTATATATTACAAAAAAAAAAAAATACATGGTTAGAAATTAAATCGTTTTAATTATACAAAATGTTGAACTCCTTGAAAATGAATTAATTCAACTCGAATTGACAGGAGAAATTTATTATTTTTTAAAAATGAAATTTGTTTATTTTTTGTTTAGCTTCCAAAACTAGGTGAGTCACTTCATTCCTATGATTTGATTTCCTATCTCAAATTGGTTTGTTTTATATTTTATATTTTTGTGTTTGGATTACGGGAAAGATAAAGACAGAAAGATTGAGAAATTGTTTGTTTTAGTATTATCGATCTGCATTTTCTTTATTGAAGATCCAATATGACGAATTGAAATATCTATGAAAACATGAGATCCAAAATGCCATTTTTGAATTTCTAGATAGTTCTAACTTTTTCCCTCTTTTTTATTATGGTTTGCTAGGATCAGCGCCCGGCCACCAAGTGATTATTGATGAGAAGTTGCTTTAGTTTTACGTTTATGTAAGTTTTGTGCATTTGTGTATATATATTTAGTACTACTTGATAAGATATTTTCTTGATGTTTGTATATTTAGTAAAGAGGTTTTTGTAATTAGATTTGAAGCAGATTAAGTTATAGCAGAAACTACGCAGCGAAAGACATTAGATTTGGGGTGGAAGCTCAAGCCTTGAAGCTTAAGGGTGTTGAAGAGCTTGCTGAGACTGTTAAAGTCACCGTGGACCTAAGGTATTTTATTTTTTTCATTTGTGTTTTCTATGGGGAGAGAAATTTGGCTTTAAATTCTCCTTGTTAGTGAGGCCTTGAATTTTGTCTTATTATTTTTAATATATTTTAATTTTTTTTTTTTTTTTTTTTATTGTTTCTCACTCTCACTTTTTATGGCCTTCAATATTGGTGATTTCAGAAAATCTTTCCTCTCAATATTTGTTCTCTCATAAAAACCCGGGTGGATGCCCGGACTGTCAAAACCAGGGTACCCAGACCGGACCCTTTTTTTTTTTTTTTTTTGCCATCCCTAGCTCTATCCGCAATTAGGACTTATTCATTGTTATTTTGTTCTTTATTGGGTGTAATTATTATTATTATTTTTTATTAAGTTGTTGGGATGAGAATGAGTAGATGCATCGTGACATCCTAACTAAGTTGTCACCTCCTTAAAACCCTGATTATTTACCTCATCCCAACATAATATTTAAAAAATAGCAATTATGTATAATTTTTTTTTTAATTAATTTTTTTGGGTTATTCACAGGCAAGTTAATTTTTGCATTTCCTTATTATCCTATTATCTTCACTTTACCTCGACTACGGTATGTTTTATCAACATGCTTTTTTTTGTTTTTTTTGTTTCCCTTTTAAATATCGATCTATTTTAAAAAATAGTAAAACTTTTATGTCTTTAACTATTTCTATGTTGATGTGTGTGGCTCTATTCCATCCTAGGGATGGTAACGGGGCGGGTTGGGGATAGGGATGGTTTTGGGGGACGGGGATGGGATGGAAAAGCATTCTCCACCTCCACCCCCATCCCCGTCTATAGACTTGGAGTATTTTGCGTATGAACCTCACACTGCTTTCATTGATTAATACTTGAATATATAATACAAAAATGTATTGAGTCATGAAAATCAAGACTCCTAGAGCTAATAAACAAAACCTGAGATAACTATACAATTAGAATTCAAATATACAATATAAAGTCTATCAACAGAGTTTAAAGACTATCAGCAGAGTTGTGTTGTAACTGAAACACTCAACATCCTATATGCCCCCTCAAGATAGGCCACGACACGAGAGACCAATCTTGTCTTTAAGAGACTGACAGAGAGGATGAGACAATGGTTTCGTAAGAGCATCTGCAAGCTGATCCTTAGAAAAGACATGAGCCACATCAGATTGCCCGACTGAACTTGATCTCGGATAAAATGAAAATCAATTGCCACATGCTTCATTCTTGAGTGAAAAATTGTATTTGAACATAGCTGAGTAGCACCCACATTGTCGCAATAGAGGCCTAGAGCTGTGTGTAATGGGAGACCAAGGTTGGTGAGTAGAATACACACCCAGTTAAGCTCGACAGCTGTAGCAGCAACTGACCTATACTCAGCCTCCGTAGAGGAACGAGCAATGGTGTTTTGCTTTTTCGAGCTCTAAGAGATATGATTTTTCCCTAAATAGACAATTTATGCACTTGTGGAAGAAAAGTCATCCTTGTTACCTGCCCAATCCGCATTGGAGAATGCGTGAAAAGAGACCTGAGAGTCGCGATGAATGACAATACCATCATCTAATGTACCACAAAGATATCGCAGTAGACGTTTGACTAGTTCCCAATGATCTGATGTAGGTTGATGCATATACTGGGACAACTTGTTTACTGCGAATGAGATGTCTGGATGCGTGAGAGATAGGTACTGAAGGCTGCCAACAACAGTTCTGTAATTGGTGGGATCACCAAGAGGTGTGCTCGAGCGTAAGGTGATCGGAGGACTTGTAGGCAAGGAGGTCTGTACCGGTTTTGCACCAATCATTTTGGTGCGTGTGAGTAGGTCCAGTATGTACCGTCGCTGTAATAATAGGACACCATGCTTGTGGGGGATTACTTCAACACCAAGGAAGTAGGAAAGAGGACCAAGATCTTTCAGGGAAAACCGTTGAGCAAGAGTATCCACAAATCGATCCACATGAGCTGAATTGTTCCCTGTAAGGATGATATTGTTAATATAAATAAGAATATAGAGAATGTTACCACCTGTGTTAAGAACAAAAAGAGAGATGTCAGCATATGAGTTCTTGAAACAGTTGTAAGCAAGAACTGACGCAACTCATGATACCAAGCTCACAGTGCTTACTTGAGGCCATATATGGCTTTCTTAAGCTTGCATACATGTGTAAGGATGATTGAAGTCAACGAATCCCGGAGGTTGCGCCATAAACACAGTCTCAGTGAGTCGACCTTGAAGGAACGCATTGTTGATGTCCAGTTGACGAAGGCACCGGCCATGACTGATAGCAATACTAAGAATAAGTCTCACAGTAGTTGGTTTGATCACTGGGCTAATGTCTCAAAATAGTCAACACCCGGCCGTTGATTGAATCCTTTTGCAACCAAACACGCTTTAAATCTATCAAGTTTGTGGAATTCAAGGTCACACGACCAATAGATGCTCTTCTTTTCAAATGGTTCGAATTCAGTCAAGTTCCGCGCCACCGAATGGTTCTTCACCAATACCTTGGCAACATCGAGCCAACTATGCAGGTACTGTGTCCTCCGCCAACCCTTCATGGCTGCTTGACAGTGGTGTTTCGCATCATGTCACAGCTGACCTGAACAATCTCTCCCTACATACACCATACAACGGCTCTGATGATGTTATGATTGGTGACGACACATGTCTTTCCATCACAAATACTGGTTCAACATCTCTTTGTGCTCATAACAAAAATTTTAAATTGAATGATGTTCTCTGTGTTCCTAATATAAGAAAGAATTTAATTTCGATTTCGCAATTTTGTTCTACTAATGATGTTTTGGTTGAGTTCTTATCAATTTCGTTTCATGTGAAAGATCTTTATACGTGGGGAATTCTTCTGAGAGGCACAACCAAGGATTGCGTGTATGAGTGGCCATCTACAAATTCTATCTCCACACCAGTCCTAGCATTCTCATCTGTCAACACCACGTCATCAAACTGGCACCATAGACCAGGTCATCCTGCTTTTCCATTTTACATTGTATTGTTTCAGGTTTTAGTTTAGAGTTGTCATCACCTATGTCGAAAGATTTTTTTTGTAATTCCTATCATTGCAATAAAAGTCACAAGCAACCATTTTCTTCATCTTCTCTTGCATCCTCTCATCCATTGGAAATTGTATTCTCTGATGTGTGGACGTCTCATGTTCTGTCTCATGATAATTTTAAATATTATGTCATTTTCGTCGATCACTACACCAAATACATATGATTCTATTCGTTAAAAAGAAAATCTGAGGTTAAAGACAATTTCATTCGTTTTAAGGCAATTGTAGAAAATTATTTTAAACACATTTTTGTATTATATATTCAAGTATTAATCAATGAAAGCAATGTGAGGTTCATTGATTAATACTTGAATATATAATATAAAAATGTGTTGAGTCCTGAATATCAAGACTCCTAAAGCTAATAAACAAAACCTGAGATAACTATACAATTAGAGTTCAAATATACAATATAAAGTCTATCAACAGAGTTTAAAGATTATCATCAGAGTTGTGTTGTAACTGAAACACTCTACATCCAATACCGTTCCCGTCCCGTATTAAGAGAAGTGTGGCTGGGGCTGGAGATTCCCAGTTGGAGGGGCCTTCCCCATACCCGCACCATTCCCTGTTTAATATAACTATGTATTAAAAAACTTCAACTTAAAACAATGAATAAAATAAAATTTTATATAATCTAAAATAAAAAATTCCATAATCTAAGAGTCACAAAAGGTCTCATATATCAAAACATAACCGACTTCTAAACATAAACAAAAACAACTTGAAAATATCAAAACATAAACATGAAATTCTCCTTCCTTGTCTATTCCTCATAGCTTTAATATTTACTTCATCGTTGCTCATGCTATTTCTTCTCAAGCACCATACTTCACAAAACTTGGATCCTGACAAATTAAATACAACATCATGTTATTAATTTCATTTCCTTAAATTAGTTTAAATCACACAGTAAGCAAATACATCATTTACCTCATTAACTTTGATTGTTTCTTCCTTGATTGAATAAAGGGGGGAGCTTGTTGAACCTGGAAAATAACAAGATAGCAAATAAATAAGATTAGTAGATTATCTTATTGATATTAAAAAATCATCAATTTAAATAAGAAAAACAATTTGTTCATACCTTCCATAGTTGTCCATAACCAATCTTAGGCACAAATTAAAGCTTCTAAAGTCTTAGAATTAAGCCTATTTCGATATGGAGACAAATGTCGACCATCGGTACTAAAAGCTGACTCAGAAGCAACAGTAGAGATAAGGACAGCCAATATATCCTTAGCAACATGCTGTAAAACTGGATATTTAATTTCATTGGTCCTCCACCAAGCTAAGATATCAAAACTAGCAGCCTTAGGCAAGACAGACTCTTCCAAATAATAGTCTAACTCAGACTTGACACCATCAACATTAGAAGTACTACTAACCAAGAGATCATATGCTGCCAAAGGATCCATAGTATCATGTTCATGCACATCTTCCATGGAGGGAACTTGAAGGTCCATAGGTATATTGTCTTGCCCATCACTATATTTCACTTGATATTTATTGACCAAATTATAACACATCTTTCTAACTCTGTCAATATGCTTTTCACTGTCATCGCCATATATTTTAGGAAAATAATACTCAATCAACTTCAATTTGAATCTAGGATTCAAAACAGTTGCTATGGCTAATAATCCATGAATCACCATCCAATATTTATCAAATTTTCCCACCATATTAACTGTCATAACATTTATCTCCTCAACATTTGATAACAAGCATTCATCAAGCAACAACCTGATTTGACATACCTTAGGGAAGTACAAATTTGGTGTAGAATATTTAATTCCAAAAAACATTTCTAACAAAATGAAACAATTTAAGCTTATCATACATATTTTTCGCTAACATCTAATCACGATCAGAAGACAAATTTTTATAAGCAAACTCACGTTGTTTAAGGCGAGCAAACACATCTTTGTAAATTAGTGCAGTATTAAACATAAGGTAAGTGCTATTCTACCTGGTAACACAGTCAAGTGCCAATTTCTTAGTGCAAGGAACCTTCAGTTGTTGCACGGCCTCTTCAAAATTTTCTACCCTCTTTGGCATTGCAGTCCAGAAAGCAACGCTGTCACGAACAACCTCAATATCGGTCTTAATTGCACTCAATCCAGCCTCACAATCAAATTAAGAATGCGCGCACAACACCGCATATGAACTAAGTCACCGCCCAACATCAATGAGTTACTTGGCAACTTATCACATATTATATGGACCGTAGCATCATTAGTAATGCAATTATCCACAGTCAAAGTAGATAGCTTATGATCGATGTTCCAGTCCAACAAGCAACTCATTAATGTCTCCGAAAGAGTTTTAGCTGTGTGTGGGCATGGCACATAAATGAAATTGACAATTATATAAAAGAAAAAAAAAGTTAGTAAAGATTACTATAAAAAAATAATACAAACTAGAATATGAAAAGTAAAATGATCTAATTAGATATATTATCTGATAATTCGACTTTGTAAAATCCAAGAGTCATCAATGAAATATGTAGTGTCGTTCATGTAACCTCTTTTCTGATTTGAGGCAGTCCATAGATCATTGGTTATTGCAATTCTTCCCTGGTTGCCTTCCAAAACTTGCTGTGTTTTAGACTTCTCCACTTCATAACTGCGATGTTCAACCATCTAAAGTGGGTACTCATGGAGAATCATGTTGGCGAGCTCATGTCTAGCATAATCTTTATCATATGAATAGGTCCCAATTGATATTTTCCCATCTGTTGACTTGTTGGGATTCATAAGTGACTGCTTTATGTCCTTATTCTTCCTTAGATGACATATCCTGATCATGCAAATGCGTTGTCCTAGCTCTACTTGATCCAGCCAACTTCTTCTTGCAGTAATTACAGACAGCCTTATCCACACTTTTGATTTTTTAGCTTGTTGAAGTGGTTCCAAACAACTGATTTCAATTTCCTCTTCTTAGTATCATCATGTTCAGGTCCATCTACATCTATTGGAGTATCGACATTAGTAGTAGAATCAACGACATCATCAATATTAATCGGTTTAGGTTGTTCCAACTTTGGAATGGGTTTTGGTACTGTAGCATCAACTAGTTCAACTCCGGTAGTAATAATAATAGTGTTATCACTCTTTTTAGGATCCATACTGAGTTACTGTCTGAAAAGTGAAAAACATACCAATGTGTCAATAATATAATAAATACAAAGCAAAATACATATTCAATAAAAACATAGGTAAAAAATAATAATGTAAATCAAAATATATATTCAATATAATATATAATGTAAAGCAAACTTGCAAAAAAACAAACAAACAATATATAGACAAACATAGGACACTAATAAAACAAATATGCAAAAATGATGAATGCCGGAGTGCTTCGGGTCAAATGGAAATGAACTATAACAAAGAAAGAACCTGTAACTAGTGCATCTTGATTCTGCTTGCGTTATTGAAAATGAAATCAATTTCTAAAACATTCTCAAACTATTACCAAAGAAGACTGGTACTCTAAAAGAACATCACTCGTTATGATCACTTTGCCAAATTTCCAATAAATGCCGAATTAAACATCTTCCTACTGTAACTTGCATACAAAATACAAATTTCTCAGGCCAGTAAAGGCAGCAGAGATAACATGAAAACAATGTTCTGGAAGTGACCATACCCTAACCATAAGTTCACAGTGTATTCACATACAAGATAACAACATTTGTGGTTTATTTTATTTTATTTTATTTTTGTCTTATTCTTGTACTTTAACTTATTTTTTTAATGGGTTTTTTTTTTTTTTACTTTTTCTTTATTTTTTATTTTGTGTTTCAAACTTCAGTATCTATCTTTGCTTGTTTGTTTATTGATTGGTTACTATTTTTTTTAATAGCAAACTTTATTAGCAATAAACGGCATGAAGCATCATTGCACCAAACAAAAAACAAAACGAACCAAAGCAATTGGGGCAACAACAGAATAAGGCAAACAGAGCATAGGTTGAAACAGAGCCCGCCTAACTGCTACAGAACAGCAAAGAAAAAAGCACAAACCAGTGAACCACAGACAGATAATAAAATTATCTAATACAATTTAAAAAAATCTAACAATTATCTAGATTTATTAAATATGAATATATGATTAAACTCTACTTTGACTAAAAGAAAATCAATCAAATAATAAAATTAAGACACAATTCGAAAAACATCAAATGAGGAATTGATACACGTCGTTGGTTTATAAAAAGGCATCTAGCTCGACCTAGAAAACAACAACTCCTTCTATACAATACATATCTCTTCTTTTTAGACTTGGAAACATCTCTCAAACCAAAATCTTGTAAAAGAACAAAGTTCATCCAAAGATTGATCAATTGAATAAAAAAACCTTACACACAAGGTGTTGACATCATCTATAGTGGCAATAGTTTGTTCTATATTAAATTTGCACACGATGATAGTTTCTTCATATACAATCCTTCTACTAGAGAGTATAAGAAGATACTCGATGTTTAATAATTTTTTTTGTAGCTTTGGTTATGTGGAATCTATTGATGACTATAAGGTTGTGAGAGTCCTTACTAAAAACATCATGCATATTTTCTCTCTAAGAAACAATTCATGGAAAATTCTTGAGGGCAATTTTCCTTTTGAACAACCTAATATTTGAGGGGGAGTCTCACTAAATGGAACACTTCATTGGGGGTACTGTTAGTTATCCTAATGATCTAGGAGGATCACATGATTTGATTTGGCCGAAGAAAAATTCAAAACTTTTCCCCTGCCCGATATTCCAAATCCCCATCAACCTTGCGAATGCATGGTTAGAGTTGTTAAAGAATATCTTTGTGTAGACTTCAGAACCTACAATGAACTTTTAGGAATCAAAGCTGAGGAAGGATTTTGGATTATGAAGGAATATGACGTTAAAGAATCTTGGATTAGAATTGTGATATCACACGACCCATTTGATTTTTATGTACCATTATGTTTTTGGGAGAATGATGGAATTATTATTTGTTCCGATTTAGGCAAACGGTATTTTGTTAGAAAAAAGATGGAAAAAAATAGAAAGGAACTTTTGGTTGACAGAGAATATCATATTTTTACTTATGAGGAGACTCTTGTCTCACATAACTACAATATTAGTAATCATAATTTTCTTTTGAATCTTTTCTGACGCAGCCTGAAGCTACTGAAGAGCCAAATCCATGGCTAATTGAAGAAGAGAGCTCTACTACTCAAATTTCAATATCAGAAATAACCAAATATTCAAGTTACCATTACACAAGCTATATACCAAGCATGTATAGCTATTTCACAAACAGAAAATAAGGCCCAATATAAAACTTAATATAAGCCCAAGCCCAACATAAAATCTTCCTACATCAGTTCACCCGTTCTTTAAAAAGAACTTGACCTCGAGTTTGGTTGAAGCATGTGGAAATGAACTAGTTGAAAGACAATGGAGTGAAGTCCCCTATTTGGCTTGTGGGAATAGTAGACCCCAGCTAAGAAGTCTCTCCATAGCTCGTTCGAAATCCACAGTGGTACCAAAATAATTGTCCAACGGAATGCGGGAAATGACCAAGCTATTTGCTATTGGCGTCGCCTTACCCTTTTGTCCTTGACATTCTCGAATCCAAAGCCTAGAGTACTAACAAATTGACCAATTAGAACACGAGACATCACTACAAAACCTTCAAAAACATTGCACTCAATTGTCTTGTCTATTTCTTCAACAACTTGATTTGTTAGATCAATGTGAACTTCATTAACCACTTCAAGATCAATTTCCTCCATCATTTGTTGGGTAAAATTTTCAGAAATTAACAACTCAATTGTATTATTCTCCTCCACATTTTTAACATTCTCCTCCACTTTTTTAACAACATCAAAATGATCCACAAGCTTCACTTGAACACTATTCCCACAATTAGCAACTTTGCCTTCCGAAACAACACAATAATAAAAAATTGAAGACTCAAATTGATCATCACTCTCTTTAAGTTCAAAACACTGTTGAACACTATTATCACAATCAACAATTATGTCTCCCAACACATCATAAGAAGTATTTTCATTTTCCTCAAAATCAAACCAATCGGACACAAATTGCATCATATCAACGAGGGTTGTGGGTCGACCTTTAGGCAAAGTAGGCTTGTGATTGGGAACGGTCTTGTAATTTTTTTCAGCACAATATTCATTCATGGGCTTGGCAAAATGCACACTATTATGTCCAAGGGACTCCAATCAAACAAATCTAAGGATTCATTAGCATTTCCAGACTCTGCACATTCACCAACCATAACTTCATCTAGCATTTCAATTTTAGACATCATCTCAGCTTTGCCATTAGAAAAGCCTTTAACTGTTTCTTCCATTTTGCTTTGCACATTATTCATACCATGATTATGAATATCCTTAACAACATTAATTTCTTTTGCCTTCCTTACAAATTGACTATTGCTCAATGACTCATTGCTCAAAGTTGGACAAAAATGCAACTTAACAGAATTCAAATGTATCAATTTTCTATTTGTAGCAGTATCAGATCAGGCCCCAAGTGAGGTTTCACGATAGGTTTCATGGCTGAAATGGGTATGGGTCTTGATGATTTCGGTTTGATTTTCATGGGTCATGGTAAATCGGGACTGTGTATAGTGGTTGTGAGGTGAATCGACTTGGATTTCGTGGGTGTTGCTGAATAAATGGTTTGGGGGTTTGTATGTGGTGACTGAATTGTGTTGGCTGAAACAGGAATGGGTTTTTGTGGTTTCGAATTGATTTTCATGAGTATTTTTGAATTGGTGGAATTGGGGTTTGTGGGGTTCACGTGTAAGGCGGTTTTGAGATTGATTTGGTCTGCATGGATGGGTGTTTGAATGGGTTGAAGAAGATGAAGGTTGAGAGTGATAGAGATGGATGGGATGCTGTGAAGAAGATGCAGATGGATACTGGTACAATGAGGAAAATGAAAATAGTGGAGATGAAGGTTGAAAATGGTAATACCCGTGAAGAGATGGTGGTGAACGAGACCGTTGGTAGGCACTCCACCTTCGAGATCCGCGTTCTTCGTCGCTTGGGCCTCTAAACAGCTGTGTCAGAGGAAAATTCCGACCACCATCAATTGCTGCTGAGGTCTGGACACAACCCCTCCCGAAGCGCCTTTCGCGATTGCCGCTACTTGTCCGATAACACTCTTGATCTTCGTGAAAGAGTGTTCGCCTTCCTCTGTAGCCAGTGACAGCCATTGGAACGTCGTGGCTTTGATACCACTTGACGCTAGAGATGCACATTTTTTCTCGGGGCCCCAATTCCCCCCGTAGCCATCCCCATCCCTATCCCCATTTGGGGAATTTTTTTTTAAGGAAAAATAGAGAATTGGGGGGGGGGGGGGGATTAAAATCATCCCCAAATTGAAATGGGGATGAGGACCCCATTTTCCCCACAATTATATTGAAATGGGGATATGGGGGGAGGTCCCATCCCCATTTCCCCATTTCCAAACATATATAAATATAATTATAATATATATTTTATAATTTTTTTTATTATTCTTTGAAAACCCTAACTCTCTAAGTATATATACACATTTTATATAAAATGCACTAATGAATTTTATTTTGTATTTGTAATGGAATGTTTGTTTTTTTAGTTTAATTTGTAAATTTTAGTAAAATGGGGAAATTGGGGAATGGGAGAAACCGGAAAATGGGGAAAAGCGAAAAAAAAAACAGGAAAAATGGGGAATTGAGGATGATGATAGATATAGGTCCTCTCAAAATTTCCCATCCCCATTTTGGGGGGGTGGGCGGAGGTGGGGGGTGGGGGGATAGGAGAAGGGTCTAGGAAGTCGGGATGGGGATAAGGATGGGGGGACCTATATCCATCTCCATTCCCCAAATGTGCATCTCTACTTGACGCAGTAGGAAGCTACTGAAGAGCCAAATCCATGGCTAACTGAAGAAGAGAGCTCTACTCTTCAAGTTTCAATATCAGAAATAACCGAATATTCAAGTTACCATTACACAAGCTATAAACCAAACATATAACTATTTTACAAACATAAAATAAGACCCAATATAAAACTTAATATAAGCCCAAGCCCAATATAAAATCTTCTACGTCATTTTCTTTTCCATTTATTCTTTTTTGTTGGTTTTAGTTTAGTTCATCAATTTTAATATAATTCGATTTCCAGGATTTACACAGAACAGTGCACCGTCACAGCTGCAATCCTTAACTCATTTCCAAGGACACCAGCCAAGCCATCCAAGTTAGAGCTCAGATTCTGTCCAATTAGCCAGTGATATTCAAGGGGAAAGGGCTAAAAGGCAAAACAGCTCCGTCAATTCGTATTTTTCCGGATCAGCTAATCTGAATTTTTCTGATACAAGAGCTGATTTTTTTTTTTTTTTTTAGTTCATTAGAAACTTTTCATATAATTCGTCCCTCGAATATAGTACAATCACTTTTAGCTGGGTGGTACTTAGACTACTAGTGCATACCTCTCTCTCTCTCTCTCTTCAGATTTGTGATTAAGATTCACGTCTCATTATATGTATTAATCAACGTGTGGGAAAATTTCTCTCCAAAATTTTGTAGGAATAGATATTATTTTTTAGTGTTAATGAAGTGGATATCAAACTAGTCTCATTATATGTATTAATCAACATGTGTGGGAAAATTTCTCTCCAAAATTTTGTAGGAATAGATATTATTTTTTAGTGTTAATGGAGTGGATATCAAACTAGTTTATGTGAATATATTTCTCATTGATGTTGTGTGAGTGTAGATATTCGAACAAGTATTGTTTGATTTCGGTAAATCGGTGGCTGGTTTTTTCAATTTTTGCTTTTTGAAAATATTTTTTAAAGGTGTTTTGGAACATTTTTCAGTTAAAACCTTTAAAAAAAAATAAATAAATAATAATTATACTAATAGATAAATAATTAAAACTTAATCAAATCCAACAGTATGTACTTAAATTAATTATAACACAGCTTCTTTGAGTCTTTCTCAATGTCAAACCGGCACCTGTAAAAAAGCAATTGATCCATTCGGATAAGTTCATAATTATACTACTTTATTGTTAAAATATGATTAATTTATAAATAATTACTTGTTTAAGATTGACTTAAAATTTTACAAAACAAAATTCTAATTTTAGTTGTAAATATCTATTTTTTTTTTATAAATTTTTTATTAAAATATCAACCAATATCGATATTATTCCTAAAATATCCTTAAATTCGAAAGCCCAATATAAATGCCGATTCTAATATTTTCTTCCTCGGTCATCACTCATCACTCATCGCACGGGTTTAAATAGTATTTTCAACTTAAATCTTAAATATGTACTCTAAAAAAAAATTAGGCTAATTGATACAGATACCCCCTGAACTCTTCAAAAAGTTGTACTGTGCCACCTATATTTTTTTTTGGCACTAAATCCCCTGAACTCTCGTAATTTGGCAGTCACTGAAGGAATCTGCCCCCTCAGTGATTGCTAAATTATGAGAGTTCAGAGGGTTTAATGACGAAAAAAAAGTATAAGGGGTAAGGGTGCGAATTCAACCAAGTTTAGGGGCCATCAGTATCAATCAGCCAAAAATTTATACGGAGACCGGGGTTTTGTAACTTTTATTTAATTTAATTTAATTAATGCTAAAACCCTCATCTCCCACCAAGTTTCCTCAGTAAAGCTTGAAAATTCAATCAATTCTTTGCTCTGTTTCGATTCGATTAGAGAGGGAGAGAGATATAGAGGGAGGATTTTGAAGTAATGGGTTTGAAGAGAATAGTGAAGAAGAGTTTGGGATTGGGAGAAATGGGGTTCACCAAAGATGGTGGAAACATCAACTGGTTCCCAGGTCACATGGCCGCCGCCACTCGCGCCATCAAGAGCCGCCTCAAGCTCTCCGATCTCGTCATCGAAGTCCGCGACTCCCGCGTATGTTCACTCCTCACCTTTACTTCTACTTTTATATTATCTGTATAATATACACATTGCGGGTCTCTGATTTTGAATGTTGTTGTTGTTTTGAATTAACAGATTCCTTTGTCTTCTGCACATCCGGAACTACAGTCTCAGGTCTCGTCCAAACGTCGTATCCTTGCTCTCAACAAGAAAGATTTAGCCAATCCCAATATTTTGAATGTGAGTCCTCCCTTGTTCTTGTTTTCTTTTCGAAAACGGCTATGTATTTGAGATTGGTTCATATTCATTTATGATATGCTTATTTGTTTATTTCTTGTAGAAATGGGTTCATTACTTTGATTCCTGCAACCAAGATTGCATTGCGATAAACGGACACAGTAAGAGCTCTGTTCAAAAGGTTAGTGTATACATTTCATTTAATTTCACTTCATTATAAAAAAAATAGATAGTGCGATTCTCTAAACAGTTGCTAAATTTTTTGTAATTTATATTTTCCTTGCACGTTTGAGCTGCTGAACTAAGTAATGCTCACGGAAGTTTAGTTTTAACGAACTTAGAAAAATTTAAAAGTGTTTTTATAACACCTTGCTTTATGGTATTATATATTTCTTGCATATGATGCAGCTATGTCAGAATGCTGAACCTCTGATAGCTTTTATTGTTACATTGCTGATATTAAACATGCTCTGATAGCCTTTTTGCGTTATGGGGGTTTAAATCTGTATTGATTTACTAGTAATTTGTGTTTTGTTCATTATGATCGTAATGTTAGCACATATATTAATCCAGCTAATCTGCTTTTCAGTGAAGGAAAAACCTACACACGTTAGAGTCTGTGTTGCAGTAGCCAGTTTTAGAATTTGATTTTCATGCTTGTATTTGTTCTCACCTAGCATACCGAGTTTTCCACAACCAATCTCGTCTTATCCTTTGTGTGTTTGTGTTGTTTGATGTTGTTTTCTCCAGTATGAAGTCTTTTCTCTGTGTTTTGTTGGTCTTGATATATGAATGGAAATTTATTTAATGCTTCATCTAATTTACTTTTTCGCTTGCATTCTTTTTGATAATGTTTCATTCTGGTTTATGTGCTGAAGCTTCTTGAACTTGTGGAGTTAAAACTGAAGGAAGTTATTTCAAGGGAGCCTACTCTCCTGGTTATGGTTGTTGGTGTTCCTAATGTTGGGAAATCTGCTTTAATCAATTCAATCCATCAAATTGCAGCGTCTCGTTTTCCCGGTAAGATGTTAATATGTTTAGTGTTATTATAATCTGATAGAATTGTCTTGAACAACATTGTAGCCTGAATTTGGTAGTCAATGCTCAATATAGTTATCATTATATTTAGTCTTAAATGTGTACTTATTGGCCAATAACGGCTTAGAAGTTTTTACATAGTGCAGGAGAAGATGAAGCGAGCTAGAGTAGGCCCATTGCCAGGTGTCACTCAAGATATTGCAGGATTCAAGGTCAATTTATTTTATTGTTTCTCTTTTTAAATTTTGGGGTTCTGTACTGTACAGAATCTGTTCCATCTCCCTCTGTGCCTCCCTGCTCCCCACTTCCTCTTTATGTGTTTCTGTCCAGTGAGCATATATGTTCTACATTGTCCTCTTTTATTCTTTTTGTTCTTTCTTTTCTTTGTTGCTTCAATTAGGAGACTTATATCTGAATTAGGCAACATATCCATTGATTGGTCTGTTTTTTAACGCCAAAATTGTGGTGGCATAGTGTCCTCAATCTTTGTTTAGACACCTTTTCTCTAGATTTCCAACATCTACGTTGTCATTTTTTATACTTCTGAAAATTTCATAGAGTCCATCTTGTTTTCCTCTTCTTTTTTAATTTAAAAATTGAACTGTTTCCCATTATTCTCTTTAGTTTCTTTCTAAGCTGTCTACCATTCTCTTGATATTCCTAAGAAATTTTATTTTCATTTGGTAGTTATGGCCATGATCTTAACCTGGTGATTTCAGATATTGATATTTTGTGTATCTTATGTTGATGTACAGATTGCTAATAGGCCTAGCATATATGTTCTAGACACCCCAGGTGTTTTGGTTCCAAGTATTTCAGATATCGAGACAGGATTAAAGCTAGCTCTTGCAGGTTGAGCCCTCTTCCATAATTACACCCCTCTTTTCCATTCCATGTTATTTTATGTTCAATAAAAACCATTCGGTTTATTTCTAATGTGTTATGTGTGGACACCAGAGCATGTTTTTGTTTCTCAACATTTGTGCTTAGATCAAGGTCAAGATATGTGGATTCTGACCATGGTTTACTAAATTCTTTTAATGAGTGACATGCCTTAGATTTTCTTTAAGCATTTTGTGACATTAGTGATGACGAAATTTTGGAACTTGTTCTAATTGATTCAAATGTAAGTTAGTACTTATAGGTTGAGGTTTTGTTTGAGACTGAACGCTATACTTCAAAAATGTATGGAGTTTTTTTTCTTCTGAAAATAGCATGTGGATACGTCCTTAAGCTGCCTTTAAACTGTTAACCTGATAATTTTGTTGAAACCTACCATCCTTGTATTTTCTAGTTAAGAATCTATGAGGCATCTGATAAACTTGTCAGCCCA
This sequence comes from Acer negundo, assembly GCA_035582765.1. Taxonomy (NCBI): domain Eukaryota; kingdom Viridiplantae; phylum Streptophyta; class Magnoliopsida; order Sapindales; family Sapindaceae; genus Acer; species Acer negundo. The sequence continues at coordinate 12,455,470 of CM069241.1, read as the reverse complement.
CTCACTCGTTCAGATGTTTCCATCTACATTCAGATAACAAATTTAGTTTACAGCATCTTATCGTACCTAAAAAAAACCATGTGCAGGATCTGTTAAAGATTCAGTGGTAGGTGAGGAGCGCATTGTCCAATACTTATTGGCAGTTTTAAATAGCCGAGGCACTCCCCTTCACTGGAGGCACTTAAATAACAGATCAGAAGTGAATCAGTTTGAATCTAACAACAAGCGTGAGTACAATCTTAAAGACCTTTGCCCACAAAGCAGGAAACCGCTCAATGTGTCTGATGTGCTGTATGTTGAGGTAAGGAAAACTTTCTCTATTTAACCCCTAATGTATGTTTCACAATCACTTGGTAGAATAAATTCAGTCCTAAAATGCTTTACGTTTGCCAGCATGAAGAGATTTTATTCATTACAGTTTCTATGAAGTATGAATTGCTACTTAGAATTGGCTTTTTTTAACATGTATCTTTTAAAAATACGAATTGCATACATTTTATCACTATTTTATTACTTTTTAAAAATTGTGTCATATAAAATTAATCCTGTAGCTGCTCACTTACAGGATATGGTAACAGAAGTCCAACGCGTGCTGCATGTAAGTCTAAGTGAATTCGATGGTAATGTGGAAGACGAAAACGACTTGGAGAATCTTATAGAACAGCAGTTTGAGGTGCTGCAGAAGGCCTTGAAGATACCTCACAAGGCAACTGAAGCTCGGTTGATGGTATCGAAAAAATTTCTTATGTTATTTAGGACAGGTAAACTTGGCCCTTTCATCCTTGATGATGTCCCGGATGTCAATCCACCCAAGCCCTAGGACTTCCAAGCCATTTGGTTTGTGATCTGAAAACGGTTTTCTAAAACTCTGTTATGATATGAAGGAAGGGATACATTTTGGATACAATTTATGACTAGTGTAAATGTAGCATTTCTTTATTTGTTGAATAATGAATATAACACCAGTGCACTGTACAATTATGTTCTATTTTTGAATTTTGAATACAATAATTCATGAGAAACACGAAAAGTGAGTGTGTTTTCTTTAGGGATGAAAATATCGATATCAATGGAAATATCGATGAAAATTAATGTAAAAATTTACTGGGAAGTATTGAAATTTGGCTATAATTATAAAAATATAGACATTATTTTTAATGAAACTTAAAAAAAGGTTAACATAACAAAATTGGCAATTACCAATTAGGTTTCGGACTTTTTTTTTTAAATTCTAAGTTGTTTGCGACTTTTACAAAAGTGATCAAATTGATCCTTACATTTTTTTAAAATGTTAAATTAGTTTATCTAATTAAGTTCCATCATTCAACTTTAACTGTGTATGGGTGAAATTGTACTTTACTCATAAACAATATAATAATGACATATGTACCATTTTTTTTAACACATGAATATTTTTGTTTATTTTATTTGTTGGTTTTGATTTTTGAATAATTTTGACAATAGTGTTTTTATAATATTAACAAAAAACACAATTATATAAAAATAGTAAAAGACTAAACTGGAAATAAATAGTAACTTTGTTTATAAAATAAGTGTGTAATTGACATTGTCTTATTAAAATATTTTTAGATTTTTTTAGAAAATTTTAATTAAAAAGGTACAAATGGTGTTTCATTAATAATACTTTGGGATTTTGTTGTAATTATAATGGTGAATTTAATGCACAAAAGACAAAATAACTTTGCTTTAATATGAAAAATAAAGGGTATTTATGTACTTAAACTAAAATTGTTAAAGTTAACTGTTATATTTAACACCGTTAAACCGTTAAAGGGACCAATTTGGTTACTTTTAAAAAGTGAGGGACTAATTTAGCACTTGGGAAAAATGTGAGAACCAATTTGGTCACTTCTGTAAAAGTCGTAAATAATTCGAAATTTAAAAAAAGGTCTAGGACCAAATCGGTAATTGCCATAACAAAAAATATGTTCAAAAACATATAATATTTAACAACTATATGTATAAATATGAATATAATGCATATAGATACACGCCATATAAAATTAAGAATAGTCCATTAAAACTTCATTTTCTATTAGTTACATCATACAAGATTACAAGCCATATAAATATATTACATCAAATTAAAAATTAGTGAAAATAGTAAAAAAAAAAAAAAGTAATTAAAAATATTAGAAAATATCATCAATTTTTCATTTTACATCGACAAAAATATTCTTAATATTCCATAGAAATTTCCTCGATATTTTGCGGAAATTCCACAATATTATATAAAAATACGTTATATAATCATCGATATCAATATTTTACGAAAATATCAAGCATATTTCTAAAAATTACTTGGATATTTAGCAGAAAAGATATTATACCACCATATTGATGTCGGTACCATAAAATACGAAATAATATCTTAATTTTTTTTGATATTTCAAACCATTGCAAGATCAGCTCTAAACAGTAACTACTCCGTGGTCTATCTCCATGTTACATTATGAAATTGAATCCTTATCTCAAAGGTTGCTCCAAAATAATTAAGTCTGATCGAGGTGTTGATCACACTCGTACTCATAGTAGATCAGAAAACCAAACTATTCTCGACATCATATCCTGATCCAAATTAATTTTATTACTAATGACAGTCACAACTCATAAGTCGATGTAAAACAACTTTTTTCTCACTCACCAGCCACCTCATTAAGGTTAATATCATTTAGGTCCCTATCTTTTTTAAAAAATTTAAAATTTTAAATGAGTTTGCTTTTTTAGCAAAACTTTCACTAACTTTTAAAAAGTATATTAAATATGTCATTCTGACTTTTTTTTAACGGTCAAACGTTATAGAATTAGTGTAATATCTATTTTACCCATGTATGCGTTATTAATGGTTGAAAAGACTATTTTACCCTCTAATATTTAAAATTTAAACAATTTATTTTTAATTTTAAATTAAAGATATAAAAAATTAAATTTAAAATTAAAATATATAAAAAAACTAATTAAATAATAATAATAATAATTATTATTATTATTATTATTAAATGAATTAAATTTAAATTTAAAAAAAAATTAAAAAAAAACAACAAATTAAAAAAAAAAACGATTTTTTTAAAAAAATGCTGGTCTAGCGATTTCACCACCACCATCATCATCTACAATTAAATTTAAAATAAAAATATATAAAAAAACTAATTAAAAATAATAATTATTATTATTATTATTAAATGAATTAAATTCAAAATTTTAAAAAATTTAATAAAACAACAAATTAAAATCCAGCTATTTCACCGCCATTATCATCATCATATCTCAAAAATAATAATACAAAAAAAGTAAAGTACAAAATCATTAAAATTTTAAATCTCCAGATTTTTTTTTAAAAGACAAATGATTTATCACAAAAAAAATAAAATAATAGAAATTGATGGATTGGATCTCATTGACGGATCCTCATCTCTCCACCCCATCATCATCATAAAAGATCCATCGATGATCCCCACCTCTCAATATCATCATCATCATTATCATTTCTCTACCGCCATTATCAACCTCATCAATCCACCATCGTCATCATCATCCCAAAGCTATCCAGTCGAAGCAAAAGTATCTCCTGGACGCCTCCCCCGTCAGTCTACAACGGCGCTGCGAACGGAGATCATCCATCACGGCCTTATTCGTCGTGAAAGGGTGTTGGTGGTGGTGGGTCAAGGTCATGACAATGGGTTTGGTAAATCCTCCTCATCTGTCCGATTTGAAGAGATTTAAAAAAATAATTCCAGATTTGAAGAGAGAGAGAGAGGGTTTGAATCTGGAGATTGTTGATTTGTTTCGAATAGAGAGGGGGTTTGAATCTGGATTTGAGAGATTCAAGATAGAGATATAGGGATTCGATTAGGTTTTCTGGGTTGATGGTCTGAGAAGATGATGATTACGATGATGATGATTTGAGAAGAATGAAGATAATGATCTGAGAAGAATGAAGATGATGATCCGTTGATGCTGAGAAGATGATGATCATGAGGAGTTGAAGGTTGAAGAGATCTGCAAATGTTTTTATCTTCATGTTTATATGTTAATATTAGTTTTAATTAGTTTTATTTCTTTCAAATATATATTTTTTATTTTTATTTTATTTCTATTTTTGTGACACATGCCATTTCTTGGTTGAAATACAAAAATGCCTCTATAAATGTTAAGTTTGACTGACAGTTGACTAACGGATGGACTGATTTTATATACTTTTCAAAAGTCAGGAAAACTTTTGCTAAAAAAACAAACTCGTTTGAAAAATTGATATTTCAACAAAAGTTAGAGTTCCAAATGATATTAACCCCCTCATTAATTAACCTTTCCATTGATTTTTGGCTATAGGTTCATTTATTCAGATACTCATACAAAAACATAGTCCTCAGAAAATCAGCAAAACGTCTCTCTACAAGAGAAAGTTTCTTAATAGGTGTGTGTAAAGGTGGCCATGGTTTCGGTTAAACCGACGGTTTTAACCGCGGTTTAACCGAAACCGTACTTTTAAAAACCGCTCCAAAACCAAAACCAAAACCAAAACCAAAACCGGAACCGACGGTTTCAAAACCAGTCGGAAATCGGTTGAATCGGTTACCGTTTCGGTTTGGATACTTCCAAAAACCGCTAAAAACCGACGGTTTTAACCGCGGTTAAACAGCCGGTTTTTTTAAAAAAAAAAATTAAAAAAAATCGACTAATCAAAAGCTGACACGTGGCATTTTTTTTGAATTTTTTTTTGAAAAACCGAAACCGAACCCAAAACCGTCGGTTTTTAAACCGAAACTAAAACCGTAAAACCGCCGGTTAGAAACCGTGTACCAAATCGGTTTTCCGGTAACGGTTTCGGTTTTGTGTGGCCACGGAACCGAAACCGCCGGTTTCAAACCGAAACCGAAACCGAACCGTGGCCACCACTAGGTGTGTGTTAAATATCAAAAACTTTTAATATATAAAAGTGTGAATATATTTTAGGTAGAATTTTATATAAGCCCTATCTTTTTGGTGATTTGTCACCTTTATAAATATCTTTTTAAATTCACCACTTTAGACCTTTCTTTTTCCAAAACTCATTACTTTAGTCCATTTGACCAAATATGAAAGTCAACCATTTTAAAACTTGTAAAAGTACATTTTTACCCTTATTACTATTTAATTTAGCTTAAATGATTATATTGGCTTTAAATTAAAATTAAAAATAATAAAATTCTCAATAATAAAATCTTAAATAAATATATTATAAAAAAATCTTTAAAAAAAATAATAAAATTCATTAATTTTTTTTTTCTTTTGTATTTTTGTCATAATGGATATTTATTTAGCTAAAATGATTATCTTAGCTTCAAATAATTTTTTTTCATAATTTTTTTAATCTATTTATTTTAGATTTTATTTTTGAGAATTTATTGTTTTTCATTTTAATTTAAAGTTAAGATAATCATTTTAGCTAAATAAAAATCCATTATAAAAAAAAATGCAAAATAAGAAAAAATTAATAGATTTTTTAATTATTTATTTAAGCTTTTTTAAATATATTTATTTAAGATTTTATTATTGAGAATTTTGTTTATTTTTTATTTTAATTTAAAGTTAAGATAATCATTTTAGTTAAATTAAATAGTAATAAGGGTAAAAGTGTACTTTTATAGGTTTTAAAATAATTGACTTTCATATATTTGGCCAAATGGATTAAAATGATGAGTTTTTGAAAAAGAAAGGACTAAAGTGATGAATTTAGAAAGACATTTACAAAAGTGACAAATCACAAAAAAGATAGGACTTATATGAAATTCTACTTATATTTTATTTACCTTCAAAATTTTAAAATATATTATGACGGTACAACTCAAACCTTAAACATGATAGAAATCTAAATGAGTAAATAAGCTTGAACTGTGACCGTGGTTGATTGTTAGGTTGTATTTAACAGTTTGGTTAGGTCCCAACTCCCAAGTAACGTGCCTCTCATCCTTCGATAACATTGCATTTAATACTAAATGAAGCGTCTTGGACTTGTAAAAGTGACCTATTATCACATTTAGAAAAAAGCCAAGTCTTTGGGTAACCATAACATATTATTTTTGGAAAGGAGCTGAGGGTATTTTTGTAATGGAGTTAGGGTATATGAGGGTATTTATGAAATATAAATTTTAGTTTGGAATGATATGACTTTCTAGTGGTTTTTGGATAGAATGCCCATTCCACCAATCACCATTCCATTGCATTTTAACAAACCAAATCAATGGAATGACTTTATTTCCATTCCATCCAATCAAACATGGCCTATAGGAGACTCATGACATCAATTGTAACAGATACATATATATTATATATAATATAACGAATACATATATATTATATATAATACATAAAATAATAATATATATATCTATATTATATAATATAATATATATAAATATAAGTAATATAAATAATTTATAATATATATTATATTATACAATATATATAATAATTTTACTTATCCAATATATATCTTATATATTAATAAATTAAACAATATATACAATCTATATAATAATTTTACTTATCCAATATCTTTGTCTTTTTTGTTTAAATTTTTAATTATTAATTTAACTAATAAAATAAGAATATAGGGGCATTTTAGTCATTGTGGGTTAAAATTGTGGTTAACAGTTAGAGTTAACGAAAGTCAATTAACGGCAGTGGACGTTTTTGCAATTATGGGTAAAGTTCCATATACATACAATTATACCTAAACTTAGGGGCATTTGTGCAATTAGTCCGTTTTCAAAAACCGTTAAGAGTTTTCAAAAACTATCAAGAAATAACTGACAACAAAGACGGTTTTTATTGTATTGCTTGTTACAAAGCCAAAAGCTACATTGTGCCATCACCTAGATTACAATTATATTGAGTTTCTAATTTTATTACAGTATGTTGATCTCGGCAGTGTCATAATTTATTATAATATTTAAAAGATAATAATTAATTAATTTAATTAATTGTAACATGACAAGCTAGATCAGTTGATTTTTAACAAAAGATGATATATCCACTTGATTGTTCTTCAACCACACTCTAAAGTTGCTCCCAGGGGTATAGTTCAGTTGGTAGATAAATAAACTTGGGGCTTAAATAAATGGCTTTCAAGTCAACAACTTAAATCCAACTAATGACAAAAGCTTCAAAAAAAAAAAAAAAAAAAAAAACCTGATCTAAATAAATAGATACTGTTAGGTTTTGTGAAGCCTGAAAACAGCTTGAGGATCAAATTTCGGCAGAAGGCGTGGCACATACCACGATGCGGACAAGGAGCTCCAGCCATGGCACACACATCAGTGGAGTCTAGAGGGATGATGTTGTGTAGACCGCGAGGTGGACATGGTACCCATGCCATGACCAAGGGGCGAAGTTTTCCAGAGGTGATACGCGGTGTAGACTGCGCGTAGACATATTGCACACACTGCGGTATTCTGAGCGGTGGAGAACAAATGCATAATAGCGGTACGGGATGCTGGCTACAAACCGCGACCTAGACCGCGATAATGACGGGATTTGTGCAATTTAGAAAAACTTTGCGAAAAGGAAGGTACTCCTTTAGGGTTTTGGTTTACCCTAATGCTCCCATATAAATTCTACCATTATGTAAGCTCTAAAGGGTGTAAGAAAAATGTTGCTAGAGAGATAGAGAGCAAATTGTAGAGAGATTGAGAGAGAGACATAGAGATTGTAATCAACTCTGAAAATAGTGGATTGAGTGCGATGAGCTCCGTGAACTACGTAAAATCTTTGGTGTTGTCTTTTCTTTCTTATTGCTTTCATTATTTGTGGGTGTTTAGATTTATGTGTGTGACACCTCTTTTTCTTACAACAATTGGTATCAGAGCCCTTGGTTGTGGCATATTATTTTTCACACAAATCTAGGTTTTTCTCTAGGTCATCGATTTTGTCGTAGAGATGGGATCAGAAAAGGGTACTCATAAGATTGAGAATTTCGATAAGACAAATTTCAGCTTCTAGAAGATGCAGATGGAGGATTTTCTGTACCAGAAGGACATGCATTGGCCGATAAAAGAGAAGCCGGAGAGTATAACCAATGAAGATAGGTCAAAGAAGCCGATGACGAAGAACATGGATGAAGAGGATTTCAAACTCATGGACTGGAAAGCATTGAGAGCAATTTGTTTCAGTTTGACAAAGCAGGTCTCTTTCAATGTAAAGGATCAGCAAACTGTCAGAGATCTTATGAAAACTTTATCAAACCTATATGAATAGCCTTCTACGGTAAAGAAGGTCCATCTTGTCAAAAAGTTATTAAATCTAAAGATGACAGAAGGTCAGAGTTTTAGAGAGCACCTAAACCAGTTCAACGAAGTGAAGGATGGGTTAACTTCCGTGTCTATGGATTTCGATGAGAATTATTGACGGTATTCATGCTCACCCAATTGCTTGAAAGTTGGAAGATGACAAGTCAGTCAATTGCCAACTGGTTCAGAAAAGAAAATTTGGACTTCAAATAGGTTGTGAACATGATCATGATCGAAGAGATCAGGTTGCGTGAAAAAGGACTATGGGTATCTACATCTTCAACACTAAATATGGAAGGTAGAAACAAAAATCGGAACATGAATCGAAGGTGAAGATCAAAGTCAAGAGAAAAGTCTAAATCTAAGTATCAGGTCAACTGCTAGGGAAATCATCAACGAAACAAGAAAGATGTAGAGTGCTGGAACTATGGTAAGAAGGGGCACTTCTCGTATGAGTATAGATCTGAGAAGAAAGATAAGGGCAAGGGCATGAAGGGGCACTTCAAGTTGCGTGAAAAAGGACTATGAGCATCTACATCTTCAACACTGAATATGGAAGGTAGAAAAGGTAGAAACAGAAATCGGAACATGAATCAAAGGTGAAGATCAAAGTCAAGAGGAAAGTCTAAATTCAAGTAACATGCCAACTACTCGGGAAATCATCAACGAAACAAGAAAGATGTAGAGTGCTGAAACTATGGTAAGAAGGGGCACTTCTCGTATGAGTGTAGATCTGAGAAGAAAGATAAGGGTAAGGGATGTGCGAACTGTGTATCGGAGGAGTTAGATGAGTACCTCATCTGCTCGTTGAAAAGTAAGATGTAGTCCTGGGTTTTAGATTAAGGAGCGTTATTCTATGCCCCACCTCATAAAGAGTTGTTCAAGAATTACTTCTCTAAAAATTTGGATAAGGTATATCTTGTTGACGATCAAGCATGCAATATTACCTAGAAAGGGAGATGAAGATTCAGCTAAAATGGTCAGTTTGGAAACTCGACAATGTGAGGCACATACCGAATTTGAGGAAGAATTTCATCTCCATTGGGACACTGGCGTCAGATGGTGACATGACAACTTTTACAAGTGACAAGTGGAAGACTTCGAAGGGTATTATGACGATCGCTCGAGGAAATAAGAATGAGTCGCTTTACACAACCACGAATGGTTGTGGTTTAATCGCTATGGCGAAAGGTAAAGATGATCCGAACTTGTGGCACCAGAGGTTTGGGCACATGAGTAGTCAGAGGCTGAAGTATCTGCATTCGAAAAGTAAGTTGCTAGATTTGAAAAGTGTTGAGGTTGATTTTTATGAGAGATGTGTGTTGGGAAAACAGAAGCGAGTGAGCTTTAAGAAGACCGGAAGAGTACCAGTAAAGGAGAAGCTGGAATAAGTGCACATCGATGTTTTGGGTCCAGCTTCAGTCTCGTTAACCAGAGGTAAACAATATTTTGTCTCATTCATTGACGTCCCATTCTAGGAAGGTGTGGGTTTATTTTCTAAAGAACAAGTCTGAAATGTTTGACGCTTTCAAGAGATGGAAAGCTAGGGTTGAGAACGAAACAGAGTTAAGATCAAAAAGCGGTATTCAGACAATGGTGGAGAATATAAAGACAATGAGTTCAAGAAGTTTTGCTACCAGAGTGGGATAAAGCTCAGTAGAACGGTTCCTAGAACCCCACATCAGAATGTAATAGTAGAACGAATGAACATGTCATTGACTGAGAGAGCTAAAAGCATGAGGTTACATTTAGGATTACCAAAACATTTCTGGGTGAAAGCAATCAATACAACATCATATTTGATTAACATAGGACTATCGAAGCCTTTGAACCTTGCTATACCAGAGGAGATTTGGACTGGGAAAGAGGTAAAACTTTCTCATCTTAAAATGTTTGGGTGTGTTTCTTATGGACTTGTAACAGTGACCCATTGTCATATTTAGAAAAGTCCTGATTAAATATGTGTATATTTATTTTGAAAAATGAAATCTCAGTGAAAAAAGACTGGACAAATCGAATTATCGAAAGCCATATCACCTTTAAACTATCGACAACAACATCTGTGCAGTTGGATTCGATATTTATTTGCACAAAATTGCTTTTATTACGACTTTTATGTATGTCTAAAGAGATTCAGAGAATTTCTAACTTTTACAGTTCTAAATCGTGCCAAAAGCTACATTGTGCCATTATGCGGATTAATTATAAGGGACAATTGCACTGCACCCCTTAAGGTTTGGGAAAAGTACACTTAGTTGAAAAAATTTTGGTATTATACACTAACACCCCCAATACTTAAATTTAACTTTGAAAATGTCTAAAACACTCCTAGTTGTATTATTTTATACTTTATTTTTTTACCTTTTAACCAAATAATTTATAAAATTTAATAAAATTAAATAAATTAAATAAAATATATGATTCATTAAATAAATAAATTGTTTAAAATAAATAAAAAAAATAGTTAAAAATAAATATAAAAAATAAATAGTTTTAAAAAATAAAAAATTAAAAGTTTAAAAAGAAATAAATAAATAGTTAAAAAATTAAATAAATAAATAGTTTTAAAAATTTTAATAAATAAATAGTTTAAATAAATAAAAGAAAAAATTAAAACATTAATTTTTTTTAAGGATATCCATTAATATGGACAATAAAAACTCTAAATATCCAAACTTTTATGGTAAGGATGATGGTAAGAGAAGATTTAAGGTTCCCAACACTGGGAGTCTTATTGCCTTCTTCAAGTTCAATCACTTCCCTCAGTGTTGGGACCTTGAAGCTTCTCTCACTATCATTATTACCGTAAAATTTTGGATATTTAAAGCTTTTTTTTATCCCTATTAATGGATATCCTTAAAAAGAAATTAATGTTTTTTAATTTTTTTTCGTTCATTTATTTGTTTTTTTTTTTAACTCTTTATTTATTTAAATTTTTTTAAAATATTTATTTATTTAATTATTTAAAACTATTTATTTATTTAATGAATCATATCTTTTATTTAATTTAATTTAATTTATTTTATTAAAGTTTATAAATTTTTTGGTTAAAAGGTAAAAATAAATAAAGTATAAAATAATACAACTATGGGCATTTTAGGCATTTCAAAGTCAAATTTAATTATTGGGGGTGTTAGTGCATAATATCAAAACTTTTCCAACTAAGTGTACCTTATTCAAACCTTAAGGGGTGCATGCAATTTGTCCTTAATTATAATTATACTAAGTTTCAGATATGTTGATCTCCACATGTTTTGACAAGACTCCTGATTTGATATAACAATAAGAGGAATGTTATCTACCTTTTCCATTTGTCTTTCTCACTCATTGTTTGATACATATACACTTTTTTATTTAATAAAATAGAGTTTCTCCTTACAATCCATAAATTTTTTATTTGCACTCCAATTTAATTTTTTTTTAGTAATGACAATTTTTTTTTAGTAATTGAAATTATTAAATAAGATAAAAATATTCCAAAGACACTCCAAACTAAATAAATTATTAAAAAAAATAAATTCTCTCTCTTGAATCATTAGATTAAATATTATTAAATTCTCTTTCCTAAATCTATTATTGTCATATTAAACACTATCTCCTAATTATTTTCTCTCTCTCTCTCTCTCTCCATTAAAAAAAAAAATCATATTTCCATACCTTCTCAATCAATCCCTGATTAATAGTTAAAAAAACAAAAAACTTACAAATATTTTGGTTTTTTACTAACAGTAATAAATATATATATATATATATATATATATATATATATATATTAAAAAGTCAATACAAATACCTTTTTTTTTCAATATATATATATATATATGTATATGTCAACTTGATTTGTTGAAACTAGATTCAATTAAACTCAGAATTTATAAGACTAATGAAAGAATTAAAGTTCTCTAGGCAATCACATACCTATACATATACACGGTTTCTAAAAATCAAGCTTATTTGTAAGTTTTTTTTTTCTTTTTCTTAATTGTTAGTCTTGTTTGAGAAATAATGAAGATAGAAAATTAGAGATATGTATTAAAAGAGAGAGAGAGTTTAATATTGTAATTAAAAATTTAAGAGAGAATGTTTAATATATAATATTTAATCAAATGATTTGGGAGAGATAATTTCTTTTTTTAATAATTTAATTCAAAAAATATTATTCATCGGATGAATCCAAAGACTATGATTGTTCGTCCTAACTTTTATTAAAATAAAATGAAGTGTCTTTAGAAATTTATTTTTTTAAATGGAGTATCTTTAGAATATGAGTGCCGAAAGATAAAAAGGATAATTTTGAAACAAAAGGAAGTGTCTTTAGAATATATATTTTTTTAATTTAAATTTTAAGAATGGAGTGTTTTTTAGAAAAGAAGTGTAAAAAGAAAAAATTAGATTGTCAAAAGAAGCCCTCTTAATAAAAAGCTCTTACTTTTTTCTGCAAAGCTTGTTTACGTCTTTACCCCTAATGGTTGCTTCTATCATTTCATTAATAAGGGGTGAAGACGTAAACAAGTTTTGCAGTAAAAAGTGATAGCTTTTTATTAAATGAAAAAGTAAATACGTGTCAAACAATGAGTGAGAAAGGCAAATGAGAAATGTAAATAGCATTCCCCTAACAATAATAATCTGATAAGACTTTTCACAAAAAAAAAATAAAAATAATAATAAAATAAAATAAAATAAAATAATAAAAACTAATAATAATACAACGAGAATAGTTGATTTTCAGGAAAAAGTTGAGGGGGAGGCTCAATATATCTCGAAGCCCTAAAGGAGAAAAAAAAAAATACCCTATTAAAATTAATAGCAACAACAAATAAATTAAGAAGATTGTAATTGGAAATTTTTTTCTTAAAATATAATCTATTAAGTAATTATTGATAAACAACAATAACTAGCAAGTCATAAATAACTAAAATTAACCTCCTGATTTATCAGGCAATTAGAAAAAATTAAAACAAAAACTAAATTCTAAAATTTGAATTTACTTATATTTAATGTGCGAAATTTTTTCAAGTACTAAAACTATTTATCTCGATTATTTTAAATATAAAGACATTGAAAGAATGAGTGAAATATATGAAATTCAAGAAAACTAATTTTAGTACTTGAAAAATTCTTAAATTTTATTCGTAGATAGATTTCGATGAACTTATCATCTACAAAAAAATTCAGATCAAAATTCATTCAAATAGATGTGATTTCATGGTGATTGTTACCGAAATTAAAATAAAGAATCTCTATACATAATACTTCTCTAATCAAGACCGTTCTGACTTTATAATTTCAAAACGTCCAACCACAACAATATATTCACAGTAAACCCACACCCAATATCCCACACCCAATATTAGTGGTGGCCACGGTTCGGTTTCGGTTCGGTTTCGGTTTGAAACCGGCGGTTTCGGTTCCGTGGCCACCCAAAACCGAAACTGTAACCGAAAAACCGGTTTGGTACACGGTTTCTAACCGGCGGTTTTACGGTTTCGGTTTCGGTTTCGATTTCGGTTTAAAAACCGACGGTTTTGGGTTCGGTTTCTGTTTTTCAAAAAAAAATTCAAAAAAAATGTCACGTGTCAACTTCTGATTAGTCGATTTTTTTTATTTTTTTTATTTATAAAAAAACCGGCGGTTTAACCGAGGTTAAAACCGCCGGTTTTTGGCGGTTTTTGGAAGTACCCAAACCGAAACCGTAACCGGTTCAACCGGTTTTCGACCGGTTTTAAAACCGCTAAAAAACGTGGAAACCGGCTCCAACCTACCCAACCCAATAATATGTGGCCACCTAATATGAATGTGTGGCTGTGGTTGGACGTCCTTGATTTATAATTTCAGGACTTCCTTATTAGAAAACCACCGTGTATATATATATATATATATATATATATATATATAAGTGTTGCAGAAGTCGATGACTAAGGCTGACTAGTCGCTCGAAGGTGCTCTATCGCCCTACGATTCGAAGGTAGTCGGAGTATTAGGTATTTTCAGTCAAGGTCGGTCAAAATCGGACCAAATCGGACCTAATCGCCGAAATAGTGCACTCTCTTCTTCTTTCGCTGATCAGTGAACACTGTGCTTCACTCCTTCATTGATCGTCGTCGTCGCCAGTCGCCGATCGTCCCTATCCTTCACTTTTTCACTTCAGTTCTTCGTCGGCTTCAATTCTTCGCTTTATTTTTTATTTTTTGCCAACAGAACGGTGAAATTTGAAAGATGTGTGGTGTTGGTGTGAGTTAGTGAGTTGGTGTTAGTGAGTCACAGTTGTGTGGTGTGTGTGAGTTAAACGTGTTAGTGTGTAATACTGTAATGTGTTACAAGTTTACAACCTTTTTTTTTTTTTTTTTTTTTCTTTTTAATCATGCTTAGTTTAATTGTTTATATTTTATAATTTATATACACCTATACAAGTGTTAGTGAGTAATGTGTGTTACAACTTTTCAATAGACGATATATGAATTAGAATGACATTTACTCAATTACAATTTAATATAAAATTTTATATATAGAAAATATATTTCTGGTTAAACGTCGGCTTGTCATCGATCGGTCGACAGCTGACTTCCGACCATCTGTCTGGTCTTGGATTAATCCCCCTAGACGCTAGACGGTGGGTCACAACCTGACTAGCGTCTAACGACTTTTATAACACCGATATATATATATATATATATATATATATATTTTCAAGTCAATACGCACCAATATAACTTTCTCAGTACGCACTGATATAATTTCATCAGTACGTTGGATTTAGACCATTAGATTTATATACTTAGACTCAAAGTGTATACGCTTGTCAAAACTTCTTCATAATCAATGGTTCATATGCATTTATACCGATATAGTTATATCATTCACGCAGTGATTTGAACGATACTATATATATATATATTATGATGTATCGAGAATCAAATCCTAAAAAGAATAGATTTTTTCTCTTACATTAAGTGTGGGTTTACTAATTAAAAATCATAATGAGGAAAAAAAAAAAAGATTTAATTCTTTTATTATAATTACTAAGATTAGGTTGAAATCAGATTATATTGATCACATGAACAAATATGGAATTATAAATAAATATAATTGATGATCCCATGACTTTTCCTTTATTTATTGTAATATTTATGTTTTTAATTAATGGTTGGGGAACGCTCCTTATTTATTGTAATATTTATTTTTTTAATTAATGGTTGGGGAACACTCTTTAGTTTGACATGACTTGTCAATTTGTCATATCAATATATAAATACTTTATCATTCTCCGCTCTCATACATATAAAGGTAACGTAAAGTTGACATCCCTTGTCATGTCAATATAAATACTCGATCTTTCTCCACTCGCATACATTTAAGGTGAAGTGGACGTGCATTTGAACCGGTGGGTGGCAATGTCAGTTATTGTGATGTGTTTGCATCAATCTAGCACATACAGTTAATTTTTTACTCGATTCGAACATGGCTCGTTAAGTGTCACCGGTTAAAATCCAAAACAGCTCGTTAAATTATCGGATTATCCGATAAGATTCGTTTAACCCATTAATTTATGAATTTGGATTCTTTGTTGATTTGATTTTTATCATGTTTTAAATAAATCTTTTAATATGTGTTATTAATGGCTGTCATTTATTTTTTTATTTATTTCATTTAAATACAAAATCCTATAATCAGGTGTTTTAGATTAGAAAAAATATCAACATAACAGAGAATCATGATCCCTAATTTATATGTCATATCAATTATAATAGATGATAAATCTTAATTCCATTAATCCATTTACATATTTTCAATTTGGGTTCAACTACTATACAAGATCTTTATAGTTGTTGGATCAATTTCTAGTCATTAAATTTCAATCCAATAATATATAAAAATTAAAGGTTTAAAAATTAAAAAATGTATATATATATAACAAAAATAAACTAACCCTCTTTCATATAACTGCTTATTAACAATACAGTTCATATATTGTAACTAAACCCTTATAATTTTAAATGAAAATTGACAATTGCAAATTATGCAAAAATTGCTTTTAACCTTGTTTCAAAATTTAAATTTTTATAACCATCTTTCAATAATTTCTTTTAATCCATTGCCAAAATTACACAAATACCCCATCCACTTAATTTTTTAATTTTCTTCATTCCTTCTTCTTCTCTTCTTCATTTCTTTCCTTCTTTCTCTTCTTCTTCCATTATCTAACTTCAACAAAGATTTGAATCCGATTTTTACCAAAAAATTTACTCTGAAAACTCAGATCTTCAATAAAGCTTGGTTCCGGCTTTAAGTTAAAGATTTGAGGGAAGTTGTTTGGGGAAGTTTTTAGACAAAAACCAATTAAATTGGCTCTTGAAGTTGTTAGGGTGTGTAAAATCTATTAGGTTTTCACATTATTTTTGTTCCTTAAAGTTTATATAACATGGGTTTTGTGTTATTACAATAATTTGGGTTGCATTTGGCAAGATTCGTCGATTTTTCTAAGATTTCAAAATTTCTAGAAGGTTTCATGAAACAAAAATGTGAAACCCTGGCAGAAAACGTGAAACTTTATATTTTTCCCAAAAAATGTGAAACCTTATACTTTTTTCTAAAAAAGGTTTCTTAGCTTAAAAAACTTGAAACCTTATACTTTTGTCCTAAAAAAGGTTTCTTAGCTCAAAAAATATGAAACCTTATACTTTTCCCAGAAAACGTGAAACCACTAGAAAAATGTATGGAAACGTGAAATGACCTAGAAATATAATTATTTTTCTTTCCATAAAAAAATCATTTAATTTTAATTTGAAGGACCGGTTTCAAGTTTTTTTTAACATAAAAATGTGTCAAAAATGAAGGTGTCACGTTTATTTATTTATTTATTTTTAAATTATTATTTATGTATTCCCTAAAGGTTTCACTTTTTCTTTTTAACATTTTCAATGAAGGTTTCACGTTTTTTAACGTTTCTAAAGAGGGTTTCATGTTTTCAAGCCAGATTTCACGATTTCAAAGTTTACGACCGGTGTTTCACGTTTTCAAGGTTTAATACAATGGTTTCACTTTTTTTTTTCTTTCAAGTTTTCTTTCATATGAACAACTCATTTCATATTTCATCAATTTCTAATACTTAAAATCATCCACAAATCAATTCAACCAACCCAAACTACACAAATTATAACTATGTTTCATCAATTGATAATCCCTAACCAACATTATAACATCAAATCACATATTAAAAAAAAATGGAATCATTACAAAAATCAAACAACCAAATTTCTATTTTTTATTAATTCGAAATCAAAGTTCTCCGACAGAAACTGGGCTTCAATGGACTCTTATCGGCAGGGGATCCCTCTCCAACGTCGTCTCTACTGCGTGCACCGTCTCCTCTCCTCTTCGCAGTGATCTCTCCTCATCGATGGCGGTGGTCATTTGTGAGCTCTGGCTCTCTTCTCTTCTGGTCGAACAAAAGAGGCTGTTGATTTTTTATTTTTTTTTCCATTTTCTTTTTATATAGAGACATTATAGTAATAGCTTAAAAATAAGGTTAAAATTTCAAACATGGTTAAAAACAATCTCCTAATGTTTCTTATGGATAGAAACGAATTTTTCTCTAATTTTAAAGTAATAAAGTAATTAGGGTTTATTTTTTTGGAGTTAGAGTACCTCTATTACAATTTAAAATTATTATTAAACTATTAAAAAAAATTAAAATTGTATACGTTTTATCTGCTAAAAATTTATATAAGCAATTAAAATGTAAAAAATAGTTAATTATCTCTATAAAATTATAAATTACATATTTATCATTGAAATTTAATCGTCTTAAATGGATTAGCAAGTTAGTTAATATGTTTAACGTATTGACCCGTTAGTAACCCGAACCTAATTAGATCTAACTCAAACCCATAAATATCGTGTCGTGTCAGAAATTGCGACCACTAATTTGAATTGAGAACTTTGAGATAATAATCCAAAGGTAATATTGATATTTAACAATTTACAAAAATAAACAGCATAAAAGATTGCTACAAATAGGAGTGAGCACCCAAACCATTAAATTGATCAACCTCAATTTTAGTATGTTGGTTTGGTTTTGCTAAAAAGAAAAATTAACCTATTGGGTTAGTTTGTGGGTAATGTTTTATCAAATTGAATAACTTAACCCAAACTGCTACATAATTTTTCATTTTCTTTTATCATTTCTTAGTTTCGACTTTAGCAAATTTAAATTTAACTTAGCTATTTTTATTTCATTTGTAAGCTTGAACGAAATAGTTTTATTTTATAAGTTTTACGTGTCTACATTTGAGTTAAATACTTAAATGTAGTATTATTATTTATAATATTGATATATAGGTTTAGCTACTTATATGGATATTATTCTTTTTTTTTTTTTTTTCTTACAAATTAAAACAAATAATACAATTATGTAATATTACTTTTAATTGGGAATTTTTTTGGCAATGAAATAACTTGAAAATTCAAAGTACATGAAACATATCAAAATTAAACTTTTTTTTGAATTAATCATATACCGTTAAACCAAAACCTATTTTTATTATTTTGGTTTTTCCTTATAATTGGTTTTGTTTTGACTGTAAATTACTAAACCGATTAAAAACAAATAGAAATATGAGGGGAAATAGGTGTCAATCCCACAAGAGGCGTTGAAAAGAGTGTCAAAACCAACATATGCCCACCCCTAGCTACAAATGAATTGACTTGAAAATTCATTTTCACCATCTTCGAAGTTTATACTTGTGCCCTTGGGACTACCCTATAATTATATATACAAGCTTCAGAGGGTGGTTCTGAATAAAACCGATCCATTGAGGAGTTTCTTCAGAGCAAGGAAAGTGGCAGTGGCACCAGTGATAGGTGCAAGTACAAGTCAAATGATGCAGAAAATAATAATGGAGCATATTTGATGTGGGAAGATCTTACAGTTGTGGCTCAGAACTTGAAAAATGGTGCAACCAAGAAGTTGGTGAGTGGGCTAAGTGGGTATGCAGAGCCTGGTCGTATTATGGCCATTATAGGTCCTTCTGGCTCTGGAAAATCCACCTTACTCGATGCTTTGGCTGGTATTTGCTATCTATCTCTCACTCTCATTGCTCTTCTTCACATTAAGTTGCTGCTTATAAACTATCTGTTTTCTTTTTCTAACAGGAAGACTCTCCACAAATACTCTCATGACTGGAAATACTCTACTTAATGGGAAGAAAGCACCCATAGACTCCAGAGATGTTGTAAGTTTAACATAATATATTCAACAACAAATTAAAACTATTTTGATATTGGTTACACTATTAGATTGTTTTATATCATTGTTTGAGCTCTTACTAGAAGCTTAAGCTTTTGGATCCGATGATTAAAAACATGTTATCAAAGTTTAATCTTTCCATATGCATATGTTTCTATATTTATTGTACGATCTGTATCTGTATTTAAGCTTGATCCATGTTTCAAACACATCCGTATTTAATCTTTTGGGTCCGGTAGTTATTAACTTTGATAATATTTTTTCAGTCTTACGTTACTCAAGATGACTATTTCTTGGGAACACTTTCTGTGAGAGAGATCCTCACTTACTCATCCCATTTAAGGCTTCCATCAAAAATGACCAACAATGAGATTGTTGAGATTGTACAAGAGACAATAGTCAAGATGGGTCTGCAAGATTGTGCAGAAAAAAAGATTGGAAACTGGCATTTAAGAGGCATAAGCACCGGAGAGAAGAGAAGGCTTAGCATTGGTGTTGAGATTTTAACACAACCTAAAGTCTTTTTTCTTGATGAACCCACTAGTGGGTTGGATAGTGCTTCTGCTTTCTTTGTGCTTCTGGTTCTCAATAGTATTGCACATGATGGAAGGATTGTTGTTTGTTCTGTTCACCAGCCAAGTAGTCATCTCTTTGATTTGTTTGATGATTTGTTACTCCTCTCAAATGGAGAAACCATCTACTTTGGAGATGCAAAATTGGCTGTCAAGGTAAATGGCTAGTCATTTTCATGTGAAGTATCCCGGATTTCTGCACTTATGTTTCAACAAACTCTTAATATTAAGAATTTACATGTGGTAACACGATAACGAATCACTAACAGATTCATTTAAAATTAACAGAGATCTTCGAAACTAATTCTGATTTATTATATTCTCTTATACAGTTCTTTGCTGAAGCGGGGTTTCCTTGTCCAACAAGAAGAAACCCTTCAGATCACTTCCTTCGTTGCATTAATTCTGACTTCGACAAGATTTCTACAAGTCCATTGCCATCTCAAAGACAAAGTGTATCTACACAAACGGAAGTTTGTTTCCTCTTTGATCGATTCTATTATTATTCTCATTCAAGTTTCGTAAGTTTTTCCTAATGATACAGGTGATTCCGACATCATCAAATTCCCAGATAAAGTTAACTACAGAAGAGATCAAAGCAAAACTTGTCGAGAAGTACAAGGATTCTGATATTTCAAAGAACATAAGAAAAAGAGTTCAAGAGCTAGCACTTGGTGTATGTAACCCAAACTCATTAAATAAAATTAGTATATTTTATCACATAAGTTTGATAAAGTGCAGGATTCTTGTTAAAGTATACAAAACTCGCATGAACAATGTCGACTTTACATTCAATTCACAAGTTGCACGTTATAATGTGTAGTTGAACGTTGAATATGTGAATTGAATACAACATCGATAAATTTTCCATATGAATTGGTTGAAACTTGTATTGTTTCAGGAACAAGTAGAGATTGTATCAAACAAGAGCAATGCTGGGTGGTGGAAGCAGCTGTGGACATTGAGTGGTAGATCATTCCTGAACATGTCAAGAGATATGGGATACTACTGATCAAGGACCCTGTTTTACATTCTAGTGTCAGTAATTGCAGGCAATCTCTATTTCAACATCGGAATATCCTGTCTATCCATACTACAAAGAGCAAAGTGTGATGCATTTGTTTACGGTTCATGGTCTGTTTGTCTATTGGAGGCTTACCATTTTTCCTAGAAGAATTTAAGGTGAAGAAGAACATACTAATTAGATCTCTTAGTCAATTTCTAACTGGTTTGAAAGTGCTTTCAGTATTGCAGAAAGTACTTCTAGGTATGTGTTGTTTTGTTGTTGAAGATTCTAATGTTAATCTCCACCAAAAAATCAAAAACAGGTTTCATACAGAGAAAGAATAAGTGGGCATTATGGGGATGGTGTGTTTGTGCTATCCAATTTCCTTTCATCGTTCCCACTCCTGGTGGTGTTATCCACATCTTCAGGAACAATAATCTACTACATGGTCAAATTACATCCCGGAATCTCACGCCTCGCCTATTTCTGTATCAACCTCTTCTGCTGCATTTCCATTTTGGAGACATGCATGATGTGGGTTGCTTTGTTGGTTCCTAATGTTTTGATGGGGATTGGAGTTGGAACTTGTGTAGTTGTAAGATAAATTCTACACTTATCAGCTTTTTTTTAGATGTGTCATTCTTGGACTAGTTATTCACATGATTATGAGGTTTTTTCTTTCTGGATATGTAGATGCTTATGATGATGGCATCTGAAATGTTTAAACCTGATCTTCCCAAGTTCTTTTGGCGCTATCCCATGTCCTACATGAGTTTCGCTTCAGGGGCAATCCAGGTACCAATGTACCATACAACATATCCACAAATTCGAAATTCTCTTGCACAGACCATTCCAACATATAATCTTATATCGATCTGTATACAGGGTCAATACAAGAACGACATGATAGGTATCGAATTTGATCCCCAGAATCCCGGTGACAAAAAGGTCAAGGGGCGAGGAAGTTCTGCAGAAAATATTTGGGATGGAACTGGAACTTTCGAAATGGTGGGATTTGCTTGCTCTCTTGGTCTTACTTGTATCTCACAGACTAATCTTGTTTGCAGCATTGAAATACAAGGAGAAATCATTATCACTGTTACGCAGACTCCATGCCAGCCACTTTCCGACAGTCTGTTAAGCAACTGATGTTAATGGAGGAGAAATTTATCTCCTCCTAGACAAACCAGCCTACTCCATTACCCTCTCAACCACTGCCCTAACAAATGTGAACAAGGAAAGCAGTGTTTTATAAAGTAAAGCATATGTCTAGTAAAACTGTGTTTACAGAAGCACGTTGGGGACAAAAGCAACGGCACACTCAACCTCCAAGTTCAATAAACTAAATAATAAAGATTTGAATTTGTTAAATGACAGAAATAAGATAAAATTAAAGATGCTTTTATGATTGATAATTTTTTGTATCATAATGTTATAAATTTATTATATCCATAAATATGATTGTAAATTATGGTAGATTATCCCTATTAGAGTTCTTGTTAATCTTAGGTATAAGAGAATTACAAATTGATTTTAGTGGTTATAAATTCATTAAACTCTCCCTTTGACATATGGGTTTTGAATTCATCAAAACATTCCTTTAAATTTACGCAATTTTTCAATAAAACAAACAAAATTATAACTTGTTACAACTTCCATAAAGTTTGTGATAAATTCTTCCTATTTAAGTGACGACAAATTAAAAAATAGTGGAGTGATAGGATTAAGTGCATTTGTTTCTCACTTTCGCTAATTGTTTTTAATTGTTTTAAAATCGTGTTCTAAACATAAATTGTTAATTATATTTTTCCATCCTTAATTTTGGCTTTTCTAAGTGATAGAAATTATGCAAAACAATTTAACAAAGAAACAAATTTGCCCCATAAAAACTCCCAATGGTCAAGGATTCTACTTCGACAACAAACATAATATTATTTACTTAATTAGTTCAAAATAATGAATATGTAAATCAACTTCCTTACTTGTACTCCACCAAATGAGCAGGTTAATGGAAACACAAGCTACTTGCAACTTAATGTGAGGAGTTTTTCATGTAAATTTACTAGTTTGACAACATTCCTCCATGCACCTAACCTTCTATTATATAATATTTCTTTACAACTAAAACTGTTGACAAGCTTTTTAAAATGTTACTTGGACAGTTTTTTAAGGCATTCTATAGCATTACTTTGAAAGAGCACCGAAGATAAAACCCTAGAAGTTATATTTGTTTCAAAAAAATTCCAGTACCACTGCCAACTTATCGCAGTGACCACAAAAATATTCAATTTAAGCATCAAGTTGATAAGCTCCAGTAAATTAGACTATCTAGATGTATCTATATGTCCAATCATCTTTTGTTTTCATCATTAATCATAAGTGCTAGGTTTAGCTTGTCAATCTGTCACCGGTTATTACTTATTTTATGATTTGATTTTATTAAATCAAATTCAATTTTCTTTTTAGATAGATTTTTAATGTTTTAGGATTCTTTTTATTTTTAGGAGATTTTATATATATATATATATATTTTATTTTGGAAATATCCCGTTTATGGATTTTCTTGATAGTCAAGTTTTGCAATTTTATTTAAGTAGATTGTGTTAGGGTTTGAAGGACAGTTTTTGATGATTAACAGTTTCTATTTGTACTTCCCTCTCCACACTTCCAACAAAAATGACAGTAGTCCCAACTTAGTAATTCTCTATCTCTATAATAAATTTGTACTCTACAGCAAAAAGTTCAAGGTTGCCTCCCCTTTCTTTTTCAACTTAGAAAGAAGTAGACGATCTTCAGTACAACAAGGTAATATATCTCTTAAATACTTATTTTCATTTGTTCATTTTTCCGTTCCTTTTCATTTGTTCTCTAAGTCTTTTGTAAACCTTAAGTTGGTATTTTTAGTCTTGTAACACTTTTTCCGTTCATTTTCATTTGTTCTCCGAATCTTTCTAAACCTGAAGCCATTGTGAGAATTTTGGATCTCCAAACCTTTGTAAGCTTTGTCTGAGCCTTTTAAACTTTTTTTCCGAGCCTTTTAAAGTAGTGTCCGAGCCTTTTATAAAGCTTGTGTCCGAGCCTTTTGCATAGCCGTTGGGTTTGTCAATGAATCAGTATCCGAGCCTTTTAAAGTAGTTTCCGAGCCTTTTCAAGTATTGTCCAAGCCTTTTCAAGTAGTGTCCAAGCCTTTTCACGTACTGTCCGAGCCTTTTCAATATCCTCACTTGAGCCTTTGTAAATGTAATTCGAGCCTTTTGTATAAACCTTTTTCTAAGCCTTTTCTTAACATCTTATTCAGACATCTGTGAAAATATTTTATTTAATGGTTTGTGATGATTAATTTGACAGCATCATGAATCGGGTTAGAATAGTAATATCTTACAACGGTCGATGAGAGCAGTTACCGACGGAAGTTAGAGGTTTGTTGGATTCGATAACTAGGGAATGTATGATGTCAAAGAATATGACTTACGAAGAATAGGTGGCGATTGTGCATACCATTGTGAAGTATGATGTAAATGAATTCCATGTTAATCTACAGTCAACATCAATCATTTCTGGCACTACATGTCGCACATTTATAAGAAATGATGATGATGTTCAGTTTATGCTAGGGGAAGATCGAGTAATCCCTCAAGTATGTATCAGCCTGACTAAAAGGATAGTTGGAGATGTGATAGGGAATGATATTCCTCCTCGTCAAAATACCCAACAATTTGGATCCATTAGCGGAAGCAATCAAGTGTTCAGACAAAGGAGTGGCACCGAAGGTGGGGAAAACATGTGTGATGTCCCACCAGTAGTGGTTAACCATGCAGATGTAGTTGAACTTCAATTAGACGATGTGTTTGGCTGTCGAATTAAGATGAATGATGAGCAAAACAATGAGTAGTACAATGATCAGGTAGATGATCTAGAAAATGTGAATGAAGAGCATGTACAAATTCAAACATGTGGAAGACGAGTACAAGGAGTTAGTTGCAGTACATCAGATATGTCTGGACTTCCAAGGTCCGGCATAATGTAACTGCATCTGATTCTGATAATGCAACAGCGTGGATTATTCCCGGAGCAGATTCATACTCATTTGGTATTGGTAGAGGCAGCACATTGGCAGTGCAAGAACCTACAAGCATGATTTATAAAGGTCAATTTTTCCCGAGTAAAAAGGATTTGAAGAGGCTAGTTAGCCGTTTTGCAATGCAGAAGAACTTTGAATGGAAGGTGAAAAGGTCTAATAAGACAGTGTTACATCTGGTTTGCATCATTGACAATTGTACGTGAAAATTATGAGCGGTGAAAAGAGATAAAGGGACTTACTTCTAAGTCAAAAGTTTTGTCAACGAACACAGTTGTCCCTTAGAGGAGATTCACCGTCACCACCGACAAGCTGGTGCAATCATAATCGGAAAAGTTGTTGCGTTTAGACTTCAACAACAAAATGGTGGTCTCATGTGTCCCAAGGACATAATTCTCGATATGAAAATAATGTACAGTATCCAAATCATGTACAGTAAGGCACATGATACCCTGGAGTATGCATTGTCATTGACCTATATAACGTATAAAGAAACTTTCCAACTGCTGCCATCTTTTAGTTACGTTCTGGAACAGTAAAATCCTGGTACAATCACTGACTTACAGTGCACGGACGATGATAAATTTCTCTACTTTTTCATGTCATTAAGGCCCTCAATTAGAGGTATCTTGAGGTGTATGCTTCCTGTGATTGTAGTTGATGGTACCTATTTGAAGGAAAGATTCGGGGGTGCAATTTTTGTTGCAACTGCATAAGATGGAAACTAACTAATGTATCCAATTGCTTTTGGATACGATGATTCAAAAAATAACCTTTCATGGGAGTGGTTTTTGGAATGCTTGAAGGGTGCCATTGGTCGTATAGATGATCTGGTTATCATTTTCGATTGACATTCAAGCATTGTGAAATTTCCCTTAAGTAATATAGTTTAGAATATACCTTGAAGGGGGGGGTGAATGGGTATAGGTCCAAATTCTTCCAATATACTTTTTATGCAGAACAATTATATACACACTTGATGTGTTTAACAAAAGATTGCTTGTTAACACAAATTAGAATATAAAACATAAGTGATACAATCAATGAGAATATGGAAGATAATGAAAAGTAAAAACAAAAACTTGACACAATTGTTTTTACGTGGTTAAACCTCTTAAGAGAAAACGTTCACAGGTTAAATCCACAACCACCGGCAAGCAAATCCACTATGTAAAAAGAGATACACACTCAAGGCAATCAACACATAATATACTCCTCAAGCTATTAACTCCTAGTCTATCCAAGGACCAAGTGGATATACCTTGCCACTAATTTCCTAACCGACACAAATCGATTGACTCTAGAAAGCCACTCCCTAAGCTAGACTTATCACAATTCTCTAGGGAGAATTCCTTGCTTAGTTGATCCGAGCCCCTTGCTCATAACTAAGACTTCCTTGCTTGGTTAACCGGACCTCACGTCCTAACCAAGACTTCACTCAGATTTACTTAGAGGCCTCACACCTCTTAGCCAAGACTTCTCTTGCTTATCTAACTGGAGCCTCACACTCTTAGATAAGACTTTGTGCTCGGACTTACACAAAGCCTCATACTCTAAGCTAAGACTTCTAATGCTCAATGTTGAAGAATCACTTAACAATAAGAGACTTCACACATATTACAAGGCATATGATCTAAGTGATGCAAATGATGCAAACACAATCAAATAGAGAAAGTTGATCACATAAACTCTATGAACATGCAAGAGATAACTAGATTATGCTTTCAACACTCAATCACAAAGTTATCTAGAAATCAAAGCATGTAAATCAATAAGAACTAGATTAGAATATTCAATATTGCAATCACAAATCCTAGTTCTTAGATCATGAAATTAAAACCTAGAAATCAACAATCAAGCTCATCACAAAATATTTCTAAAATCAATTGCATGTGAATCAAGTTTAGCTTTCAAATATTGTTTAATCAAAATCACAAAAACCTATAACTTGAAAATCATTCAAACAAGTCTAATATAGGAATAAAAATCATTCTAGACATTTTTCATCAATCAAGTAATAAGAACTATCAAGTCGGTCAAGAGAAAAATGCAAAAAAGATGATTACCATACAAAAAGATGAACCACTAACTGAGATCATATTTCTGCGATTTCTGTGGACATTTTTTGACTCTAAAAATGTTTGGGACTTGTTCCTCACTTCAATACCAAGGATTTTGGTTTTTGAATCACTCAATTTCGAGTTGATTTGAGAGAGATATGACAAAAACAAAATACCAAATATTGTGTTGACTTGTATATGGGATTTTGAATTATATAGAGAGGGAAAACATTTAAAGAAGAAAGAGGAGCAAAGTGATCTTTTGGCCTCACCACCCTTGATCCCCGTGGAGGCACGTGGCCACTAGGCAGAGGCCGAGAGGCCTTCTTACCTTGGTGGTCACACACCTCCACGGGAAGGAAGGGTGGTGGCCTTTTGCCACTTCTCCTCTCCTAGCTCCCTATTGCACACCTTGCGCGTTCTTCGACTGTTCTTCAGCCTTCGAACTTGGAATTTGAATCTGTTTTGGATTAAAAACTGTAACTCAATGACACACGAGGAAGACTACGAAACTTTGACAATTGGATATGAAATCGACTCGATACACGATGATGAAGACAATGCATGGTATAAGAATGTAAAAAGACGTAACTTCATCGTTTGAACTCGAAATCAAATAAGTAAGTAATCGAAATGACCGGTAATCAACAAGAAATCATATAAGATCATATTCCAGTTCAAAAACAACAAAAACCAAACAAATAAACACAAGATCACACAAGTGCAATTTCCTAGACATAGTTTTAGAACATGCAATTCTACAAGGTATGACAATATGAGATCAATGCATGAGCATACTAAATCATGTGTATGAATGTGTTATTACCAAATAAGCACTACTATAAAGGGACATATATGATTGCAATGTATGTGTGTGCGGGTTGCTCAACCATACAAGGACACACATGTATGAATTATGTGTATGTGAGCTTACGCCTTGCAAGAGAAAGAAGTATCTTGATACCTTAGCATCCAAGAAAGTGTTTTTCCTCTTGAAGACGATATTTGCATGAGAAGTTGTTTTTCTCCTTTGAAGCTCCTATTCACTAAGAACCACCTAAGCAACTAACTATTACAAATAAAGAGGGTTTTGCAATGGAATCAAGCTAATACAAATCTAAATCCCAACACATTGAATCAGGGATTTCTAGAGTGTTCCCTTATGCAACTCATACCATATATTACTGACACTTTTCTAAAAATATTAAGAAGCAATTTCACATAAAGGATATTGCTGACATAACGGACAAAGCAGCTAAGTCGTACCATGAATTTGATTATAACCGACACATGAAAGAGTTACGTAACCTGTACAAGGTTATATTCGATTATGTTATTGTTGCCGGTCCACACAAGTAGTCCCGTGTACACTGTCCCCAAAGAAGGTACACGGTGATGACAACAAATGTTACAGAGTGCATAAACTCATGCCTAAAATTTGCACGGCACCTGGCAACGTTGACACTGCCAGAGTTCATTAGGAATATGCTACAACGCTGGTTTCACAATCGTCATCGAGCTACACAGTCCATGCATCATTAATTGACCAACGCAGCACATCTTGTGATCTTGAAAAGTGTCGAGAAGTGTGGTTATATGACCATAAATCCAGTTGACTAGAACATATTCTCAACACATATGTATGATTATACTTACAATTCCCCTGTCTCATTCCACTTGTAGGCTTGGTACGCCGCAAGCTGATCAACATATACCAATTCCTCGAGCCTGAATACATGTGTTGATGATTGTGGCAGTGTCCTTGGCCTCTTCAGTTGACAAGGATCAGTGTATAAGGTTATCAGCTGCCAACCTCGCTTGCGAACCCGTTGGTGAAGCTGAACATAGGGCGAACTACATTCTGAAGCACTAGGATCGACTGGATGGGTGAGTTAAGACGGATAGGGGAGCTGTGCTAAGATCACCTGGAGAAGGGAGCTACGCTAGGATAGATCAGAGGAGGGGTGTGCTATGAGAAGGAACTCTATCCCCTTGGATTGCTGTAAGAGGTGTACTGTGTTGGGATCAACTAGAGGGGTGCGCTGAGACGGAGGAACTCTGCCTTTGGTGATCGCCTGGAGGGGTGCACTGCACTGGGATCAACCAGATGAGGGGTGCGCTGAGACGGAGGAACTCTGTCCTTGGTGATCGCCTGGAGGGGTGGACTGCACTGGGATCAACCAGATGAGGGGTGCGCTGTGAAGACGAACTTTGTCTAAGGTCCTAGGGATGAGCAGGATGATGCAGTAGCTATTCTGGTAAAACCTGAGGAGGTACTTGCTCCAATAGTGATGTCTCTGTACCACCAAGTACCTCATCTTGTTATGTCACAATAGGCCCTTGCTGACCGGATATTGTCTCCATAGGTTGTAGCTCAAAACCGATCTCTAAGTCTATCCCGTCCCGATGGCTACCTGTCCTATTTCTGGGACTAAAGTCTCGGTCATCGAACGGTGGACCATCCATACGGGACTGTGACGTCGAACCCTGAAGCCCTAGGATCAAGCGTATCAACTCTTGATGCCGCTGATCTCATTTCTCATCACTCTTTCGGACATCCTCCCGTAAATCTCGAACAACATCCATCATTTCAGCAAGTTTACGGTCCTAGCGTTTCTTATAGGATTTTGAAATTACTAATACTAAAACGGTTCACTTGTTTGAAATTAAATAATAGGATACAAATATTTTTACTTACCTCTGCATGCCCTCCACTCCAACGCCTCCTCGTGAATCACCTCCAGTTGGAGGCTGTTTGGGCAACGCAAATCGAACCCGCATATGCCTCACTGGAGTCCCACTGCCACCCTCATGCTCAGAACCCTATGTATCACTGGTTGCTGTAGTCGGACCCTCCGTATCACTGGTTCTGGCAATCATATAATGTCCAGGATCCGGTACCTAAACGGGTCTATCGGCGGCATCATATAGATTGCCTCCCTTTTCTATGCCCTCGTAGTACCGTTCAGCCTTCTCAGCTGTTGTAGATACCAATTCAAGCTTCACAAACATTTGAAATCGTAGTTAGACCATTGTAATTGTATACATACTAATAACTATGAACATTAATAAAAAAGATACTTACCCTTTTACTGAAAATTTAATCTAGCTTTTTTGCCCTCAGTCACTGACTCAACTCCCATTTCAGAATACAGGGGCATATATCAATTTCCTTAGGGGTCCCACATTGGTTGTCAAGCTCAGGGATAACCTCAAAAGCAAATATCTGCATAATAGATAAGTACGATAAGAATTCAATATATGTATTCCATCGGTCATATGAAAACAATTACAATTAAAGTACGGATTTAAATTCTAAATTCTCACCATCAGTGCGTGAGTTAGACCATATATGTTGTACGTCTCCATGGTATATACGTTAACGCCCTTTTCTTGTTGTCATTTTTCGAACCGCTCCCGTCGACCGTCCAACGCATGCTTGAAACCAAAAATAGACTACCTATACATGTGTGCACCCCACAGGAACGCATCAAAACCGTCCAAGTCCTCGACTAGGCGTATCTGCCATACTGGAATTTTTTCTCTCTCGTCTAACCCCATCAGCATCCAGTTGAGTATATACAATAAGCATAGCTTAACCGCATCGTACTGCTCCTCAAAAATACCAATCCGTAAAACCGATCTCAGCTGTTAATACTTGATCTCATCTCGACCCTCAAAGTATTACTGGTGTATGTCATTCTCTAATATATCATAGCTCGCCGTGTCGGGAATGACTCCAAAATTCAAACCGGTGATCATACAAAACTCAACCTTAGAGAACCAGACTGAATGATGACCTAACATAAATCTCATCTCATCTTTCGCTCCATTATGATGCAACTCGCGCATAAGCAGCTGATGGACAATGCTAACAAAAAACGTCATCTCACAATGCATCCGAAGGAAATGTCCAAAACAAGATTCAGTATACCGATGTTGTTCTTCGACCGTAAGATGTTCAGATACCCTGTTAAATGTGTTGTCGATATCTTGAAAGTCATCGAAATGGTCATGCTGAGTTATTTTTCCCTCATACCATTCTCCCATTGGAGTTTTATGCGAATCCTTGAGCTGATTCCTCATCTGCATATTCACAGAAAAAAAAATAACCATATAATTTCATTAAAATGCTCGGACAGTGTTTGAAAAGGCTCAGACAGTGTTTCAAAAGCTCGAAAACAGTGTTAAAAGGCTCGGAGATTCTAATTTCACAAACCTATTCATAAAAAATAAGCTTGGATTACAATTGAAAATGCTCGGACAGTGTTTCAAAAGGCTCGAAGACAATGTCATAAGGCTCGGAGATTCTAATTTGACAAACATATTAATAAAAAATAAAGAAGCTCGGATTACTATTGAAAAGGCTTGAATAGTGTTTCAAAAGGCTCGGAGACAGTGTTAAAAGGCTCGGAGATTCTAATTTCACAAACCTATTCATAAAAAATAAAAAGATCGGATTACTATTGAAAAGGCTTGGATATAGTGTTAAAAGACTCGAAGATTCTAATTTGACAAACCTATTCATATTCCTTAAAAAAGGTTGGATTACAATTTAAAAGGCTCGGACAATGTTTCAAAAGGCTCGGAGACAGTGTTAAAAGTCTCAGAGATTCTAATTTGACAAACATACTCATATTCCTTAAAAAACCTCGGATTACAATTTAAAAAGCTCGAACAGTATTTCAAAAGGCTCAAAAAAAGTGTTAAAAGGCTCGGAAACCCAGATCTTCATCATCACAATTTTTTTCATAAATTAAATCCATAACCTAACCCATAACCATATTCAGATTGACAAATCAAACCTAATCTACATATCTAAACAACACCTAACGTCAAACACACACATAAACTTATCAAGAACAAAAACGACATCAAAACATATACTTACCACTATCAATTGCAGATTCTTATCGACTTCATGACACCGTCAGTGAGTTCGTCGTTAGATTTTCAAACGTATGTTTTTGTAGCCGATGTTTTCTCTCTCTACTGTTTACTTTTTATAGTTTGTCTCTCTAGGTTTGAAAACGACAAAAAGTGACCAAAAAAAGGGTATTTTTTTCTAGTCACTTAAATAGGTGTCTTTTAAATGTGAATCAGTAATGTGGTGACTTTCTTACAAAACCGGCCCAAATAGTGACAAAATTTTTTTTGAGCAATTCTTTATTTCAGAACCCTAATGAAATTAAAAAAAAAAAAAATTATGACATAAATTATTTCAATGTTTACTATTTTTATTTATATTTTCTTTCAGATCTCAATCTTATGTTTCTCATTTTTAGTATTATTCTAACTAGTGATGTGTCAATTGACAAATAAATATGTATTAATTATGATTCATTTCACATGTCACATTTATATGGATTAAATTGTTTACCCTCACACCTACACCACGAGGTTGTGGGTTCGACAGTTACTAGATTTCTTTTAATGTTTTAAATAATAAACGACATTTTTTGTTTTCTTTAACATAACCTATAAGATATATGTCAATATGATTTAACTCATTATTTCACGGCGTCCCACCTATATCAACATTCTAGCTCCGTCCCTGCCTATATATATATATAAATGTTGACGGTGATTTTTGGATTGACTAAAATCTACTACGCGTCACACAAATAATTACGTGTTAAGATGTTGATTAAAGAACGAATCAAAAGAAAACATGCAAAAACACGATTTTATGTGGAAACCCAAAAAAGGGAAAAAACCACGAGTGCTGGAGGCGGCAATAACAAGTGCACTACTAACTTTTGAATTACTCTCTCTCTCTCTCTCTCTCTCTCTCTCTCTCTCTCTCTCTCGAATACTTGCAGCTATCTTAGTTAGTGGTGGTAATGTGGGCCGACACAACCCATTTGTGCAGAGTCGAAGGAGTCACGACACAGCAAGTTGTCGTGCCGTGCCAGGCCTGGCCAGTTTTCAAAAACGGAGGTCTGGCACACAGGCCAACAATTTTTTTTATATATAATTTAAATATTTTAATTCAACTGTAGTACATTATTATATTGTTTAAACAATTTAAATTATGTAATTTTAATTGTAATTTGTCTATCTTATTTATTATTTTAGTCTAATAAAAAAATGTAGAAAATAGAAAGATTTATTATTTTATTTAATAAAATAATTCAAAGGATAAATAAAACTAAAAGATAAAAGAAAATAAAAATAGATGAAATTATGAAAATATGAAATGAAGAATTCTTTATTTATTTCGGAGTCTTAGTATATTATATATTTACATGATTGTCTCATTAAAAACCTTACCAAGAAAATACCTGGTGGAATAAAAACTTGGTAAGGGAAAAAGAGTGCAATCATATTAAAAGTTAATGTACATGTATATCCTAGAAGTCCTAGATCTGGTTACTGGTGGAACTCTCTTCGACATATAAATTATTGAAATTTTAAATAAGTTGTTCGTCTACCGTTTCATTTTGCATCCTCTTTCGAACGTGCTCCTAGGGATGTCAAAAATCCCCATGGGTACAAGGCCTCACAGGGACCCACCCTATTTGGGACGGGTTTGGTACATGTTAATTGGGGTATGGGGTGGGGATGAGATTTGATTTTAAAACCCAATTAATTTGGGGCCGGGGAATGGTATTTTGATCCCCGCCCCGTCCCCGCCCCATATTCCAATTAACATGGTGCATGGATGATTAAGAAACAAAAAACACAGACATGTTACAATTTTTTTCTTCAATTTACTTCAAAATATAATTAGGAAGAGAACCTTTTTCTTATAAACAATTAAAATTTATTTATTTTTTAATTGTTTACATAGAGATGGAAGATGCATGGTCACATTTTTGTTATTAGCACTTCATTCTTAGACAAGTATCAAGAGTTAAACTTTCAATTTTTATTTTCTTTTGGTAGATTTAATTATGACGATTTTGTATTTCAATTTCATTTGTATTGAAAAAGAACGATGTAATATTCATATGTTTGGTAATTCAATTTGCAGTAGACTTACTATGAAGTAAAGTTTATTTACTTTTTAAACTAATTTTCTTTCTTCAATCATTTCATATTTTTAAAAAGCGATTGACATTTGTGATTGTGGCTTACAATACAAGGTATATAATCATTAATATTTTCTTAATCAAACGGGGAGGGGCAAGGTGGGGCGGGTACTGGGAGCCTTCTCCCCAAATGTGGATTCCCCGTCCCCGCCGCAAGTGGGGAATGAGGCGGGGACAGGAATCCTAGTTATATTTGGGTTTAGGGAATGGGGATGGTATCCCTACCTCGTATCCGTCTCATTGACATCCCTACACACTCCCAATCCCAAATGCATGCCAATACCTTCACCATCTCTAGAGACAAAGAAATTCTTCTTTCTTCAACAATTCTTCCAGTCGTGCTAAATACCTGTTCTGAAGAAACAGTGGAGATAGGGATAACCAGTACGTTACATGCTCGGTGTGATGGGACCGGATATCTATAGTTATAGGTCTTCCACCATAACAACATATCAAATCTCTTCTCTCTTTCAAATCCATCAAATTGAGCTTCAAGGAAGCTTTTCAGTTTGACACCGAAAGTTGCACCAGCTCGTGAAGAAGAACTTGATGAGCCTTTTTTTTTTTTTTTTTTTTTTTTTTTTACGTTTTAGAATGTTCCAACTTGTCTGATTCGGGAGTGTGTTTGGTTCTGCTGATGGTTGCGCGTCAACGCCGCCATACCTGCACTTATAAATACTAAAAACTTCGAACAACTTGGTTCGAATATCAGTAACCTGTGCAGAATAATCTGTGCTCAAAATATTACCAAGATACTTTAGCAATGTTTCTAAACCAGATAATTCAATCCTAGGATCTACTATAAAACCTAAAGCATAAAGGAAAGAAATTGTAGACTAGTATTTTTTAAACTTGGTTTTCATGGCAACAACTGCAGTGCCTAAGATATTATCTCCCATATAATTGTTTAACAATTCAGACATTTCCACAATATGATGGATTGTCTGGGAAGATGTGGGGTAATAGACCCCGGAAAGAGTTACAGTGGAATCATAAAAAACCTTTAAAAATTTAACAAAAATCTTTGCCACATGCCAATCCTCAGGGGTCAGTGTTGGACGGCCAATTTCGGACATTTTCATGTTATAAAAACCTGAAATACGTGTATCATAATCCAAACAATTTTATAGCATTAAGTAAGTAGAGTTTCACCTTACCGGCATATCTGTTAGGAATCTTCAGGGTCGTAGACTGTAAGTTTTACAGTATCTATCAAATTCATTTAATCTTGGATTAGAACTACTGAGCCAAGAAAGGGCATCTCTGATGCGATCTATATAATCGCTTACTACCTTCATACAAAATTGTACAACTAAATTGATGATATGACATGCACACCAATGATGGAAGAAATAACCCTCATGTTGCGAAATATTTTTTTCAAAAGACAATGTAATATTGCTAGTATTTGTATATGCATTATCTAATGTGATAGAAAGGATGCAGTGAGTTATTTCAAAAGTTTATAAACAGAAATAATGATATTAAAAATATTTCCTACGATATGTGCAAAATCCATAGGACGAAAATCAAGAATTATTTTTTGTAACCTCCAATTAGAGTCTAAATAGTGTCATGTGACAGTTAAATAGTCTTGTTTAAAACATGTGTTCCATATATCGGAAGTTTATGCAATAAAGACATTTAGATGCTGTAATTCAGTCTTCAACTTATCTCATTGGGTTTGAAAACATTTTAAAAAATTGTTTCTAATAGTGTTTCTAGAAACAGATTTAAATTTGGGGTTGTATGCACGTTGAATAAATTCTTCATAAAAAACATTATCATCGAAATTAATCGGTTGATCAGTACATGCAATGTAATGTGCCATGTACTCTCTAGCATGCGCGGCGTCGTAACGCCATATTGTAATAAACTCGTCTGGGTGCCGTTGTAGTTGTGTCTGGGTTGTAGTGTCTACCTATTCGTGTACAGGCATGCATTTCTCCATATGCCTTCGCAAATGATTGATCCCCCATAGAAGTGACATAGTGCTTAGGATAAAACTTACATTGAGCTCTGTCCATGACTTGACTGTCTATGGTCTTCTGTACTACGTCAAAATACTGTTATATGTTTGATGTGTGCTTTTTAGGTTTTGGAGGACATGATGTTGGTGTTGCGTCGGAACCAGAAGATCCCGCTGTCATTTCCGTCAGCCTGGAAAGGTCAAAATAATCGTCCTCCATGTTAAGACCGTCTAGAAATTGAGAATGATTATGATCTATTTCCTACAATACAAAAATTAACTCATTAGTCATTAAAAATTAAGCGTAAAATCATAAATATATTAAGCATAAAAATATTAAAATTAATTACTAAGCATTTAATCATAAAATATACTAATTACTAAGCATAAAAATATTAAAATTAATTACTAAACATTTAATCATAAATATAGTAAGTATAAAAATATTAAAATTAATTACTAAACATAAATCATAAATATCATAAAAATATTAAAATTAATTACTAAACATAAAATCATCAAATTACTAACCATAAATATTAAAATTAATTAATAAACATAAATCATCAATTTACTAACTAAACAAAAAAAAATTAAAATATATGAATATTAAAATTAATTACTAGATATAAATTCATAAAATGATAAATTTACTAAAATCTAAGATTCTAAAATTAAATATTAAAATTTATAACAAAGCATAAAAATATTAAAATTAATTACTAAACATAAAATCATAAATATTATACAAATATTAAAATTAATTACTAAACATAAAAATACAAATATGATACTAATAATTAATTACTAAACATAAAATCATAAATATCATACACATATTAAAATTAATTACTAAATATAAAATCATAAATATCATACAAATGTTAAAATTAGTTACTAAACATAAAATCATAAATATACTAAGCATAAAAATATTAAAACTAATTACTAAACATAAATCATAAATATCATAAAAATATTAAAATTAATTACTAAACATAAAATCATCAATTTAATAACTAAACAAAAAAAAAATTAAAATATACAAATATTAAAATCAATTACTAGACATAAATTCATAAAATGATAAATTTACTAAAATCTAAGATTCTAAGATTAAATATTAAAATTTATAACAAAGCATAAAAATATTAACTCATAAATATACTAAGCATAAAGTCATAAATATTAAATATACATAGAACATAAGAATAAATATCAAAATTAATGACTAAGCATAAATATATTAAGTACAATTATAAAATTTAAAAACTAAAACATAAAATTAATTAATAACATTTAAATAAAAAGGATACCTTCGAGCTTTAGTGTAGAGATTAGAGAATAATATTAGTAATATAGTATTAGAAATTTAGAATAGTAGATTAGTAGTGTGGATAATAGAGAGAGAGAGAGAGAGAGAGAGAGAGAGAGAGAGAGAGAGAGAGAGAGAGAGAGAATGGAATTATTAAAATATCATACGGTGTAGAGAATTAATAGAGATTAGAGAGAGTAATTGAGAGTTGGAGAATGGAGAGAATGAGTGATTGAGAGAAAGTGTATGGAAATTGGAATGGGTGGGGGTATTTATAGAAAAATTTGAAATGTGGGTAAAAATATAAAATAGAAGAGATGAGGGGGCAAATTGTAATTTTTGACCTTTTTTAAAAATTTGACCGTTTGCTGAAGTCAGCAACAGTCAAAAAAATCCAAAAAAAAAAAAAAAAAAACATTAAAAAATGTTAGTAATGTTAATGGTAATATATATATTTGGCAGGCCCAACGGTCGGTATGGTGAGTCGGGCAGGCAAGGCATGCCACATTTTCAAACCCGACCCGTTCCAGGAATGAGGTCGTGCCTGGCTTGGCCCAGGAAACAGGCGGACCGTTCCGGGCCCATTAGGCCCAGCACATTTTGACACCACTAATCTTAGTAATGAAACCTTATTCTGATGTTCTAAGGGTCTATTTATATATGCATAGAAACCCTAATTTTTACTGTATAAGTTAGGGGTGGTTGATGAGGTTTAATTGAACTCTAACTTGTAACAGTCGTCTTGATCTTCTTTCCAATTCTATGTCTTATGCACTTTTACAAATCATTGTTAGATTTGAACTCTATTTCAAGGAAGGTTGCTTTCTTACCGGAGTGTTCTTCTAAATGCCTTATTAGCATAAGCCTCTTTTTCTTTGCATATTCGAGTCAAGGATGTATTAAATACGACACTATCCATGTGTCGCTTATCCAGCCGCTTGTTTCACCCAACCAAACATTATTTTCCCAATCGGTTATTTATTCATGACCAACCTAGTTATCCCAATCGTATTATCTTAACCCGATCGTTTGGAAAACCCAACTAGGTGTTGGATTTACCAGGCGGTGATCGGGGTTGACTTTCTTTCTGGTTTTGACTTTTGATGATGCGGCACACCTAATAACCGCTTCTTCTGGTTTTTATGTTGACTTGTCACCTTTCCGAATTTTACCAATAACAATATATATAATATTTCTCTAATTAGGGCTGTCTTGACTTTATAAGGTAAGGACGTCGGCCAACAGACACACATTCATATTGGGTGTGGGTATTTGTTAATGTAGAGCAGTGGGCACACAGTGAATGTGTGTCTGTGTTAGGATTTTGAGTCTAGTTAGCATTATTCTATATCAAAACATTATTTCCTTTATATTGTTAAGTTGTCCAAGTTATACGGTTTATAAAGCATCAAAGAAGATGGACAACGTTTCAAACAAAGTGAAGCCTTCGTGCAAGGAAAGCGTTATTGACTACAAAGGTAATAAGACCTCTTTCCTCTTACAAGGCTTAGGGGCGTACACACATATTTCATACATTTGTGTCCCTACATTGTAGCGCTAAATTGATATAACACATTCGCACACGTGTTTTAGTATGCTCATGCATTAATCTCAAATTGATAAACATTGTAGAAATGCATGTACTATGACTATATAAGAAATTGCATACTTGTGTGGCCATGTGTTTTAGTATTTTGGACTTGAATATGTTCTCATATGATTCCTTGTTGAGTTCCGGTCATTTCGGTTACTCACTCATTAGATTTCGAATTCAAACTAGGAAGTTACGAAACTTTACGTTCTCTTACAATGTGTTGTCTTCGTCGTCATCTATCGAGTCGAGTTCATATCCATTTATTAAAGTTTCGTAGTCATCATTATGTGTTAGTAAGTTACAGTTTGTAAACCAAAAACGGATTCGAATTCTAAGTTCGGAGGCCAAAAGATAGTCGAAGAATGTGATGGGTGTGCAAGAAAAGAAGTGAAAGGAAAGAAGGCCAACAAGGGAGGCCTTCCTGTGGTGGCCACATGCCTCCACAGGAAGGCAAAGAGGCCACACTCAATTATGGGTCCCACTCTATTTTATGTTCCCTCCCTTTCTTCTTTAAATATTCTCTCTCTCTCACTTTCATATTTCAACCATTTTTAATAGAGAAAAGTGCAGATATTTTCACTAAGATTTTTCCAACTTCCAAATACCATATCTCTCTCATTTTTCATCCGATTTTGAGTGATTCAAGTTGGAGAATCTTCGTATTGGAGTCCTCTACAAACCCTATGCAACCTTAAGGTCATTTAATCAAGCTTTCATTTGGTTCTACACCAAATTGGGACTACACTCCATTGTTCCAGGTAATTGTCAAATCTATTGTGTTCTTGAGCTTAAATGTTCCGTAATTACCTTGGGCTTTCTTCATATATATGTGTATGTTCTTGATAAAATGTTATTAGGTTTGTAGGCTTCAATTAAAAGCTAATTTAAGCTTAATTAGAATCTTGAATGTGATTTAGGTTTTTCTTAACCTATGTTTTCACATGCTTGTGAGTTTTATTGTGATTAGCTTTGAATCTAGGATTATATGTGCATTGATTATGAATATTCTAATGATTAATAATTCCTAGTTGTGCTATATGTCTTTGATTGAACATATTTGGAAGTAGCACAATATGTTGTATGTTTAGAGCATTGATTAGATTCACTTAATTGATTTGTGAATATATTCTTTAATTGATTTCTAGAGGAGTTTGTAGATCTAATCTCATTTCTCTAGCATTTTAGTTTTTGTACTAAAGGCTTGAATATGTGCTTCATGAATATGTGTTTATCTCAAGCTTTAGTTGCATTCACTACAAGAAAGTGTCCTTTCCGACCAACTATTTTCGACGAAGTGAAATTATGGTCGATTATTGTTGTTTTTCAAACGAAAAAAATCAGGTCGTCAGAGAAGTGTAACAATAATGTGTATTTGTTACGACGAAACAAATACCGTCGGAAATATTGTCTAAAGTCGTCATAAATAATGTGAAAATGGCGCCAAAGCTTGGCGCCAATACTATTTTTGATCATGGGTATCTAGCCCTTGGAAAAGGTTCTAAGATGAATCTTTTCCGACTATAATATTTGATCATCGGAAACGCCAATACTATTTTTGACAACAGATATCTAGCTTTCGGAAAAGATGAATATTTTCCAACCATAATGGCTGATCCTTAGAAATATTATACAATTTCTAACCACATGTCACATGCCCTAAAAAAAATGTACATAAAAAATATTATATTACGTTTTAAAATAAAATTCTTATAAAGTAATTTTAATAATATAAATTGTGATAATATTTTGATAAAATAATTTTATATTTAAAATTTTTAAAAATATAATATAAGTACTTTATATGATATAAATAAATATATATATATATATATTATGTTTTGCAAAGTTTATATTAAAATATAAATAATTTAAAAATTATTTTAAAGTAAAAAAAATAAAAAATAAAAAAGGCCATTGCCAATGTAATTGTAAAAATAAAAATAAAAATAAAAATAAAATAAAAATAAATTTAAAAAAAAAGACAAAAATAAGCTTTGTAAAAAAATATATATATACAAGTGACATGTGGTTAGAAATTGTAATTATATAACTTGAAAGTTAAAAACCCTAAATCCTTTTATCTTTTCCTCACCTCATCACCGATTCATTCATTAGCCGCTCAACTGCTCAAGCCTCCTCCACCCCAGACACAACCCTAACCATTTCCTTCTCGTCGGCATCACCTCATCTCACCGCCGTTCATCGTAGAAGCTCGCTCCGCAGCAGCACACACCGACTCTTTTCTTTCTCAACCTCATACCGTCATACTTACGTAAGTCCTCTCTTTTTAAAAAAATCTCATCTTTTATTTTTTGTTTTGATTTGAATCTTTAAGAACAAAGAGACTTGTGCCAATCTTCTTTCATATACAATTTTTGTTTTGATTTAATTTTTTAATGTTTGGTTATTAGGGTTCCAATTTATTTGAATATAGAACAAAGAACAAAGAGTCTTGCAGAAGCTATATAGGTGAGATTAAAATTGTGATGTTAATTTGCATCAATTTTTTGCAACTTCTCTTTGATAAACACCGATTCTTTAATTTTGTTCAATTGCAGTTTACAAGAGGCCTACTTTATGAAATTTTGCCTCTAAAGATTTGAGTTTCAATGCTCGGACAAATTTAATATGTAAGTAGATCTGTTTCTAGAATTTTTCAATGATCTTAAAGGTTGTTATTTGATTATTTACAACGGTGATTAACTTAAATCTAATTATTTTAATTTTTATTACATCAATTGATTTTTTCAATTTTTTTTGCTAAAGTAGATTTGTTCAAATATTTTGCTAAGCATGTATTACTAATGTTAGTTAGCTATGGAATGTAAAATATTATAGTCATTAAGATTAACTTGTCTGTTAATTTCAAAAGCTTTGCACTAATATGGAGATTTAAGCAAGGGACAAATATTAGTCCTATCTTATTATCAGGTATCTTACAAAGTTGTAATTTTTTTATCTGCAGGAGACAACTCATGTATTGACATTTTCAAAGCTTCGACTTGTGTTGTGAGGGTTTGACAAGAATTTCATTCTCTTCTCTGTGAGAGTTCTGTACTTTCTTATCTAGTTATATGGTGTAAAAAAAAAATTATAAAAAAGAACACTAACCATGTGACGAATTTGTAACAGTTGTATATATACATGTTCTATGTACTATTTGAGTTTTACTTGTACTATTATTATATACAAGTCTTGTTATTGAATATTCGATTTTTTTTTAATGAAAAGATGACTACAGTTGTTGAACTCTTGATTGAAATATTTAGTAATCAATCATTTCAATTTAGCAGGTCCTTAAAAATACAATATCCTATTGTTTAACTCTTGAAAATACATTATTTTCAACAACGTTACCACTCAAAAATACATTATTTTTTACTATTGTAATTTCCTTGGTGATGGTGATGCATTATTTTCAACCACAAAAATACATTATTTCTGACTATTGTAATTTCCTTGGTGATGGTGGTGCATTATTTTCAACCACGGTCTCCCTCAGTAATAACTTATATTTAATGACAAATACCATCATAAATGATCCCCTAATTTGGTTTCCAAAACCTTTTCCGACGGCATAATTCCTTATCTCCAACCACTCATAGCCCTTAGAAATGTCGTATTTATGACAGTTCGTCAAAAAAAGATTATTTCCCACGATACTATTTCCGATGGAGACAGACGACCTTTTCCCTTCAAAAATGCACATTTTCGATGACTTTTTGACATTTTCCGACCATATTTAGCGCTCGTAAAAGACCATATTTCTTGTAGTGATTAATCAAATCTAGGATTAAAGTATGTTTGGTGTTTTGGCATATCTAGATTTCGGTTTTCGTGTGTTTATGACCTAGACTATTTTTGTTGTGATCTTTGTTGACTAAATCTAGTTCTACATGAAGTGTATATAATCCATACATTTCATATGTTCATGCATCATCTTGTATGATTGCATATTTTGGATTGTAAACTAGAATATCATACATTGTGTGCTCATTATCTAATTCTAGTTTCCATAGTTCATATTGATCATATGTCCTATGTTGTTGTGCTTCCATCATTTGCATCACTTAGATCACTTGCCTTGTAAAAGGTGGAAGTCTCATATTGGGGTGGATTCTTCAATATTGAGCAAGGATGTCTTAAGGGGCTAGGGGCTCGGATTAGTCAAGCATAGGAAGTCTTGGCAAGAAGCATGTGGCTTCAAGTAAGACCAAGCAATTTGGAAGTCTTGACAAGGAGCATGAGGCTTTAAGTAAGACCAAGCAATTAGGAAGTCTTGGCAAGGAGCATGAGGTTTCAAGTAAGACCGAGCAATTGAGGAAGTCTTGGCAAAAAGCATGTGGCTTCAAGTAAGACCAAGTTAGGATACTTTCTAGAGGCATACGATTTGTCTCGGTTAGAAAGTAGGGTTTCTCTCTAGTGGGAATAGGTAAGAGGGATATCTAGTAGAGAGTGATACATGTGAGTTGGTCACTTTTGAAGGTGTACTCTTATTTAACTAGTGA
Source organism: Acer negundo (assembly GCA_035582765.1). Classification (NCBI taxonomy): domain Eukaryota; kingdom Viridiplantae; phylum Streptophyta; class Magnoliopsida; order Sapindales; family Sapindaceae; genus Acer; species Acer negundo. The sequence goes on along the minus strand of CM069241.1, from coordinate 12,411,801 downwards.
AAAACATTTTGCCGGTGATTGTGAATTCAACTTGTGGACGTTTCCTCTTCAGAGGCTTACCACGTTAAATATATCATGTGTCAAGTTTCTCTTTCCTTATCTCTTTGATATTTGTTTACTTGAATCAAATTGATCTTGTATGAATTAATGTTGATTACATCATTGTAAGACAAGATCTTGGATTGACCTTATTTCATAATATATACTTGAACATTTGAGACATTTATAATGAATACAAATACTTGTTGATTTATGTTTTTAGTATATTCTCCTCATGTTAATCATAGCCTATGATTGATCCTTTAAATTGAATATGCCTATTAATAGTCTATGTATGCTTATTTGTGTTTATTGAGGTGTGATACAAGCTATCTAGAGGGACAAAATTTTGTTTATTTCAAGGGATTGAAAAAGGCTTTAAAACCTATTCACACCCCCCCTTCTCCCTCCAGGTTAGCTTTAGGCAATTTAACCGTGATTGTATTTACATGCTGTGGTTGGACGTCCTGAAATTATAAAGTCATGACGGTCTTGATTATCGAAGTATTATATATATATATATATACAGTCTTTCTATTGTCAGTTCAAACTGATATAAAATATATAAGTTCCTTACGTGTGGGCCGTTGGATTTAAAAGATGTTTTGACAAATACATATAGCCAAGTCAAAACATTTAAATCTAATGGCTCACATGCAAAGAACTGATATATTTTATATCAGTTCGAACTGAGAATAGAAAAACTATATATATATATATATATATGAAACCCTCATCATCGGTGCGAGTGTGGTTTCCATCTTTAGATTAATAGCTGTGAATTTTGTGTGGTTTAATCCCACATATGTGCAGACTTTCCTTAGTCCTTACACTTTCATCTCCTCAGCATTGCTTTTGTTTTTTTTGTGCTTCCAATACAATAAAATACATCATCATTCGTCATAGAGAGCATGTTTTTATTCTTACATGAGGTTCACCTTCACCGTTCTTCAACAATGGATGATACAGATTCAAAGGTTCCAGTGTGTATTACCCATTTTTTTTTTTTTTTTTTTCTCTAAACAAATCTGAAGTACATCCAAACTAGATATCTCACACATTATAAAATAATTTGGTCCTATGAATGGTGATAGACCTATCGTATGCAAATGGTAAGTTCAATCTTACATCATGGGCAACAATAAACCAAAATCAGAGGTTTACAATGATGCATTTGCGACAATGGTTCAATAAACGACCGCAAGCTAAATCGGATGAATAAACAAATTAACTACAGCATTGGTAACTAAAAAAAAGTTGTTTTTATCCTGTTAGTTAACAGCATAAAAAACATAGTCTGATGAGGGGGTTAAAAATGTTGTAGTGCACTAGGCACAACTAGCAAAACAATAAATGTTGGGGAACATTAAAGTCATAGCTATTTTTGTGAATACGGTGGATCATCTCTAAAATGGACGGGTCTAGGTTGCCCATGGAGACGTTCAACGAGAGCCGACGTGACTGGGGAGGTGGTGTTCCTCTTCAACCTCTCCACATCTACCTCTGATTCATCCACTCTGGACTAAAGTTGCATCTTTTTTGTCCGGTTCTGATCCTCTTCTTCTTGCACTGATATCTTGTACTGTTCTAGCATGTCCAGCAGTTGCATGAGAGAGTTGGTGGTTTTACTAACGCAGTTAACCAATCGACCATAGCTGCTCGTTTCATTATCAACGTCTGAAGAATCCATATCCTAGGTTAAACTTTGAAAGGCAATATTTTAGGACATGAATCAACTTTATAGAATGGGAACACCAAAAGGGTGTATTCCGCCAAATTGTATAACTACTATATATGTTTATAAAATACCCACTATTCTACTTTTCATTTTTTTTTAAGTACTACTGTATTACGAAATTCTGGTTTATTGCTGGGGAGAACTCAAATCAGGGTGCACTTACATGTCCACGCTTACTATATATTAAATAATACTATAGTACTGTTACGATGTCATGCTTGGATACACAAAAATATCTCCACATTTTTTTTCTAAAGCAAACCAAATTCGTGTATTGAAAGTATTTTTTTGAATCGAAGCCACATGTGAATGTGTGATGTTGTGGGGGAACATTGTTATCGTCTTTGTTTATTGGAAATGTATAAAGATATTTTAATGTCTGCTCTACATGACTGCATATCCAATTTATATAGAACCGTGTAGAAGTAATGACGGTAACGTATATAGCATTAGAGCCTAAAGGCCTAAAGGTTGTGTGGGGTTGGCTCGATGGAACAATATTGTCTTACTGATTCGACATAACACCATTGAATAAGGATTAAAACTGAAACTAACCATCTGATTAGTGGCGAAGAGATAGAGTCATAGAGTTGTTCACTTTTTTATTTATTATATTTGGGCTAGTCTAGGATAACTTTTATTTTTGGCTTTTTGATAGTAGAAGAAAAGAAGTAAAAGCCTAAGCTTTTTAAATCTATAGTTTTTATTGACCCTTCAATTTAAATCTAATGGCCAATAACTAATCCAGCAACTATACTGAAAGTCTGAAACTATATAGTAATTGAACCCTAAAAAAAAAAAAAAATGACAATACAGTGTGCAAAACGAGCCACGACTGTATTGGTAAAAATATATACTCCAAAAGCTCTACTCTTAAAAAGAATACAGAAAAAAACCCTTGCTCTTGAAAATTGAAAACGCAATATCAAAAAGCGGATGGATTAGATACGATTGTTGTCTCGAAGGTGGATAAAGCCTATCTTACTAAAAGAAAACGTCTTTTAGCAAATGAAGCCCAATGGAGTAATCAATATATTATATACTATTATATATACCATGAAATAAGGTTTTGGAATGGAATTAATCAACAATACCCACGGAACAAATTACACATGTACGTGTGAAAGGAAATATTCTGGTCGAACGAAAGCAGGCCCAATACGACGAGTCAAGAATCCGTATTACAGAGAGATTGTATTCGTGGACATTTATTTACGAACAAACATCCACCGGCCACCGGGTAAGCAAAGCCTTGTAAGCAACAAAGGAGAAACTGTGCTCACTCATGTATCTGGAACTTTGGAAGTGGTTAGGTTATTCCTTGAATGGAAATTGTTAAAAGTAGTTGATAATATCTTTAATTTCTTGTTCATTATCCAATTCTTAGTTTCGCAAATAATGTTTTTATGTGAATAACCAATAGAAGCTTTAATCGAAGATATCATCATCTGTATTTGGAGACAATGTTTATGCATTGTTCGAACAAGTAAATCATCGCTGGGGTATCTGTACAAGTCTATCTATGGCCAAGTTCATAGTTTGCAAAGGATTCAAATGTTGTATTTGGAAAGTAAATACTCCTTAATACTACCCAAATACTTTACGCGAGGAAAAGACAAACAACTTATACAAAACACGAAGACAATATACGAAACACGATAGCAAAACAAATACCTTACACGATAAAAATCTACAACAATAAATTACACAATCTTATACCTTATGCAAAGACAAGACAAACATGCAACATCCACAATAAACTTGCATGATTTTGCACTAACAGATTACACGATATATGCATCATCCACACTAACCTTACAAGATTTTGTACATGAAGTTGTCATTTTGTACTTGTTAACGGATCATGATTCTCTCCTCTGCTTTTTTGTTCCCCTTAGATTTGTACTAGACTGTTGAGACCTAATCATAAATGAAATACATGGTCAAGATTTACTAGTTTTTTTCTCTCTCATGCAAGTGGATGTTTTATTTACACCCTCTCCCACCTCACTTGAAACCTTGCAAGAAAAGGATTTTTTTCACATGGTTAGAGGATGACAGTAGACCCTTGCTAGGCACACATAGATGCCTACCTATCATTGATATGCAAGAAGAGACCCATCAACATCCCTTGTAAATATAAGCACATATTAGCCATCTTGGATTGCAAAATCTTTTAAGTATATCGGTAACTTTTTTGCAGATGTTTATAAGGGGGATAAGTAACCTCTAAATTCTTTGGGAAGCGACCAGACTAGAGGAGTCGATATGAAGCTTTGACTATTGAGCAACCTACCTAATTGAGGTTTGCAAATAAACAGGCAATTACACCTAGTGTCAAACAATTCAGGACCAATATCGTAAGATGATGTTACAAGAAAGGACTACTCAAACAACTAAATGAAAAAAATATTAAATAGATCACATATTACACGCATTTTCCTTAAAACCAAAGTAGAATGAAACATAGTCCATGAATCAAGCTAAGAGTGCCAATAAAAGGTTTTCAATTGAGGCCCTTGTTGGTGCAGAATTCAAAAGTCGGTGATGATGTCACATGATGGATTAGGGTTTTTAGCCAAAGGGACAAGTTTGTCTATTGTGTCCAGGTCTGTGACATATACTGCAAGTGCGTGAAGGCTTGGTTGGCCGAGAAGCATTAAATGCTGGTTTTCGACACCCTGATTTGTTGTGTCCCTTTTCAGAGCAAATTGAACAAGTCTTCTGGTTGTACTTCTTAATAGACTTTCTCAGTCTTCCAAACCTTCGACGTAATTTTAGCTCGTGCTCGGGAGCTGATAAATTCTTGTTTATATGTACTGCATAAAGGCTTATCGGATCAACAAAGTACAGTGGATTGCCATTTTTGTCTACGCCATGTCTAGGGTGTAGCGGTAAATCTTGTGGAGGGATATTATTAGCGCAAGACACAATGATGACTTGATATAGGTTGAGCAACCCATGCCGTCTTCTTTAGTCGTTAGAACAGTTGGACAATCAACTTTCTCGTCAATAGCATAATCAAAATCTAATTGAACCACCTTGTCATCAAAGCTTGATAAAACCCCGTAAGAATACGGAAGATGTATGACAAGATTCACATCGCCATGATTGTTGGGGTTAGCATATTTCTTACCGATTGTAACGAGTGGGCTTTAGGGAAATATAGACTTCCTGATTGATGGCAGAGTAAAAGACTCATCAATGGGGGAACCATTCAGAACACATTCATTGCTACCAATTACGGATATGTATCCGGATGAACTCACAACAGGGTTGAGTGTAGATTTACACTTCTTCATGGGTGGCGACATACATGCCTGATTAGTAGTGGAACCGAATGTGGTGAACGTAGATTTGGATTTCAGATTAGGCGATGTAACCGACTGATACAGCTGTGAAACTATCGTCATCATGTGAATAGGAGTACCGGTTGATATGGTTTGGTGTACTAGATGCGACACAGTTAACTGTTCAACCTGGCTTCGTAATTATTTGTGAAACACCAACACATAACATTTAGGATTCTCTTTGTTATGCAAAGTGAAGATCTATAATTCTAAGTCAAAAATCATTTCAACAATATAGCCATCAATTATAGTACTTATCTTGAAGTCAACTTCATCGCAATTTAAGCCAAACCGACTTCATATCTTCTCTGCCAATGTTTTCAAAGTCTCTTTCAGTGTCACTGACAAAAAGAAAACAGCTTTAGGGTTGAACAATCCATCGTAGTTTACTATCAACATAACCATATTCCTAAAGCTATATGTAATAGTTGTAATCAGTTCCATCATCATGGAATTAATATACATGTCATCAATGTCATCAGACGATCAAGGAATTAAATTTCATGTCAATTTCGTGTAATTTTATGAAATTACATTCCAGGATCATGGAAGGATCATGAAATGTAATTTTGCGTCATGGGAGGATCATGTAATGTCATTTCGTGTCATGTAATTTTATGTCATGATAGGATCATGGAATTTAATTTCGTGTCATGGTAGGATCATGGAATGTAATTTCATTTCATGGTAGGATCGTGGAATGTAATTTTGTGTCATGGTAGGATCCTATCGAAGGTTTAAAGCTCATACAACATCCCTCAATTAGGGGTACAACGATACAGGGAATGCCATAAAACTATTACACTGAACATAAACACATATAGGTCACCGCTACGAACAACAAGAAGATCTTTCTCAATCATTTTCAACATATGTTGTATGAATATGAAAGAAATCAATCAAATGTATTCTTAGTTACAGTTCGAGTTCCTAAGGATACATACCTTATTTGATATTGGGGATGGCTGAAACAGACTAGTACCGCTTCAATTACGGCAACGAATCGACAACTGGAAAAAAGATAATGGTGGAGATATGAAATATTGCGTGTAAATTATTTTAATTTCTAAGTGTAAGGGTTTGGGAATTTGGGTTAACTTACTTCAATTTCAATTTAATAAGATGATGTACAAATCAGTTGGAACTTGGAAGACATTTGCCACAGTGGATTTTGTGGATTGGGTTTGGGGAATGCCTTCATCTGAGATAAGAAGTCGAAGAGGGGTCGATTACCCATAAAGCAGATTATATAATAATAGGGTCATTTTCAACCTCTTACATCAACAACCACTGACAACTCCAGGGGTATACTTGTCAAAGAACCCACTAACTTCCACCACACAATCACTATATCGGTTATAAAAGGTTTTTAAGAACATGTGACTATATGTAAAAAGTGTAAAACCAAAGTGGCCATTCTATGGAATTAACTCAAAATAATAATAAAAAAAAAACTTTAATTTTATTTAATTAAATCAAAAATTTTAAAAATGGGGTATAAATAGACCGGTAGGGGGTGTACCAATAGCACCACTCTTTATTATATAGTATTCTTTTTTTTCCTTTATAAAAATTGCGTAAAGGGACATACAATATAAGGAAACAAATCTTCTACAAAGTAAATCTAATAAAACCTCATATTCTTTTTCTAAATAAAAAAACCACGTTCTTGTAATCTGTTTCTTGAAAAAAAAATCATAACTCTTAAACTCTTAAAGTTGCTTCTTACACACACACAAAATATTACGGAAGAGTCTAAGAATGATATCAAGCATATGAAAGGATTTTCTTAGAACGATATCAAGCATATGGAAGGATTATCTGAGAACGATACCAAACATCTAAAAGAATTGTCTGAGAATGACATGAAGCATCTACAAGAATTGTCTGACAATGATATCAAGCATCTAGAAACAATTCCTTTTGAAGTTTAATTTTTCTTTATAATGATATCAAGTTGTCGTTGTGTTGAAAAAACTTTGTTCTTTTATTTTTCTTTTCCACCATGAACTATGAAGAAGAAAAGCACTAAAAAATAACAATAATAAGAAGAAAAAAAATCGTTCAATGAAGATAAGAGAGAGACGTATACAAAGATCAGAGGGAGAGATCGGAGATTGGGTGTATTAAGTTTAAAAAAAAAAAGAAGTAAAAAGGGCAGTTTTGGAAATAAATTTAAAAAATAAATAAAAACAGTTATTTTTATTTAATTAAATTAAAATTTTAAAAAGTGGGGTATAAATAGACCAGTAGGGGTTGTGCCAATAGCACCACTCTAAAAGAATAATAGTAATTTAAACAAACCAAAGTAAATCCATCCACTTTTATTACATGAATTTTTTTTTTTTTTCGTAATTTTGGATATAGATTGAATTTTTTTTTTTTTAAATGTGGTTACTAACCATTAAATTTTCATTTATCGTCAAAAATAAAATTTTCATATTGTATATAGTCATTTTTGATAATTCACGTTGAAAATTAATATATTTTGGACACTTTAAATTTTAGATTTTTAGTTTAACCAAAAAACCTAATAATTTAAATCCAGAAATCCCAAATTTAAATTTCTTCAATCAAAATCTGCAATCTTTAATTATGATTTAACTTTTTTTTTTAATTTGTTTTTAGAGCTTTAATTACTTCAACTTATAACAGTTTAGCATTTATTAATTATATTTATATATAGGGAAATTATGAAAATCGTCCCTCTAGTTTGAGGTAATTCGTCGTTTGGTCCACTATTTCACGTATTATTTTTTTTGGTTCAAACCATTACTGTTATTTCAGTATTTAGTCCCTACCGTCTAATTCCATTAGGGTTTCTGGGTTTGTCGTCAATCATATGAGGGTATAACATTAAAACGACATTGAGAGCTTCTGGAAAGTTTTGTTAATGAGAGCATCAAGGTAATTTTGTTTATAATAAAATAAAATAAATAAATAAATAAATAAAATGAATGGTTGGTATATGGACACATCAACAAAGCACTAAACAAAACAAATCTCTCTGTGGTCCCTTCAACTCTCAAACCATTTTCTTCTCGATGAACAGTGAACTCTCCAACAATTCATCTTCCTTTCCGCCAAAAAGCCAACCCTAGAACCACCTTTTCTCCACTTTCAGTCGATCATCACTATCGTTTAGAGACTAGAAGCTTTGTTCATCTTCTAGTCGATTATCATTGTCGTTTAGAGTACCGAAACTTTGCAAAACAAAAGTTTTAGCAAGGATTTACTAAGCAAAGTGAGAGAAAGGTTTTTTTTTTTTTTTTTACACCCTTGATGCATTCTATTGTTGTTTGGTTGATATTTGTTGCATGAAGTTCGTTCAGAAGTTTTTTAATCTTTGATTTCATCTATTTAGGGTTTGAGTTTATGCCAATAACATGTAATTGATTGTACCTAAACTTATTTTACGTGTGTTGGTTCTGATATTTGTTTCATGTAGTTTGTTCACATGTTTTTTAATCATTGATTTCTTTTATTTAGGGTTAGTGTATAAAAACTATGGGTTTTTTTTTTATTCAAAACCAGTAACATTTAATTGAGTGTTTGTTAACTTGTTGTAACAATGTTAGTGTTACATATTTTTTAATTTGTTAGAACAAATGGTAGTGACAAATTTTTGATTGCATGATTGCATATGCGTGTTTTGATCCTACTTCTGATCCATGTTTGATTGCATGTGTGTGTTTTGATCTTGTTTTTGATCCATGTTTGGTTTTTGTTTTTGCTTTTTACAGTTGGGAATGGAAATTTTGAAGGTCAAAGTGTTGTATGGAACCAAAGCAATTGATGTAGGTGAGTGTGATGTTGATCACATTAGTTTGATTACATTTGTTCATGCAACAATTAAGAAACTCCGTGGAAGTGATGTAGTGTCTCAGGAAGAGTATCGTGTTTAGGCACATTTGCCTTGGTCTAGTGATACAGTTGAGTTGAAGATAAATGTTGAGTTAGTAGATGTATTTAGGGAGTTTTGGTTTCTTGGGCTAGATAGCATATGCTTTCAGATAAAGGAAACTTTTTACAAGCCTTGTCCTCTAACAGAGCCATATGATGAACCCATTAAAGATCTTGATATGATGGAAGCAATAGGTTGGTGTGACTTGGAGAGTGGTATGATGGATTATTAAGGTGATAGTGAGGGAGAGGTTATAGAGTTTGATAAGGGAGAAGGTATACAGGATGATGAGGAAGAAGGTAGACATGGTGATGAGGGAGATGGTATACATGATGATGAAGGAAAGGATATATGGTTTGATGAAGGAGATGGTATACATGCTTATGAGGAAAAGGGAAGACTTAATGATGAGGGAAAGGGTATACATGATGATAAGGAGATGGCAGACAAAATGATGAGGAAGAGGGTAGACATGGTAATGAGGTTCCATTTGAGTTTGTTGAGGATGATGAGTACTTTAGTGACTCGGACCTTGATCCAACCCGGGTTAAAATAGATTGATTGATGGAAGGAAAACCTTTCCAGAAAATGGTGAGTGATGAAATTAAATTCCATGTAGGTCAAACCTTTTACAATAGGGTCCTATTGAGAGACATCTTTAGGGACTATGTTATTCAAGAAGGTGTGGTTTTATCGACCAACATGAATGCCATGAGATTTACAACAACAAAAAGGCAAGAGTGAAGTGGATTGCCTCCAAGTTTAAGAATATAGTGAAGCGAAATCCTGATATTAGTGTCCATGTGATTAGTGATTGTTGAAAAAGAAGTATAAAGTAGCAATTGAGACTCTTAGGCTATATAGGGCAAAGCACAGAGCCTTGAAAGGGTTAAGAAAAGATCATGCTAACTGTTTTTAGTACCACAGGTAATATAATTACACTTTGAACTAAATCAACCTCAGATCAACAGTGCGCATCTCCATTCAACACCCACTATCAACCTTTCAGAGGTTGTTTTTAAGCTTTAAAGATCATAAACTAGGTTTCATAGGTGGGTGCATGCCATTTATTGGACTGGATGGTTGTCACTTAAAAGGGCCATGTGGAGATGTACTCATGTTTGCAATGGCCTTGGATGCAAATAGTGGTTTATTCCCACTATATGTTTGCATTTGTGAAAAAAGGGGACTCAGTTCAGTTGGTCGTGGTTTCTAAACAACTTGAAGATATTCCTACAGTACCTTGTTGATAGGCCCTTGACATTCATGTCTGATAAAGAAGTGATTAATGCATTGGTGACTCATTTTCCCGCAACCAATAGAAGGTAATTTATGAATTTTTATTGTTCATTTTTATGTGTTATCAATGTTTAATGCAATTAAAATGTTTTTTTTTTTCCATATTGGTAGGCATTGTGCAAGGCATATATATGCAAACTTCAAACTTACTTACCAAGGTCGGAACTATAAGAAATTGTTTTGAAAGGCCAGTAGAAGCTGCAATGTTTATGAATTCAAAGCTGCATTGAATGCAATTGGTGACATTAACCTTAGGTTTGGTTAGAAAAAAAACATAACCACATTACTGGTCTATGTTTGCCTAAGACCACATCATAAGATGTGACCATGTCACTAACACTATGATTGAGGCATTAATAGCATGCTAGGGACATATAGAGTAGCAACTTACTTAGAATTGCTGGAGTTCATTAGAATGATGCTTATAAGGAAGTTCTAGGAAAGAAAGGAAAAGTGTGCTAAATGGACTTCTGTTAAAATACTGAAGAATAGTAGAAAAAGTAGGTTGTTGGCAATCATATCAGCTAGAGAGATGTAATACCAGGTGTTAGGTGTAGATGGGTCGTATGCTATCAAGCTTAGACAGTATACTTGTGGATATGGTAGCTGGCAGATAAGTAGCAATCCATGTTGTCATGCAATGGCTGCCATAAGCCTCAGTTGTGGTACAAATCAAGTGAAGGATATGGTGGCTGCCTATGTCCACCAAAGTCTGAGCAAAAGTGCATACTTGCAAACTTACAAGGGTATGATCCATTCGATTCTTGACCAAAAAATGTGGCTAGAGATAGAAAATGAGCAACTGCTTCCACCTCTTTTTGAAACCCAACCTGGAAGACCTAAACTTCAGAAAATGAGGGTACCAAATAAGAAAGCCAGAGGAGGAAGGTCAGGGACTGTTGAATGCAATGCTTGTTGCAAGCCTAGGCACAATAAAAGGACTTGCAAAAATCCCAATTTTTAGCCATCAACCCAGAATTCTTCAAGGAAGAAAACCAAGGTATTCATTACTAAATTATCTTTTGTAATATTGGTAATCCAAGTTTGCATTTTCTTTTAACAAAAAATAAAAGTAATAATTAGAGCCTCATCTTCCCAGCCACTAACCCAGACTCAACCTCAATCAGAGCTAACATAGCATTTGGACTGATCTCAGCACATGTTTACAACAAGCTTTTGGTTTGATTAAGAACTTTTTGTCACATCAATTTTTGTTTCATTGTGTGTTCTTGTTGCTAGCAATTTTTGTATATGGTGAACCAACCATTACATATGTTTATTATGTTTTTGAAAATGTTAGAAAAAGAACATGCTAAATATTGGTAGTTATTTGATGTTTCAGTTGGTTATGTATTCCTAAAAAAGGTGAATGCTTGCTTGATGTTTGTATGTTTTATATATATGATGATGATTGTAACACTAAGTAGAAGCATTTAATAACTAAGTATGTTTTATATATAATGCTTAAATATTTATTACATTCAATGGCTGTTTGTAACACTAAGTAGAAGCTAGCATTGCCGTGATTACACCAAACAAAACCAGGTTAATTACCACCATCAGCTTTGACCCTCCTTGTAAAGACTCTAGGTGATGCATTCTCCCATGAATGTTTGTTTACAGATTATGCATTCTTGCATGGAAGCTTTCTATGTGGTGCACTCATTTCCATAACATTTTCAGATTTTGTAGCCTTGCATTTACAACTGTGATTTCTTGTTGTATCATAAAATTATCTCTACCATCATCATTGTGATATGCTATCACTGTATTCTGCTAGGTTGAATTCTTCATTATTTGGTTCCCAAAATTTACAGGATTTACATTTTCCTCTCTCACAGAAAAAATACAATTTATTTAGGTTGTTTTGGGATTCCGATATCTTAATAGCTACTTTAATCTCACATGAGCATTTTCGATTTTTGAATTATATTATCCCTCCGTTGATGTTGGTTCTTGAGCTTAATGTAGCCTCCATGATGGTGCTTAATGTTTGTTCTTCATTTTTCTACTATGCAACACCTGAAGAAAAAAAATACAAATTGTTTTTTCTTGCTTGATGTAGAAGATGCTTGATACTGTTGTAAAGTTTGGAGAAGATGATATTTGATATTGTTGTAAAGTCTGGAGAAGATGTATAGGGTTCAATATAAATGACAGGATTATGTGTATGTTGAATAAGAAATGTGATTGTTTTGTGTATGGAGTGAAAAATATCGGTGTGAGTGTGTATGTTGAATAAGAGATGTGAGTGTTTTGTGTATGTAGTGAAAAACATAGGTGTGAGGGATCGTCTTTTATAACCAAAAGAAAGAGCCATTGCCAACAATCTAATTGGAGGGCCACATGGTAATTTAGCCCATGTAAGCCAAAAGTAAGGGCATTAGGGTCATTTTACCAAACCCATTAAGACTCAAGGGCATTATAGTCATCATAACCTATGTGCGTGTCACCATTTGTACTTTTAAAGGAAAACATATAGGAGGACTATTTTTGATAATATATGAAAACAGTGGACCAAATGACGAATTACCTCAACTAAAGGGACGATTTTCATAATTTCCCATATATATATATATATATATTGTTGTGAATAATGAAATAATGAATACGGAAAGAGAGATGAGGTAGAGAGAGAAGATTAACTATTGCAACATTTGTATTGAACCTTCAGCTGGAATGTTTTTTAATAGAGAGACCACTTTATATATATATACAATTTTTCTATTGTCAGTTCGTCCTGATATAAAATATATCAGGACGAAGAATGTGGACCATTAGATTTACATACTTTGACTCAAAGTGTATGCATTTGTCAAAACTTCTCTATAATCTATCGTCCACATTCTTCATTATAATATATTTTATATCATGATGAACTGACAATATAAAGACTGATATATAGATGTTTTGTTTGAGATAGCTTTATTTTTTACTTTTAACAGTAGAAGAAAAGAAGTAAAAGCCTAAGCTTTTTTATTACCGTTTGGATAATGTATTTTAAAAGAGTTTTTGCGTCTGAAAGAGCTTTTAAAACTGTTTGGTCGAAACATTTTAAAATATACTAGTTACAGTATACACATTATACCCTAATTATAAAAGTTATTAATAATATAGGTAAAATTAATAATTGATAATAATAATAATTTTAAAATAAACTCAACAAATAGAAATTTAATAATAGTTAAATGATAAATCTAAATATGGTAATATTTAAAATAATAATAAAATAAAATAAAATAAAAAAGAAGGTAAATATAATTAATAAACTAAAAGAAATAATAAATCTAAATATTTTGTTTTGCTCATCCAACGGCTGTCATCTAACCAACAGCACCAACAATCCAACCTCACCCACCACAATCCACAACCACACATTTCTCTGCCATTGAAGATCTGAATCACGAGAAAATCTTGCATGGGACGGTCTCATTGATGTGGATATAGGACCGTCCAATCAGAGAACGCCACATATACATTGGGAGAATATGTGGCACACTTGTGGCGTGCTCTGATTGGATGGTCCCATATCCACGTCACTGGGACTGTCCCACTGAAGTTTTTCTCCTAAATCACACAATTTTTTTCTGTTTCGCTACCATTTTCACAATCTTTGCTCTCACATTTTTCCTCTTCATTCTAATCTTTATCAACTTCTCTTTCTTCATTGTCATACTGTCTCGCCCCACTTCTTCGCTTCATCCATTTCTTGGTTCACAACACCCTCTCTCTCTCTCTCTCACGAATCCATAACCTTCGAATCATCTCTCTACTTTTTTACTACATCAGTTTCTTATTTCATAGTTGGATTTGTTAAATCTACTCATTGGTTTGATTATTTTTTGTGTTGTTTCAGTGAGAGATGACTGGAAATCCAGGTGACAGAAATGGAAAAAGAAAGGATTCGAGTGGGATTTTAATTTTGGTTTTGAAGGATAGAAGGATAAAATGGTAAATAAAAGAGTTTCATTAAACAAATTTTTAGCTTCTTGTGTTTCTGTGAAAGCTCTTTTACAAGAAGTCAGAAATTTTGGCTTTCACTAGAAGAGCTTTCAAAAACGAAAAGCTCTTTTGATGATACATCCAAACACTCCCGTAAGCTATTTTTAGGTCCCAAAAGCACAAAATACCATTCCAAAAGCCTAGCCAAACTAGCCCGTAGTCTTCAAAGTTAGTCCCACTCGCATCACTAACTTAGAGATGAAGCAAAGCTCTATCAACAATAGTGTCAAGTGGACAAAGTCAAGCGATGGAAATCCACGATATTTATAACATTTCCCTTTGGATTTCCACCACTTGTATTTTAATTCTTTAGGGAAAATCTATTGGGATAAAACCTTAGCGAAATGTATACAATGTTTTTCTAGATTAAGTGGGGTTAGATATTCTAAAAATTATTTTATTAAAAACCTTATCAGGAAAACTCAGTGGGGCGAAACCTAATCAAAAGGAAAAAGAGTACAGTGCATATATTCTTAGAATTAATATGTTCTTCAAAACTTTATTCACATTTATACTTTACTAGAAAAAACCCAGTGGGATAAAAACCTGAGCAAATATATTCATCGATCTTTCAGATCGATGATCTTCTGGATCAAAGTAACATATATACAATGATTAGCAAGATCAAAATAATATTTATTATGATCTTCTTGATCAAGACAACATATATACAATGATCTACTGAATCAATGTAATATTTATGATAATTTTTTTGGATCAATGATTTTGGGTGTGCTTAGAGAATTGCTTCATTAAAAACTTTGTCAAAAAAACTCAATGGGACAAATGCTCAATCAAAGGAAAAAATCAAAAAGAGTGCAATGTACATATGCTCAAAATAACTAATATATTTCATTTGATATGTTCCCTCTAATGGAACGCTCCCCCATGACAAAAATTCCTTGAATCAATATTCTAGATTGCTAAATTAACGCATGCTAATGTTTATTTCATTAAATGCAATAATATCATAAATGATTGGAATGAGTAAAAACAAAAACTTGCTTTATTAAGCGTTATTAAATTGTTATACCATTATAAGTAAAAATATATCTCGTTTGTGAACAAGCTTTTTGTGGATCGAAAATATATCTGACATCAGCATAACCAAGTAAATCTAAAAAGTTGTTAGATTTTGTATAAAATAATCTTAAATCTTTCGTTCCATGAAGATAACAAAAAAAATGTTTAATCTCATTGCAATGCCTTCTAGTTTGTAATGAAATGAATCTGGTAAGTACATTCACATAAAAAAAATGCAATATCTAGTCTAATTTATTGATTCAGATATATAAAAGCACCAATTGCATTTAAGATTTGGTACTTCAGGATCAAGTATCTTTTTCACCATTTTCTATTGGTTGGAATGGATCATTCTTAGGATCAAGAGTTCTAACAACCATATGTTTAATAAATGAGTAGTATCCATATGAAATATTTTCATAATCTTTTTAACATTTTATGATTGATGGACAAGCATTCCATTTAATCTATGCTTGATTTGCAGGTCAAGACAATATTTTATTTTCTACATCTTTCATTTTAACATTTATCAAATATTCAGCAATTTTCAAGAGCTCTTCGTGAGCTTCAATTAAATTCATATTATCAACATAAACTATGAATATAGCAAATCCAAATTCTGATTTATTTATGAAGACAAATGGGTATATAATATAATTAGTATACCCTTATTTTATCAGATATTCATTGAGACGGTTAAACCACATCCGTCCATATTGTTTTTAATCTACATAAGGATTTTTGTAGGTTCATTAAATACAGATTATGAGATCTCAATTTATATACTTCTAGCATTTTAAATCCTTCAGGGATTATAAGTATCTATATTGAGTGAACCATATGGATAAGTGATCATTACATCTATAAGACGCATTTCAAGCATTTTAGAGGCAGCCAAAATTTTCAAAATTTGAAACGTAATTGTATTCATTACTATTGAATACCAAGTTTCTATGAGAAACCTTGTACTACAAGTCGTGTCTTATATCTCACAATCTCATTTTTTCTCATTACGTTACCATATAAAAACCCATTAGTATCCAACTGGTTTGACATCTTCAGGTGTATCTTACAATCTCATTTTTCTCGTTACGTTTCCATATAAAAACTCATTAGTATCCAACTGGTTTGACATCTTCAAATGTCTAGAGTACTATTGGTCCAAATACTTCATATTTGACTTATAAAGTCAATTATTCTTGAATTGCTTCTTTTTATTTAAGCCAATCATGCATTTGTCTATAATCATTGATATTTTGAGTTTCATAATGATCAATTATAATTAGAAATTTCCTTATTTCTATATTCTTGTATCTCTTTAAAGATTTCATCCACTTTAGAGGATTTTGTCACTTTAGTGACTTATGTCTCTTTAGGGACATCTAACTCTTCTGGAGTTAATTTAAAGAAAGTGAATTGATAAATCGAGTTTTGTTTACCTTAGAATCCTGATAATTTACTTTCCTCTTCTTGGAAACAGTACATTTCGAAAAAAGGTTTTACAAGCTTATGATATGCATCAAATGATTTATTTGTTGCATTTTGCTCTGATCGTTCTTAAGGAACAATCACCCGACCGCGTTCATGAGATGGCAACTTATAAAATGTTGTTACCTTTAACATATCAGGTAACTGATTATTAATTATTCGATGATCAATTATCTTTCATGTTTGAGCGATACGAAGATTGCAATGAGACACATTTATTATATATAGAGCGAGAACTGAACTGATATTTCTATTTTGTACAAGAGTAACTTTTCATTTACTATTCTCTTCTGCATAAAACTTTCCATAATAATATGAAGATTGTGTGTAAAAAGATAAACTATCAGAAATTTAAATGATCCAATAGAAGATTAATCAAAATCAACATAAATCTCATAATGGTATAAAAGTCTTTTATTAGATCATGTCAGTGATGCAATATGGGCATATACCACAGGATGAAATATCTTAAAAGTGAACAAATCAATGACCAATTACAATTTGTAATGGTGAATAATGATGATAAGAAATAGGTCAGAGATAAATGCAGCAACATGTAAAATAGAATGTCTCCATATAGAAATTGGCAATTGTATCGAAATAATAAAGTTCTTACAATTACTGAACACGTTTGATAAGTGATTCCGCTGATCCATTCTGATTATGATTTTATGTGAAAACTAGACGTTCAACATCAATCTCAAATACTTTGCAATATTCATCAAATATCAGTAAATTCAATATTATCAATGCGCATTAACTGGATTGGATAATTTGGAAATTATGAAAAACTGATAATCTGAGCTAGTAATATGGAGATGTTTGATAATAAAAAATAAATAAAATACATGTGACCATCTCATAGATGCATCAAATAGAACCATAAATAATGTCATTTTATGAATGAATATGTCCACATTCATCCCCTTGAATGATGGGGATTCAAAATCAACTTTATAATGAGATGATTGTATTACTGATCTCCACTGTGAACATGTAATGAATATATTATTATGAAATTAAAGAATCTTTCGGCTCTTTAATTGATATCAATAATAATTTCTAATGATCCTACGCATCATCGTAGATTCTTGATGAACAAAACTGTCATGTTAAAATATAAGTATTTTTGGATTTGAGAACTTTTAGTTCATAACTGCATAAACTTTTACACATTTTATAACTGTGTAATATAATTCAGATGAGAAAGCATGCAGCTTCTCAATAATGAGCTTCTGGCCCAAATCATGCACATATATTCAACATTTTTATTATTCATAGTCTCAATATGACATTAAAAATATTTTATATATATATATATGTCTTTGAACTAAACAGATTTTTTCTTGTTATGCTTGAATAATATAAAGCATTATTGACATACAATTTAATACCATTTAGTAATAAGATTGTGGCTTCTTAGGAGTCTTTAATCAGCTCTGCTAGATTTGATCTAGTACTAACTTTCTGCAAGATAAATTTTCTGACCTTCCCACTATAGACAAGACATATATTTTTCTTTCTGAGAATTTTATGGGCATTATGTGTAATGTCATTTTATATTTCATCTGAAATGATAATAATTTTTTTTTTTAATAGGTTTATTCTATAAACCTTTTTTTCTTGTAATTCACAAACATCCACTCCTGGGGTATGATTTGATATAGGGGTGGCACCAACCTGCCAACCCAACCCAACCCAACCCAACCCAACCCGACTAGATTAGGCTAGGTTGCTTTTAAGATTGGGTTGGGTTGGGTTGGATTGGGTTAATAAAATATAACCCAACCCAACCCAACCCGACAACCTGCATAATTAATAAAAAATAAATTAAATAACTTTATTTATTATTAGATTTATTATGAAATCTCATATTTTTAAAAAAAAAAAATTTAAATTTACTCATGTATTATAAATGACAAATATAAATACATAATTTTAAATATTTTATACCATAATATATATAATACATTTATTAAAAATATGCAATTATATTGTCTTTATCTTTTGTATATATTAAGTGACACATTTGTTATTATACTTTAAAATGTTTTTTTTTCTTAGGATTTAATTAAGAATTTAGTAGAAAAAAGTTTAATAATTGTATATAAGCTCAAACTACTATGTTTGTTGAAATAAATAATAGATTATCTGACAACGAGATATTCGACGAAGTGATTATAATTGTAAAATGGATGGGAGGTTTAAATGAAGGCTTTCCAAATTAGATAAATTGTTATATTTTTATTTTTTAATTATGCAACAATATTATATGTTATGATTTAGTTTTGATATTTTTAAGAAATCTAAACTTCATGTAATATGTTATTACGGTGAAAAAATTATTTAAAATTTGAATTTTGATATAACAAAATTTGAATTTAAATAAATTTTTTTTTGTTGGGCTTTTAAGCCCAAACCCGATCAACCCAACCCAACCCAACCCAACCAGACAAATATTGGGTTGGGTTTGATTGGGTTAAAATTTACGTTGGGTTAATTTTTCAACCCAACCCAACCCGAAAACGCCCACCCCTAATTTGATATCTCATGAATATAAATTTACTCAAATTTACTCTCTTGATATTGCTCCTTCAGGAGCAAGTACAAAATGGATAAAATATCATTTCCAATCTCATTATACATGATACTAAGATCTTAAATCCTTTTATGATGCTCACAACATCATGCTGGGATGTGTAGTTTTCTTCCTCAAATGAATGACATGTAAACATATCACTTCATAAATATGAGATAAAATAAAATCATATTGATTTTTCGAACTTCCGGTTCGACCATGAACTGGAAGTTCATATATAAAACTCAGACAACTTCAGATTCCGAATGGAAATTACAATTTGACTTTCCAAATGAATGAATCATAACTTAACCAGATTCAGAACTACTGGTTCGGATAAACTTTTATATTTGAATTTTAATATTACTATTTAAATTGAATTCAGATCTTCAAGTCTGATTAGAACTTCAGGTTCAAAATTTAATACTTTATATTCAAATTCATAACTTCCAATTATCTATTGAATTCGAATTTGAAATTTCAGGTTCTAAATAATAAAGTATGACATTCATATATATAATAATGAATCCAGAACTCTAGGTTCTTAATGAAATTAAAATTCATAACTTCAGGTTCTAATCGGATTATGAAACTGTGCCAACTTAAATATCATAATAATAAATCCAAAAACTTCATGTTCTGGTTAGTCGGTCTAGTTAATTTCATATAAATAAATAAATACGAATATTTAAAGAGCATAATAAATTAATACATAACTATATATAGGTTCTATCAACACAACAACTGTCAGTCTCATATATTGCGTATAAATAAATACGAATATTTAAGGAATATAATAAATAATTCATAACTATATATAGGTTCTATCAACACAGTTGTAGTCAGTCTCTGTCGACATGCCATCGTCAATCTTATATATTACATATAAATAAATACGAATATTTAAATAGCATAATAAATAAATCCATAATTATATATAGGTTCTGTCGACACAGTCATAACTAGTCTTATATATTGTATATAAATAAATACAAATATTTAAAAAGCATAATAAGTAAATCCATAACTATACATATGTTCTGTCAACACAGTCATGACCAATCTTATACATTGCATATTAATAAATTTGAATATTTAAAAAGCATAATAAATAAATTCAGAACTATATATAGATTCTATCGACACAGCTATAGCCAGTCTCTGCTGACACAACTGTAGACAGTCTTATATATTGCATATAAATAAATACGCATATTGAAAAAAACATAATAAATAAATTTATAAATATATATAGGTTTTGTAGACATCATAAATCATCTTGTATATTGTATATAAATATATAAATATATAAATATGAATAATGAAATGTAAGTAAATTACTCCTCTAGAGATCTCACTAGATCTCATTTGCTTATATACACGAATATCGAACTGTAAGTAAATCATTCACTTAGAAATACTTTTTATTTATATACAGTCGTTTTAATAACATGATACGAATAAATTAAATAATTAATAAGGAAAGAAAGATGAGAATGAGGAAAAGGAAGAAAAGATTAACTATATATATGGTGGCTCCCACCGTACACTTTGAGGGACACTTGTCACCGATAAGTGAGACGGTGGCAACTTGTAAAGTGAGGAGGTACTAGTTTGTTAAAGAGCTTGAAACAACAATGCATTTATAGGGAAATTACAATTAAGACCCCTATGCTTGCTGATCTATAAATAAGTCATTTTCATTGTAACTGTTGATTAGTTTTGACCGGAAATTTTCCTATGAGGATGTCTTAATATAATTATATAAGGACATTGAATGTGAGCCACTCGTTTTACATACTTTGACTTTATATGTATGCACTTGTCAAATCACTTTTATAAATGAGTAGCTCATATTCAATATCTTGATAAAGTTATATAAGGATTATAAATAAGTGGCTCATATTCAATATCCTAATAAAGTTATATAAGGATGCCTTGATAGGAATATGACTGTAGTCTTGAAATACATACACACATATATATATATATACGGTCCCGTTCACATCAATGTGCACTGATGTAATTATATCAATACTAATGCATGTGAACCATTGATCATGGAGAAGTTTTGACAAGTGCATACACTTTGAGTCAAAGCATGTAAATCTAATGATCCACATCCAATGCACTGATGAAGTTATATTAGTGCTCACAGACGAAATTATATCATTGCTCACTGACGAAATTATATCATTGCTCACTGATTTGAATATATATATATATATATATATATACGGTCCCGATTTTATCAGGACATCCTTATATAACTTTATCAGGATATTGAATGTGAGTCACTCATTCATAAAAGTGATTTGACAAGTGGATACATACTAAGTCAAGGTATGTAAAACGAGTGACTCACATTAAATATCCTTATATAATTCTATCAGGGTATCCTCATAAGAAAATTTCAGTATATATACATACATATATATATATATATATTCTTCAAAGTTAGTCCCAATATATATAGTCTTTAAAGTTAAGTCTAACTTGCATCATTAATTTTGAGATAGAGCTTTATCAAATTTAGTTCCACATGGCCACATGCATCATTAACTTAGAGATGAAGCAACGCTCTATCTACAGTAGTATCAAGTGGACAAAGTCAAGCCAAGGAAATCCACAATATTTATAATATATATATATAATATCAAAGAATTCTAGTTGAGGATCCTGCATATCAGAAAAGAGATGTTGATTTTTAGTTTAAGGTCCTTGTCTGTCTAATGGATGGTAATTCTATAAGTACCCTGTTTAGGCAAAGGTGCCGCTTGTTGGGGAAGATCAGAAAAGCCTACTGGTAGACGGTTCGAGGCTCCCTGCCAGAGGAGGGGAGTCTGGAGGTTGTAAGGATACCACTTAGGGTAGTCAAAAGTGGTGTGCCATTCATAATAGGTGTTGGATGACCAAAGTAGTCGTTTGTGAGGGTTGAAACGGTAAAGTCTGCTGAGAATCCATATACATAAAACATTAGCAACTAAGTCATGGTCAAGTTTTCAAAGGTTATACCATGAGCTGTATACTTAAGTATCTTTTTAAATTTATTATGGCTTTGTTACAACTGCAAAAAAGATGTTTTCAAATAAAATTTTATTATAATTATGATATTTTAGTCTATAAATATTGTTTTATGTTGTGTAAATTCATAATCTTTATTTCTACTAAAAATAACTTGATTAGACAAACCATTACATCTTATATGTAATCTTAGCAATTTAGTTATAAATATTATTTTTTTAACATTAATTGTGATGATTATTTAATAGAAAATTAGTGAATAATATAATTAAAACTTTAAAATAGGTTTTTTTTAAAGAAAAAAACTTCGGAGGGGGTGTATTCAATCGATGATTGGAATCTATAGGATTTTAGAAATCTGGGTGTAATGGATCCAGATTTGTAAAGAATAAATCAAAGTCAAATCCAATGAATTCTATGTGTATTCAATTCAGACTTTTAAGAAATCCAAACATATCTGTATTCAAAAGTCATGGATTTGGATGGATTTTAAAATGGAAAGTATAAATAGAGAGGGCCTTCACAAATCGTCACAAATCTTGCCCTATATCAAAATATTTGTAAGGATTTCACCCTCTCTCCAAGCTCTAAACAAAACGCAATTGAACTTCCGAAATTTCCAAATATGGGTCCAAATCTCCCAAAAAAGAAGATGTCATGATTTTTTTTTTCTTTGATTGATGATGATTCAAAAAAGAAGAAGAAGAAGATCTGGAAGTTGGAACCCAGATCTCCTCTAAAAAAAAGCTTTATATTTTTTTTCTTTAATTGAACAACTATGTTGATGTTTCTAGATCTCCAAAAAAAATTTCTTTGTTTTTTTTTTAATTTTTTTTTTCTTTAATTGATGTTGTTATTGATGACTAAAGAAGAAAAATTTATAATTTTTTTTTTCTCTTGATGAGAAAGAAGGAGATGGGAGATCTGGTTTCCAAATCTACAAAACAAAAACAAAAAAGTTTTTTTGACTAGTAAATTATAGGGAAAAAACAAGAGTGAGAGGTAGCGAAAACTAACCGGTGAAAGCACAGTTGATGATGTGATTTTTGGAGAAAAAAAACAGAGCTTGATTACTCTGGTTCACTGCCACTAGTCTCGTTTCTCTCTGTTCTACTTTATTAATTTGTTTTTTCTTTTTCTTAATTGATGTTGTTAATTATCGCCATGGTATCAGAGCCTCGATTCTTGGAGTTCAGGAAAAGAGTTAGGCTGTTTTGAATCAAATAAAGAAAATATTGAAGGAAGGTATTCTAATCTTATGGCAAACACAACCATGGTATCAGAGCCTTGATTCTTGGAGTCCAGGAAAAGAGTTAGGCTGTTTTGAACCAAATAAAGAAAATATTGAAGGAAAGTTTTCTCATCTTATGGCAAACACGACAAGCACTTCCTCAGCTGTTTCTAATCTAGATCCTGTTCGACTTTCCTCATCCATCTCTTTACCTGCTTCTGTTAGACGAACTCAGTCTTCTAGAATCCAAAACCTTGTAGAGTATACCCATATTCCAGAAGCCACCCAAATAAATGAAACCACTTTACCATTGCTAAATCCCTATACTATTTTCAAGCGAAGTAGATCCCTTGCTACACGAATCGACCATCTCGTCCGTCATAGATCTCCTCCAACTAAGGAGTACATACAGTCTATAGCTCTTGACAACTACTTGGTCCCAACCACTTCGGCTGAGCAGTATGTTGATCTCGAAATCGGTCAACCTCTGATTGATCATTGAATCAAAGAAGGTTACTCTCACCTCCATATCGGAGCTGTCAGAATCATCCTCACTCTACATGGCAGAAAAGGATTACCTGTAACTACTCGTGTTGCTCTCCTTAACACCATCCACAAGGAATATGAACATGCAGTTATTGGTACTTGTCTATCTACACTCCATGCTGGTAGTATATCACTCACATACTACCCTAATTTCAATATCCCTTTGAGAGATGCCAACCTCCACAACTGCCTCAAAATACAACTTCAGATCTTGGGAGCACCCATGCTACCAAATTCTTATATGGTAACTCTCCATCACCATATCGCCTACCGGATTCAAGATCATGCCCTTGATCTCCCCATTCCTGGCCATAATGGTGATACTATCTTCATCAAGGCTGAACGTGAAGATGAAGTTCCCACCATCATCCAGATTCCAAAACAACTGCCTCGAGACAAACTTAAAGAAATCATGCCTCTCGAATGGATCACAAATTATGAGAAGGCTTTTCAGAACACAACTCATGTTGTTGCTTCTGACACCAAATATATCAAGGAAAATGATGGCTCCATTAAGACGGTTTATGAACCTCTCTCTAACACAAATTTTCCTTCCAGCTTCAATCCTAGTGCTCCTCCTGTGTTTCAGACACTAATGATCCAACCAGTCACTACTGAAGATGACATCCCGATCTATAGCTTTGAAGCCGATGGATCTCCGATCTACACTGATAAAATCAATGGTCATTTCATTTGGGACGACGACCCCAACATGTGCGATGCTGACTGCACCTGTCGTGACTGTCTACCAGATCTCACTCCATGTAAAACTGTTCACAAACTATACAAACCAGATGATCCAGAAAGCCCATGGATAGGTTTAAAACCTACCAAAAAGAAAGCCCTTCCAATTAATGACAGAGCTTTACAAATCCTTCGATCAGAAGGTCTTTTACCTTTACCTGCCAATGTTACTCCATATTTGCCTCCACCTATACCCTGTTTTATGGCTTCTAACTATGACCAAGACTTCCCTCCTCTGGAACCCTCTTCAAACCCTGAAAGGAATCCGTTTTCCAGACCTTATGTTCAAACTTCTGAAGTCTTACCTGATGGTTCCCTCAAACAACCTACCCAAGTTGAGCAAGTTCTTAATTGGCAAACTCACAATGCCAAAGTGCAAAATAGAGTTCTCAACTCTATTGATCAGAAGATCGTCCGGGTCACACACCATGTATCTCGACATGAGAATCAACTCCAAAGTCTCGATATGGTCTTCCGTGATATGTTTTCTGATCTTTAAACCCAGATCGCCAAACTTGACGTTGATCTTCACCGTTATATCAACCATGGATATTTCGGCCCAGAGTTTGATAAAAAAGAAAGAGAAATCAGACGTCTCAAAGATCAATTAGAACAAATGAACAGAGACCACTCATTCTCCATTACTTCCAAATTTGTACCAAAACCTTACTCTTCTTCTCAGTCTTTGTTCTTTCCTACATCTCCTCCATATTCTCCTCCCTTCAGACCTCCGGACACTTCTCAGTATTTCAAATCCACTGGTGAATTATTTCGCAAGTATCCTCCGTTATCCTCTCCACTTCGGAAACCTACTTCCAAGCCCTCTTCTTCCCGACAGAGAAACAAACAGCCTGCTCCACCAATAGGAAAGTCGAACAGGATATAGATTAGAAACAGCTGAAGAAGTGCTTGTCGTGTTTGCCATAAGATGAGAATATCTTCCTTCAATATTTTCTTTATTTGATTCAAAACAGTCTAACTCTTTTCCTGGACTCTAAGAATCAAGGCTCTGATACCATGGCGGTGGCAGGGAGCCTTGAACCTTCCTTGTTTTAGTACTAGTGTATAGATTTTATTTTATTTTTTTATTTTTTTATTTTTTATTTTTTGGCTTCTAGGTTCTAGCTCTTCTTTGGACTGGGATTCTCTGACTGATTATTTTCGTTAGACTTTTCTTAATTATAACACCTAAATATAAAAAAAAAATAGGTCAAGATTTGTTGATTTTTTTTTTCACTCATACAAGTGGGTGTTTAACGCTTTAATTGATGCTCAGAGCATTTCTAATGTTCAGCACCAAATTTTACTCCAATTTGAAGTTAAATGAAAATCTTTTGGGAATATGTTAACACCAAATTTTTTCCGCTCCAATGTTGCACATCAAATTTTACACTACAAAAACATCTTTAAAGAATATTCTTCTAATAAATATTTATATGATACCAATTAATTTCTATTAGTTAACTTATACAATATTCAATAATTTTATTGACATAAAATATATATCAAAATGAGTGTTATTATGAAGATTTCAACAGGATCTTTCTAATGATATATTTTTTTAGAATACATATTATTTTAATTAAGTATAAAATTTTTAAATTAGAAATTTTTTAAAAAATATAAATCTTGATGTGACATTTAATAAATAAAAAAAAGAAAGAAGTCGGTTGTTTTGTGCGTAAATAGTCCGCTTTATGTATAAAGCGTACTGTAGCGCAAAAAAAAAATCTGGGAATCAGCAATTTAAAGCAACGTTGGAGAGGGAAATAGTGAAAGTGTACTTCAAGTTACAGTTTGGTGTGTGTTTCAAAGTGGGGCACTCTTTAGAGCTAGCAAGCAAGGTAAACCTAATAAGATTCCGGTTCAAACCATAGAATCGGATTGGAATTGAAATTGAAAAAATCGAAACCGAAACCGTTTTTTCAGTTCATATTCCAGTTCCAGTTTTAATATTTTCAGAACCATCCGGTTTGAACCGGACTAGAACCGGTGGTTCCGGTTCGAACTAGACTGGAACCGGTTGTTCTGGTTCGGTTCTAACCGACGGTTAGTATAATTTTTTTAAAAAAAAAAAAAATTTATTTATAAAACTCAACTCATCATCTCTCTCATCACGGGCTCACAGCATTCAGTATTCACAGTATCAATGTCATCAGACGATCGCTTCATCTTCACACCTCTTCGCCGACGATCACTTCATCCTGTCGCCGACGATCGACCAACGTTACGTCGGACGGTCGCCCACTTCAACCTCTTCGACCTCTTCTTCTTCTTCTTCTTCTTCTTCTTCTTCTTCACCTTTGATTCTCTATGCATTTTTGTTTTGTTTTGTTTTGTTTTTATGTGTTTGTTTGCTAAGAAAGTTGAGGAAAATGATGGATTAGGTGGGTTTGGGATCGAATTGGGGGCAATTAGGGATCGTGAGTTTCAATTTAGGTTTTCAATTGGGGATTTTCAATTTAGGGTTTCGATTGGATGTTAGAGACTTGGAGATGGTCGATGGTGATGGTCTGATCTGGTGGTGGAGAAGATGATGTCTGATGAGTGATTGAGTGATGATCATCAGATCAAGTGACTAGAAAAAAAAAAAAGGTTCAAAACCTTCGGTTCGGCTGGAACCGGAATAGGAATTGAAACCAGTATATGTCGATTCTAGATTCAGTTCCAGTTCCGGTTTCGGTTTCGATTTCGATTTCGATTTTGGTTCCTATTCCGGTTCCACCAATCTATGCAACCGGAATCGAAACCGAAACCGAACCAAAACATTGTCAGGTTTAAAGTTAGGTCTCTTTTTAAAGGTTTTACTTTTGCCAGATCAGTTCCTTATACTGTGCAGTTCCTTTTGATTTGCCTTGTTTTTTGTTTTTTTGTTTTTTTGTTTTTCTGAGCTTCTGACTCTTTTTCATCAAAAAAATAAAAAATAAAATAAGTTAGGACAGGATCCTAAATTCCAAACATAAAATTCTAGATTCGCTACTGTCCAAATTTGGACCTGAAAACCAAAGTATCATCAAAAGTCCGAGGTCCACCCACGAGGACAATCCATTAATCACAACACAATTAAACCTGACAAAATTTAACACGACCCAAACCCATTTGAAAATAGCGGTTGGTGAATTAAGTTTATCTGATTGGGTTGTTATTGGGTTAACCCATTAAAACACGAAATATAATGGGTCGGTTTTAGGTTCACCCTTAAAAAAAAAAAACCGTTAATTCGATAACCTATTAATATAAAGATTTTTTTTTTTAATGTGTTTATGAAAATTATTAAAAAATATATGTATTGTCACATTATGGAATTTATATGAAACAAATCTCTATAATTATGGTAAGAATATATTTTACTAATTAATTTTTAAAAAATTTCTAATTTTTTTCTTTTTTTTGAAAGAGGAAAAACTTCTAAATTAAAAACTCTAAAACTATAAATCAATTGTTTCACAATATTAAAACTCTAACCCTAACCTTAAAACTCTAAAAGTAGCTAGTGAACTTGATTACATGAATTTGATCATGTTTTAGTATTATTTATTTTCAACTTTTTAATAAATCTCAAATATAATATTTTATAACGAATCAGATCGAGTTACCCATTAATTTAAAAAATGGTTTTGGGTTTATATATTTCAACCCATTAAACTAACGGATCAGGTTCGAGTTGAATAATTTTAACACGACCCAAACACTAAACGACACAAATTCGTAATAACACGACTCATTGCCAGGATTAAACACAATAATATTAGAATTGGAAAACCAAAGTATTCTCACCATTCATATCCACATCAACATCCCTAATTAATTGTTTGGGACAAGTGGACAACACCTATTTTGGAAACATCGCAATTAACTTTATTAGTATACTGTCTACATCGCA
The DNA here is from genome assembly GCA_035582765.1 of Acer negundo. NCBI lineage: Eukaryota > Viridiplantae > Streptophyta > Magnoliopsida > Sapindales > Sapindaceae > Acer > Acer negundo. Next base: position 12,382,952 of record CM069241.1, on the reverse strand, counting down.
ATTAATTTGATTAGTTGATTAGTAGTCGCAACCTTGTGACTTAAACCGACCTTCTTGTTGTTCTTCATCTCACCGACCTCATAATGTTTATGTTTCCATTGATTAACGGGTTCATCCTCCTCGTACGAATGCAAATGAGTAAGTGAGTTGTTAGATATTAATGGGTTCTTACTCCTCGCACAAATACAACACAGATATTTAACCTAAATTTCAATCCAAATTTCAATCCAAATAATATGGTAAGTGAGTTGTTGTCATCACATACAATATGGGATGGGACGATGTGGTAAATGAAAAAACCATTTATCAAAAATGAGTTGAAACTAGCGAATACAAATATCTTTACGGTCATCACAAAACCAGCAAAACTTCTCTTTACAAGAGACACCTCCAAAGTCCCATAATTCTCAATTCAACATTAAATAAATTACAAGTTTCTTAATAGGTGTTAAGCACCAAAAACTATTAAGTGTGAACATATATGTTATTTGATAAAAATAAAAATGTGATAGTGGGAATCGAACATAAGACATTATTAAAATAAATGAGTGTTTGATTGTAAAAAAATAAATAAATAAATAAAATAAAATAAAATAATTCAAGTTAACATAAGAAAAATATACTAATATTTAAAAATCAAATGTAATATTATTTAGATGGTGACGAAGATGAACCAATATTTTAATTCGTTTGTAAAATTCATGGATCGTCGTTGACTTTCTCATACAAATTTGATGATAAAAAAATATGTAATGCATTTTTATTTTGTTATAATATATATATTGCAGTAATTGGGGGTGGGATTCCGTACGAATTTTTAGTACGGGATCCCTAACTTAATAATAATAATAATAATAATAATAATATATGGGGAAGGATCAGAGGACATAATTTTTGACATAGGTTTTGACATGATTTTGTACCTTTATATCTATAACACTTCAATGGTTTAGATTAAACATGAATCTCATCTTTAATCGCTAAGATTTTTTTAAACCTCTTTCCTTTTTTTCATTTATTTCCTTACCTTTTATTTCTCTCTTCTATCTCCTCTATTTTCTGTATTGTGTGTGTGGTCATCTTCTCTCTCTTATTATTTGTTATCTTTCAGTAATCAATCTCTCCTCACCTGCACAATATGCGCGTCTCCTTTAGTCATAATTTTTTCTCTTTTCTTCTCGCCATGTGCTTGTCTAATCGCAAGGTTATTAAAGGAAAATTATCAAAGAATCATATTCATGATCACATCTTCTCTACCATTTCAAATTTCAATTTATATATTGTCGTATAAATTTCAATCAAGTTATAATTTAGTGTAATGAAGTTAATTAGACTACATAGGTATCTTTAATGAAATTTTAATTAAGGCTATGCATCTTTAATATATATATATATATATATATATATATATATATATCCGCCAGTTTAATTTAAAATATTCTACCAATCTTACCATGAACACAAAATCATTTTTTGCTTAAACTGATTTTTATTTCTGAAGTTGTATGTAAATTTAGGAAGAAAGCATAGATATGATGGAGAGAAAGAGATAAATTGATCAGAAAAAGGAGACAAAAATACTTACGTAAAAGAGAGAAAAAAAACTTTATTAAAAGAAAGTGAAAGAAATAAAGGAGGGAGAAATAAAAAATAAATAAATAAAGGAAAGAAATAAAAGAAAATCTAAAAATTAAATAAGGGACAAGTGGTTAAATCAAAACCATTCAAATGTTATAAATCTAAAGGCTACAAAATCGTGTCAAAACCCGTGTTAAAATTTGTGTCCCCGCTAAAATCCTAAAATTATATATATTTATATATATTTATATATATATATATATATATCGGTTCTGTTCCTATCAGGGCATCCTTATATAACTTTATCAGGATATTGAATGTGAGCCACTCATTTATAAAAGTGATTTGACAAGTGCATACATATCAAGTCAAAATATGTAAAACGAGTAGCCCACATTCAATGTCCTTATATAATTTTATCAGGGCATCCTCATAGGAAAATTTTCGATATATATATATATATATATATATTTATATGGTCTCGTTCCTATCAGAACATCCTTATATAACTTTATCAGGATATTGAATGTGAGTCACTCATTTATAAAAGTGATTTAACAAGTGCATATATACCAAGTCAAAGTATGTAAAACAAATGGTTCACATTCAATGTCCTTATATAATTCTATCAAGGCATCTTCATAAGAAAATTTCCGTATATTTATATTTATATATATATATATAGTTAATGATATATTGGAAATCAAATCCTAAAAAGAATAGATTTTTGCTCCTACAATAAGTGCGGGTTTACTAATTAAGAGTCCTGATGAGGGAAAAAAAAAAAAAAACTTTTAATTCTTTAGTTGTAATTACTATGTTTACTAAGATCAGTTTGAAATCAAATTATGTGGATCATATAAACAAATATGGAATTACAAATTAAAAATATATTTATATATATATATAATTGGTGATACTAGGCTTTTCCTTTATTTATTGTAATATTTATGTTTTTAATTAATGATTGTGCTTTTAATTTAGAAATAATTGGGGTTACATTGCATTTAAAACTAAATGAAACGTCTTGAACTTGTAAAAGTGGCCCATGACAACATTGCATTTAAAACTAAATGAAACGTCTTGGACTTATAAAAGTGACCCATTATCACAAAAAAGGCGTGCCTCTAATCCTTTGATAACATTGCATTTAAAACTAAATGAAACGTCTTGGACTTGTAACAGTGACCCATGACAACATTGCATTTAAAACTAAATGAATCGTCATGGACTTGAAACAGTGACCCATTATCACAAAAAAGGCATATATATATATATATATATATGTGTGTATATTTATTTTGAAAATTGAAATCACAGCATTGCTGAAAAAAGAATTGACAAATCGAAAGCAATACACAACTATATGTTGTTTATCACCTTTAAAACTATCGACAACAACATCTGTGCAGTTGGATTCGATATTTATTTGCACAAAATATATTGCTTTTATTACAACTTTTATCATTTATGTATCCCAGTATTGGTTGACTTCAGATAAAATTAACTTTGACCAAACTTTTAGGATAAAATAACTGTAATGTCTCTATCTGTATTATTTTATAACCTAAAATAAATAATTAGATAAAATTATATAATAAACATTTTAAATTTTATTAAAAATAATAAATATAATATTGTTATTTTTTTAGATATTCATTACTATTTTCATATATATTTTATATAATATATAATAAAAATGTTAAGGATAATGTTGTTATTATTTTTTCGGGTTAATTGCACATTATCCTCAACATTTTTATTATATATTATATAATATATCTCTGAAAATAGGTGATGAATATCTTAAAAAAATAATAATAACATTATTCTTATTATTTTTATTAAAATTGATTTTATTATATAATATTTATTTGATTATTTGTTTTAGGTTTTAAAATATATAAAAAATAGGGGCATTAAAGTCATTTTACTCTTAAAGTTTGATCAAACTTTAAGTTTAACGGAAATCAATCAATACTATGGGAGGTTTGTGTAATTTTTAGCAAAAGATCGATTTAGCTACAGTTAGGCTTAAAATTAAGGGAGTTTGTGCAATTACTCCTTATAATTATAAGTTTCTGATATGATGATCTCCACATGTTTTGGCAAGAACCCTGATTTGATATAACAATAATAATACGATAAGACTTTTCAAAAAAAATAAATAATAATAGTACGACGAGAACGTTTGATTTTCAGCGAAAGATGATATGTGGTCAATAGGGGTCGATAAAAAATCAATAAATCGAACCGAATCAAAATTGATCAAATCGATTTTTTTTCCTATTTTCTTATATTGATCAGTTCGGTTCGGTTCATTTTAAAAAAAAACCGATTGTATCAGTTTTTTCCGGTTCATTATCCCAAAACGGAAAACCAAACTAGGATCCAACTTATATAAAACAAAAAACTCTAGTTTAATGTTCAATAATCTATGAAACTATAAAACTATGAAAGTGTGTCGCAACATTTTTTATTTTTTATTGAATATTATTCTAAACTAAGAATGGAGGTTGATTTGCTTTTGTGCAGTGATAAATAAATTTTTGTTGGCAATTTCAAAAAAAAAATAAAAACAAAACAAAACAATAGGAGCATTAAAAGTGGATGGATTGCTATACCTGATTTCTTACACTAGATATAATTTATCATGAATTAAATTTCAAAAACATTCACGTTCTCGAATGGTGGGGTAAAAAATAAAAAAATTTTAAAAGAGTTGATGATGACCACGCTGTTGGTGTCGCTTTAATTTATTGCAATCGAAAAATCAGCAAGGAAAGCTCATCGATCATGATTATTTAAGCAGAGAATAAATAAGAAAAAGCAACACATTTATGTTTTGAGAGAGTGTGAGAGAGAGAGAGAGCAAAGTCCACTAAAATCTTTGGGGATAAGGCCGGACATGTTATGATATTTGATATTTATATCTCTCACCATCAAGTCTATCAAAATCCACCAAAATCTATGACCTAAGAAAATCCTTTAAAATCTTGTCCTAATTGAATACACTTAATTCTTGTAGACATTTTTAATGTCCTAATTCAGAACATCCGGATTTGGTAGAATTCTTTAAAAGTTCAAATAAATCTAAATTAAATATTACTGGATTAATATAGACTATTTTAAAGTCTTTAAATGTACGAATTGAATACACCATGATTTATGAAGTCTTTAAATGTCCTCAAAAATCCTAATTGAATACACCTCCATAAATAGTTTGTAAGTACACACCAATAATTATTAATTGGTTTTATATCAATCATTTGTAAAAAAGAAAAAGAAAGTTTCCTATTAATTGTTTGATATGATAATAAAAACCTTTCTATTTTATCAAACCCTAACTTCTATTTTAAATACTAAATTCAATTTCTTTTAAGGAATACAAATTGATTAAGTTGACGAACAGTTTACTACTATAATTGGGTGAAACAAAAATCAATACCAACAATAAACTTTCTTAGGAATAGAGGAATTGTGATACACCATTGTGTGCTGAGAGCCTCTTTTTACATATGACCCTTCACCTTGGTTTGTATAATTGTTGTTTTCTATTAATGGATTTTAAATTTCAAAAAAAAAAATTAAAAAACTAAAAGAGCTAAAGCAACACATGCACCGGTTATGGTTACTGCTAGTAGTTTTTCAATTCGGTGGAATTGGAGAATTTTAAGCTTTTAAAAAATTACAGAATTAACAAAAAGTTTTAATGCAATGAAAATAATTTTTTTTCTAGACAATTTTTTAGTGGCATCAAATGTTTTTATAGGAGTTAGAAATACTTTTTTTGAGAAATTATTTATTTGAATAAAAATATATAAAATAATAAAATTTAAAATAAATCTGATTAGATAACAAAATAGTGGGGTGTGCTAACAAAAATATAATACAATAAAATTAAAGGAAGGGTATTTTGACATTAAGTGAGGTTTATTTACGAACCAGAGATTTTTAAAAAAATTGAAGGGTGTCAATATCGCCACTCTAATTTAATTTGGACGAATACCCAAAAGGATTAAAATATAAAAATATGTGTAATTATTAAAGCCTATGAATTTGACCCAGTATAACCAAAACCGAACTAGTCTAGTTGGTTTTTGATCAGTTGACATTTGAAAATTTTATTGGATCGGTTCATATTTTTAAAAACCGAACTTTATCGATTTTTTATCGGTTCTATCGAAAAATGAATCGATCCATTAAAAGTCCACCCCTAGTGGCCAGAGGCTGCTCAATATATCTTGAAGCCCTAAAGGAGAAAAAAAAAACCACCCAATTAAAATTAACCACAACAATAACTAAATTAAGAAGATTGTAATTGGAAATTTTTTTCTTGGAATATAATCTGTTAAGTAATTATAGACAAACAACAACAATTCGTAAGTAGTAACCATACTAAAATTAACTACATGATTTATAAGGCAATTAGAAAAAATTAAAACAAAAAATAAATTCTTAAATTTGAATTTATATACATTTTATGTGTGAATCTCTTCATAAAGATAAATAAATAATTCCCCCCAGGGGGTAGTTACCGGTAGATGGACAAGTTTAGACTTAAACAAATGACTCCTAAATCAACAGCTCGAATCCTACCAATGATAAAAAAGCTTCAAAAAAATATCCATAGATAATGTCAATAATAATAATAATCATAATAAATTTAAAGAATATTGAAGATGCATTATTGTAGATCAAAGAAATATTTTTATATATAGATAATTTTTAAATGGTAAAATAGAAGTTTAAGGGTTTTTTTTTTTTAATGATTATGATGTTTGAAAAGCGGATATTTTTATATTAATAAAAATAAATAAATAAATAAAATAAAAAAAAAGTGGATACTCAATAACTATTTCTAACGTTTTTATTTTTAAAAAAAATCATTTCTAACAGTAAATAATTTATAGTATTATTAATATAATCCTATTTTCTACGTATGAGGCCCTATGGTTTTTTTTTTTTATTTGAAATATTACAATAATTCAGGGATACTAGAACTCATGACCTCGTGGTGTGGGTGTGAGGGGTTTTACTATTAGGTCAATCTCATCTTGTCCGAGGCCCAAAAAAAAAAAAAAAGGATTCTTCATTATATTTTTATCATGAGCGGGGATATTTGCAACCCTTTTAAACTGTATGTACATCTCAATTTTACATATTTTCTAAATTTCAACACTACCCTTAATTTAACTTATTGACATTTTAAACAAAAGATATTATATTTTTGATTAATGTAAGACAATCCAAAAATTCAGTCTAAATTTCAACTCAAATGATGTGGTAAATGGTTTTTTCATTAACCACATCATCTCATGTTGTGTGTGGTGCTTACTACATCAGGGTAATTATTTGGATTGTATAGCATTACTCTATAATTTTAAAAAACCATTTTACTTTTCTAAATTATTTACTAACTAAACTAAATTTAGAAAGAAAAAAAAAAATAAAAAAGTAACATAAAATAAAAATCTAAATCAAAACGGGGGAGAGGGTTACCTCCACCATTTTAGATGGAAAAGATAAAAAAGTGAGAATATACTAAGAGCATCTCCAATGCAAATATGTATTTTTGAGTTTCTAAGTAGTGTCACATCAGCATTTCTATTTATTATAGACCCACTTTTGAAAAAAAATTAAAGAAATACATATTCACATCTCCAATACAATTATCTAAAGTCAAATATGCATCCATTTTTTGTCCAATCATAATAGAACAATTATTATACTCTCTCTCCTTTTTTATTTTACAATTAAATAAGGTTTAATTTCATTGGTGGAAAAAGTTAAAAGCTTTAATCTTATTGGTGGAAAAAGTTAGAAATCCTAGTCAGCATTTCTAGGAGAGTTTCTAGAATTAGAAACTCAACTCCATATTCTCTAACTTTTTTTTTACCACATCATCTCCATATTCAACTTAGATAATAGCATTGGAGAGAGTTTTTCTAACTTTTTTAATATATATCCTATGTGGCATTCTATTTTCTCCAAATGCATAATAGCATTGGAGATGCTCTAACCATTTTACTTTTCTGAATTATTTACTAACTAAACAAAATTTAGAAAGAAAAAAAAGGAAAAAGTAAAATAAAATAAAAATCTAAATCAAAACGGGGGAGAGGGTTACCTCCACCATTTTAGATGGAAAAGATAAAAAAGTTAGAAGATACTACTGCTTCCACTCTTATTTGGAGAGAGGCAGAGATGGCTACCTCGCCTTTTGTTTTTATATATACATATATATTTTTATTTTAATTGTTTAGAATTCAATTATTTATAATTTCATTTTTTTTCAAAAATTAAAAATGAACATATTTAGTAATTTGTTGGGTGTTTTTATGATATATAAATTTTTTTAAAAAAACTTTTAATGGGGTTCACATACAAAAAGGGGTACATATATAAATTTCAAGTAGTGTAAATATCGTAACTCTTTTATCATTAAGATAGAAATTTTTTTTTTGCCTTTTCTAAGGCTTTAAATGTACATTTTGTTTGCTTTGTCTAATAATGGTATATATATAAATATATATATATATATATATAGTCTCTCATAAGGGATCCCTTATTTTAATTTCGGTAAGGATCACCATGAAATCACATCGATTCGAATGAATTTTGATTTGAATTTTTTTGTGGATTATAAGTTCATAGAAATCTACTTATGAATAAAATTTACGAATTTTTCTAGTATTAAAACTTTTTTTCCAATTTTTTTAAAATATGAAGGCATTAGAAAAATAGGTGAAATATAGGAACTTCAAAAAAAATAGTTTTAGTGCTTGAAAAATTTTTAAATTTTATTCATAAGTAGATTTCAATCATAAGTAAATTTCAATAAACATATCATCCACACAAAAATTCAAATCAAAATTCATTCGAATCGATATGATTCCATGGTGGTCCCTACCAAAATTAAAATAAAGGATCTTTTATGAGAGACTCACTATATATATAAATATATATGACTCAATCAAACCAAAAACTTGACATAACTTGTCATGTCAATATATAAATAGTCGATCATTCTCCACTCTCACACATTATACATATAAACAGGGGCGAAGTAAGGACTTTGGTTTTGGTTTTTGGGGGGCGGAACAAATATTCAAGTAACGCAAGAAAAATATACTAATATTTAAAAACCAAATTTAATATTATTTAGATAGTGAAGAAGAGGAATTGATGTTTTAATTCTTCTGTAAAATCCATTGATTGTCAATGACTTTCTCATTGGGGGGGGAACAAATATTAAAGTAACGCAAGAAAAATATACTAATATTTAAAAACCAAATGTAACATTATTTAGATAGTGAAGAAGATGAACTGATGTTTTAATTCTTTTGTAAAATCTATTGATTCTCAATGACTTTCTCATGGGGGGGGGCAAGAACAAATATTCAAGTAACGCAAGAAAAATATACTAATATTTAAAAACCAAATGTAATATTATTTAGATAGTGAAGAAGATGAACTGATTTTTTAATTCTTTTGTAAAATCCATTGATTGTCAATGACTTTCTCATGGGGGGTGGGACAAATAAAAATATACTAATATTTAAAAACCAAATGTAATATTATTTAGATGGTGAAGAAGATGAACTGATGTTTTAATTCTTTTGTAAAGTCCATCGATTGTCAATGACTTTCTCATACGAATTCGAAGATCAAAGAAATATGTAATGCATTTTTTATTTTGTTATAATACTATATACTGTATATTGCAGTTATCAGGTGCGGGATTCCGTACGAATTTTTGGTGCGGGATCCCTAACTTAATAATTTATATATATATATATATATATAATAACTTTCAAGTGAGAGATCCCTTACTTTAATTTTAGTCCACACTTTGATGAAATTACATTGATTTGTATGAATTTTTTTGTGAATGATAAGTTCATTAAAATATACCTATAAATAAAATTTGAGAAATTTTCAAACACTAAAACTATTTATCCTGATTTTGTTAAATATAAAGGCATCGGAAAAATGGGATATATATAAGAAAATTCAAAAAACTAGTTCTAGTGCTTGAAAATTCACAAATTTTATTTATAGGTATATTTTAATGAATTTACCATCTACAAAAATATTCATATCAAAATTCATACAAATCAATGTAATTTCATCAAGGCGTGGACCGAAATTAAAGTGAGGGATCCCTCACTTGAAAGTTACTATATAATATATACAGTCCTTCTATTGTCAGTTCGAACTGATATAAAATATATCAATTCCTAGCATGTGGGGCATTGGATTTAAAAGATACTTTGACAAGTGCATGCAACCAAGTTAAAGCATTTAAATCAATGGCCCACATGTAAGGAACTGATATATTTTATATCAGTTCGAACTAACAATAGAAAAACTATATATATATAGTTCATGATTCATGATGTATTGGAAACCAAATCCTAAAAATCTTTTTGCTCCTACATTAAGTGCGGGTTTACTAATTAAGAATCCAAATGGGGAAAAAAAAAAAACTTAATTCTTTAGTTGTAATTACTGTGTTTACTAAGATCAGTTTGAAATCAAATTATATGGGTCACATACACAAATACGGAATCACAAATAATAATAAATAAATAAATAAACAATAATACTAAACATATCACCTAAAATCCAACATTTTTCATCCCAAGACATGTGGCACTTGAATTGTCAAATAGTGAGTGGATACATATAGTAGGTGATATAAATCATCATTGATATGTATCTACTCGCGATTTAACACCTCACATACCACATGTGTTGGGATGAAAAATGTGAAATTTTAGATGGGATGTTTAACATTATTCTAAAAAAAAAAAAAAAAATAGATATAATCGGTGATACTAGACTTTTCCTTTATTTATTGTAATATTTATGTTTTTAATTAATGATTGTGCTTTTAATTAAGAAATAATAAGGTGTTTATTGGATATATTACATAGCAACATTCAAATAATCTATAATCTAGCAACATTCTTTAGTTTGACATAACTTGTCAATTTGTCATATCAATATATAGGGTTGTCCTGCCGCTGTTTTTCAGCCCGTTTTCGTTTTTGTTTTCTAAAAACTGTTTCGAATTCGTGTTCATTAACCGTTTTTCATTAATGATTGTGCTTTTAATTAAGAAATAATAAGGTGTTTATTGGATATATTACATAGCAACATTCAAATAATCTATAATCTAGCAACATTCTTTAGTTTGACATAACTTGTCAATTTGTCATATCAATATATAGGGTTGTCCTGCAGCAGCTATTTTTCAGCCCGTTTTCGTTTTTGTTTTCCAAAAACTGTTTCGAATTCGTGTTCGTTAACCGTTTTTTATTTTGTTTTTAAAAATAAAAAATAAAGTGGAAAACAAAACCAATGTTAAAAGTGAAAATTTTGAAAAATACAAAATACATGTTTTCTTTGTCTTTGTTTTTGTTTTTGTTTTTCAAAAAAATTAATAATAAAATTATTTCTTTTTTCTTTTTTCTCTTGAACGTGACTTCTTCTACATTAGTCTTCTCTTCCCGCATTCATCTTCTTTCTCCCTTCAATGGCAGCTCTTCCTCCTCCTTCAGGCCCGCTGATTTATTCTTCTTCTTCACTACCAATTTGCTCTGCTTCGCCGCCGATCTGGTATTCTTCTTCTTCAGCTGGTCTTCTTCTTCTTCGCTGTCGTTGATCTGCTCTTCTTAGTCACCGATCTGCTCTTCTTCTTCTTCAGCTGGTCTTCTTCTTCTTCTTCTTCCTCCTCTTCCTCCTCAGCCAATCCTGATCTAGATCTGGTTGTCACAAATTGTCTTCTTCCTTTTTATTTTCTTCTATTTTTTATATATTTTTTACTGTTATTAATATTTATTAAAATAAATACTTATTTATAATTTGAAGTAATTTGTGATGTGTAAACTCTTGATTAATTGATTATTAATTGCGATATGTTTTTTTTTTTTTTTGGAAGTAATTTGTGTTTTGTTACTTTTGTTTAATTTATAAATTACAATACAAAAATTTTATTGGTTAATTATTTAATCAATTTGTTTATAATTGTTATAATATTAAACAAAATGTAAAGATTGATATTTCAATTTTCGGTAGTTTTCAATTAGCCTACCAAACTTGTTTTTCCTATTTTCATTTTCAAAATATAGATTTCAGTATACACTACTAGACGTGTTTTCGGATTTAGAAATTGAAAACAAAACACTATTTTTATTTATTTTTTCTTTTTTTTTTTAGAAAAACAGTCAACGTAAAACGTTTACAGGACGACCCTATAAATACTTGATCATTCTCCGCTCTCATACATATAAAGGTAAAGTAAACTTGAATATATAAATTCTTGATCATTCTCCACTTTCATACATATAAAGGTGAAGTGGACGTGCATTTGAACCAATGGGTGGCAATATCAGTTATTGTGTTGTGTTTGCATCAAATCTAACATATACAATTAATTTTTTACTCGATTCAAACGGCTCGTTAAGTTTATCATATCACAAGTTAAAATCCAAACACAAGTCGTTAAATTATCGAGTTACCTAATAAAATCCGTTTAACCTATTAATTTATAAGTCATATCAATTATAATAGATGATAAATCTAAATTCTATTAACCAATCTTGTATATATCAACTATACAAGATTTGTATAGTTGCTGGATCAATTTTTGGTCCTTAGATTTCAATCTAATGGTATATAAAAATTAAGGATTTGAAAATTTATATATATATATATATATATAACAAAAATAAACTAACTTTCTCTCACATAACTACTCATTAACAATACAGTTCATGTATTTAATTTTAAGTGAAAATCGACAATCGTAGCCATCCAAATTAGGCAAAAATTGTTTTTAACCCTATTTCAAAATTTAACTGTTTATAACCATCTTTCAATAATTTCTTTCAATCCACTGCCAAAATTACACAAATACCCCCATCCACTTAATTTTTTTTTAATTTTCTTCATTTCTTCTTCTTCTCTTCTTCATTTCTTTCCTTCTTTCTCTTCTTCTTCCATTATCTAACTTCAACAAAGATTTGAATCTGATTTTTACCAAAAAAAATTTGCTCTGAAAATTAAAATCTTCAATAAGCTTGGTTTTGGCTGGCTTTAAGTTGAAGATTTGAGGGGAGTTGGTTGGGGAAGTTTTTAGATAAAAACCAATTAAATTGGCTCTTGAAGTGGTTACGGTGTGTAAAATCTATTAGGTTTTCACATTATTTTTGTTCCTTAAAGTTTAAATAACCTGGGTTTTGTGTTATTACAATAATTTGGGTTGTATTTGGCAAGATTCGTTGATTTTTCTAAGATTTCGAAATTTCCAAAAGGATCATGAAACAAAAACGTGAAAACCTAGCAGAAAACGTGAAACCTTATACATTTCCCCAAAAACGTGAAACCACTAGAAAAAAGTATGGAAAATGTGAAACAATACTGTGATGTCCGAAAAATGTGAAATGACCTAGAAATTTAATTATTTTTCTTTCCATAAATATATCATTTAATTTTAATTTGAAGGGCCGGTTTCAAGTTTTTTATATAAAAATGTGCAAAAAATGAAGGTGACACATTTTTTTTATGTCATCCATGAAGGTTTCACGTTTTTTTTTTTTTTTTAACATTTTCAATGAAATTTTCAATGAAGGTTTCACGTTTTTTAACGTTTCTAATGAAGGTTTCACGTTTTCAAGCCAGGTTTAACGATTTCAAAGTTTGCGATCAATGTTTCACGTTTTCGAGGTTTAATCATATTTTTTTTCAAATTTTCTTTCATATGAACAACTCATTTCTCGGTTCATCAATTTCTAATCCTTAAAATCATCCACAAATCAAATCAACCAATCCAAACAACACAATTATAACTACGTTTCATCAATTAATAATCCCTAACCAACATCATAACATCAAATCACATAAAAAAAAAATGGAATCATTACAAAATCACACAACCAAATTTCTGTTTTTTTTTATTAATTCGAAATCAAAGTTCTCCGACAGAATATGGGCTTCGACAGACTCTTATCAGCCTTCTCTCCTATTCGTGGTTGTCTCTCCTTGTCGACGGCGGTGGTTGTTTGTGAGCTCTGTCTCTCTTCTCGTTTCTGGTTGAATAAAAGAGGCTGCTGAGTTTTTTCTTTTCTTTTACTTTTTCTTTTTATATAGGGGAATTATAGTAATAGCGCAAAAATAAGGTTATAAATAGTTAAAATTTCAAACATGGTTAAAAACAATTCCCTAATGTTTCTAATGGCTAGAAATGAATTTTTCCCTAATTTTAAAGTAATAAAGTATTAGGTTTTTTTTTTAAAAAAAAAAAACAATTTAAAATGGTTAGAGTACCTCTATTAAAATTCAAATGTATGATTAAACTATTAAAAAAAAAAAAATTAAATTGTATATGTTTTATCTGCTAAAAATTTATATAAGCAATTAAAATGTAAAAATAGTTAATTATCTCCATAAAATTATAAATTACATATTTATCATTGACATTTAATCGTGTTAAATGGATTAAGAGATTAGTTAATGGGTTTAACGATTTATTTAATAGGTTTAACGTGTTAACCCGTTTGTAACCCGAACCCAATTAGATCTGACTCAAACCTGTCAATATCGTGTCGTGTCGGCAATTGTGACCACTAATTTGAATTGAGAACTTTGAGATTATAATGCAAAGGTAATATTGATATTTAACAATTTACAAAAATAAACAACATAAAAGATTGCTACAAATAGGAGTGGGCACCGAAACCATTAAATCGATCAACCCCAATTTAAGCATGCTGGTTTGGTTTTGCTAAAAAAAAAATAATAATAAATAACCCATTGGGTTAGTATGTGGGTAATGTTTTATCAAATCAAATAACCTAACCCAAACTGTTATATAATTTTTCATTTTCTTTTATCGTTTCTTAGTTTCGACTTTAGCAAATTTAAATTTAAATTAGCTATTTTTATTTCATTTGGAAGCTTGAACGAAATAGTTTTATTTTATAAGTTTTAAGTGTCTACACTTGAGTTAAATATTTAAATGTAGTATTATTGTTTATAATATTGATATATAGGTTTAGCTACTTATATGGATATTATTCTCTTTTTTTTTTTTCAAATTAAAACAAATAATGCAATTATGTAATATTAATTTTTATTGGGATTTTTTTTTTTGGCAATGGAACAACTTGAAAATTCAAAGTACATGAAAAAACAAATCAAAATTTAACTTATTTTAGAATTAATCATATACCGTTAAACCAAACCGATTTTTATTGTTTTGGTTTTACCTTATAATTTGTTTTGTTTTGATCATAAATTACTAAACCGATTAAAAAAAAAGGGGGTCAAAAATTAAATAGCACTTTTTGGGGGAGGGCCGGTGTAAATAGCACCACTTTAATAAGTCATGTTTTAATAGCATCAAAATAGGTTATGAAACCAAAATACTTCCACTTACTCTTTTCCTTTTTATTTTTTTTCTCGAAAATTCGAGACTTATTTGCATTTTCGATACTTATTAATGCGTTTTCGAGACTTATTTATGCGTTTCGAGACTTAATTCAAGTTTGTTCGGGACTTATTCTATTCGACCTCCATCAATGGTGATAGTGACGATCCGACGACAGTACCGGTTGACTCCGAAGATGATTGGATCTGGAAGATCGAACGATGCCGAGTTCGTTGGCGCCATCGGTTTAGTCAGATTCGCGACGGATCGTCATAGATCGGACGATGAAGATTCACGATGGTTTGGGTTTGGCTTCGTTTCTCTCTCTACACAACTCGAAAATGAAAACGAACACTTCGGTTACAATGATTAGCACTCGACGAACGTTTTCCCAGTGGTTTTGCCGGTCAACTTGCCAGTTGGCAGTGACACCTCCATTGAAGTTCCATCAATGGAGGTTTGGGAAAAGGAAGAAGAAGGTGAAAGACACACAAGAGAAAAGAAAATAAACTGGGGGTATTTTGTCCAAATTCCATTTTTTGTTCTATTGAACAAAGAGTAATTCAAGTGTGATAGTTGTACAAATCAAAATTTAAAAAGTGACATATACCCCAATTTCCTAAAAAAAAAAAATAGAAATATGAGGGGAAGAGCCAAATAGGTGTCAATCCCACAACTATACCAGGAATATCAATAAACCCGATTATTGCATGCCCCTTCGGGCATATATCCATTGCCAGAGGCAACAAGATCAAGTTGGTAAGGATTAAAATATCCCTTCATTTTTCTATTTTTCTCTATGCAGCTCTTCCTTCTCGATAGCATGGGGAGATACCGCTCTATTTTTTTTCGAATTAGATAGATTGAATAGGGGGTAAAGAGAAAACAAAGATCATATAGCCTAATGGACTGCAAGTTGAATAAGCTATGACCCTCTTTAGATCGTTCTGTAATATTCCAGTGGTTGCCGCAAGGAATGACGTCGTTGCTCCTGCAGAAGTAATAACAATCAAAGCAGTAGGTGAGTAATCAAATAAAGTTAGCAATTGAATCCGTAACCTTTGCTATTTGTCAAATACTAGCTTCTCGGTGATGATTTTGTCATCGGGGATGCGCGAGTATATAAATCGGTTCATCACTGGCTATGCTTTCTATTTCATTACTCATGGGCCCTGAAAGGTAATCTTAGCAGCAAGGATATCTCTTAATGAGCGAAGTGACTTCCGGATCAAGGCATTGAAAAGGGTGCCAAAATTTTAAATAACCCAAACCATCATATTCCCACCGCTAGCTACAAATGAATTGACTTGAAAATTCATTTTCACCATCTTTAAAGTTTATACTTGTGCCCTTGGGACTACACTATAATTATATATACAGGCTTCAGAGGGTGGTTCTGAATAAAACCGATCCATTGAAAATGGACTTTCTTCAGAGCAAGGAAAGTGGTACCACTGATAGGTGCAAGTACAAGTCAAATGGTGCAGAAAATAATAACGGAGCATATTTAGTGTGGCAAGATCTTACAGTTGTGGCTCAGAGCTTGAAAAATGGTACAGCCAAGAAGTTGGTGAGTGGTCTAAGTGGGTATGCAGAGCCTGATCGTATTATGGCCATTATAGGTCCTTCTGGCTCTGGCAAATCCACCTTACTCGATGCTTTGGCTGGTATTTGCTATCTATCTCTCACTCTCTTTGCTCTTCTTCACATTAAGTTGCTGCTTATAAATTATCTGTTTTCTTTTTCTAACAGGAAGACTCTCCACAAATACTCTCATGACTGGAAATATTCTACTTAATGGGAAGAAAGCACCCATAGACTCCAGAGATGTTGTAAGTTTAACATAATATATTCAACAACAAATTAAAACTATTTTGATATTGGTTACACTATTAGATTGTTTTATATCATTGTTTGAAAAGCTTAAGCTTTTGGATTCGATGATTAAAAACATGTTATCAAAGTTTAATCTTTCCATATGCATATGTTTCTATATTTATTGTACGATCTGTATCTGTATTTAAGCTTGATCCATGTTTCAAACACATCCGTATTTAATCTTTTGGGTCCGGTAGTTATTAAATTTGATAATATTTTTTCAGTCTTACGTTACTCAAGATGACTATTTCTTGGGAACACTTTCTGTGAGAGAGATCCTCACTTACTCATCCCATTTAAGGCTTCCATCAAAAATGACCAACAATGAGATTGATGAGATTGTACAAGAGACAATAGTCAAGATGGGTCTGCAAGATTGTGCAGAAAAAAAGATTGGAAACTGGCATTTAAGAGGCATAAGCACCGGAGAGAAGAGAAGGCTTAGCATTGGTGTTGAGATTTTAACACAACCTAAAGTCTTGTTTCTTGATGAACCCACTAGTGGGTTGGATAGTGCTTCTGCTTTCTTTGTGCTTCTGGTTCTCAATAGTATTGCACATGATGGGAGGATTGTTGTTTGCTCTATTCACCAGCCAAGTAGTCATCTCTTTGATTTGTTTGATGATTTGTTACTCCTCTCAAATGGAGAAACCATCTACTTTGGAGATGCAAAATTGGCTGTCAAGGTAAATGGCTAGTCATTTTCATGTGAAGTATCCCGGATTTCTACACTTATGTTTCAACAAACTCTTAATATTAAGAATTTACATGTGGTAACACGATAACGAATCACTAACAGATTCATTTAAAATTAACAGAGATCTTCGAAACTAATTCTGATTTATTATATTCTCTCTTATACAGTTCTTTGCTGAAGCGGGGTTTCCTTGTCCAACAAGAAGAAACCCTTCAGATCACTTCCTTCGTTGCATTAATTCTGACTTCGACAAGATTTCTACAAGTCCATTGCCATCTCAAAGACAAAGTGTATCTACACAAACCGAAGTTTGTTTCCTCTTTGATCGATTCTATTATTATATAATAATTATTCTCGTTCAAGTTTCGTAAGTTTTTCCTAATGATACAGGCGATTCCGACGTCATCAAATTCCCAGATAAAGTTAACTACAGAAGAGATCAAAGCAAAACTTGTCGAGAAATACAAGGATTCTGATATTTCAAAGAACATAAGAAAGAGAGTTCAAGAGCTAGCACTTGGTGTATGTAACCCAAACCCATTAAATAAAATTAGTATATTTTATCACAATAAGTTTGATGAAGTGCAGGATTCTTGTTCAAGTATACAAAACTCGCATGAACAATGTCGACTTTACATTCAATTCACAAGTTGCACGTTATACTGTGTAGTTGAACGTTGAATATATGAATTGAATACAACATCGATACATTTTCCATATGAATTGGTTGAAACTTGTATTGTTTCAGGAACAAGTAGAGATTGTATCAAACAAGAGCAATGCTGGGTGGTGGAAGCAGCTGTGGACATTGAGTGGTAGATCATTCCTGAACATGTCAAGAGATATGGGATACTACTGGTTAAGGACCCTGTTTTACATTCTAGTGTCAGTAAGTGCAGGCAATCTATATTTCAACATCGGAATATCCTATCAATCCATAATACAAAGAGCAAAGTGTGATGCATTTGTTTACGGTTTCATGGTCTGCATGTCTATTGGAGGCTTACCATTTTTCCTTGAAGAATTTAAGGTGAAGAAGAACATACTAATTAGATCTCTTAGTCAATTTCTAACTGGTTTGAAAGTGCTTTCAGTATTGCAGAAAGTACTTCTAGGTATGTGTTGTTTTGTTGTTGAAGATTCTAATGTTAATCTCCACCAAAAAACAAAAACAGGTTTCATACAGAGAAAGAATAAGTGGGCATTATGGGGATGGTGTGTTTGTGCTATCCAATTTCCTTTCATCGTTCCCATTCCTGGTGGTATTATCCACATCTTCAGGAACAATAATCTACTACATGGTCAAATTACATCCCGGAATCTCACGCCTCGCCTATTTCTGTATCAACCTCTTTTGTTGCATTTCCATTTTGGAGACATGCATGATGTTGGTTTCTTTGTTGGTTCCTAATGTT
This sequence comes from Acer negundo, assembly GCA_035582765.1. Classification (NCBI taxonomy): domain Eukaryota; kingdom Viridiplantae; phylum Streptophyta; class Magnoliopsida; order Sapindales; family Sapindaceae; genus Acer; species Acer negundo. The sequence continues at coordinate 12,363,946 of CM069241.1, read as the reverse complement.
TTGATGGGGATTGGAGTTGGAACTTGTGTAGTTGTAAGATAAATTCTACACTTATCAGCTCTTTTATTTTTTGATGTCATTCTTGGACTAGTTATTCACATGATTATGAGGTTTTTTGTTTCTGGATATGTAGTTGTTTATGATGATGGCATCTGAAATGTTTAAACCTGATCTTCCTAAGTTCTTCTGGCGCTATCCCATGTCCTATATCAGTTTCGCTTCATGGGCAATCCAGGTACCAATGTACCATACAACATATCCAGAAATTCAAAATTCTCTTGCATAGACCATTCAAACATATAATCTTATGTCAATCTGTATACAGGGTCAGTACAAGAACGACATGATAGGAACCGAATTTGATCCCCAGAATCCCAATGACACAAAGGTCAAGGGCGAGGAAGTTCTACAGAAAATATTTGGGATGGAACTGGAACTTTCAAAATGGTGGGATTTGCTTGCTCTCTTGGTCTTACTAGTATCTTACAGAGTAATCTTGCTTGCGGCATTGAAATACAAGGAGAAATCATTATCACTGTTACGCAGACTCTATGCCAGTGGCTTTCCAACCCCTTAATGCACAAAGCAGCAACACACTCATCCACCAAGTTCAATAAACTTAATAATAAAGATATGAATTTGTTAAATGAACAAAATAAGATAAAGATGTTTTATGATTGTCGATTGATAATTTTTTGTAACAAATATGACTGCATATTATGATTGTCAACTTTCCCTTATTCACTTATGTCTATGACGGTTATTGCATTCTAATTATTATGTTATTAATACTTTGGTTCTTACCTTTCCTTGTAATATTTGTACAGCACCCTATGAAATTTTGTATACAGATTATGCAAAACAATTTAACAAAGGAAACAAATTTGTCCCCATAAAAATTCCCAACAGTCGATGATTCTAATTCGACAAGTAACATAATATTATTTACTTAATTAGTTGAACCCACTGAATATGTACATCAACTTCCTTACCTGAACTCCACCAAATGTGCAGGCTAATGGAAATACATGATTGAAGAAGGAGATCAATCAGGATCCGTAACAATACATTGGCAACTCTGCATGTATATTCTACAGTGTAGCTTTATCAATACAAGAAATACTAGTAAAAATTGAAAGCTTATTCAATTAAGCAGTTTGCAAAGAACAAAATTGAATGACAATAAGATGGCTTTGAGCATAAAAGTAATTAAAGTACTCTCATTTATTCTGTTCAATGAATTCTCTGTACTCTTTTTTCATTTTGACCCCTGACACAGTCCTGCAGAACAAGAAACACAACAGTTGGCAGTGGCCAAGAATCATCAAAATTTTATTTGATGTAACAAGTTTGCATGCCAATGCATGGAGGCAAAGAAATAAGTATGAAGAAACAAAATTTAGCTGACCTGAGCATTTCCTTGTTCTTGAAGAATTGCACGCATGGTGTACCCATAATTCCAGCTGCTTCTGCTATCTCTGGATCTTCCTCGATATCGATTTCAACAAAATGTACATCCTGATCGAATTCTTCTATCACCTGTTGTAAGTAAAGTTCAGCAAAACTTTAGCAAATCACTTGTTAGCAGTGCAAAAGATATAACAGTATGACATGACTATCCAACTTACCTTGCTAAGAATTGGCTTCAAAGTCCTACACGGACCACAAGTTGGGGCAGTATGTAGTACACAGATAAGCCTTGGACTTTCATGGTACAATTTTCGTAGAGCATACTGAGGAAGGCAAACAAAAGAGAAAAAGGGAAACTTTTTTAAGATATAAGCTTTATTAAACTAAGGCTGCATAAACATTGAAATAGGAATATCTCACTTCTTGTGAAGTGAATTACAATTAAGAGTACATCCTACTAAAGCTATTAATTAGTATATTGAGGAGTGAATGTGCACCTGGCCCCTGTGCTTAGTACGTGTGATGTCAAAACCTTCTTGAACATCCCTGTCTGTGAGATCCTTCTTAGGCTCTTCTGTTTGAGGCTGTCAAATACAAAAAGATGAAGACATTGAAAGGGGCCCCCTATCATAGGCGACCAAAGGCACAGCCTAAAATTTGGTTGAACTACAATACAGATCCAAATTATTAAATATAGCAATGGAATTACATAAAATCCCATGATTGGTTCCCCAAATGCAGACATGACCAAGGTTTTAAAAGGTGAAAGGCAAGGCGAGGCAGCCATCTCAAATCAAAGTGACAAAAAAAAAAAAAAAAAAAAAAAATTAAAAATACTATAGTAGAAATAATCCGTTGCATTTAATAAAGTGCTTTGCAGCATACTCTATCCTCTGTACGCCCACCCCAAACAAACAGAAACCCTAATTTTTAAACACCGGACATGACTATCTCAAGACAAAATTACAAAACTTTGACAACTTAAATCTTTCTGTTGTTTTTCCAGTTCAACTTTCAAGGATTGACTTCCATATTTAATCCTACATAGGGTCAAAATCTAAGGCTTTACTCTACAAAGGGGTGTTAGAAAGACCTTTGTTTTGAAAAGTGTAACATTCCTGCATGTATCATGCAACTAAAGGTTTGTCTAAACTTTGAAAGGCAACTCAAGAAGATATGAAATAGGTATATGATCCCTAAGCTACTTGCAACTTAATGTGAGGAAATTTTTATGTAAAACTACTAGTTTTGACAATATTCCTCCATGCACCTTACCTTCTATTATATTTCTATACAACCAAAACTGTTGGCAAGCTTTTTGATATGTTACTTGGACAGTTCTTTAAGGTTTTGTCAGTCAACAGATGTTCCTATTGCATCAGAAAATTTCATGTAGCATTACTTTGAAAGAGCACTGAAGATAAAACCCCAGAAGTTATATTTGTTTCAAAAAATTTCCAGTACCACTGCCAACTTATTGCAGTGACCACAAAAATATTAAATTTAAGCATCAAGTTGATTAGCTCCAGAAAATTAGACTATTTAGATGTATCTATATGTCCAATCCTCATTTGTTGTGATCATTAATCATAAGTGCTATGTTTATCTTTTCAATCTGTCATCATACATCCTTCCATATGACCAGATAAGCAGTTAAACAGTACTGGATCTCAAAATAAGGAACTCACAAAAGAATCAGTTATTTGGAGAAAAACAAAATCATATGATATAGTATAAGATAATATATTACCACTGAGAAGTAGGATTGATTAAGCATGAAAATTATCAGAAAGTTGATTACCTGGTGAAACTCAATAAGAAGATTATTGTGGACAAGGTATCTCTCAACAGACAAAGCAGCAACGCATCCTGATCCAGCAGCAGTTACTGCTTGTCTCCATTCGTGGTCCTATTCAGAAAACAAAAAACCGAGTTATTTTTAATAGTCATGTGCACCCCAAAACATAGGACCCTAGCAGATGCAGAAGCACTATAAAGCATGCAGCAAGATAACCACTTTTTTCACAGAACTCCCTTGAAGGGTTCACTTAATATACAAACTTGAACAGTCTGACGTACCACCCAACTGACCAACTCTTTTATATTAATCGCTCAAAAGCATGAGAAGAGATTTTCCCCATAGTCCATGGTTCATGGTGTCCACTACATATATCTTAGGAGTTAGGCGCTGAAAACTACACCTTAAATTTCATACTATGTAAATCCACTTTAGATGGGACATGCCCAGAAAATCATATACACCAAGAAGTGCTGAAACCTAAGCCTTAAAATTCACACTATGTAAATCCACCTCAGATGGGACATGCCCAGAAAATTTATACACCGAGAAAGATATATGTGATGATTGAAGAGAGATTAATTCTCTATGTTTGAAATGATCTAATCAATGTGGGCAAATTAAAATATTAGGAAGGATTTAAAACGTGCCAGAGATTTATAAGAATAATGAATCATCCAAATACGCAAATCATTTCTTAGTTACATGCTAAATTAGTGAACAGCATGCTAATTTCTACTTCTTTTTACAAGCATCTTTTTTACCCAAACTTATATAGGAAACTTTCTTAAATTAAATGCAAGCATTTCCTTAAATGAATTACAAGTTTCTCATCTTCTTCTTCTTCTTTTCCTTTTTTATAAGAAACAAGAACTTCATTAAGAGAAAAGTGCTAATTGCTCCCAAAATCTATAATTCCAAAACAAATATCAATTCATTTCTGAATTTCAATTATGAGTTTACGACCATAAGTAGAATCATGTCAATGATAGGATCTGACTGAGTAATAGCATTCATGGTTTTAAAAGACGGTTTAAGCTCGACCCCCGAATGCGTCTGCGTAGCACAACTAAACTAATCCAATCTTCAATGTTTTTATTGTTAATATTGTCCACTCTTCGTATATTGTTAATATGAGGAAGAATTCAAAGGATAAGTCATAGAGTCATAGATTTTAACTCTAAGACTTGTTCTAAATTTCTAGTTTGGGAGGGGAAGATTCATGGCTTTTAGTCTGTTGTCTTGTGACTTTGCTTTGTTATTAATTTTCTCTATTATGAACTAAATCATGTTGTGTGTTTCTATTTGATAGTAATGTTATTGAGTCATTGATATTATGGTATGAATTTCTAGTTTCTTTTTATAATTTTTTAATGCTTTTTTAATTTTTTTTTTTTTCATTTTTTTTATTAATTAATTGAGGCTTACGCCTCGTTTCGCCTCGAGACTCGTTTTCGCCTTTCAAAACCTTGATAGCATTACAGACCCCTAAAGACAACCATATGGCATTCAGAATATATACATTTTAAGAGGATTACCTGCACATCTCCAGCTGCAAATACACCTCGAACAGAAGTTTTTGCAGTACCCTCCTCAACTATCACATAACCTGATCTGTCAAGTTCAACTTGGCCTTCCAACAACTGGCTATTCGGTGAATGACCGATCCCATAGAATAAACCTTTTGCCTCGAGCACAGATTCCTCACCAGTATCAAGTTTTCTGACTAAAATGCCAGACATTTGGCCCTTTGTATTGCTAACAATGTCAACAGTCTCTGTATTGTAGTGCACAGTGATATTTGGATTGTTGAACACTCTGAAACATTCGTGATAATCAACCTGTTAAACAAACATTCAGGGAGTTGAAAACTCAACATACAAACATTTTCATTAGTATATAATTCATCATCATCAAGGCAGGCACAAGAAACAAGGAGAAAATAAACACCAGGATGCAAGCAGAAAAACAATCAAAATCAACATCATAACAGATGAATAAATAAGTGCAAAGCATCATGAAGCTTCAGATATAGACAAGCATTGGCATAGTGGTCTAAAAGTGTAAAACTAAAATCAGCTGTCAAGAAAGAAGATCATGGCAGGATTTTGGAGCCAAGATCTAAAACAATGACTTGAATAAGAAAATTTCGTTGTCAAGATGATTTGTCAGCAAAAGGGATAAAGATTTCACCACAACTAAACATACCATAGCCATACAGTTCCATGTCCCAACAGATGTAAATATAAACACAGTCCAAAATATGCCTATATCTGAAATTAAATATCTAAGGGGTAAATATGACCGAAAAGAATCAAGGATGTCTTACATATAGGAAATGGTATTGCTAAATCCTTGTGCTATCCACTTTTACAAACATACAAGTATTTACAACGATAAATGCACAATGGCATTACTAAAGATAATCCATAACAACTTCAAAAAAAAAACATGAGCTAGAAAAGAAAAGGTTTCACAGGACTCACCTATCTTGCATTGCTTTAGATGCTCTTAGTTGATCTCTCCGTACAAGTAAATGAACATGACGAGCATATTTTGTTAAGTATATTGCTTCCTCTGTAGCTGTATCACCTCCTCCAACCACAGCAAGAACTTGTCCCTTAAACAATGGTGATGCTCCATCACATATTGCACAAGCACTAATTCCCCTGCTCCAAAATTCATCCTCACGAGGTAATCTGAGCCTTTGTGCAGTAGCTCCAGTTGCATAAACAATGCTGTGGCACTTAACCTGAAAGTAAACATAAGCAAAAAATTTCATAAAACCATAATCAGCTGGAGTTTTCCAAGGACAGATAAACAATAAATCTACAGATTATTAATCAACATAAACAACCCGAGCAGCAATGTCATGTCAGGCAGACACGGAGAGAATATGACCATGGTGTATCCAATCCAACAGAATAAACTTAACACGGGCACAAACAAATGCTCATCAAGATCTTAATTCTAATAAAAATAAGAATAAAGTCAATGACATAATGTCTGTGAAGTTGGGATTCTGCCTATAATCCAAACAAGAAAAACAACGATGGTTATCCATCACAAGTTCATGCATTCAATGGTAAGTAGGCTCCAATTCTCATCCATCGTCTGGCACATGGAGTGCACAGTTGGAAGGGTTCACTTTCATACATGAACCAATGAATGACAGAGTTTCGCAAGTCACAAGCATGCCCTTAAAATAAAAGAAAGAATATAACTCAGGTAATTCATATCATGAAAAAGACAAATGTATTGTTCAGTTCAAATTTGGTGTCAGAAGAAATAGTCGGCAACTTGGCATCTTATTCATCTAGCAAATCGAACCAATTTTAGCATCATAAAGCATTAATACAGGGCGAGAGCAACAGTTCGTGCCAAATTATAAATAATCATGCATCCAGAGCTTTAATACATAGTTTTTACAATCACTTCAACATATACAAAGTAAAGATGGTGCAAAACAATATATCACCTTACGTTCACTACTTTTCACAGTAAAAGGACTGTTTTTAACATCAACATACTCAACATCTTCTTGGAACAGTTCTGCACCCCACCGTTCAGCTTGTCGTCGCATCCTAAGCAGTAAACAAAGTTAATATGCTATTCTACAAATAGGGTTCTAGGCAGCTACAAATAGAATTTACATCCAAGAACACAAAGGAGTTTTTGTCACATTACCTATCCATCAAATCTGGACCAGTTATTCCTTCAGGAAAGCCTGGAAAGTTCTCCACTTCAGTGGTAGTCATCAACTGCCCTCCTGGAACACCACCTACTTGATATCCCTCAAACACTACCGGCTTTAAATTGGCACGAGCAGCATATATCGCTGCTGTGTATCCAGCGGGACCAGAACCTATGATCACCACATTCTCAACACCCTTATCTGCAAGAACAAAGACCAAATAAACAAACCATTTTCAAGAATTCACATTATTTTACTGGCCATACTATCTCAATCGATTAGAGTAAGAATGATTTTTTTTTTTTTCTGTCATAGACTTAATTGCATAACTGTTCACCCAAAAAAATAAACTTAAAAGAAAAAACTGACTAACAAAATTCATCACTTCTCATACTTGTTTCAATTACACGTGCATGTATACTTCCTAGTTCTAGCAAAAAAATAAAATAAATTTAACAACTTCAACAAAGTTCAAGAACACCTACATTACTCAACCAAGAACACAGTCTTCAACTACTAGAAAAATACACAATGTAATGAAATTAACACATCGTCAGTCTCTAAACTTTCTCAGAACAAAAACGAATACAAATATATACGTATGTGGAAGTTGCGAGGTTAATTGGAGAGTAACCTGAAGAGGTTTGGGCGTCGAAGGATGAAGCTCTGAGTCGGAGAGTGAAAGGCTGAGCTGTGGCCGGCGAGTTGAGTCGGAGACAGCGGCGGCCAGCGGAGAAGGTGTTGAAGAGGAAGAGAGAATGAGGAGGATGGAGTAGAGAGAAAGTTGACATGTTGACTCGGTGGTGAGTCGACACACTCCCGATTCCGATACCTATCTTCGTAGACGCAGCCATTTTGTTTAAGACCATACAATTATCTGCTGCTTCTTGTCGCTGTGCCTTTCTGTTTTTTATTATTATTATTCTGGCATATTTTACAAATTCCCCAAGGTTATACATAATTACACATATATGGAACATATGGTCATAATTACACATACATCCCCTATAAGCAAGGAATAAAATATCGGTATCGGTATCGATATCGGGCTTCTAAATTTATGAATATATCGGAGATATTATCGATATCGGTGGATATTCGGTAAAAAACTAAAAAAATAATGGATATTTACATTTAAAGTTAGAATTTTTTTTGTGAAACTTTAGGACAAGCTTAAACAAGTAATTATATATCAAATGAATCATATTTCAACGATAAATTAGTATCGTTATGAGTTTATTATAATTTATAACATAGATAGATTCTGTATATAATTTTTAAAATTGAGTATTTAATAGAATAATATTTTGTTTCACTTTTACAATATTATATACAATATAAAGAGATTAAATATTTAATAAACAAAATTATCATTAAATATATATATATATATATATATTTCATACTTCCAAGATTCTATCATAAATTATAATTCATACATAATAATACATTGCATGTCTGAAATTTAAAACCAAAATGAATTCTTTACTGGTTCAAATACATAATATACATTTCTATCTTGATTTGAATGATAATTTTCCTAGGAAAACGTGCTAGTATAGTTTTCAAGGTAGTTATTAATATGTTATACGTATGTTGTTTGAACTCTTCCAACTGATCCATGAATTATGTAGTTTGGATTTACCCAACTTAGTGGATATTGTTGATCTCCATGCATAGGTATTGCATATGGCATTTTTGTATAAGGATAATCAAATATACTACAGCCACCATAACTACCATAATATGGTACATGAGAACCTAACCTTGTTTGCAAATCATCCAAAGAACTATTTTGTGTGTCCATACCGATTGAGGAGAGATTCATATTCAAAGAATCTTTATCAATTTGACTTGTTCCTCCATGTTATCTACCATGATTTTAATCAAAATTACCTACATGAGCATCTCAACCTGCCGCACGAGCATCTCAACCTGCCGCACTAGCATTCCAACCTGCTACACCAACATCCCAACCTCCGACACGAACATCTTAACTTGCTGCACCAGCATCCCAACCTCCCTCATCATCTCCATCATCTCTATCATCTTTTCCTCCACTATTTCCATCAGAGGTATATTGGTCATCGAAAGAGCTGCTAACAGTAACTCCACGATCTACAGTTATACACCAACTTCTTCTTTAGTCACTTGTTCAACATTTATTCTCATATCTCGAGCATGAGAAGCAATTTGTGGATCAGGATTTCCCTCATCATCATCCAAATAGGTATGTCTAACCTAGTAAAAAAAAAATATTTTTATTATCGTCCCCTGCTTCAACAACTACTTGAAGTAGATCCATAAAATTAGTTTCATCTACTTTATTTTTTTCAGCTGCCATATCCCTAAGTTTCAACTTCATATTATACTAACAATAAACAAGTTGTTCAAGCTTCGAATAGACATGACGGTTTCTTTGTTTTGTATGGATTAAAACAAATGTGGATCAATTTCTTTCGCAAACAGAAGATGATACTGTTTGTAACAGAATGCAAACTTTTATTGCACACAATGATTGAGCACAATTTCCTTACATTACCCACCAATCAGCTGCAATAAAAATTATTAAGTGTTATAAGTATGAATATTATTTCAATGATATTATTATTTATTATTAGATAGATTTTTGTAATAAAACTTATATACCCGGTTGCATTTTGCTTCTAGCTGCCATGGTTGCTTGTTCACCAAAACTTTTCTTTCCATCCTTAAAGTATATAAGCTACATTTATGACCCATGAGATCGGTATGTAAATAATATATATAAATATGAGTATATGACACAATACCCTCATACAAAAGAAGTTATAATATTGGAATTATAAAATTGATTGTAAGTTGTAAATTTTTACCTCATTTCCAAAATTAGCAATTTCTGTAGCTTCAGTGTCTAATTGCACATAGACAATATATACGGCTTTCAAAAGATTTGAATTATCCCAAATATTGTCTCTATATTGGTACTTTGAGTTCAAATAGTAAGCTAGAAGAATAAAAAATATTAATTGAGGTACTTTATGTTTTTCATTTTTTAATTTTTTAATAAAAATTATGGGTTTTACATATTTTACACAAACAAATCAGATTGCTTTCACAATCTTTACCCAATTCTACTTCAGTAATTATACTATTGACTATTGTGTTGGAAAATTTTATAAATTTGTTAATGGTTCTTTTAAAATAATTTTCAATATATATTATTAGAACAATAATTTAAGTGTTTAAGATTAGTTTTAAAAAAAAATTGCAAAATATCCCTGAATTTCGGGATGAAATTCACAATATTTCGGGAATATCGGGAGATTTTTATGGATATTTCGAAGTCGACCAGATATTTGCTAGATATTGGATATTACCCCTGTTTTGATATCTGTCTCTCCAAAATATGAATATATCGGTGGATATATCGATTTTAAGTTCATTGCCTATAGGTAGGGATAGCAAAATTATCCACGGATACGAATGTCCATAAAAATCCACTCCATTTAAAATCGGGATGGATACTATTATTTCGGGGGACGAAGTGGAGATGGATGTCATCCTAATATCCATTTTATTTATGGATATCCATCTCCATCTGGATCCATTATAGATTCCAATATTTTAAAAATATTAAAATTTATTATGTAATTGTTAATTTTAATTAAATAAGTTATTATTAATTTTTATATTTGAACTTTATTGGATGTATTTGTTTCTCTTTAAATAGGATAAAATGTACCGTTACATATGTTAGTTACATTTTTCACTTGTAAACTATAAAAATTTAAAGTATTTTCATCGGATATAGATATAAACGGAGCAGAGATAAATATCTCTACCTTAATTAGAGGATTATCAGAATCCGTCCCGTTCACTTAGAAATAGGGATGGATGCGGGAATGGAGATATATATTTTAAACGGATATGAAGATGGATATTGGGGTATCCATACTCAATCTGATCCATTATCATTACTACCTACATACTACAATTAGATTTGGACTGTTAACTTCTAACTATGAATAGTTGAAGGTGCGAAAAGTCTGAAATACTCATCCACAATACAAACGATAAACAATCATCAAACATCATTCAACCATCTTTAGCAACTTTAGTCTATCATTTCATCAAAATCTATCATTTTAGTTATTCTATTATTTAACTGTTAGTCAAAATTAATGGTATTAGACTATTAGAGGTATTTTCGACTTAAATCATGACACTTAAATATGTGTCACATACTCACATGTCAAAAGTTTGATAATTGTAAATAAGCCCAACCCAACTTTTAAGTGAATGTTAAATTGATTAACCCCTCGTTGAATTAAAAATAATGATAAATTCAATAAATTTTGAATAATAAAAGTTAAAAGAAAATGAAAAATAGAAAATTGTTTAATTATAACATGTATAAATTTAAAGTTTTAATCAATATATGTTAAAATTGTAAAAGATCATTAAAAAAAAAAGTTTTTCTTAAAAAACAAAAAATAAAAACTTGAGGAGGCTATTGGCTTCTCCATCACGGAGTTAGTAGTAGCTTCCTCCCCCTCAAAAACCATGGGAGGAGGCCGTGCCTAATTCATTAGACCATGGGAGGAGGTCATCCTCGTGTCTCCTCTCGTGCACCTCTTCCTTTAAACTCAAGGCAGAGGCATATGTCTCCTCGTGAATTGTTGGTGGAAGCTCCAAATTTTCAATAATTATATATATATATATATATATATATTTAAAGAGATTTAATATTTAATATATTTTCATCATTAAGATAGTTTTGATTTAAAAAATATATATAGTTTAATTATAATTAATTTGTTTGAATATAGTTTGGAACGAAGCTACATATTTTAATAAATGTGTAAAATCTTAGAAATATTTAGGGTATTTTTGGATAATCCATGTAAAACTTAAGATGTAATATCATAAAAAAAATTAAAAATTAAAAAATTAAAAAAAAAATTGAATGTAATATTGTCATTCCAACTTAATTAAATGATAACAATGGGAAAATTATACTTTAATAATAGGTTCTGTCATGGTTGACTATAATTTGTGTAAAGAGACAAAAGTAATGTTAAAGTGTGTAAAATCTTATGAGAAAGAAGGGACTTATGAACTACCGTAAAATGTGACTTATCGGTAAAAAGCATTCATTCATCGATCGAATATAATGTATTACAAAATCATCGGAATGCATATGGTATATAAAGAAAAAAAAAAGATGAAATGTTCTCTAAATATTATTTGGGCCTGATTGTTTCTAAATGGGCTAGAATTATTGATGTGGGCCAGACAAAATCTACTGCTTCAAGTTGAAATTAACGAGCTTACTAATCACCAAATTTGCCCATACCCAATTTACCAAAAAATTATCCATTCATGCCACCAGCCAACCCTCAAGCTGTGAGAGAAGATAAATTCTTTCTTGGACGATGCATCATCATCTTATTGGTGCTAGAAAGACTCACGTGGTGCGACTGCCAGTACTTATAGCATATCTTATAGCGATATATATATATAATTATACATATCTATGTACGGATAGTATATCACGTAACATGGATAAAATGCATTATCTAATCTAATACAATAATCATGATACATATGATGTTATTAGTAGTTCGGACACATATACTTGTCATAAAAAAATTTCACTACAAGTATACCAACTTGCTAACGGAAAATAGCATACCGTATATGATATAGACAAATTACAATTGAATGGACACGAGTATTCATACAATGGAACATATTGTGAGTGACGGACTCACTTCTACTCCTCTACCAAATTTATCCGTGAGTGAAAAGGCCGGAAGCAAATGGGAACACCAAAGGTGTGGTTGGTGAAGGAGTGTAGAGTAGAGAGAGACAAGAAACATCAAACAATTAGAAAAAAGAAGAAAAAGGAAAAAAAAAAAGGAATTATTAAAAAAAAAGGAGTCAAGAAAGCTCAGCTCACCAAAATGAGAACCTTCTAATCAGTCCAAATAGGCTGTATTTCTTTTTCCCACATTAGAACCCTCTCCTCCACCCAATTACTGAAGCGCATGACTTTCACTCTCCAATTGCATTGCTTTTAGGTCCCACTATGAAAACTTGTCTAATTTTGTGACATTCGGTGGACAATTGATTTTTTTTTTTTTTTTTAATGATATCTATTAATTCTGGAGTATCTATTTTTTTTTTTTTTTTTTTAAGTTTTCGCTATTAGTAGAATTCGAACCGTTGATTTAGGAGTCAATTGTCTAAGTTTCAAACTCATTCATCTATCAGGTTGAGCTACGTCCCCATAGACAGGTGAACAATTGATTTGGATGGACTTTTGATTTTCATCTTATATGGATGTCTCGTTGTCTCTTTAAAAAATAAAAAAGAATAAAAAAAAGGTATAGGTTTCTTATATATGCATAATATTTTTCTCAATGTCATCTTGGTTGACAAATTATTTTCTAAAACCACATTTGTTTATAATTTATTTGTTCTAATATCAACGGTTTAGAATATTAAGATTAAGAAAATAAATAAAAAATCATCTCTACTTCAAAGCAATAGTAAAATGAGAGACACATTCTAGTATAACATATGATATTTTCACCTCTGACAAAACAACATGGTAAGACTATAAGAGTTATTTATTTAAAAATATTAAAGTCCAAATTATAGTTATTAGATTTATTTTTTTAGTGAAATATATAATATTTGATATTAATAAATCTCGATAGATTTTAATTCAATTGGTGTAGGATTTTATTTTTAAAAGTTATATTACGTAATATGTAGAGTTAGCATGAAGATTAAAGTAGGAGTGGTTTATACATAAATGTAATATATGGTTAATAACCAATGAAAACACTTGATTATATTATTAATATCATTGAAGCGCGTGCTAGACAATCGCATTAGAAATGACAGCAGGAAACAATCGGTAGAGAAAGTCAAAAAAAAGTCACTTCTCCCAATTCTTCCCTTGAAAAACTCCAAAGGATGAGATCATCATTTAAGAGGAAAACCTATAATATTATTCAATTTTATTAATTATTAATACAGAATTTGGAAAGAGGAATTCTTACGTTAGACAAAATATATAGAATTATGTGGACAAATATTTACATACCTAAAGCTATTAAACTAGTATTATTTTAATTACAATTAACATAATCCCACTAATACAAAACTTACTCAATCATTGATCTCCTTCCTCATTTACATCATCAATCCATTAAAAGTTATAATTTTACTTCACCATATATAATAAATTCAGAAGTCGGAAAGAGACATCATTCCAACTCGTAACCACATTGTATAGCTGTGACTTATGACTTTGTGAGTGAATATCTAGCATTATTGAAATTTTTTTATAATATTTTTTAAACATTTTATTCTTAATAACATTGAAATAATATAAATCAAACTCTCACTCTTAATTAATCTAACCTTTTTTTTTAAAGGAAACTATAGCTAATGTAGTTGATATCCAAATAGTTTATGTTATAGCACAAGAATCCAATTATATAAAATTCCAAATTTCATGTTTTTTAAAATAAATAAAAAAATGATAATTCCAAACAGGACAAGGTCACGAACATATATTAATTATATATATTTATATGATACATGTAATTGAAAGACGGGTCAAACTAACTAGCCATCCAAGAGGTAACAAAAAGCTAATCACAGAAATCAAACGGTGGAAAATTCGATGTGATCCTAATTACCCTAACGTGGGTCGACATGCATGGATATACTCTTTTCTTGGCTTCGTATAATATATATATATATATATATATACATACATGCATGCCAATATGCCATGCCTTTTTCTCACTATATATATAAATATAAATATAAGAATAAGAAGCAAAAGAAAGTTGTAGATTGAGAGAACTTATCAGATACGTTTGAAACTTTTGAACCATTAATTCCATCAATTGCTTCCAACTTTTGTAATTTGTATAGAGAGAGTATTTGAAGAGAGAAAGAGAAAAAAGGGAAAAGAGAGTTGCAAATTTCTCATGAACTGTAGAGTCGTCTTGGGTTTCTATTGCTGGGGTTGGGAGTTCTTAACTGCCCTTCTTCTCTTCTCCTCTAGCTCTCTTCTTCTTCTTCTTCTTCTTCCTTAAATTTATCTTCTTCTTTTTCTTTTTCTTTTTTTATTAGTTTCTTCTTCAAATACTTTGTTTTCTTGTTTTTACTGTTTTTTTTTTTTATTTATTTATTGAAATATAAATTTGATATATATGGAGGCTGCTTCAATGACCTGTAGTACTGATCACAAGGGTTTGTTGGAGTATGTTAGAAAATCAACACCACCACCATTTCTGTTGAAGACTTATATGCTAATAGAGGATCCGGCCACCGACGATGTCGTGTCGTGGAACGGAGACGGGACCGCCTTCGTGGTTTGGCAGACGGCGGAGTTTGCTCGGGATCTTCTACCGACACTCTTCAAACACAGCAACTTCTCTAGCTTTGTCCGCCAACTCAACACTTATGTATGTCATTTTATTCTTTTTACTTTCTTTTTTTTTCTGCTATAAAATTAAGGTGAATTTATTATTATTATTATTTTTTAGAGAAATAAAATTAAGGTAAATTAGTCCCGTCTTAACCTAACTTTGTTTAACAAAAATTATAGGAGAGGTTTTGGTTTTTATTTTTATTTTTTATTTTTTGAACTTCACATCAGTGATTAGTGGTGGGGGGAGTCCCACCAAAAGAGTGTTGTAAGAGTAGTAATTTCCTGTTAGGATGGCTTGATCTCGACAGGTCCAGACCTTTGACCCTACCCGACCGTATGGTGTCGGAATTTAATATAGAAAGGGGTTTTTGTGACATATTTACAAGTAAAATAAGTGTCAAGATTCATGTTTATTAGTCCTTATCAATATAAATTAAGAAAGAATAAAGACTAAAAAGTCAGCAGTCGTATGGGCTTTAAAATGAAGATTTGTTATGTAGTTCAGGCATGATATGGACTAATTAGCATATTAAAGGATAAGTGTGACAAAATTTCCTATTAAATATCGTAACGTGTTTGAACTGAACTGAAAAATTATTATTTCAATTTAATTGCTCCTTCAATATCGCATTGTAAGTTAGACTATAGGGAAATTATATATTTTTAATACCCGAACGTTTGAATTTTCAATGCATTCACATTAATGAATAATGAGAGAGGTTTGGTATAACTAATGTATACATATGTATCCAATAGAATGTTATCGTGTATAATCATAAATTTTGGGTTGATTCAGTTTTGTGATTTATTATTCACATGAAAGTTCAAATTAAAGGTCCCAAAAAACAATAATATAATATATATAATATATATATTTATATATATACGTGACAACAAACTAGTTAAATATAAAGATATATACCATCTTTTGTAGCTACTTATATATATATATAAGGTCTTGAAATGAAATCTTAAGAATGATGTATATTTATCGCTACTCAATGTGGTTTGATGGTAAGTGGTAAATGATATTCATTCAGCCTGCTAATTGTTCCAGGCAGGTCGGAGTTACCATCACCGTATATGTTATATATATTAGTGGTCGAGGTTTGAGTTTCACCATGTACATCTTACAAGCATGAGTTTTCTCTCCATTGTTTTGTTAATAGATGAACTACACGTGTAATATTTAATCATGACAGGTTCGGACAAACTCATACATTGATCGTTTGGTGTTAGAACTTATTATAATACTTCCAAAAAAAAAAAAAAAGTCTAGTTTTCCTTCAAAATTACAATTTTATTTCTTCATTTGCTCATGATTTTTTGAAATCTTAGATACTTTGTTTTTTGAAATAAAATCTTAGATACATTCTTTTTTTTGACAAAAAAATCTTAGATACATTTGATGACTGAAATACTAATATTCTGATTTTATGAAAATAAAAACATCCTGATTATAGTATATGATCAAATGCATGTAGGGTTTTCGCAAAGTTGCAACGAGCCGGTGGGAGTTTTGCAACGATATGTTTCGAAAGGGAGAGAGGGAACTACTCTGCAACATACGTAGAAGAAAAGCATGGTCGAACAAGCAGCAACCTGCGGTGGCAGGGGCGGTGGCAGCTGGTGGACAAGAGTCTGATGAAGATCAACGGTCGTCATCGACGTCATCTTCATCTGGGTACACTATTTTAGTGGATGAAAACAAACGTCTGAAGAAGGAGAATGGAGACTTGAGCTCGGAGCTAACAAGCATGAAAAGGAAGTGTAAGGAGCTTCTGGATTTGGTGGCCAAGTACGCGAATTCGGAGAAACAAGAAGACGATGATGATGAGAGGCCAAAGCTGTTTGGAGTGAGGTTAGATGTTGGAGGAGATCAAAAGGAGAGGAAGAGGAAGAGAACTATTGAGATTAGTGAAAGAGCAAGCATTTTATTATCTCAATCATGCAAATAGCTAGTTTATTAAAATAAAATTATTATTATCAATTACACTTTTATTTAGAATAATGATGGTGATTAAGGAAATGATTAGCTACTTGAAATGGAGTATATAGCTGATCACAGAGAGAGAGAGAGAGAGTATATGTACATTTTAAGTGTGATGTAGTTGTGATGAAAGTTGGCAAGGCTAAAGTCTAGTCAAAGAATCATGGGAAGATGTGAAATGAACATTGTTCATTTTGTTGAAAATTCCAAATTATATTTAAGTCTAATTATATAAGATCATATATAATTTACTGCTATGGATGTCCAAATTTTGACTTGTAATTCTTTAGACTTATTTGAATTTTTGAAAGAGAAGGATATGTGTATATATATATATATATATATAATCTTTCTCATATCAGTTTGACCGAATATAAAATACATTAGTGCATTGAATGTGAGCCATTAGATTCACATGTTTTGACTTAGTATACATGCACTTGTCAATATTTATCCACAATCTATGACTCATATGTAATGCATTGATGTATATATTTTAGATCAAGTCAAACTGACAAGAGAATGATTATATATATACACGGTGGTTCTCTAGTCAGGACATCCTGATTTTATAATTTCAAAACGTTCAACCACAGCTACACATTCACATTGGACCCACAGTCACACATTCACAAATACTCACACCCAATGTGAATGTATGGTTGTGGATGATTGTCCTTACTTTATAATTTCAGGACGTCCTTACTAGAGAACCGCTATATATATATATATAAATCATAAAAAGAAATTATATAGTCATTTATGTAGTTATATTATCTACAATACTTTATATTCTGCAAAATTCCAACCATATATAGTGGTGAATATTTATATATGTTTGTGACTTGAGAGTGTTTAACAATGCAGTGGGGTTTTAAGTTCAATTAATAATAATGTGATCAAACAGAATCTAGTGCATTATACGCTAGTCTTCAATGGTACCTAGCAATTTTCTTTTTGATTAAGCTTGTTCGATTAGTCAGAATTTTTTTTTTTTAGGTAATGCTAAATTTGTCCAATTCATAGATCGAATTTGAATAGACGATTCGTGAATCATCTGATTATTCATGATCAAATTTTTTTTATCTTCATCCAATTCATCTATTTTTCACAATCTAAATAATGGAATTTGGTTTGTTTTTGAAAGTTCTTTTACTCTTCCTTTCCACAATAATAATCTTACCTACTTTCACATTCATTTATATGAATTTAAAATTTTAGATCACCTACGATATCTTATATTTTTTATTAATAAAAAAAGTACATATACAATATGATTTTATTGGATGATCAACCTATGAATAAAGCCTTATTGTAGGTAGCAGGTTATATCTATTATAATGTCCATATCTATTCAATTCCAATTAATTAATTAAGTACTATATTAAAAAAGAATTAATCCTCCTCCTCATCATCATCATCATCTCTCAGCAAGTACCGCATGGAACTTGTGGATTTATTATAACAAAAGAAGTAAATCAGAAGTCAATAATTCCCAGAAGGAACGTTAAAACAAAGCATGAATTAATCTTGTTTAAAGTTTAAACATCTTTAGAAGAAGTCTATTCTATTATATAAATTTTTTAAGACTTTTGATTTGACATGTACAATTTTTAGTCACACCATACTATATAGTATAATACATCATGATGTGGAAATAATTGATGGTTGAATTGTTTGCCACAACTGAAGAAGTAAAACAATCTTCATTGGACCAAGAATCAAGAGATACATACCCTTTGGCCGTTTCTAGTGTTTTTTTTTTTTTTTTTTTTCAAATATCATGCTTTCTTTGGTTGGTGAACACCCCAAATTTGGAAGAATTTCAACATTTTTGGACTCCCTCGACATCATTTTTTTGAAAAACTGCTTTGCAAATGAACATGAGGGTTTCAATTTTGCATTTTTCCAAGTGAACAAATTTCTTAGAAAACACTATGATACTACTTTTCTGAGAACAACAGGGGAAAAAAGAGAGAAAAATCGGCATATTATGGAATAAGTATTGTACAAAAATAAGAAGATTTTTTTTTTTTTTTTTAATTAATAATGTTGTTTTACCCTTCAAATCTGGTGCTTAAATGATATAGTATCACTGTAATCCATTCATTTAAATTGTTATTGTTGTACAATTTAAATGAATGGATTACAGTGATGTTACATCATTTGGACACCATATTTAGATACTAAATTATATGTTTTATAAAATTGTTCTTTCATCTTTGGATGGTTTCTAACCGTAGTTGTTATACACCATTTACAGTGAAACTGGATATTCAGACCGAATGAATGTCTTTTACCCAAATGTAACCACATTGTACATTGGACGGTATAAATGATGGTATTCTTTTCTTAGTTATTTAACATTTTAATATAACTTGTATCTAGGTATTTTAAGCTTGGTTAATTCTATACCGATCTAAATATTTATATTATTATTATTATTATTATTTTTATTATTTTTTAAAGAATGTTTTATTAGTAATAGGATAGAATTAGGTACGTCTAAGTTGTTGGTAAGTCTCAGTTGGAGCAGTTGGTTTCTTGCTTTCCAACGGTGACTATAAATCTATAATTTCAGCGGATTTCATGGGAAAATCAGAACCCATTTCATCAAGAGCTTGATTTGTACATTTGTCATCCTTCCCTATGTTGCTCATCAAGATTGGAAAACTCCTGACCATTTTTTGACCTTATTAGGAATACAATTAATGTTTGAAAAAAATAGATTTGTTTTTGGTAAACAAGGAAGAAAAACCCATAAACAATTTAGTTTGACAAGAGATTCATATTTTATCATGCTTTCAATCAAAATCCTTCTTCAGACATTATTCATTGGTTATTTATTTATTTATTTATTTACTTACATTTCTTTAATATTACCGGTGCATTTAATTTTAATTTTGCATTTCTTGTTAGCTGTTTCATATCCAAAGATCAAATTTCATACCATCACGTAAAGAGTATCGAGAGTTTTCAATTAAATGGAACTATAACCGAGTTATTTTTCTCCGTGAAATACAACACATGAATACAAAAACCAATGTTTTACTAAATAATTAGTTTTTTTTTTCTGCTAAAAATTATTACATGTCTCAATTGATTCAACAATCGGATCATTAGAGTTATCATATTATTAGCCTAGGATTTTATCTTTTTAACCATAGATATTCTTTCATACACAATATAGGCTAACGAGGCATGGGGATCATATTGGAATTGGAATCGGGATTTATTTCCATACTCGAACAAAACAAAAGACACATTTGGATTAGTCTACGATTTGTTAGTTCGAGACATTCACCCAACAGTCAAATTTATAACAATTTTTTTTCTAAGAAAAAAGCATTTATACCAGCTCACTCACAAACAAAAGGACATTTGGAAAAAAATATCTCCTGATAATATAGAAAAATTTTCATATACTGTTGAGTCGTACATTCAACTATCGAAAGATTGAACATGTAGCAGCCACGTGTGCCGCATCAGATTTTTGCGCCACATATCTAATCTTTAGTGGCCGGTACACCACTCAGCAATGCACTATATGCACGTAAGATTTTCTTGTGATAATGAGATAAATGAGAGAAACAATAGTACGGCATAATTAGAATATTGTAATTGCTGTACCATTTACAATTTCAATACTTTTGACAAATTCAAGTTTGTAAATTTCCGGTTTCTAATAATTACAGATGGCCTAAAATATTTTGTTAATCATTCGATGAGCTGATTAGAGAAAATTAGCCTATATCACTCGGACATCGGCTTCAATACTCGACTTCTCACGTTGTTAAAGGAATCAACCGAATCAAATGAGAACCAAAATAAGACTCAACTTGATACTATTTGTAAGATATGTATGGTTCTTTAACTTTCTGCTGATGAATGGAACTCCCTTAGCATATGCACAAAAACTGTCACCCCGAGATATCCATCCATCGGCCCTTGCCCCCTCAAGGGTCAGCAAATGTTTTTAAGTAAGAAAAAGCTGATGGTATGTTACGCGTTTGCTGCAAAATGATTAAATATGGTTTCCAGAGTCGACTGGCTGATACTGTATTCGGCTATTCCCAGTCTATTTCTGACAGAATAATGTTCAAAATATCGGTCAGCTTCATAATAAGCTCAATTGAGAAGAAAAAGGAAGAATTAAAAAGGTATCACAATGTTCTCTCACCTGTTCTGTTCTAGGTGTCCGAAAACATCTGCTAGTGAGAGATTTTCTCCAAATGGCAACTGCAGTGAAATTCAGGATCATTTAATATTTGAATTGTAGAAGACACTCCTAAAACATCTTTTTCCATTACATAGAGTAATTTCGAAGTCAAAATTATACTTTAAATGTCCAAAAAAAATCAGGTGAGTAAACTTCTAAAGGTTTCGGGACATTGTTTTGGTTTTAGAATATGCCCAAATAGGCATGGCCTGGAAGAGCAAATTTGTGCCTAACATTGAATCATCTGATTAATAAAAGTTCTCGGATATCTTATTGGCTTTTAAGGCTAAGGCTACTTTCTTAGATATTAGAGCTACATCTACTTTCACTGGTATCACTATCAGAGCCTTAACCGACAACCCACTTCATTGATGGCAGCTGTGGTAAAGAGGATCTAGAGCATATAAGCTCCCAAATCTCCAATGTGGAAACAAATGGATGCTGTCTGACATATAAACAGACCTTTTTACTACTCTCACCCACTTGGTATTTAGTTATAACAGACCTTACACCTAAAGTGTGACTTTAATTTTAATCCGGATTTACTATGTTCCTTACGGCTACAACATCCATCAAGCGCAACTCTTATTCTTCAAAACACTTGTAATATGCTTCATCTTATTGCTAACAATATAGACACGGGGGGGTGCAATAATTAATGAAACAAAATACTTCAATATTAAGGCAGTCATTTTCCGGAAATTCTGTTCTATTTTAAGTTTTCTAATTTCCAGCATATCTAAAAGAGCAATATGAAAGTTTATTAGGCAGCAAAATTATTCGTGTCATGTATCATAGCCAGAAATTATTGACTTTACCTGATATTTGACGCTTAACCCGTTACAACCCTGGAACGTTGAGCCAGGAAAAGATGACAGGATAAAAGAATCAATCACCGAAAAATTTTCTTCGGCTAACCACCACTCAGAAAATACTGGCAATGGTATACCACCTACAGAAATGCAAAATATTAACTATCAAGTCAAATACATTTCAAAGAAGATAAATAAATGACAGTGTGAAGATAATTATCAATTTTGACACCAAACATGCACAATATATATTACTACAGTTAACAAGAAAAGGAAAGAACAAGAAGCATAAATAATTCTCCTAGGCATACTTGAAAAGAAAACTGGAAACAAATATGTCAAAGATGACTGGCAAACGGTTCAGGAAAATTGTTGTTTGAAGTTCATTAGCACTCAGGTCTTGCGATCAATCCCTCTAATCAAGACTGGAAAAAGATTCACATTAAATTGTGCTGGTACATTAGGGTGTACGGTAATAAAAACTCCAGAACTATTTTTATATCAGCATGCTCATGCAGGTGACAATAGGAATAAGGCATATATAGTTGGCATAGTGAGATCTTGTTAATTTTTTATATGCAAAAGTCGGTACATAAATGACAAACAGACTGCTTGAAATATCAAGACACCCTCAAAATATATTAACAAAAAAAATTGAATAAAATCATGTTGATAATTTGTGTAATGCAATAGAATACTTAAACTGAAGTTATGAATGTCATAGTCATAACATGGTCACCAAGGGCATATATGCATGGGAATGGCCTAATGAATTATTATGACTCGAGCTCCTGAACCAATAATTTAGACTCTGGTGCTGTCTAGTATACTTATTTACTATTTTAAGCTTTCCAAAGTTTTTACTCTTTGTTTCATATTTCGACTCTTTGTACCCTTTTGTTTTTCAGTAAGAAACTTCAATAATCTTTTCTCTGATTCTAGACAAAAGAGAGAAAAAAAGGTGAAAATTTTAATAATATGAAAAGACAGTTGGGGAAATGAAAACCTCTTAAATTTGTAAATGCATTCACATCTTCAGTATAAGTAAAACTATCAGAAGCAACTAAGGAAATGAATCAAAATGTACAAGGATCACTCATACCATCTCGAACCAACTGCTCCGCTAACTGTTCACCAAAAACCCCATCAGGATCAGATGTTGAAGATACAAGTGTCTTTGTTCTTTCTTCATTTCCAAGCCACTGTCCGATTTTTACTATCATTTCTCGCGACAAGCTTATCTCTGCCACTGATGCACTTTCTGATGTAATGATGTCAATACCACCAATGCAAACTTCAAGATCATTTAGTAAGCTTCTTGGATGAGAAGGAATATCAAAAAGTCTTTCATGAATGGATCGGCAGAGGTTTTCCAAATCCACAGAGTTGACTTCAGCAGGTTTAATCTGAGGACAGGGAAACAGAATAAGATATCTGATCAGGCCCTAAAATTTTAAATTGCATGTCATGTATCTACAAAAGTGTAATTTAGAAATTTAATTTTAAATGTATCACAAAAACTAAGTTTAATATATCATGAGTACCTCTAGCTCAAGATAATTTCCGAATCGTGTTTTTAAATGCTGAGGGCTCCCTATGCA
Organism: Acer negundo; assembly: GCA_035582765.1. Taxonomy (NCBI): domain Eukaryota; kingdom Viridiplantae; phylum Streptophyta; class Magnoliopsida; order Sapindales; family Sapindaceae; genus Acer; species Acer negundo. The sequence continues at coordinate 12,339,979 of CM069241.1, read as the reverse complement.
TCTTAATCGGCCTCCAACCTAATAAGATAGAAAACAGTACTGTCAAGGTCATTAACAAGCATCTCAACTCCAAACCTTGTATGCCAAGAAGTCAGTTTATACCATTATCCCAATTCGGGTGCACAATGCCTGAGCTTCATTCATACTATGGGTTGTTAGAATCACTGCTGTCTTCCCTTGTCTAGTTGATAAACGGGATATCACTTCCCACATGAATCTCTTAGCAATGGGATCCATGCCTGAAATAATCAATAATCAGTAACTGGCCTATAAATGGAGCTGACGGAAACCAAACAATGCCAACAATGCCTTCACAAAAAATGCTTAAATGATATGTATTTTTTCTTAAGTTACAAATGTGACCGTTGAAAAAAACATATATCATTAGGTATAGTACACATGAATGCTCCTACTTGAGATCCTACAACTTGACAAGTGTTGAGATTTTTCAAATGAGGTTAGTTGCAATAAATGGTGTAGGAAGATTGTGGGGTGTGTGTGTGTAATATATGTAGTTGGAGATATCATATGCAATCAATCGTCTTCTGCAACCCTGTCCTCTCTCTCTCTCTCACCTAAATCCTAACAAAAATGTAAAGAGGTAGTGACCATGGTTGTGAAACTGCATTTACAAGGATCAAGGTACAAGACCATTCTTTCGGTTGGTAACTAAAGTTTACTTCCCAAAATTAACAAAATGCCTTGTCATGGGATAGAAGAAAAAATAAATATAACATTATCTTGGCACAATTAAAAAATTTCTTCCACAATAATATATTAGCAGCTACAAAAAATGTTCAAAATGCAAAACATAAAACGCATAAATTAAAACTATATGCTAACCACGTAACATGTATCTTCAATAAGTTATTTCAGGCAATTTTGAGTGAATGCTAACGTCAGAAGCAGACCTTGTCCACTAATGAATAATTTACAGAAGAACTGTCAACTAATTAATAACTTAAAGAAGATTTGACTACAGAACATTGAGGAACTAAGTATCAATGGAATCCTTCTACGAAGAGTTAATATGAAAATTGATGGGAAGTTTATACCCGTAGATGGCTCGTCAAGAATGACTATTGGCGGATCTCCAATCATGGCAATTGCAACAGATAATTTGCGCTTGTTCCCCCCACTTAGAGTAAACGATGGTTTAGTAGCATGCTTCAATAAGTCAAACTCAACTAACTTTTCCATCACAACCTGCACGTGTGGTTAAGAAGTATTAGGGGTCCACAATGCAATTCTCATTATGTATATAAAACACTTAATACAATTGTTCAACTACGAATGTGTAAGCTAAAGGTGCTTAATTGTGCAAATATGAAACTCAAGAATGAATCATCAATACCCTTGCAAACTGAACCAAAATTTGCAACTATTGTGCCTACAGAAGTTATAAGCAAACCAAGGATGTAGGGTATCAAAACGCAGTAGGAATCATTAAACTTTGAGGTGATATACATACTTCATTTAACATGTACTCTGCCACTCCTTTTATCCTTGCATAAAGCTCAAGATGCTCTTGGACAGTCAAATATTCCAAGAGAGCATCAAATTGGGGGCAATACCCAATCTGTTAATATTTGTCAGAATACAGGTTAGGCAATTGACAGCATATATAGCAATGGACATTGTATATACAATCATAAAAATAAATAAAGGAAAACATACTAGTCTACGGGCAGCCTTGGGATTTGAACATATATCTTTGCCAAAAACAAAGGCAGTTCCATCAGTTGGATATTCTTCTCCTGCATAAGTAATATATAATTAGAAGTGGGAATAAAATATCTTTCATAGACTTCATTCAATAAACCAAAATATACGTACACATTTAAACATGAGCACAAAACAACACATATTCCAACTCCAGTACAAGAAATGTTGGTATAGGAATATTGACATGATTATCCAAAAGTTAAAACATTATCACTGTCTAACGGTGATATATTGTGCGGGTGAGGTTTATAAGCACCGAAAATAAGAGAAAAAAAAAAAGAAAAAAAGAGAAGGATGAACACTGTTAAATAAAATAATAAATCATAAAGGAAAAATAATCAAGTCTTATGAAATGAAATCTTACAATAGCTTAAACAAGATAAAAAATCAAGTTTTTTATTTTTTTGAAGGAAGATAAACAATCAAGTTATAAACCATTTTTGGTCTGAATAAAATTTGAATATTAAATGTTTTACATATAGACTACTGTATTTTGGCAAAGAATTAATGTATACCAGATAACATTGACAGAGTAGTCGTCTTCCCAGCCCCATTTGTTCCTAAGAAACCAAAACACTCTCCTGCTTGAACTGAGAAAGTTAATGACTGTACAGCTACTTTCGAATCACAGTGCTTCCCCCCAGGATAAACCTGAAAATATTGACAGTTGCAATCATATTATGACAACTTGTAGCAGTATCCAATATAAAAACTAAAAAAAATGATGAAAATACCTTTCTTAGATTACGCAAGTAGATGATGGCATTATCAACGGAACCTGAAAGTACCCTATTTCTTTCCATCTGCACGTCTACGTCTTCAAGGTCAAGAGCAACAGTTCCTGAGGAAGACTTCAGAAGGGGCTGCAAGAAACTAGGAGTATCATGCTGGAGATTTCTACAACTCTTCCACCACTCCTTAATGGTCACTAAAGTCCACTTGTGAGAAGGCAAGACTTCAAGTCCAAGTGTCAAAAGGAAATAACAAATGCTCTGTCATAGGTAAAAAAAAATTCAGATCTCAATATATATGCCAATCTATCTGTTGCATAACTGTTCAAAAGGGAAACAAAATAAACACTATGCCTATGATTTAACGAGGTTACTGCTCCAACATTATACAGACAGGTACATTAAACTGCTATTTAAATGTCCGTTTATAGAAGCACGGGTATGCATGCATAAGGTGTGCACCTTTGAATTCTTTCTAACTCTCTTTTTTCCCTATAATCTTCTTTTCTTTTTACATGAATAGCTATGCATAGATGTTGAAGAATCTGGTGTGCACCTATGAATGGACACTGCTTTCTTTCCAGGTTTTTTCATACCCTAAAATCTTGTCTTTTAAATCGGGACAATTATTTTGCCAGCAATACATGAATAATGGATATAATCTGTGTCTATGATGGGTAGAGGAAAAAACAATTACGGTCAGCTGAAAGTTTACCCCAATAAAAAATAGAGGGATCATTTGTTATAGGAAATCGCTTACACAAATAACTACTATAAGAAACTAATAATGCTCTCATCTGCATCTTTAACTATGAATTGTTTCTTAAAACCTACTAAGATAAAGATGTATGGTCATAAACAAGGATGATAGAAGATGAATTTTATGTGGAGAGCCTGAATCATAAAATTTACCTCACAACCAAGGTAAATAATGGAGGCACCAGTAACATTCCAATCCAAAACTCCATTACCAGATTTTTCTTTCATCCCTTGCCGCAGAAAGGCCAAAGAAGCTAGTCCATCAGCAAAGCAAAATCCAGGTGATAATCTAAAGAGGTTCTGGAAAAGTATATTACAAATGTCAGGGAAAAAAAAAACAGTCTTCATCATCAACATGGACAGTTGCAGTATATGCAAGTGAGAAGCAAGCTATAAATATTGTAGCTCTTAAGTGACTAATAGCTCCCAAACGATAAAGACAGAAAGTAAATAGAAAATAGAGTAAGTCTAAGTATATCAGAAATTTTGTATATATTACAATACATTCAGAAAACAATCAAATTCTCATGTAGACAAAAGAAAGAATTGAAAACAGTTTCACTTGTGTACAGAAATCAGCAGCATTAACTGAAAATTAAGGCGATTAAACAAACTTTCACTCGTTGATTTCATCTCAAACAATTGCTATCTGAAATTGAAGACAGTGTGTACCCTTCAGTTAAAATATCCCATCTAAGATACTCTCCTAATATACTATAAATTTTAAATTATTAAAAAGAATGTTCTGATAGACAAATTTTCTCCCACTCGGTCTCTTTAGTTAGAGCCTTCTGCAACATGAACACTATAACAATAGTTGAAAAAAAAAAAGGGATAGACAAGCTAGGACATAACATTTGGTTGGTAGCTTACACTTCAGGTAGAGTTCAAGACCATTTTCCTCCAACCACATAAAATAATGTACAATTTAAATTCTGATTCATGTACTAAGGTCAACTAAGAGAGTGACATAATGCACAATGAGGTTGTAATAGCACCTTTTCAGAATATAGCAGAGTAACATGCAACTCCAATGTTAAACCCAGATGGGGAGACATTAGTAGAAGTATCAGTAAGTACAGTTTGATATATCTTTTGGAAAGATCTAGGCTGATTTCATGCAATTAGTTGCGAAGGAATTTTAGGAATTATCTATAATTAGATAGATTACTTCTTTTAAATTTTGAACCAAGTAATTCCTATGTTATAGGAATTATGATCTGTGCATATATCTTTCCGTATAATCTGTTAACTCCTATATATAACCATGTAACCTATGTTTTAAAAAGCAGTTTGAGGCTGCCTCGCCCGCCTCTAGGAAAAACTGCATCGGTGCGGCTGCATCTGATGCTTTTGTTCAAACTCCCACCTCCGCCGCACAAGGCGGCCACATATACGATGCACAGCCAAAGCTCGCCCGCCTCTCCTTTCACTCGGCCACATATTTTTTTATGGAGATCTACTTTTCGAATATAGATCTATGTTGATAGAGATAGATCTGGAGATCGGCGATGAAGGGAAAGTTTCTAGTCGGCAGCGTATGGTTCCATCGGTGGCAACCACGTGCAGTTTCCGGTGGCGGCGGCGAAGGCTGCTTCCGATTATTTCTCTGTTTTCCTTTTTTTTTTTTTAATGTTTTAACTTCTGTTTTAAAACAACAGTTTTAACTTAAAAAAATTTAAAAATAAACAAGTTTTGATTTTTAAAAATAATATGACAAAAATGTTTTATTCTAAAATCATAAATTTGAATAGAAAATGAGTTTAGAAAGAGTAATAATATGCAACTTTTGTTGAATTGTTTCGACCCCGAATGTGAAAGAGCGCAACTAAACAAATCCAATCCATGTTTGTATTGTTGAATATGACTTATTTATTAAATATTATGGAATATTTTCTACTTTATTAATTTTTTTTATTTTTTTCAATTTTTTTTTTCCATTTTTCAGCTGAGGCGGCCGCCTCGATCGCCTAGAGCCACCCGCCTCGCCTCGCAAAAGCCTTCCCGCCTCGCACTGCCTTCCGAGTTTTAAAACTTATGATATAACCTAATGTATTAAAATACTATAAATGAGAATTTTATTCTCTCTCACCTCTGTGTTCATATCTTAATTTGATGTACATTAAATCCACCATAGGAAAGAATTTAAAATTGATTCCATTCCAACCTAAATTCCATTCAACCAATTAATGCAGACTAAGGAAAAATGAAAATATTTAAAACCAATCACAACCTAAGCCCATTCCTGCCTCCCATTAATATTCAGCATCCACAAAACCATAGCAGTTAAAAGTACGAAACCTGAGCAAGCTCAGACAGTTATGCCAAAGTAAAAAGAAATCTGAGCAAGCTTAGACAGTTATGCCAAAGTAAAATGAATGTAATGAAGAAAATGAGACACAACAAGAGCATGACTAGTGACAGGCATATCCCCATGAGGCCCCATGGGGGTTTGGGGGGAAATATCACCCCCAAATGGGGGATGGGGGTGGGGAAACCTCCCCCCACCCCATTTCCCCCTATTTCCCACAAATATTAAATTTGTTTATTTTTTTTTTTTTTAAATACAAACATTTACTTGTAGTTATTTTGGGTTAAATTAAACCAATTATTTATTTTGGATTGGATATTTAGATTATTATTTATGTTAGTTATTATACTAATTTCTAGAGATTATAGTTTCTAATTTTATTCTCCTTTATTGTAGCTTTATTGTCTTTCCTATTTTGTTTCCTAGATTAGTGGGATGTGATTTCCTAGATTAGTGGGATGTGATTCCTTGTATAGTCCTTGACTGCTTGTATATATATGTTAGTATCCAGATCAATAAGATTAAGGCAATCAAGCCTATTTCTACATGGTATCAGAGCACTCTCTGAACCCAAGCAAACCCTAATTTTTCTTGCTGCTCTTTCTGGCAGCAAAACACCAAACAATATATATATATATATATATATATATATTTTTTTTTTCTCTATTCTAGTGCTCTTTTCAGCAGTAAAACGCCAAATCATTTTTTTTTACTCTATTCTACTGCTCTTTCCAGCAGTAAACCACTCCAAAAATCAGTCATGTCAAACGACTCTAAAGAGGTTATTTTCGGTTCAGATTTCCCCAAAACGGACAGCAAACGGATGACAAGTCAGCAACAATCCTCCACTATAGCAACTGGATCCTTGGCTTACTCAGGTAATTTTCTACTAGCCATGAATGCAAAACAAGTGTCTAGTCAAACCTGGATAATTGATTCTGGTGCCTCTAACCATATGACTGGTGATTCCAATGCATTTAAGACATTCTCACCCTGTGTTGATAATCTAAATGTTTGTATAGCGGACGGAACACTATCGAAGGTGACTGGAATTGGTTCAGTGGCTGTCACTAAGGATTTGGTCTTGAAATCAGTTTTGTTTGTTCCTAAATAAAATTGTAATTTGCTGTATGTACTGCTAATTTTTCTCCTTATGCATGTATTTTTCAGGACTCAAATTCGGGGAGGACGATTGGCAATGCTAAAGCCTTGTCTGGACTCTACTTTCTCAAAGCAGAATCCTACGTGAAAAAGCAATCAGATCTAGCAACATGTGGGGCTGGTTGTGAGGTGTCTTCTAGCTATCAAAGTCTCTTGTCTAGGTCTAGTGATGATAGGCAGGTTATGGTCTGGCATTATCGAGGTCACCTGAATTTTTCCTATTTGTCCAAAATGTTTCCCTCATTATTCAAAAATAAAAACCCCAATCTGTTTCAATGTGAGGTGTGTCAATTTGCGAAACATACTGGCAATGTTTATCCTATTTCAATTTATCGAACTTCTAAATCTTTTTCAATAATTCATAGCGATGTTTGGGGACCCTCACGAGTTCCAAACATCACAGGATCTAGATGGTTTGTTACATTCGTAGATGATCACACTAGGATCACTTGGGTATTTCTCATGAAAGAAAAATCTGAAGTTACACGAATTTTTCAAAATTTCAAATATATGATTCAAAATCAATTTAACACGTGTATTCAGATTTTAAGGACCGATAACAGGAAAGAATTTTTTAATTCAACTCTCAGCGATTATCTTTCTGATGAGGGTATCATTCACAAAGCACATGTGTTGATACCCCTCAACAGAATGGAATTGCTGAAAGGAAAAACCGTCACATTTTAGAAATTGCCCTATCTTTACTTTTTTCTAGCAATGTTCCTAAAACGTTTAGGGGTGAAGCAGTTCTTACTGCTGTATTTTTGATCAACAGAGTTCCTTCAAGCATTTTAAATTTTTCCACACCCTGTCAAGTTTTTAAAAACGCTTTCCCTCATACCCGACTTGTAACTGATATCCCGTTAAAAATTTTTGGGTGCACAGTTTTCATTCATGTGCATCCATATTCCCGTAGAAAATTGGATCCTAATATTGCATACTCTCCTCTTCATAAGGGATACAAGTACTACTGTCCAGAGACTAGAAAATTTTACAATTCAATGTATGTTACGTTTTTTGAAAACAAGCCGTTTTTTTCCAAAACTGATATTTAGGGGGGGACACAATTCAAGACAGTAAATATCTGTTTTGGGATACAAACCCTGATCAAATTATTTCTTGTCCTAGTCAAATTAGTCCTCTCCATGATAATAGGAATCTCAATCCTAGTCAATCTCTCAATCCAAATCAATCTGGTCCATCTCCCAAATTTGGTCAATCTCCTAAAAATCAACCACAAGATCTTCAATCCTCTCTTGGGAAATCAGACCTCAATCAATCCTAGTCTCCCTAAGAATCTGCTACCACATCTTGTTACCAATTTTTCGATAAACCAGCTGCCAGAAATCAACCTTGAATCTTCTAGGAATCAGTCCAGTCAGCCTATTAGTCAGCAGCCTCTAGAAAGTCAAATAGAGTCTAGTCAGTCTACTTATCCACCTCATGTGCAAAAAGACTTGATTGTCTATCACAGAAAAGGGAATATGCGAGACAGATTTTAGCTCTATCCAAGAGTCTGAACCGAATTCTATAGTCCCATAAACTGACTCATTTGAAACAGAAAAAGAAACAAAAAAAGGAGGAGTTCAAGATCAGCCTATTGCCGTGAGAAAAGGATACTGAGAATGCAGGGATTGTCCATTGTATCTCTTAAGCAATTATGTTTCATATGAAAGACTCTCACCTCAGTTCCAGGCATTTGTTACCAGACTTGCTAATATTCCAATTCCAGATAATATTCAGGAGGCTCTAAAAAACCCTGAATGAAAGAAAGCAGTTATAATTGAAGTTCAAGCCTTGGAGAAGAATGGGACTTGGGAACTAACAGAATTGCCAAAAGGAAATAATCATGTGGGATGAAAGTGGGTGTTTACAGTCAAAACACGAGCTGATGGAAAGACTCAAGGCAAGGTTGGTGGCAAAAGGGTTCACACAGTCATTCGGAATTGACTATCGGGGAGACTTTCGCACCTGTGGCAAAATTGAACACTATTCGGGTCTTACTATCTCTTGCTGCTAATCTCGACTGGCCCTTGCATCAGCTGGACGTGAAGAACGCTTTCCTGAATGGGGATTTGACAAAAGAGGTCTATATGGAGGTACCACCCGGACTAGAGACAGCTGCTACTGTTAATAAAGTATGCAAACTCAAGAAATCACTCTATGGCCTCAAACAGTCCCCTAAGGCTTGGTTTGAGAGATCCACTTGTGTGTTGAAGAAACATGGGTATTTCCAATGTCAATCGGATCACACCATGTTCATCAAATACTCTTAGAACGGGCAGCGAGCAATTTTGATCGTTTATGTAGACAATATCACCTTAACAGGAGATTTTCTTGATGAAATACCAAAAATAAAGGGCTGGTTAGCTAAGGAATTCGAAATCAAGGACCTGGGACATCTCAGGTACTTTCTTGGTATGGAGGTGGCTCGGTCAAAGAAGGGTATTATGATTTCATAGCAAAAATGTGTTGGACCTACTGCATGAAACAGGAATGCTCGACTGTAAGCCGGCTGAAACTACTATTGATACGACCATAAAACTTGAAGCTGACACTAAGAGTACACCGGTAGACAAAGGAAGATACCAACAGCTGATGGGAAAGTTCATTTCTCTCTCACACACTAGGCCGAACATCGCTTTTCCGATAAGTGCAGTAAGTCAATTCATGAACAATCCTACTGAGGAACACATGACAGCTGTACAGAGAATCCTACAGTACCTGAAATTCACACCTGGAAAAGGACTATTTTTCGCAAATACAGCAAACAGGGAAGTAACTCTATACTCAGATGCTGACTGGGCAGGATCTATCACAGATAGAAGGTCTACATCTGGGTATTGTACGGTTGTTTGGGGGAATTTAACCACATGGCAAAGCAAAAAACAATCGGTTGTGGCTAGGAGCAGTGCTGAAGCAGAATTTTGTGCTATGGCACATGGAATATGTGAGGGGCTTTGGATCAAAAGAGTTCTGACCAACTTAGGGTGCCTATGGAGAAGCCTATAAACATGTTCTATGATAATCAAGCTACAATAAGCATGCTAAGAATCCGGTTCATCATGATCGAACCAAACACATCGAAATAGACAGACATTTTATTAAAGAAAAGTTGGAAGCTGAAATTCTAAAGTTGTCCTACATTCCAACTAACCAGGAAGCAGCAGACATATTAACTAAGGCACTACCTCGGAACAGATTTGAAGAGTTAAGTGTCAAGCTGGGATTAATCAACATCTACGACCAGTTTGAGGGGGGGAGTTAGTTATTATGCTGATTTCTAGAGATTATAATTTCTAATTTTATTCTCCTTTATTGTAGCTTTATTGTCTTTTCCATTTTGTTTCCTAGATTAGTGGGATGTGATTTCCTAGATTAGTAGGATGTGATTCCTTGTATAGTGGGTGTGATTTCCTAGATCAGTGGGATGTGATTCCTTGCATAGTCCTTGAGTGCTTGTATATATGTGTTAGTATACAGATCAATAAGATTAAGGCAATCAAGCCTATTTCTACAATTTAATTTATTTATATGATTATTTTCAATTTTAACTCAAATGAGGTCAAATGGGGAAAGTGGGGTGATACATGGTTAAACGGGAGATCGGGGATTGCCGAATTCCAAATTGAAGATAGGGGATTGGGGAAATGGGGGAAATGGGTGGGGGTGGGGAAGGGGTAGGGGAATGAGGGAGGTGGTGAGGGGATCTCCCCCTACCACCACTTCCCCCATGCCCTCCCTAAGCATGAGTGCATGACTCTCTAGAGACAGCATCTAAGGTTCTTGAAACAAAGTAATTTAAGACATACAAATTTCTGATCTAGTAGAAATTCTACTATTTTTGCATTTTTTATGTGGAAATCTTTCCAATACCAGATTTGTTTAAAATAAGGTCATCATCAATGACATCAGTTCTTAACTTGACAAATTATTAAAGATGTAACGGAATCCAACCTTGAGAGAAGAATTCACACTTGCAGTTGATGATAAATGCTCCATAATAAATGAGATAACCATCAGAATGAGTCCAGTGAAAAAGTGGACCAAGAGAACCACATTCTGCATGTACAATAAAACAATCAACATTCATTAGAGAGTATTCTTGAGGGTTTGAAAATAAAATTACAGAAACATAAAGAATCACCTTCCTACCTGAGCCATTGTGTGATCAGAAAAGAAGAATGTAAGGCAATATGTCGATGATGCAATTGCTAGCCCATACTCCAAAAACATAAGCACTGTTGGCAGCAAAACATCCTTTCCAATAAACTGATCAAGACCTACAGATCCAAATTATATTTTGAGTAAAACTTGTAGAAATTAGAAAAATGAAATTCAGAGTGAACAACACAGTAAGAAACGCCATGGACCACAGAATGATGATCTGATGGCAAAGAAGATAGGTTGATTCTTTTATAAAGGCAAGAACTAATCAAATGCACGGGCTCAAATTATTCATTTCCTATTCATCAGGAAAAAAAAAAAAAACACAAATACCTAGTTAAATAATTCAACATCATAGACCTTTAATACATCAGATAATATATCAGTATTCGGCAGCAAGACTGAGCAATAAATTATAAGGCACCTTAGAATAACAATGAAATATTTGAGTTGTGAGACCTAACTTCAAATATCCAAAAATACCTTGAGCATTTGAACTATTAACATGGCAACTAACATTTGATTCTGTCTAGAGAATTCTTCTTTCTTTTTATTGGAAAAATTCCATCAATCAAATCTAGAAATGTATTCAACAGAAGTTTAAGCTAAAAGTAAAATTAAAACCAAATTTTATGACAATTATACAGCCACTTAAGGAGGCCAGAAACATACCAAAAATGTAAAAGATAATTATTGCAAAACTTGAAGGAAATAAGAAGCTGATGAAGTCCCATATATAAGTAGAAGTCCAATATGAAAGTACAGAAACCTGAGCAAAAAATTTATCATAAGAAAGATGATAACGAGTTCTAGTGTAACAATTCGTACAAAGTTCTAAGAAGAAAACCATACCCCACTAATTAACTGTTGATGCTTAGCTTTCACTTCTCGTTCCTGCATCATATAAAAGATAGTATGATACATTTCCATGGAAAAACAATAGTTGAAAATAATGGTGTCATAAACCAAAAAAGATGCTCTAAGACTTTTAATGTAAATATATTTGCCCCAACAAAGATAAAACAATACATTGACAAAGTGAACTGAATAGTTCATCAAAAAGCATATTAATCATGTTAATGAAAAGGCCAGTGGCACTTATGAGGTAAAGCCAATAAATATATATTAAATTAGTAAATAACAAGGTGGCTAAATTTTGAATAAACTCTATTCAAAAACACATACACTCTGTCTACAATAATACAACTGATATGAAGATGAAATGGAGGGTAAAGTAACCTTGAAAGTGGAATAAGCATACAATTTACACCACATGGTGCCTATTAGCCTCTATCTGGTTTCAGAAAAGGATTAGGACGATCCTTTAATAGACTATCATATAAATATATTGTTAAGTAATCGCTAGATTAAAAAGGTTAAGTTGATAGGTAAATGCCCAAACAATAGTATTTAAGCTCTCCAACACACTCCCTCACATGCAAGACCAAATTCAAGTGCAGAACAAATACAGCCATGAGTGGGCACTCAAATCTAAACCTACTAAAACTGGCTCTAATACCATGCTGAGTAACTACTAGACCTAAAACCTTAAGTTAGGAGGAAAAGGGCCCAAACAATTGTATTTAAGTACTCAAGCCTATATAAACACTGTTCATGCTGAAGATTTTGAAAGCCGAGAATTAAGAACTCTTGAAGATATAGGGACTATCATAACTATGGGAGAAAGGATTAGCCTTAATGAATCATTCTATCTAAAAAACTCTATGCAAAGGTTGGCTTTTAGTTGTAACGGTCTCTAATTCTCCCAAGCTCTTACTTCAATTTTTAGATATGTTTAGCATAATAGCTCTTTAAAGTTCTTTTCATATTTGATGGTTGATTTTCCTTGTTTTGTGACATTTGTTGGTTTATTTGCCTGCTCAAGAATAGTACTAAATGCAGGGCTGCATGTGAGTGATATAATTTCTGTATATACTAATGACATTTGAAAGAGGAGAGAATTTTCCACATACCATCGAGGGTCCGCCAAAAAATAAAATAAAATATATAAATAGCTGAAAGACAGATCTTTGTACCCCATAAGGTGGGTCAAAGTGATATATGTAGTTTAGTTGGTAAACATTGGTGCCTCAATCAGAGAAAGGAAATGGTTGGCCTAAATACAACTAGAGTTTATAGTCAATGCAACGCAGAACCTTAAGTTTGGACAAACCTACAACTGGCATCTATTCCTTGAAATCTAAGAGACATAACAGAAATGAGAAAACATAGATATGGCTAGCATCTGGTAAGGTTATGATTATTTTTATATAAAATGAAAGAAAGAGAATTGAGCAACAAAGGAGGCAGGTTTAGAGACCCTGTTACATTCTTACAGGTGATATTTCACATATGTTCTTCTTCCTATCATATCTTCATTTGGGTTTCTTCATTAATATATATTATCTATAAAACATTCGATTCAAAACTGGAGAGGGTGGCTGCAACTACACAGAATTTATTTTGATAAACATGAACTGAGTATCAACATATTAATAATATCAAGGTTGCACGAAATATAAACTCTGCGACTTTAATTGATAGATTATGCAATCGACTTAAGGTTTTCATGAAATTAATCTTTTTATTATCATCACACACACAATAACTAGCATTTTTTAACATGTGAATTCAATATGATATTGTTTATAATTCCCAGAAAAAAAAGCATAAATAATCAGGAAGAAACTAAGGACAACATGATAGTTCTTTTTATTAAGTTGTGACGAACAATCTTGTGCTCTAGTTTGGATAAAAATAAGTATATGTGAATGGGGCATGTGAACAGTTTTCATTCAAACATTTATAGCTTCGTCATGAAACAATGGAAACCATTTATACACATCTTAATAAAACTGCTTCTTTTTGCAACTATCATTCAAGGCATCTCTTAACATGACAGTAAATTTGACTGTGTAATAAAATTTGTAAAAACTATTTTAGACTAGTTTAAGAGTTTACCTTTACAATGGAAACAGCAAACGAGGCAGGAATAAATGAAAAGGCAATGCTAACAATCACTGCAGCAGAGAAGGCATCCAGATCCTACAAAATTATAAATCTCACAAGATCATCCAAGCTGAATATTGCAATATAAAAATGTTAATAGAGTGTAACAATTAAAGAGAAGAAAGAAAGGTTTTAATATTGATAATTGAACCTCTGAATAGTACAAGATTATATAGGATACAAAAACTTGGAGAGAGAGTAAAATATAAGGATAAGCTAGCTGTAGATTCCTAAAATAACTTCAATAAAAAATATCGGTAAAATTTTATTTGGTAAAGCAGAAAATTCTTATACAAGTGTTGCAAATTTGCAACATTAAGAGTTCAATAAATCTTTTTTTTTTTCAGCCCTTCTGGTTTTCCTCTGTGTAAATTTGTATTCATCATGAGGGTTCAAATGAAACGAATATTAAAACAAAAAAATGTTAAAACATGAGAATTAACTCATCAGTGTAACAGAAGACAAATCAAAAACACTAGGGCAAACAAACATAATTATCTTTTTGCTTCTAGCATAACCTCTTATGCCATTAAACAACATAATGTAAAAGAAGCATACATGACGTTGTAAGTGCTGGCTTTTCGTCATAGGCAGCGGATGGTTGCGTGTTTGAATTGTCATATTTCTATCATGAGTAGCAAGCCTAAGAATTGCAGAATTCATAACATTGATAAAAGTTGGGGCAGCATGCTGACAAGAACTGTTATGGAGTACAGTGAATCCTAAACTTCCATCATCATTTTGATCATCCATCACAATTGCTCCATACCTAGATATGAACATACATTAGATTGAGGCAGCAAAAACAAAATCATGCTCACAAGCACAACAGCAACAAAAGTTCCAGAGACTCGACTGCAGGAAACAAACTCTAGAAATCTACCTCAACAAGTGGAAGTACTTTCTCTATATGAGATAATAGTTAATATATATTGAGATAAATACGGCGAGAAGAAGGAATGGGTAATTGAACTGTGTGTGTTTTATTAGTCAAGTTTTATCACCAATTATAAACAATTTAACAATTCTGGAAAATACAGGGGTGTTAAATATGAGCCATATCGTTTCATTTGTTTCCATTACTTTCCTATTTAGATTAGGACCCATCTCTATATTGATGTTCCATTTGTAATGTTCTGTACCAAACTAGCTGCTACCTATATTGCTTGCAATCCAGTATTTCAAAAACGAACTAAACACATTTAGGTGGATTAACACTTTATTAGAGAGATTATCATGGCAGGGGAATGTTGCTCCCTATATCACGTCTGAAGATCAAATTGCAGATATTTTTACAAAGAAATGCAAAATGGGTTGTTTCTTCATCTATGTTCCAAGCCGGGGATTGAGAATATTTAAGCTCCAGCTTGAGGGCAATGTCATATATATACAAGTTGTATTTTTTTCTTCTTAATAACTTTCCTATTTACACTAGGATTCAGCTCTATATATTACTATACTTCCAAGAGAATCAATATACTGAGGTTTATTCTTGTTTTACAACATGAAGACTAAAGATGATAATACTACTCAATTTGAACTGCCCTCTCTCCCTATCCTCCTGCTGATCCCCATCTTTTCCTCCTCCCTACATGATCTCTCACCTCCCCACCAAAATAAAAATAGAGGGCAACAGAAAGTGGATGTAGAGGTAACAGTTGAGATAGTGAAAGCAGAAAGCTTGATTTAATTGATGTAACCACTTGTCATAAGTACCACGTCAACAAAAAATTGTTATCCCAGCAAACGAGTTCACATGTAAATAGACAAATAGGACACTAGTTTTGGTCCATTAAACTAAACTGATCCAATTAAAAGGATATTTAAGAAACAAATGGGACCAACTGAAACTTGAAGACTAAATTGAGACCTCAGTGAAACCTACAGGACCAAAACTATATTTTAGCCTTGGTTGATAGCTAGTGCACAAGATTCAATTTCTATAAATTACAGAAAGAAGTCCAAGCAGAAAGAGTTTTTCCAAATTCTTAGAACAAATAAACACTTCAACATCAAATTCCATGTGGGGATTGCATATCGACGAGACATCTTAAGACCATTTACAAAACAAAACAAAACAAAACAAAACAAATGTTGAGATTTAAGCAGTACAAAGTAAATAGGGAATGTAACTTGACACACCTTGACTGATAGGATTCATTATAGCTTGACATCAGAAATTTACTCATCGAAAGTAAAGTTGGTCCCAGTGTTGGCCCTGCTGCCTTAATTGCATCAGCTAATGCCTTTTCCGAATCAGGGAACTCATATGCACTCTGTTTAAAACTTTGAATCCACCCTCCTTCAATATATTTTGCAACCTGCAACAAGAACAGCTACTTGAGGAACATTTCAGGATTTTAAAGAGCATAACACCGCCTACCAAAAAATCAGAAAGCAAGAGAACACTAATAAATGATTAAGGACTAACAAACCTCATTTGCAATTGGCCAGGATAGATTAAAAGGAATTGGACCACCACCACCACCACCACTCAACAGAGGATTAAAATATGTAGTTGTGAAAGTCAAAGACTGTTGATCAGGATGTGGTTTAAGCTTCAGAAAAAGAAGACCAAAAAGCAAAAAAACGGCTGGAATCAAAAGCTGAAACACAATTGTTTTACGGTCCCTACGAGCCGATACTGCCCTCTTTATCAATAATGCTTTACAATGTAACCAAAACATTGACCTTGAAACGATACAACAAGAACAGCACAGCATACTTAAGAAGTTCAGGAAACTGAGAAGAGTAGCACCAATCAAACCACAAACTCTCTGCACGATTGTGAAAATGATTCCAATGACCCTCTTATAATTTCCAATCACTTTAGAATGGGGAATTCTTTTTGAAGCTTGTCCAGGAGAGGCAGCTTGAGTTGCCACAAAATGAGGTGCAACATAATTATTTTCCTGGTTAATACAATCAGATTCATCAAAGTCACATCCTGCAACCCTTAGGAACACCTCCTCCAGAGTGGTGACAGATATACCAAAACTTTCAATGCCAAGATAATTTGCATCTTCACTGCCCCTTTTTTCGGCATTAAACACTGATCTCTTCATGCAAGTTTCTATTTCCCTAAACATACTTCCGAAAGATGATGAGGATGCCAAGGGAAGCTTGAAGGTAATCTCAGTTCCAACCTGTAAACAGTCAACAAATAAGTAATGCCATAGGGAATAGATGTGGGTTATTCAGGTAAATAAGCTTTCACAGGTTTCTATATATCATAGCATAGTGTCAACATTTCACTGATCGCTACTACCATGGCAACCTTTAATCTGGAATTGAGGCTTTAACCACAGTACAATAAGAGCAAACCAAAAATTCCTTTATTTTCTTCAATTATTGACCCTTCTTGGATATGAAAAGATGATTTCCACACTTAATATATTAATCATTTGAGGCAAAAAGTAGCTATAATTTAAATACTAATAGCATGTAAAGTTCTTAGAGCAGTAAATATAACCCATAATCTGGAATAGCTACTACCATGGCGACCTTTAATCTGTAATTGAGGCTTTAACCACAGTACAAATAGAGCAAACCAAAAATTCCTTTCATTTCTTCGATTATGAGATGATTTCCACAATTAATATATTATCAGTTATCACATTCTAAAATATACATTAACAAATGCTTGAAAATAGTAAACCTCAAACTATCCAAAATATTCAGATAAATATTTCCTTAAGTAAGAATCATAACAGCATGGATTGGAAAAATTGCAGTTATGCAACAGAGACGCTGAAATATGGAAAACTGCATTGACTAAATACTACAGATAGTATGTAATTTTGTAAGCAAAAGCCAATTCAGGTGGAATTAATACCTCGCTCACACAGGTTGCGGATGGAATATGACGATAGACAATATCAGCAGCTGCAGAGGCAGCAGGTGCAGACTGAAAAATGGAAATAGAAGGGGGTAACATAATAAGCACTGAAAACTGAGGAAAGATGGCAAAGCAAGAGGTTGTACATATGAATAAAGAGTAATGGGAGCAAACCTTTACTAAAGTAAGGGTATAACCAACCCCATACTGATGCTTCAAGAAAAGAGAACTGTTAAAAAATAATCTGTTCAGACTTTTGGTTGATCCAGGAAATCATGTTCATTAAAACAAACAAAAATATTGGGTGGAAGTTCGGGAAGCCAAAATTTGTTGAAGAGAAATAACCTTCCGCAGCACTTCAAAGAACCATTACCCATGATAGCTATCCGATCCCCTAGTTCTTCGGCTTCATCCATCGAGTGTGTCGTTAGTAAAATAATCCTTCCTTTCTTCTTCTTTTTTATTAACTGCCATGTTAAGCGCATTGAGTATGGATCCATGCCACTAGTAGGTTCATCAAGAATTACAACCTGTGACAGAAAACATAAAATTAAACAATTTCAATAAATTCCCACATAGAAAAATAACAATGTGCTCTCAAGTTTCTCTGCACTACCTTGCTATCTCCTATCAGTGCAATTCCAAGAGACAACTTCCTCTTCATGCCCCCAGAAAGAGCTCTGACAACAGTATTGATTTTATCAGCCAAACCCACCTGTAAAAATAGTAGTATTAATTAAAAATGTAGCATCCTAACTTGATCAGTCACAAGTAAAGATAAAATAAAACAAATATGCCATGTCAAAGCTAGAACAATAAGCAAAAGACATGTTAGATTCTAAAATTTCTAAAATGGATAAAACAGAAATTTTAATGTTGGCAATTGGAAAACCAAATCTCTTTCAGCAAGCAAGAGGGCAAAGCAGAATAGTAGTTGCAACTCTTCTATATTGTTTGTCAAATCAGAAGACATAAAATCTAACCATTTCCTATAACTGTTTCCTATTTCACGCACAAGGCATCAAAGTTTAGAGATTTTCCCTGCTGTCTTCATTAGATAACAAGAGAAGGCAAACTTTATGAGATCATAAGCTAGAGGTTATAAAGCTAGCAAATTAAATGAACACATAAATAGCATATGATAGCTCAAGAATTTGTACATAGATCTATGATGCATGCATAATTTATAATTCAGAAAAATCAATGTGAGTGCAGCACGGAAGAATACATATATATAGATAGAACTCACTTCATCAACCATATCAGCCACAACATTCTCCACAAGATCTTTCTTCACACCCTTCAATATTGCAAACATCTCCAAATGCTCTCTCACCTGAAAAGAGAAATTGACAGAGTTGTATTTTCCTAGATAAATCAGCATTATATTTTAAATAAACAACCAACAATAAAAAAACGTCGTTGATCCATTGTACTTTTTCTTTATTTTTATTTTGTGAGCATAGGATGGACCACTACTGGTCCTCCTTTGTTTTTTTATACTTCTTTAATTTTAACTAAATTTATATTTCTTATAGAAAAAATACATATAAAGATATTCAGGAAATGAACTACAAAATTCAAAGCTAGAATATTAGCAAAAAATCCATAACAATCCCAGAAAATATGTTTTTAGAGAAGAAGAATTGAGATTGATTATATTCATCTAAGAGATTAATAGCTATAAAACTTATTTGGTATAAGATTGTATCATAATTTCAAGGGTGATATTATTAATTAAAACTTTTGAGCTCTATTCTCATGGTATTTCATTCACTTTCGGAGCAACCGATAATTTCTCAAAAAGAAAATAGTAATTAGCTCCAAGAAAGAAACCATGTGGTGATTGCAAGATAATAAAAAGAGGATATTATTATATGGGAGTATGGGACTGCATATTACAAATACATAAGGGGCCTATTTATATGGTAACATAAGATATGGAAAAATTAAATGGTAATAGATCAAATATAATAAAATAAGAATGAAAGCATAAAATATGCATAATAAATTCAAGATTCTTTAAGATCCCCCCTCAAACTCAAGATGGGGAGATGATACAAGAGTTTGCAAAGTTCTAATGACATGGTAATGAGTCCATTCAACGATTGACGGACTGGCTTGATGGAGATGCCAACCAAACAATTTAACAGAGGTGCAGACGAAATGGTTTCACAAACTCATAGTGCCGACTAGCTTGACAGAGATGCCGATAAACGGCTTAACAGAGAGGCCAGGGTTAGACTGGAAGAGATTCGGCATGCTAATTATACTAATTATACTAATTAATATGGTAATCAGGCAAATCAGCCGATGGGGAGAATTTGGGTGTCGCCGCCATTTACAGTGGCAAACAGCAGCACAAATGATATATTTCTTAATGTTGTGTTTATGAGAAAAATCTTTGCTCTAATACCATGTAAAATAATAAAAAGAGGATTCAATTATATTGGGCGCATATTACAATTACATAAGGACCTATTTATAGGCTTAAGTATAGATAAATGCAGTGACATGAGATATGAAAATTTTTAATGGTAATAGATAAAAAGTAACAAAATAAGAATGTAAGCGTACAATATGCATAATAACTTTGAGATTGTTCAATAGTGATTATATGTTGGCAATCATATTCTTGAGAATTTGATCCTTTTCTATAAACTATGAAAAAGAATGACAGAAGTAACACTTATCATTTATAACCATCAGAGCCACTAAATCTGCAAAGAACACTCGGGATTCTAAAAGAAGCAATGCATAATGAATAAAATGGTAAAATGAAGAATCAACACCATATTTTTTGAAAATTTTGTTTTTATTATTTTTATTATTGTCTTTAACATCTGAAATATAACCCAAACCTACCCAAGCTTAATGTAAGTGGGATTCAATCCCAAGACCACTTATATAACTATCAGATATTACACTCACTAAGTTAGCTAATACCCGCAGATCAATGTTTTATTTCCTTATTATAGTTTAGTGCAACTGATTAAATACATTGAATACAAAAACAATAAACCATGAATACAATCAAAGAGATGCATTGAAAAAAATAAAATATGATTCATACTTACAGTCAATTCAGGAAAAAGAATATCATGTTGTGGACACACACCCAATCCTTTCCGTATCTCATCCTACAAAACATAGTCATTTTGATCACCTGTTATCATTCCAACTCTACACAAAAAAGGAGGGAAAAGAAATAAAAGTAACAAAGCATTAGCCTATGAGATAGATCGGTCTTTCTACTGTCAATTCGTACTGATTTCAGGACGAAAATTGTGGACCATAGATTATGAAGAAGTTTTGATAAGTGCATCTAATGATCCACATTCTTCGTCCTGGGACGAACTGACAATAGAAAAACTGTGAGATAGATAAAAGCAGATTTTCAGGTAAGTATTAAAACTTCTAAATTTTTGACATGGCTCCAGGCCAAACAAATTCAAATGAAACAATAGCAGATAAGAGCTTCACTGTCCGCTTCTTTGCCCAACAAGATGCCCAACACCACACCGCTCCCCACCATAGAAGAAAAAGTATCTTAATTCACCACATTCTTTATAAGATTAGACTTATATATCTTAAAAAGAAGCTCAATGAGGTAAAACTTTTTCATCACTACACATTTCTGTGTACCCCGATGTGCATGTGACAATATGACAGTATAATCCAAGTCCAACAAATCTATAAGAGATTAATTATTTTCCATATTGATTATACAAGCATGAACAAAAGAAACGAATTACATGAACAACTGTGCACCATTCTTGTACACTTCAATAGTAATCAGGGCAATGATGAGAGGACAGATTTATACCAAACTGTTTTTACCACATTTTGACTCATTAAAGAAATCCTAATGTCTCAAATTTTGTTAATTATACCATCTCAGACAACTAAACTGATTGACTGAACGATGACTATAAGCCAACAATCACCAAGTTAAGATCCAACTACCCCACTCGCAAGGATCTTATTAACAGATTTGGCAAGGGGGTTCAGAGTGGTCTTATTTTAACAGCAAATCAACCACACAGCGAGAAAACCATATCTATTCCACTCAAAATCTTCAAAATGAAACAATATAAAGCCATTCAAAGAAGTGAAAACAAAACAGAATTTACCATATCTGTTATAATATTCTTTCCAAACACCAAAGCATCTCCAGATGTAGGAGGAAGAAGGCCAATAAGCATGGATATTGTTGTGCTTTTACCAGCTCCATTGTGTCCTTCAAGATAATAATACAAAATCAATGAATCAGAAGAAAATTATCCACCAAGGGCCAACAATTGTTTTTATAGTTTTTTTATTATTATTTAATAAGAAATGAAAAATATTATCTATCTCAAGATAGTTATCCCAAACTAATTAATTTTCCCTCAACAGCAATGATCTTTAGATAGCAAAAATTATAAGAAGACCAACTCAATCGAACAAAGTCCTAAGAGAGTGGGGTCAGGGCATAAAGAGCTCTGTGCAACATTAAACCAACATGCAATAAACTTGGTGAAGCTTCAATTGACTCAGTCAAGTCTAGAAGCTTAATCCACAACTAACTCATTCAAATCCAAGAGCTATTAGGTAACAATATTAAGTCCAAACTCTCCTAAATTTGTTTCAAATGCATAAAGAAACAGCTTCGACATCAAATTGTAGAATTATAACACATTAAACAAGTTGTATTCTTGTATAGTTTTTTATTAGGACAAGCATGCCTCTAGAAAGTAGAAACTAAAAACATTGACTCGAAAAATTCTTAAATTAAACAAAAATAAAATGAAAAAGAGCGGGCACTTGGTACTTTACTCTAGAATTAAAACATTGTTCAGTATTCTATAGGCAAGGTGAAGTTTTAAGATGTTCAGATTCAGAAATCCCAGCTCCTGGTAGGGATTATATATAGCTATTGGCATGAAATGTATAATACAAAGTGAAAGCATAAGTGAGAACCTTGAAACAGAAAATGGCTATATGACAATAAAATACTCTGGCAAAAACTTAAAATAGAGAAGTACAATGAACAAAACATTATTGAAGTATATCATATTAAGATACAGGACATGATATGCCAAACAAAAGGTAAATAAAACTAATCAGTCAGCTCTATAACAAATGGTCAACAATACATCACCTACCAGAATATTGCATCTGCCATAATCAGGTAATTGTGATATCACCTACATTATTTCTCTAAAGCGGCAATTGATATGCATTAAAGAAAAAAGAAATACAAAGTGAACAAGTTTTCCACCAACAGAATGACGCCTAGAACAAATCAAAACCTATACAAGGTTAACTGAGCAAGAAGATATTCTATCAAGAGTACATATCTCCCTACAAGGCCGCGATTGATACTTCTAAACGAAGATAAGCTAACTGAACTATAAAGCTAAATTTAAAATAGTTACAGCAGCTTATCACATAAAATATGATCACACACAGAGAGAACGTTATTTAAACCAATCCAGCTACGCATCAACTGAAGTGCAGGAATTAGGCGTGAAGATAGATATAAATAAAGGTAGGGACACACACACACCAAGAAGTGCAAGTATTTGATTTTCATATAAGGTGAGTTGTAATGAGTTAACAGCACAACAATTCCCCTTCTTCGTAGCATACACCTTATGCAGGTTCCTCATTTGGATGCATCTGTGTGGAAAATGTAAAATGTGAGGGAAAAACCAATACATGTTTGACTAGTTGAACATCTAAATACATAATTCATACCTTCCATCAAGCTCTTGCTGCTTCATGTCCAAGCTTATCATCTCCATATGACAAGAATCTTTTCCAAGAAGACTCGCATTTTCTCTGGAAAGATTATCATTAATTTTAACTTCTGCTCTGGAAACATGATGCTTAATAGTAGTTTCCTTTCTCCAGAAACATTTTTGGAATATGAAGTTCCACCGATAGCGCACTCCATTTTCCCTGGGAAGAACCTGACCAGATTTTTTTTTTTCCAATAGGAAACAGAAATGAATTGTATTAAAAAATAATAATAATTAAAAAAATAAAAAAATAAAAAAACTGGGGTGAACAAGCTTCCCATACAAGTAGACTTCCTAGGAAAAAGACAGGGAAATGTATAAAAGCATACTGAGCTGTCAGGACTAGCTTCTGTTTTATCCTACACAAATTAAAAAATGTCCCCTTGGAAACATCCGAACATACGTAACTTACATAGACAAGTTACGGACATTTAAAAGTACACATTTTATCTCTATTTCTTATTATCTAGTTGTCGAAGGGGAAAATGGATAGAGGGAGGACAAAGGGAGAAAAACCTAAATATGATTTGGAAGTTGACGTCTTCACCTGAGCTCACCTGAGAATTGGTAACCAATTATGACCATAATATTATACAAATTGGATACTAGATCCCCGGATCTTTACTATTAGAATGGTTAAATACTATTGTCGGGTCATTTCCTAATAGTTTAACCTTCTGGGTTGAGTGGTTACTAATATGGTATCAGAACCAATTTACCAAGAGAGCCTAGGTTTGAGTCCCCGCACGTGATTATTTGTAATTTGTTATTTGTTATTTGAATTTGTTATATGATTGAGTTTAAGCAAGAGCCATGTGGCAAACTCATTGTCTTGCACATACATGGGGGGTGTGTTAGAATGTTTAAATATTATTGTTAGGTTATTTCCTAATAGCTTAAGCTTTTAGATTGAGTGGTTATTAACATCTACATTATGATAATGTTACATCAAAGACGACAAGGACAAGAAACATAATTATTGTTCATCTTTTCTAGAAATTCTAAACCTTCAAAACCTTAAAAGGGTTGATCATATTGCTCTACTTTTTCTTTGGTGCTTCTCTATAAATTTCTATAAGAATATTTTGACCAAAGCGAACACCAAGACTCTACAAGTGAAAAAACGTGTTCCTTATTACTATAAGCAAAAATTTAAACAAAAAAGCAAGTAGACCGCACTAGGCAGATAAACTCTACCAATGTCAGAATAGATATCATCGAAAATTCTTTATGGAAAAATGAGCACTTTTCTGTTTGAAGGAGCTTAAGAGTAGTATCTCACAGTAATTATGTACCTTCCTTAACAAGAGCTCTAAGATAATCTGACATGATTTCACAAACATTGAAAGGAAAGGTCAAGTTTTAAAGATATATACCTTATCCAAGTAAAGACCAATTACACAATACAGCAGGGCATCGAACAGCATCATAAGGAGACAGACCAAAAAATTCACTCCAGATGATTCCTACACCAATCATAGTTTAAAGCTTAAGAAACAAAAGCAGGGGAACTCAAAGTAATTGAAGGCGGGAAGATCTCTGAATACAGATCATACCCGCCATATGTTGCTCCAACGAAGTCCAACATGAGCACGCTCATAATCTGCAAAGTTAACTGATCCTAGAGCAAATGCCGTGGGTGAGAGTAAAGAAGCAACAACCTTCACTATCCTATAAATAAAAAATGTTGAATCAATTCCATCATTGAGGAGAATATGAATTTCTTTAAGCAAAAACTTTTCTTCACTTAAGACAGCATGAATAAGATTTTTCATAGCATGAGTACTCACATAGAAACAGCCTCATCATTGACGGTGTAATATGGAAAGAAGGCCCCAAGAAAAGAGAGGGTTCCAACAGCAATAGCTGTTTTTGCCCGTGTGAATAATGTAGAGATCAGAAATGACAGTGTAATTGCACTGAGTCCAAAAGAAAAGAAATATGAAAACACCACCGTCTTATCACTATACTTGAAAAGGCTACCCATGGTACAAACTGTAATGATGACAGATGAAACTGCAAACTGTAAAAGAAATTGATTAACATTCATGTAAATCGTTTCAAACACCACATCTCTGTAGATCCACACAAACAATATTCATAGATTTCTAATTGAAAAAATTGAATTGATAAAAAGTTTGAAATAGAAATAATGCATTCACCATCCAAGATCTGTACAAATGCAAAGGTGTACATGCAAAAGGAGAAACTTACTTGCAAAGCATATGCAATAAACCAGGAGAGATGGAATATCCCATCTTTCAATCCCATCATGTAGAGACCTTCTCTTATCTTCTGTTCCTGAAATAAGAAAGTAAGAAATGTTTACGACTTGAGGAAGTATACTTTCCATTATGGAATGGTCAAACCAAACAAGAAAAGACACTAGCAGAAACAACAAATTGTACTGTACACTATGAAGTTTAAATCTAGTATGTCAGCAAACCTTCTCAAACACAGAGTAGCTGATAAGGCGAGAAATTGGGTACAAAAAACCTAATAGATACCTGCTCATCCCAGATCCAAGTCAAAAAAAAAAAAAAAAAAAAAAACATTTGTCAAACTCTATTTGAATAAGTTTCATTCTTATACACTATAGAATAATAGGGATAGCAGACCAACATATAATCTCATAAATACGTACAGTATTCCCATGACTTCCTTGATAATTGATTGGAACTCATCATCAGTGTAACTACGAGTTGGAAAGGGAACTATTCTTATCTTTGAAGGGCTAAATTGGGTCCAAGGCAGCTTGAGAGACAATGGTGTGCTGAAAGAGGGTGATGATGGAGGTTCTGCGTTTTTGGTAGTAATGTTAGTTTCAGTTTGCTGAGCAGCAAAAATTATGAAAGAGTCCAACACCTGCTGAAGCTGCAGAAAATACAAAAGCATTGGTAACCACAAATACACTTTTTTCACAGATTAAAAAAATGGAAGTAGTCATGGTTTCAGCAAAAAATCAGAAAGAAATATCAGATAGCAAGGAAAAATTAGAGAATTTGCTCAAATCAATCACAAAATTTATTTTAATTCCAGTATGGCAAAGGAATGAAGATGATACAGAGAGAGAGAGAGAGAGAGAGAGACGAAACTCATATCATTATTAATTGAACACATGGCCAGAATAGTAATATTTCTCATATGAAGCCAAAAATGAGGAAATAATTTCATGAAAAAGCATCTATACCATTTAACTCGCTTACTTATAGTTCTTACTTATAGTTGCATATAGATGACCAGTTAAAACTTTTTTCTATTACAAATGGAAAGATATCTAACCACCCCTATACCCTAGAATACATGGATAAACATAAAATTGAAAAGAGAGCAATATGAGAGAAAACTATAATACTTTTTAAAACATATAACTTAGTTACCATAAAATAATCACAGTGCTATATCCATTAACAGCACAGACATATTAGATAACCTATAATTATAACTACTAAGGGACGGACCAAAAGAAAGGAAAAATGAAACCATATATGTAGCATAATGAGAACTACACTGCCATACAGTCAAAAATCCACTGAAGCTGTATTGCATGGTAGGTACAGTATCAACACCCAATTCCAAGTCATTCAGGTAAGGGCCATTTGTGTCCATGATGGATTTAACATTAGGAAATCCAGAGAGAGCCCACGTATGGTTGAGGCGTATGCTATAATCAAACAAGTGAGGACCTTGACCATGAAATACCACCGCTCCTTTAACTTTTGGATTCGAGCAACTCCTAAGCAAAATGAAAGGACAATAAGTTTAATAATGTCACGACTTTAAATCAGTAATATGACTGATTATACACTTGAACAGGCTCTGTAAGTACTAGAACTGATTTGAAAACTTTTAGAAAACTAATATCTTTTAATTTTATAAGGAAACAGATTGCATCCAATATAGGCAAACAAGAGCAGAACAGGAAAAGTAAAAAAAAAAAAGAAGCAAATTTAATGAATACTGATATGTCAAACTAAGACAAAACAGAAGTATAATGCATAACTGCATAGGATGTAATACTGATCCGATCCTCCTAGAATTACTTTTTCATTTTCCTCTATATTTTAATAAGTTTCTAGTTCTTATATAAAAACTAAATCAAAAAAAAAAAAAAAAAAAAGGATAACAAGAGGAAGGTAACTTCAATTTTAATAGCATGAATTAAGACCAAAAGCAAAAGTCCAGAAATTTGGCAAGAATTGAGGTATTGTAGAGGGACAAAGTTGAAACGAAAAAGATTTCATTTTGATTACAATACGTTTAAAATTTTAAGTTAAATTTTAATTTATTTTACATTAGTTAACTAGTTACTATCACATGAGAGCTATTAAATTAAATCATGTTATTATTTCTTTCAAAATTGCTTGATATCATCATAAAGGAACATAACAAGCAGTCAGCACAGTTAAATTACAGAACATTGCCTGCATAACAGTTCAGCAATATGAGGGAAAGACTTACTTGTCATGACTGCAGGTGCCATAGAGATCTGATCGTATGTAGGTTTCCAGCTCGAGCTCATCCTTGTAAATTCTACTAGCTAGCTGTAACAATGATAGAAAAGCCATTTAGCTTAAATCAAGAAATTCCTAGGGATACAAGAAAAATTCAATACCTTGTAATACAAGAAAAGTTTAGTGTGGATAGGTCTTTACTTGCATACAAACATTAAAACTATAATAGACAAGGAATTCTGCAATAAAACGGATAAACAAAAAATAACAAAAGATATTAACAAGCACGGTAATCAACAAAATGGGAGGAGGAAGGACAAATACATCGAAGCTTTGTGACCACTTTTTTTTAATTTTCAAATCCTAATTGATAATTAAGACCGACCTTATTCCCACCCATACATTGGCCACCTGAGCTGAAGTCCACAATTGGCCATTCAAAAACACTACAAGGAAGAGGCACCCCTTTGGCAGATAGCCAACAGATAAGGGTGTCCATATATATATTGGAACAAAATTCAAAAGTAAATCACAAGTTTCGATAGGCAATATGAATCAAAAGGCACAAGTTGAGCACGCAAGCACATGCACACGTGTAAACAAAAACATATACAGATATAGACTTACAACAATTGTTTACACATGAAGAGACACATCAGGAACATAAAATTTAGAAAATGATAAATAGCAAGGAAATTGGAAATAGAAAAATATCAAAAGACAAATGACGAGTACCTTCAATATGGGGAATTTTATCGACATTAAGTTTATCATAGTCCTTGTTTCTTCTGTATCAGGTGCAAAAGCCAAACACTCTCCATTGGCCAACAATAATTCCAAAATTTGGTTGAAATTGGGGGATATGCCTTTACCTATTTCAACAAACGTATCTTTTCGTATGTTCCTACACCAGTTAAACAAAACCATAATGCCATTATATTTCCGACAAATCATGAAAGCTAGATGGGTATCAGACTGTGTATCAACAATGTAGTTTGTAGCACTGAATTAGAGTTTTCAAATTGGAATCAAGCGGAAATGAAGACACCAATCTCCAGTTTCACTCAATTAACTTATAGAGAGTATGACAATTTAAAACTATAGACTACAACAACTAAGTGGCTGTATCTTTAGAAAATCAGAACAATGAAAACTAAATGCGCAAAGACTTTATTTCTTTAGAACGAAGCAAGATTGAAAACGCGAAAAGGAAGCATAAACTCAAAACATAGCTAACTAAGATTGCTGATGACTTACGGTTGGGCAGGGTGAATCTGCGTATCGACTCGTGTCCTTATCGCTATTAACAACATCATCACAACCGTAGGGAGCAAAATCTGGCCCAAAAAAATAACAAAATCGCTTTAAATTTGATTATTTCTGGAATTTATCATCTCCGATCAGTCATCAAACAAACAAAAACAAAATATTTCAAATCGGCGATTATAACAAATACAAAGTCATCAAACAAGAAGAAATACAACAGTTAATTCAAAGACCTGAAAATTGAAGAAAAAATATGAAGTCTGAGCAGAAACAGTGTGTGTGTGTGTGTGTGTGTGTGAGAGAGAGAGAGAGAGAGACCTCGGATGCAGTGAGAAAAGGATGACGGATTTTGAGAAGCCAATTCTTGCGAAGCATGGCTTTCAACTGCCTCTTTGCGATTCCCATATTTCAAGCTTTTTTCTCTGCTTCAGCTGCTCGCATAAACCCTAGCTTTAGAGAGAGAAATCCAGTTTTCTTGTGTGTGTGAAGAAGAAGAAGAAGAACAGGAAAGGCAGAGGAGGAGGTGGCAAAGCAATGAAGCTTCTGTCACGACATTTGGAATAGGTAACTGCTAAATGCTAATTCCATGTACTGTACTACCACTTTTTTTATAAAATATATATTTTTATATATAATAATAATAAAGGGTCATAAAAAAATAACAATAATTCTAATGTTTTTTTTTAAGTAACAGTATTAAAAAAACAAAAACAAAAAAAAAAAAAAAACAAAAAACAAAAAAGTTAGAAAATCAGGAATAATAATAAAATTTAAAAAGGAAAAGGAAAAAATCAGAGGTAAATAATGGCCCCATATTCATCACACCACGGTCCCACACCTAAATCTTCTCAGGCTTCATTTTCGGTGGCGGCCGACCAGACGTCACAATCAGTTTATCGTTAAAGGTAACGCCTGGGTTAAGTTGGGCCGTTCGGGTTAATTTATGTTAGCACGAGATTTTGGAATTGTGACTTGTGAGAGCGAGAAGATATGAAAAATGAATTGAGAGTTTTTTGGAAACTTAGAATGCTATCAGAAATTTTAATATTACAATAACTCAGGAATTTACGGAGATGAGAAAAGATTCAAAGTCACAACCTCGTGATGTAGATATACGAGACTTTACTATCGAGCCAACCCTTTTCTCTCGTCCGCAACAAATGGCAGTTGGTACACCAATATTTTTTATCTTTGCCCCGGGCAGCCCTCTTTTACTTTACTGTGTATGCACAAATTTGAAAATTATCTACACTTTAACAATTGTATTAAAAACAAGAACAATTATACAAATTGAAGCTTAAGTAGTAGCTTGCATCTTCTAAGGTTTAAATTTCATCATGTGCATTATTGGAATATATAGAGAGATTTATATTCTATGAAAATACAAATATATGAACCGTATATATTGTATTTAATCTCGATAGATTTCGATAAACTCCTAACTCGTTAATGTAAAAAATTTAAATTAATTAGAAAAAAAAAAAACACTCACATGTAATTCCAAATATAACATTTATTTTTTATATCTAATAAAACAAGCTTAAATTGAATAGTGTGTACAAAGTAATGATATTTATCGATATTTGTGGTCAATGAAATTAAATAAATGAGGATTGTTTTTTTTTGGACATGTGTGCGATAACTCGAATCTGGAACATGAGAAATTGAACGAGTGTCGTTTATCGTCAAGTTACATTGGACGATGATATGAAGATGGTTTATTAGATAGATTCATAAACTACACTTATACTAAACATCATTTTGTATAGATACCGACATTTAATTCAATTTGTATAAAGTAAAAAAAAAACATACGTAATAATTTGAATTTGATCCATAATTGTAATCTAAAATTGTGTGTAAACACTACACACTAATTTCATTCGATTTGGAATCTAAAATTAAATGTTAATAAACAAAACAAAACAAAAGGCCCAATGGCTTTTTAGATGTAGATGATTTAAACAATATTATCCTAAATTAATTAATAATAAAAATAAATAAATAAAAACTTCATGGGTTTGGTATCATCAACATCGCATTAGAACTTATCAATATTATATTCTATAAAGCAAACTAGCAAAGTGTATCAGTTGTCTTGTCCATTGGTGACTTGAGAGAGTTATCAGACAGAGATTCAAACGATATTTAAACGAAATGAAAACAAGAAACGGGAAATTTGAGAAACATGGACGTGTAAATCAACCATTGGTTAGGCCTACAGATTGTGAGACCCGTTATGTTACTTTGGTGGGGTCATCTTAAGCAAATAATAAACACGGTAATGACTAATGAGTAACATAGTAGATAACGTTTATTTCCAGCAATTTTTTATTTTATTTTTATAATCCACAAATTTATTTATAAAAAAAAATAAAACAAAATAACAACAACAACAACGGTGTGTCTTATGTAATTATGTCCTATTCAGGATTGATAGTGTGATTTATGATGGATTTTCAGTTAATATAATAAGAAATATTTGATTATTTTCATAAAATATGAAAGGAATCCGTTTTGAAGAAATATGTCAATAAAATTAAAGGTTTGTTATATTAATGTGACATATGCATATATTGAAAATTTCAAAATTCTTTTTTTATATTTGTACTTTGTTGAATTTGTCGAATAATCAAACTTTAGAAACTTTTCTAAACTCATTGTATATCTTTCATCTTAATCTTTGTATTTTTCTTTGTTGTTGTTATTTTTTTTTTTTTTTTTATAAATATTATACTATTACATAAATTTGAGGTTTTTTTTTTTTACCGGGGAAGGACTCGAATTTACAACCTCGTTATATATATGTGAGAGTTTTATCACCGACTCAACATCATCTTATCTTATTTATTGTTTTTTATATATATAATTTGATGGTATGATAATTTTATTAACAATAATGCTAAGCAATCCAAAAATCAACTAAATGACGTGGTAAGTGATTTGTCACAAGTCACAACTATATAATTTACCACAAAAATCATTGTGTCATGATTTATATGGTAATAAGTAATAATAATTCACATATACCATAATTTGAGTTATTTTTTGGATTATATAATATTACTCTTTTATTAATAGAAGAAAATAAAAAGACTTGTTATTCTTAATCTAAGTCTTAGTTTGGCATTGGAGGAATTGTTTTTGGTTTTGTTGTGAGGGGAATTGCTTTTAGATTTGCTATGAGAAGAATCAACTGAGTATTTGGTAAACTGATTTTTAAAAGTGATGTGAAAATCAAAAGTAAATACAATATGTTTGGTAAACAATAAGTAAAAAGTGTTTAACTGTGTAAAATTAATATAAATGACATAAATAAATATTTAAAATGTTTTGAAAATAAATAATTTGTTTTATTTTTATTTAACCATAACACACTATTACTTCTTTTTTTCTTTTTTCTTTTTTATCTATTGCCATATATATACATATATATATTGCGTTTATATCAATAATCTATTGCATTTTAATTATTACTTCCTAGGAAGCAGTTTTCTAAAAGCTTCTAAAAAGAATAGCTTCTCAAAACTGTTGTTGGAGAAGCCAAAAGTGACCAAAAGCACTTCCCTGAAATTTTACCAAACACCCTAGGCTCAATTTGAAATCACTTTTGACCCCAAAAGTAGTTCAGGAAGCATTCCCAAACTGGGCCTAAGTTGATCGACTATGACATCATCTCATAGTAGAGATAGTAGTTCACCCCCCTTTTCCATATTGGTTGTGAGGGGTTTGAGTCCTGACATGTGTATTTTACTAGCATGTTTGATGAGTTTTCTTTCGATTTATGAGAGTAGATATTTAGACCACACATGTTTTGTTTGATCTTGGCTGGTCCCGATAGCTATATTGTAACAGTTATAACACTTCAAAAATAGAAGAAAAAAAAAAAGTTGATTGACTATTGTAGGGTTCTAGACCCGCCATATACATTTTACAAACATTTGTGTTATGAGAATGGATATCTAAGATATGTATGTAGTACTTGATCTCGACAGACCCTGACATGTTCAGCATAAAAAAAAAAAAAAATTAAAAAAAAAAAACATAGTTTTATTTATAAAATGATATTAATAAGAGTTCAATATATTAAAGTTTATATTAAAAACTTATATCAATTGAAACGTTAGCCATTTCAATTAGAGAATATAAAAGAACCAAAAAATATATATCAATTGACTATGGTGGGGTTCTAGACCCGTCATATACATTTTATAAACACGTATGGATATCTAAGCTATGTATATAGTACTTGATCTCGACAGACCCTAACATGTTCGGCGTAAAAAAAACATAGTTTCGTTTATAAAATGATATTAATAAGAGTTCAATATATTAAAGTTTATATGAAAAACTTATATCGATTGAAACGTTAGTTGTTTCAATTAGAGAATATGAAAGAACGAAAAAAAGTATATTTCGCTCTACCATCCACCTAATTAAACCATCATTATTCTTAAGGAAGGAAAAAAAATAAAAAAATAAAAATAATAATAATAAGAAAAAAAAAAAAAAAAAACTATTATAGCACCAAAAAGTGATGGTGATCGGTGCCTAATCATACAACCATTAAGAAGTAACTTTAAGACAAAGTATTGCACCTTTCTTAACTTATTGGTTAGTT
Source organism: Acer negundo (assembly GCA_035582765.1). Lineage (NCBI taxonomy): Eukaryota > Viridiplantae > Streptophyta > Magnoliopsida > Sapindales > Sapindaceae > Acer > Acer negundo. Next base: position 12,306,151 of record CM069241.1, on the reverse strand, counting down.
TAAGACTTTAGGTAAGAATATATATATATATATATATATATATATATAGTAAAAATTGAAAACAGAAGCAAATAGGACCGGTCTATTATATTATGACCACTTCTCAATTTAAGTATAAATAACTCATTTTGAGTTTTTTTTTTTTTGTTTTTTTTAATTTTATATATTATACCTGCCAGACCGGCGAGATTGGGTTCTACCAGCGTAGCCCGGACTGCAGCTCCCACAAACGGGGAGAGAGTATCTATATAAAAAAAAAAAAAAAAAAATAGTAATAATAAAAATAAAAATGAATAGGTATATTTTTATTAAATTTGTGATTTAAATTTATAACCATAACACCCAATAATTTTTTGACTTTTAAAGGGTTGATTATCGAATTGACACTTAATTACTTTTAATTAATTTACAACTTTTCAATATATATATACAATTTTTTTATTATCAGTTCGTCCTGATATAAATATATCATAATGAAGAATGTGGACCATTAGATTTACGCACTTGTCAAAACTTCTCCATAATCTATGGTCCACATTCTTCGTCATGATATATTTTATTTTATATCATGACGAACTGACAGTAGAAATACTATATATATTGTAGGGTTTTGGAGTGGGGAGATATTTTTGGTTTGGAAGTTCAATATTCATCGGTGTGCTAGATGTAAACCATTAGATTTACATAACTTTGACTCGAAGTATATGCACTTGTCAAAACTTCTCCATAATCAGTGGTCCGCATGCATTGGTACTGATATAGTTACATCAGTGCGCACTGACCAGAATGATACCGTATATATATTGATATATTACAATAATTTGGGGTTTTTTTAACAACCTCATGGTATATGTATGAGAGGTAAACCATCAAACCAACCTCATATGATTTTATCTTTTCAATAGTTATATTAAAAGTAAATAGATTTTTAATTTTAAAATCACAAATTTAAGTTAATATAATTTTATACATAATTGGGCATGATTGGCACATGTACCTACTAGATTGTATTGTACTATATTGGATGTCACTTAGATCAAATTTAGTACTATACATTATTTGGTTATGGATCATAAAAAGTCTTACGATTAACTAATTATAATTTATTATTTTAAACGAATTATTTACAAATATATTTAAATATTAAATTATAATATAATTAAAATATTAAAAAAAAAAATTAAATCCAAATTACCTAGCTCATTCTATAAAAAATATATTTCCTAGATCACTGTAGATCATAGATTATAGCATTGGTATGGCTAATGAGAAGATATAGAACTCCTCCACGAAGGATAAGGTCACGCCTCCTCTTTTTTTCATGAAGGTGGCCACACATCCTTTACACTTGAGGAGTCACGGGCCCTGTGGCCTTTTCTAAAAGTATTTGTCGGTGATATACTCGTCGACAGTGTCTACAAATTAGGAGGCTCGTTTCCTTTTCAATGGAAGAGGCGTTGTGCCTATGTTTTTAGGGAGGCCACTGATCTTTGTTCATAAGGGAGACTGGTTGGCTTCCTCAATGGTGGTCATCGACATCCTCCTTGAAGGTAAGAGGTCAACTAGCCTCCATAAAGGAGGTTGACTGGCCTGAAGCAATTTTGTTATAACAATTTTTTTTTTTTTTTTAATTTTATTAAGTCAAATACAGATGACAAAATACATTTCTCAACCGAACAATTTATTTATTTATTTTTTGTTAAAGTATTACACTATTACATAAATTCAGGGTTTTTCACGGAAAAGGGAGGACTCAAACCCGCGACCTCGTGATGTCTGTGTAAGAGGTTTACCACTAAACCAATCTCATCTCGTCAACCGTACAACTTAATATGGTTAAGGGCTAGTTTGATATTGCTTATGAACAGTTAAAATCGGCTTATTTTATAATTTTTGACATAGAATGATGTTTAAAAAAACTTGCACCAGTGATTAATTGATAATCTAACAAGTTTTGAAGGTAATTTTGAGAAGTAGGTGATGGTTACTTTTTGAAAATGATTATAGAATAATATATTTCAACATTTTTAATGAATCTTTTAAAATATCATTATTACTCCTATAAAATCAAATTAAAACCATTTTTATATCTTATTTCATTATAAAATTAAATATTCTACTTAAATATTGATTTGATTTATGTAATTAATGAAAAAAAAGGGGTTATACAATCATATTTATTTTTATGACTAGTTTGGTATTGCTATAACTTTTATAATAATCATTGTTAGATGCATATGAGGAATAATCAACTGTAAAGTTAATCGGTTGATGTTTGGTTAATTACTGCTATATAGCTCAAAAACAGTATACATATGTTCGGTAATTTTATTTCAAAAGCATTGAAATTAGTTACAATAACTAAAATAGACATGATTTTATAATCTTATTTCATTTTTTTTTCATTGATTATATATATTAAATCAACATTTAAGTAGAGTATTTAAATTATAAAAAAAAAATTTATAGGAACAATAAAAATATTTTTAAAAGATTTTATAAATCAAATCAATATTTAATTATAATCTTTAATTGTAAGATGAAATAATGTATATAAATGATTTTACTTCGATTTTATAAGGATAATAATGATATTTTAAAAGATTCATTAAATGTTGAAATAAATTATTTCATAATCACTTTCAAAAAGTAACCTCACACCTACTTCTCAAAATCACTGTCAAAACTTACAAAATTATCAATTAATCACTTTTGAAAGTTTTACTAAACATTATTTTATATCAATTTTTATCTATGTTATAATTCATTATTTATGATTTTTGAATTTTGCGGGTTTTGGTTGAGGAGGTAACTTGTGTTATTTTTGTCCCAAAATCAATTTTGATGCTATGAAAACTCTAATTATTAATAAGGTGACAATTATAATAAGAGTAATGCTATTTGTCAAAATTTGATATCCAAATAACGTGACATCACTATAATCCAATCATTTTAATCATACAATTCTAATATAAAGATATCAATGATGTCACTTCATTTGGATACTAAATTTAAACAAAGTAGCATTATTGTTTTAATAATGAAGGATGTAATGGTGTCATTTATTTAATGAAACCTTAAAATTTGGGAATCTTTATATAGATTACACATGATATTTTTAATAAAGGTTTAATTTTAAAAAACAAGACTTTTAATTTTTTTTTTTAATAAAAAATAATGTGTATTTTCTTGTTAAATTATACCAAGTTTATATAGAGATAACAAAATGGACCGGGTCCAAAGTACTCGACTCTTAGCATCACTCAAGACCCGGTTTTTACTTAAAATTTTAGGCCCGCATTATTTGCGGGTACGTTTTAGGTCTAGATTGCGGGTATCATTACACCCGCAAAAGACCCGTCCGACAATTAGGACTTTAAAAAAACACATTTCGTGACATATAAGACTATCTTCAATACATATGCCAATACTAATGCCAAATTTGACATAAAAATAGAAAAATGTTATATTAGATACGTTATTTTAGCATTGTACTTTAAAACCATCTCCAATGTATATGTCAATGCCAAATTTAGCACAAATTATAGTAAAATGTTATATTTGGCACATCATTTTAGTATTGTACTCCAATGCAAAATTCTATTTGATATGTTATTTTTTATTTTTTAATTATTTAAAATTATAAAAATCAACAAATACAACTAATACATTCAATGAATACATTGAATATTTTTTAAAATTATTTTAATCTCAATTTTCTCTACAAAATTTGTTAAATTTTTATTATTTAAAATAAAAAAGTCAACAAATACGGATGTATTTATTGTTGTGTCAAATTTGGCACAACCTTTTGCATTGCATTGGAGTATGCTTTTTTTTACTTTGTATTAAATTATAGCATTGACACAGTGATTTAGCATTGCATTGGAGATGCTCTAATGTAAAATTCTATTTGATTTACTATTTTTTTTATTATTTAAAATTATAAAAATCAACAAATACAATTAGAATATTTTTTTAGAATTGTTTCAATCTCAATTTTCCTTACTAAAATTGTTAAATTTTTATTATTTAAAATTTGAAAAGTCAACAAATACAGCTGCATCTATTGTTGTGCCAAATTTGACATATGATGTACACCGTGTCAAATTTGGCACAAAGTATAGCATATATCAAATTTGACACAACTTTTAGCACCACATTGGAGCATATATATATATATATATATATTTACTTTATGCTAAATTATAGCATTGACACAATGATTTAGACCATCTCCGATACATATACATATGCCAATGCCAAATTTGGCACGAATATAGTAAAATATTATATTTTCCACATCATTTTAATATTGTATTCCAATGCAAGATTTTATTTGATATACTATTTTTTAATTATTTAAAATTATAAAAGTCAACAAAATACAATGATTGCATTGGATATTTTTTTTTGGAAAAATTGCACAAACATACCCTAACTTTAACACATAGATAAGGCATAATCTAATTTTGCCAAAATTACAAGAAAATACAATTGACTAACCGTTGACTGACAGTTGACTAACCGTTGACTGACAATTGACCATATTAAATGATAAAATGACCAAAATACCCTTCTTCAATGTTTTATTAATTTTTATTTTTAAAAAATGCTGTAAATATTAAAATAATTAAAAACTAATTAATTAACAATATAAAATTTAGAAGTCAAATATTACAAAATGCCCAAATCACCTCTCAATATTATAAATTTTTAATTTTTTGATTGTTTGATAACTGTTAATTATATATTAAAAGCCAACCAAATCAATTTATATATATATATATATATATATATATATATATTAAAGAAAAGTAAATCAAATTAAATGTTAAAAGCAAAAAACAAATAGCAATTGATCTCCATGGAGACCTACGATTTTTTGCTTTTAACATTTAATTTGATTTGCTTTTCTTTTAAAAAATATATATATAAATTGTTTTGGTTGACTTTTAATATATAATTAACAGTTATCAAACAATTAAAATTAAAAATATTATAATATTGAGGGGTGATTTGGATATTTTATAATATTTGACTTCTAAATTTTATATTGTTAATTAATTAGTTTTTAATTATTTTAATATTTACAGTATTTTTTTAAAATAAAAATTAATAAAACATTGAAGAAGGGCATTTTAGTCATTTTATCATTTAGTATAGTCAACTGTCGGTCAACGGTTAGTCAAAGGGTATTTTCTTGTAATTTTGACAAAACTGAATTATACCTCATATATGTGTTAAAGTCAAGGTATGTTTGTGCAATTTTTCCATATTTTTTTGAGAATTGTTTTTTAATCTCAAATTTCTCTATCAAATTTGTTAAATTTTTATTATTTAAAATCAAAAATTCAATAAATATGACTGCATTTATTGTTGTGCTAAATTTACCATATACTATACAATGTGCCAAATTTGGCATAGCTTTTAGCATTGCATTGGAGTTTTTTTTTTTTATTATTATTATTATTTTTTTTAACATTGCATTGGAGATGCTCTAAGAGCATCGTGGTAATGTGGCTTGCATTTAAAAAAAATGGTGATATATCAATATTGTCAAGCCAATTGCTTCATATGTGGCATGTAACTAAACCTGATAGACATTCAAATGAAAAAGTGGTCTGTAATGTTTCACTTGTAAAATATATGTTTTTATTGACATGTCACTTTATTATTGGTCTCCTTAAATATACTTTAGAATTGTTGAATAAAATAAAGTAGAAGACAAAAGTAGTTGTTGACTGGGGCAACAAGATAGCTGTCCAATATACCCTCTGAAATCAGAGAGTAATGTTGACAGCTTTTAAAAAAAAAAATTGTTACCTCAGCTTGAAGTTGTATTAGAGAGGTTGCATTGGAGTATGGAAATGAATTTTTTAACGAGTGGCGATAATGACACCCCTTAAAAATTGTATCTACACCCCTTTCGTAATCACACCCATCAAAAATTTTAAAAAATCTCTAATTTGTAAATAAACCTCATTTAATGCCAAAAATACCCTTTCTTTAATTATAATGTATTATATTTTTGTAAATACACACCACCTGTAACAATTATGATGTTATTTAATCTACTTTATTATTATTTCAAATTTTGTTGTTATCTTTAATTCTTTTAATATTCTTTCTCTTCCCTACTTCTTATCTCTTCTCGGTTTTTTCAAAATCAAACTTCATTTTTCGTTATAAATCTATTTTAAGATTTTTATTTATTTTTTATTGGAGAACCACTTTCTATTTGTGAAATTGTAGGGATGCAAAATTTGTGCTATGTCCCAATTGATGTGGAAGTAGATAGGTGTTAAATGATATTTCAAAAAAAAAAAAAAAAAAAGGTGATCAATGAAATTGAAGAACATCTAATATTATTTTTGACAAAAAAGAACATATAATATTGATAAATAAACAATAAAAAGTCTAAAGTGTGTTTGAAGGAAATAAACTAAATATAAATAATATAGTTAATTTAAAAGTCAGTTTTTATATATATATATATATATATATATATATATATATAATGATTTTGTTCTTCTAATAAAAATAATAATAATTAATTTAAAACTTACTTTTTCACAACCAGATTTGTCTCACGGTTTTGATTCATTTTTTATACTTAGGAACCAATTTGTATTTCCTTAAAAGTGATTGAAAGTATATTTAAAAGTGAAAGTGAATCCATAGTTTATTAAAATGGGAAGAGTTTTTCTGATATATGTTAATATTAAGCCATTAATAGGAAAACAAAAATATTACAAAAGATTAAAATAGTAAACTAATTAATAATTGTTGGTGGATGTACTAACAAACAATTAGTCCTCTTAGTAATTTTACTAATAGGTATTATTGAGTTTTGAAAAATATACTAATTCAGGGTGTACATACAGTTTTTAAGAGGTGCAAATATCGTCACTATTTTTTAATAAATTGGCTATTCATCCTATATGGTATCTAATTATTTCACAACCCATATTACCATCGGAGATACTATAACACAGTATAACACTATAACATGTGTCTATGGAAGAGTAAAATTGTATAAAAATATATGAGCAAAAGTAAACTCAAGGATGTGTCCCTTTTCTTGAGGTCGGCCCCACAAAATATTAAAATAAATAAATAATAATGTCAGTTTGTTAATCAAGAGTGAAGATAGTTAGTTCAGCCTACATGCACACGTGGCCTCTCGAATAAAATGACACTGGTGGACCTCCTCCATCCTCATCTATGGAGTTTTTCAATGGGTCCACTCCCACGCCAACATTAATATATATTATTTCTTTTAATTTTTGTTAAATATTATAAACTAATAAATAATTATAATAAAATGAAAATTAAGAGTATGGGAAGAGGCTCCCAACACTGCTCTTTATTTATTTTTTTAAAATTTTAATTTTATTAAATAATTTCCTATTTGCAAAATTATTTTAATTTAATATTTTATTTTAAATATCACTATTTAAATTTATTTAATAAATAGTTGATATTTTGATGAAAAGATATTATACATGTTCAAACTATTAAATATTATATCAATTTGATATATGAAGTGTATTTATAATTATTTTAATCCTTTTACTTTATTTTAGAATAGTATTGGAATTTTAATAAAAATATTAATTTGGAATGTATATATAATTTTTGAGGTATATAAATATCGTTACTCGGTATTTCAAAGATGAGCCTATCACACCAATTATAATTTCATCTAGAGGGGTGTATTCAATTGGAATTCTTGAAGACATTTAAAGATATTATAAATCATGGTGTATTCAATTCGAACATTTAAAGACTTTAAAATAATCTATATTAATCCAGTGGTATTTAATTCAGATTTCTATGGACTTTTAAATAATCCTTCCAAATCCAGGTGTATTGAATTAAGACTTTAAAATGTCTATAAGAATCAAAGAGTATTCAATTATGACTAGATTTTAAAGGATTTTCTTATATTATGGATTTTGATAGATTTTGGTGGATTTGATGGTGAGAGATATAAATATCAAATGTCATAATATGTTCGGTCTTTTCCCTAAAGATTTTGGTGGACTACGCTCTTGACATGACCCAAAGTTCAGGAACGTGATTAAAATATTATAATTACATAGAATAACAAATAAATCTAGCATTCCCTTTCCTGCAAATAATTATCTCAAAAAATTACATAAATATCTACTATGTCAAAATCTGATCAACTTGGAATTTTCAAAATCCCTAGAGCTTCAATCATCATGAATTCCAAATCACATATATACACAATAAGTCAAGAACCAAGTAATTACTTACGATTCTAATAAATCAAAAAAAGTTATTAAGTCAAATATTTAGTTCGAATTAACTCGAACGACAAACTATCTTAAAATGAATAATTGTATATATACTACCTTCGAGAATCAACCTTGAACATTCTCATAACTTTAGGGTTTTTAATCACACATAAATATCAAGAATTACGATTAATGTAGTAACGCAAGCACAAAAGGAATTTCTCCATCACAATTTAAAATTCTCAATAACTGAAAAGAATAATCATTCCATCAAAACATCTTTAACTGACTAGATGGATTGAATTCTATAATAGATGTCATCCATGCCATAACCTCATATCAATTTATTATAGTTATTAATAGATTCAAAAATTTAAACTTCAAACGAAAATCTTATACAAAAACGAGCATTTTACTTTTAAATCTTTATTGAGAAAAGGCTTAAACCCTTGATAATTTCTTATATAAGAAAAATAAATAAATACATTTTTTGTCATATACATATATAACAGCTCAATCCCTTTTTAAATTTTTTTTTATTTTTTTATTTTTTATTTTATCAACCACAATACTACTTACACACCAAGATTCAACTACACAAGCTCTTATCTTATTTATTATTTCTATATTCAATTTCATTAATCATTTCTTTAACATTTCATAAACACAACCACATGCAACGCATGATTTACAGTCACATAATCAAGATGCATGCACATAATCAAGAGACATACTCTCAATCGTGCATTATAAACAATATATTTTTTTTATTTTTATAATTCCATTTATTCCATACATTTCATATTTTTCAAAAGGGTTAATATTAAAGACCCCCCCTCACCTTTGAACTATTATTGGATATCTTGCTAAAAATGCTTTTATTTCAGAAACATCACCTGTGGACTAACAAATAATGATTCAATTGATTGATTTTTTATGTTAAAAAGTCTATAACGTTCGTATTTAAGCTTCAATTATATTAATTAAACATTATACCCTCTGAATCTTACCAAATAAATCATTGTTTGTTGGTCTACAAGGGGTGTTTCTGAAATAAAAATATTTTTATCTAGACATCCAATAATAGTTCAAAGGTGAGGGGATGTTTTTAATATTAAACCTTTTCAAAAATATAACACAAGGGATCACTAGTTCATAATCCAAAGACATTTTACCAAATCACAGTTCATATACAAACACGCAAAATACAGCCACTCTGTATGCTTTACATGACACAATATTCTTTTATACTAGAAATTAGAGATAATAAATCCATAAAAGTCTATAGATGTCTAAACAAATTCATAAAAGTCTGAGATAGATATCTAAAAAAATACATAAAAGTTTGAGATAGATGACTAAATAAATCAATGAAAGTCATGTGGATTTATAAAAGTCCGTAGAAATTCATGAAAATCTGTCACTTAAAAAATATCTTTAAATGTCTTCAAGAATTCTAATTGAATACACCCCCTCATGTTAACTAGATATATATATATATATATATATATTTTATTATTTTAAAATAGTTTAATAATTATAATAATGTTTTTGAATTTAAATTCATTTATACATGCACGTGTCATGTTCCTAAACTTGGATAAGAAAAAACACTATTAAAATATTCAATTTTTTAAAAAAATCTTGTGTACTTTTCATAACCAATTTTTAATTATACAAAATTATGTATATATTAAAAATATCCATAAATACACATGTGACCGGTTGCCAGTCTCAATCGCCCTTTTTTAATTTCAATATTGGTAGGCCTAATAGCTACCAATGATTTTGGACTAAATCTCTTCATGAATAATTTTTTTCCTTTGGTTTTAGTGGTGGGGCAAAGTTGTTCGATACTTACAAATTAGGATTCTTTGCTTGGTAATGAACTCATTTTTAATGAATAATTGACATTTTTTTTTTTGTTTTAAATAAAATATATTATCTTTAACAATTTGATATGTGGGACAGTCTCATCATTACCCAATTAAATTTTGTTTATGTTATACCATTTAAAGTTTCAAAATTTATTTTATGTTTTCAAAATAAATTATATTAAATGATATAATCGGAGTTGGAGGGTTTCATGTAACCATGTAAGACAGTCCCACACAAATTATTTTCACCTTTTTATTTTTTGGCCTGTTGAGTCTGACAAATTATTCTTTAGAAGATTCGAAGGCCAGAACTAGACAACAAGATATTTCCCAACTCCCAAGATAGGGAAAAGTTATACTGTAATTAGCAAATTGAGTCCAAATTTTTTGGTTATTACTTGTATGATTCTAACAAGAAAATTTATTTTACTATGAATGCTAAATCTGAAATGAATAATAATATATTTAATATTTTTTTATAAAATATAGAAAATATGTAGGTACAGCGACTTGAACTCGGTTATTGATTTTTTTTTGCAAAGATCAATCTGGTATATTAATAGGATGAATTGACGCTCTATACGATTAAATCATATTATGTAAAAGCCAAAATTACAATTTTTTTTTAGTGTTTTCAAAATTTTGTTAATGATCTTCTCTAAATGTATGAATATGTTAAATTCATAAGATGGATTTGCAATAAATTTTTTTTGGCACTATAGTTTCTATCTTAAGAAGGATCAATAAAAGTTATGCTCGATCACATATAACATAAACTACTTAATTTATCAAAGAATTATAAATCTATCTCAATTAGATATCTAAATAACAATATAATTTATTAATAACATATGTGGATTTAAAGGTAAAATGCTCGTTTTTGTAAATTATAAATTTTTTGTTAATGATCCGATGTCATTTAATTATAAATAGAAAACAAAATTGACATCTTATCATACGTTGATGTCATAAAATACCTAAGATCACTTAATTACAAATGCTAAACGTTAAAGTTTACATCTATTAAAATGGAATGTGACATTTTATTTTCATACTAATTTATCTTTAAATTATGCTAGTAAGAGTTTGTTTGATTTTCTCTTTTTCCAAATGATTCTGTACTAGATTTGTTTTTTTGTTTTTTTGTTTTTTCTTTTTTTGACAACATCTATTAATCCGGGACCATGTATTTTTTTAAAAGGCTTTTGTTATTTGTAGGATTCAAGCCGTTAGCCTTAGAGTTATTTGTTCAAGCCTCAAATTTGTCCATTTATCAACTGAGCTACGCCCATGTTGGTTGATTTTATATGAAATTTGTGAGTCACTAATTAAGCTAAATAAAATGTTGACAACATATGAATATAGCGAATGAAAGCTTATTATATGATTAGGTGTGACATCTCATATGTTTTTTTTTTCTTTTTGTTCGGAATTCGATTTTGTAATGTTATAAAATTTACACCGTAACATGATAGAGTTGGGATACCATTTAAAAAAAAAAAAAAAAAGTTAAAAAAATAAAATAAAAAATAAAAACTTACATAATCTCTCACTTGATAATAAACGTCACCCACCATATCGTGATGAGCTTTTGTTTACTTTTGGAACGAATGATAAGATTTTGTGCCTGCTTATGGCACTGCTCGACTGGAAGAAATTTCATGTCTCATTGTATGTGGGTCTAAGACCAATAAGTGAGATGAATGGATAAATGGGCTACAATGGCCCACCTTAGTCATGAGCTGTTGGGCTTATGGATCTCTTTCTTCGTAATGGATTGGCCCATGAAGACCCTGTCAATTGAATTGTTTTTATAAAAGAGTGACGATATTAGAACCCATCAAAAACCGTATATACACTCTAAATTAATATATTTTCAAAAATTCAATATTCTCCTTGATTAAAATGACTAAAAGGACTAAATAGTTTGTAAGTATACCCAAAAATTATTAATATGTTTTTTATATCCTAAAACTCTTTCTATTTTCTCAAACCCTTTCTATTTAAATATGAATAGTTTTTAAGTTTTTTATTTTTATTTTTATTTTTATTTTTTTATGTAAGATGGCCATAGATATTAGTAAGAATTTTTTTTAGGATAGTTGTATAAATAAGAGAATTTCAAATTGAAAATCTTTTGACCCCATATACATATCCCCTTTTATAAAGCTCCTATATTCGTGATATTTCCAAAAGTAAATTGGACAATCATCAAAAAAAGATTTGATTCCAAAAATTATATATATATATATATATATATATATATATGTTTTTTTATAAATTGGATGTGGTAATAATTTAAGAGTGTTTATAAATAATATGTATTAAAATGAATATATTTATTTCGATGAGGGTACTGTTGACATTAGGATAGACGTTTATAGTAATTTTAAATTTTTAAATTTTAGACATGAGTGTACTTATAAAAATAGGCGTACTAATAAGTTTTATGAGTGTCAATATCCATACCCTACTACCCTATTATTATTTTATATTACTGGATGGCTGTTAATAAGCTTTAACAAAATGGATTTTTTTTTCCTTTCCTTTTCCCCTTCATTATATATACCTTATATGACGAATTTTTGTAACTTTTTTTTTAAAGGAAAATTTCTATAACCAAACACTTGCAAATAAAATTAGTTCAAAACCAAACTCATTTTGTTATAATTTATGTATTTAAGAGTTATTTTTTATTTTTTATTTTTGAAAACAAGAAATAAAATAATAAAGTTGATTAGATAATAAAATAGGTGTAGGTGGGGTGTAGTTAGAAAAATACAAGGCTAATTGGCACTGATGCCCCTGAACTATGTCCGAATTTGCACCTTACCCCCTATACTTTTTTTTTTCAGCTAATAAATCCTTTAAACTCTCATAAATTGACAATAGGTGACGGAATTCGCTCTATCACAGGGGTCAAAAAACCAAAGTGTTTGCCAAAAAACAAGAGTTTAGGGGGTTTAGTGGCGAAAAAAAATTATAGAGGACATAGTGCATATTTTGTAAGAGTTTAAGGGGTATCAGTGTCAATTAGCCAAAATACAATACAATATAAATAAAAGGGTATTTTTGTCATTAAGTGGGGTTTATTAACAAAATAGAGGTTTACAAATTTTTTAATGGGGTAAGCTTACGCAAGGGGCGTATATACAATATTTAAGGGGTGTAAATAACGCCGGGATAAATACATAATCAAAGTGCTTACAATAACCATATTTCTTTAATTACTGTTTTTTAGAAAATGAGATATTGCTAATTATTGTTTTATAAATAAGCTCATTCAATTTAAATTTGTAAATTACTCACTAACTCTCCCTATCCATCTTAGTAAAGGTGTTTGATTTGAGTCCCACTTTACTTATAAATAGTTAATGTGGGGGTTGTAATGGCAAATAGATTTGGATTGTTTGATCCGAATTTTGAGTTGATATGAATTCGATATATAAAAGTTGGATAATTAAAAATCCAAACCCATTTGTGTTTGTGTTAGTGTTCGGTTTACAAATATGAAGAAGGGTAAAAGGCTATACGGATCAAATAAAACTCAATCTTCAATTTAATTAATCGAGATGAAGATGAGATGTTTAATATTATTGAAACAAGTAATACATATGGCTGGGGACTTGTATTTTGTTATTGAAAACTCTAATTAAAAAAGCATGTACTTTTTTCAATACAAAAAATTTGTAAACAAGAAAACGAAGAAGGCAAGAAAAATAGCATAATCTATGTAAATTGTAGTTATAAACTTTAGATTTCCCAAAATGATTTCTAGTTTCTACACAGTATTTCTTTAAATTATTATCGTTTCTCTTTAAAGATGACGGCAACTCAAGTACTAATAAAAACAAAATGGTTGATAGACAAAAAATTGAGACATTATTATTATTATTATTATTATTATTATTATTATTACAATTTACGACTATTACAATAGGATTGTCGAGACTTATCAAGGTCACACAATATATGTATGGTTTGGATATCTACTACCCACAAGTCGAGAGAAAACTCCCACACATGCTTTTTAAAATGTGTAAGGTATTATAGCAGGACTCGAACCCTGACCACCGATGTGAAAATGAGTGCATTTTTAATCACTCACATAAAAGCACCTCCTCTGTGGACACATGTTAAGTGCTGCGGAGGGAGGTATTGCTTATCCACAAAAAGCGTGGGTGAGCAAATTCATTCTCAGTGAAAAGGTGGTGTGCACAATTATCTCTGTTAATGAGTGATGTGCAATTGAGACATACTTAAGAATAGGTAATTTTGATGTAACAAAATTAAATTGAAGATTTTAGGATTAATTGATTAAATAATTAAGTTATATTAAAACTATTTTAATTGATAAGTTTGCAGCAACAAAAAGAAACAAATTTAAAAACAGCAAAAGCCAGGAAGTCTCCACATTCGAGTTTTGAGTCACTTTGCAGTTGCTTGAATTCAATTTTCTGATCTACCAAACAGCAAAAGCAGAATATTATAAGTTTATAACTAAAAACCCTCCAAAAACAAAAAAAACAAACAAACAAACAATAAAAAAAAACAATGAGAACACTCCCATTCTTCACAAATCCGCTATGAAACTCCCCAGTCGTGTTCTTCATCTCAGCTCAATCACTGCTCGTCACATCTCTCGCAGACAATCATCTACTTCTTCTTCTTCCTCACCTTCCACCACTTCACAATCCGCTTTCGTCAATGAAGTCGTTGCGATCCTCAACACTATCAGCCCCATCGAATCCGCCTTGGAACCACTAGTACCATTTCTGTCTCCTGACATCATCTCCTCCATAATCAAAGAAACGCAAAACCCACAACTGGGTTTTCGTTTCTATATCTGGGCAACCAACCGCAAGCGACTTCTCAGCTGGGTTTCTCGAAATTTAGTCGTTGACATGCTTTTAGAACCAAATGGGTTCGATTTGTATTGGACAACGCTTGAGGAGTTGAAGGAGGCTGGTGTTCCGGTGACTTCTAGTGCGTTTGATGTTCTTATTTCGGGGTATGCGAAAGCGGGTGCTTGCGAGAAAGTGTTGGAGAGTTTTGGTAAGATGAAGGAATTTGATTGTGTGCCTGATGTTTCCGTTTACAATACGATTTTACATGCTGTGTTGCGAAAGCAAGTGTTTTTGTTGGCTCTGGCACTTTATAATCAGATGTTGAAATTTAATTGTATGCCTACTAGACACACATTTAATATTTTGATTGGTGGGCTGTGCAAGAGTGGTAAAATTCAGGATGCACTCAAGATGTTTGATGAAATGATGCTAAGAGGCATTTTGCCCAATAGGTTTACTTATACAATTGTTATTTCGGGGTTGTGTCTAGCCAAAAGGGCTGATGACGCGCATAGATTGTTTATAAAGATGAAAAATAGTGGGTGTAGCCCTGATTTTGTTGCTTATAATGCTTTGCTTAATGGGTTTTGTAAGTTAGGTAGAGTTGATGAAGCTTTTGCGCTTTTAAGTTCTTTTGAGAAGGAGGATGATTTCAAACTTCAATTACGTGGTTATAGTAGTTTAATTGACGGGTTATTTAGAGCCAAGAGATACGATGAAGCCTATGCGTGGTATAGGAAAATGTTTGAGGTGAATATTGAACCTGATGTTGTTCTATATACGGTGATGATACGGGGGTTGTCAGATGCTGGTAAGGTCAAGGATGCATTGAAGTTGATGGATGTGATGAATGAGAGAGGTGTGGCTCCAGATACTTATTGTTATAATGCTGTGATTAAAGGGTTTTGCGATGCGGGTCTTTTGAATCAGGCTCGGTCTCTTCAGCTTGAGATTTTGAAGCGCGATAGCTTTCCCAATACTTGCACTTACACCATTCTTATTTGTGGTATGTGCAGCAATGGACTGGTTGTGGAGGCACAACAAATATTTAATGACATGGAAAAGGTTGGATGTCTTCCTTCTGTTGTTACATTCAATGCTCTTATTGATGGGCTTTGTAAGGCTGGTGAGCTTGAGAAAGCTAATCTTTTGTTTTATAAGATGGAGATAGGGAGAAATCCCTCGTTATTTCTTCGGCTTTCACAGGGTGCCAATCGTGTTCTTGACAGTGCTAGCCTACAAACGATGGTGGAGCAATATTGTGAGTCAGGATTTGTTCTTAAGGCTTACAAGATTCTCATGCAGCTAGCTGATAGTGGAAATGTGCCAGACCTCATAACTTACAACATTTTGATTAACGGCTTCTGTAGGGCCGGCAACATTAATGGTGCTTTGAAGCTCTTCAAGGAGCTGCAGGTTAAGGGTCTCTCCCCTGACAGTGTAACATATGGAACTCTTATTACTGGTCTTCTAAGAATTGGCAGAGAAGAGGATGCCTTTAAAATATTTAATCAAATGGCGGAGAATGGTTGTACACCTAGCCAGTCAGTTTACAAGACTCTTATGACTTGGTCATGCCGGAGGAGTAAGGTAACATTAGCTTTTACTCTTTGGTTGAAGTATCTGCGGGACATTTCTGGTCGGGAAGATGAAGCAATTAAAGTAATTGAAGAACATTTTGAGAAGGGAGATTTCGAAAAGGCAGTCCGAGGCTTACTGGAAATGGATTTCAAGTTGAATGATTTTAATTTAGGGCCTTATACCATTTGGCTCATCGGATTGTGTCAGGCTGGACTAGTAGTAGAAGGTTTAAAGATTTTTTCAATTCTAAATGAGTGTGGGGTGATTGTGACTCCCCCAAGCTGTGTTAAGTTGATACATGCTCTATGCAAAAGAGGGAAGCTAAAGGAGGCAATGGACGTTTTCCTTTACACGCTGAAGAATGGTTTCAAGTTGATGCCGCGAGTATGCAACTATCTACTTAGGTCTCTTCTTCTCTCTAAAGATGGAAAACATCATGCTTATGATCTTCTTAGCAGAATGGAGTCATTGGGATATGATTTAGATTCTCACCTTTTTGGTAGTACCAAGGCCCTATTATCAGATCCTTGGAATAGAATGGCAATGGAAAATGCATCACCTGGATGAATTTCAATCCAAAATTAGAAAGCTTGTACAATTCAATTTTGGCCTCCGCAGAGGAATAAAAATGACTGGTTGCCAGTTCAGTGTTTCAATTTTTCAACCTTATACTCTTCACAAATGCAAGGGAGATAGATGCAGATGATGTCTTCTTCTGGGGTTGTTAAGTCCTTACTTTGGATTATATGTTCATTCTTAACGTGTACATTGTTAATCATAAAATATTCTACTCTTAATTTTATTCTATTTTAACCTCCATTAATAAACACGTAGATTTTCTCCTTACAATCCAATTTTATCTTTTAGTGTTTTTTTTATTAAACATGTTGCTTTGGTCGTTCCGAAATTATAATTTCATGATGACTTGATGGGAGAACCTCCCTCCGACTCAATAAGTTACTTCGTAGATAATAATAACAGTGGCAATCATCTAAGAGCAAGACATCTTCTACTTTACATTGCTAAGATTTATTCAACAAAACTACTGTCAACCCTTTGAAAGGCTGAAAACACAATAGAACAGTCAACTAAAAATATACCCAATTGAATGGTTGGAAATGAAGATTGAAGGCAACAAAAAAAGCTTTTATACAAGCACAACCTGCTGATATATGCTATCAAATGTATCACTTTCCATGTACTAATGGCAGCCAACGTACAACAGATTAGTGATCATAAGAGTGATGATCCTGACTATCGGCCCTCCTCTCATGTTTATTGGACCGTTTACTATGGCGCTGGTGAGAGCCTCTTTCTTTATTCCTAGAGCTCCTTTCTTGAGAATTCTCTTCCCTGTCTGCAGAGCTACTGTGATGGCGTTCTTCCTTCTCCAAAGACCTTTTGTAGGAACGATCTTCCCTGTCAACAGATCTCCTTTTGTGAAAGCGTTCTTCCCTTTCTGCATTGCTTTTTCTGTAATAACTATCTTCTCTCTCCACAGAGATCCTTTTCCGAGTGCGATCTTCCCTTTCCATTGAGATTTTATGATGCCATTCTTCCCTCTCCTCAACGCTATTTCTGTTAGTGTGTTCTTCATTGTGCTTAGAGCTTCTCTTGTGAGAACTTTCTTCCTTATCTACAGAACTCCTTTTCCTTCTAGGGGGTGATGGGACCTAAAATGAAGATTGGAATTGAAACTATAAATCCTTTATAATTTTTTTTTTTACAAGGTCAAATCCTTAAAGGAAACATTATGCAAACCACATCTAAAATTATTTCAAATATTGAAATTTGTGAATTTCCATCAATATTCTACAACTACTAAGAATCTTGGTAACCATATACTTTACTGGGCCTACACTGTAGATATACACTGTACTTTTAAGATCTAAAACAAAAGCAAGGCAGCAGAAAATTACCTGAAAGCGTGACATATATCTTCCTTCTGGTGGAGGAGGAATGCCAAGCCTCTTCAAATCATCAAAAGGAATTGGTCGTCTAAAAAGAGAAATGCACAGTAAAAAACTATTATATGAAAAACTTGGTGTAATTTTTCAATCATATAGCTATCAAAAGAAATGTAGTTTTAATCTTTGTTTTTCTCAAAACAAGAATTTTGCCCAGATAAGGTCACAGCACTGCCTGGTACTGACCAGCAGTATGACTAGTGATTCAAAGTTACTAAAAACTAAAAACTGAAACCAAAATTTTAAAGCAATAATTGACCTAAAAATTTGTTCCGTAAAATAAATTCAGCAATTTAAAAATGATGGCAAGTGGCTTTGCTGAATGTTGATTCTTATGGAAATAACTAATGGGTCAAACTAGCAGATTCTGATAATAGATGAACTAGGAAGAATCTATCAGCGAACTCAAATAAATTATATGAAAAACTGTATTCAATCTAGGCATAGTTAAGTTAATTATAAATGGCTGGCTGGGTTAGGGTGAAGGATAAGTTTCTTCAGAGTAAAATAATCAAATGCAAACTTTTCAGACAAATAAATCAGAAGTAAAAAATTTAAAAACAGAATGTCGAATCCGAATCTTCAAGAGTCAGTGTCCAAAATCCAAACTAATACTTGAACCAGAGGGGAAGAGAAAAACCACTTGATGGCTTAAGTACAAAATGTTACAGATATGAATAACAAGCCCAAATTTCACAACAAAACAAAAGATGTTCTAACATATATTATCCAAACAGTAACTAAAAAAACCCAAACTTCTACTATCAAATGCAAACCGAATTTCTATTTTTGTATAGCTATAGGTTTCAATCTTTTAGGTTGTAAGGTCCCTTTAGTAGATTGCAGGTACACTTCTATTAATATAATGTTTTTTCTGTTTCTCATAAAAAAAAGGGGTTAAGAACAACAATTGCATCTAATCATTCAATGTTGAAGATAAAAATGCATATACAAGAATAAAGTTGAATGCATACAGTGGAGCTCGAAATGGTCTTTCTCGTCCTCCAAAACGAAGCTGCCCCGACTCTTTTTTACCCCCAAGGCCGCCTCCTATTGTGGGGAAAGGGAAGAGGATTTTAATGATTGCTCTCTATAGGTCTTATAGTTTGTAATAGTAAAGTAAATAAAAATAAACAACTAACCTAACCTCCTTGGAATCCAGCCGGGCATCAACTGTTGTCTGTTATAATCAACTAGAATTTCACAGTCATCAATGATGGAATGGTGAGCATCCTGCCCATCAGAGAAAAACAACAAATACTATCATTTCTATCCATCCACCGAGACTTCACACGCAAGTACTGAAACTAGGATGAACTTCATTTTTGTCTATAAGAAACCAAGATTCTTTCACAGTACAAAACTTAATCATAGGCACACATCATCCAGTACACTATCGATATGTTTAGGTTCATATAATTTTGCATCGGGCATAAGTGACTTTGCACTCAGGCATTTACACAAGTGAAAGTATGGATACATATTCTATAATCTCCTTATGCAATAGATATCTGATAAGGGCCTCAATACTCATATGCTTACACTCCAACAATCAACAAATAGCAGAACATGGCGCATTAGCTAATCTAACATGGATCACTACTTTATATAAATTTATAAAAACAAAGCTTAGAATTCGTCATATTTGAGATTCAAGTATAGATTCTCTCATAAATTTTATAAATGATTAAAAAACATCCCATGACAGCACCTCGTATGCACGTTGCATCTCTCTTTCTGTTTGATATTCAACAAATGCATAACCACGTGAAGCACCAGTTACTGCATATAAACAAAATACCAAAACAAGTTAGATAAAAGTTCTTATTTCTAAATTTAACTATGACAAAAAAAAAAAAAAAAAAAAAAAAAACAAATGAAACACAAAATCACCAATGTCTCTAACCAAACGCAAGTTCTTGACTTGACCAAACTTGCTCATAGCCTGAAACACCACACAGATAACCATTAATTACCTAAAATAAATAACCATTCATTCAATTAAAAAAAAAATGAACTTCAAAATGCAAAAGCATTAACCTTGAAAAGAGTGTTTTCTGTGGTGAAGGGAGAGAGACGGCCAATAAAGACAGTGCAATAAGGGTCACCAATGACCTTGGGATCACCCTGGGGATCATCTGCAAAACACAAGAATTAAAATGGGTCAAAAGTGGAAATAGTAAAAGTTTTGGGGAGAAAATGAAATTAAAAAGGAAGGAGTGGTTACAGAGGCCGGCGGAGGAGCAGAGAAGAGCACGGTAAACGGCGTTGTCATGGGGGAGGATATCAGTGCCGTCAATGCTCCCCGCTTGAATCGGATGGTACGACTCCGCGTAGAACACCGAGTTTATGTTTCGGCTGCTCATTTTACACTTTTCTTGGTTCGAAATATGTGATCACCTCACCAGTCACCAGACTCACCACCATACTAGTTGAAGATTTAACACTTTGGAGAAATGGAAATCTAACAACTGTTTGTTTAATGTCACACAAAAAATAAAACATTTCAAAAGAGAAAAAAAAAATATATATATATATATATTCACACAAAACCCAATTGTTAGTCTGGCCCGATCCGGGTTCTTCTCCTCGGTACTGTAATGGGCCGATCCGGTCTAAAAAGAAAAATTCGGTTGACAAGATAATTTTTTGTTCAATAATTTTTCATTTTTTCTCATCTAAATTTTGAAGTTATTAAAATAATAATAATAATAAAAAAGCAAATCGATGCTATTTGAGCGATCTTATGAGATGTTTTTTTCCCTCTAGGTTAGTTTGATTTTATTTTTAAAAAGGAGTTTGATTGTTATCATATTTTAATTTGTGACTAATATTATTTTATAAGAATTTCATGTTTGGATGATAAAGAAAAAGAAGAAATATACATGGAAAGAAAAAAGGAGTTGAGATTTCCAGGTAGAAATATTATTTTTCCTGATTAAGAAGAAAAATGAGGAAGCAAAATTAGGACATAGGAAAAAATAATTATCATGCCCAAAATTTTGAAATTTTTTTTTTTTTTTTTCAAAATATTCAAATTCATAGTTCTCGATAACAATTCCACACTAGTGTTGATATTAAAGAGTTCTGAGCTCGAACCATCCCTATTTCACCGGAACGAGAAGGTTTGTTAGCTTCGGGACGCATATCAGTCTAACGAAAGTCCCTCGAGTAAGATTTCACCCGGCATACAACATCCTCGACTTGGTGATATAGTCCCTTGCAACCAATAATAAGTTAATAACTAAGGCATCTACGAAACAACAGCGAAAAAATAAATACTGGAATCAGCTAGACTTTGGTCACAATTGATTCTTTTCAGCAGTAGTCTTCAATCTTCATCTTCCAAATTCTCCAAAGATCAAATAGCCAGTTAAAAACATAATTCAATCTAGAGTGAGTCATGAACAAGAAATAAAGACATTAACATCTACACAAACTTCACTTTGTTACAGAGTTTATCCTTTCATTTCTGTACAGATTTATTTATGAAAAAAGTATAAAAATTCCCCGTTTTCAACAAAAAACCTAATCTCAACTTTGTTACACTTCTAAATAAAAAAAACATACTCTGGATTATCAACACACATACATCTAGAGATCTCAAACTTCTATGTATGTCATAGATTTGCAAATACATTATCAACTTCTGCTTTGTATCCTCTGGAGCTTGTGCCAAACAAGGTAAAATGGGTTTCTTCAAAGTAAAACGTACCAGTGCACCCGCTTTTTTTTGCCCGCCTTGCTCTAGAGTGGTGCATTCCTAAAACCGACAGATAGAAGTGAATACCTGCCTTTTCCATCAAAGTGTAGAATACAAAGGAATATGGCGTCATTCCTCTGGCCGAAAGAACGTATAAGTTGAACTGCTCTCAGTCTTTGTAACCTGCATTTCAACGTTAAGCAAGGTGGGTGAAATTACAAAGGAAAATGAATTATTATAGAGATTTCTCTGAGACCTTGCCACTAACAAGCACCCAGGTAAAATTCATCTATGAAAAAAATTAGTCAGATAATATATCAATGTCACCATGTTGATATAACTTAAAGGAGCAAAATTTATGGTGCTTATCCTCCTCCATTTTTGGAGATGGCCCAAAGAGTTTACCAATTATTTTTGGTAAAGCCCACATGTAATAAGTGGAAGACCTAAGGACCAATTTGGTCATTTTACAGCTACATATAAAAGGGAGTGAGCTGTGTGTGTGTGCGTGAAAAAGAGAGTGAGCCGGAGGTTTTCCACATTAAAAATTGCTTGTGTTCATGTGCATGTGATAGTGGTTGTGTTGATTATTGCTCTATTTGATTGATTCCTATTAGGTTCCCATAGGTGAGGATAAATTATTGTTTGTTGTTAGTAGTGTGTTTTATCCTACAAAGTGGTATCAAAGCATATATTTGCAAGCTTGTTCCATAAAGAACGTGCATGTGTCTCTCCACTAACATGGTTCAAAACATTATCATCTACCCACCGCCTGGTATAGTACATACATGACGATGAAGTAAAGTCAATTCTGCATTGGTCTTATTTTCGGGTTTCTGATCCGCAAACACAAGCAAGTACTAATCTTAACATATAAAAGGTCTTCCATTTTTCCTGTCCACACATGATAATTTGAACCATTCAAATTAATCATTCTACTTGTATTAGCTTCCATTGTTCAACACAAGGTACAAGATTACTACTTACTAGAACTTTGCTCCGGTACCACTTTGTAGGATAAAACACACTACTAACAACAAACAACAATTTATCCTCTCTTGTGTGAAACTAATAGGAATCAATCAAATAGAGCAATAATCAACACAAACACATCCACCTCACATGCACAAGAACACAAGCAATTTTTAACGAGGAAAACCTCTCCAAAGTGAGGCGTAAAAACCTCAGGTCCTCCGAAAATCTCCACTATCACAATGTTAAATAATCTTGGCAAATAAGCAAATAATACAAGAGAATGAGATAGAGATCTCCAAACCCGATCTCCACCATCCAAAATGTAGTCTCATGTTGGCAAAATTTGAGCTCAATCAGACCACGGATCGACCTCCAAAATGCCACTTGATGAAATCTGGACAACCACCACACAAAAATGGAGCAAACAAGAGTGAATTGTGCGTTTGTGTGTGAAAAGGAGAAAGAGAGCAGTTGCCAACATTTTGTGTGGGGCCTGTCCAGATTTCATCAGTGGCATTTTAGCGATCAATACGTGGTCAGACTGAGCTCAAATTTTGCCAGCATTTTTGTGTGGGTTTGGAGATCTCTATCTCATTCTCTTGTATTATTTGCTTACTTGCCAAGATTATTTAATCTTGAGATTGTTGTGATGTTTGCTTCTAGTTCTAGCTAGAGAGAACTTGTGTATTCCCATTATATTGTGATAGTGGATATTTTTGGAGGATCCGTGGTTTTTACTCCTCACTTTGGGGAGGTTTTCCACATTAAAAATTGCTTGTGTTCTTGTGCATGTGATTGTGGTTGTGTTGATTATTACTCTATTTGATTGATTCCTATTAGGTTCACACAAGATAGGATAAATTATTGTTTATTGTTAGTAGTATGTTTTATCCTACATAAGGATACTCATGAATTTCAAACATTCCATAGGATGCTGATGTTCTGCTGACAGGTGTTCAAAATTTACCAAAACCTACATTGAAAAATTCATCCATCCCGATTCCACATTATTTGAATTATATTAGTTTTTAAAAAATTTAAGAGAATAGAAACATAAGAAATATCAGAACATAATTTTAATTTATTTTAATTATATTAGTTTTTAGAAATTTTAAGAGAATAGAAACATAAGAAATATCACAACATAATTTTAATTAATGACCTATATTTTTCAGTGTTAACTCAATCCTCCTAAAAAGAGAAATTCTTTGATAGAAATTATACCAACCTCAGAATTACGACCTAGTCCAGTGGGAAGAGCAGGAACAAGTGATGTCCACAGGATGGGATCGACTAACTGATCCATGGTGTTATAGTTGGTCAGAAGTGGGGCGGACAAGAAAGGAGTTAACGGGAACATATTTTTCTGTAGAGACAATCCCCCACTCAGTCCTAGTGCAGCTCCAAGTCTCTCACTCCCGCCACCATCATGACTTGTTGATTTCTCCACTGCCTTGCCGTAGTCCATCTTGTTAATGATGTTTTTGTTTTCATTCTCATCATTATCAGTGTTTTTTTCTTGCTTTTTTAGTGCTTTCTCTTGAAAGCTCTTGTAAGCGGCTGACTGTGACAGGATGCTTAAAGCCGATACTGCAGACCCTCTATTCTTCTTTCCTTGGAGAGACACGCCCAAACGGGGCATCTCGTATGGTTCAGTGCACTGGATTGCCCACTCTGATTTCTTAAGTTCACCACTGATATCTTCGGTATAACCTTGTTTTGCTTCTTCCGACGACTTTGCAACAGATTCTGCATGGCGACTTTTATTGGGGCCCCACCACTTGATGTAATTTGTTAGATCAATTTTTCTTTCAAGACAGAAACCACCTAAATATTCATTTTCAGTTGATGGATCCTCACCTGCACATTTCAATGAGACAGAACAATCAAATAATTTGCAGGAATTAAAATAAGTAAAGAAATTAAATTTATCCATTAGTATAAATAGTATATTTTCCAGCAACTACCAGACCTGCAGAATTCTCTTTATAACTTCTTAATCTTGATTACTAGTGAAATTCTTTGTAACATGGAATAAGACTGGAGCTTACCGTAATGTACATTATTGAAGTATTCAGAACCAGCCATACGAGCAAGTGACGAGTCCCATCGACTGCTTAGAGATAGCCCAAAACAGACAAAAGGATAAGAATAACATCAATGATCATCTCGCATAAAAATATATATGCTTCTATGTATGTCTGACATGAATACAAATAGCATTTGTGCTTATAACATACCTGGAGAGCCCTCTATATTTGGATATCCCTCTTGAGAAACCACTGCTTTTTCTGCAAAGAACATCTAGTGTAAGCAACCGTGTAATTTTAGTTCAGGGAATACATTGCAAACCATGTTCACAATGAACAACCATGTTCACTACCTACGAAGAGATGCCAGGTATTCCTCCCTTGAAACATTCTGCATTTCTTCGAGATCTCTTGCATAATCAGTAACCTACAACACATGGTTAAACATGAACATTAGAGACATGGGCAGAAAATTAGAAACATGAAAAATTCAACTAGGAAAAACACAAAAGCACCTTTTCTCCCTCAAAATCCAATTAAAGTTTGTCACAAGTAATTGTTAATGAAAGGTTATAAATTCCTTTAAAAAAAAAAAAAGAAATCAAAATGCTATATTTCCAAAAGTGCATGCTAGGTTCATAATTGATCCAAAAAAAAAGAAATTCTATGAGCTATAGGCTAAACTTAATTTAAATTAATTTTTGTTTTCCTCATTGGTAATTTTGCTCTCATAAATGATCCATCAGTAAGAAATAAGTAGGAAAAAAAAAAAAAGAAGATAAATTGATCCCACAGTCTATTTGTCTGCAAAGTGAAGGATTCAGAGGAATGTTTGTCTCACCGGAAAGTTGATGACAGTTCCCGGGCCCCAATACTTTAAGGCAGCAAGATCATATGCTCTAGCTGCAGCTTCTTCATCATCATATGCCCCTGTAATTATATAAAAGATAAAATTACTCTCGTTAAATAACACAGCAATCAGCGAGTTCAAAATTTAGATACGTCAAGCTACTTCTTACCCAAGTAAACTGTCATAATTGATAGCATTTATAGCATCCGAGCATTCCATGTGCATAAGGTAGCAAAAATAGAGTCAGTTTTGACAATAAACCTATCAGTTCGTGCAAAGTGTTTTGCACATATAATCATTTGTGGATGCAGTGAGAGAGAGAGAAAAAGAGAGACCTTGCTTTCCTTTCTTATTCTGATTCTGGTTCCAGGTACTTTTATCCCAAAGGTGAGCTTCATAACGACCAGTCCATCTATGCCTAATAATTTTGAATATAAAAAACAAAAGCAATACTTTACATCTCAGACAAATTTCAAAATTTAAAAATCAACAGCAGTTGCAGACAACAAGCAATCACACAAAAAAAAAAAAAAAAATAAATAAATAAATAAATAAATAAATAAAAATAAACAAGTGATTACTGAGCCAAAATTGAATTGCCATAACATAGCTCAGTGATTTTAATCAAACTGAACCAACAACTCATTTAACTCATGTCGAAAAATCAGTAGACATATTGACTGCCATTGATAACAAATCAAATTATAGAAATTCTACAACAACCCACTTCAATTAACCATGTGTTAAGCAAAGTTAGCTCAATAACACATCAACCCAATCAAGAATTTCCCTTAAAAATGTAAACATACAAATACAAACAAGAAAATCAATAAATTTAATACATGTAAACAATTACAGCAGAGTATTTGTAAATTTGTATATATACAAATGTTTCACCTGGTGACTCCACGATAAATAGAGCTACGTTTGCCAGCAGTGCATGGAGGCATTTTACTGATGCGCTCTTTGGCGGTGCAGCCTCTCTCTTTCTTGGCTTTCTTCAATCCTCTGTACAGTAACAGCTGATCATTTGCTATCACCGCCTCTGAAGTCTCACCACCACCACTACCACCACCCACTTCGTGTTTAAGCCCGGGATCAGATGAAGAGGACGCCATGGTTTGGATCCAACCCAGGAAATGAAAATACTAACCCTAGGAGAGAGAAAATCAAAGGAGCCCAGAACATAAAAAACAGAGTAGTGAAAGTGAAGAGTGAAGTTGAGATGCTACTATTTTTGTTTTCAATTGTTAGGGGAAACTACGGTAGAGGTGGGTTAGTGAAATGGCGATAATATCCTTGGTTTTTTTCTTAATTGCGACTGGCCAGAGAGGGAGGTGGGGATTGATAAAGGTGGAACGGTTGTAACGGCTAGGACGGGGTTGAGGGTAATATTGTAATTGTGATAGGTTTGAAATTCGTTTGGACTTTGGAGACATGGCATGGCCACCTATGTCCTCTTCTTGGTTTTGCTTTGTTTTTATTAGGAACTAGGAAGGTGCAAGTATCATAATTAATTAATATGTCATCATGCTATTGCCATCCCCTCCAAAAAGCGAGCCAGGTGAAAACTGAAAATCGATAAAGTAAAAAAAATTGAGTTTGGATACTTGATTGATCTGATCTTTTTCCTGATCTTACCTGATTTTATCTAATCTTAATATCAATAATGCTACACATTCTATCTAAAATCTCATATTTTTCATCCCACTACATATGGTATGTGAGGTGTTAAATAGTGAGTAGATACATGGAGAGGTGAGATAAATCATCATTAATGTGTATACACTCACAATTTGACAACTCACATGCCACATGTAGTGGGATGAAAAAATGTGGGATTTTAGGTGGGATGTTTAACATTATTGCTTATAATATATATAAGAATTGCAATGAATGAGTGGTTAAGATGTGATTGGTTTTAACAACCACTTTATCAACAATCAATTACATGCTTTAAAAAGGTCAGGAAGAAGATCAGAATAGCAGATGATTCAAATCCAAAAAAAAAATTAAAACTTGTGTTATGAGTGGACCTAACCTATTGAATTATGACTATATCCATTATTCTCCTAATAAAATTTAAAATTCGATAGATATAAAATTGAAAAGGTAGATCTTTTCTTATTTCATAATTCAAAAATATACTTAAACGTAAGAGACATTTGCAAAAGTAGTCAAATTAGGAAATGAATTATTGTTATTAATCAAAAATATTTAAGTTTTTATTTTTAATAAAGTGTAAGTTATATTGTCTAAAATACCACTGTTTAAAAAAAACCTCAATTTGTTTCTAATAAAACCTAAATTGTTGGTAACTATAGAGAGAGGAAACGATTTGGTCATGTAGAGAGAGATAGAGAGAGAGGCAGTCGTGATAGAGAGGAAACGATCGGAGACAGGTGGCAACCAAAGTGCCGGCTACGAGATCAGGGTGGCGTCGACAGTCGAACCATTCGACGGCCGAACAATCTGGTCAAACAAATTGATTTACTATGTTCAAAGATCCATCTGATGATTTTTTTTCTTTGATTGTTTTAATTGATGATGATGACCGATAAAGAAGATGGAAATCTAAGTTTCCATATCTCTTTAAAAATGTAGGTTTTTTTTTTTTTTCTTCGATTGATGTTGTTAATGATTATCAACGAAGAAATTATTATTTCAATTTCTTACTTTAATTTTTTCTCTTGAGAAAGAAGAATTGGGAGATCTAGTTCCCAAATCTTCCAAAATATTATTTATTTATTTTTCATTTTCTTCATTAATTTTATGTTTTTTTTAATAAATTTTAAAAAATATTGGGAGATATGGGTTCCCAGATCTTCCAAACAATTGACCTTTTAAATTATTTTAAAAGAAAATATTTTTGTTGATTCGTAATTGCTTCAATGAATTCCCAGATATGTTTGGGTTTCCAAAACTTCCAAACAATGGATTCTAACTATTTTTGTTGATTCGTAATTGTTTCAAATCCAACACAAACTCCAAAAAATGCCAATTCATGTAAATTATATTAATAACATACTAGTTTAATAATCAGGCAAATCCAAAAAGAAAAAGAAAAATCATAGTCAACAAAGAATTGGGAGATTTGGGTTCCTAGATCTTCCAAAAAAATATTATTTATTTATTTTTCATTTTCTTTATTAAATTATATATTTTTTATTGGTCGAAAATGGTGGAGTTTTGGTGGGGTTTTTGTTGAGAAATTGAATGAAATTTTGGTTGGTTTTGTGAAGGAACATTTTTGGCGATGGGTTTGTGATGATGAAGGTATGGGCTTCTGGTTCTTTAAAGATTATTTAAACTTAGAGTAGTCATTGAACAGCTCTGTGAAAGTGAGGCACTTAAGGTGTTTGATAAAATGACTCAACGAAAAACAATAGAAAAATTTGCAATTTTTTTTGGCTCACGTCATTGTTCACACACCGTTCAAGGAACTGTTTGTGTCACGACACTGTTCATGCGATGACACTATTCACTACACCGTTCACACTATTCACGACACTGTTCATCGACGACACTGTTCACTTAAAGATGTTTATTTCTAATTAGAAATGGCTCTCTTGTGGGTAGAGTGATATATGGTTTTATAATACAATGGTATGTTGTGTTACTGAGATTTGATTTTGTGATGATATTGTGATCAATGCAGGAAATCAAATTTTTTTGTAATGTCAACAAACAGAGAAAAGTCTATCGAAATTTTAAAATTTCTAAAATGTTATATTGTTATCTTCAGTAGATCCAATAAAATTTAGTGAGCAAATTATCCCTCTTAGCTTGCGTATCACTAATCTTTACAATTAGATATTATAACAAATACATAAATGCACACCTAATAAAAGGTTAAATACCCTAAACACTGATGGCCTAATCAGTTATACACATTTTCACCCTTTTAAAGAGAGGAAACTCAAACCAAATTTTTTGGTGAGTCAACAAATAGAATTTCAAGCTAAAAAACTATCTGTATAACCTCAATTGTCAATTTTTCATCAAAAAGTAATAGTCAATTTTTTTGTTTCTTCGATGTGTCATTTTAAAAACAATACATATGCCTAAATGTAAAATTAAGAATTGCTTACTTCCTTCAGGTGGATGTACAATGTAAGAACTAACATGAAATATCATATGTATGCTGTATTTCATGTAATTCATGTAAGAAATGAAATATCTCATGTCTGTCATGTTGGGTATGAAATATTCCATGTATGTCATGTTGGGTATGAAATATTCCATGTATGTCATGTTGGGCATGATATATCTCATGTATATCATATTAGGCATGAAACATCCCATGTATTTCATATTGACATTTGTATGTCATATTGACATGAAATATCTCATGTATGCAGTATTTCATGTAAGGTATGAAAAACCTTATGTATTTCATGTTGGACATGATATATTCCGTATATATCAACATGAAATATCTCATGTATGTAGTATTTCATATAAAACATGAAATATCCCATGCATGCCATATTGGGCATAATATATCTCATGTATATCATATTGATCATGAAATATTCAATGTATGTCATGTTGGACATGAAATATTCAAAGACATGAAATATCCCAAGACATGAAATATCTCATGTAAGACATAAAATATCTCATGTATGTCATGTTGAGCATGATATATTATGATATATCCTATACATATCATGTTGGGTATGCAATATCCTATATATGCAGTATTTCATGTAAGACATGAAATATCCTATGTATTTCATGTTGGACATGAAATATTCCATATATGTCATATTGAATATGAAATATCTCATGTATATCAAGTTGGACATGAAATATCCTATGTATATCATGTTGAACATAAAATATCTCATGTATGCCATGTGGGGAATGAAATATCTCATGTATGTCATGTTGGACATAAAATATCTATTTTATATTGTATTTCATTTGTTTTTTTTTTTTTTTTTTTTTTTTTTTGAAAGTTTCAATCAGATCATATTTATTACATATTTACACATAACATGTAAATCCAATTATAATATGTAAATCTAGAGAAAGTATTTATGCTAATTAAATGTAAGATCACAAAAAGTTTCACTTCTTCGGCGGGAACCATAGATCTTTCGTCTTGCTCTAGAAACCACGGCTATTGTACGGTTCACCATTTTCTGTGTAACCTAATTTCTTAAAAACATCGTCAATGAAACAACAGTTGTCATATCAATCTGTTCGCTTTTGCAATAAGGTACCTTTTTGTCTTTCTCAAATTTAAGTATTAGCGGCTTGCCAATAGGAAATCCATTGGTATCACTCGCATCCTTCAAATCATCGTTTACTTCTTTTTTTGCCCATTTTGATGAAGCGAACTCATCGACTTCAGCACAATGAAGTTTTTGAATGACATAATCGTCATAAACATCAAAGCGTGAAATCAGGTACTTCACATGTGATGGATATCTTGACCCCTTTCCCAAAAATTTCGGGAATCCAAAGACCAATCCAAGTACATGATAATTGTCCAAAAAAAATTTCAATTGTTCAATCGGATAATTATCGTCATTCTGAGTATCTTCACGGACGAGATTGGTATTGTTGCTTCTTATTGGGAGGTATATCATCCCCAATGACCTGACTTTTTGCATACAATCAGAGAATACAACAACTCCAGTCTGCAACCCACCTATGTCCATAGTGAAGAGATTGCCATACACAGTATGGGATTTTTTTTCAGATGATGCATAACATAGGCATATAATGTCGAATTTGAGAGTTGATGTATTTTTTTTAGAGTAAGAGAGGTCACATGGCAACAAAGTGATGAATGGTAGTCCTCGGCTGAAGCAAAGTGAGCGTGTGAGAGCCTATATACTGTATTTCATGTAAGACATGAAATATCTCATGTAAGACATGAAATATCTCATGCATATCATGTTAGGGATGAAACTATATATGTCATGTTAGACATGAGATATCCTTTATATGTCATGTTGAGTATGAAATATCTCATTTTCTTCAAAAATACATGATTTTACGATATTAGGTGATATGTCACATTAAACATGAAATAACTCATTTATATCATGTTTAACGTGATACACTGTGTGAAAAAATGGGTAGTTTTGTAATTTATTAGTTAAAAAACAATAATGCATTATGATGATTGGTTACAAACAATAAAAAAATTAGAATTTAGTTAAAAACAATAATTCATTTATTTTTAAAACTCAAAGTGTAAACATCATTAGATTGCAATTACTTACAAATTGATTGGCAATTAAATCCATTCTAAATGGTTGATTTATTATTTTGATAAGAATTGTGTCATGATTTCTTATTTATGAGATATTAATTGTTACAGTTAAAAATCATTGTATATATTTTTCAATTGTAATAATAATATATGATGGATTCATCATTCATCAACAATGTTAGAAATACATGGAAAAATTACCCATTGTCAGACGAGAATTATTATTGAAAAACATGAATTGATCTTTGTATTTTGAAACTGTAAAAAAAAATGGTTTTAGTAATATTATTATAGTATTATTACCTCTAATCAGGGTCATTCCTGTGCCTGGATTTTAGGGGCGGTCGCACATGACCCGTTATTTAAAAGGCCAAGTTTTACATGAAATTAGTTATTAGTTATATGTATATGGGCCCAATAAATATTTTGTTGACAATTAAAAAGGCCCAGCTTGTTGTTGTTGTTGGATGTTTTAATACCAAGTCCAACAACACTTTAAAAAATTGGCCAAGCTTGATGTTGTTTTAATACTAAGGCCTGGTTTAGTATTGCTTCCCTAGCTGTTTTTGGGGCCAAAAGTGATTCTGGACCAAAGAGTGGGTGTTTGGTAAAATTGTGGGGAAGTGCTTTTGGTAAATTTTAGCTTCTCCCAACTGAGTTTTTGAGAAGCTATAAATACATGCTTTTGGATTTCAGCTTCTGCTTTTGGATTTCACGCTTCTATGTTTGTTTAATGAAATTTTACAAACTTTCCATTATACCCTTGCCTTTCATTAGATTTACCAAAATCATTCTCATCAGAGCATCCTTCTCCTTCATTCAAGCATTCTCATCTGATTGTTCTCGTTTTGATTTCTCTCCTCTCTCGCTTCAATCAGAAAGCAACATTCTCCTTCTCCTTCGATTTCTCTCGCTTTCAGGTTCTAATTGTGTTATTGCAAGTAATGTGTAATGTGTAATGTGTTCATGTTTTATGGTTTGATTTTGAATTGGAGTTTTGGGGATTTTTATCTAATTTTAGGGTTCTAATTTCGTTTATTGCAGGTTGAGGATTCTTCCATCCCTCTATCTCAATCAGTTTTAGCTTCTTGTTCTCTCTCAGCCTTGCATTGTGCAACTAAAAGGTATTTGTTTTTTTCTTGTTTCTTTTTCAATTTCTACTCTTTTTTTTTTTTTTTTGATGTTATCATATTTTTGTGTTTAATCAAGACCTGATTATTCAGACTTCTAATTGTTTTTAGAGCACTTTATCTCTAACAAAGTGGATATCTCCTTTAATTCATTATGTTTTGTTCTTGTGTGATACATAAGATTTACAACTAATGCAGTGGCACTAAGATTATCACATCACGTCACTGGAACATTAGAAATAGAAAACTAAATTTCTTTTAACAAATGTTGAATCCAAACTAATTCAAGACAACTTAAGAAGGTGCAAGATACTCAGATTCCGAGCTTGATCTAGCTACAACTAAAATCTATATATTCTAATAAATATATCATTTTAAGAAGAATTAGTGAGTTACAAAGTTATATAATATTTATGTTATGCTTATATGGAATTGTGCTAGATAATGACAAACAGTGGTGAAGCCAAGATTTTGGCTTTGTGTGGTAAAATAATAATTAATATATAAGGTCACACAAAATAAATGTAATATGTCGTTGTTTTATATATTGAAAATCATTTATAACTAAATCTATTAAATTTTTAGTTTGATTTTCATTTTAATTACATAATGAATGAGGGGGCGTTCAGCTACGTTTTCCAATGCCGTTTTTTGTTTTTCAAATTAAAAAAACATTTAGAGCTGTGTTCGGTTAAGTTTTTAAAACTTTTGTTTTAAAAACACGCAGAATGAGTTTCCACGTTTACTGCATTAAATGTTGAAATCACTGATAATATTTAGGAATTGCAATAGACTGGATTCGAACGGGTTTGGGAAAAACCAAACCCAAACCCAAACCCATGAAAGAAAATGACATCCAAACTCATCCACGAACCCACGAAATGTAGCGAGGTTCGGGTTCGGGTTCGGGTTCGGGTTCGGGTTTTACCCACGGATTTAAGTAACATCCAAACCCACCCGCGAACTTCAGAGGATTTGTAGTTCAAGTTCTAAAATTCTAACATAAATACATAATCCATAAATTCAAGTTCTGAATTCTAACAACGTACATAACACAAATCCAAATCCGTAAGTTCAAAATATTAAAATCACACACAAACACAAATAAATAAGAAAAAAAAAGCGCCGACAGAGGTAAGCAATCTCTATGGACATTGCCTCGCTTATCTTTTCCTTGTTCTCTTTGTATAACAATTTCCCTACATTGACTTCTCGAATGCAATATACCCCATGGACTGATATTATACACGAAAAAGTTTCTTCCAAGTATATATCAAAGCGTACAGCTCAACAAGTTAGTATAACTAGACACAAGTTCACTCAGTCTATACAAACAACATAGTTGTGGACCACTTGATTCTTACAGGAATCTGTGCAGCGTTTCCATTGCATTGATCGAAAATTATCTTAGCAGACATGACACATCACATGGGCATATGGTGATGTCCAATATAGAGATTGAATAATAAAGGGATATAATCATTTTCCTCCTTGATGTTTGCCATATTAGACACTTTACCCCCTCTAGTTTCAGTAATGACCATTTTCCCCCATAAAAATGAAAATATTCACCATTCTCCCCCTTTCCGTTAGATTTTCTATCAAAAAAGTTAATTTTCATATTACAACACATTTTTACCCTTCCAAATATAAATGGGTATTAAAAAATTAATATTCAAACCCAGATTTTTACCACCACAGGACATGCAAACCAAGATTTTGTTAATTCATATCCTACATACATCATAGTCTTCAAATACAAGAACCGGAAACATCAAATAATCACTAAAATAATATCCACATAAGATAAAAGAGTCAAGTTTCTGTTGCAAAATTCGATTTCTTTAGAATCTATACTTTCATCTTTTCTTCCATCGACATAGCAACCACCTAAGTGAAGTTATCAGGAGGGAACAAGAACAAAATGGCAAACCAAATGTACATGAGAGTACTAGAATACCTGATGCCTCATCAATTAAATTAATTCCACATCCAAAAAAGAGAAAGAAAAAAAAAAGAATTATTCACCCATATTTTGTTGACCAATCACCTTAATCAGTTCTTATTATCTTTATAAACAATAAAGATGATACAAAAAAAATTGTCTTTGTTTTTTGATTGAACAAAGTTAACATAAAGATGATACAAAAAAATTGGCTTTGTTTTTTGATTGAACAAAGTTAACTGGAAAACACCAGCAGAACAAAAAAGACAGCAACAAAACAACAAAGCAACAAAGCAACAAAAGAAACAAAAAACAAGAAACGAACAGAGACCAAATTACAAACAGTAGCTCAACCAAAAATTTTTTTTGACTTGGTTCCTCACCATCTTCCTCCACCAAATTTACAACTCAGAAAAATAACTCAAATCACCTAAACCTAGATCACCACCAAATCGAACCATCTAAACCCAGAAAAACACCAAGTCGAACCACTTGAACCCAAGAAAACCATCAAATTGAACCACCTGAACTTTAACCAAAAAACAAATCCAGAAATCAGCTAAAACAAACCATCCACATGGCCAAAACCCTAGCCCCCAAATCCACAACTACCACTACCAGAAATCACCCCCACCAACAATGACCACCACTAGCGCTGATCGCTTCTCAGTAGAGGAGATCGACGCTCGAATCCTCACCGGTGGTCAACCAATTTGGCTCAAATAGGGAGAGAAAGAATAGAGAAGCACGAGGAAAGAAAAGAGTCGATCTTCTCTCAACGGAAGAGATCGTCGCTTCTCGCCTTCGATGGGATAAAGAAGAGAGAGAGAGAGAGAAAAACCGAGGTTTTTTTTTTTTATATCGTTTTAGTTTTTTTTTTTTTTTAACAATTTTATTATTATTATTTCAAATATTCATTTTTTATTTTAATAATTTTTAAATTAATTTTAATTTACCTTTTACGAAATTATCCTTCTAGTTTAACGGAATAACTAACGGGGGTGGGGGGGTGTGTTTGCGGGAATGACTAATAATTTCATTTTGAAGGGAGAAAATGACCTTTACTGAAACTAGAGGGGGTAAAGTGTCTAATACGGCAAACGTTAGGGGGGGGGGGGGGGTGGGAATGATTATATCCCAATAATAAATAAGCGAGGCAATGTCTATAGAGATTGAATAATAAATAAGATAAAAATATTATCTTATTTTTAAAAAATAATAAATAAGTGAGGCAATGTCTAGAAAGATTGATTACCTCTAAACGGGTTCGCGGGTTCGGATATGATTTTTTTTTTTAAATCCATGTCCGAACCCAAACCCGTGACTTGTATAGTTTTCAAACCCATACCCGCCCATGGGTATAATTATCCCAACCCAAACCCTCTTTAAACGGGTTGAGTTCGGACGGATCCCACGGATTCGGGTTTAATTGTCATTCCTGATAACAATACAATATGATGTTTTAACTATTTTCATCTCATTATTTTTGAGGCTCCCACGTTATGATCTTTACTTTTTCAGCACTCTCGAAGCCTGATTGGCTGATTGTCTACCTTTTTTTTTTCTTATTTGTTTAATCATTAAAAAATTATTTATTACAAATTTAAATGTAATAAAAAATACATTTTTTCCTCATTAATATTTAATCACGTATTCACATGTACAATAATTAAAAAAAAATTATAAATTATGTTTAATAATTAATTATTTTTAGTTATATAATGGAAAATAAATATTATTTTAAAAAAATTAAAATAACACAAATTAATTTTAAATTGTTTTTATTAATATTGTATATATAAATTTAACTACAAACAAAATTTTTGTACCCTTTCAATATTGAAAATTAAAAAAATCATAATATTAAAAAAAAAAAATCATAATATTGTTATTTTCAATTATTTCTATCAAACTATCAGACGCATTTTCAGTTTTTTTAGCGTCTAAAAACATGAAAATCAATTTATTGTTTTGAAATGAAAATATATATCAAACAATCTATGAGTTTATGAGAAAATGTTTTTCTTCTTTTTTACAAAACTAATGTCTAATCTTAACACAGTTGGGAATAATATATATATATATATATATATTTAATAGTTCTTAGCTAATAAAATATAAATTTTATGTGCTTTTTTAAAACCTTAAAAAAGACTAATAATAAATATTAAATAATTTAAATGACAAATAGATATAAAATAAATATATTCATCATAACATATTTAAAATAGCAGTTTATCATTAATATATTTAAATCTCAAATGTACATAAAATAATTTTGAATAAATAAATATTTAAATTAAAACTAATAAGGGGTAAAACACTTAAAGTGTATTTCCAAAATGGATGATGATCCAAAGCCAAAATAAAGTCTAAGTTTTATTTAAAAAATAAAAATTAATGCCCAATTGCCCAGGCCAGAGACACACCATCTAATGTTCTCTTTCTCCTCTCTCACAAATTCTCTATTTCTTTCACCCGTCTCTAACGTCTACTCAAAAATTCTTCACCAACAAATTTTTTTTATTTTTTTTTTCCTTTTTTTTTTAACTAAACTCTTTTTAAGAAAATTTATTTGGGGGGCCATGGCCCCTGTCGTCTCCCCTCTAAATCCGCTCTTGGTGCCATACCCGGCCTGATCAAATTTACATGTTTGCTGCAGACCACCTTAAAAGAAGTTGTCCCATTATTAATGCACAATTGTAATCTATGTTTAGGCCAAACTTAAATAGCTTATAATTTATGGAAATCAAATTGGAAAAAAAAATAAAAAATTCATACTTCTTCATCATATTAAAAGGGAATAAGATCCTCTCATAAGTCATAACCTAAGGTTTTTCATAAGCATTTGAGGATCTTATGACATGTGTCAATTAAAAACTTGAACGGTTAGGATTTGTTTTTTGACCTTTTTTTTTTTTTTTTTTTCATGTAATCATAAAATAAAACCTAGTATAAAACTTTTCATTTTTGTCGATGGCATCTTGCCAATGTGGTGTGACTCTCCATTTGACTTCACCATCGAGGTTCAAGTGCCAAGGCATGCATGAATATATGCAAATTTTTCCACCAATAGTGTGGGTGCTCTCTCCCCATTTGTGAGAGCTGCTAGTCCAGGCTATGCTAATAGAGCCTAATCTCGTCAGTCTCGACAGTTGTTGTATAATAAAAAATAAAAAAGCTTTTCATTTTTCATTTATTTATTTTTTCTACTCATCCTTAATTCAACCCAAAAATCTCTTGAATAAGGAAGAATATTCACATAAGGTACCATTATCTGCACCACATTTCGATTTGCATTTTCTTCAATCTGAAATTCTTGCAATTCGTTGACTCATGAAATACAATGAGACTCCACACCTGCAAATCTTCCACTATGTTGCCTCCTATTAAAAAATGTCTATGCATTTAATTTGGCCTGTCGAACTCCCAGATTAGGGTTGGTCTAGGCCTATCTCTGGCCTGACCCCCAACTTCATAGATTGGGCTTTTTATCCACTAGATGACGTCCCCCCAACTGGGTTTCGAGTATGCCCATCCGGTCCAATCCGACCATTCGATCCCTCTAAAACGACAGCGTTTACAAGCAATCAAGTATCAACCAGCCGTTACTTAACCCCGATTTCACAGACAAACGCTGTTAATTATCGAGCAACCTCAAAAACAGGTGCTTCAAAGCTAAGCCACTCCATGCATTTGCTTCGATACTGCATATTTTTTTTCTTTCGATTTTTCTATAAACCAATTGAATTCTTTCTTTTTGAGTCCATTGGTGCTTGATTCTCCAACTGTATTCTTGACTCGATCCATTTTACAGAAGAAAAAAAAACCCATCCAGTCTTGTCGTGTATAACCTGACTCCACTGTCCAGCCACTTTTACAATTTCACACCTTGACACAGCCGATTTAGGGAGATATATATAAGGTATAGAAACATGTGTACTCGTCCCTTGCAGCCAAAGAAGAGAGTAGCATTTGTACTGATTGATGGGTTGGGAGATGTATCGCTGCCCAAATTAGGATTCAAGACTCCTCTGCAAGCAGCTAATCTTCCCAATTTGGATTCCATTGCATCTGCTGGAGTTAACGGTCTCATGGATCCTGTTGAAGTAGGCTTGGGTTGTGGAAGTGACACAGCTCACCTTTCTCTATTAGGTTATGATCCAAGAGTATATTATCGGGGACGAGGCGCTTTTGAGTCCATGGGTGCTGGATTGGCAATGTCACCTGGAGATATTGCATTCAAGGTCTGTGTATATATTGTTG
Source organism: Acer negundo (assembly GCA_035582765.1). Classification (NCBI taxonomy): domain Eukaryota; kingdom Viridiplantae; phylum Streptophyta; class Magnoliopsida; order Sapindales; family Sapindaceae; genus Acer; species Acer negundo. The sequence goes on along the minus strand of CM069241.1, from coordinate 12,266,481 downwards.
TTCATTTTCCATTTTTTATAATATTTCCTTATTGTTGTAATTAATCTCAGATGACCTTAATCAGTATCATTTTAATGTAATTTACCAAGCATCAATTTTTGTAATAGCATGATGGTATGTATATTAGGATTATTGGCTCTGTAACCAGTTTGTTGTTGTTGTTTTATTGGATTAAGAATAAAAAAGTTAATGTGAATGGTAGTTTGGATACTTGTGAAGATTTTGGAATTAATATGAATGCTTTAGTCAATTTTCTATTATAATTGCATAAATATAAATGCATTTATTTGAATATAGGTATAATATAAAATTGTGAACTTAGAGCATTTTTGTTCATGAGAATATTGAAAGATGGTTTAGTATACAACTTAAACTTTTTCAATTTGTTGATAACTATAAGAAAGACTATTACATCCACTCGTGAATAAAAATGTTTTACATGTCTTTCATTTTAATATTCTGACTACAAATCTAGAACCATAGACCTTACCCGAAAGGAAATTCTTATTTTATTTGCAGTGTGTTTCCTGTTTGGGTCAGCTTTTTGGGGGCAAGATATTGAGGTCTAACTTATGCAGAATCTAGCTGGATAAGCCTAGAGGCTAGAGCCAATAATATGAATCTTGCAAGAGAAATGATTTTGGTCTAAGGAAATGGGTCATCGGTAATCTTATGGTCTATATATGTTCTGGTCCAATAAAATCATGTTTATAAGTGCAGTTACTTAAGTGTAGTTGATATCATTAGTCCATTTCACATCATATTTAGTTCAAGTTGATTATTTGGTCTTGATTAACTTGGGTCAAGTTTTAATATGAAAGATCCTAATTGTCCAAGTTTTAAGATAATTTTAGTCACTTAAGATAAATAAGAGTTAGGTTTATGAGTATGCCTATGAACTTTTAAATTTTTTATAATTGATTAGTGAGAATTTGAGAATATTTTGTGGTATTTTAAGGTGATTTTCTTCTTTCTAAACCTTCTCTTCTTTACACCTATGGCGCTAGTTGTTCACATTGATGCATCATTCGCATCTAGTATTCATATCACTATCAAAATTGTTGTTTATGTAATTATGTTACTGTTCATTGTTCTATGCACATCATCTCACTATTCTCGAAGTTTTCACTATTTCTTTTGAGACCCTAATTAGATCTTAAATCCTAAGTTTGTTCAACTATACATTTAAATCCCAAAATCAAAGGTACTAAAACTCTCCTGCTTTGCTGAATTTTGCTTTTCTTATAAGAAGCCATCCCAAAATCAAAGGTACCAAAACTCTCCTGCATTGCTGAATTTTGCTTTTCTTATAAGAAGCCATATGAAGTGTGCTTTCTTGGTTAAACAATAAGATTTTGGATCTGCATTGTATCTACTTTCTTGTCAGGTTGTAGAGATTGAGTAACTTATTTCATTGATAGCATATTTTATTTTCTTATTACTAATATTATAATTATCATTATTATGGAACTTCTGCTAAATAATCGCCATTGTTTGCTCCATACAGGTCAAATCAGTAATATACAAGTCAAGTGATTTTCATTTCTTGTTGCTTTGCCATTTTTATAAATATCTTGTCAATGTGGTCATAATTGAATAGAAGGCATATGCAGTCCTTTCTTTTCCTTTTTCTGTGTTTTTATTTTTATAATCGAACCTCAGTTTCCCTTAAATATCCACCCAGTGTTTTGCTCCTTATCAGGTCAAATTAGAAAGATTCAATGGACTAATGTAAATGTGGATAGAATTTTTATAAAATAGTATCTGATTCTTTTAGTTCCTTCAACTTATATATATTATCATTATGGTCGTTTTTATTTATGGGGTAGTATGTTAAATTGGTTGTTTCTTGTAACTTGCCATTACAATCGTTTAATCTCCAGTCAAATTTTGCAACCTTGGATGAGAAAACTGGAGTAGTTATCAGTAGGAGGGCTGACAGGCATTTTGAAGATGAAGGGCCTGTTCTCTGTGCAGCATTGGACAAAATGAAGCTCCCGTCTTTTCCTCAATATGAGGTTAGAGTCAGGTGCGGATGTTTCCGGTTTACATATCTATGAACACACACAAGTGCTTGCAATTTATCAGATGATTTAAGAATTTTTTGTTTACTCCACTAGTTCTTGATATAAACTTTAAATACTTTAATGAACTTTGAAGTTTGAATTTCCAAATTATTTTGTGTCAAGGTTTGTTAATTCGAAGATCATCAGAAAAAAAGATTAAGGTAGGCCTAAGTACCTTTTATTATTCAAAATAAGAATTTGTTGCCGTTACTCAAGTTGTATAAAATTCTCTGATCTCTAATTACCTTACATATCATTATTTTTTTTGTTGAAGCCCCTTGCTTCTAATTTTTAAGAATAAGATGCAGACAAGTTATAAACAAACATTTTATCTGTTATAGGTATGCAACAGAACACAGGTGTGGGGTGGTTGTAAAAGGACCAAAATTAAGTGGAAATATTTCAGGGACTGATCCATTGAAGGACAACCGCTTACTGTTGCAAGCTCAGGCACTGGATGATACTGATGAAGCAAAGCATACAGCAGCAGTTGTTAACGAGTTATCCAGGGAGATGTCAAAAATTCTGGTTTCTCATCCATTGAATGCAAAAAGGGAAGCAGAAGGGAAGAACATTGCCAATCTTGTCCTTTTGCGAGGCTGTGGTATTCGAATTGAGGTTTGTTGTAATTCTTATTTGTCATCATTTTTCTATTTGCTTTTTATTAGTGCAGCTGGCATTGCTTAGAGCAACAGTGTGTTAGTGTTTCACTATGGATGTATTTTTCTCTGGTAATATTAGGTTACAGTTATAGATCTTATACTTATCTTCCATTTTCTTTTTTCTTTTTTCCATTCTTTTGTCTTTGAGGAGTCGTGTCAACTGCTAAAGAATTGGTTTTCTTTTCGAACATCTAACATATCATATTTTAATTGGAATGGAGGTTATTCTTGGGATAAATCTATCAAGTTTGAGCTTGCAGCTGGCAAACATTTGAAGGTTGAGAAACAATTTTGCTGGTGCCGGGGCTTACTGCCATTTAGCCATTTTTCTGACTCTTATCAATTGTATATCATGCAATTTTGAGTCGGCTTATATAAAGTGGACAAAGCCAGCTTTCTGGGGGGATCTTCTTGCTAAATTGTTCTCTCCTTTTGGTGGGGGATGTAAGGCCTCAAGCTATTTGGATATGTGCAATATGGCTCTCTTTTGGGTAATATGGAAGGAGGGAAACAGGGAATGTTTGAGGTTAATAAGGGGGAGGATGTCCACATTTTGTAGGACGAAATCCATTTTGGGCATCTCTTTGGGCTTCTTCGTGGCAGCTAATTTCAAAGGAGTACTTTTCTTATTCATTAACCACAATTTGGAGGCAGCTGTAACCTAAAGAGGGTTATTCCTTTTGCTTTTGTGAGGGTTCATTGTATAGCCTGCCCTTTGGTTTTTGTGTATTCTTTTTGTTGTTGATCTTGGAAGTTTTTGTAAGCTGGGGTTGGCCAATCCTTGCGTCCCTTGTACATGCTTCCCCGTTTTATGTATGTTCTTCATTTTTTTTTAATTTTTTTATTTATTCAATTTAATTTATTTATTTTTTATTTTTTAGAAAGGATTTGATATTGCTTGGAGTTCAGACGAGAGAGATCTTTTCATAGGAAGAATAACTTGGTGGTTTTTTTTTTTTTTTTTTCCAAGTTACTGGAAAGCTAACCTAATATTTTTGCTGACGTTTTGGTCTTACAAAACAAATCATCTTGCAAGCCATCTTTCTGAGTGGAGAATTTAGTTAACTTACAATTTGGGAGAATTTAATTTGATTCAGTGTGCATTTTTTTTCCATATTGTGTATTGCAGGTTCCTCCATTTGAAAAGAAACACGGGCTGTGGCCATGCATGGTAGCTCCTACTAAAATTATAGCTGGTTTGGGCCTATCACTTGATATTGATATCCTTGAAGCTCCTGGAGCGACCGGTGATTATCGAACAATGTTGACTTCCAAAGCCATTGCCATAGCTAAGGCACTGTCAGCCCCTTTGCATCCGTGCCCAAGTGTATTTGTACCAGGGGGGGAGGATAAGCACAAACCAGGCCGACCGGATGGCTATGATTTTGGGTTTCTCCACATTAAGGTCTTAACATTCTGACTGCTGCGATATATTTGTCTTTTTAGGGTTTCCACTTGCAAAGTCCAGGAGTACTTTGAAAACTTGATTTTTTTCATGGTGTGACTTCATTATTCCTTTTTATATGCATTTTTTTTTTCCTTCTAGTCTGTCTTCATATTCAAGTGAAAAATACTTTAAAAGATCCAACTTCGATCTGTGGCTGAAGTTGGATATTTGACTCTAAAGTGTTGCAACAGAACGTGTATCTTGTTCATTTGTGCATGACTTACCCAAACATGAATTCCTTCGTAATATCATCCAAATTTATGTTTACTGATTGAGCTAGGACCATTAGGATTGAAGACTTTATTTGTATGTTTTCCGGTTAAATATCACGTTGTCGTTCATACATACGGTTCCATGGATGCTGATTTCTTCTTTCTCTTATTCCTTCGTATTTACTTTGATTTTGAATTTGCTTGTTTTCTTGCTTTATAATACTTACGGTTTTAAGCTTGGTCTATTATGACACTAATGAAGTTGTCTTTAATATTTTATTGCAGGCAGTAGATGATGCAGGACATGATAAAGCAAGCGTTTTCAAAGTGAAAGCACTAGAAGCTGTAGATCGAGCCATAGGCCAATTGGCCAGACTCCTCTGGCAGGCAGAGTTAACCGGGAACTTCCAGTACTTCCTTTCTGTCACCGGAGACCACTCTACCCCAGTTGAATATGGAGACCACAGCTTCGAATCAGTTCCTTTTGCTATGTGCCGGTTAGCAGACTTTGTGCGTGTGGTGGGTGGGGAATCCGTCATCATGAAAACCTCCCTCGACCCATTTCCTCTTCCATCCATCAAGGCTGGTGAAGACCTTATGGAGGATGTGAAGTCTGAAAATGAGAGAAACAGCAAACAGCTCCAGGCTTTTAGTGGTGATTCAGTTTGTGAGTTCAATGAGATAGCGGCAGCAAGGGGATGTCTTGGGCGGTTTCCAGGAGGTGAGATGATGGGAATTATAAAGAACTGCCTTAAACTCAATGCATAAACCTGTTTGGTTCTTGAATAAAGATCAACAACAAAAAAACTTAAAATAAATGTGATCTTACGAGTTCTAATCATCAAAATTGATTATTCACTGTTTTAGAATAATCTGATCTTGTTTTATCAGACTAAAAGTTAAGCATGAAAGTTCATTTTGATTTCTTGCTTGACTACATTTTTTTTTTTTTTTATTCACTCCAAGGTCGAGCATTCTCTTTATGATATTGAAAATTCATAGCTCACTATTTAAGTTTATTTATTTATTTATTTATTTATTTATAATAAATATTACAATAATCGGAGATTTTAGGGAGGAGGTAACATAATGGTACATGTGTTTATTGAGTTTATTTGCTTAAGCCCACCAACTTGATAATAAATTTCTCACAAATCACAAATCGATTTAGTCAAGAAATTGTTTTATTTACATCTTTGAAAATGGTAAGCTACGAGATGCACGAGGATTTCACTAATTATTATTATGTCATCTATCATCTATGTTGTTAAACACTGAATAATCTGCTTAATAAATAGTTGATTTAATAGTTTGGTTAACTATACAAACAGTGATTATAGAGATTTTTTTTATTTATAAATTTCATAACTTATTATTAAAATTTATTTACTATTAAGTAAGTAATACCGATATTATTTAATAAATTTCATAAAATCATTTATAAAAAAATTATGGTTTTTGAGAGCAAGCACAAAACCAATATATTATAGGTTTTAATGGGTTGACTCGTTAAGACTAATGAATTGTTACATATAAAAAAATACGGTTGAAAATTCTCATTAGTTTCTGTAAATAATTTAATATGATTGTTGTGATTATAATAACAAACTGAACTTATTAATATCTGCTCTTTAATTATAAGTTGATAGATGAATAATATAATTATATTTACATATCAAAAACAAAATCGACATCTCATAATTATTTTCAAATTTAAATCTAAAAATCTACATCTTTTGGAATATGGTATAGTCTTGAAAGAAAATATATTAAATATAATCAAGACTTTTTTAATTTTTTTTTAACCGTTCCCTAGATAACAGCATCTATAGCTTCTTGAAAAATATTACGAATGCAATGGAGATTATGAAGAGGAGCTGCCAATGTTGACGGAGATGCTGTACTAACAATGAAGCAGCCAAGCAGGGGAAGATGCTGAGCTGTAGGCGATCAGGAGAGGGAAATGATGGAGAGTATGCTTAGAGATTTCCCACAGAATGATTATCTGAATTGGATTTTAATTAATTTTTCTTTCTAAAATTTTCTCAGCATTCAATAATTACAAACTATTTTATATGAATCTAATTATTCTCTTAAAAATTCTAAAATAAATATACTGTTAATACAGTTCATTTCTACAGTTGTTATAAACTCTAATATCTTTGGTATTCTCCAATATCTTAACTTATAAAATAAGAAGAAATTTAACGAAAAAGCCTTCCAATCATATTGAAGACAAAATTTTACATAAAAATAAAAATTCAAGTGTATCATTATAATGCAGTCATGGAGGACTAATAAAGATAATATATTTTTGTCAAGTTCATGAATGCATTAGTGATTTATTGGATGAGGCTTTCATTCATTTTTTGTGAACCAACTATTAGCTAGTTCAATAGAGCTTGTAAATTTTCATGATTCATTTTTATTAAATTCAAAAAAGAGTCAAATATATATAAAAGAGTAATGCTAGGCTTCCTAATTTTTTTTTTTTTTTCCCAAATGTGTGTAATACATGAGGTGTCAACATCACATCACTTATCACATAATCTCATGATTTATTCCTTAAATTATTCCTTATATTAACAATATACAAACAGCGGACAATATTAGCAATAAAAAAATTGAAGATTGGATTGAATTAGTTTAATTGCGCTACACAGACGCATGGGGGGGGGGGGGCGCCCAGAGAAATTTTTTAATTACTGAACCTTTAAATTAAACCGAAATTTTATTGGATTTCATCAAAAATTAGTAATTTGCAGAAATCAATAGATTTGCTCATCCTATTTATGTATTTTGTGAACTAGGGTTATTTTTAGTTTTATTGTGCGAATATTATGTTGTTATTTCATAGTTTGTTTTACTAATAGGCTCAAAACAATGGGCGAAAACTAATTATCAAAAATTAAAGGCCCAGGCAAAAAAACATCAAAAATAGGCCCAAAACGTGGCTTATTTCAAGACGTACACCTCATACGCCTCGAGACGGTATGCCTTAGAGGCGTATGCCTCAAACTCCGAGACTTACGTTTCAAAAAACCACCCTAAGGCGTACGCCTCGATGCGTTTTCTGAGCGCCTTTGCGCCTCATCGCCTCAAGGCATACGCCTCAAACCGCCTTTTAAAACCATGGGCTACAAACATTTTAGCATTTTGAGGATCAAAATCAGATGTCAAAAATCTATGTAAAAAGCAACTCTTTTATTATCCCTTCTTCTATATATATATATATATTTATATACAAGAAATGAAATTCCAAAATCTGTACAAATTGATACATGATTAATTGTAATACATTTAAGGACTATCAAGCTCCAACCTTTTGAGTGACTCATAAGTTATAACTCCGAGTGGCGACTCTTGCAGGTTGTAGCCTAGTGCTTTTGTTCCAAGTGATAATCTGTGATCATAGCGGAAGAGCATCACACTGGTTTGCTGATATTTGATTCCCAGATTTCTTCCTTTTCAAGGACTCTACAAAACTTTCAAAACCCAGATAAGATTTCAAAAAGTAATGTCATATTTATTGTTTACATGAATTCACACTCTTATCTGCCAAATGCACATAATACAGTTATGGCAGAATAAAACTTGGGTCATTGATTTTTTAAACAGCTGTGACATAGGTCCAGGATTTCGGACAAAAGTCACAAAATTACTGTCGCATATAAAGAATTTGAGAGAACACTTGTAAAGACATTTATGAGCGTGAAAACTACATGCGGACATGTTTCCTGTCATTCATCAATAAATAAACCCCACAATTGCTGGGGAAAAACGAAAAGAAATCGTCATTACCGGTTAGTGAACTTGAAGAAACTGTACATACATTAAACGGCGAGAATAGCTAATCAGCAATACCAAAGTTAGATGATTCTCTTCCAAGAAATAGAAATAAGCTTACCAACTTTTTCTCGAATGATGGCAGCATATTCAGCCCCGCCACTTTTTTGTGAAAAAGAGTATATATCATGGAACATGCCATTTGAAGGTTGAATTCCGGCATCCTCCATCCATTGCAAGACCTGCATTAAGATTCATTAAGTTTCCCATGTAACAACATTTAGCAAACATGTAAATACATGAGAAATTTACCATAAAAGGTCATGTCAGAATGTCCTATTGCCACACTAATTCTTAGGGAAGAAGAAATTTTGTATTTATGTTTATAATGCACAGTAAATACCACGAAGTCCTTGAAAATTTGAATCTTTATAATGCCCGTGAAAGAGAAAGAAATGTTGTCTTGTATCAAATTGATATTACAAGTAGAATCCAATGTAGCATATTTCATCAATGTGGGCTCATATTTAAGTACACTTGACCTTTAAAATTACATTGCTGCCAATTTAATTATGGACACTAAAGCGGCAATGAACAGAAATACAGTAATTTCCTTTACACAGTATGAAATTAAATCTGTTTAAAGAATTAATGATCCGACTGTAATTGCATATTGCTGTTTGCTTCCAAGCCATTGCAATAGGGCACTAAAACCGAACCGACTTTAATCAAATTAAAGACATCTAAACATTCACCAGTCACCACCATGCCAGTTGTGAAGTATGAGACAGTGGATGCATTCTCTTTATGGTGTAACTTCCAAAAGCTAAAAATCAAATGCTACGTTGAGACAGAAAAGTTTGATAAGCCTAAGAACACAAATAGAGAAAACTTACCTCAATATATTTTCTCCAATTTCCAGCAGCCAGAAGATTTTTCAATAAAATCGAATAAGTATTCAAGTTGGCTTCAGGACCGGATGCTACTATCTTATAGAACAACTGCATGTATGAAAAAGAACAAAAAAATGTAGTGCAAGATCAGAATCTGAAATGAATTGAGAATCCAAATTTTTTTGAACTTTATCTTTACCAACTCCCCTTCTTGGTGATACTGAGATCCTCTTTAACGTAGAAGGGCAAAAAGAAATTAATTATATGAAGATGTAAATATATTTTCAAGTACCTTCATCATAGACTCATTTTTTCCACTTTTTCCGAGAAGTTGCAGGAGCTGATTAATAAGTCCAATTGAAGCTACAGGAAATGATGGTTCCATCAGTTTGATGAGTTCAGATGTTGTCCTCCAATCTCGTAATCTTCAACCAAAGTTCAGATGTTAGTTTACAAGCAGACAAGAGCACTGATAAATTAATCAGTATTACAAAAGCAGATCTATCAGATGAAGCGTACTCATGGAGCCAGTTAAATAAGGCACAGTCTCATATTAAAAATGGATATGTAAGTTAAAAACAAATCAGAGTTATCTTTATCAAGAGAACTAGGTGAATTAAGCGGAACAAGAACTAGAAACAAAAATCACTTGCATATCATTATTAGTAGGAGACGCCATATCAGACATCAGAACGATCTTCCCTTTCTTTTAGTCTCTCGTTTTTAGTAAATTAGTGAATAATTATAGTATAAGTATGGACAAAACATCTGACATCAATATAGATGGCTCTATGAGTAAGCATCCTCCATTAATTAGGAAGCATTTAAATGAACATCTTCAGTAAGAAGTTCAACGAGGTATATCTATAGCTGACAGTGAGTAACCACTAAAAATACACAATTGAGTCAAGCACAATGAAGAAAAAGAAAAAATATAAAATGTAGACCACAAACTTACCAAAAAAAGAAAGACCACACAATGACCAAAGTGATTCATGTTTATACTAACAAACATGGACAGGTATAGATATATGGAACTCACATGCTACAAGCTGATACCATTTCAAAGAAAATGGCATCACTAAAGGGAATGTCTTTTTCTCTCATAAACTCTGCCAGAGCAAGAACCTTGGTTGGTTGGTCTCCTTTATTGAAAGCTCTCATCAGTGCTGAACATGCTACAGAGTCTGGCTGGATATCATTTGTTTCCATTTCTAGAAACAGTGCACATGCCTTTTCCCAATTTTCTGAAATCAAAAGTTAAAAATAATCCTAGCAGTTTAGCTCAAAATTTTAAATTTGAACTATATGATTGAGTTAGCAGTTCACATTACACACTTACCTGAAGCATTATAAGTATGCAACATTGCTGTATATGTAATAACATCAGGAGAACAACCAGACATCTTCATCATGTTGAACATGGATTCTGCTTCTGTGACTTGGTCCTACATATGGAATTAAAAGAGTGAGAAACAATGGAAACTCACACAGAGACAATTTAAGTGGCATATCTTGTCAAGGACTTGCCTGTTTACTGTAGGCACAGATCACAGATGAGTACACCTTCTTGGTCAAAGGAATTTTTAAACTCCTCATGTCATCAAGAAATGCAAGTGCCTCGTCATATTTTGACAGTTTATAGCAACTGCTTATCAGGACAGTATAGGTAACAGAATCTGGCATGATTTTTCTTTTTCTCATAGATTTGTATAAAGCAATACCCTTCTCGTATTCCCCCACATTCATATAACCACCAATAGCTGAATTATATGCAATTGTATTCAATTTGATGCCTCGCAACTCAGCTGCTGAAAGAACAGAATCAATATTAACTTTTTGGCCACAGCGGCCGCAGGCAGCCAAGAGGGTGCATATTGAGACAACATTTGGCCGGATGCCATCTTGTTCCATTTCACGGAAGACTTCTACAGCTTCAGCAAGCAAACCATTAGACCCATAAGCATCGATGAGTGCGCTATAACTAATGATATTAGGCTTCAAATTATTTTTCTTGATCATATCAAACACTTCCTTGGCTTTTCCAGGTTGTTGAGATCTTCCATAAGCATTAAGTAAAGATGTATAAGATACAACATCTCGGCGAAGACCATTTTTTTTCATCTCTTTAAAAACTGATAATGCCTCTTTACTCATTCCATGTGATGCATATGCACCCAAAAGAGCATTATATGCAACAATATTAGGTTTTAAACCTTCTGCAACCATTGTATTGAACAAAGCCTTACAATTTTCAATCTGCCCACTCACAGAATACAAATGAACGACGCTAGTGAAAGTCACAATGTCAGGGCAACATTCTGCTTTCTTCACCCTCATGGAGTTAAACAAATCAATAGCTTTCCCATACTGTCCAAGCTTCACTAGGCAATAAATCACAATATTATGGGTGGTAGTGTCAGCACGGATATTGGTTCCTTTCATTAATTCAAAGTAAGACAAAGCTTTTGAATACTGAGCCCCAGTCTTGTATGCCGATAACACAATATTGTGAGTCACAAGATCAGGTCCAACTCCATTTTCGGTCATTCTCTTGCAAACTTTCAAAGCCTCTCTCCAATTTCCACTAGACCCACAAGCATTGATCAAATTATTATAGGTTGACCGACTGGGAGGGATCTGCACACAAATATTAATGTCAAAGATATCTTTTGTAGAAATGTTATGAAATGCCTCTGAAACAATTATTTAAAAAATCAAGACTACCTTTATTCTAAAGAGTTAAGCTATCAGAATAATAGTACATATAAAGTTAACATTATACTGTTATTAGTGATGAATTATCTCCATATAGTTTACTTAAGCAATAATTGTTATCTAAATTTGATTTAAGTCCAATTTAGGAATACCATTTACCACATAATATTTCTATGGGTATGGTTGGAATTCAATACATGAAAAATGTGTCATAAACAAAACTGATCTACACCAGTCGTGATAATAGTTATAGGAATGATACCATAATAATAAAAAGTATCGAGTAATGTTCAAAATGTTTCTCCAATGATACTAAAAGAAAAAGAAGGATGCTCACATCAAGTTAGACCCACAAAGATTGATTAGGGAAGGAAGGAAAAAGGAAGTACACACAGCTGCACGCAGCATATCATTGAAGATATTCATAGCCCATTGCCACTGACCCGTTCGACCATGTGCATTGATAAGAGCATTGTATGTTTCAGCATCTGGCTTGCACCTAGCAGGAAAAATGATAATATATAATAAAACTAACACATCAACAAAAGAACCCACAATTATTTTGGGACACAGCTATATCAAGTTGAACAAATTATAGCTTAGATTCCACTAGAAATTTATCAGGTGTAAATGAAGAAGATGCAAAAATAAAAATGATAAGCATACCTCCATTCTTGCATTTCGAAAAACAACCCACGTGCCTCGTCCGTCCGGTTATGCCTAGCGTGCAATCTGATCATCATATTGTAGATATCATTTCTTGCAACGTAATTCTTCTGATTCTTCATCCAATTAAAAACTTTAATGCTATGTTCAATAGCTCCCCTTTGTGTTAGCTCCTATTACAACACAAAAATGCAATCAATTAAAGAAAAAATCACAACTTTAAATTGAAAATGAAAAAAAAAAAAAAAAAAAAAAATTTGAATTGAATTGAATTTCAGTACCTTAATTAAAAAAGGGAAATTCTTTCTAGCAAATCGGCCGACCCAGCGATTCAAGACACCCTCCACATCCTCCCAGCGTTTGAGCTCCAACACTTTGGCGACGACATCGGAGATCATCCAGTCCTTTTGGAAGCGGTCACCGTCCACTCTTAAACGGTAGCGTCTGGGAATGTCGGACTTTCTGAGGCCGGTGAGTCGAGTGGAGACTTCGTGTTGGCCTTTGTCGTAGTCCACGAAACCTGATTTTGACTTCTCGAAGGGTGAGTCGGTGTCGGGTTTCTTCATGGAAAGGACGGTTAGGGTTTTGGGTGAGTAGGGATGAGTTGACTCGGGTGAGTGAGTGGATTTGAAGAGGGGAGAGTGGTGGTGAAAGGATAGGTTGGCCATTTTATGAGAGAGAGAAAGAAGATAATGTGAAACCGTTTTTATAGGGTTTCTCTGTAACCGTTTAAACTGAAATGGAGGTTAGACTGTTAGAGCTTAGAGCTTTTAGAAATTAGAAGTGCTAGGTTGCAAATTACAATTATAACCTTGCATATGGCTTATTTTATTTTCATTTTTTTCTTTGAGGGGTAAATACATTGATGGTCTCACATGTTTACTCTTAACATAATCGAATTGCAAGAATTTTAGATTGAAGGAAATGCAAATCGAAATGTGGTGCAAATACCAAACATTGTTATTTGTAGTTTGTTAATAGTGAAAAATGAAATAATGTAAAAAGATATATGATTTTACGTGGAAAACCTGAAAAAGGGAGAAAAACCACCGGTGCTGGCGACGGCGAGGAATAATCTTCATTATAAAAATGATTTACAAAACTCTGCTTAGTAATCTTTCTTGATGCTTGTTCGTGTGTATTTAGGCCCCGTTTGGTGTACGATATTGGATTGAACTATTTCTTGTGATTGGATTGGATTAAGATGGGACTGGCATTAGTTAAGATTGGACTGGACTAAATTAATACTATAATGTGTTTGGGGAAACATGGAACTGGACCGAATTAATACTTAGTTTTGTTTGGTGAAACATGAGATTGGACCGAACTAAATATAATAATATTTTTAATTTGTTAATATTTTAAAATCGAATAATAAACATGAATTTTTTTTTTTTTTTTTCAAGAGATCTTTGTCTTCCTCCTTTTGAAGAGAACAAAAAAAAAATCACAAATCAAAGAAGAAATTGAAATAATAAAAAGTTCTTCAATCATTATTAACAACATCATTTTTTAAAGGAAAAAATTAAGAAATTCTGGAAACCCATATTCATATATTCATATATTTATGGAAACTCAAGATCTGGAAACTCATATTCTTCGATCATAAGCTCATATATATTCTTCAAATATTCATATATATGGAAGTTCAAGATCTAGAAACTCATATTCTTCATAAACTAAAGATCTGGAAGCTCATATATTCATATTCTTCTGGAAAAGAAATTTGGAAAAATCTGGAAATAAATCAATAATCCATATTTTTCAATCCAAACAAAAAAAAATTCTTGAAAAATCTGGAAATAAAATCTGGAAAACCCAGTTTGAATCTGAAAATCTAAATCGAAGAAGACATCGAGAAAGAAACAGAGATGAAATAGAGATGGGGTTTTATTTTTCAATCAAATTCCATCCAATTAATACAGTGCCTTTGAACCAGAGAGTGAAGTTGCTACAAAAAGACGATGGTCGGCGATGGTCTTTCGATCTGGGTTTGTACAGTGCAAGATGAACCAGAGAATGAAGGTACTGTAAGATGAAGTTGCGAAATACAGTGCCGAAATACGATGGTCGGCGATCTGGGTTTGTTTGGAGATGGTGGTGGAAGAAAAAAATCTATGGTTTGATGGTGGTGGTCGTTGTGTAGTCGTGTAGATGATGAAGAGATGGGTGTGGTGTATACGAGATGATGAAAAGTGAAAGATAATGAAATGATAAAAATAAATATAAAAAGACATGGATTTAGTCCCATGTTGATGGAATTATTTATTACTGCCGGTAGATCAGGTCCCAGTCCAATGCGGTTGCCAAACCCCCAATCCAATCCCAGTCCAAGGCACCAAACAGGGCCTTACAGTGAAAAATGGGTTATATTTGTACATTTATTTGTAACCCTAAACCTGTTATACAAGCAGTTGACCGGTAGAATCGCATTGTGATTCTTCTTGCTTGGATCTCCGTATTTGTCTTGATTTCTTTCTTATTTGGTGCTTATCCCGTAATAGATGCGGTTGATATTCTGCTTGATTTGAACCCTGATATCTTTTTCCTTCGTTGTGATTCGATAGAATAGGAAATTTCCTTACTCGAGTGAGAGAATTTCACCGAGTAGAGATCTTTGCCAAGTCAAATCTTCTTCATTTGAGTTTCTTGCTCGATCTAGTTTATTTGGTGCGTTAATGAGTGATTTCTTTAATGAAACTTGTGAGATGTTCAGTTTTGATGACGTGTCCTGAGTTAAGGTTGATCGGTTGTCTATTGTCGATGTGGCATAGTTATTCCTCCATTTCGGCTTCTTCACAGTACTTGAACAAAATTCACCTACAACAGGTACCTTATATGAATATTCTCCCTTAATCAAGAGATTTTTGGGTTGAGTTAAGGATGAGTAGAAAAAAAAAAATGAAAAATGAAAAGTTTAATCTAGGCTTAGAAACCGTTTTGTTTTATGGTTATATGAAAAAAAAAATAAGTCAAAAAACAAATCCCAACCGTTCAAGTTTTTAGTGGACACATGGTATAAAATCCTCAAAAGCTTATAAAAAAAGCTTATGTTAGGAGAGGATTCTAATCCCTTTTAATATGAATATACGATGAAGTATCAAATTTGATTTCTGTAAATTATAAGCTATTAGGGTGCGTTTGGCACAGAGATGGGACAGGACAGGACGGGACGGGACAGTTGTTCCATATTGTGTTTGGAATGTCTGGGACAGAACTATTAACTGTACTGTTATGCGTTTGGTATGGATGGAACAGGACGGGACAAGAGGTTCAAATGACCAGAGTGCCCCTCATATGTATATAATATATATATAAAATAAAATATAATTATATATATATATATTATTGTATATGAAATAATTTTTAAAATATTATATATAATAATAAAATTTAATATATATATATATATTATCTTATATATTATTGTATATGTAATAATTTTTAATAAATTATATATTATTATATACAATAAAATATAATATATATAATATATTATAATATTAAATATATTTATATATTATTAATATTTATAATAATATATAATATATATTGTATTATAATATATATATGATATATTAAATATTATTATATATAATATTTATATAAGATATATATAATATATTAAATATTATTATATATATAATAATATATGTAATAATACTTAATATATTATATTATTATCATATATAATAATAAAATAAAATATTAATATTAATATATAATATTATTATATATAATATATATATAATATGTTATATATATACATAAATGATCTAATATATATTATGTTATTATTATATATATTATTATTATAATAAAATATATATTATATTATATAATATATATTTTGGATAATAATAATAAAATATAAAATTATATATATTATATTATATTATATATATAATTATATATTATTTAATATAATAATATATATAATATAATATAATATAATATAATATTATATTATATTATATATATTATTATATTAAATAATATATACTTTTATATTTTATTATTCTTATCCAAAATATATATTATATATTATTATATAATATAATATATATTATATATAATAATATATAGTATTCGTATTATATAATATATAATAATATTAATATTACTAATAAATAATATATATTAAAATATATATAATAATATTTATATTATATTATATATATATATAATATTATAAAATATATATACATATAAACTATTGCATAAGTTTGTGATTTTTTGAAGATTTAAGGGTAAAAAGGTCTTTTTGAGACTTGTCCCATGCATGGGACAAGTCTGGCCTAGGGTCTTGGGTGGGACAGAAATTGATGACTTTTGTCCCACCTTGTCTCGTTCTGTCCCATACTAAAGTCGTGCCAAACGTGAGACAAGAAGAAACTGTCTCACATTGTCCTGTCCCGTCCCGCGTATCAAACGCACCCTTAAGTATGGCCTAAACATAGATTGCGATTGTGCATTAAAAATGGGACAACTTCTTTTAAGGTGGTCTGCAGCAAACATGTAAATTTGGCTGGACCGACGCAGATATGGCACCAGGGCCAGATTTAGTGGGAGTCGACAGTGGCCATGGCTCCCAAAGAAATTTTTTTAAAAAGTTCAGTTTAAAAAAATTGCAGGTGAAGAATTTTTGAGTAGAGAACTTGTGAGAGAGGAGAAAGAGAACATTAGGCAGTGTGTCTCTAGCTTAGGCAGTTGGACATTAATTTTTATTTCTTAAATAAAACTTGACTTTATTCTGGCCATCGGATCATCATCCATTCTTGGAAATATACTTAAAATGTTGGATCCCTTATTAGATTTTATTTATTTAAATTTATTTAAATTCATTTTAAGTTAATTTGATTTTAGATAAATATTATAAAATTAAATTATAAGTATGTAAATAATTGTGATTTAAATATATTAATGATACAATGGTAATTTAAATATGTTATGATGAATATATTTGTTTTATGTATACTTGTCATTTAAATCATTGAATATCTATTGTCGGTCTTTTTTAAGTTTTAAAAAAACTATTAAAATTTATATTTTATTAGTTGGGAACTTAAAAAAAAAATTAAAAAAATAATAATAATAAAATAAAATAAATATTATTCTCAACTATGTTAAGATTAGACATTGGGTTTGTAAAAAGAAGAAAAACATTTTCTCACAAACTCAGAGCTTATTTGGTAATATTTTGTTTTTTGTTTTTTGTTTTAATATATATTTTCATTTGAAAACGATAAATTGATTTTCATATTTTTATAAGCTAAAAAAATTGAAAATGTGTATGGTAGAAATAATTGAAAACAACAATATTATATATATATATATATATATATATATATATTTAATATTATGACATGTTTAATTTTCAATATTGAAAGGGTATAATAATATTATTTGTATTTAAATTTATATATACAATATTAATAAAAAACAATTTAAAATTAATTTTTGTTTTAAATTTTTTTAAATAATATAATATATATTTTAAAATATATAATTAAAAATAATTAATTATGAAACGTAATTTATAATTTATAATTATTTTTTATATTTTTAATTATTGTACATGTAATTAAATATTAATGAGGAAAAAAGGTGTTTTTTTTTTATTTCATTTCAATTTTTAATAAATAATTTTTTAATGATTAAACAATTTTTTTTTCTCTCTTGAGCCGTCTTTAAAGGAAAAAAAAAACATGGGACCCATAAAGATAATGAAATGAAAATAGTGAGAACATCATATTGTTGTTCTCGGTAATTTCAACATTTAACACAGCAAATGAGGAAACTCGTTCTACGTGTTTTTAAAACAAAAGTTTTAAAAACTTAACCGAACATAAATCTCAATATTTTTTTAATTCGGAAAACAACAAAAATGACATTGGAAAACATAGTTGAACGCCCCCTCGTTCATTACGTAATTGAAATAAAAATCGAACCGAAAATTTAATAGATTTAATCACAAATGATTTTCAAGATATATAACAACGACCTATTACATTTGTTTTGTATGACCTTGAATATTTATTTTTATCTTAGTCTCTCCAAAGCCAAAATTATGGCTTCGCCACTATATGGCACAATCTCGTACGATTCCATATAAGCACATCATAAATATTATATAACTTTATAACTCTTCTTAAAATGATTCCATATTATACAACATAAATATTATATAACTTTACAAAACTTGAGCTTCCAACCCTGATTGTGGAGCTTATGATCCCGTTTATGAATGGTAAACATTTCTTGGATTTAGAGGCTGCGGATATATGGAGGCAAAAGTGGCCACTCCGTTACTACACTCGTCCTATTAGTGGAAATGGTCATGTCTTCACAATTGGGTGGCGTCAATTTGTTGAAGCCAAGCGTCTTCAAGTTGGTGATGAGTTAACCTTTTATGGAAATCATGATCAAGATAGAGATGCTAATGGAGAACCCGAGATGTTGTACATGATTGAGGTGAAAATGGCAAGTTCAATCACTTTCCAGGGTAACCCTATTATTACTCCGGATGTGGAGTACCTTGCATGAGTTTGAGTCCGGTCATTATAGTGTTTGTGGTTGGGTGTCATCGCTGTAAGCCCTTACAACACTACAACTCAACTCGTCCAACAGAAATCACCTAGAAGTTTAAGTCTTGATTAAGTCTCATATGTTGTGCTTTAATTTGTCGATCTATCTGTTGTAGCTTTCGTAATTATAAGCTAGTATGTGATCTTGTGTTTGATCTTGCATTTTTCCAAACTTTTATGCTACATCATTTTATGACATTTATTTATGATAGTTTTTTTCAACTATCAACACTATGCAACGGTTTTTAAATCCATCATAAAATTTTGATACTTATTTAAAAGTGTCAATACTCAATGACATATGCAGAAAACATCATTAAATATGATGGTTTAAAAAACCATCCAAGGGTGTTGATGTTTAAAATCTGTCAATGAGTGTTGATATTTAAAACCTATCAATAAGTCTTTTTTAAAAAAGAAAAGAACACTTAATTAATTGACACATTGTACTATTGTATTAAAAAAATGAAACTGCATGCACTATTGCACCAAGTAAAAAGCCAACAACAACATTATTTTTTATCATATTACAAGTATACTAGGCTTTGGAGCAGTTGCAAGGCATGTGCCTAAATCAGTATTGGAATTTTATATTTACAAATATATATATCCTTGAAAAATAAGAAATGTTAATATAATACATACAATTTTAGTTCATGTAAATGTTATTACATGGATATAACACCCTAAAGAAGTTTTAAACTAACGTGGATGATTTAATTATTTTTTATTTGACCAGAAACCACCGCTTGGATTTAGACATCCATTGTATAATCAACAAGTCATAAAGTTTCACACAAATTACATTTCCACCCATGTATAATTCCATTTTCTTTTTCAACACATTAAATACATAAAAAAATTATATTTTCATCCCCAGTCCCATTTTATAATTTAAAATAATAAAAAAAAAATCATCACTATATAGTCCATGTTGTGTTACTATTACTAAGATCTGTCTATTAAGTAATTATACAAACTTGAAGGGTTGTATTTATTGATCGATGTTCAATGCAATTCTTAGGGATACTATAATTGAAATCTTACTAAACCATGTCTATTAAGTAATTATATAAACTTTAAGGGTTGTAATTGTAAGTTTATATACAAAGAAATTAAAAGAAAGAAAAAAAAAAAGTAGCTATGATTAACCCACCACTTCACACTTTTATATATAGTATAGGATAATGGATTTAGAATTTTAAATTAAGACAAATTTTGGAAATTACTATACAATTCATGTTGTGTTACTATTACTAAGACATGTCTATTAAGTAATTCTACAAAATCGAAGACTTGTATTTATCATTTGACTTTAAAAAATAAAAAAAAAAATAAGAGATGCTATAACTAAAATCTTACTAAAAGTTATCTATTAAGTAATTATATAAAGTTTAAGGGTTGTATTTGTAATCTTACTTTTAAAGAAATTATAAAAAAACAAAAACAAAAAAACAAAAAGAAAAAAAAAAAAGGAGTCAAAGAAATTAAAAGAAAAAAAAAAGGGTAGCTATAATTACAGTTGGCAATTCACACTTTTATATATAGTAATAGATAATAGATATAGATATATATATTTTTAATTAAGACAAATTGTGGAAATTACTAAACAATTCATGTTGTGTTACTATTACTAAGATATGTCTATTAAGTAATTCTATAAACTCGAAGACTTGTATTTGTCATTTGACTTTAAAAAAAAATAAGGGATAATATATCTAAAATCTTACTAAAAGCTATCTATTATGTAGTTATATAAAGTTTAAGAGTTGTATTTGTAATTTTATAGGATAAAGAAATTTTTTTTTAAAAAAAAAAGTCAGATACATTAAAAGAAAATAAAAAGGATACTATAAGTCAAGAGTCTCACCACTCTTTTATATATATATATATATATATAGATATCAAAGTGTTCTTTTTCTTTGTTAGGTTTTACCCATTCATCGACGCCGCAATCACAACAAAAGTGGCACTACATAACATATAAGGTCCTTAAAAATGCTTGATAAGTCTACATAAAATGGGAATTGCACAAACATTTGAGTTTTGATAAAATTACATGGATATGGCAATTTTGGCCATATATATACAAAATTCCCTCAACATTTAAAAATTGTTTCATAAACATCTTTTACCGTTATATGGATCTGTTAGTCAATGGTTACAAGTGTAAGAAGTCTAAAATGTCATTTATTTTAATTTTAAATAAACTAAAAAATTAAAAAATAAGATAAAAATATATTAAAAAAATATTTTAGAAAACATGAATGTATCTTAAATCTGAAGCCTAGAAAAAAAATCTTTACAATTAAAAAAATAGTTTTTTTAAAAATTATAATAATAAATAAATTTTAAATTTTAAATTTATTAAAAATCAAGGGGGAATTGCACAAACTATTTTTTTTTTTGAAGATGAATTTTTATTTCTAGATTTCAAATTTAAGATACATTTATGTTTTCAAAAAGATTTTTTTAATATTTTTTATCTTATTTTAAAATTTTTTTAGTTTATTTAAAATAAAAATATAGGGTATTTTAGACTTCTTACACATTTAACCATTGACTAACGGTTGGGGATGTTTATGCAACAATCTTCAAATGTTGATGGAAGTTTATGTGTATATGGTCAAAACTGCTATATCCGTATAATTTTATCAAACCTCGAGGGATGTTTGTGCAATTCCCCCTATTAAAATTTATATTTTATTAGTTGGGAACTAAAAACAAAAAAATAAAAAAACAAACAAACAAACAAACAACTATTCCCAACTATGTTAAGATTAGACATTGGTTTTGTAAAAAGAAAAAAATCGTTTTCTCACAAACTCGGCGCTTGTTTGGTAATATTTTTATTTGAAAACGATAAATTGATTCTCATATTTTTAGAAGCTAAAAATACTGAAAACGCGTCTGGTAGAAATAATTAAAAACAACATTATTATGATTTTTTTTGACATTATTATGATTTTTTTTTTTTAATATTATGATATGTTTAATTTTCAATATTGAAAGGGTATAATAATATTATTTGCAGTTAAATTTATATATACAATATTAATAAAAAACAATTTAAAATTAATTTGTGTTTTTTTTAAAAAAATTAAATAATATATAATTAAAAATAATTAATTATTAAACACAATTTATAAATATTTTTATATTTATAATTATTGTACATGTGATTAAATATTAATGAGGAAAAAAGGTATTTTTTTTTTTATTTCATTTCAATTTTTAATATATAATTTTTTAAGGATTAAACAATTTTTTTTCCCTCTTGAGCCGGTCTTAAAGGGAAAAAAAGAAGAAGAAGGGAGAAAATCGGTCGATCAGGCTTCAAGAGTGCTGAAAAGGTAAGGGTCAAAATAATGAGATGAAAATAGTGAGAACATCATATTGTTGATCTGAATAATTTCTACATTTAATGCAGTAAATTGTGGTGTGTCCTGTATCGTTTTTCATTAGGGTGTTTTTCAAAAATAAAAATTTAAATGAAAACAGTGTTTTTGATTTCATTTTCGAATTTTGAAAACTCGTCTAGTAACATTTCTGAAACCTGGATTCTGAATATAAAAACATTAAAAATGCATCTGGTAGGTTATTTGAAAAATTTCAAAGTTTGATAATAATCATCCCAAATAATTATGAACTGAGTAAAAAAAAAAAAATTAAATAAAAATTACATTCAAATTTCAAAGAAAGAATTTAAAATATTAACATTAATTTTTTAAATATTAATTATTATTGTTTAGACCAGATCAATCTCTGGTTTATGAATAATCAACATCATCACTATTTTTTTTCCTAATTTATAAGACCAGGTCAATCCATTTTTTTTAAAAAAATCAATCATCATTGATCTCTATCTTTTTTTATAATCTCTATCCATCCAATCATCACCAATTCGTCTCATAAAAAAAATAAATAAATAAATAAGCCAAAAAAAAATAAAAATTCTGGGCATAAAAGCATGAATCAAATCTGTCATCACTGTAATTTTTTTTTTTCACCAAATCATTTTAAAAAAATTATGGGCTTAAAAGAAGATCAACAAAAAAATCCATAAAAAACCATTAAAAAACTCACATATATTCATCATCTCATCAAATCACTTTCTCTCCAACACCAAATTACACTTTGTCAAATGCCCCGATTCAATGGAGAAGATGGTCAGAATATGATGGTATTTGCGGGTGGGCGGCAGCAGATGGAGTAGTGGGAGGACGGGTGACAGCCGGTGGTCTAGATTGGCGTCGCTAGAGGAGGATCTCACCTCATCCGGCCTTGGAGGAGAAACTAGAAGAAGGAGAAGAAGAAGAAGAAGAAGAAGAAGAGTGACGATGAAGAAAATAGGAGCAGAGAAAAGCAAAAGAAGAAAAAAAGAAAAAAAATTGAGTTTTTTATTTAAAGTGAAAAACAAAACGAAAAACATCTAAAACTTGTTTTTCAAAATTTTCACTTTTAACACTGTTTTTGTTTTTGTTTTTTGAAAATAAAATGAAAAATGATAATGAACACGTATTTGAAATCGTTTTCGAAAAATGAAAATGAAAACAGTCTCAAAAAATGATACCGGACAGGCCCTTAGGAAACTCATTCTGCATGTTTTAAAAGCAAAAGTTTTAAAAACTTAACCGAACACGAATCTCAATGTTTTTTTTTTAATTCGGAAAACAAAAACAGCATTGAAAAACGTAGCTGAACGCCCTATCATTCTTTATGTAATTGAAATGAAAATCGAATTGAAAATTTAATAGATTTGGTTCTAAATAATATTCGAGATATAAAACAATGACATATTACATTTGTTTTGCATGACCTTGAATATTGATTTTTATCTTGGCCCCCTATAAAACCAAAATTCTAGCTTCGCCACTGTATAACACGATTTAGCACGATTCCATATAAGCACAATATAAATATTATATAACTTTGTAACTCTTCTTAAAATGATTTAATTGTTAGAATAGACAGATTTTTGTTGTAGATAGATCAAGCATGGCCGTGCACTCCCTCAAGTTGTCTCAGAATTAGTCTGGATTCAACATTTGTTAAAAAAAATTCAGTTTTCTTTTTCTAATGTTCCAATTTACATGGTGTAATAATATTTGTGTATTACAGGAGAACAAAACATATGGAATTGAAATAGACATCCACTTTGTTAGAGATAAAGTGCTCTACAAACAATTGGAAGTCTGAATAACCAAGGCCTTATCTCACTCTTGTTTCCAAATTCTTAAAGACATACTTGAAGTGACCAACTCCCCTCAGTCACTTCTCGTTTCCGGTATCCTTGCCATAGTATCTTTGTACCAATATTTATATTCTTACTATGTTCTTGTGACTAGTGCTGACAAACGGGCCAGGCTTCAGCCGGCCACCCTGCTTGGCCCAATTTTTTATGGGCCCGGGCCGGCCTGGCCTGTTAGCTTCACGGGCTAGGCCCAAGCCCGTTAAGCTGGTGGGCCAGGCTAGGCCCCCAGTGGCGAAGTACCAAGCCGGGCCCCTTACGGGCTTTACAAAAATTTGAATTTTTTTCCCCGTGAGCTTGGCCCGTGGGCCGGGCTTGCTATGAATTTTTTTTTCAATTTTTGAATTTTTGAATTTTTTTTTTTTAAAATTTGAATTGAGGGGTGGCTTTTGTATGACCGTTGGGGAAGAAAAAAAATCCAAAACTTTTAAAAATTACATTAAAATTTTTTTTGAAGCCCATTGGACTTAGCCTGTTAAGGCCCGGCCTGTCCCTATGCAGGCCCTGGACCCAGGTCGGGCCCCCCATTTGCTCCAACAGGCCAGCCTGGCCCAGCCTGTCTTCCTTAACAGTTCGGGCCTGGCCCAGCCCGTTAAGCAACGGGCCTAACAGGCCGGCCTGGCCGGTTTTGACACCTCTTGTGACACATGCACAGGGCAACACTTTAAAGTTTTTTTGTTTGATTGTAAATATAAATTGTGGAGTTGCAAATTCCAAATCCTCTAAAATCTATCTATTCTAACAATTAAATTATTTTAAGAAGAGTATTTTAAGAAAAGTTACAAAGTTATATAATATTTATGTTGTGCTTGTACAAAATCGTGCTAGATCTTGTCGTGCTTGAGTTGGTCTTACTCAATTTACATTCGGAAATTTCCATTAGATATGGACACTAGGAGAAAATCTTCTATGGTTCTATCTCACAGCTGATGGCGGTGAGTCGAACCAATTACATAGTGTCATGTGGCATAAGCATTGAAACACTTTTCTTATTGATACAATTCTTAACTGTCTAATTATATTATGACACATGGCGAAATTTAAAGGTAAAAATAAATGATCAAGATCCTCTATTTACCTCACCTTTTTAAAGAATATAATTGATTATTAATAAAATACAAGTGGAAAGCAATCTTATCTTAACTATTCATTTATTGCAATACTTATGTGTTATGAGATTAAGTGAAATGAGGATGTTTATGTATCATAAGATTAAGCGAGATGAGGATGAGGTGAAGTGAGGAGAGGAGAGGAGAGGAGAGGATCCAAGTCCATAAGTAAAACCCTAATAAATCTGCAACTGGTTTTCACTTTCTCACGCCACAATCAATCGCTTTTCAACTCCTTTTTGTTTCGGGTTTCTAATATTCGTTTCTCCTCAAATTCTAGTCTAAGTTCTTCTACTTTAACTTTTTTCCCATCCTTTCAATTCTAAACTTCATCTCAGCATAGTAACAGAGAAAAAGAAATATATTTTTCATTTTTTAACATAAAATATTAAATGAGTATGGGTTCCTTTAAAATAAAAAATAAAAAATAAAGGTCCGAGTTGATAGAGAATGAATTGGTACCAAATGGTTTGTGTTTGTGAACAGATTTGGTGTTTGGTTTCCTCTACATCGAAAGGATTTTAATCAAATTATATATTATTTGGAAAGAAGAGAAAAATAAAAAGAACTATAGTTACACTGAAACCTTTTCAATCTTCGGCAGTGAAAAGAAAGAGAAGTTTAGAGTATTTCCAACAAGACTCCCTATTTTTTCCTTAGATTTAGAGAGCCAGTTGTACTTTTTACGAATATAGAGTTATATAAGGAGTGAAGACTCTAATAAGCCTCCCTAAAAATGACTCCATATTATTATTTATTTATTTATAAATTAAAAAATTATTATTTTTAAATAAACTTAAAATATTATTATTTACAGAATTAATCACCGTCAACTTCTCGTTGATTTTTCTTCGAAATCACAAAAAAAAAAAAAAAAAAAAAAAAAATCTTTGAAATCCAAATATCAGTTCAGCTAATTTTTTACCATATGCGTTCAAAAATTTTATATTTCCAGAAAGAAAGAATAAAAATCAAGCAAGAAGAGAGAACAAGTCGAGCGTCGGAAACAATAAAATGTAGGAAAATAAATGAATTATTTGGGTTTAAATAAAAAGAATTTGGGTTAAATAAAAAATAGGGAGGATGAAGTTGGACCATTGGATATGAGTGATGTGGACTCATCCTGACCATTCATTTCATTTGAGGAGAGAGGTAAAAAAAATAGGAAGGATATCTTGGCTCCCTAAATTTAGGGAGCCTTTGGCCGGAATTAAAAATAGGGAGCCTATTGGAGCACTTTCCAATCCATCCTCCCTAAATATAGTCAAGGAGATCCCCAATTCCGGCCTATTAGGGATGCTCTTAATCTTCAATAGCGAAAAGAATGGGATGTTAAAAGAAATTTGACAGAATTTAGTATCCAAATGTTGTAGTACCAATGTAAGTGTATTATCCATCTATTTTGATATGAATTATATTGATGTCACATCATTTAAACATTAAATTTAAACAAAATGGAATTATCGAAAAAAAAATTAGGATTTAAAATTTTTTCGGAGTTTGTGCCATATAGCCTTGAATAATTGTTCTGACCTACGACTGATGGTAGTGAGACAGACCCATTGAAAATTTTCACGGACAATTGAATGTCTGGTTTGTCTAATTTATACCAACAGGTAAAGAAACTAAAACGATGCTATTAGAAATGAATTAGAATCATTATGCTTTTTACTTGAAAATTTTAGTACACATTATATCAAAATTTGGGCTCTACAACATGATCTCAGTCAGTATAACCCGCAAAGGAAAAAAATACAAATGGTATACATATATTTAGAGACTACAGCCATCCATGGCCAAAGATAATACGTATTAAGCACAAAGAAACTTGACCTAATTCCAATGCCTCGAGTTCTTCCAAACGGCGAAATTCCAAAAACCCTCGCCATCTTTCTTGTATCCAAGACCATAAGCCATAGATTTCCAAGAACAAATCATTGGCAAAAGCATAACTAACTTGCTTTCATTCTGGCTAAACATCTCCACTCTTATAGCCGAGGTGACCGTGCCATATGCCAAATTCTTGTTATGCTCGGCTGAAAATCTTGCGGTGCTGACTTCATGAACATCCCAGTTAATCACTTATATTTTTCTCATTTGCTCCCAAATTTCTTGTGTTTGCTAAATTTGGAAGAAGCAGAAGAAGGTCTACGAACTCCTCTTTCGCCTCCTCTGCCCATTTTGTTCTGCTCTGTCCTTCTATTTCCATCACCTGGGGGACCTTTATTAAAAATCCCCGTGTTCTTTCTTCCACTTCCTTGGGACTCACCCTCCATGGACTTTTCATGGTTAAAATGCCTAGCTCTTTTCACCGGTTTAAATCCACCAGCACGAGTATCCCTTGATCTAGAATTGTGTTTTTCCTCTCTGTTTCTCTTTCTGTGTTCTGTAGAACCATTTTCATTTGGCAGAGTGTGCATTTCTTTGTGTTTATTATGTGGCCTAAACATTGCAAGTTCAATAGTAATGAATTGGCATCATCAAAAAACAATAGATTCAGAAGCAAAATTCAGTAGTTGCATTAAAAGATCGTACCCCTTGTTAGGTGAATTTTCAGTCACTGTTTCTACATCCGTGCTGCCTTCCTTTGGCCTCGTTTTGTTTTGACGGTCCTGCAATTTGATATACGTATTAACAAGTATCCACAACATATATGAGAATATAATTCTCAATTGGACGCCCTTAAAAGAACTTGAAAGGGTATAAATCAACCAAATATAGCAATTACAAGAATTCATCTATATGTTTCAAACAAGATGAATTGTTCATAATGAAACTGATCATAGCTATGGAATGTAAATTAACAAACAATTGATGAATTTTTCCAATGACAAAAGTTCATTTACTATATATAATTACTACTGATATTATATACTGCCCCAAGACTGACAGAAAAGGGTCCAAAGAACTAAAAAAAAAAATGAAAGTAAGGACTGCACACAACAAAATTCCCATCAAGAATTCTTCTACCTCCTAATGTTGCTTTATTCATAAATTAGCGGACCTTGATTTTAAGTATCCAATATATTTGCTCAATTAAGTCAATTCTATAAACTAAGATATAATACAAGTTGGTATACAAACTAAGAGATTAAATTACCTCCAGAACAGTCTTTACAAAT
The DNA here is from genome assembly GCA_035582765.1 of Acer negundo. Taxonomy (NCBI): domain Eukaryota; kingdom Viridiplantae; phylum Streptophyta; class Magnoliopsida; order Sapindales; family Sapindaceae; genus Acer; species Acer negundo. The sequence goes on along the minus strand of CM069241.1, from coordinate 12,237,962 downwards.
CTCCTATACTTTTCTGGAGTAACTGATTCAACTGCAGCAAAACCACACTTCCGCATCATAATCTCCAGAATGACTGTGACCTGTAAATGGGATGAAAGTATGAAACGTGTATGCAAAAGATATTTCAACAGATAAATAATATATATACATATAGGTTAATGCCAAAATTTGAGGTACCTTTGATCTGAAATGATTTCTGGAGACAGATGACCATGGGAGGACTTCACTAATGACATCGGCACGAAGATCCTGAATGTCTTTTGCTTGTAAGCAAGACACCATCACTTTCACGAAGCCCAAAACAGCCTGGTCAATATGTAACAAACAAATTAATTGGCATCAAAAATAACACACCCAAAAATGAGCAAGAATTAAAATTGAAGGCTCACTTTTATAACTTCCAAGGCTTTACTCTGTAGCAAAGATATAACCGAGGAAACAAGACCAGGCATTGAAAGACAGATGTCTGGATCCTTATGTACCAGCACAGATAATGCAGACACTGCTCCACTCTTTATGTGAGGAGATGAACCAGAAAGATAACCCAAGATCTGAAGATTGCACAAAATATCGAGTTAGTAATTAACAATGAAGCAGCAGCAGTCACTGTAATGATTCATCAAAGACACAGTTAGGGGTAAAAAGTTGAAAAACTTGTCATCATTACAAAAAAACCATCTCAAAAGTAGTAGTAAGAATTAAGAAAGAAGAAATCAGCAAATCAACATGAAATTTGCAATGATTTAGGTTTAGAAGTACAATTAGCTAAAGGAAAAGGACAAGACTAGACAGATGATGGCCTGCCAAAATAAAATTAATCATTTAAGAGGATACTTACCATGCTTATCAGTTTGTGATAAGGTGCATCAGAACCAACATATGAAGAGTCTACTAAGCTCGAACATATTGAAAGGAGTATATCATATGCTGCTTTTCTTGTTTCTTCTTTTGCCTACAAATTATTAAAGCAAAAGCATTTTTCAGCAATTCAAGGACTTATTGTCATTGTGTTAATGATTAATGTATAATGTCAAAAAACAAAAAATAAAATAACAAAATCAATAATTCATATACCATAATAACGAATTGTATTAATAAAAAAAAAAAAAAACTTCAAAAGGCTAAATAATAAATAATTCTTCGGACAACAAAAGAGGACAAAAATTAACCTTACTACATTTTTACCTATTCATTTTATTTTATTTTATTTTTTCGTTTATATTTATAGGGAAAAGGGATATTGTTACATAAGAACATCCCATGAAGTAAATCATCCTAGTATTACTCTAGCCAAAGAATGCTTACTTGGTCGGTTGGTCCTACTTAGATGTCAGCACAGTAAAGGTGCAGTGGTCACCAACAATGAAAAAAATGTGAATTTAGTACCTTACACCGTTATGACAGGGCATATGTATTCTAGAAGAAAAACTAGCCTGTGGGATTCATCCAAGAGCTTTTAGTGTAGCATGCTGCTACATTTTTTTACCGTTAGTACCCAAAGTCTTTCCCATATACTCAATGATGGTAGTGCCAGTTCTTGGTTTGCTCTTTTCTTTCTTTCTTCTTCTTTCTTCTTTTTCCTTTTTAGTTTTTATTTTTATTTTTTTGAGAAAATTACATTATCAGACAAAATATGTATATACTAAATTTATATTGTTATCATTACATCTCTACCTCCTGCATTACTTAATGACCTTGTCTATTCTGGTTTTATGGGAAAGATTTAAAAATTGTGAATCCGTTCTGTCCATTTTCTTACAATTTAAAAACAAATGCTCCACATAACTACATATTTTTGCAACTAGTACTACTTTTTGGTAATCAAAAGAAAACAGCATTTCACACTTCAGCTATCCAGGAAGAAGTCCTGAATATACAGACATAAAGCATTTTAAATGATATCAAACTTCTGTAAGCCACTCTTACATCTTTTAATGTGAGTATAATCTCATTGAGGATAAGAAATGCCTTTGTATTCTCTTCCTCCTCCTCCGAGCTTAACTGCATAAAGAAGTTGAAACAATTAATTAAGTAGTCAGTTGCGTTATGAGTTTTTTACAAAACCTTTCACATTTATAACAAATTACAGCAATCACTATGATCTGAAAACATAATAATGGTAATACATGTACTAAAAGATTGAGTTGCTTTATTTATTCAGGGATTTTTTCCACAACTATATGATTTATTGATAAGTTTGATCACTCCTTTGGCTTTCAAGTTGGGGGTGTGACAACAAATAATATATTTCTCAAAACAAGATAAACTTATAGTTTGCTTAAATAGAATAGTTTACCTTCAATGTGTAAACCATTAGAAAGTGGAAACATGCAAAGCGACTTCTAAGAATTTCAATGGCAGCAGGAGCTTTCAGAGTAAATAATAAATCAATCACCTCCTCAAATCTAGAAGTGCAAAACCAGTCATGTTCCTACACAGTACAATTACAAAAGAAGAGAAATTAACTCCAAAAAGTTGACAAGTTCAGGGATTAACAACCAAGGGTATCAAGATGTCAATACAGACCTTTAAAATTTTTCTCAAAGTGTGGTATGCTTCATGATGACCAATCTCATCACTTGTCTGAAAACAAAAGAATCAAGAATGATTTTTAGTCTATGTAATTATTTCTTTTTCACACAAATAAAGAAATGGCTTTTATACAAGGTAAATTTAGATTTGATTATATACCTGAAATGTGTGCCTAATGAAGTTATAGATGAAATCAACAAGATCTTCACTGGCTCCCTCAACAAGAGATGATGCTAGGTCAATTATTACACACCTGCATAGGATGATGTCATGAATCTAGTTTTGATAGGAACATCGATAATCTATTTTATGATGACTAACAAAAGGAAGAAAACCCCATTCTTGTTGATTTTTAATCATGTTTCAAGTTTTAAAATCTCTCCAAGCCAACAAACAATGCTCACATACTGCACCTAACAAATCAACTTTTCAAGTTTATTCAGAGTTGTATAAATTTAATGCCAGGGCCTGATGATTCTTGATTTTAAGCAGGAAAGTGCCAATACTACAAGGCACAAAGCCAATCAAGTCAACTTCTTTTTATGAACAGTAGTATCATGTTTTCTATTCTCTCTACGAATTATTACATGGTAAGTACAGTGCAGAGTGATGGTTACCAAAACAAATAATCCTAAGATTTATTAATCAATTACGGATGCAGCTTATGTATATATTGCTTGCAGAATTTTCAGTTCATATACTTATATTTTATATTGGCCAACCAGAATAATTTAACACACCGTGAAAAACCTAACTAATGTAAAATTTTGATGACATGCCAAGAACATATATACCACGTAGTTGAAAAAAAAAACAGTTGCAATTGTTTTTGAATAAAGACACTATCATGACACAAACTTTAAGTAATTAAATTTGAAGCAATTTAATAGACTACAAGAATAATATGAAAAAGGAAATTGACAGGAAACAAAGATACTGACAACTATTGGCCAATAGAATATTTTAAAGAAGAGCCAACAAAATAAGCAAAATATTTGAAAATGAAGTAATAAACATCACTTGATTACTCAAAGAAAAAAGCATACAATTGAAGAATAAATAAATCAACATACAGAAATACAGAACAAACAAACAAAACTCACTTAATCCATTAGTGACTGCACCTTTATCTTGTAAAAATAGAAAAATAAAAAATTGAGCAAAAATAACATTTTGTGTTTACCTTTGTAATTCTTTCTCCAAAGTGCTCTGATTGTCTGGTTGTTTGTCAATTAAATTATCAATATCAATCCCCGGCTTCTCAAACTCACCTGCGTCATTTACTAACTGAAACCTCTTCAGCAATGACGTAAAAATATTTTTGGTAATGGAAGAATCAGTTATAGAAGCCACAGAGCCAATGGCATCCTGCATGAGACCAGAAATAAGTGATTATCTTAGACTGATGTCTAAAACTGCTAACCGATAAATAAATATAAATAAAACTAAAGAACATTTACTCAATCAAACTACATATAGAAAAAGTTTAAATTCTTTTATAGTCAATGCAAAGCACATTTAGGAATTGCTAAAGGCTATATTTGAACCTAATTTAAACCCTTGAGGCTTTAACTATCATGATGTTTTTTTAAATCAAGAAACTATGCACTTAAAGAGATAAGGAGGTTAAGTAAAGGAGGAAACCTTTAAATATGTGCACTTTTCATGTGGTGAATCAATAAATAAGTTTGTTAGAGCCTGAAGCAAGCCAGCAGAACATGATGCGAAAGCCCTGATATTTTTGGTCGCGGTTTTCTTTGAATATGGTGGCACAGTTCCGTTCTCTGATATAGAATTTTTTACTTCATCCATATTTGACTCATCCAAATTCTTTTTTGAGATAAGAACACTTCTGTTTTGATTCACAAGAACCTATAAAAAGAAAAGATTAAAATATACAAGAATAAATTCATGAAAAATGATGAAAATTTAAAAATCAAATAAGGAATTAAGTAAATAACTATGAAGATAACCAATGAATAAATAACCCCAGCCCTAGACCCGCAGACCAAAAGCAAAATTAAGAAAAGTGAAGAAAGAAAGAACTAAAATACGTAGTTTGAAATCTATATGAAGCCAAAGAAAGATTACCTGTAAGGCAACAGCAATATTTTCATGCATAAATGAGTCCTTCTTAAGAAGAGTAATTAAAAGCTTAGCCAGTGGTTCACAATTTTGGCAAGTGTCAATAGGATAGCGACAAAAGGCAGGCAGTAGTCCCCAAAGTCCATGAGCATGAGCCTGGAGATCTTTACCAATGTCTGATTTCTTCACTATAAAAATGGGGGGAAAAGAAAAAATACTGAAAATGAATCCCAGAAACTCCTTACATGCCAAGATAAATTAAAAGTGGTTTGTAGAAACAAACACATAAGATGAATAATTGAAATGGTTATGAGGAAAGACATTATTTTGTTCTTCAGTCCATCACAATTTTATAAGCACAGATAAAAATACACCAAAAAGGGAATAGTGCTGAAAGTTATATATACAAAAGAAAGCATATGGAAGAATACAACTTCAAGATTTGATAATTTTATTGTACATCACTATGTCAATGTAGTTGCTGAAGACAAATAGATCCAGATGTTTATACTGGCCAATAGGCTATTCAGTTCAATAGATAATTATACATTAGCAAATGAACAATGTTCTGAAACCTATTTGAGCTGACCAAAGTTTTATAACCTGGTGTGGCCTCTAAGAATGAACAGGTCTAATCTAGGTTATCATACAGTTCAAAGTGAAACTTCAATTGTGATTAGCTATGGTTTTGATCCTACTTCTTATCAACCAAGAAAATTTTAATTTACATAGTGATGATTGAATTAAAAAAATAGAGTAAACAACAGGGATCCAATATAAGGGCCTAGAATTAACCTAAGAAATCTAGTGCATGAAATCAAGAATTATGATGTTTAACTAAATTTTTCTTATTTACTCATAACATAATCTAATCCAATTGATTTTTGCCTACGCATATCCTTAATAAACATCATTGAGTTGCAGAAAGCATGCAGCATACTTACCCTAATTAACTTATCAAGGCAATGCCTTTGACAAAACAATGCATCTAAATTAAAGAGAAAATATGCATCTTCATTTTCTCAGGAATTCAAATTTCTTAAAATTTGAGTTCTAATACTCATGCTCACTTGTAGAAGAATTATCTTCATATGCTTTCAGGGAATACCTTTACGACAAGCACGCTGAAAAGATTTTGCAAGGGGCACAATATGCTCCATATAATACCCTAGAGATGCTTCAACAACATGATTTTTTAATATAGGAATCAGCCATATGTTTGAACAGGTGAAATCATCAGGATGAAAGGAGATGGGTAAAAGAGTAAGGATCCTCTCCGGTCCCATGGCAATCACTGCAGATCCAATACAATGCTGAAGCTGAAAATCATGATAAAAAGAACATCAATCAATATTCAGCTGACAACATTCAATGAGCATCATGTCAGTCCCTCAATCCATGGTAATGGATATCTTGATTTGCAACAAATAAAGCTTGTAAAATATAAAGATAACACTAATCAAATAACTGTCTTGATGTTGTGTTAAATCCACATAACACTAATCAAATAACTGTCTTGATGTTATGCACTTATGCTAAATCCACCACTCCTGTATGATAATAGTTCCAATTGAAGTATTATTTTGAGATGCTATGGTTGAAATAAACTCCTATCAGCACTCACATGGTTTTTCTGAGACATGTCGCAAGCAAGGGTCATCAAGTCAGCAAGTTTAAGTAGAATACTTTTCATAAAAATATAAGATATCTCTCCTGCAACAGAGGGGAAAAAAAAAACAGTGAGAAGGCCTAGATATACTAAAAAATTAACCTCAGTTATGAACAAAAACAAATTTTAAAATGAATAAGATCCATTCAATGTTGTAATTTCAAGCCACCATATAACAGCTCACTGGTCTTGGCATGCGATTTGCAGTCTAGCTCCATTGCTCAAAAACTGATAACCCGAAAGTCCAAAAAGTGCCCTCTCATGTACAGGACATAAATGAAGATAACTAGCTAATAAAACTTCTGGTTAAGAACCAGTCAAGGCTCAGTAATCAGGCAAAAAACAAGTGCTTGCAACTTAAGGGATATACTTATTACACTGGAACAAAGACGGTGTTTACTCTACTGCACCAAAAAACTAACATACAGAAAGAGAAAAAAAAAAAAAAACAGACAATAAATCAAATAACTGATTTTCAAGAATCAAAGTGATAAACGTTAACTTAGTTCCAAAACAGAAATCAATACAACAGCCAAGTATAGAAGTAGGTTTCAGACAGCAATAGATATGCCTTGGTTAGAACCTCGCAATAATTTTTGAATGGAATTCAACAAAACAACGGTTAAAAAAAAATCAAATGATACAACATGCAGCAAATCAACAAAGTCCACTTACCAAGCTTGAGAAACAAAAGAGAGATGATTTCCAAAATATGCTCATTTGGAATTCCACTATAAGAGCCAAGGATGCTCTCAAATATAACACATGTGGATTTAACTGCAGTAACTTCCTCACTCTTTTGGCTACCATCTTGAAATGATAGATTTTCATCTGTCAACAAAGTTTTTTTATCTGCAAATTGGCTGATCAACTCCTTCATAACAACTGTTGCCTGTGATGCCGTGCTATTCTCATAAGTCAAAAGACCTGGATTAGTAATTTAGCAACTTGTATCAGCAGACGTAGCAAATAGGAGATTAACATTCCTCTTAAATAAAAGCACAGCAAGACCAGCTTTGACAACATGAGTATCCACCATTTAAAGATAGAGAACACACTTCATTTAGGAAACAGAAAAGGACAGAGAAAACAATGGAAACTTAAGAACTATTAGAAGAAAGTAAGTTAGAAGAATTCATATTCAAGTAACAAGTAGCTGCTTTTCAAGTATAAAGCAACATGCATATACATTTACATTAAATCACTTTTAACATCATAAGCTGATCATTAAAAAATTGCTTCTTAGTTTCTTTTAATGATATTGCAGAGGATAAGTACATATAGTAGTTAAATTTAAGTGGTGATAGAGGTTTAGCATTGTCACAAAGTTCACCTTTCGAATATATGCAAGTCACCCCTCCAACGTAAATTTTTTTGAGCTCGACTCGACATATTACAACCAGTAAAGAAACTTCAAAATCCAAACTGTATAATGAAACAGAGCAAGTGATAATACAAGCATTCTTGCAGAACAGACTCATCAATGAGATTCATGCAGTTTGACTCAATAATCCATAATAATCTGTCAAGAACCTATTGAATGAAATGCAGAAAGAAAAAATCTAAAATAAGGCAAAACAACTATGCAGAATACATACGTTAAGAACCAAGCACAGCATACTTATCTTAGCATCTGAAAAGATAGCTACTGATAATGAAAATAGAGAATCAATGTGAAACACATCCAATAAATAATACAAAGAAGCATACCAACAAGAGAGCCACAAACAATAGGAACATTCTTAATCCATGTTGATCTTATTTCTCCAATGTAAAGTTTGTCCATAGCAATTTTTAACAAGGTCACTGCAGACATGATAGTATCCATTGGGTTCTTCTCTCTCAGCAACACATATGAAGCAAGAGAAACTACAATATTCTCTGTCTCTGGAATGACAACTTCAACCTTTGTACTTCCATAAAATGCTTCAATATTTTTAAGAATGTGCCTAGTAATTGGTGAGAACTCAGAACTTGTAAGTTTTCTCAGTTCTGATAGAATTTTCGAACTGACTTTGACAGAGAGATAAGGAACGGTAAGTTTCACAACATTTAACACATGGAGAACCTCTAGATGTTCAGACGTCATCAACGTTTCATCCTTTGGTCCATCTACAGTTCTAGAAGTACTTAATGTAGTTGCCAAAGGTAAGCAATCCTTGAACAAGGAATGTATCAATATGCTTGCGGCCTTGGTCACTGTTGAACTCTGAAAAGACTTAAACACATTCTGTAAACAATCTTGAGCACATCTTCGCACCTACAACAAGAAACAGAGAAATTTCATCATAGGCCACAACCACCAACTTATATAGACATCCCAACATTTATTGACATATTTAAAAAAAAATAACAAAAGAATAAGAGCCATCTTTTATTCTTGAAAAAACTTATGTTAATTGTTTCATCTCTTGTGAATGCATATTATGTACATGGTCCAGTCAAATTTTGACCCCAATTTAATCACTGCATTATTATTTGCATCTAATCTCAACCCTATGTCCACAAGCTCATAGGAACACAAGTGGCTTGTGTATGAAGCACATGATCAGGCTTCTAGCTTGTGCTAAGTAAAGCATATTTATGCACCATAGGAGATTAATAATCTACATTAAACAAAAAATTTCTCTATGTAAATTGGTGAATATATCAAGCAAGAATGATACATTCCAAAAGGCATATAAATAATGCTGCATAACCTACAATTTTGGTAAAAGCAAATGAATGATGAAACACATATTCACATATAGATACTTATGAAAATTAATTAACCACCTTGGGACGCTTATCGACCGAGAACTTGAGCAGGGTCTGGAAGCCAAATTCAACCGAATTCCAATCCTCCAAATCACAAAAACTAACCAATAAAACCCCCAAACACTTGACCACAGACCTAACACTCGACATTCCCAACCCTCCTCTCTCCAGCAGCCCCACCAGCACCCCTACCGCCTCGCTAGCCTTCGATTCTGAAATCTCCTTGTGATGGACCACAGCCACCACCAGTGACAAAAACGTCAGGAGAGCCGAAATCTCGGTGGAGTCTAGGGTCGCCGATTCCAGCGAAGATATCGCAGCGGCGAAATATGCGGACGGGATCAGAGGGAAGGACTCGGAGGTGAGGATGGAGCGCATGGCGGCGGCGGTGGCGACAAGGTGGCGGTGCTGCGGAGCCGCGGAGGCGGCGTAGCGGTCCATGAGTTGCTGGCAGATGTCAGCGTTGGCTTTGATTTCGACTTCCTCATTTTCGGTTTCGGTCTCTGCGTCTGCGCTGAATGGTTTCATGGCAGAGGTTTAGGGTTTAAGGAGATTCAAAATTGAAAGTTAGGGTTTAAGATTTGGGGATTTTATGATTTTGATTTTTGAGTGTAACTGAGTAAGATGTGTGAACTTGATTGGGCTCGGGTCGGATCTAAGAGCATTATGGCCTGATCCGAATTAAAACTGTAGCTAGCCTAGGCTTGGGCCGATGCTGTCAGGATTATAACTACCCTGAATTATATGTACAACCAATTAATATATAATGTTACGACACCTCATAGCACCGGTGGTAATACACCTCCTTTCCATATTTGTAATGAGCGTTTGAATCACATCATACGTATTTTACAAGTATATGTGGAGAATTTTCTCTCAGTTTATGAAAGTAGATATCCAAACCGTATATGTGTTGTTTGATATTGACATACCTCGACTATTGTACGTAATTACACGGCGGCTATGGATACACATTAACAGGGTGTTAAAAATAGTTTTAGTTGATTGTGATTTTTTTTTTTTTTAAGTTGACACCCACTCAGAATTTTATCGAGATCTGTCTAAATCAAACATCGTAAGTACAAAACGCTACTACCACAATATGCTAGGGTTGTTAATTTAATGCATATTAGGTTTGGGTTGATTAACATTATGTTTTTATTTTTTTATTTTTTTACACTGTTTATCCACCTGTATATATCAAGTATTTTTTTTAAGTTTTTTTATCATCAGTAAGATCCGAGCCGTTGACTTAGTATTATGTAGTCGTTTTTATTGACACTAACATGACAAGATAAAATAAATTTATACTCTTGATAGTTTGTAACTTTGTATTTTAGGTATCAAACTCTTAACGTAAATAAAAATGTTTAGCATTTATGTTTTCAACTACAAATTTGGGAGGTGAGGGAATATTATTTAAACTCACAATCTCATTGGGCCATCTCAACTTAACCTATCAATAAAAACACACACAATCACATAAGGACTCGAATTGCATGCAAGAATCAACAAATAAAATGATGGCTTTGGAAGTGCTTTTATGAAAAAACACTTCAAGTGTATATATATATATATATATATATATATATTTTTAATATTACATTATTATATAAATCGGGATTTTTTGGAGAGGGAGGAGCCGAGGAGAACTCGAACCCTCAATCTCATAGTGTATGTATGAACGATTTTATCACCAGACCAACCTCATCTTGTCAAGTATATTTCTTATTCAAAAACCAATTTTTATAAGAGTGATTAGCTTTTGTAGAAAGCATATGTCAGTTCATTTTTTTTCTTAGATAAGATAGCACTGTGCCACTGTTTGTAGATGTATTTATATATATATATATATATATATATATATATAATTTTAAGAAGAAATGAATTAATATGTTTTTTCAATTAAATAATAATAAAAAAAAAAAAAGTTTCTTTCTTATCAAACAGTACAAATATACTCAAAAGTACTTTTCACTTTCGATGATGCTGGAAGCACTTTTAAGAGAGTTGAAAGAAAATTTACGTAGTGATTAATAAAGGAGAGAGCAAGGGTTAAAAGAAGAGGAGTTTTTTATTCTAATTTTAATTATTTATTTTTATTATTATTATTATTATTTTTTAATGTTACAATATAATTTAGGGTTTTTAGATGGGAGAGGATTGAATACCATTGAATCAACCTCATTTCGTCTATAAAAGAATGAGAGTTGTTAGTTGAAACTTCGTCAATGCTATTTTATTTTCTCAAATCCCAAATTAACTGTAATAACTAAAAAAAAATATTATTTTCACAAGAAGATATACTCAAAAGTACTTTTGACCTACTAGAATCACTTTCAAGGGTTTTAAAAGAACCGATTGATAAAGGATAGCAATGGAGAAAAGAAGAAGGGTTGCCAATTGAAACTTTGTCAATGCCATAATTAAGTTTTGTTTGCCAATACACATTACTATGCTTCTATGATATGATAGATATTTTAGTAAAAAATCAGCAAATTCAATAATTCATGATCATGGCAAAAATGAGAATCCAGTTACAAATTGAAATAAAATCATGTTGCCAACAGGGGTATAGCTCAACAGGTAGAGATGAACGAGTTTGGGGTTTAGACAAATGACTCTCAGATTAGCGGCTCGAATCCTACCAATGGAATTAATAGATATTGTCAAAAAAAAAAAAAAAAAAAAAAAATCATGTTAAGATATGACTTCCTTAGTTCCTTATATGAGTGATTTTAATTAGGAATATAATCTTCTAATAGAGAGCAAATCAATCATTCTAGATATCATTCTCATTCTCAATAGATCAATTGGAGACGAGGGATTTGGGGAGGTTCCCCACCCCTCTCAATCATATTTATGGATATTGATGAAATAGAAAATTGATTTTTGTGATTTGATTTAGTTTGTATAGGTTACTAAACGATTGCTCATTGTTTTAGTATACTTAATTAGCTTGAACTGAATCAAACCAACCAACGTTCATTTAAGAGTAAGAAGTGTTGTGGGACTCTTGAAATAATCTTTAATCATTACATATGAAGAAGCTATTATTGGGCCATAAACTACTCCTAAGTGACTATAGAAAGAGTTTCGTGTTCGAACATATTACGGTGGTCGGTGAACCTATGAAAACTTTAGAGAAATTAAGAAACTAAAAGCCAAAAAGTTTATAAAAAATAAGAAGTATTTAATTAGATTTCATCATCATTAGCATGACTATAGCCTGGGCCAAGCATAGAAAATTTTTAATGATGGCCATTAATGGAGAATCTTTGACATTAATTGAGACTAATCCCACTAAGTTTTTGGCCTCCCCTTACAAACTTTAATTGTTGATGAGTAAAAAATATGTACCTCCAAACCTTTGACAATGATTTATTTATTTATTTTTATTTTTTGTAACTTTGATTTAGGGCATTAGTTACCAATTACAAGATAGCAAATCATAATTGAATATTATTTATTCTATTTGGTCTTTAGGCCATCAAATAAAATGCGACTTCGAGCACTGTTACATAAATCAAATGGTTTACTAAAAAGATACCTAAGGGTTAGAGGTCTCCTCGATATGCTAGGCTCAAATGTTTATTCTAATAATCGGAGAAATATCTACTCTCACAATATCGGAGAGAAAACTCTTCGAACATGTTTATAAGATGTGTATGGTCGTGGCCTTTTGTCATCCCTGCTTGCATCCTCTGGCCGGTTCACAGCGCTCCAGTCAGGTTCACACTCCATTCAATTGACTCAATCAGCTGATCATTCCTCTAGGTGCAGTCTGGTTGAATGGTAAAGTAGAGATGGTTGGTGGGGATGGAGACATGGAGTCATGTTGAATTTGATTTTGTTGATGGTGGGGACGAACATGGTGTTGGTACACTGCCGGAGAGGACCCATCAATAATCGCATTCATGATTAAGTTAAAAGTTTCTTTTGGCTTTCTGGATTTGAATGTGTTCATTTCTCAAATGCTAACCTTGGAAGTTCTATGTTTTCTTATATTTAAATTCGATATCCTTTATTGATCGACATATATATTCCAATATTCATATAAAACTTCCTGGATTTTATATTTTCTCACAAATAGAACGAAACTGAACCAGTCCAATTCAGTTTGTTTTGGTCTGGTTCATTTAAAATAAAATAAAAAATTTTGGGATCGGTTTAATTTTTCGAAAACCAATCAAATTTGGTCTTTTATTTGTTCTATTCAAAAGTAAACCGATCCAATCAATGGACGTCCCTAAATATGTATACATTGTATATATACAAAATGATATTTCATGAAACTTTGGAGACCAAATTGTAAATCCATCTTGTGAGTATTGAGATATTTGAATCTATTCATGGTATGCTTCTGACAAATTGTATTTATATATATTCTGAACAACAATATCTATCTCTAACAAATTATGTGTGTATAAGTGATGAAAGTTTATATAAAATTTGTGAATGATAAAAATATAGAATCCTATGTAACACACAACATTTTCCAATTTATGTATTATTGCAATTTTAGACAGCATCGTTTAATAAAGAAAGCAAAGTCATCTCATAAGAAGAAAAAAAATGGAATCGATCTTTTTTCCTTTGCTGGATCTGCATGGTTTGATAAAGGAGAAATTAAAGACATTAGACATGGATCAAAAGCTTCGGGAATCCATATGTTTTGTGGACCATTTAAGTTTGCAATGAATGGACATGCCCTACAACTTGGCCTTTAATTGGCATGTATATAAATATATATATATATATATATATATATACACATACGAAAATTTTCATATGAGGATACTCTGATAGAATTATATAAGAACATTGGATGTGAGCCACTCGTTTTACATGATTTGACTTGGTATGTATGCACTTGTCAAATCATTTTTATAAATGAGTGGCTCACATTCAATATTTTGATAAAGTTATATAAGGATGTTCTGATAGAAACAGGACCGTGTATATATATATATATATATATATATCTTATATCTTATACTATATATAAAAATTGTGAAGTGGCCGGTTGGAATTATAGCCTCCTTTTTTTTTCTTTTAATTTTTTTAACTTCTTTTTTTTTTTTTAAATTTCTTCAAAAGTAAAATTATAAATATATCCCTTAAATTTTATATAATTACTTAATAGATAACTTTTAGTAAGATTTTAGTTATAACATCCCTTATTATTATTATTTTTTTTTTATTGAAAGTCAAATGACAGATACAAGTTTTCAAGTTTATAGAATTACTTAATAGACATGTCTTCGTAATAGTAACACAACATGGATTGTATAGTAATTTCCAAAAATTTTCTTAATTTATAATTCTGAATAAATTAAATTATTGTTAAATAGTTTACCCAAATTATTATAACTTTAGAAGATTATTTACTAAAAGGCTATAGGTAATGATATGGACTAGACCCAAATCAAGAGTTATTAAAAGAGCAATATATCAGCTAATTATAGCATCATTTTTTAAGAAAATTAGTTTCTTTGAAAATAAGCTTTTTAATTATAGAATCCTTTTTTTCTTTTTTATTATTATTTTTTTTAAGTAAAATTGACTTGAAATATACAAGTGAAAGAAAGAAAATATATACTTAAAAAAAAAAACTATCAGAGTCCAAGCGGTGGACTGGATATCTATCTTTTATACAAATCCTATTATTTTCCTTCTGGGACCTTCCCGCATCTAGATAAAACGAGAGATAAACATTGAAACATTTTTTTCCCCTTTCTCTCCTCTTATTCTCAACGAATTTCTCTACATGATTCATCTAGGAAAAGGTTGGTTCTTTATTTTTGATGTTGATTATGCTAAATTTTCAGTTAGATTTAATTATTTGGGTGTCTGTTAAACACCGAAGAAGATCACACAATTCAACAAATCAAACGCTAAAGAATCAGAAGAGACTCCGGTTCTCTTTTCTCTTTAATTCCTTCAAAAACGGTACGTTTATGATTTTCTACTTCTTTTTTTCCTTTCATTATTTTCTCTTCAATTTAGGGCTTAATTCATTTTTGTATTTGTTTTTATTTCTAAAAACTTATCAATTAATAATGAGAAATTATGATTGAAATTTTATTAGTTTTATAATACGGCTAAAATATTGTGATTGTATTTGAATGGTTTTGATTGAAAAAAAATTTCTCCGTGAGGATGATCATTTTAATGGGAAGCATGTATATATTGATGTCCTCTGTAATTAGATATAAAGCTTTATTTTTGTTTTCTTAAAAAAAAAAAATCGTAAATAATGTTATTGCCTACATAAGTTGTTGTACCATGGGAGTTATTTTTATATGATTGAATTATGTTTTTTTTATTTATTATAATTTGTAATCTCATAATTATTTGTATATAAAATTTTCATTTTTTTATATATTATATAAAAATTAATTTCTATTAAAACACATGCCTTGCACATGTAACCAAACCTAGTATATATAAAAAGTGTGAGTTTAGCAACATTTTAAACCATCTGTATTTTGTTGTGATTTTTTTCATGGTGAAAAGACTTATATGCCCTATTCTTTTCAATATTTCTTAACTAATTATTAATACTTTATTTGGCAGCAGGGTGAAGAAGTAATTTACAAATTTAAAATCATTTTACTAATTTTACAATAGTAAAAGGATAAAAAAAAAATATAAAAAAAAAAACATTCACATGTTCAAAAATTACATAAAACTTATATATTATAACTAATTATAAAAGATAACAATGTCATTTTATGTCTACAGTCGGGTTTTTTTTTAAAAAAAAAAATTGAAAATGTATCTTTTTGTAAATATTTGGAAAACCAATAAAAAATTATACGTGGTGTTCATATTATTAAAAAAAAAAAAAAATTAACATGACACTAGCAACTTTGGAGCTCACGTTGGCAAACAAAACAAGGGTTGTGAGAGAGAGAGGTTTGAGATGAAAAAAACAAAAAGTTATTATCTTCTTCCAGCTTCTTACATTGCACTCCATTGCCATATGTATAGTCTACCTATCGCCTATGTGTAGGTGCACTGGTGACTAAACTAAAAAGGATAATTATTAAAGGACAAAAAAAAAAAAAAAACAGTATACAGAGAAGTATTGGTTTGGTTGAAAGAAGAAGTAGTAGGAAAACAAAAGAAAGAAATATTGAACTTCAGCTTTGAAATCTGTGCTTCGAATCAAAGTATTTATGTTATGTGGTGCATTATTTTGTTAAAATTTATGAAAATAATTTATATTACGTCTCTAACTAAACCTAGAGAGGGAGAGAGAGAGAGAGAGAGAGAGAGATAGGGGTGAATAGGTTTTAACCAAATTAATCTCCAACTTTTTCGGTTAATCAATATTAATCACAAACACCCTTAATGTCTAACATAAATCATAGTGTAAAGTAAGTGTGAAAAATAATGGCAATGACACAATGATTTATTTTACGTGAGAAAACCCCAATAGGGTAAAAGCTCACGGGCATAATTGCCAATCGAACCCTCAAATCCACTATTTACAAAAACGATTACATTTTAGGTTGACCACATCACATATATTCGATTACTAATTTGTCTTTGCTACCCGCAGGCCTTTAATAGTGATTCTAGGCTCTTACTTATAAACTACCCACGATAAATACAAGACTTAACTCTTAATAGAAGAGAAATGCAATATAATATGAATATGAACAATATTCAAAATGTATAAATGCAAGGCCAAAGCATTTAATGCTTATCTAGCTATAGATGAACAAGTCAAACAATCCTAGATATCATATTACTATATGACATGCATACAACTTAGCTATATGAGCAAATAAAACCCTAAATACAATAGCTATCATAAACAAAGCCCAACAAACAACACACAAATCTCAACTAGTAGATAAAAATCAAATCTTGATGCAAATCAAATCATAATGGAGATATCTTATTAAGCAAGAACACAATAATGGATAAAGATGATGTTCTACTTACCAAGTCATGTGTGATAAAGAAAACCCATGAAAAACACAACCTAGATGATGCTAGATAATGTTTGAAACATGAATGAATGATGGGTATCTGAGTTTTGGTTGATAAAAATCAAATCTTGATAACTTTTCTTGCAAGGCACTCTCAATCTTTTAAGAAACTCAAATTATAAGCTCTACATCGACCAAGAAAAGAAAGAGGCATATATATATGAAGCCCTAAAAGAAATGACGTCGTTTTGGCTAAACAGCTGCAAAAACGTGTCATACCGCGGTGCGTGCTGGGTACTCTCCTGCCAAACTACGTGGTAGGAACCGCGTAGAGGCAACTTGCACCAGTCGCAGCATACACAATGAAAAACATCAGAGGCTGCACTTGACAAGAACCGCGGTTCATGCAAGGAAACCAATTACAATACCCAAAGCAGTACGGATCGCGACAAAAAGAAAATTCACTTTTCAAATCAACAAGGCACATCTAATCTATATGAATGTTGTGCAAGTGTGAAGTGAACAAATAACATGCATGAGCATCAAACATGAAACACACGAAAATATACAAGATATGTAAATGCATGAGATGTGTGTGTGTGCAATTAAATCTCTTTAAGTAAGAGTCAAGACAAGTAAGCTACTGTCCTTGAATCATTTGATGTTCACAATGAGATCCAATAGCATTTGAATTCTTCGAACCTAAGCTACCCTTATAATTTTAAATCCCATTGAGATTTTATAAACGAAATAAGCCAATCAAAAAGCGACGCATTTACAATATAGATATGATTCAAATATATATATATACAATATTTATGAGAGAAAGTGATAGATAACAAGGAAACAAAATAAAATCTATAAATATAGAGACTAGAATTTGAATCTAAGATCTACACACAAAAAAGGCACATAATAAATTTTTAAAAAGCAAGCAAAGGAGAAAAAGGCTCAATTTCCATCCAATTCATCGTGATATTGTTAAATTTTTTAAAACTATAATGAATAAGACCCATATCCATATAATTAAATTGTTAACAAAACTAATGCATTTTTCATCTAATTCTCACCTTTTGAATTGATCATTTATTAAACAACACAAAAAAGAAAAAGGGAAGGGAAGAAAAGAAAAAAGAAAAAAGAAATAAAATAAAAAAAAAAAAAAAAAAAAAAACTCTTGATAATTGAAAACAAATCACTAGATTCTATTCACAATGATTTTCTTGTAACATGCAAGATGTGTGATTATTGTAACACCATGGTATTGCTTAGACATTTGCTTCTTATATTTAGTCTTGTATATTTGAAAAGATAATATAATACATTTAAAGATATTGAAAGTATAAAAAATAATAATAATAATAATAAATAAATAAATAAATAAAATAAAAACTAAACAAATACTTTTCCTCCATCGATTACAAATTTCATTATATGTAATAACTTGTAACTCAGCAAAAAAATCTCAATCCCTTCGAAATGAGATGATGATGAATTACCAAATTAATTTCCCTTAAGTGGGGCACATAATGACATAATTAGAGAAAATATCATTGATAGAATTGCGAATGGTAATTATACTACGTCATTAAATATGTCAAGTGACAAAAAATGCAGGATGCAATCTTTTATTTTATGATGCAAGTTTTTCTTTCTAATTATAATGTAATTTTTTCGGTAATTAGAGAGAAAAGCTTGTATGGTATTAATATTCGATGAAACCGTCCAATAAAAATATATCATTTTCATTAAAATATAAAATTATACTTTTAAAATTCATACGACACATTTTCAATTAATGATCTCATTGTGACATCACAGGATTTTGTAATTCCCGATGTACGGACAGAGTTACAAGTTATTACAAAAGTGATGAAACACGTGTGTTTGGTTTCACGGAAGCTTCCACTTGCCACTTTAGATCCACCGTCAAAAGAGTGGGCACATACATTAATTAAAGGATCCTCTGCCTTTGAATCTCTCCATTCAATTTCCATTGATCTTACTCAATCTCTCCCGTCAGATCCTGTTTTCCCATGCTCTCTCTCTCTCTCTCTCTCTCTCTCTCTCTCTTCACGCGCCTCAACCCACGTCTTCAGTTTTCACTTCACATAAATTCTCAATGCTCAAAATAAAATTGCCAACTTCAATTTTGTCCGAGACTTGTAACCTAATTGAACTTGCAGTCAACTATACAATTTAAATTCTATTGAAACTAAAATTAATACATTTTGATTAGAGAATATCTTCGAGAGATCATAAATAAATACGATTTTTTGAAACGACATCATAAAATATATTGATAGTTAGGACATCTTGATTTTAATTTCTTTCAAATTCATATCTTAAGGCTAATTATTACAAAATCATATTATTAAATTATAAGATTAGTTATCTAGATTACATTTTTTTTTTTAATTATCAAAATATTTAAAGATTAGATAAAGGGTATGGTTTGAACATAAAAAGTTCATGAATGAAGGTTTAAGGGGTTATCACAAAACTAATCTCATCTCATACAAACTATATTGTTTTAAAACCCTTATTATAGTATCCATTTGTGTCCATGACCTCAAAAAATTTCATAAATATTTTCAAATAGATAAATCATTACATACTAGAAGTCTTTACCAACTTAGATGGTCTATAGCAGGGGCGGACCCATGAATAATAATCAGGAAGAGCATTGAATAAAATAATAATTATATATTAAAAAAATTACTTAAAAATTAATGTTATAGTAAAATGAGTTTTTTATATAAAGAAAATTGATGATATAATGAATTTAGGTAAAATAAAAAAAAAAATAGAACACTTACTTAAAATGAACTAAATAATCTTACATTTTAAAAAAATATTTAAAAAAACAAGAAAAATGATATTAAAAAATAAATAGTAACAAGAAAAAAATAAACAATTAAAAATTACAATATTTATTCTTTAAGTAATAAATTGCAATCTAATTTTATAATAAGAAATTTTGATATGTATTTATAATGAATTCATTTTAAATTTATACAAAAATAATTGATTAATAAATATTACTAAACATATTTTTGAATTTTGTATTCTTCTAATTACTAGTAAATTATTGATTTATTGATTCTAAAAACATTAAAACTATAAAATAAAAAAAAAATACTAAGGATAAACTAAAATGAATCATAATAATAGATGGACTATTTT
Source organism: Acer negundo (assembly GCA_035582765.1). Taxonomy (NCBI): domain Eukaryota; kingdom Viridiplantae; phylum Streptophyta; class Magnoliopsida; order Sapindales; family Sapindaceae; genus Acer; species Acer negundo. Next base: position 12,217,787 of record CM069241.1, on the reverse strand, counting down.
AATCCAATAAATTAAAATTTGAAATTTTAGGTTTATTGATTGGATAGATGTGTTTGGTATGTCAAACTAAATTTATTATAAATAATAAAAGTTCAAAATAATAATAGATAATTTAATATAAAATAAAATCGAATTAAGTAGTCACAAATTAAAGGTAGTTAAAAAGTTGACACTGCTAAAAAAAGAAAGTGAATTGTTTTGTTTTAGAAGAAGATAAAAATTTGAGAAAGGAATTGGAAAATATGATAAAATAAAAAAGACATAAAACAAAATTATTAAAATTACAGGATAAAATTGAATTAAAGAAAAAAGATATTAATTATGTTTAAAAATTGCAAATGGAGAGAAAAGAACCCTTTACAACCAATAAAGGAGAGATACAAACTATCAACTGAGTTGTGAGTTAATATTGTATAGTTGAAGTTAGATTATATATTTATATATAATAAAACAAAATCAAATTTTTTTAAAAAAATTAAGGCAGGGCACAGCCCCACCTGGCCTTAAGGTGGGTCTGCCCCTAGTCTATTGTACCTTGACATACACTTGCATTTTTTTTTTTATATTTATTTTTTTTTAATGTTTTTTTATATCAAGGAGCTCAGACTTCGTCTAAACACCTATCCGCCTATCATCCTCCAACTGCGTGACTCGCAGTGACCTGTTTTTTGGGGGATGTGAAATAGGACAAATAAGAAACCTCGGCCCACACCCTTAACCTTATAAGGATGTAAGCGGATAAATCAGAATTCATCCCCGTCTGAGTAGGATTTGAACCACTGACGTAGAGTCTCATACCCGTCATTCCATCAACAAATATAACACCCTGAGGGTTGGCCTTATGAGAATTGCCAAGAATTGAACCAAGGACTTGGGTTTCATTCCAAGCCCCCTACGCGACCAAGGCAACCCCCTAGTATTGTATTTGCAATACAATGCCAAATTGTCAATACTCAATAGATGAAGGACTGAAAATGTAACCCACGCGCGAAGGGATGGTGTGTTAGTGAGATGAGGGACAAGTGAGCATAGATTTTGTGTGTACAACTGTACGTAAATAGTTAATCGTCTGGCCTATCATAGGACAATATAGAACCGAAGCTTTTCAATGTCCTGGGACCCTATGTACAGGTGTCCTTCTATGGTGATTATGATATTTCTCAAAGAAGGTTACAATGGCCAATCACATTTCAAATTGTCGGCATGATTTTTTATTTCTATTTCAAGTATAATCAGATATGCTAATTATATTTTCTATTTTAATTAAAGTGTATTTTAAATTAATGAATTACATTTTTAAATCGAAATAACATTTAAAAGGATATTTGATTGCAAATCAAAACTAAATTTCTATTATATTACAAAAATTATATATTTTTTCAGTTTATGCAACTACTATTCATTTTCTCAAGAATATATATTTTTTTGGAAAAGATTTCTCAAGATTTTTAATTTTTAATTTTTATTGATTTTATCAACCAAATCAGATCATTGAGAGTAAAAATATTTTGGAAAATTTACTGTAGTAACTTTCTATAGAATATTGTTAAACCATCATCTTGTCATTATTTATAAGTTTTATTATTTTCAATTTATATTCTTTCCATTCAATATCATTAAATGGTTTCTAAAGAAGTATTATTTAACAAAAGCACTTCTTAGTTCTTACCAATGATTTTAATAATTGTAATTGTAACATGGTTATGGTTGAAGCATGATTCATCACCTCCAAAATTTTCCTAATAACATAAATATAATAATAAAATTAAGCATTTAATATTAATATGATGATCACAACCATGCCATTTTCAATTATACCATAATGATTAATTATTTGATTCTTTTTGGAATGACAACATATAGGTCACATGCCTCAAATAATTATTAATTTCTTTCTTTTAGCTATTATAGTTTTTTTTTTTTTTTTTTTTTTTAGGAAAAAAAATAATATTATTGGTGTTATTAAAACTTTTAAAATATTCTACATACAAGAATCCTGAACTCGAATTGGCTTCTTATTTTGTACATGCATCTTCTATGTATAATGGTTTATAAGAAAAAATCGTCTTTGCTTAGAAAAAAATTGGTCTTTAAGAATAAAACGTGATTTATTATATATATATATATATATATATATATATATATATATTTGTATATAAAATAAAATATGGTCCTAAAATATGGAAAAATGTGAAGTAAGAATATTTTGAATTATTATATATAATAGATTTTTGCTATAATATGCATATGCATTAGTAACTAATAATTATGAGGATCCGGTTTGATATTTTTAGAAAATATTATTTATTAAAATAATAATAATTATTATAATAATAATAATAATTATTATTATATATATATATATATATTAACAAAGTGGATTCGTTGGTTTGGCTTGCGGGTTCATGTACAAATTCTATAGCTTATAAGATGTGGAAAAAAGTAATATTATCAAATATAAGTAATGTTAGGGCGTTCAAAAGTAAGAGGCCATTAGTATTCACTTACCATTTTGAATGACATTTTAGATAATAACATGTTTACTAATTAGGAATAAGTGGAATCATAATCAAGTTCAACGGGAAACGGAAACGGAAGAGAATCGGAATTAAGTTATTAAATTTCATTATTATGTTTACCAACTTTTTAAGAATTATAAATTGAATCAAATTTATACAAAGTTGATTACAAAAATATACTTGTATACAAAAAATAGCACTATATACATGAGTATAGCTAATAAATAAAAAATAGGTTTTTCTTTTTTTTCTTTTTTTTTTTTTTATAAAAAAAAAACAAATATATTCACCATTCATCAGCATAACAAAATCGCTTTGTGGTGGCTCACAACAATAATGCTAAATATCCCACATAAAATCCCATATTTTTCATCCCACTGCATGTGGTATGTGAGGTGTCAAATGGTGAATGAATATACATCAATGATGATTTATTTCATCTACCCCATGTATCAACTGACCATTTGACACATCATATGCCACATGCAGGGGATAAAAAAGGTGGGATTTTAGGTGAGATGTGTAGCATTACTGGGCTCACAATTTATTTTTTCAGTATATATATATTTTTTGGGTAATGTTAACATATGCCCTTGCCCTTAAGGCATACGTTAACAACCACTTTATTACTATAAATGGAAAATAATCACTGTATTTATAGTAATAAGATAACAAATATAGTTATTGATATTTGTGTTTATTTATATTTATATAAATAAATTGGTTGTTAACCTATATCCTTAAAGCACATGTTAACACTAGCCATTGTTTTTTTTATCAAATTTTTTATTATTTTTTTTATAATAATTGACAATTCATATATATATATTATATTCATTTCAACGGTTCACATTTTTTTTAGTCTTGGCATTTTTAGTATATATATATAGTTTTAAAAAAAAAATCAAGTGGAGATATTTTAGTAAATAGACATGAATTTCCCCTTTCAATCCGGAAAGAGAAATTGATTTTATTAAGAAACTTAATTTCTGATATATATGTGGGATTCACTAAACTTAATTCTCCCACGAAATTTAGTAAACATAAGAATTTAAAAATCAGGAACTTATTTCCTTATCCCAAAAAGAGAGCTGATATTGACACCCATAAATATGATAAGAACACCCATATTTAAAAAAAAAAATTAATTACAAAAATATCCCAATAGGAATTTACCAATAAGGACAAATTAGTTTAATTAAAAATAAACAAAATACTATTTACACCCATTAATTACACACATATTTTCAACTATATCACTTTATTAAAAAAAAATAATTTAAAAAAAAAACCCTAATTCAACTTTAATTCTATTTTTTTTTTCTTTTTTCTTTTTTTTTTTTGATAAAAAAATTATTATATTATATCTTTTTTGTGTAGATTTTCTTCACCGAGTGTGATGTGTTGTGGTTTTTTGGGGTGTTTTCTCGGGTTTGTTTTTTCTCTGTTTCTGGGTGTTTTGTTTTTTGCCTTTTGTTTGGCTTTTCTGTCTTCTGTTTCTGTTGTGGTATGTTTGGGGTGCTTTGTTTTTCTTTGGTGCTGGCCGCTGTTTTTAGTTTGCTGTTCTTTGGTTTTTGTTGTGTTTCTTTAGTTCCTTTGCAGCCTCTTCGGCTCATTGAATAATATTGGTTGTTCAAAAAAAAAAATCTTATAATTATTTTGCAGTTTTGAAGTACACATCTCATATTGTCTTCTGCACAGGTAAAACGAGGCTTTTTGATGGCTCTTCACATCATTATGTAGCCAAGTTATGATCACCGAAATCAGTTGCATTTTTCAGTTACGATCACCACAGTGTAGCCAAGTTCTAAGTTTTATGAAGAACAATCATGGAAAGTGTTAGAGAAGAGGCAAACATCTTTATTTTTGTTTCAACAAGAATAATATTATTTAACCATCATTCTACTGGTTTATATTATTATTTAACCATAAATTTATCATTTGTAAAATTGGTGTGTTAATAACTTATGAGGGTTTATAAATAAATTATATTAAAATTAAAACATTCATTTAAATAAGGGTACTATTGACATTAAGATGGGTGTTTCTAGTATTGTTTTAATTTTAAATTTTAGACATGGATGTACTTATAAATATGAGTGCACTTATCATTTTTATGGATGTCAATATCCGTAACCTTCCAAAAATGATTACCGATTCGTAAACACACCTAAAAAAAAAAAAAAAAAAAAAGGTTTTGTTCAAAGGAGCGTGTCTTATCTAGCTTTCCATCATTTTGCATATAATTCAAAATGAAGGCAACACGAAAGCGTATGTAAATTTAAGTAAAAAAAAAAAAATTATTTAAAATACATTCTTACTAAAAAAAAAAAAAAAAAAAAAAAAAAGGAAAACAAATTTCATTTAATTCTTTTTGGGATTGCATCTAACAATTGATTTATAAAAAATCATAATAATAATGAATCATTAATAAGCGTTGGATTAATCAGAGTCACATCTTGGGTGTAGCTAAAATAAAGATTGAAAAAAATTCGTGACAGATTTGTAATAAATGTAATGTAGGCTCTCCCACTAATAAACAGAATTGAGAGAGAAAAAATTAAAAAAAAAAAGAAAAAAAAAGAGCAGCCTCACGTACTCCAATCAATCTCCCATATGCGACATCATCGACACAACACAACTCACAAGACATGGGTTTCAGTTTCAATCTCACACCCAAATCCTCCACCACCACCACTGCCACTGAAAACTGGGGCATGGGTCTACTTCTAGTCTTCTTCCCTGAAGAAGACAACAACAGCAACCACCACCACCACTCCTCCGCCACTGCCTCCGCCTCCCCATCATCATCATCATCATCATCATCATCATCATCTTCGTTAAGGATCAAACGGAGCAACTCCAGTTTGATATCCACCAAAGCCCAATCCACAATCTCCATATGCGCTCTCTTTGTTTTCTTAACTCTCCTCTTCTTCACTCTCTCAACTTTCGAGCCTTCCACTTCCTCTCTCAACAACACCCCACGTAGAATTTTATCTCAAAAATCTACTCCAAGTCCAACCGTCGTCACCAATCCAAACTCTTCTCCGTTATCTTTCTTCAAAATGTGGAGCTCCGACCCGGGTTACATTGACGACCCGAGAAAACGGATCAACCCAGTTGCTTTACAGGGAATGGGTGTTCTGTACCGGCGCGGTACCAGAGCCGTCAACGATTTCATCATCGGACACGTGGCGGAGGACACTACGGAGGACGAGTTTCGTCTGTTTTTGAGAGTCCTCCATCGCTCCGGTCTCTCTTCAAAGTCCGACACGGCTTTTCTCTATAGTTCGTCGTCTTCATTGTCGAAATTCGGTTCTGTCATCGAAGAAGAAAACGACTCGTTCTCCAAACTCATACGTCATTACAAGGAATCGAACGGCACCAGTAAGAAGAACTCGGCGTTGCGTTTCGACGTGACTCAGTTCGTGAAGTCGATGAAGAAAGACATGGGAGAGCCTCTGTGGGGGAAGAGAATTCGAGGGAATTACAGTAACTCGACGGAAGTTCGTGGTGACTCAGGTGAGTTGACTCAGTTGAGTTATGGATCGATTTTGGGTTTTGAAGTCAACGAGTTGGACCCAGAGAATTCTCTCGCCGGGTTTTTAGACCACGTCCCGATGAGTATGCGAAGATGGGCTTGTTATCCGATGCTACTCGGCCGAGTCAGGCGTAATTTTAAGCATATAATGTTAGTGGACGTTAAAAAACTGATTCTTCTCGGTGACCCACTCGTCCCAGTCAGGACTCAAACACCCGAGTCGGTTTTTGTCTCAATGAAGCAAGAAATTGTCTCCAACAGTAAGCATAGTAAAAGAAACTCGGACAAAACTCAGCCGCATTATCAGGCTAACTCGGCCGTTTTAATGGGCGGTGCTCGCGGGGTTCGGCGGTTATCGACCGCCATGTTAACGGAGATAGTCCGAGCTTCAATGCAACACAAGAAGAAGAGTTCGGTGACGGAGTCAGGAATTTTGAGTAAACTCGTGGCGAACGAGCATATTTTGAAGAACATTCATTTGGTTACATCGACTGAGTCAATTCCGGAAGCGAGTTCACTCATCGAGTCAAGCTCATCATCGAGTCCAGCAATTGTAATGATGCAACGTGGAAATAGCAATTATGAGGTTGATTATTATTCTATTATTATGAAGCAAATTTGTTCATGTGAAGCAATAGATTCTTCTGTTTATAAAAATTGTTAGCATTATAGACTTGAAATTAAGAAAAAAAAAACAGAATAGATAGCAATTTTTTTATAATAAGATATCGATGTATAAGTTTTGTTCTTTCTCTTGTTTTCTTTTTTAATTGTTTTATTATTCTTTTTTAATTATTTTTGTTGTTTTATAATGTATACAATTTTTTTTTTTTTCTTTTCATTTTGTACATTTATATGTTGACAGAAAAGTATGTTGTCTATTGTTGAGAAAAAAAAAATAAAAGCTAGCAATTTGGGTTCCATTCAGGATTTTCGGAAACTTGATCCTGAGACATTGTCATGCATGTAATTGATCGAAATTAAAAAGCAAAAGTTGATTAAGCACTCTAATGTGTCCTGTCAAGGGCTCAATAACCCATTTAGAGAGGAGAGATCTTGGATTAACTTAAAGAAAAGGCAATCAAGGATGAGAAATTGATCAATTTGGTGCAACTTTCTAGGAAAAGAAAGTGTTTGTAAAATAAAAATGAAGAGGAGAGAAAGTCATGGAGAGAATGTGAGGCTAATAAATTAGTGAACAGTGAACACGTTCATTAAACCCCATGTGCTCCTCCTAATCTTCCTCTCCTCGTCCATTTTTTTTAACCTTTTAAAGCGTGATAATAATAACTACTACTACTAATAAAGTAAAAAACAGCAATGTGACCTTTACGCGCTTTTGAATTATAATTAACTTTTGTTTGTAAATAATTTCCAAACGAAGGAGAATTCACATGGAGGAGATTGATTATATAATGAAAATTTTTTGGCAATAAAAAAGTAAGTGTGTGCAGTTTGCAGATTGTTGAGTTACAATTCCCAGAAGTGATTGTTGTTTTTGTTTACCATTTCAAGTGCTGACACTTGACATATTAATTCAAGACACCTTTCAATGTTACCTTTATTGCCACTATTTTTTAACACTATTTCATCAGGTGGTTTGGTGAGATTGTAGTCATTCGTGCCATCATTTTGCTTTGGTTTCTGATGCAGATTTAGGGTTGTATTTTGGGGAATTTTTTTTTTTTTTTTTTTTTTTCTAGAATTCTAACACCGTCCAGATTAATCATTTATACGGTTCAGATATCTACTCCTCCATTCCCCACACACACACACTAGGTAAATATGCATGTTAGGATTTATGGCGACAGTCTCCTCCTAACTGGACTATAGCATTTACCATTTTCTTTTTTAAAAGACTGTCTCGATTTTTAATTTTTAAAAACTATAGATAATTTGGTTTTTTTAATCGGTCGATCAAACTCAATTTTTAGAAGAAGAAATGGTCTAAGTAGATAAATACATATTTAGGGGCCGTTTGTTTTTTTACTTAAAATTTAATGGGTCTTAATCATACTTATTAAGTTGTTTTTTTTTTGTTTTTTTGTTTTTTTGTTTTTTTTTTAAGTGGTCAAACAACTTAAAAATACCAAAAAACAATTTAAAACAAAAAGTAAAAAATCTTGACTTTTCACTTAATTGTAAATCACTGAATTGCATTAAATGCAATCCAAAATCTTTTCTTCCGATACTATCCTCTATATATAACATATCTCTAATTTCACCATTATTATATATTGTATAGATATGTTTATTTTAATAAATTGCTTATTTTAAATAGCTTTAAAAATAAAAAAAGAACCCTAGTAACTTCTCATATTGGTGTTTAATATCAATACTTTACTATGATATTATGGTGATGTATTTATATATTATTTTTTGTTTTGTGTGAGTTTTCTTGCTGCCCCTTTTATTTATTTTTTTTAAAAAAACCTTTTCTTTTCTTAATAAAAATAAAGTTTGTTTGTAATCGAAGAAGAAGATAACGATCATATGTGTTCATATATAATTATTATTTTTGGATTGTTTTTATTCTATATTATATGTATAATTGTTTAACATGAGTATAGATATAAAATTATTTCTTTTCAGATAATTTTATTTTTTTAAAAAAAAACATGTTGACAGTATATTCAGATGTGAGCAGAAAAAAAACAAACATGTCATTCGGGTTTAGATTTCAATCACTATTCAATCTTCAGTAAGATTCATGACTATTCAGTCTTCAGACAAAAAAATAAACGACCCTTACTCTCTAATTATACTTATATCAAACTTCAGGAGTGTAAGTGTATTTATCCCTAAAATATTAAAGTATCTCTCTTGGCATCGTAATCAAGAACTAGAAGCCATTCGATAATGGAGATAGGCATATAGGAATGAAAAAAGAAGCTATGGTGTGACAAGTTTTCCATTTAAAATGTTCCATCTCACCCATCTGAAAATGATGTGCTAATTTTATAATAATATCCAATGAATATTAGAGGTACTCGTGTACTTATCCAAAAACACTAGTCTCCAAAATCCCTACTTAGCCCACTTACACAAACATGATTACTCCAATTACAGTGAAATCTTGTATGATTGTTTTGCTAGAAAATGAAAGGTTTCAATTATTAGAGGGGATACATTCAATCAATTATATTTGGTTTTGAATATAATTGATATTATAATTTATAAGGTTTTCATATCCTCTCAAGTAGACAAGTACATATATATATATATATATATACACGTATATATATGTACCTTTAATTTCATCATTTTATTGTTGATTTTTCAAATTTCCATATGCATCTTTTTACTTGTCAAATTCTTAGATTTTGCTTGTAGAAGAATTTTACACCTTCAAGTTTAACATCTTAGTATTCCATAATTAAGATTGATTGCTTGTTATATTAATCTGATAAATGCATCGATGACTTGTTTACTAATAATAGATTGTAATCGGACAAAATGAGGTTGATCTAATGGTTTACCTATCACACCTATGTCATAAAGTTATGGGTTCGAGTCTATCCCAAATCCTAAATCTCGAATTATTATAATATTTCAATAAATAAATAAATAAATAATAATAATTTGTAATTAAAGAAAAAAACTTAATTAATGATTTGTGATTACAAATTTTACTAAAAACAATCAAATTATATGAACCCCACATATAAATTAGTTCTATTTCATGATTCCCTCACTATTAGTTTTTGATTTCTTTTCAATTCCATTTAATTTTCATTATCAACTAATAAATATACCTTAAAGTTAGAAAACTAAGATAAATGTTGTATACAACATAAGTTTTGGAGGATTTAGATATATATATATATATATTATAATATATATCTATCAACGTATTTAGACCAAATATATATATATATATATATATATTATCATTTGTAGGATTTAAACAATTGACTTAGGAATCATTTATCTAAATCTCAAACTCATCCATCTACCACTTGCAGCGCTACGCCCCTAATGACTATTAGAATGACTAGATTCTACAGTGAGCTTTGGATGCTTATCACCTAAGACTTAAGTGCTTGGTCATATCAATTATCCAAATTACAAAAGCCACCCCACCGACACCTCTAATGGACGCCACTTGTCATCACATAATTCACACAACATAGAAGTTGGACGCTTGACCATTTTTGGGATATGGTGGAGCCACAAACCCTATGAGAGAATCTGGTTCCACAAGAGATTAAAAGCATGTTTTTTTGAGTGGAGAAATAGAAGAAGAAAGAAAGCACTTTTGTTGTTGAGTGAAACACAAAATAGAAAATAGAAAATAGAAAATGAAAAATGGAAAATGGAAAATTCCATATAAGATATGTATGGAGTTATTACAATTGATGTAATTGTTCAACACTAGGGTTTTTATAATTGAGTAATATTTGAGTGGACTGAGATGTGAGAAGGATGAAAAACATATAATTCCAAAAACGTCGTATGAAAACAGGCTTTTTTGGTTTTGGTTTTGGTTTCAGCCTTCAGGCTCCACCATCGTCCTCCTCCCTGTTTTTGACAATGACTTTGGAACATTGTCATTAATGTGCTTTCCAAAACTCTAATATTATGGTCCCCATCCATCTACAGCATTCATTTTATTTATTAGCATTCTCTTCTATATTTTTATTGTTTGACTCTAGATAATGTCACCATTCTTTTTCTCCCTTTCTATATATGGTAAGGTACCCGTTTGTTTTTCACCATTTAAATATTAAATTAGATGGATTTTTATTTATTTATTTATAAGTATTATACTATTATATAAATTTGAGGTTTTTTAGGAGAGGGATGACTTAAACCCGTATCTTCGTGGTGAAGGTGTGAGGGGTTTACCATCGAATCAACCTCATCTCGTTAAAGATGGATTTTTTTTTTTTAATAACTTATATCTTAATTAATTTTTTAAATATATTAAAAAACATTAATTTCTAAAATAAACTCATATATTTAAATTATTAAAAAAAAAACATTATTCACAAAAAAAATTCCTAATTTCACAGAACCCTAACCCTAACACTAAAATTGAATCCTTGAAAGGGGAAGAGGAGGAGGTGGTGTCATCGCCACCTCTATGAATCATGAAGGGAGGAGGCCTCCTCCTTGTATTTGACGAGAGGATCCTCTCAGTTAACTGGAGGAAGCTCCTATTCATTGTAATAGAGGAGGCAATTCTATTCGAAGGCCGCTGATCAACCTCCATCGTTGCTAGAGACCTCCTCTTAAGGAATCAGTAAGGAAGAAGTGTTAAGAGAGTTTTAAATGATTAAGACTTATTAAATACTTAAATGTTAAGATTACTAAAACACATCATCTTTTAGTAAAGGTAGCAGTGCACCCCTCTCGCATCGGTGGTGAGTGATTTCAATACCACTGCATATATTTTATAAATACGTTTGAATAGTTTTTTTTCGATTTATCGAGAGTAAATATCAGCTCATGTGTGTAATGTTGACTAGAGGCAGGAAGTAGAGTGGAGAGTGGAGGCCAGGCATGCACGAGGCGGCGCCGAAAGGTAAGAGGGCACTCCTGCACGAAGTCATCTTCTTCTTGCAATTTAATAGGACCGTAATGAAACATGCACATTAAACATATATATCGAGTTCCAAACGGTGTCTATTAAAGTCCAACTTTGTTTTAAAATATTAGACTCATCACTTAATTTCTTATTATTTAATTTGATCACACGTTGTTGACTTGATCCGATGCAACTTCTCGAACAAAACAAATGATGGCAAGCCTATCTCTTCTGAGTTGTTGAGCTCTCATTGGTTTGCTAATTAAGATTCATTCCTTCTTTACAGTTTTCTTTGGCATATGATCAACCCCAGAAGCTGTCAGGCTTTGACTTTTGACTGTGAGTTCATGAACGTATCTTTCGTATAACCGTTAAAACATTTTATAACTTAATATGATTGCTACGGTATAAACTTCATCATGGATTATATATATATATAGATAGAAAAATAAATCATGAAATTTTTAAATATATATTGACGGTTCTCTAGTTAAGTCATTCTGAAATATTTATTTCAGTACTTCCTCCCACAGCCACATGTTCACATGTTTAATATGTGGTTGTGTGAGGATATCCTGAAATAAATATTTCAGGATGGACCTGACTAGAGAACTTTTATATATATATATTGAACTATTATATGAATTCGGGGTTTTAAAGGAGGGAGATGACTCAAACCCACAACCTTGTGGTGTAGTTGTGGCTTATGGGGTTCAAAAATTAAATGGCACATTTTCAAAGTGTAATTTTATAAGTATCATTATTTAATAACTTAATTTAAAATATCACATAAAGTGTGGATTTGACAAGAATACCCTTAAAATACACTTATAAAAAATAAGTCTCGCGCTGTTTTGTATTTTCGAACTCATTTTCTAATTTTCGAGACTTTTAGGTAATTTCAAAAAAATTTTATGTAATTTCCAAGACTTTTTACAATTTCCGAAACTTTCTGAATAAAAATGAAATCTTCCATTTTTTTTTGTTAATTATTATCTTCTTCCTTGCCTTGAAACTTCCATTGAAGGCCGATTTCGACTTCCAATGGAGGTCTTTCATCTCCATTGATGGAGGTTTCTCTTGGCTCCATCTACAGAGGATTTTGGGAAAAAAAAAAAAAAAAAAAAAAAAAAAAAAAACTAACAATCGTGCAAACGTAATAAAAGATGGAGATGAAGGTATTTTAGTCCTTTTATGCCATTTAAACTTAACTTATTCAAATGGTGATACTCTCAAAATTCAATCTAAAAAGAATGTTATTTGATACCATCTCCACTGCAGTTGTGATGGGTATATCACCGGAGTACCGAACCAACCTCATATCGTTTAATCTCATGAAATACGGACTTATAATGATACTTTATATATGCGATCGAGCTAGCCATCCACATTTTTATTGTTTATATTTCTAGTTAAGCTGGTACCCATAGGGGAGGAGATAGGCAGGGGCCGATAGGGGCTATGCCCCCCCCAACCAAAATATTTTCAATAAATTTTCTATGTATAATATTATCATAATATGCTATACAGTTAAATATATCTCTGACTCATCACATCATTTTTTTAATTATAAATATAATTATTATCTTTAAAGTCTTATCCAACCAATATATCTAAGAAAGTTTGATATGAGGCAACATCATCAACTATAAGTATGTGACCATAACCGTTTTAAGAATAAATTATTCATATGTTACTATTTAATAATGTATCTAATGAATAAATATCATGAATATTATTAACCATGGTCACTAAAAAATACCGGGTGTGATAGGTTATTTATTAAAGTAGTAAGTTCATTTTGTAAAACATGCAACATAAATGTTCCAGATATCAATGATTGTTACATTGCAATACGAGGTCGAACTCAACATTGACAAAATAATTTTACAATTAAATAGTACTATTTGGTATGTATATATTTTTTGTTGCAATTGATTCTCAATTACAATAATTAAATATGAGTATATATTCAATTATAAATGATTTTTTAGATTTTAAAGAGCGGCATTTTGATTCATAAAAATTCTATTTATTTTATTTATTAATTTATGAGACTAAAAGGTATTACATTAATTTATTTTTAATAATTTAGTTTTTAAATATTAATATATTTATCTTTCACAAACTTAAATTTCTTTTTGTCTCAGCCCCCTAAAACCAAAATCCTGGTTTCGCCCCTGGGCCACAAGCTTGTCTTGCTTGTTATATATATATATATATATATATAGAGGAAATGGTGAAAAATATCACCTTTTCCAACTCACTTGGTGACAAAGTGACCGGTTTAATAACTTAAGTTTAAAAGGCACTAAAGTAAGTGATTTCCCAAAATGCCCTTATTTTACACATTCTCTTTCTTACTTTAAAGTTTTCTGAGATTTTTTTTTCTTTTTCATATTCCTCTGTAACAAACCTTCAATGGAGGATGAAGGTTGAACACCATAACATTATCAATTCATCTCCTTAGGATAATTAATTTTATAGTGCTACGCAGACGCATTCGGGGGTCGAGCTCCCCGGTGAGCTCGCGGTGGTCGAGCTGCCCGGTCAGCTCGCGGGGGTGCAGGGGGCAGCGCCCCCAGAGCTTTTTTTTTCAATTCAAAACCCTAACCGAGTTCCTTTTCATTTGTTATCTGAGTCTTTTGTAAGTCTTTCTCTGGTTATATGAATTTTGAATCTAATTGAAAAGGCTCGGAGAAGAAATGAAAAGGCTCGGACAGTTCATTAAAAGGCTCGGACAATTCATTAAAAGGCTCGAAGAAGTAATGAAAAGGCTCGGAGAAGAAATGAAAAGGCTCGGACAGTTCATTAAAAGGCTCGGAGAAGTAATAATGAACTGTCCGAGCCTTTTCATTTCTTCTCGAGCCTTTTCATTCTTGTCCGAGCCTTTTCATTACTCCGAGCCTTTTCATTACTTCTCAGCCTTTTCATTTCTTCTCAGAGACTTTTCAACAATTTTTTTTTGTTAATTTCATTACTTCTCCGAGCCTTTTAATGGCTGTCGAGCCTTTTCATTACTTCTCCCCTTTTCACAGCAGCCTTTTCATTTCTTCTCCAAGACTTTTCAACAATTTTTTTTTTGTTAATTTCATTACTTCTCCGAGCCTTTTAATGAACTGTCCGAGCCTTTTCATTACTTCTCCGAGCCTTTTCATTACTTCTCCGAGCCTTTTCATTTCTTTTCCGAGACTTTTCAAAATTTTTTTTTTGTTAATTTCATTACTTCTCCGAGCCTTTTAATGAACTGTCCGAGCCTTTTCATTACTTCTCCGAGCTTTTTCATTTCTTCTCCGAGCCTTTTCAACAATTTTTTTTTTTGTTAATTTCATTACTTCTTCGAGCCTTTTAATGAACTATCCGAGTCTTTTCATTACTTCTCCGAGCCTTTTCATTTCTTTTCCGAGACTTTTCAACAATTTTTTTTTGTTAATTTTGAATCTTCGAGCCTTTTCATTTCTTATCCGAGCCTTTTAATGAACTATCCGAGCCTTTTCATTACTTCTCCGAGCCTTTTCATTTCTTCTCCGAAACTTTTAATGAACTGTCCGAGCCTTTCTAAGCTTTTTCCGAGACTTTTTCGAGCCTTTTTAATAATTTATTTTTTCTTTGTACAATCTGTTTAAGGTTTAGAAAAGAGTGTTTTAAATTGAAAAAAAGAAAAAGAAAAAAGCAACTAATAAGACGGTTTGTATCTCAGATGTAACTAACAAAGGCTGGGACATAAAAAAAATCGCTATTGTGTTTGGTCGTGGTCCACCGTCGTCCATTGATAGAGGATTTTGAAAGAAAAAAAAAAACAAAATGGTGAAGAAGGTTACTGTGGGGGGTATTTTTGTCCGTTCACCATAATAGGTGCCTTTTAAACTTAAGTTATTAAACCGGTGACTTTCTTACAAAGTCAGGCCCAAATAATGACAAAAAAATTTTGAACCCTATATATATATATATATATATATTACAAATTCACAAGTTATATAACATAAATCATTAAAACATTTTTGAAAACTTGAAGCTTTTAGTTCCTAATATGTGTATATATATATATATATATTTAAAAGACATGTTATTTAATTTTTCTTTAAAAAATATTAAACGATTGTTGTTTATTAATTACTTTTACCTTTTAAAATTATACTAACTACTTCTGAAAAATATCTTCATAAAATTTTCAGTGTATATATATTTATTGCCTTCAAATCAATAAATCCCTTAAACACAACCAAAACTAGAATGCTGCTGCATGCATCCCCGTTTCACCCAAAATTATTTTCTCTTTAAACACATCTAGCCTTCCCTTTAATTTTATTTTATTTTATTTTATTTTTTTTTTTTATTTTTTTTTTTTTACCGTAAAGAAATATTAAAAAAGTTGTATGCATGGAAATGGATGTGTTTGTCTTATTAGTTAATAGTTATTATATATGATTGTTGAGTACTGCCATTTTTTTATTGTATAGATTCCCATATATGTCTATTATTCATCACGGTCTACACTTCCCCTTGTTAAGATTTTTGTTTTTGGGATGCAAGAAAATTATGCTTGTTTTGCTCCTGACACTACTCGCTGTATCAAAGTACATAGCATTCTGGTTTTTATCGATCTCTTCTTGAAAACACGAACCCACTTCGGCTTTTTTCAGTCCTTCGATGTTTCTTAAAATAATTGTAAGTATTTTTTTCTTTAAAAATAGAATTGTTAGTTTTTCAAATATATATAAGTGGAAATGGTGGAAAATGTCACTTTTTTTAAATTCATGTGGTAACAAAGTCACTCATTTAATAAGTTAAGTTTAAAAGACACCTATTATAGTGAACTACCAAAAATGTCATTATTTTACACATTCTCTCTTTCTTACTTTAAAGTTTTCGGATATTTTTTCTTTCATCTTCCTCTATAACAGACCTCCAATGGAGGTTGAACATCATAACATCATCAATTCATTTTCATCAGATAATTAATTTTGTGGCGCTACGCAGACGCATTTGGGGGTTGCGCAGGGGTGAAAGGGGCAGCGCCCCCAAAGTTTTTTTTTTCAATTTAAAACCTTTCAGTAGGTTCCTTTTCATTTATTCTCCGAGTCTTTTGTAAACCAACTGGTTGTGTGAATTTTGAATCTAATTGAAAAGTCTCGAACAACAAATGAAAAGATTCAGAGAATAAATGAAAAGTCTCGAAGATTAATTGAAAAGGCTCGAACACTTCATTAAAAGGCTCGGGTAGTGTATGAAAATACTCGAATTGTGTATTAAAAAGCTCGAACGGTTTTAAAAGTCTCGGATAATCAAAATTCACTAATCTATTCATAAATTATTAAAAAGCTCAAATAACTGTTTAAAATGCTTGAACTATGTATTAAAAGGCTCGAAAAGGCACAAATTGAAAAGACTCGAATCTAGTGTAAAAAGGCTCGAAAAGGCTCGAAAAGGCTCGAAAAGACACGAATTGAAAAGACACGAAAACGCTTGACTCTGGTGTAAAAAGATTCGAATCTAGTATAAAAAGGCTCAAAAAGGCACGAATTGAAAAGACACGAAAATGCTCGAATCTAGTGTAAAAAGGCTCGAAAAGGCTCGAAAAGACACGAATGAAAAAGCACAAAAAGGCTCGACTCTAGTGTAAAAAGGCTCGAAAAGGCACGAAAAGACTCGAATCTAGTGTAAAAAGGCTCGAAAAGGCATGAATTGAAAATGCACGAAAATGCTCAAATCTAATGTAAAAATGCTCGAAAAGGCTCAAAAATGCATGAATTGAAAAGGCACGAAAATGCTCGACTATAGTGTAAAAAAGCTCGAATCTAGTGTAAAAAGGCTCGAAAAGACACAAATTGAAAAAGCACGAAAAGGCTCAACTCCAGTGTAAAAAGGCTCAAAAAGGCACGAAAAGGCTCGAAAAGGCTCGAAAAGGCTCGACTTTAGTGTAAAGAGGCTCGAATCTAGTGTATAAAGGCTCGAAAAGGCTCGAATCTAGTGTATAAAGGCTCGAAAAGGTTCGAATCTAGTGTAAAAAAGCTCGAATCTAGTGTAAAAAGGCTCAAAAAGGCTCGAATCTAGTGTAAAAGGACTCAGAGATTCTAAACCGATTAACCTAAGAATTTTCCTTGAAAAGGCTCGGGTAACATTTTTAAAAGCTCGGAGACTATTATAATAGGCTCGGAAAAAGTTCAAAAAGGCTCGGAAAAAGCTCAAAAAGGTTGGGGAACCGGTTCCACAATATTATAAAACTTCGGTTCTAATTTTTTTTTTGAGTATCGACCTAACCAATTAGATGGATAAATTATATATAATATAGAGGAAATAACACTTTTAACCAAAAAATTAAGAGAGTTTCTATTTTTACCTTGAAATAGTGTTTTCATTGTTTTTACTAAACTTTCTATTTAAGAGACAAATTTTCCCATGCATTAGATTAAACACACTGGAATTAAACACACAAATTAAACACACTACTACAATAGGAATTAAACACACAGATTAAACACGTTAGAAATTAAACTGGTGGAATGTTTAATTGATGAAAACTGTTGTATTTAAGGGAAGAAAACTGATGTGTTTAATTGAAGAAGAATGGTGTGCTTAATTGAGAAATCATTAAGGGTATTCTTGTCTTATTAGTGAAAAGTTCAATAAAAACAATTAAAGCACTAATGCTGGGTAAAAATAAAAATTCTACTAATTATATGGATAGTTTCAATTTAAACACACATATATATATATATATATATATATATATATAGTCTTTATCATCTGGTGTGGAAATCCATATGTCATTTTATCCAAGATCGACACAAATTAATTATTAGCAAGACTCAAGTAGATATTGACGGAGTCCCAATTCTAACTTAGAGGAAGAAGAAAAAAGTAAGAGGGATTAAAAGGCAGATTTTAATTAAATTAATTAGAAGAGAAAACTTTGATCAATTAACAATACATTTAAAAGGGGCTATTCAAATTAATTAGGACAAGAAGAGCTAGCCTAACAAAAAGGTTGCCCCAAATTCATCAACTTAAATAAACCTATTTGAAAAATAATAATATATATGAGAGCAAATTGCACTCAACCTCTCTGAGGTTTAATCTCTTGCACACAGAAACAATTTTATCATTAATCGAAGCTCACACCCCCTATTGACTTTCTCTTACTTTTAAAAAACTAAAATACCCATGATCCCTAAATTAAATTAATAAATGGGAATTTCATTAAAGTCCTTATTTTTTATGGTGAAATGTCATTTTTTAAACGACTTTATCATATTAGAAACTTAAATGCCTAGTTTTTTTTTTTTAAATACATCACTTTAATTCATTTGATTAAAATACTAACGGTCAACTCTAATTATATGTATAAAAGTACAATTTTACCCTTGTCAAATGATTTATTGAGTTTCAAAAATAAATAATATTAAAATGGTTTATAAATATAAATTAACAACAAAAAATTATTTTCTTCAAAAATGCATTTAAAAATAGAAAAAAAAAACTAATGGTGGGATAATGGAAAATGTAAATTTAAAATAAATAATAAATTGAAAGTATGATTATGAATACTTTTTTTTTATTTATAAAAAATAACTTTTTTTTATCTAATTTTATCCCCAATTTTTTTTTTATATATAATAATCAATTTATCCAATTTTGTCGCAAAAACAAATTTATTTTTTTATAATAAGCAATTTATTTTTATATTTCCCATTATCTATCCATTAGTTTTTTTTTTTTTTTCATTATCCATCCAATTTTTTTTAAAAAAAAATTAAAAACTGGAAAAAGGATCTATAATAAGAAGGTTTTTTTATTTTTTATATTTTTTTTGGTGCCAAAATTGGATATAAAAAAATTAGTTATTTATTTATTTATTTATTTATTTTTATAAGAAAGTATTCATAACCGTACTTTCAAATTATTATTTATTTTAACTTTGTATTTTCCACTATCCATCAATTAGTTTTTTTTTCCCTGTTTTTAAATATATTTTTTTAGAAAATAATTTTTTGTTATTAATTTATATCTATAAACCATTTTAATATTATTTATTTTTTAAACTCAATAAATCATTTGACAAGGGTAAAATTGTACTTTTATACATATAATTAGAGTTGACCGTTAGTATATTGGTCAAATTGACTAAAGTGATGTATTTTGAAAAAATAAGGGACTAAAGTTGCTAATATAATAAAGACGTTTAAATAAGTGACATTTCACTAAACAGTAGGGACTTTAATGAAATTACCTATTTATTTATTTATTTTAGGAATAGGGGTATTTTAGTTTTTTAAAGGTAAGAGAAAGTCAACGGAAGGTGTGAGTTTAAAAAATCGATAAAGTTGGTCAACACTCAATGGGTGAAGTGAATATCAAAAATTGATAAAGTTGTTTCTGTATGCAAGAGACTAAACCTCAGACAGGTTGAGTGCAATATGCTCTATATATAATGACAAACAAACAGAAAGAACAACCACTAAACATCTCTTATCTTAATCCCAAACATATTACATTAAGAAAAGAAAAGAAAAGGAAAAAAACTATATATAAAGCAATCACGGTGTATGATAATTGCACTCCATATACTAGAATACTACAACAGCTTACAACATCTAATCAGTGAAGCAAATTTCAACTTTGCTACACCAAAGAAAGCATCCTTGATTTGGTCACTTTCCATAGGACATATATACTAACTAATCATCAATTAATGGCTAAGCCGGCCTAGCTAAGAAATGCATATATTCCCGTGAAAGGCTTGTGAATCCTTATTTGATGATAACGAAAGGAAAATAATAATAATTTATTTTTAAGTATTATAATAAATTTTGACAGGGTTATAATCTTATAGGAGGTGTCGGTATCATATATCAAAATCAAACACTATATATATGGTCTAAATATTTACTTTTAAAATATTCACCTTCGAATCTCTCGACACAAGCTTGTAGAAAATATTGTTTATTTTAATTTTTAATTGAAAGATTTGAGCCACTATACATATATAACCCACCTTATCTTTGTTAGACTTTTGATTGTTGCAGTGATTATATATATCATCGGATAGACATCTAATTGTTGTCCTAGTGTTTAGGGGAATATAAATTATATATTCACATGATGATTCTTATAAACTATTTAAAAAAGAGATAAAAGGGTATAATAGTATAATAGTAGAAAAAGTTAACGGAAGTTAACTAAAAGTATAAAATGGCCATTTTTGAAGTTAGATAGTGCATTTTGACCAATACCTCAAAAGCCAAGGAGGAAAATAATAATATCCCAATTAAATATGACATACATAATTAATGTATATTTAATTGACATTAAAATTAAAGGGTTCAAAAATTAATTTAAAAAAAAATACCCGGTCCCGAATTAATAGATATTGTCAATTTTTTATTTTATTTTATTTTAAGAATATCTCTATTTTAATAACTTAAGTTAAAATAACACATAAAGTGTGGATCTGATAAAAATACCTTTAAAACACATTCATAAAAATAAGGCTCGTGCTTTTTTGTGTTTTCTAGACTTATTTTGGTGTTTTTGAGATTTATTTTCTAATTTTTGAAACTTTACAAGAAATTCCCGAGACATTTCACGTAGTTTCCAAGATTTTTTGATAAAATATGAGACTTACGGATAGTTTTCGATATTTGTCCGAGACTTTTTACAATTTTAAAGACTTTTCGGAAAAAAAATGAAATATTTTAATTTTTTTTTTCTATCTTCTTTGTTGAAGTTAAAACCTCCATTGGAGGTCAAACAGAGCTTAACCTCCAATGGAGGTCGAATCAACATCCATTGGAGGCCGATTTCGACCTCTATTGATGGAGAACCTCCTCCATCACCGGAGGCTTTTGAAAAAAAAAAAAAACCTAATAGATTTCGTTTTGAAAAAACTAGGTTTTTTTTTAGAAATAACTTAATTTAGTGTCATTTAAAATTAAATTATTAAACTAGTGATAGTCTTAAAATTCAAATAAAAAAGAGTGATTTCTCACTATTTTCACTAAAAATAAATCAGTAAAAAAAAAAAAAAAAAAAAATCACGTTTAAAATGACAAATCCCAACCAATTTAAAGGCCCACAAATCGTTTCAAATGTGCTTTTCGTGGTAACCCCATTATAATACTCCAAGAAAACTTTTACAAAGTAAAAGTAGAATTGATTCCAGACGAGACATAAAAGATTAATTCACCCACGTTGTGCCAGTAAAGTAATCACAGTTAAATATTTATTATAATAATAATAACAATAAAATAGTATAGAATTTAATGACGAAGAATCGTGATAATCAAGTATGGTCACTTGATTAGAAGAATTGATGACAATCTTTTTTTCTTTCTAAATATAAATTAAAAAAGTCAATTTCACATGTAAATTCCCCTGGCGGGCGTGAACGTGATTGACGCCAAGTCAATTTAAGCACATTATTTTTTAATTTTATTATTATTATTATTATTATGTGTGAATTTTCCAATTGTTGTACTGCTTCAAAGTTCAAATAGGGTGTTGTTTTGTGTTTGTGTGCACAGTCAAAGCTGTCATTATTGAAAACAATCCTAATTATTCGCTGCCATCAGATTTTGAGATTCTGGAATTTTCTTGACTTCTTACAATTCCAAAATTTTGTACCTAAATTTGACTGTTTAGGTAAGAGTAGTGTATTTATAGTACTATGAAACACCGTTTCTTCTCCACTGAATTTTGTAGACTTTAAGGTTGTATTTTAACAAAACGAAATTGTTTCCATCTAAAAATTCCTATTGTATATCTATTTGTTATATATATATAAATCAATGAAGTTTGACATTTCAATTCCATATTCTAAGATGCGTTTTAATTTCATATTCTAAGATACGTTTTAATGATGATCTATTTCATTACTTTAAAAAAGAAAGAAAAATGATGATATATTTTACTTTGCAATTAAATTGTAATATCACAAATTTTGGTACAAATTGAGATAGCTAGCATTAATAATAATAATAATAATAATAATAATAATAATAATAATTATAATTATAAACAATCTTTGATCAAATGGTTATGCATCTCTCCATTCACTGTTGTAATTGGGGTTTGAATCCAACTTACCGCAGTTAATCTTACCAATCCTTATAGATTCTGACTCGATTGGCAAGATTCGGAAAAAAAAAAACAAGAAACAGTATTTGAAAAACATTTCTTTATGATAAGAATATTTGAAAAACTTATTTGAAACACTTTTACCATCTTTAATGAGTATACTTTATCATCAAATCATATTATACAGTAAATTATCTTAATAAATTGATATTTAATATATATATATTGAAGTGTTACAAGAATTATTACAATAACATTGTCAAGGTATACCGAGATCAAACAATATATATATACGGTTCGAATATCTACTCTTATAATGTGAGATAACAACTCCCACAACTTAAGAAGAAAACTCTTCATACATGCTTGTAAAATGCGCATGATGTAATTTGAACCCCTCACCACTTATGTGGAAGGGAGGTGCACTACTAGCTCTGCTAAGAGGTGATGTGAAAATTGATATTTAATAGATCCTATGATCATAGATATGTTTATATATAAACTTATCATAATATTTAAATTCTAGCAAGTTCTTTCTTATATCGCGTTCGTGTAAGTAAATTAATATAAACTAATATTCGTTATATAAATTTATCACATATATGCGATATACTAATAGATATCTATGTTATTCTATTTTACTAATAAGATCGTGACACTATATTAAAGCAACCGCCAACAATATTATAGTCTAATCTATACATAATTGAATAAAGTGAGGATTGCATTAATCTTCACCTAATTATAATAGTGAAGACCTTTTTGTTAGCAAAATCAAACATCAAATGTCACCTCCCTTTCCACGTTAGTCGGTCCACTTGTGATATAAGATTCCAAATCCCATCGAATGTATTTTTATAAACATATGTGAGTAGTTTTTGTTTTGTTTTGTTTGTTATTTCTTTTGGACGGGGGAGGCGTTGATATATCTCATTATAAGAATAGATATTAACCGTATATGCACTATTTAATTTCGACATATTCCAAAAAACATACCGTAATACTTCGGGAAAACACATCAAACATCACTTCCATAAAAGTGATCCTTACTTGGACACAAGAACATGTGATATGATATGTGTTGGCCTTTTGTGCTCTTAAGTAATTTTTTTTTTTTTATGGACCACCCAAGTTTGGTGGCATCTCAGCCACAAAATTTTAGCATATACTTATCCGAAGCAACTACCACTTTAATTGATTGTAAAATGGGTTTATCATACATGGCCTTTTGCTCTTATCATAATTGTTGGCTCTTTATTAATAGTTAATACAAGGCTTTTTTTTCCTTTTAAAAAATAAAAATAAAAATAAAAATACAAGGCCTTTTTTACATTATTAAAAAAAAAAAAAAAAACGAGGCCTTTTCCTCTTATAATAATTGGTGACTTTTTATTAATACAACCTTTTATACACCAACAATTATTATTATTATTATTATTATTTTTCATTCTCTTCGAATACTTTTCTTCAGATCAATAGTTCATTGCCCTCTTAAAGATTTGTTTATAATCGGTAGGTTGGCTGATCCCCGATAGCCCTATTACAATAGTTCTTATAATATTTTAAAAAAAAAGTGTTCATTACCCTCTTAAAGATTTGTTTATAAATATGGGTACTTTTTGAATTATGCTTTTAAATATAAATGATTAGCTTTGATTTTTTTTAATTTTTTTTAATTTTTTAATTTTTCTTTACAATATCTATTAATCCGGGTCTATGTATTTTTTTGAAAGATTTTTATTTGTTTAAATCCTAAGCTCGTCTATCGGTAGGATTCGAACCGCTGATATATGATTCATTTACATAAACTCCAAGCTGGTTCATCTATCAGCTGAGCTTCGTCCCTGTTGGCAAATGATTAGGTTTGATTTTAACTTCTCATTGTAAAAGATTTATGAAAAATTTCAAACAGAATAAACTTAGGTAAAAGCTTAGAGGACTACTGTTATAGCCCACTACAACAACAAGCTGCAAAGCCCAAGCCCACCAACCCGAGCCCGTGTTAGACTGTATATACATACATGGTCCACTTTTAATATTAGTGCATTAACGTGTACAATCATCGTTAAAATTTGACATTATTTTGTCATGATCACATAAAGCTCACATCATGACTAACGTGAAGAGACTAAGAGCATGGTTTTTTTTTTTTTTTTTTTTTTTTGAATTACAACAACCGCAGGTGATTCTACTAGCACATCCCGGAATACTACTTCCACTATCGAGGAGAGGGTACAAATAGATTACAACTTTCACAACTTGAGAGAGGGTTGCTCCCAATAGAACATGGAGAGGGCACCCACACTTGGGATTTAATAGCCAAGGTGGGACAAATTATATATATATATACATACCAAGACAAGGCTTAAACCTCGATGGCGGAGCATCTCTTGGGAGACTCCAACCACCAAGGCAAGGGGCCATTGGTGACCAAGGGCATGTTTGGTACCTCATATTGTATTGTATTAGAATAATACAATAAAATGTTTGATTTATTTTAGACCATACATGTAATGTACTAACTAATACATTTTAATTGGTTTAATATAATAGATAAGGGTTGTATTATTATTATTATTTTTGGTTAGAAAGACAACGTTACATAGGAAATGAACACAAAGAAGGGCTGATATCCAACCAAAGACGCTCCCTTACAGAGGAGAAGGCCATCGACGCAAAGTTATGAGCCGAGGTATTCCCAGACTTGGGAATTGCTTGACTTTTACAAATGCCAGCCACGACGAACAATGCCTTTAATATCATTAATAATGAAAGTTGAGTCTCCACGGATAGGAGGAGGACTGTTGAGAAAAGAACACGCTGAGGTAGAAAAATAATAATAATTTTAAATATAATATAAAATAATTTATTTGCATATATTAATTTAAAAATGAATTAAGTAAATATTATATAAATAAAATAACATAAATTTTATTCTAATATTATATATGTTAAAGTATTTACACAATTAATAATTAATGTAATAAAAATATTAATTAATATTTTAAAAATATAATACACACAAATATATATTTTATAACATGTTTTTATATTCTAAAAATATTTCGATTTATTAGTTAACAAAATATTTAGAAAAAAAATAAATTATATCCTAACATTAGTTAACAAAATATTTAGAAAAACAATTACATCATAATTTTGTATAACTTAATATGATATAATATGAAATATCACAAAATACAAGATTTTAAAAAAATAATATTTAATTTAATTCAATACGGTATAACACTGTATGCCAAACGAGCTCTAAAGGTTAAGAAAACACTTCAAACAAGAACCCAAGGCAGCACATGTACAAACCACAATTAATGTATATTTGTACGTACTGATATAAGAATATTTTAGAGCATCTCCAATACTATTATGCATTTAGAGAAAATGGAGTGCCACGTAGAATAGATGTTAAAAAAGTTAAAAAAACTCTCTCTAATACTATTATCTAAGTTGAATATGGAAATGATGTGGCCAAAAAAAAGTTAGAGAATATGAAGTTGAGTTTCTAATTCTAGAAACTCTCCTAGAAATGCTGACTAGGATTTTTAACTCTTTCCAAAAATAAGATTAAAGCTTTCAACTTTTTCCACCAATGAAATTAAATCTCATTTAATTGTAAAATAAAAGAGGAAAAAGAGTATAATAATTGTTTTATTATGATTAGACATAAAATGGATACATATTTGATTTTAGATAATTGTATTGAAGATGTGAATATGTATTTCTTTAATTTTTTTTTCAAAAGTGGACCCATAATAAATAGAAATACTGATGTGACATTACTTAGAAACTCAAAAATACATATTTGCATTGGAGATACTCTTAGGACATCCAAATCAGAATGTTGAATTTATCTGATGATTAGATTAGAACAAAAGTAACTCTAATTTATTTCTTTAGATGAATTTGTTATTATTATTCTCAGTTTCTCACCCATATAAATATATCAACCTGGATTTGGTCATTGAACACAAAATGAAAAACAATACCTAGTTAAACGTAATAAATGCGCAAACACGCTGCAAGTTGCACATCGACATATCTACATTGATTCTACACGAAGAGAGATCTGTATGCATCTGCCTCTTGAATCCTCTCCTCGACGCTTCTGTCCTTTCTTTCCTTATCTAAATCAAACTTGTGCTTTAATTCCTTCTCTTTCACATGTATCTGCACCGAGGTTGTTATGATACATAAGATAGTTGATAAAAGAAGCAGCAGTAAAGGAAAATGTCCATCTTATTCTTACCGCGTCATAAATCTCATCGTTGTTGTCGAAGTCACCAGCTTTACGTGGGATAATATGAATGTGGACATGGGGTACTGTCTGGCCAGCCTCAGGACCATCCTAGTTTTGAAGGAAAAAAAAACACATGAAACATTATTTTTGTAGTAGCAAATGCAGAATTCTAAACCATGTCATGTCCCCAATAGAACTTCAAACAAGATGGTGGTGCAAAACACACAAATTGAAAGAGTGAGAAGAGTTGAGAGCGGACTTACTTGAATATTAAATGTGAGCGATGAAGCTTTGTGGTAGTTCTCGAGCTGTCTACCAACCTTTCGTGCAGTGAGCCATAAATCGGTAGCTTCTTCTGCAGTAAGATCAACAAAGCGCTTCACTTCACGCTTTGGGTTCACAAGCACATGTACATTATATATGTTAAAGTCAATCAATTTAATAAACTTGATGAATACATAACCTACATTACACGTGTATATGTCTGCATTTCAGTCTAAGTCAATCATTTTTACGATATCATAAAATTTTATAGTAATTGAATTGGATTCAAAAGGTATGTTGAGAAAACATTTAAACTATATTGGAAAAGTTACTTAGAGAGTACATAATAAAAAAAAAGGAATAAATTTGAAGAGAATTATAAAGTTATGTTAAATATATATATATATATATATATATATAGTAAACAATTATTCAGAATAAAAAATAAAATTTATCAAAATGGAGATTAAAATGTAGGAAACTTGACAAATTGAGACATAAATTATAGGATTAGCAAGATGAGGCTTTCAGTAATATTTGTCAAATTACAACATTTTACATCAACCTTGCCATATTTTTTATTTTTTATTTTAAGGAAAAAAAGAGAAAGAAAAAGAGAATGCATTAAAAGAAATTTACACAATTTAATTTCAACCACAATCTAATTTGTACATCAAAAGGATATGACCTGCAAAGTAATATAAAAATTAATCAAAACCTGATGAAATTAAGAGATTAAAGCATAAAACTACAATATTTATGAGGTGACAAAACAAAGAGACAAATCACTTGTATCACATGTGAGGAAAATATATGCTAGTCTGTAATAAGACTTATTATGTAGAGAGGATACAGAATTGGATCGTAAATCACAAAAGATTCCCAAAATTATCAAACTATACCTATGCATGAAGCAAGAAAACAACATTTAAAAATGATTTCCATAATTACACAATGCAAATTAGAAAAACAATAAAAGTTATGCCCAACTTGTGGTTTGATAAGCCCTCTCAAATACTATTAGTTTCTCTTTTATCATCTTTTAATAGCTTATAACATGAAGTATGTTTAAAAAATGTTTTTATTTTCCCCTTCAAAAGCTGATTTTCTTCCAACTCTCCTCTCTAAAAAGACCCTACAACTATACAAGTACTGTATAGCATCGAACACTTTGAATGCAAAGTAAATTATAGAAAGAGAAGTAGGTACCAGGATGAGCAGGGCGCAAGTTGACCATGGCATAACAGAGAGGGGTGGAGTAGAATATTTCCTTGGCATCTATCTTATAAGGGCCAAACGTATAGTACTCCATTGACATCTGTGTTCAGTTGCACATAAGTTGATATCATAATTATTATTATGAGCACCCCATCACCATGCTTATAAGATGAAACTGAATCCATTTGAATTGAAAATACAATCAAAGGGAAAAGGACTTACCCTGGTAGCAGAGATCGATTGCAGCCGCTTTGATGTGAAGGAAATGAACCACCAGCTGCTGTTGGGTTGATGGGACTGAGTGCAGCTAAAAGCATTATCATTCACCTGTTTTTATATGGTTCTTTCACTTTGATGATGCAATCAACCTGACATCACGTTGTTTGAATTTGTTGTATTGCCCTCACATAAATTACAATACTATATTAAATCAACCCACATTCATATTTAAATCCAATATAAAACATAATTGAATACAGTGAGGATTGCATTAGCCTTCACCTAACCATAATAGACAAAATTTAAAGAGAATGAAGCTGTGGACCCTAAAAAAACATGAGCCGCCTATTATGAATTTATTATAGGAGAAAAAGCCAAATGCCTAGACTGATAGTAACGGCAACACTAAACAAAGAAACCCACGGGCAGCCCAAATAAGCACCACCATGTATAAACATATAGATGAACAATAATAATATAAAATATTCATCAGTCACACAGATGACAATAGTTTGGGCAGCTGAGAAGAAGTTGCATTCTATTTCTATCCTCACCCATATAATATATCTAATAGCACAATACCATTTCACTGTTGTTTTTGACACCTCGCTTTTGGTCATTCAATGCAAAAATGAAGTCCAGTACAAGTTAAGCATAATAAATGTCTGAACACACTAGAAAGTTGAAGTTAAGATATCTACAAGAAGAGCTGTCTGTATGCATCAGCCTCTTGTGTCATCTCCTCAAGGCTTCTGTCCGTTCTCTCCTTATCTAAGTCAAGCTTCTGCTTTAACTCCTTCTCCTTCACATCCATCTGCACCACAAATGACGGGCAATATAAATTATTCAGGCCAAGGTTGATAGATAAGAATTTGATAAGAAGCAGTATAGGAAATGTGCATCTTACCGCCTCATAAATCTCATCATTGTTCTCAAAATCACCACCTTTGCGTGGGACAATATGGATGTGGACATGGGGTACTGTCTGTCCAGCCTGAGGCCCATCCTAAAGTACAAACAAAAGGAGAATTTAGAATTGATACATAAAACATTATTTAGTATGATGTTATACATACAACTATGGGGCATTTTCTGTATGGTCAGGGCACATGATAAAATTTTAAAGCATTTCATGCTGTTAGATTGTCCCCATTAAACTTCAAACAAGAAGGTGGTGCTTTATTCTATAGTAATTTAATCAATGACACTTGGGGAAAACAACTGCTATAAAGAGGTAAATATGGATGCATCACACACCCTTTGTTTTATTTATTTATTATATTTAAAAAGAAAAACAACATTACTCTGAAAAAGCAATATATCGCACAGATGTTTTAAACCATAGAAATCAAGCACATAAATATAAAAGTTAACACTTAAGCTAGTCAATCAGTGATACCGATATTAATACTTCTAAGACTGAAAATGCTACAGAATCACTTGATCAAGCAGAAATGTCAACCAACGATTTAAAGAAATTATGCATCTATCAAATATTCAATTTAATAAGGCATCCAAAGATTGATATGCCAATTTGTGGGGAATGGAAACAAGGACATGAATGAAAAGATGAGCAAATATGAACACAGTGAAAAGAAACGGGCAGGAAATAAACAGAAAATTAAAATAAATAAATAAAAACTTGGGTTGAAGAAGTTACAGTTGTGCGACAATCATTTTGGCAATACCAGTAAGCTATCATGAGGAATAATACAAAATTTATTGTTCATATTGCACAGCAAGAATCTAACAAAAAACACACAAATAACAATGAGATGAGAAGTCTACTCGAGAGTGGTCTTACTTGAATGGAAAAAGTGAGTGATGAAGCTTTGTGGTAGCACTCAAGCTGTTTACCAACCTTCTGCGCAGAGAGCCATAGATCACTAGTTTCATCAGCAGTAAGATCAACAAAGCGCTTCACCTCACGCCTTGGGCAGACAAGCACATGTGCATAACCGATAATGTTAAGTCAACTGAATTAAACACAGATGCACATTGCACACAGTAACAAAGTTCATGAATAATACATAACCTACATATATGTATATGTCTGCATTCTACTTGCACACAACCAATCCTATCAATCAAGTACCTTTTAACTCATTAAAATTCATATTTCTCAAAATACAACATTTTACATCAACCTTGCCTTAATTTTCCCAGAAAAAAAAAGTACATTAAAAGAAAATTAAACAATTTGATTTCAATCACAGACATGGAACATAAAAGTGTCTAAATGAGTACCAACACTATAATTTTTAGAGCAAAAGGATATGACCTGCAAAGTAAAAAAGAAAACTTGATCAAAACCAGATTAAAACATAAAAGTAAAAGATTGAGATGCTGACAAAACAAAAACCAAAGAGACAAATTACCAGGAAGAAGAGGGCGCAAGTTGACCATGGCATAGGAGAGAGGGGTGGAGTAGAAAACCTCCTTGGAATCTATTTTGTAAGGCCCAAACATGTAGTGATTGTTCAACGACATCTGGGTTTTCACCACTTGCAGGTCAATATGCTTTATTTATACAGTGAAAATGAATCGATTTGAATTGAAAACGCAGTGAAGAGTTTACATACCCTGGCGGTGGAGATCGATCGGAAACGCCTTGATGTGGAGGAAATTAACCGCTGGGTGGTGAGTGAGAGTGACTGCACCAATTGCTTTACCATTCACTTGTTTTACTGCCTTTTCAAATCAATTCAACAAACTGAGGCTGAGCATCACCTTCTTTGGGGGTTATTTCTTTATTTTATTTATTTATTTTTAAATAAAAAATATAATTTGTTATATTAATTTAAAGGGTAATACATTTTGATTAAAAATTAAAGTAGTAAGAAAAATGATTTATTCAAAATAAAAATAAATGAAAAAATGATTAATAGGAAATATAAAATGCAATGTTTTTTTTTAATAATCATTTTATTTATATGTATCATTTTATATGTATTTCAATTAATTTTTAATCTCTTCCTATTCTTAGTTTGTAAACTATTATCATTTAGAAGTGGGAATTTAGGGGCGGGCATTGGTTGGGTTGGATTGGGTTTGACAATACCCAAACCAAATCAATTATAAAGTAAAACAAAACCAAAAAAAATCGGTTTGGTTTGACGGTTTAAAAAAATAATTATATTATTATTTTTGTTTGATCAAATATAATAATATCAATATAAGTAGTTAAACTTATTATTAATAAGATAAACAATAATAATAAATTGAACCCAAATGCATAACAATAATTGTTAAAAAATAAATTAAAAAAAAAAAAAAAAACTCAAACGTAGAATGCATAAAACTTATTTAAAAAAGAAAAAAAAAAAAAAACTAAACCGTATGTATATTTGTATGAAGCAATAAAAAAAAAAGGTTACTTATACTCAATAAATTTGTTTAGTGTCAACAACTTGAGATGAGAGGAAATAACTTTAAGAATAAATAGAGGGGGTTAGAACTTAGTAGTACTGAGAAAAAGATAACCTTTGAAATAAATATAATATAAAATTAGATTAACTTTAATTTTTTATATATGATAATTTAATATATATATATATATATATATATATATATATATTTAAGTATATATTGGTTTGGGTTGAATTATACGGGTTGAAAAAAGACAACCCACAAACCAACCCAAACCAATATACCTATTAAAAAATAATCCAATTGATTTATTTATTTATTTTATTTTCTTTAACAAAACCAAACTAACCTGTTTAAATTGGTTTTATTTGGATAGGTTGATCGGTTTAACGGTTAGGGTGCCCACCTCCAAGTGGTATTGTGGGAAAGGGAAGATACTCGATTATGAATTGTAAATTAATTAATCCTCTTCATTTTCATTTTTCAATTAGTTGGGTTTTTTGTGAAATCCAAAATCAGTTGAAAAACAATGGAATATTGTTATATAGATTGGGACTAGAACTATCTAAAATCTAAATGACAAATTGACAAGATCTCAAAGAATTAATAAATGGTTAGTAGATTACGACCAATAGTGATTTGGTGGCAAATGACAATCAGCTCCCTGCCTAATTTTTTTTATATTCATTTTTCCAATCATTTAAGAATTAAGATGTATTAGCATTTTACTAAAAGTATTAGCCGACTAAACTTTACAGAAAGTTGATAGAATTCTTCCTTACAAATTTTCTAAATTCTTTAGAAAATATCTTATAGAATTAATCAAAATCTCTCTAAAAAAAATTCGTTAAAAATTAAATTACCAACAAAAACAATTATAAAAGCAGATAGAAAATCGTTGTTGGATCCAAAAGAACCATAATGAGAAGTTGCAATAAGACCATGCACTCTCTCATTTCTAAAATCAAGTTTTTAAACAATCAAAGAAAATCTGAAAGCAGAAAGGCATTTCAGCATCTGACAGGAAATTCATACAACTACTTTAAAGTAGTAAACTAAAAAGAAATTTTCCCACAAAACAAATTCAACATCAACCTTCAAAATGGCTACAGATTGATGATATATTATAGTATGAAAACAGAAAAAAATAATAATAATAATAATAATAATAATAGACAACAACAAATTTTCATTCCTTATATAGAAGTTGGAGTACAAATTCATTACATATACACCCCTTTTAAAAACAAAATTAAAAAAATATATATATATATTTATATATAAAAATAACCACAAAATGAGATACATACCCAAGTTCCCAACAAAATAAAAGAATTTGATCCACCAGCAGCTGTCTTTGAAACTACAAATCCGTTGATATTACAAGAGCCAGCAGCAGTTGAAAAGGATAACTAAAAACAAAATCACTCTTCGTGCGCTATCACAATCAAATACCGATACTACCCACAACTATTTTCATCGAAAGAACAAATAGCGAATGCTACATAATGCAGTCCGGGCATGGGGTACCATTTTCAGACAGAAACGATGAAGATCAAGAAAACAAACAAATTTCAGTTAGGATGCAAAGAAGCAGATCAATCAAGCACTCAAATAAATTTGGATTCTAAAATAAATCAAATTTCTTCTTCTGCATGTCTTGCTTCCATTTTGGTAATTTATAGAATGCTTCTTTCGTTTTTCCAAATATGCTCTGGAACTCCTCGTCTGACAGATAAGCCTGTAAAACCAAATGGTGATCTACAGTGAATACCAATTTAAACTGTAAATGAAATGAAATAATGACATTTATCATTAGGTCCCTTGTACCAACCTCTCTCCGCTTAAAATCAATTCCAGTAACTGGGTTTTCAGACCTTGCCTTCAGTTGATCATAACCAAAGGTACGTAGACCAGTTTCACTACCATTGTCGTCCTGTTCTGTCTCTTGATTCTTTTCTGAATCCTCTCCATTGTTTTCCGATGAAGCTTCCTCTACCTCCTTGAGCTCAGCAACCCCTTGAGAAGCCTCTGATTCAGAATGGGCATACTCCGCTTTTTGTTCAGCTGCAAGTACTAAAATGTGTCAGATTTCTACAGTTTCAGAAGCATTACGTTGAAACATTAAATCAAATATGCATATCAAGAAGCAGCAACAAAGAATTAGTTTCTTTGGTGACAATTGGATCAGAAGATCATAACAGTCAACTTAAAGCAATAGCAAATCTACATATATAACATCACCTCAAGAATATAAAAACTAAAAAGAATGATAATTGCTTTCTTACAAGGATCTGCAGGACTGCCACTAGATCGGGTCGGGGAGCCATCAGGTGATCTCCTCTTTTCGGCAGTAAGAACTGATGAAAGAGCTGCTACTGCTGCTGCTCTTTGTGATCCGCTACCTGGGCTAGATGACTTTAGAGTAGAACCTTTGCCTCCGGGTGATGAATTAAAAGCAGAAGATAAGGCTGCTAAAGCTGAAGCTCTTTGAGTTTGCCCCCCTTGGTTTGAACCATTGGACTTATCCTGAGCCTGAAATAACACAGAATATCAAACAGCCATCTCTTAGTCAAGGAGTTAAACAATGTCTTGCAACAGATACACAAGAGGCTGCAAAGGCACAGAGAAATAATAATAACCAAAACGAGTATAATACATACTGACACAGTGTCAGCTTGAAGTTATAATACAAAGATGTCATGATGCCATTTTAATAACGCTCATAAAATTGGGCTGGTGAACACCCATTAACACCATATTAGGTAATTCCTGAAATGGTTCATTGATGGATCCCCACTACTTATTCAAAAACTACAAAGGAAATTAAACGTTAGAATTGACCCAAGGTTGAATCTCCAAATAGCTCAACCATGTTTATCAAACACACAGCAACTAGAAATCATCCGCCTCTACTGACTAAGATCTCTAGTGTCCTTGACAATATTTTTTAATTCGCTAGACATAAGACATGCAGAGTAGAGCAAGCTCCACATGGCTGCACTTTATTGAACAAGAAAGTAGATGCTGTCAAATGCAAAACTGAAAAGGAATTTTATCAAAATGTT
Organism: Acer negundo; assembly: GCA_035582765.1. Classification (NCBI taxonomy): domain Eukaryota; kingdom Viridiplantae; phylum Streptophyta; class Magnoliopsida; order Sapindales; family Sapindaceae; genus Acer; species Acer negundo. The sequence continues at coordinate 12,182,725 of CM069241.1, read as the reverse complement.
TGAGGCATAAGAAAATTATTTACCGTATTGGATGATTTCCCAGAAGATGGATTAAAAGCAGAGGTTAAGGCAGCTAAAGCAGAAGCCCTTTGAGTTGGTCCTCCCTGATTTGAATGGGACTTATCCTGGATCACCAATAAATATAGAATATCACACAGCCACCAAATTAGCCAATGAATTGACCTCCTAAGTGAATAAATGAAAGCATGCACACTTGCAACACGTGTCATGTATCATCAGACAGAGAACCTAAAACTATACTTCAGTGATAGCACACATATGCACACCACCAGCACCTATTTGTCCTTATTTCAGAAATAACTTTAGACAAAAATCTAGAAAATATTTTCAACTGGCAGATAAGACAATATTTCAATCAAAATGAGCCATATTGTAACATCATCTCCTTCAGTTTTTTCATTAAATTTTTAAGAAAAGTTGCAATAGACTTTCCTTTTTCTCCTCTTTGAAATTTAGCCATTTCAAAGCCAGGGCTTTAGGAACTCTAGAGTTGTAAAAAAGTGGCCTCCAATCCAATTACATGAACTAGAGTTGAAAATACAGCAAGATGGAAAAATCTTACATGTCTAGGTATGGTGATGTTGGATCTTCAGAATGAAAAAAATTAGGACTCAATTTATATTCACAAGAACAGATGAAAAGTTAAAGAATTTGAGCATATACGCACATTTGAAGAGGATACCAAGCTGCATGAACTTTAATATAAATTAAAGCAGACAATTACCTCCACAACATGGCTTGCCCCAAAGAGTATTGCCACTTTCTTTAGGAATGAGTTTCCTTGGACCTGCATCCCATTGAGATTTTTGCTAAAGTCACATACAACATAGTTGTCGAACAAACATACAATTAAAAGAGAAGACATGTCAATAATAAGAGTCTTTTGTCATTAAAGCAACAAAGTTGTGTGATCTTTTTTAACCAGTTAACTTATTCAAGCGTATGCTTCCACAATCAGAGTTTCTTTCTTTTCAAATTACAAGTTCAACAACAATTTTTGCAAGAGTGCTAACTAGTTATCCACTAACAATTAGGATGAATATAATATTCACTAGTACTGGTGTCTTTATTTGCCACGATGTTGTAGACCCTAGATTGCCAATGTTATACTACTAACTCTAAATTAGACTTTAAGATGCTTCTTATCAGCTCCTTGTGGTGCTTCCCAGTTTCTTATATGCTCACCAGGTGAACTCCTTGCTTCTCACTCGCCCAGCTTCCTTTGGTTTCATACTAGTTCAGTAACTTTGCCAGGGAGACTAATTTAACTTGATTAGGTAGGTAAAAGGTGAAGTTAAAGGCTAAAAAAAAATCTATTTAGACAGGCATGTTCCCAATTTTATATCCTAACAAGTGCATTTGCAATTTTATTATGCAATTTAAAATTCTTGTCATACAAATTATGCTGTGTTCTTCTCCAATTAGCATAAACAAGCAGAGGACTGTGATTTTGAATTTTGTTCACTGAAAGTATTGATCAAATTGAAATACGAAAAAGTGGGCAATATAAACTTAAAGTTGATTTAGAAAAGCAAAGTCCAGTCAATGACACACGCACAGTAGCTTTTGCTAGGTCCCACGAAAAAAATGTTGTGAAGAAGCACGGTTCATTTCCTTCAGTGACTTTGTATAGTGGAACTTTTGGAGACAACCCCTCCAGCGATGCAGCCATGTCTATGTAATTCTGCAAGAACTTGAATAATGAATGATACGCTGTATGAAAGTCAAGACATGACAAAAGCGTAATCTGTTGAACCAGTACCTGGCCAATGTCAAACACATTTTGCTTTTCTTTGGGGTCTACAGACTGACCAACCCAGACAAAGACTTCAGCATGTGTGTCAAGTATCAAAATATCCTCGGTTAACAGATCATCTTGTGCGAAGTTGTAAACTTCCTCAACCTGTCCAGCAAACATAATTATTTATATACAAGACACTGAATACCTCTATACAACAAAGCTTCAATTTTAAGTCCTAACTCACCTCAAATTTTCCTGGGGGATCCACACAGCAACATAAATGATCATGAAAATAAAAGTTAGTGATAATCAGCTGATACAACAATTCATAAAACACATATACATGCTTATGTGAATATTAATTTCATAAAAAATTATAGTTATACAGCAGATGCTCCCCTAATGAATAAGAAAAGCACCTTTATTAATTGAAAATGTGAACAAATGAGGATCCCTGACAATGTCCGGAGAAACCTTTTTGCTATTGTAACTTTGTTTCCCTCCTAATGCAAACCAGAAAGTGGAGCTCTCAGTCCCTTCTTTAGCATGTTTCAAAGAAACTCCTGGCTGAAATAGTAATAAAAAAAAAAATACTTAGATTATCCATAGTATCAGGCAACAGGAGAAACTTTTATTTCAGAATTGCATATTCTTAACTCAAGATTACTATGAAAATGATAACAGCGTAAGTATGCTATTATCCCAAGCTTATGTATAATTTCAAAAACACGTGCATCAACTTTCTTGAATCTCATATTTAAGGTTTCACAAGGAAACATTGCTACCACTAAAGTGATTAAAATAAACTGTAAATGCCTCATATACTGGCATACAAAGATAATCAAGAGGAGAACAGAGATAATCAACTCAATGATAGCAACAAATTCGACTTACGACAATTTACTTGATTCCACACACCTAGAGCCAATACGAATTATAACTAAAATTACTACGCATATAGGCTTAGATTCCGTTGTACCTGTGCTTTTTGTCAAAGAGTCAGGCAGCTTGCTCAGCCTTTAATGTTTTAGAACAAATGCATCTCTCTCTCTCTCTCTCTCTCTCTCTCTCTCTCTCTCTCTCTCAAAGCGTCTATATTATTTTGAAGGGCATGATAGTTTATATCAGAGCCTAAAGCAATTCAATTTTCCTCAGGTAACATACCTTCAAAAATTCAGCAACTTTTACAGCTAATTGCTGCTGTTCAAAAGTACTTTGATTTCCATGCCATGTGAAAATCGAAGAGCCAGATTGTAGAAGGAAACACTCGGACGAGTTCAATGATGTTGCCACCTAAACAAGAAAAATGTGTGGATATATTAATATATTGCTGATGGACTGACAAAGGCAAGAGCTCAATTATAGTGCAGAGATTATGGTTACAAGCAAGAATAGTCTGAAACTATCAGGCATGCCAACAAAATGACTTCTTTTTCTTTAATAGGAAAATAACAAAATGCATTTTTTAAAGCATAACAAAAGAAGAAACTCATGATTACATACCGCATCAACTTGAACTGCCTTATTGTTATGAATGAAAGTTCCTGATATCCGCAAGAGAGCAATACTATCAGCTGTGTACGTTTCATCCGTCAGACCTTTGTCTGCTATGCAATTTTTATAACCAGAGCTCAAACCACCCTGAAGAGGAATTCAGATATATATGGAGCATTTAAATACCTTAATCATTGCATTTGCATCACAGTGATCATGAAATGAAAGAATCTTAATATAGAAGGTGAATTTGGTAAGCTTAAATCAAGGTACCTTAAGGACCACCATAGGCTGAAAAAGTGCAACAAATTGTGGCGGCTCTTTATCTTGAAATATACGACCCTGCAAGAAGCATCTATCATGAGCAGGTCTTAATAATCACATTCTAATATCTGACTGTAGATAGTATTAATATGATACCTGAACAGGTCTCCCCTTCAGTGAGTTGCACATTGTGTTAGCCAACCGAGTAGCCATTTTTTGGTCCTCCTGAATTGTAAAATTTAAAAATAATTATGAATTAAATGAAGAAATTGACCTCAGAATAATATCAGAAAATAAAAGAAAAAAATATATTTCAAATGCAAAAATCAAAAGATTGAAATGTGTGCAAATTTCAATTTAATAATTAGAAAAATTAAATTTCAAGATAGAGACAAGCAAAATGGTGAAAACATTATTGCAACCGTGAATATAAAAGACGGAAACAAATTGATCCACAATACCTGAGAGTGTAAAAATATACCAAGCTATTATCCTCAAACGTCACTAATTAGAGGAAACTATCATGTTATGAATATCAATAATATTATTGATGTATACTCAATATTTCTAAATTTTGAAGGGATTGATATGAAATAAAGGAGAAACAAATACCTTCTAGAATATCCAGGATATAACAAAATATTTCAGCAATATTGTGTATATATTGGGATATATTGGCGATATTTTCATAATCCTTCATTTATTTACTATAAAAAATCTATTTAATAATAACAATTTATTTACTAAAATTATTCACCAATATTGATATTTCCATCGATATTTTCATAATTTTAGACTCCCCAAATATCCATTGATAACGACATTCGCCATTGGATAAAGTTAAATTTCAGGCTTCTCTTTAAGCTTTGGTTTCTATAGAATCTTAGACAGGGGCAAAGTCAACATTTTTTATTTGGAGGGGTCATAATAGTAAAATATTGTCAGGGGCATAAACAAGATAGTATAAATTTTGGTGAACTATACATAATTTTTAAAGGAAAACTTATAAATTTTTTGGGCTAAGAGGGTCATGGCCCTATGGGTCCCCTGTCTCTACCACTGATTTTAGACCCAACTTATTTCTTTCTTCATCATATACTTGAAAACTATTGCACAATCATATGGTTGTTGTGTACATAAGAGACCCAGTGGTATGCCCTCACACCCATACCACGAGGTTTTGGACTCGAGTCTCACCCCCTCCCCAAACCCGAATTATTGTAATATTTCAAAAATATATATATATATATATGGTTGTTTTGTGTAACAAGTGGTGCCGAAACCGAAACTGTGGCACACGGTTTGGGGGCGGTTTGTAACCGCCGGTTTGACAGTTTCAGTAACCGAAACTGTCGGTTTTGGGCACGGTTTCGGTTCGGTTTTGGTTTTGGGCGGTTTTATAATAGTTTTTTTCAAAAAAAGTGCCACGTGGCAACTTATGATTCGACGAATTTTTTTATTTATAAAACCGCCGGTTTTTGTCGGTTTTGAGGAAAGCCAAACCGAAACCGAAACCGTGTATACCGGTTTTCAAACCGGCGGTTTAGGTTTCGGTTTCGGTTTCGGTTTGGGTTGTACAGTTACGGTTAAACCGCGGACAAAACCGACGGTTCAACCGGAACCGTGGCCACCTCTATGTGTAACAAATAACAATAACAAATACAATCATGTGGGGAGATTCAAATCCAAGCATCATGGTAACATAATGGCGTAACCATTAGACCCAAAAACTTAATTGCACAATCATATGGTTATTTTAAGTATAACAATAGTAAATACAATCATGTAGAGAGATTCAAATCCAAGCATCTTAGTAACGACCTAAAAACTTAAGCCGGTATGTTTTTATAATTATCATTGATGGTCAGTGATAAAATCATTTTATTTCTTATTAGCAGTAGAAGAAGAAGCTACTCATATCACAAGTTAAGATAGTTTGACCATATGCAACAAAGATCATTGAGGACAGACTAAGTAGTGATGTGTTCCGAGTTGACGAAACCAAAAACATAATAAAGTGAATGGAGACCTATAAATCAATAAATAGATAGAACACTTTAAACAAAAATATGTGCCAACCCCAATAAGATTATGTTGGTTGAACTGAAGATAAAGAAGGATGCTTCCAAATTTCATTTCAGGCAGATCAATTAAAAAGGGGATGAAATTTCAGTTGAAAAGCAAGTTTTTCTTCCTTTTGTAAGGAGAAAATTTTCATTTGATAGAATATTTATATCATTTCACATTTTCACCCACTCAAACATATACTGATTTCATTTCAAATCCTATGAGAAAGGCCTTGAGGCCTTGTTTTCTGAAAATTAAAGTAATATAAAACAAGGCACTGAAAATTCATGTGTTTCAGTTACATAACTCAAATAAAAGCTGATATGCAAATGATTTCAAAACCAATGGGGAATTGCACGTACCTCAATGCTATCCTTTCCAATCCAACAGCACAAAAAGTAATCTTCTTTCCTATCACCTGAGTGATAGGTATAAAGCACAATGTAGCAGTCTCCACAATAAAATTTGCCTATATCCTCTTTAGGCAAGGGAGTCTTGGCACTACCATTAATGCACCATACCTGAAAAATAAATATTATAAATATCGTAAAACCAAACCAGTGTTACCAACCCAATATATAAAATAAACTGTCGGAAAAATCCACAAAAACTTTAGTAACCAAACCTCCATCTTTCCACCTCCTTCAAGCAAAGGTGGAACTTCCTCATTTGTAGGTGCACTTTTTGCCATACCCTTGATACCAACACCTTGTTGCTTCAACAAAGCTAACAGCAAATAAAATGACATTTTTAATAAAATTCACCAGGAAATGTTCAAGTTTCATTCATAGTTAGGGAAAACATCCCACCTGCCACTTTCCCTCTTCCCTCCTCAGTACCAGGAGTTGCTGATCCTGATGGCCAAGAATCAAAGTTGGATTTAAATGCACGTGTCTCATAACCTTGGATGACCCGTGTTATCCGTGTTGATTTTGGCCTATTTTGTCTAGCAAAAAATTCCTGAAGATAAAATTGGAATGAGAAATTATAGTTTTGTCATGATATGATGATATAAGAACAGCTATGCTTCTACCTCAGCAGCTTGACAGGCTGCTTTTCTCTCTTCCACTTGTGTTACTCGGCCAACCCAAACAAATAACTCAGAGCCACGATCCAGAAGATAGCATTTGTTGTTCTCCAACATAGCTTTGGACAATTCACCTTCGACCACCTTTGGCTGACCATCTTCAATGCTACAAAAACCAATGACCGCAAAATTAGCATCTTATGTTTAATGCACATATCGTTTAACAGTAACATGCTGACAATAACATGCTTATGTCTTATCATATAATCTTACATGAAAAAGGATCACCAAACAAGAAAATTGAAAGTAGATCAGATTAAACAAAATGCAAAGTCAAATCAATAAAATGTTAACAAAGAACATTTTTTTCTTATACTGTCTCCTTCAAGATGCTTGCCCCTCAATATAACATCATAAAATATCAAGGAATTCAATTTACTCAAGGTGCATGTAACAATAGTAAGATTCTGAAGCCACCTTCAAAATGATTTTTACTCAAAAAGATTCCTACTCTTAAGATGCAAAACACAATTGCCTACACAGAAAAGGTTTATAGTAGTCCATTTTCAAATATTTTATTTTTACTACATGAAGCAAGACAATTAAAGTCAAGCAGCCATCTGATCCCTTTCTGCATCAAGAGTATAATATTAAAACATTTACAATAGATGTTTATCTTATTCTACACTAGTGCCGTGTTATAACATAATCATTGGATATAGCATTACAACACCATATAAAGCAGTTAAACACAGATGAAGCTAGCATGGATAAAATTTAATTAAAACATCCAAAAGAATAAAAAGGATGCATAAAGGATCAATTTGAATCATTTATCTAGATCTGATAAACAATTTGGCACTGAAGCTAATGAACCTGCATGAGCATATACATATGCATGCACGTATGCAGACACAGTCGGGGAGAGAGAGAGAGAGAGAGAGACTCAATGTGCTTGACTGTTATATACTCCATGTTTTAATTAAAAAGAATGAGGCAGTTCGAGGAGCTTTGTACTAGTGAAGCGAGGCAATTCTGAATGTGTGAGATTTGGGTGGGGTGTTGTTAGGTTTTTTTCTAGGCAGAGGTGTTTTCTAGTTTTTTGGAAACAGAGGTGTTGTCGTTTGATGAGTGTGAGTGGGGGCGTTTGATGAGTGTGTGTGGGTTGTTAGGGTTTTAAAATATTAATTCTAACTTAACCTCAAAAGTCAAAACGGTGAGTTTTGATAAAAAATAAAAGCCTTGATTCAAAACTCACCATTTCACATCCCAAAACCAAATTGATATGGTACCAAAACTCAATGCTTCACCACCCAAAAATTGATATGGCACCGCCTCACCGCCCCACCTCACCACCTCAAGTCGATTTGGCCTTAAGGCGGTTGCCTCATTGCCCCGAGGCGGGGTCCTTTAAAAACAGGCTTGAGGCACTAGCTTCAGGGCAGTGAAGGGCCAAGGTGGTGAGGCGTGCCTCATGGCGGCCGCCTCGACAGATTTTTAAAACTTGTACATACTCACACTTCAATGAGTGCCACTACATGCTTCAGTGCAGCTGAGACACTCTGAGAGAGACAGAGGGAGAGAGACTTGATGCATCATGCACCAATTGTTACTAACTTCAATTAAATGAGTCACTACGTGCTTGCATGCATGTGTGCAAACAGACAAACTCAGATAGAGACAGACAGAATTTAAAAGGAAAGGAAAAAAAAATTCCCAAATGAGCTGTTACCACTACATTTCCCATTAGATTGTGGAACATACATTTCATGCATCGACTTATACAGGATAAATAACGTTATAATTTTTTCGGAGAAAAATGAGTACATATGTAAACTCCTAATTTTTAAATTTCTGAACTACAAAGCATCTAGACTCTGGAGCAGATAAATTTAGATAGAATGGTTATTGACTTACACAAGGATGACAGGTTATCTGCTTCTACTTCTTAAATTTTGATTCTTAAGCTCACATACATGTTAGTATACATGTGTGTGTAGTTAAGTTACGGGGTATTTTGGTATTTTCATTCTTTTATGTTATTCCTTTGTCCTTGTATAAGTGCAGGGCAGCCACCACTTGCTTTTGCTATGTTGTATCAGACTTGTGTTGTGTAACTTTTCTCTTGCATTACCTTTACTGTGTTCAATTAAATTGATAATACCCTCACATGTTTAACTTCTTCAAGAGAATTTTTTTTAAGACTACGGGACAGACTCTCACACCACTCTAATCAGTTTTTCTACTATCCTTTCATCATGATCTCATTGAACTTAGTAGTTACTACATTGATTAGTTTCAATTGAGTTCTTAGTAATTTTGTCCTCAATCTAGTCCAGACTCTACTTTGTCTTTGCTGCAATTGCTTTTCAACAACATTTTGTTCATCAACCAGAAATGAAAAAGCAAGAACTCACAAAGGATAGGAGTTAAATTATTTTATATATATTTAAATGCAAAATGATGATTAAATTTGTAGACCAAGATATATATCATTAAGAAAACAAAGAACCTATAAAGTTAAATTAATTGCGCATACTTATTTCTAAAGGAACAGACATCAGGGCTAATGTAATTCTCCAAGCATCAAAATTCTCAATTTGCACAAAAAAATAAAATAAATTACCTGTAAAGTTCAGGAGGAGTAGTTTCTGAAATAATGTCATCTTCACTAGCAACCTTCTTGCCGATAGGAGCAAAACCACCAAAGAGGACCCAAAATTCACCTGAGTCTGACTCTGTGTCTAACTTCCCATCATCTGGCATGATGAACATTATTTAAACCTCAATAAGTGACAATTGAAGAATTATCAACTATGACAAGTGTTGACAAATGAAGTCAGAGATTAAAGCTCATTAAAACATATTAGGTTACATATAAGCTTACCAACAATTGCAACATCACTCTTCCCCTCATGATACTTTTCTTTCAAAAACTGAATTACTTCCAAAGCTTTTGCTCTTTCTTGAATGTTGGAATTTGCACCATTGAACTGATAAATCTTATCTTCAGTGTCAAGGATAAACACGTCATCATGATTTAGTGAAGACCGAGCAAAAGGAACCTGGAAAAGCAAAATGTGGATTTTACTTTCTTGATCTATAAAAGATTCACATCCAACTCAATAAAAAACTTCCGGACTAGACCTGACTAGAGAATAATAATAATAATAATAATAATTATTATTATTATTATTATTATTATATATTAAATACCTGCTTCATTCTGACAACTCGTTTTCCTTTGCATACATACAACCGTGTTTCAAACACTTCCTCCTCAGGTGTTTTAAATCCAGATGCAATACCTCCTTCTATCGGTATGATGCAAGGTTTAAAGTACGACAAAAATTTGTCAGATTCATGGCCTTGAATTTCTCGGTGCTGAACTGCACGCCCTCCAAGAACAGCATCAAGTTCAACAGTTTTAATAGCTGCTGTTCCAGATTCATCCTGTGCTAAGTAGTTACAACTTTTATATCAGGTTATATTAATAATAAAAACTTTTATATCAAGTTAACTTCTGAATGAAAACCAAAACCAAAAATGTATTTACAAGTCATTAAAACTGCACCTGAGTTGAATCCTTGCCAATCCAGAAATGTATGTCAAACAGATAGGCGCCTCCCTTGCCAGGTGATGTCTACAGATATATGTAGATACACAAAAGTAAGAAAGCAAATTAATAACCCCTTCACTACTGTAATGAACCTCCAAAAGGTGAAATAAAGAGTGACAGGCAGACGAAACAGGATCACATCACAAGCAATATCATGTACTATTGTATCGTAATAATTCTGATTACTGAAAGCATTTTATATAAACCTAGTAGAAGATATATTTATTATAGAATGCATAGCTCTTAAAGTTACCAGATAAGTTATAAACGTTCATAAAAACTACTAAGAAAACCAAAACTATTGATCATTTGACTCTAATGTGACATAGTTCTGCCCCAAAATTCCAAGCTGCATTGTCAGGATACCTCCTAATGTCTCAATAAAAGATGTATTCAAGTATAATATATCAAGCCAAACAGTTCAACATTTACTCTTTACAGAGAAAATTATATTTGCGATTCATTGTTCACGTCAAAGAGAGCTAAAAAATATACATGGCCAAACAAAATAAAATTTAGAGCGCATAGAGTGTCTTTCATACCTGCAAGATGATGTAACAATCCCCCATGTAGAATTTCCCATATTCAGACTTAGGCAATGGAACTGGCAGAAAATTCTCGATTCGCCAGATTTCAGTGCCCCTGGGATTGTTAAGTTTGACAGCCCAAAAGTGGAAAGCACAGATGCAAACATTTATCAAATTACCAAGAAAGTTCATATATGTACACAATTTAAGTCAAAATCATATACTGTCCAAAGTTCCTCATCTCTCTCTCTCATTCTTGGGGGAGTGTATGTGTGTTGAGTGTGTCCACAAGTGCTAAAACTAAAAAGTTGCTATTGAGGATACAATCTTTGGCCTGCGCCTTGAAATGCAGGATCCAGAGCTTTTGTAGAGGAAGACATCTTCTATATCCCTGTTGTTCTACTCACAACAATTAGAATATGGGCTTGTAAATTTTGCTGTTGGGAAATAGCAAAGGGTCCAATGCAACAGAGAAACTATGAGATAATTACATAAACAAAGAAAAGATGTTCAACGAAACTAGATACAACTACAACATAGGAGACTTCTGAAAGTTTTAGTCACAGAATATTGCATTATGTTGAGCAGTCAAATTAACAACATAATCAATGCAAGCAATCACATAAGCTGACTACACACATATTTTCCTTTCTGTTTCCCAGTACAATAGGTACGCAGGAGTTAAAAGCAAAGACAAAAAAGAAGACTCCAAAATCATTAGGTCATAGACACAGAACCGTCTTACTTTATTATGGTATTGCCTCCCATAGAAAAAATAAAGTAGTGACATGCAAGACAATGAGCAAGATGCCCAATTTATCTATCTCCAAAGACAAGAAAGAAGCGAAGCCATTCCAAAAAATTGACAACTTTTGAAATTTCCAATTTGAAATCATTACAGATACCCCTAAGATAATTTTTGTAAAGATGTTTATTTTATTTTATATATTTTTTTGTTAATATGAAAAGTTGTTTAAATAATCTCGCCTTTACAAGAATCAAACAACTCAAAGAGATATAGACACATGCCTGCTTGGCTGAATAGAAGTCTCACACTAGTATACTTAATGATGTAGGATAGAGAAACTTTGGTGCAAACTGAAGTAGGACAAAAAACAAAATTAGCAAATATTTATAACCTATTTACTAAAGGCGTTCTTCATCAATTAAAGCCCACCCTGTATTTGCTATTTTATACCTTGTTTACATTTTAACTTGCTACATTTCCTCAAAATTCTTTAGACTAAGGGTCTAACACTTCGTGGTGTTTGTTACCCACAAATCTGGTATCCATGCCAGCTCACTGAAATGGCTTCCTCCTAATGACAGTTCAAGCTGAATTTTATAAGAACTGCCATCTTTCATTTTTTGTTTACCTTCTTTATTTTTACATTATAAATGTTAGCATTCTAACCAATGAACTAAGCTTCCATCTCATTATATTTGATAAAGCTAGAATTTTCCTCCATACTACTTCAATTTGTTTTAAGATCCTTGGATGTCCTCTCCCGAACCTACAAAACTATCCTCTTCAAAGTTAATCCTAATGCAATCTGGTTTCCTCACTGAGCTTCCAGTTCAAGTGATGCATCCACTGATAAAGCAATAAAATTTCATCATCAATTGATACCAAGCTGATAACTATTTTGATAAGTTAAGAATAAGCATCAAATATAGATTTGAATGCTCTCACGAGCATGAAATAGGAAGAGCTTTCAGCCTGTAGATAGGAACATTAAAGCACATGATCCTTTTGACCGCTTAACAAGAACAATACTTATTTGTTCCATGTTCATTTCTTCCTTCTCTCATTTCAGTATGTGATTGCTTATCTATGGATTTCAGTGAAATAAAAATCCCACAAAATCATTGGTAATATCATAAACTCTTAACATTGTCATAACTTCCACAACCCATGGCTACATTGCCAATGCTCCACAACATGGTATCTCTAGTCCCATTTGGAAATTCTTCAGGAATTAAAAATTAATAAAAAGAAGAATTAAGTTTGTCCCCCCCATTTCAATTTCATCATAGTCTAATCCCGGATATCAAATAACCATTCAGATATCTGCACAAATATAACCTGGCTAGAATCTGCTAATTTGCTAGACAAAGACCGGACTAGTCAACTTAAAAAAATTCGGATTTTTCTGCCCCTTTTCCCAGAAATCACATAATCTTCCAAAAGCTGAAAATGGAGTAAATGCAAGAGCCAAAGGACCTTCTATCAGCGTTTATCCCAAATACACACAACGTACCTTTCTGTTTACGTGAACATATACTTTCGTTGACTTCATATGATACTGCATGGCTATAACTAAAGATACAGTATTTCCATATGACATGACAAGAACCATCAATGCCACACTCCCAAGTAGCATATTTTACAAGAAAAGGCAACACATTGTAATCAATGTTCTCCATGTTGCAAATGCCAAATCGATGGAAACACTTGAAAGAAAATCCTCAAAGTGATTTCTCCAAATCGGCATCCTCAAGTCCGCGCTCATCAAATAGCACTCCATGCAAAACATTCCATTTCTATAAACACTTTCTACTATTCAATAACAGTAATACCAGAAGACTGCGAACACATTTTGCTTTATTGATCAGCCAACCAAATGGGGATGATGGCTGATCAGAAGCAATCATCAAGGGATAAAAAACAGAGACCAATTCAATAAATTCATGAATTCAGTCGATTCGTTCAAATCCTAAGCTGAAAACTAAGATCATCAAGCTCTCAGTTGAGTTACAAATCACATAATTCCTACTAATTTGTTCACGATGGAACCATCTAGCTCAAACGTAATTGCAATTAAAGTATACACATAAAACAAGGAGATCAAAAAGATTTTATGACAAACAAACAAAACAACAAAAGTAACACAGTCATCAAGCAGCAAAAAGACAACAAAAACAGTTCCATCAACATCAATACAACCAGATCAAAACATGAAATATCTATAAATAAATAAAAACAAAAACCATTAAAATTAAGAGAAGATCATAAATACCCAGATCAAAAAATTGGAGATCTAATGAATCAGAAGAAACCTGGATGAATCAGAGCAGCAAAGAACGATGATGAAAAGAAATGAAGAAGAAAGAGATACCTGAAGAGAGAGATCTCTGTATGGGTGTTTGTGTGTCAGTGATGATGGATTATGGAAGAGCTGGCAAAAAAGAGAAATACAGAGAGAAAGAAGAAAAGTGAATTATAATTGATGAGGTGGTGGTGGTGGTGTTCCTGTTGTTGTCGTCTTTCTCTCTCTAACTTTTTTGAAGGACTTTTTGAGATTTGTAATTGAGAGTGAAAAATGAACGAATTATGAGGATGATGAAGAATGGAAAGAAAGGAAGATAAAGAGTTTTGGGCAGACAAAGTCGTTATTTATGGCATGAAAGATCCGGTGACGATGGCACCGGCCTTCTTCTCTTTCTCTTGCTTTTAGGCCCCTCTTTTTTTTCCTTTTTTATCTTCATGTGTAATTTTTTTTATTTTTTTTCTGTTTTTTTTTAAATGATTTTTTTTTATTTTTTTTTTTATTTTGACAACGATGGAGTCTGCTGAAATCCCTCGAGATCAAACATTACATGTATAAAAATATTTATTCTCATAATCGGGAGAGATTTGCTTACGTATTAATGAGAAGAGATTTATTCATATGTGCAAGTAAATACACATATTGCGATAAACATTTTATTTTTCTTTCAAATTACATATCATAATATTTTTTTCTTTGCTATTATGATTTTTTTTTAATTATTACAATACAACAACAATCAAATTGGAGATTATAAATATAACTCGAATCCACAACATATAGGTGTAAAGGGCTTAACTAATCGCATATTGTCTGTGTTTGTTACAATATTTGTTCACTACATTTATAAAATAATGTTATATTATGCCGTTATAAAAAATGTTAACCCAAATAATGTAGGGAGTAGGGAGATCTAAATCTTCTTAACGAAAAATATTTCTAATGGTATGATTATTGATTTATGATTGTTATATCATGAGATTGCATGATGAATGTATTATTGTATCATTAAATGAAATTCAATGTTTTATTTTGAAATAAATTATCTTTAAAATATATATATATATATATATATATATATATATAAATCTCTTTATTCAACCTTGATTTCATGAGTTTTTTGTTTTGTTTCGAAAAATAAAATTACTTTAATTAATGACAAGGGACCAGGAGAACAATATAGGTTGGTCCAAATCATGAATAGCCAACTCAGCACATCAATTTTAAGAAGAAACTCCTCACAAATTTAGATTAAATAGAATTTAAATTCATAATTATTGAAAGAAGATTGTGGGTATTTTTCAAAAATAACAAACAATATAAGGGTATACTTAAAACTATTGAATTACTAATCTTTTTAAGTTGAAATTGTTTTCTATTTTTTGCTTCTTCTTTTTATGCCAAGTAATTTATTTATTTATTTATTTATTTAGTTCCAATTAAAGGAGCAACCAAAATCACTAAAAATAAGTTTTGAAGTAATGTTTAACTGTACGGTCTCTTAGCCAAAATAACCAAAATTTACCTTAATTAAATCAGTTTGAAGTAGTTGCTAGGAAGAGATAGATAGATCAATCAATCAGTCGATACTTTATTACTTTAAAGAAAAAAAAAGGACAGGTTGGTGACTTGGTGTAGGTTAGCAATTCCACTAAATACCTAGCATGTGACCTAATTTAATACACATGTCCTAACTTATAAAGGAAATGTATCGCGACTATGATAATATATATCATGATTTTCTCCGATAATATGTAAGTAACGCGACTACGATGATAATAACAAGCAACATAGCTTGAAAATGTAACACATATAACCATTGACCGTTGACCGATGACCGATGACGACACTTGTTATATCCCACATTAGGCATTCTCATCATCATAAGGTATGGGAATTAAAATGTCAATGT
Organism: Acer negundo; assembly: GCA_035582765.1. Classification (NCBI taxonomy): domain Eukaryota; kingdom Viridiplantae; phylum Streptophyta; class Magnoliopsida; order Sapindales; family Sapindaceae; genus Acer; species Acer negundo. The sequence goes on along the minus strand of CM069241.1, from coordinate 12,167,003 downwards.
TAGGACACTATATAATTTATGATTTATTTTTTTATTTTTTTCTCTCTCTCCTGATTAGGAGATTTATATAGACAAATGTTGCTCCAGCAATAAAGACAGCAGAATTTGTGACCTACACTAATAACTTCACGTATTAACTAAACAACTGTACTTCACACTACCTCCAATTAGTGCTACCTAGATTAAAATTAGAATTTCTATTCTTACAAATGGGTATTAAAGCATATAGTTTGATCAATGTTTTGAAACGAAAGTCTATCATATATATACAACTCCGTTCTGTTCGGTGCGCACCGATGTAACAACATCAGTACCAATATGCATGTGGACTACTGATTATATATGGAGAAACTTTGACAAGTGAATACACTTTAAGTCAAAGTGTGTAAATCCAATGGTCCACATCCAACGTACTGACAAAGTTATATTAGTATGCACTGATTTAAACATTTATATATATATATATATATATATATATATATATAAAAGTCTAACAACAATCAAATCAAGGGTTTATCAGAATTCGATAAAATCAACCCTTATAAGTATAAGTACATTTATTGATTAAAATTTTTAATTAGGAACATGAAACTCAATTCTTTATTTGTGATTATAGTGTTTATCAAAAACAAAATTATATATAATCAAGTTACATGAGCTTTATACATAAATCATAAATTAAAATCTTACTAGCTAGATATTGAACCGATTAATTCAACTTCTGAATACTACAAACCTGAGCACCTTTCTCCTCACTTACCTCTATCTAGTCGAGTGTCTATGAAACTCTCGTTAAGTTCTGTTTCCTAATCGATCCCCTTTTAATGAAACTTGATTCCTTTCGTTTTCTTAACCCTACTGGTAAACCGGTATGCACTTTGAATTTGTTTATTAACTCATTTGAAGAGAGTTTCCAAGTGGGCCAAGTTTTGTGTAACTTAAATATTTGAATTAAGATGGTATATAAATTTTTAACCGACTATCTATTAATTCGTTGAGCTGGGGACTTGGATATATTAATTAGTTAGACATTTTTTTTAGCTATTTACGTTAATGTTTGTAAAATTTATGGTGAAAACTATGCTTATTTTATGAGACGAGGTTAGTCCGATAGTAAATCTCTAATACCTACACCACGATATAGTGGGTTCGAGTTCCCTCTCCCCAATAAAAACCCCGAATTTATTTAATACTTCAAAAGAAACCAAAAATAAAAAAACAAAAAAAACTATGCTTCTCTTTTAATGTAAGAATTAATGTTTTTTTGCCTTTCAAGACAATACTATTTCCTTCTTACATATATGAACCACCTCCGATGCGACCACTCAAACCTTAATAGTGTTAAACAAAATGAGCTTGAAGTTTGAACATGGGATATTGTCGATCTGAATATAATGAACACGTTTTACCACCGTATCACAATAGCAATATTCACTTATAAAAATATATTAGAATGGGTTGTTGTACTATGTATGTATGCATCTTTCGAGTTTTTATAATACCAATATAAAAATAGAAGACGGCAACAGTTGTTGATCTTGATTTGATTTTGTAGATAATAATCGTTTATTGTGATTAGTCTAATTTTTTCTAATAGGGGGAGACTAGACTAAAAATAATACTCCACATCTATCTATTTTTCTTAACAATCAAGCCACAATTAAAAAAATAATCATGTGCTGTTAGCCTGTTATAGCTAAAAAAAAACTCATGATGTTATAGTGGAAGTTATATATCTGAAGTCAGGTTTTTTTTTTTTTATTCTTTTTTTTTTTCCTTATTTTAATTTTTTTTATTATTGAATTACATATCGACCCCATGATGCACCGTCCATTCCAATTGCCAAAGTTGAGGTTCATGCAAGTTATTGAAGAAAAAAAAGAAAGAGATGGGTTGATGATATTTTTGCAGTTCCAAAGAATCAAAGATTGAATAAACAAAAGATTTTAGTAGGTCCCTAGTCCATCCTCCCAAAACATGTATGGCACACATCATGGTCAAAGGAAAAGAAAAAGAGAGCTGACAAGTTTTATGATTTTATTATTTTATATAAGGCTTCTGATTTACGAATCCTCCGATATAAAATTTATATATAAATTCATTTTTCATTATTCGGATAAAGATTTAAAACTTGTTGTGTATTCTCAAAACTATTTATTAAATGGGTTTGTATATAATTTTCTAAACTACTCATTTTTAATTATTATCCAAACATGTTTGAAACGAAACATATTACCATACGGCCATACCGTTTAGATATGTAGTACTCTTTTAGGGATTATGATCTCTTTACCCTTTTTTTTTTTTTTTTTTTTTTTTTTTTTTTTTATCTTAGACTTTTCATAACCTAGTAATCCCTAAGCATAGAAGAAGATACATGGTTAAAATTTGTTCACTTTTATCCCTCTCATACAATTACGTGTTTCACTAACATTTGAAAAAAAACCTGGAAAAACAAAGCTAAGAGATGATCCTAACTCCTATTTTATATCATATGCTGTCATGTTAAAATATATAGTATTACTCTTTCAGATCATATGCTACTATATGACTCGAATACGAAATATTATTAGTAGCTATTTAATTATCACTATGGCTACGAAAAGCAGCATTAATATAACTAATTGCATTTGGATTATAAAATTCAATAGTGTAAATTAGTTTTTGTAGGATATATTCAGTGTTATAGTAGTATATATAGAACTGATCAAGTTCAAAGGATGACCCAAATACAAGAGAATATTGATAAAATAATAAATAGAAAATTGAAAAGTGTGTATCTGTCCCAATCTAAAAATGAGAAAAATTGGAAGCCAGCTCATACAAGCAATGTGGCAAAAGACAAGTGAGTAGAAAATTTTTTTGGTCATTGTCACATGATGTAATACATCATACATGTACTCAACCAGATAATCTTTAACAGTGTTACATGTGCATCATCCCACATATTCTTACCATTTATCATGTTTTTAGTGCTTCGGTGTACCACATGTGCTCCGGTGCACCTCGGTACTGTATTGTATTAAATAATTAAAATATATTAAAATGATATAATTATATTATTTTAATACAACATCATATTATTTAATATATAGTATTTTATAGTATTAAGTTGTATTGTATTAAAAAAAATGATACTTTTCTTTGCTCTTTCTTCTCAATAAATATGGTATATTGATGAAACTATGTATTATGGTTTTTTTTTTTTTTTTTTTTATATTTTTATATAATTTCAAATTTATATTGGAAATATTTATTTTAATTATAAAAATATTATTCATTAAAATTTTATATCAATAAAAATAAATATTTATTTATTTATTCATGGTAAGAATGTTTAAAATGAATAATTAACTTTTTTTTTTTCATATTATATTTTTATAATATAATATATTATAATAAAATTGTATTGGAATAAATACAATATAATACAGTACATCACCAAATATAAATTTATATTAATAATAATATAGTCAAATCCAATACAATTTAATACAGTGTACCAAACGAGCCCATAATGTATTACAGATTTTCTAGTACTAACTTGTCATGTACTTAATCTGACCAATTACCTTACTATATTTTATGTTCTATTTTATTTATTTATATACAGGTTTTTTTTTTTTTTGGGATAAACATAGAGAATATACCAGCAACAGTCATAATAGGACTAAATTATTGACCGATTGTGGATGTTAACATGTATGCCCAGGTGTTCCTGTTAGGTAAAATGTTGTATCTATAACAGGATTATGATTAAAGCCTACACAAATTAGTATTAGCATTTTCTTTATTATCCATATGAAAAATCAACATGGGTTGTGCGGAGATTAATCTTTAATATTTTTTATTTTATAAGTTTAATCGTGTGATATATAATATCACATAGAAGTGAGGGAACAGGTTGGTGGCCGGGGACTGGGGAGGAGTAAGGCTCTCCATTTTCGCGAGAACACTTTTGCTCACTCCCTTCAAGGGAGGTAACCATTACTTCCTCCTAAATGGATGACATATATCTATGGAGGAGGTAAATTTGTCCAAACACAGTTATCTTTTGGACAAATTTACCCCTCCCTAGACATATTTCATCTTTTTGGGAGAGGGTAAGCAAAAATGGACTCCATTTCCGCAACCCTTTATTTCCCCATTAATAGGCTGCAACTAAATTTGATTAACAATATCTATGTAAAAAAAAAAAAAAAAAAGAATTGAAAACGTTCAGACAATAATGTTGCTAGTTTTCAATCATGGACCGTACATGCATGCAATAGTTATCAGCCTATTTAGAATAGTTATGCTATACACTCAAAATTCGAGGCATATAAATGAGCTCTTTTTTCATGTTGTTCAAAAACGTTGTCATACAAGTGGAATATGTATTACATGCTTAAATTGCAGCGAAAAACGAGTTAAAACATCATTCCCATAGTAGAAGATCATCAATCGTACAAGTGAAATATGTATTTCATGCTTAAATTGTAGAGATAAACAAGTGCAAACATCATTCCTGACATAAAATTTTGTCCAAAATTAATCTCAACATGTAAGAAACATAAATAGTACCTATATCAATCTCAGCATATAAGAAACGTAAATAAAGAATAAGACAAATATACCTTGAGCAGTATGTGGAATTCATGATCATTTGGGTAGGCCAAATCCCACAAGGAAAGGATTCGTTCTGCACAAGAAACAAGGAGCGCTACATAGGCCACATCCCAGACCGCACTCTAGGCCGCAGTCTAGGCAGCACTCTAGGCCGCATCAACTCTCTGCCAACACGATGCTATCCACATCGCTGTCCAGAGCCACACTCTAGGACACACTCTAAATAGTATCAACTCGTTGCCAACACGATGTTATCCCCAATGTTGTCCAGGGCTGCACAGCTGCACGGCTGCACTCTAGGTCGCACTGGTCTGATCTCCGTGCGACTTTACTTGTCCCTTTTCTTCTTTGGCCAATTTCAGTATGTGGAATTTATGATCCACATGGAGATGATTCTTCCTAGAATCCCGTTTTCCCAACGGCTTCCATGCCTTAATTCCGTACAACAATGGTCGAAATCCACCCGGACTTTCCACTTAAGGCAACTCGACATCCTGCACTTCGGTCCTACCAACTCGTCCCATGTTATTGATTATGAAATCCCTAAAAATTAAAAAAAAAAAGGCCTACTAATTCAATTAGCAACTCACTGGAATTATCAACAATAGAACCTCAAAAACAGCCAACAAGGCCTACCAAATGACAGTAAATGCCAACATGATACAACTGAATTTGGATTCATTGATAAACTGATACAACAGAAACAGATCTTTCATCAAATACCTTCGAGCTTCACATAGAATTTTATTGTTCAATCATATACGAATAAGAAAATAAAGAGAAGAAAGAAACTGACCCATTACAAAAGATCAGATTTTTATTGGGAGTATGATGAAAAGAATCAAAATTGATTTGCACTTTAAAAGAATCCATAGACATCAACTGTTTTATTCCCAAAAATCAAAACATGGCAACATTTAACCAAGAAACTAACACAAGGAAAAAATAAAAAGGTGCATACTTCAAATCAGCCAAAAAAAAGGATCTTGGCATAAATATTCAAAATGTTATCAGCGATTAATCCGGAGATAACAAAATAATAAAAACAACCCAAAAATTAAGCAAAAAGAGAATGCAAATTCTATATCACGTTAAAATATACATAAAATAACAGTAGTCGATTAAGCAAAATCATCAAGACCACCAAATAGAGCATTCAAATAGAGCATGCACAACCAATATAAAAATTAAAACTTTATATTCTTTCAGGATCTGGGCAAGTAAAAAAAAAACAGAAAGAAAGAGCAGGGTACCATTGAATTTTGAATGATTGGAAGATTGATGAAGATGAATTGTTATCCGTAATGTCTCAGAGTGCAAAACCATTTACCAAACACAGAGTGCAAACCCATTCAACAAAAAAATAATTATCACCATAAACCATTCAAAAACACATAGATCGCAAAATCATTCAACAAAAACATAATGCAAAAACACTTACCAAGTTTGATAGAAACCATCTATGACTTTCATGAATTTGTTTAGACATCTATCTCAGACTTTTATGGATTTGTTTAGATATCTATATCATATTTTCATAGATTTATTATCTAAGACTTCTATCATATTATAGATGGATGAATTATACCAGGATATGGTCCAATCAGTCAGCCGAATAATACCAACCGACAAATCAAAACCACAAATAGTACCAATTGATAAATCAAAATCAGTACCAAAATAATACATTGTTTGTTCAAATAAAAAATGTACTATACCAATTAACTAACCAAATGCAGTAAACTAAAATGTTGATAAACAAAAGAAATTTCCAATAAAACATGATTTATCATGATCCACATAACCACTCATTCCAAATTATAGGCAAGGAATAAAATATCGGTATCGGTATTGATATCGGAATTATAAATTTATGGATATTTCAGAGATAATATCGATATCAGTGGATATTCTATTAAAAATTAAAAAAAATGGTGGATATTTGCATTTAAAGTTAGAAATTTTTTGTGAAATTTTAGAACAATCTTAAACAAGTAATTATACATCAAATAAATCATATTTCAATGATAAATTAACATAGTTATGAGCTTATTATAAATTATAACATAGATAGAGTCTATATAATTTTTAAAATTGAGTATTTAATAGAATAATATTTTGTTTCACTTTTATAATATTATATATTTATATACAATATAAATAGATTAAATATTTAATAAACAAAATTATCATTAAAATTATATATAGTTATATACTTCCAAGATTCTATTATAAATCATAATTCATACATAATAATACATTGCATATCTGAAATTTAAAACCAAAATGAATTCCTTGCTGGTTCAAATACATAATATACATTTTCATCTTGATTCAAACAATAATTTTCCTAGGAAAATGTGCTTGTATAGTTTTCAATGTAGTTATTAATATGTCATGCGTATGTTGCTTGATCTCTTCCAGCTGATCCATGAATTGGGTAGTTTGGATTTACCCAATTTGGTGGATATTGCTGATCTGCATGCATAGGTATTGTATATAACATTTGTGGAGAGGGATCTTAGAGAGTCCGCGGGAACGTTAGGCACATCAATAGGTCGTTGTAGGCGTACTACGCCATTGCGCTTCGAAATTGCCTCACGTACTCCTTTGGGTCTGTATTTGCTTTGAACTGCTCGACATGGGGCATTCTGAACCTCTCTGGGAACTGGGTTTGAAGAATGCTGGTTACGAAGGGACTTTCAGAGTCATCATCCAATAGGGCTTTTAGCCCTTGACGACGTTCTAATGCCTTCACCTTCTGGGTCAGTTCCTTTATCAGGATGTCCCACTCCCCTTCTGGCTCGCCGTCTACCCCCAAGCGTTGACAAATAGCGAGCTAGTGTTGGATCCTTTGAGTATCTTGTTTAGTTCGGATGCTCGGGGTGTTAAACCTCAATGGGGATTTGCCTCTCCAATGCCTTATGTGGAGTGGCTGATTGCTGTCGTTCGATGAGCTTGATATGCTACGCCCACAAACGTCTCCATGGATCTTCCCTAGTTCGGAGTCTGTTTGATACCAGTCTTTCCTGTCTCGCCCTTTACCCCCGTTTCTCTTTCGCTTATGGCCTGCTCTGTCCGGTTCACCTGTCGGATCTAGAAGTGGCAAGGTTTCGGTTCGGTTTCGGTTCCGATTCCCGGTTCAGGATCCGGTTCCGGTTCCGGTTCCGGTTCTAGAACCGTCAGTTTCTGTTCCGGTTCCGACCGAACCGGCGGTTCTGAACCTTGCCAATTTTTTTTTTTTTTACAAAATATTACATTTTATTTATAAAAAAATAAAATGTTAGAAAAAACATTGTAGAGTATTGAGCTATGACCCATAACCTTTGTCCAAGTAATTATGTTTTCCATTCCCTTCTTCTCTTTTTTTATAGGTTAGACATCTCATTCACTTCTCTATTTTTTCAATGTGAGATGTGGAATAAAGAGTAAGAAGTCATTAACTGATTTTTTTTTTATACATCATTAATTAATTTTATATATTAATAGCCTATTGGAATCTAAAGACTTATTGGAATCATTAACTTTTTTTTTGAACTATTACAATATTTCATATTGTAGTATAATTCGAATCTAACACAAAAATAAATAATTGAAATATTTGTTAAAAATGCATAATATGACTTTTTATCCTTCATTCCATATCCCACATTGAAAAAATAGAGAAGTAAATGAGATGTTTAACCTATGAGGAGAAGGGAATGGAACACATAATTGCTTGGACAATGGTTTTGGGTCATGGTTCAATACTTTACAATGTCCACTCTAGCATTTTATTTTTTTATAAGTAAAATATAATATTTTGTAAAGTAAAAAATTTTGTAAAGTATAATTAAAATATAATATTTTGTAAAGTAAAAAAAAAAAAAAAAAAAAAAAAACTGGAACCGGACGGTTCGAACCGAACCCGAACCCCTGGTTCCATTCCGGTTCGAACCGCTCAGTTTCAAAATAATTGGAATCGGAATTGAAAAATCGATTCCGGTTTTGGTTTTTCCGGTTCCGATTTCGGTCCGGTTCCACGGTTGGAACCAGAACCTTGCCAGATCTAGCCGGATCCCTTTGATTTAACCCATGTTCTTTGTTTTGCTTTAGGGGCGACGGGGCGACTATCTCCGAGTACAGCTTTGGGCCTGCGGCATGACGGGGGTACTCAGTTTGTATGATGAGGTAATTTCTACGATTACTGAGAGAGTTATCCCGTGTACGGCTACGTCTTTAATGACCCTTTGCTACACTGCCCTGATTTGTTGCAGGGTCTTTAGGGCTACATTAAATGATTGATTTGTAGGGATGATCGTTGCCAAGCCTCCACCCGTAGGGATCTCCGTCAACTGGTTCCTTTCAAGGTTCAGATCTCGTAAGGGAGGGCTCTAATCATGGCCGTGGTCCAATCTATCTCCGTCCATGATGTTTGTTGTAAGGCTTCTTGAGGTTTTCTCACTATTTAATACCTCTCCTTCTAGCGCCAGTTGTTGACGACGATTTTTCGTTGTATGAAAAATTAATAAGCCAATTGGTTGTGTTTAGTGCAAAAGTGGAGGAGATGCAGAAAAGTAAATGGAAAACAGATGTATGTGGAAAACCCTTGTAAAAGGGAAAAAACCATAGGTGCCGTTGACGGCGTAAAGAGTTCACTATAAAAGAAAGTGAAATGGGGTTACATAGCTCCGCTCATATTTCTCTGTTGATTGCTATTTTTAGCTTGTTTTTCTTGTGTCTATATAGTGAAAATGAATGATATTTATACACATTTTGTAACCCTAGACTTGGTGTGCAAGTAGTTGTCTTGCAGAATCCCACTATGATTCTCCTTTCTTGGGTCTTCTTGTTTTTCTCGATCTCTTTCTCTTTTGGTGTTATCTCGTAGTAAATGTGGTTGACATTGTGCTTAATTTTATCTCTAATTCCTTTTGGAGAAGATATGGTTGTTTCCTATTCGAAGTGTGACTGTTGACCCTCTATCTCGGCGTCATCACTGGGTATTAATGATGCGTGTTGGATCCTGATTCAGCTGAATGATCCTCTGGATGAGGTGTTCTAGCTGACCGAAACCTTATTTTGGCAAGACTCTCTTCTGGCCAAGTCATTCTCCCCGAAGCTTGTCCTTCACCATCTACTCATTCATTTGGCGAAGATTCTGGCTTGGGTGGCGGACCTTATGGTTGACTCTAGACATGGTTCACCTTTTCCCCGATACTCTTGATGATGCGTCGTTTGATGAAAATTTACTAACTGGGCTGACACGTCACTTGTACTAAGCATATTTATTTATGTTTTGCTTGAATAATATCAAGTATCATTGATATATAATTTAGTATTGTTTGATAACAATATCGTGACTTTTCCTGAGCTTTCTATCAGATCCGTTGGACTTGATACAGTATTAATTTTTGCTATGAGTAAAGTCAAATTCATAAAATATTTCTTACTCCACATAATTGTATGAGTCGTTATAGTATCTGCAATTCTGAGAATTTTATGGACATATGTGAAATGCCATTTTTTTTTCATCTGATATGATGTTTTTGGATAGATTTATTCTATAAACCTTTTCTCTTATCATTTATACGGTGGATATGGTGATCCCACCATTTAATATATATATATATATATATTTTGTAAACATCTCCCCACCATTCAATATATATATATATATATATATTTATTTATTGTAAACATCACAATCATAGACTCCACTATTTAATATATATATTGTAGAACCTTCTTTGAATATTGCTCTTCATGAGCATCAAATGTGTATAAAATAGATAAAATATTATTTTTAATTTCATTATGTATTAGGATTTTAAATTCGTTTTATGATACTCATAACATCCTATTTGATATGTAGATATTTTTTTCTCAGATGAATGATATGTAAACATATCACTTCATATATAAGAGATAAAATAAAATCATATCATGTATCATTTATTTCAAGAGCTTCAATAATTTTTATTTCAAGAGCTTCAGCCATTTACAATCAAATGAGTTTTCTATTTATAGACTTCTAAATATAACACCACTTGCATTGGCCGACTGGTATTTGATAACTTGCATGGAGCTTACTTAGTGGTTAAGTCTTTGACATTACTTGGTGGGTAAGATATTGACAAGTGGGAAAGCCATCCAATTATAACAGTTTATAGGCACCAAAAAGCAAATAAAAAGCCACCAAAAACTCTCTCTCCTGCTGCTACTCCCTTGTTCTCGCGCTTCTTCAAGATCTAAGAGATAAAACAGAATACAAACCCTAGATTCCTCTGAGGGAGGTGAGAGAGAGAGAGAGAGAGAGAGAGAGTTTGTTATTAAACACACGTCACCTATAACTGCTATTCCCTCCGAAAGGTCCCTCGCCCAAATCTCAAGTTCAGGTACTCAAATCTCTCCTCTCCGAGTCTCTACCCCTTTTTTGTTTCATTGAAGATCCATTAATGTAAATGTTTATGTTGTCTCCAAATAGGGTTTCGGGGTATTATTAACTAGGGTTTTAGATTACTTTTGCGAGATCAAGAACAAGTAGTAGCTATGGCAGCGTTGATGCAGCAAGCTCCAAAAACTCTTACTGCCGATAGTGTATGTTTTTCATTTAACTATATTTTTGTTGAATTTTTGTTTCAATTTAAGACATTACGCCTATGTTTGGGTTTTGAGTAATTTTGTGGTCAAAATTTTAGGTTGGCAAAGCCTTTGTTCATCAATACTACCGTATATTGCACCAGTCGCCAGAGCTAGTTCATTTATTTTACCAGGATGTCAGTACGCTTGGTCGTCCAGAAGAAGATGGGGCCATGAGTATTACAACCACTATGCAAGTGAGTCGTCTCTCTTTCTGTTTCTACATGCATAGACTTGTATTCTGTACCTTTCGTTTCCTCGTTACATTTATTGCTTATCTTGTTAAATCATGATTAATGATAATCTGTTTGTGAGATAATGTTGAGAGAACATTGTGTTAAAACAGTTGGAAAAACTTTGTTTTATAACATATTACATATGGTATGAGAACTCCTATATATTAGCCAATCTTTTGTATCAGGTATTATTTATCAAGTTTTAATAATGTTGGGTATAAATCAAATTTGAAGGAGATGATTTAGTTTTTTCTTCCAATCTTATAAAAATGACTTGGTTTTTCTCCAGCTACTGCTACTCTCTGAATAACTATTTATCTACAGAAACGAAATGGAGAGTTAGGTAAATAGAGTAGGGGTAAAAGTTCTGTTTCTTCCATGTAAACAGGAGAGTTGACTGTTACATGATTGATTGACTCTTTGGAGCAGGCTATCAATGACAAGATACTTTCCCTCGATCATGGAGAATTCTGTGCTGAGATAATCAATTTGGATGCACAAGAATCTTACAATGGGGGTGTACTTGTTTTTGTGACTGGCAAGGACAATGTGAAGCGGAAGTTTACTCAGAGTTTCTTCCTGGCACCCCAAGAGAGAGGCTACTTTGTTCTGAATGACGTCTTTAGATATGTTGATGATGCAAACCATGGAAACCAAACTTCAATTAACAATGTTGAAGATCCTATTACTCCTGAACAAGGTAATTGCGGAAACCCCCAGACTGTTATATTACAGTTTTCGGTTTCCCTTAATTGGTGTTGAAGATGATATCTGAGCATCTAGTGCTCCTTTGTGTTGTCTGTGTTATGCCAGCACAATCAAATTGATTGTCAATGATGGTTTGCTTGGCTTATCTGTCTTTATGGCTGTGTCATTATAGTAATACATGTTCTTAGAAAGTTAGAAGTTATGGCTGTAGCTCACATTCTTGTCTCGTTATATTCATGATTGTTGCAGGAGGAACAGCTAGGATGTCTCAGAATAACTGCAGCAACTGCAGAAGAGTTCCTCTTAACCCAGAAATTATCAAATGTGTGGAAAGTGCAAGCAACACTTTGGTAATAGCTATAATCTTAATATTTTCTTCTTTTGGCTTATGATGTTCAATCCATTATTCCATTCAACAAGACAATGGAAATTCCTTATCAATTTTTGAATTTAAAATGTTGTTTTTGTTTGCATTTTCCATCTCTCTCTCTCTCTCTCTCTCTCTCTCTCTCTCTCTCATGTGCATGTTTGCATGCTTGCTGTGTATTTTAATGAATGTATTATCAAGGTTAACTCATTTATTATTTCCTTGGCAGAGAGAGAGAGTTACAACACTTCCACCCCCGCCTCCACCACCCCCAAAGGAGCCTATATTCACTTGCCCCATTTGCATGGGACCATTAGTCGAGGAGATGTCAACAAAGTGTGGTCACATATTCTGTAAGACATGTATTAATTCTGTGATAGCTGCACAAAGTATGTGCCCAACATGTAGGAAAGAAGTCACAGTTAACGAACTCATTAGGGTCTTCCTTCCAGCAACCGAGTCACAGTTGATGACTCTGAGTCTTGTCAATAACTAGTAATGCAAGTTTGTTCAAGAGCTCTTTTTTTGAAGTTTCTGATAGATTTAGAAATCGACTATGGAGATATACATGAATTGCATACAACATGACACATATATAAAAGTATATGAATCTTTAGTTTGAAAAATTATGTTGAAGAGTATTTTTAATTCAAGCTATCAAAAAAAAAAAAAAAAAAAAAAACGAAAACTTGAATGTCAAATTTCCTGGAAATATATATATATAGAAATGCTATAGTGTGGTACGTGAGTAAATTGATATGGAAAAGCTGTGTTTTATAATTTGTAAATTGAAATCATTTGTACTCTCAATTATCATTTCATTGTTATAATAAATTATATGAAGTCGTTGATTAAAATAATTACCTTATTGTCACAGATTAAGATTGTAGTTTAATTTAAATTTAAATTTATACATGTTTCAATATCTTATAGACTTGTGACTTTCTCAAAATATAATGGAAAAGGTAAAAGGAGTACTAGTGTTTGATTAAACCCGATAATCCTCAAGTTCACATGTAGATTGCTTGCTGCAACTCTCCAAACTCTTCTTTTATAAACTAATGTATGTGTGACAAAGTGAAAGATCTTTTCTCTCTTCTGATTTATGGAGATGTGATTAAGAAGCTGGTTTAAAAGACTGCCTACTGAATTTATTTATTTTTATTTGAGAATACCAATTTATAAAAACTTTTCCTTCAATCCTTAAAGTATATGAGATACATTCATGAGATCAATATGTAAATAATATATATTAATATGACGTAATACTCCCATGTAATGAATTTATAATCTTGGAATTATAAAATTGGTTGTAAATTGTAACTTTTCACCTTATTTTCAAAATTAGCAATTCCTGCAGTTTCAGGGTCTAATTGTGTATAGACATTATGTACGGCTTTCCAAAGATCTAAATTATCCTCAATGTTGTCTCTATATTTGTATTTTGGGTTTAAATAGTAAGCCAGTAGAAAAATAATAATTTTAGTATAGATACTATACTAAATTTTAATTATAAATGATACAATCCAAAATAAAATTTACATACAACATGTAGTGGGTGATTAAGCATTTTATCCCATCGATTTGTATAATGTTTAGAATTCATTTACTCCCTCTTTATTGTTTTACTGCATCTTTCATCACACGTTCACTATTTGGTTCTTTGTCTAATTTTACTTTGAGTCTTCAATAATTATACTAATGACTATGAAATTTTTATAAATTTGTTCATGCTTCTTTTAAAATAATTTTCAATCTAAATTATTTAAAGAGTAATTTAATTGCTTAAGATTAAAAAAATTGTTTAAATAATATGCAAAATATCCATGGACTTTCGATGTGTTTTGTGGATATTTCGAAATCGGTTGGATATTTTACAGGATATTGGATATTTACCTGTTTTGATATCGGTTTCTCCAAAATATGGATATATCGGTGGATATTTCGATATATCTTTCGATATTCAGTTCCTTGATTGCAGGTGATTTGATGTGTAAAATTGTGTTATAAAAACTGAACTCGCAAGTGCACGAATTGTGAAGATAAGTACAACGACAAGTAGAGATCTTTCTCACGAGGAAAAGTGATTTATCGACTAAAACTAATTCTAATTAAAGTTAATTTAAAAGGAACCAAGTGATTGATTTGATGAATAGATTAAACTAAAACTAAATTATATTAAACTAAGAAATCAATTAAGAAGAATGTGATGATGGTTGATCAGATGAGAGAAAACACTACGTCATCAATAATTCCCAATTATGAGTAATCAATGTATGAAATTAACTTTGTAACAAAATTCAATTGATTCAAGGGTTCATTCTTTATCTTAATTATGACTATTACCATACAATTGCGGGATTCACGTATTCTCAACCATTATTCACCCTTTGATCTAAGGTGTGAACAACAATCGGAAACCCATTAAGTACAAGAACTAAGAACCAAAATCTAGACTTTACTTTGATCTACGCTAAAGATAATTTTAATTATTCAAGTTAGCATTTATCAAGATTAGGTTTTGATCTATACTCTAATCCTAATTCTCAAATAATCTTAACCCTAAATCCATGTCAAATAATCTCTCACCCTTTGATCTATGGTGTGAATAAAAATCAACACAAATAAGGAATCAAGAAGTTAAGCATTATGAATAAATCAAGATTTGAATAGATGAAATAATAATTAATACATACACGAGCATCTACAAAAAGGTTCACAATGATTCTTTAGTTATGGATTGGTTACACATGATTAGAGATGCACATTTGGAGAATGAGGATGGATATAGGTCCCCTCATATCCATCCCCACTTCCCAGACCCATCCCCCATCCCCCCATTTCCCCATTTGGGGAAAATGCGGATGAGAAATTTTGGGGGGATCTATATCCATCCCCATCCTCATCCCCATTCCCATCCCCAATTCCTCATTTTTCCTATTTTTTTTTTCTGTTTTTTTTTTTTCCGTTTTCCCTATTTTCCCGTTTTCTCCATTTCTCCTGTTCCCTCATTTCCCATTTGACTAAAATTTACAAATTAAACTAAAAAAACAAACATTTCATTACAAATACAAAGTAAAATTCATTAGTACATTTTATATAAAATGTGTATATCTACTTAAGGAGTTAGGGTTTTCAAAGAATAAATTTTTTTTATAAATATATTATAATTATATATTATTTGTTTGAGGAAAAGGGAGAAATGGGGATGAGGGACCTGCCCCCCATCCCCATCCTCATTTCAATATACTTGTGGTGCGCGCCCCCCACCCCCGCCCCCCCCCCAACCGCACACACACACAATTTCCCCATTTTTCCCAAAATAAAAAAAATAAAAAATCTCCAAATGGGATGGAGAGGTGGGGAATTGAGGCCCCGGGGAAAAATGTGTATCAACCGCGCACACACACAATTTCCCCATTTTTCCCAAAATAAAAAAAATAAAAAATCTCCAAATGGGATGGAGAGGTGGGGAATTGAGGCCCCGGGGAAAAATGTGTATCTATACACATGATGAAAATAACAATATAAGAGATAGAAAATATAAAACTCATTAAGGCATTCAATGAATTCTCCAAGTCTTCAATGATGAAATCTTCTAAGTCTTCAAATCTTCTATGTGTTATGAAGGTAGGTATGTATGAGTATGGTGTGGTATGTGTGATTCGGTCTTGAAACCCTAAAGATCAAATGTGTTTATATGCTTGAGAATTTGCCTGATTTCAGAAATATATCTTTGACATGGATTTGCCAAATTGCACAGTGGTGGCAGGGCGATAGGACATCGGTTTGCTTTTCGTAAATCTCTAGTTGTGAACCGATGTGTGTGCCGCTATGTAAGGCACATCAGTTACAATAGCAGATTGCTAAAAATTGCAATTAAATCCCTCAACTATTCCAAAATCTCATTTGACCTTTAAAAATCTCCTAACACACCTTTTGGGAATAATAACTAGAAAATGTTCAAACAAATAAATTAAATTCTGAAATAGCTCGAGAAACAAGCAATTGATAGAGGGAATGGGGATAAAAAACATATACAAATAATGACTAATCAAATACCTCAAAACCTATCTTTTGCTAGTCCTCGAGCAAAACTAAGAAAACAAAAATTAAAAACCAAGCCTATAAATAAAAATCCTAACTAAACCACTTTCGTAGGGAACACAATAGCATTGAGCGTATACTATAATCCTTTAAACCTCTAGATGCCCTGGTAGAAGGAGTTTTGTCTCTTGAGGGTTTCTAGCTATAACACCTTGACAACCGTCGTTTTGTTGTCAAAAGATTATTATTTGTATTTACCTCACAAGCACATGAGTCATAAGACAAGTATAAGCAAGGGTCGTCCACAGAGAGGCGTCATCTACCGATCGTCTCATGTTTTAGAGTTTATTAAAAACAATGTAAATAAGAACATGGCAGATGTGTGTGAAATGTAAGCATGTTAAGTGTGTGTGAGAACATGAAAATGAAATGAAAATAACCTAAAAACTAAAGATAGAAATGTAACCGGGTGCTTGCCTTTCTAAGTTAAACTACTCCTAATTAAATTAATCTACTCCTAAAGGCAAGCACCATAAGTTATGAAAATAAATGTGGCTTGGAGAGATGCATGACAATGTACACACAAGGTACTTATGCTCACCATGCCATTCATACCACCCATAATAATCAACAACATAAACACTTTGAGCTTGGATTCAACCTTGCCTCTAATACGAGTTCTAAGTATGGGAGTGGGGAAAGTTGTCTAATCCTTGATTACTACTCACTGTTGGTGTGCCGTGTAAGCAATAGCCAATGATTGCATTAAGCATAAAGAAAGAACTAACCCTCAATTGTACTAATCGTTGGTGTGCCATGTGAGTAACAACCAAGGGTTGCATAAAGCATGAAGATTAAAGAACCAAAATCCAATCATGCACTAGTGTGTACATATCATGAATTCCACCCATTCAATTAAGAGCATAATCAAAGCCAAGTGTGATATTCGCCTAACCCTAGTTCTCAAATTAACCTAATCCCTAAACATGCATCGAAAGTTTGTGTGCAATCAACACATATCAAGAATCAAGCTATGAAGCAATTGAATGAAAGAAGACTCGAAGAAATTAAATGCAATTAACCAAATAGATATCACTGGTGTTAGGGATTCACATCAAAGAGAAAAAATAGCAAAAGTAGAGTAAATAGAGAAAACTCAAGTGAGTCTTCAAGCTTACATTGATGTGCCTCTTCCTCATAGACAAGCAAGATGGCTCTTTTCTCTTGAATCCTCCCTAAGGATGGATGGAAGAAGGATGAGTGATGGTGACAGATAGGCATCCATAGAGGAAAACCTCCATGGATGCCTTTAAAGCTTATATCTTTTTGATTTGTGAAGAAGATGAAATGTAGAAATAGGTTGTGGTGTGTTGTGTTTTTGGTTATGTAGGTGTATTATGAAGAGAAAAATTGATGTATTTATAGGGTTTCAAAAATTAGGGCATGAGTGGTAAATTATCAAAACACCTATGGTATGATGAATTACCATTAGGCCTCTTAGAGGGTTGCTTTCTAAAATTTTCCAGATAAAATATACCTGGTTCGCTGCTGATTTCTGTTGTACTTCAATGGTGAGATTTGAAGGGTGAGATTTACTAGAATTGTTTTGCTGTTAGAGTTCACGGTGGAGAATAGCGAAAGTACCACCGCGAAACTCTTTAGATCTTTTTTTGCAGTGGAGAATGGAGATGGTTTGGTGATGCCAGCGAGATGAAGATGACCGTGATCTGCCAAAGGTGTGGCGGGGGTGAGATGACTAAGATGCCGATCTGGTTCATGGCGGCAGCGGATGAAGGTTTGATATGGTTCGACCATGGCTGGAGGTTGACGCTGAAGTTTGGTTTTGGCGAGAGGTTAAAGATGAAGTTGAGTCACAAGGTGCGTTTAGAAGGCTATTGGGGTACATTTAGTATCTTTTTTTTTTTTGGTCTTTTTATAGGGTTTATTTATATGTGGGCTAGGGTATTTAGAAGCCCATTTCGTCTCCAAATGAAACACACTGTTTCATTAATGAGGTGGCATGGGCTGCTTGAAAATTACAAAACCCCTACACTCCTCCAAACTCATAATAACTTCAATCTTCACTCAACATTCACACTTTTGCCCCTAATTGACCAAAATTACTCCAATGCCCATAAACTTCATAAATGTCTGAAACACATATTTGAGCATATTAAATACCTTGTTTTAATTAAGGAACAAGTACAAAATAATAGGAATTGTGGACCTAAAAATAGGTACAAAAATAGTACAATCACACCCACAAACATATCATGTAAAAACCGGTCATTCAAGAAATAATCGAAGTGTGCCCGTATTAAAACAATGCATACAAAAGTCAATAAGTAAAGACTAAAATTATGTCACAAATTTGAATGCATTGCTTAATTTTAATGAAAAAGCCCAAATTCAAGATATTATAACTTTAAAGACACATTCGTCAAACACCATAGATATAATTCGCTTCAACTCTAATTCTCACAAGATATCACTCATTATTTCACACAGAACCTATGCAAAAACACTCATTAAGCACATGTGAAAGAAGTTATGAACAAAAAATTTCAAATTATAATTGCATATGCATATATCATTGAATGAACACTTGATTTGTATGTAAACGATCTCATGAAAAAAACCAAGTATTATGAATAAGATAAACACATGACTCACTTCTACTTTCATAGCAATGATAACTAGCAGATCAATTAGACTTTTCATTAAGGTTGTAATTGGGCCATTGGGTAAGGGCTAAGAAAGAACTGGAAAAAGGAATTCAAAAACTTAGGACCATACCATGAGAGTCTTCAATTACCTTATGTCTTCGCACAAATCTCTTTGGTTTTCATTGTTTTCATTGTAAGTGGAATATTGTTACTCATTCCTTGTTCAAGTCTTCAAAATTCACCATCATTTCTTTGTCAAACTCCTTTCGAGTAGATACAAACTTTGCAATTTATTGACTTATTGCACCAATAACAATCTATTCTTTAATTCTCCCAACACACCATTTATTTTGGTGGAAACTTTTTCTTTTTTTTGATTAAATCACTTGAGAATCAGATATTTACATGAAATAAACAATTTTCAGCTTTACACTTTTGGATTGAATGTAGCTCTTCTTTCTTCGGCCTTTGATCGAATTATGCACAAAATTCACATGGAGAACTATTACATCTTCTTCACATTCTCAAAGCATGATCTCAAACTATAAGGTATGGCTATACTATAGACTTATATAGGTTACAGTTAATGTGGTGAAGAAAGAAAAATGCTTATTCAGTGTTTGACTTCAAACATGGCTATGAAGCACACACACAAAGGTAGAAAATATTTAAGGCCTTTTAAGTAAGTTCAAACACACATAATCTAGCATCACTTCCATTGGTTCGTCTTGCTTAAGATCAAAATTAACATGTGAATTATTTTAATGATGGATGTTCTATAATGCTCAATGTACAACCCATAGAGATCAGATCTAATACTAAGAACCTACTAAGTGTTTAAAGAGTAGAACAAATAAACCCTCATATAATGTCATTTATGTACGTTTATTGGCTTAGTGAACTCACAAGGGTAGTCTACACTATTAATTATGGCTATACAACTAAGAATCCTATCCACTATCATATCAAAAGCATGTCATAAATTTTGAAAATTGCAATGCACTACTCTAAGTGGCAAGACGTTAGTTTAAACTCAGTGATTAATGCATACTCATCTCTAAGGCATACATAAACGTATCTCAATCTTGGTTAATTCGCATAAAAGGCAGACTCTAAAAACAAAAATTTTCAAAAATTTGACTCAAAAATAAAATACTACACACAATACCACACCCCTAAACTTAAACCCAACATTGTCCTCAATGTTTAAAATTGAAGTGCAAAACAAAAGGGTAAAGATCTATAAACGTAATACGAACAAAAAAACTATAAAAAAAACTATCATATAGAATAAATCAAGATACCAAATTTACAATATCACAATAAAACAAATATCCAAATAACGAAAAAGAAAAAGAAATGAAAAGAAAATAAAGAAAAAAAGGAAGCAAAAACATATCCTCCTACAGACTCAGGTCCGTCTTTAGTGTCTCCGATTAATCTGTATCATTACCGAGCACCTCAGTAGCCTCGCTATCCTACGGTGCAATGAAATCGGCTCCATCATGCTGCTGGCCTCCTATCCCTATATCCATGGCAGCAAAACATGTATCATATGGAGTAGAAAAAGGGTCAATCACAGGGGTGGAGTGGACAGTGGCCCTCCGAATCTCATCGACATAAATCTGCAGCGATCTTACCTGCACATCAAAACTGTATAGCTCCTCATTCATTTCCTTCTTCATGTTGACGAAACATTTGTCTACGTAGTCTTTCATCGTGAGTAGCATATAATCTACCTATTCAGGTCTTTGATGAGACGGTTAGGCACCTACATCGGGAAGAGGTCTGGAAATAGGATTCATCGCATAATAACCATCGAATTGCTGAGTCGGGTCTGGCTGGACTGGAATCTACTGTTCTAGCATCTGTTGGTCCGGGATCAGCATATCATGTACGTCAAACTGCATCTTATCCCTGTTTTCTCTCCGTTGGCGCTTCTGAACATTGTAATCACCTATGGTTTGTAGACCATGTGAATCAGCCAATCCATTCCAAGTACTCATGATTAACTAGCTGTCTGGCTCCACCAAAGCAGCACTATCATCAAGATCGTTAGTAACCAACCCAACATCTGCACACATCGCTGTGATCAAACAAGGAAAGATCATGGCAGACCTATCCTGTCGACAACATCTACGGATCTTCTTTCAGATATATTGGGCCACGTTAATGTAATTGCCCATTTTCATCATGTACAACAACTGGGAAGCCTTTGTAAAAATATCAGATCCATGCATGAAGGGCTTCAAAGATGTAGATATAAAAAGGTACCAGAAAGTCGTCTCTAATTGCAAATGCTTCTTCAGTAATTTGTTTCCATTCTATCCCACTACTTATTCCAAGCAAAGCTCGCTTCCTAAAAGAAACTTGTTCGAATATGTCACCTCCACATACTCAGTAGGTGGCAACTCAAAATAGGTGTTGATCTTGTCAACAGAGATCACCATAGGCAATCCCCTCACCACAACAACATTGCTCGCACCGAACTGCTAATGCACCATGTTTGCATAAAATTTGCGGAGTAGGTTGATGTTAGCCAATGTTGGCTAGTGCACATAACTAGTCCACCGTTTAGCGGTAACAACAATAACGATATGAGTCTGACTTAAATCCTCTAAATCAATCCCTCTCTCTAGTATATAGTTGTGCTCTTCGAAATCTCTCATCTGTTCCCTGAATTTTGCGTTCCCCACAAAATGTTGCTCAGCGGGCCGTTTATCCCATCTTCTGTTTGAGGTTGGGGAATTCGCACGTCCACGGAAAGTTGCCCTCACCATATATGCACAATAACACCACGAGGAAAAAGGCAAAACAAACCACAAAAGAATTAGGGAAATAGTTAATAAAATTCCGGCAGCACTTCAATGGTAAAATATCAACCGTACCTATCTGCTTCAATTGCACATATTCTCATCCAAAAACTCATTCAAAATAGTTAAGAACATAATGTATATACTCAATTGCACATTCAACTCAAAATCGGGCACACAAAAATGAACTAATAATCAAAATCCCAAAATAATGGCTATAAACTATGTATTATAAAATCAATAGCACAAATTCACTTCAAATCATACTTATAGCATAAATAATCATCAAACATTGACATGCAATTGGAAAAATAACCCAAATCCCAAAATCCCCAATTTTTGGTCTACAAACCCTAAATAAATTTCTAAAGAAAATCAAGGGGAATCAAAGAGAAAGGAAGGGGAAATTATGCAATATAAGAACAAAGGATATTAGATCCTTGCTGGCTTCTGTTACAACCACGTACTCTACTTCAATTGTAGATATTGTGACAATTGATATTAGTACTACCCAGTGTGAACATATATCCGGTGGTGCTCTTCCTATGATCCACCACTTCAGTAGAATCAGAATATACATAACTTTCCAGCTTGATCTCAGTCTCTTTTAAAGGTTAGACACTTTTCCGTAGTACCCTGCAAGTACCTTATGATCCACTTCATTGTTTTCCTGGATTTAACATGCATCTGCTCACTTTAGAAGAGATTTCTCCACACATTTGTGATTTAATGTGCAAAGTTGAGACTCAAATTTCTATCACAAAAGAAAAGATAAATTGTCCAACCACTTTGCTAAAGGGGTTGAGTATTTATTATTTATGATTACAATATATTTTATATTTTTATTATTATATTTATAAATAAAAAGAACATAAATGTTTTTTTTTTTAATTTTTAAAAATAATATAAAAATGTGAAGAAAATTAATTAAGAATTTCATCAAAATTAAATAATTATTAAAACTAAATAATTATTAGAAGTTTAAATAAAAAGAAATTTTTTTTGGACCAAAACCAATTTGTCCCCATAGACGGCTTATTGGGACAAAACAACGAAATATATGGTCCTTATTGCCTACTTTTCTAATTTATGTGATAATTTAATTCTTAATTTTTTTCTAAATACTAAAAAATAAATTTAATTTAGAATTTTAACAAAATTAATTAATTATTAAAAATTTTAATAAAAAAAGAAAATATATTGGGACTAAAGAAAATTTATTCCCTACGATGAACAGCTGATTGTTACAATAGGACATTAAATTGTCTCTATACATGCTTTTTAAAATAGATATTTGGTTTTAAAATTTTCAAGGATCAATTATCTATTTCATCACATCTTATTAGGACGTAATTACATCCCAAAACATTTGGTCCCTAGCTATTGGCCTATTTTCTTATGGTGACTATCGGTATCATTCCAACCATTTTCATGGTTGACAATTGAGATGGTTGCTCCAAGATTTAATAGTTGCAACTTTGCAAGTCAAGCCGACAGGCTTGACATAGTCCTATTAAAATTTTATATACATATACAATGATAATAAAAATCATTTCACATTAAAATTTAGTCAACCATCATCCCGAGTCCTACAACTACATTCAAAGAACTATTGCATAAGAAGGTTGCAGGAACCCACCTCACAAAATTACATAAAACATCATCAAAGACTTGAATTAAAACAAAAGACACAACTAACCTATAACTCTCTTCAGGATCATATGGCAGAAATACTTGTCTCTTGTGTCGTGCAATTTCTTTTGGCTAAGCTAGGATCCCGTTCTTATCAACAAGTTTTCTTTGTTGGGGGTGTCAAAAAGGACCTACAAAAGCTGGAGAAAATATTAAGCTCTATCAAAGCTGTTCTATTAGATGCTGAGGAACAACAGCTTCATAACCGTCAAGTGAGAGTTTGGCTAGAACAACTTAAAGATGTCTGTTATGATGCTGAATATGTGTTGGATGAATTCGAGGTCGAAGCTCTACGAAGGCAAGTAAAAATCAAGCATGGAAGCATTCCAAAAAAGGTAAGCAACTTTCTCTCACACCCAAAATCACTTGCTTTCCATTTTAAGTTAGGCCAGAAGATCAAGGAGATTATAAAGAGATTAGATGAAATTGCAACTAGCAGGGTTCAACTTTTTATCCCTGATAAAGATCACCCTGGTAGAATTAATGTTCGTCGCGATAGGGAAACTCACTCCTTTGTGTTTGCTTCAGATGTTATCGGTAGAGATAAAGATAGAGAAGAGATAGTAAAATTATTGATGCAACCAGCTGGTGATGGTAAAACTGTCTCTGTCATTCCTATTGTTGGAATTGCTGGTCTTGGAAAAACAGCACTTGCGAAATTGGTGTATAATGATAAGAGGATAGATGAAAATTTCGATTTGAAGTTGTGGGTATGTGTCTCGAATGATTTTGTTGTGAAAAAAATAATGATAGATATTATCAATTCTACGACCGATGATCAAAAGTGTAGTGACATGAATGTAGACCGGTTACAAAAAGTCTTGCGAGGTGTTTTAGATGGTAAAAAATATTTACTTGTTTTGGATGATGTTTGGAATGAAGATGTGAGTAAATGGGTTGAATTTAAAAGTTTATTATCGGGTGGAGTCGGTCCAAGTAAAATCATGGTAACTACTCGGAGTAGTCGAGTTGCCTCAATCATGGGAACAATGAGAGATGATAGTGCGAGTAAAATCATAGTAAATACTCGGAGTAGTCGAGTTGCCTCAATCATGGGCACAATGAGAGATGATAGTGCGAGTGGATATCACTTAAAAGGCCTTCCATATGTGAGTTGTTTGTCCTTGTTTATAAAATGTGCATTTAAAGAAGAAGAATACAAGGATCCAAACCTCCAAAAAATTGGAGAACAAATTGTGAAAAAATGTGGAGGAGTTCCATTGGCTGTGAAAACATTAGGTAGTTTGCTTTATCCATCGAACGATGAAAACGATTGGAAGTATGTGAGAGATAATGAGCTTTGGAATATTGAACAAAAGGAAGACGGTATTTTACCTGCTTTAAAACTAAGTTATGATCAATTGCCGCCTTACTTGAAGCAATGTTTTGCCTATTGTTCAATCTTTCCGAAAGATTTCGAATTCGATAGTCTTTTTCTTGTTCAAGCTTGGATGGCTAATAAGCTTCTGCATTCTCATAATGGAAATGAAGAGTTGGAAACTATAGGTATGCGGTATTTGAAGGAATTAGTGTCGAGATCTTTCTTCCAAGATTTTAAACAACTACCAGGTGGCTTTTTCACTTTCAAAATGCATGATCTAATGCATGATCTTGCAGTATCAGTGGCAAAAAATGAGTGTGCAATAGTGAACTCTCCAACCCAATCGATTTCAAAAAATGTACAACATTTGTCATTTTTTGATGATAATACAGTTGAAGGTGGTCTTCCAGGTCATTTGAAAACTATCTTCTTTCCATTTTATGATGTGAAGCCTAGCCAATCATTTGTCGAATCGTGCGTCTCAAGGTTCCCCTGCTTACGGATGCTAGAGATCAGAAATTCTAATATCGAGTTGTTACCTAAGAAACTTGGCAATTTTAGGCATTTGAGATATCTCCACCTTGGAGAGAACAATAAAATGAAGAAACTCCCAAACTCCATCTGCAAGCTACAGAGTTTGCAAACTCTATCTCTGGAGGGATGTAAAGAACTACAAGAGTTGCCTCGAGACATAAGGTACCTAATTAGTCTCAGGATGTTTTTCTTAACCACGAATCAGAAATGTCTACCGGAGAATGGAATTGGACGCTTGAATTCTCTTCGGTTTTTGCAAATAAGTTCATGTGGGAATTTAGAGTATATATTCGAAGATATTGGTGGCCTCAAAGCTCTTCGCACATTGATGATCGTTGAATGTCCAAGCCTATTGTCATTACCATGCGGTGTGAAAAATCTGAGCTCATTGGAGAATTTGTGTCTTTGGAAATGTGAGAAGCTTAATCTGAATCAGGGAATGGAAATGGAAGAGATCAAAGACAGCACAAGGCCTCAGCTTCGAACTCTTTCGATTGGAGGATTACCACTATTAGTTGAGTTGCCAGAATGGCTTCTTCGCTGCTCTGCCAACAGTTTACAATGGTTGGGCATGAAAGATTGTCCCAACTTCATGACACTACCAGAGTCGCTGCAAATATTGGAATCACTTCAAGTTGTTCGTATTTTGGATTGTCCAAAATTGCCATCTTTGCCACAAAATATGCATCGCCTCACTGCCTTGGTAGAACTTGGAATTCAACGATGTCCAGCACTTAGCCAAAGATGCGAAAAGGGTAGAGGTGAAGATTGGCCTAAAATTTCTCATGTCCCCAAGCTCTACCTAGATGGCAACTGGATTCAATCCAAGTAATTAATTATTAAGGTATTCATCAATTTCTTTCGGTTTTTTTTTTTTTTTTTTTTTCATATACCATATGTTGTGCGGCAACTCATATTTGGGACATTAACAGGCTTTACTATCAAGCCACACCGAGCAGTAGTTATTAATCTCTTTCTTTTCATCGTTTATTCTGTCGCTGTCAATGCTTGTTATGTTTATTAAATATAATTTTTTTTGTATTTTTTTTAATCCCTCCTATCTCTGCAAATGGCAAGCAGGGAGCATGGATTCTTCCTAGAAAGTTGTCGCAAAGTGGAGCTTTAATCTGCAGGTTAGTTTCCATTCTCATATTCACATAACTAAAACTATTTGAGGAACCCATAATTTCTTAATTAATTAATTAAATTTTTTTTTTTCAAATAGTAATTGCAGCGCTGCCATGGAGATTCAGCCATACTTTATAAATATTGCTAAACTGAATGAGTACCTTTCACCACTGAGCCACGCCGGACATTATCTTGAATCCATTGTTCCATGTTTCATGTCTAGCGAAATAAAACCTCTAGGCTATGTCAATTTGTACTTATAAGATTTGATTGACTTCGTGTTGTACAACACTACAACAGAGAGTCACTTGAATGAAGTTGTTGATAGGAGAGGGAGGTTTTTTATTTTTGTTTTTTATGTATCTATTTCAAAATTGCCGGACATCTTTTTTGCTTACTAACAGCAGGGAGATTACAAATTACTTGCAAGAATATTATGCCCTAATACACTTTTGTTGTGTTTTAGTACTAATTAAATAGTTGTGGGGAAATCTTTCAAGACCGAACTCTTTGTGACTTGTTCATAACCACAAACAAGATTATCAATTTAGTCAAACAAATTGGGAATTAAACATTATAAGAGAATGGAGAACCAATATTTTCCCCAGTGCAGAGGATACTACAAATTGATTCTCATTTTTATACAAACTCAATAACTTGATTCTCATATTTTTTTTATAAATCGTGTAAGATTGCTATATTGTTCATCGTATAAGGTTGTTGTAATGCTGATCGTGTAAGGTTGATGTGTAATGTTAATTGTGTAAGTTTGCTGTAAAGTTTGTTCGTGTAAGGTTTCTCGATCAATTATGATTAATTGTTGAAGAATACAATTTCAGATAAATTCGGAGAATAATTGCTAAACCAAGAGAGGAATAGGGAATAACGTTGCACCATTCATCAGTACTCCACTCCATCTTTTGATCTTTTTTTCTTTATTCCACAAAAAGTAAAGAATTATTGTGCAGTGAACATATACTTGAATTCAGCTTGTTGATTACTTGCTAATAAAATATACTTTCCTTCGTTGATGGATTGAGTTTGATGCAAGGCAAGAGAGATCCACTGTATAATGCCATACTCATGACCACAACACCCTATGCTTTCAATCCCATTTTAATAATCACAAACACAACAACAACCACAACCTGAAACTCTCTTTGCTTCCACCCATAAACATGGCTGCTGAATCCCTTGTCTCTCCTATTGTTGACCTTCTCTTTGGTAAGCTAGGTTCCTTTGCTCACCAACAAGTTTCCTTGATTTCTGGTGTCAAAAGTGACCTGGAAAAGCTCAAGACAACCTTAACCACCATCAAAACGGGTCTCTTGGATGCCGAGAAACAACAGCTTCACAACAGTCAAGTGGGTGATTGGCTGGAAAAGCTCAAGGATGCCTGTTATGATGCAGAAGACCTGTTCGATGAATTTAAGACTGAAGCTTTGAGAAGGCAAGTATTAGCGGAGCGTGGAAGCATTCCCAAGAAGGTATGCAATGCTCTCTCATGGCCTAAATCTCTTGCTTTTCGTTTTAATATAGGCCATAAGATTAAGGAGATTAGAGAGAGGTTAGATGATATTGCCTGTAACCAGACTAAGTTTGGTTTCACAAATATAGTTGAAAATAGAATCAATGTTCATCGTCAAAGGGAAACACACTCCTTTGTAGTTGCTTCCAAAATAATTGGTAGGGAAAAAGATAAGGAAGAGGTCATAAAGCTGTTGATGGATTCACCCGTTGATAAAAATGTCTCTGTTATTCCTATTGTTGGAATTGCTGGTCTTGGAAAGACTGCACTTGCAAAATTGGTGTATAATGATAACAGGATAGATGAATGTTTCAAATTGAAATTGTGGATATGTGTCTCCAATGATTTTGTTGAGGAAAAAATAATGAGAGAGATTATCAAATCTGGAGGTCGAAGCCATAATGACATGAGTTTAGATCTATTGCAAAAAGAAATGCGAGATATTTTAGATGGTAAAAAATATTTACTTGTTATGGATGATGTTTGGAATGATGATGTCAACAAATGGAATGAATTTAAAAATTTATTGTTGGGTGGGGCAAATGGAAGTAAAATCCTAGTAACTACCCGTAGCAATCGAGTTGCCTCAATTATGGGCACATTGAAAGGTGCTCATGCTAGTGATGGGTATCAATTGGAAGGTCTTCCCTACGACATTTGTTTGTCTTTATTTATAAAGTGTGCATTCAAAGAAAAAGAAGAAGAAAAGTCTCCAAACCTTTTAAAAATTGGGGGAGAGATTGTGAAAAAATGTGGAGGAGTTCCACTGGCGGTGAAAACATTAGGAAGCTTACTTTATTCATCAAATGATGAAGATCATTGGAAAGATGTGAGAGATAATGAGCTTTGGAATTTAGAGCAAAAGGAAGATGACATTTTACCTGCTTTAAAACTAAGTTATGATCGATTGCCATCTTACTTAAAACAATGTTTTGTTTATTTATCCATCTTTCCAAAAGATTTTGTATTTCGTAACTATGAAGTGGTTCACTTTTGGATGGCACAAGGGCTTCTCCAATCTTGTGAAGAAAATGAAGAGTTGGAAACGATCGGTAAGAAATACTTAAAGGAATTATTGTCAAGATCTTTCTTCCAAGATTTTGAAGAAATGGGAGGGGGAATTAGTGTTTTTTCTTTTAAAATGCATGATCTTATGCACGATCTTGCATTATCAATAACTAAAAATGAGTGCAAGATAGTGGACTCCCCTAACCATTCCATTTCTAAAAAGGCACAACATTTGTCATTTATTGAAAATAATATGATTAAAGATGGTGTTCCAAGCTCCATGTCTAACTTATGTCGTTTGAGGAGCATTTTGCTTCCACTTTATAGTGTGACTCCTACCCAATCATTTGTTGAATCATGCATCTCATCGTTCCCATTCTTACGGTATCTAGATTTAGGGCATGGTAGTATTGTGTCAGTGCCAAAAAAGCTTGGTAATTTGAGGCATTTGAGATATCTCAACCTAGGATTTAATGGTAAAATCAAGAAACTACCAAACTCCATTTGCAAGTTGCAGAGTTTGCAAACTCTAATATTGGAAGGATGTGAGGAACTACAAGAGTTGCCTCGAAACATAAGGTACCTAATTAGTCTCAGGTGGCTTGAGCTTAGCACAAATCAGAAGTTTCTGCCATGTAATGGGATTGGGTACTTGGATTCTCTTCGTTTGTTGTCTATTGACTCATGTAACAATTTAGAGTATTTAATTGAAGATATCGGTAATCTTAAAGCCCTCCGGACATTGTTTATTGTGAAATGTCCAAATCTAGTATCATTACCAACTAGTATAAAACGCCTAAGCTCACTAGAGGAGTTGTATCTTATTAATTGTGAAAAACTTGATCTTGATTGGGGAATGGGAACAGAAGAGGAAGGCACTCATCGAGACCTCAACGGCACAAGGCCTCACCTTCGACAGCTTGTTCTTTCAGAATTACCAAAATTGGTGGAGTTGCCGCAATGGCTTCTTCGATGCTCTTCCAACACTTTACAGTTGTTGACCATTGGAGAATGTCCCAATTTGTTGGCACTGCCAGACTCACTACAAAATCTCAAATCACTTCAAGTTTGGGATTGTCCAAAAGTGTCATCTCTGCCGCAAGATATGCATGGCCTCACTACTCTGGAAAATATTGTAATTGGAGGATGTCCGACACTAAGCGAAAGGTGTCAACAAGGTAGCGGTGAAGATTGGCCCCATATTGCTCATGTCCCCCGTATCTGGTTTGATGACCATTTGATTATCAAGTAATTATCAGGTATTTCTTCCAACTTACTCCCTGTTTCTTAACTTATTTATTTATTTATTTTCGTTTAAAGGAACTTTATTATTAATATTTTGAAATCTCTCCCATCTTTCCAGGAAAGGCATGCCCCATGGTATTTTCTTAGCAAATTAAATCAAACAAGTGATGGTAAGATCTCTTTTAATTTCTATCTCATATTTACAGATTAATTCAGCTTTAACTTTATTTTTTTTATAAGCTTTAAAATCATCGTAATTATATATGTGAAGCATTTAAACATGTTATGCTTGAGTAGTTGAGTTACAAGTTACAATTATTTTGTATTTTCTTGATTAACTTGAATTTTAATTTAAAGCTCATTTTATTTTCATTTTTTTATGTATTTAAATATTGCAGCAGCTATCACGAACACGTTCAACCAAATTGTACAGTTGAGTTGGATTAAGACTGCTCTTGTGTTTCACCTTGCATTGTAAATATTTGTGTTTCATAATATCAATAGTAATAATGTCTCGTATTTTCTTCCTCCTTCCGACATCGAATATTTGTACTATTAACCGCACTTGTTTATTATTTTTTCTTTTCCTACCTTGATTGTTTATTAATTTTCATTTCCTAGCTTGATAATTTTACTTGTCAAATTTGAAATACTTGTATTTTAGATATATTTCTGCTCATCAAATATATATATATTTCTTTTTTTGTACTTCGTAATACATATATGTATATATATTTGACATGCTTTCTTCACCGTTTCCACACAAAATATTCTCATTTTATAAAAATTAGAAATTATATGACAATTATCAAATTGCCTTTTTCTAAATACTTTGCGATTTTTTTCATTTTTGACTAAATTGATTCTTATTCATAATTTCAAATTGTTTAACTTCGCTTAGTCAAATCAACTTTAAATTAAATTGGTCCATTTAGAATCAAATTGGACAAGAATTTCATACTAGCAGCTCGGCCCATAACATTTATTGGACCCAAAGGCGATGTCATCTGCAGATAGCAACCTGCAACGGCGTCGTTCATGTCATCTGTCGCTTATATATAACAAGAGAAAACAAGTTATCATAGAGAGTGAAAAAGAAGAAACATGGCAGTGAGCAGCTCGGAGTACTCTTCTCAGTTCGATCACACTCCCTTTTACTGGTAATTCTTTAATTATTGCATTTCCAACTCTGTTTCAATTTCTGGGTTTATTGTTTTTGTATCCTTTGTTTGTTTGTTCACATAAATCAGAGCTGGTTATTGTTCTTTCAACTTTGTGCTAATGGGTTTGCTTATTATTTATCTAGTGAGGAGAATGTTTACTTTCTTTGTAAGAAATTATGTGCAAACGGAGTAGCAGATACCGACGGATCTGATCTTTATGTGGTTTTCATTTCTAACGAAAAGAAACAGGCATGTATGTTGCTCATTTCCTTTGACAATTTTATTACTTTTCTTGTTTGCTTTGTTCTGGAGTAATTAATTAAGATTAGTGTTCAGCTCGGCATGATTTACTTTTACGGAGCTACTGATAACAGATGAAGAAAAAAGTTTTGTTGATTTTATTTCGTTTGATTTGTTATGGACTATAATGCCACTCTCAATGTGTTTGTGGAATTAAGTAACTGAATCTGATCATGGACGGTTTCGGGTCTTCTTAGCCCTCTTCATCGAAATCCTTTCTGTCAAAGGAGATCAGTCTCCCAACCTAGGAGTCCAATTCTCACCTTTGATGGTGATCATAGAATAAGTGTTGAGTTCATCAAGATCTAGTTGTGGAATTCTCAGAGGCTTGTATTAAGCTTCGTTGAGTTGATTTAGTTTGCTGTAAGATTGAAAATTTCTTCTTATTTTTGTTGTTACTTTTGATAATTAATTCTAGATCCCACTCTGGCATCAAAAGGCGAGCAAGAGAGCAGATGGTGTTATTCTCTGGGATTATCATGTTGTTTGCATTCAGGTGAAACTCGAAAGCTTAATCTAGTTTGCTATTAATCATCTATGGTCGGAAGGTTTACTTTATTAGTAACACCAGAATGAATTACGGGGTTGAATTTCACTCGGTAATGGTTGTTTCTTTTGTTACATTAAAATTTATAGAGAAAAAGGGGTGGTGACTCTCCTTGTTTAGTGTGGGATCTCGATTCAAGCCTTCCATTTCCTTCTCCTCTAGCTTCTTATGTGTCGGAAACCATCCGACCATCTTTTCAACTATTTTCTGAATATCAGAGGTATTTTTTCT
This sequence comes from Acer negundo, assembly GCA_035582765.1. NCBI lineage: Eukaryota > Viridiplantae > Streptophyta > Magnoliopsida > Sapindales > Sapindaceae > Acer > Acer negundo. The sequence continues at coordinate 12,134,240 of CM069241.1, read as the reverse complement.
AGACGCTTTTTTTCTATTTTATGAGATTACATAATGTTGGTGATTTTAATGCATTTATGTTAATTGTGTTTATGTAAATCTATATGGCAATAAAGCATGCATTGCTGTTTACTTAAAACAAGTTAAATGTCTTAAGAAACAGAGTTTTGAAATTAGAGAGATAGTGATGATGATGCTTGATGTATGTAAGTAGGTGTTTGATAAAATGCCTATAAGAGATTATTAAGCAGAACATAAAAGACTATGAAACGCCATTAATGGCTTTTAGAGCTCATGAGCTTTTTCTATTGAATTCTCCGGATAATACCAAGTTACAATTGTACAAGAGAGATGATCGATTTATACAACCATCAATCAGCTACCTAACTCTAGCAGACTGCTGATAATCAGGGTCATAATTAACGTATGCTGCTACATCAGCTTTTCCTAACTAACTTGATGCTGCCACACCAGCATTTCCTAACTAGTTTCCTAACTGACTTTGACCAAAGCAGCTATTGGAATTCTTTCCAGTGTGTGCTTGTCTTCTGCTGATTCTATGCACATGCATTGCAAACCCAGAGTAGTAATCGGCTAGTTCTGAAACAAAGTAGAGTGAAGTTGAGAAGCTTTAGAACCTTGATCCAGTCCAATATCTTTAACAAAAGGAATCCAGTGCATCGGCTATTGAAGAGCTGACAGCGTCCATGTGCTTTTTCCTTTTCTATCTTCCCAATCCTAATGCTTTTTCCTCGAAAAGTTACATGTTGAAACTTGTAAGAATCCACGTGCCAATTCTATAAGCAACTTTTATACCTAAGAATAATCTCGTTACCAATTATAGAAACTATTTGGGGTCTACTGGGGTCCATGTTCTGCAACTACACATCAAAGAAAGTCCGCATAACCTTGTTAACACTGATCCTAAGAGGCAGCAGTGTGCTGTGTGAGTGTGTGTTACTCTGCAACCATTCTCATGAAGCTGAAATATTACTTTCATGAACAATTATTTTTTTTATTTGCCATTATCCGATTTTTGATATATGTTTACATTATGAGAGAGACTCTCCGCTTTTATCATTATATTGTCTATTATCTCTCACCTAATTCAGATAAGTCGGTGTTTCACATGTTCTACATAAGTATACTTTAAAACCTAAGCATAAAACTGTATCATTCTTGTCTCAAACATCTGCTCTTCTTGGCATTAGGTTTTTCCGAATCGTGCATGCTCCAATATTCCTCCGTTTTTTCGCATCTGATAGAAGACATATGAAAGATCTTGCTGGGAATTGGATTGCTGAGCCTCCCTCATATGAACCCATAGTTGCTGAAGGTAAGCACTATGATCTTGTGCAAATCTTGGCCGTAAATTTTAAAGCTATGATCTATTCCAATCGTTGTCAGATTTGAATAGATATAAACTAAAAAGTTATCTAAAACCATTTAGATCTGCATATAGCATTTTTGTAAATTAGGGGTACATAGAGCATTGGTTGATAATTTGATGTTTATGGTAGCCACTTATAAAATATCACTACTAATCAGAATGTTGTAGTTGGACAGTAGCTTGAATCAGAGATCAGAACGTCAGTCAGATATTGCTCTTTCAAAGTCATTCATAAAGGGGAGAACTTGAAAGTCATCTCTGTGTTCCGGGGGGGGTGGGGGTGTGGGGGGGGGTTGGGGTGGGCGGCTACTTTTGAGTTGCTAATTATGTTAGTTAAGTTTGTTGTCAGAGACCATAGCTATCAAATTCATAATACAGATAAGCTGGATATGGATTAACTTGAAGAAGAATAAAGTTTGTTAAATATCCTTGTAGGTTAATCACGGACGAGGAACAAAATTGTGGGTTCTTGTATAATTAATCATCTCAGTAATACAAATAAATATAGAAAAATTTGCAATGACCAATATTTTCTCTATCTCACTCTCTCTTTAATCTCTATCTCTATTCCGGCTTCCACCTATCCACACCACCCATATACAGAAGCACTATTTTTTTCAACTATCAATGTTTGGCTGAGAGATTTTTACTATGAGGTGCCATGACTGTAAATTTCATTTAGATTTTATATAATTGGTTTCCAATGTCCACTTGTGCAGATAAGGCTATGCACAACTTAAATGAGTATATCGAAATCCGTGCAGAAGACATCTCAACAAATGTTGGAGCTGAGATGATTAATGATGTTTCTAATAAGAAACTTGGTGTTGTAATGAACGAAAATCAGCTGGAGGAATTCTTTTCCCAAGTCTGTCAATGAATTCTGAAGTATATCTCCTCAAACTTTTGCAATGTCGTGTCCGGCTGTACCAGGCAGCCATTGTTCATTAAACTTAAGCCTTTCTTTATCTATACTTTATTTAGAAATCTAGTTTTTATTACGTACCCAAATGTAAACACAATATTTTTTGCCTTTTCATAATTGTTGTTTTGAGTCATCTATTTCATAGAATAAATTTCACACACGAGAATACATAATCATATTTATGCTCCGATGAATATGGTGTTGTAAACCATGTGTCATTTGTGTAATGTCATAAAATTTGTTAACCACTTTGTTGGAAATGAAATGAGCTACCCATTATATTTTGTTAGTTATTTTTGAGTCGTAACTTATGGAATTGAGAAGCTGAGTATAGATGGACCTAGGGGTTGGCAAAACCGAACTGAACGAAAATATTTCGATTTTGATAAAATGAAATTGGTTTGAACCAATTAAGATTTGCAAACCAAACTAATTTTGATCGGTTAGGTTCGGTTCATTTCGGTTTTGGACCTAATGGGCCAAATGAGCTTAATGAGTGTTTTAACTGTTTTTTATTTATTTATTTATTATTATTATTATTTTTATGTTGAATGCTTATTTATTTGTTGATTGTCAATATTTGCACCCCTTGAAAATCGTATGTACACCCCAGTTAAGTATAGTTTTAGAAATTCCAACAATACCCTTAAATAAATTTATTAAAATGATGAAAATAATTATATCTCATACATCATATTAATAAAATATTTAATATTTTAAACATTTTAACAAACATTATAATTAGTTAAAAAGAAAATTATAATATCTTTTGATTATAATATTAATTTTTATTAATTAAATTTTAAATAGTGATTATTTAAAATTATAAAAAATGAAGAAGATAAAATCATTGTATTTAGTTAAAAAATAAATAAACTAAAAGAATTTTTTTTAAAAGAAAAATGAAAGGATAGAAAATGAAGGATGTTTCTGGGGTGGTTTTGGAATCCCAAGTAACTTAACACTCTTTCATACTCTTGTTTTTCATTTTTTTTTTTTTATCTTATTTATTTTCTAATTTATTAAAAAAAAAAATTCAAATCTTCAAAGTCTTTACGCCTCACAAAACCCATTTTCACCAGGTCAAAATCTCTGCGAATAGAAGGGTAAAATTTCCAAACTAAAAATAAAATAAAAAAGAAGAAGATCATACAGATCTCATGTTAATTGTAAGGAAGGGCATATTTGTAATATGTGGGGTGTTTATACAATTTATAATATTTTAAATCTTTTTTGGTGCGTTTATATACAAAAAGGGTCTACATATGATTTTTTAGGGGTGTAAATATCTTCACTCTTATTGATTTTGTATGGTATTATTATTTATGCCTTATTTTGGCCCATGCTAAATAAACAACTCTCGACTCCATATGGCCTTTTGGTTTAAAATCCATAACAATCACCACCATCTCAGTCACTACCACCACCACTTTAACAAACCCTACCATCTAACTCCTTCAGCTACCTTCAACCTATCATAGATTTGAGACCTCTACAAAACATTAAAGCAAAAGATAAAATAAAAACAATAGCCATCAAGTACTATTTGTTGACCACCACGGTTAGCTCTATTTGACAACTCAATCAGAAATACATTCAACAAGATGTATATCTTCATTTGTAATTTGACACCCGAAATAAATGGATAGGCTTCCTATAAATAATAAAGGCAATCAACAAAGACTAACTGTAGGAAGAATCGAACATCATTCTTTAGGCAAGCAATCTGTGGCAGCAATTAATTGGTTGACGATATGAGACCCAAGCAAAACATTATAGTGTTCGACAACCTTAACAAGAACCTCAAAAACAAGAACAGGCAATTCAAGTTTCATCTTCACTCTTTGAAAGTAGACAGTCTTGTATTTGCTTACTGCAACGTTGAACAGAGTTAATGCTCATTATTTATCATAGAAATATATAAAGCTTTAAGGAATAAATACATAGCATACAAGCCTAGAAACTAGGTATAGTTTCTAAGCTGCATTGCTGGAAAAGCTACCCCTTCTCAACGAGGAAAACTGGAGACAAAATACTATCTCCAGAGAGAGAGACGAATAAAGACGGTTTTTATTTGTATTAGTTGGTAGGTGGAAGATTGTGCAACACAAACTTGCGTTTGCATGCCAGCTGTGACAAGCCATTTTCAGGGGTTTGAAGTCCTAAAATCACCACATACTGTAGGTGTAGTACTGGTTATAAATGTTAATTCTCACCTTAGCGAGCTGCGATTTCCATTGCTACAATTTTTTCTCTGACTAGCAGTGGCTGGGGTAGAACAGATAAGAAGTGCTCCATTGATGATGGATCCTTGGGAAATATCTGAAATCGGCAACTTGAACAACAGGCAGCATCTACAATATCATAATTTTGGCAACTCTCAATATTGCTCAAACTCAACAAATCTGATTTGCTGAGTGGGCTAAAGCATAAAGGACAAAATGACTCTGACGAAATTGATTCACTAGGTTTGAGATTAAATCTCTTCGGGCACCTTCGGGTTGCCAAAGGAACATTGGAATCATTCAATTCCAGAATCCTATTGATGTGAAACGGAGTTAGCTTCCTAGCTGTTCGTACAATTATGCACTCTCGAGAAGGATTTTCTTCCTGAAAAATAAAGTTCCGTTAGAGACTTGCTAATCAAAGTTCCTTACGAATATTAAATTAATGCAACAAAACAGCTGGCTGCATCCATAAGTTTGAACAAGCTACAAATCTCTGCAAGGAATAAAAGTGATCCCCAAGCAAAACTGGTAAGTATATCGAGTTAATTTATATAAACTAAAACCAACCAATTGAACTTCTCAGGAGAAATAAGGAAACCTACTTCCACACTTATGAACCCTACTATCCCCCTTATGAAGAATACAATTATAATACTCTTCAAGTAAAGTGCATAGTGAACTATACCATTCTTCACTTTTTTTTACATCTTTTGTGAGAAGTGTGAACTCTACTATCATTAAGAGTTATTTTCTAAGTACCGCCAAAGCCACATAAAATTCGAATTTATGGGCATGACCATAAAAAAGAAAAGAAAAGAAAAGAAAAGAAAAGAAAAGGTCCAATACCTGCAATAGTTTCACAAATGATGATACCAAGCCATTGATACCAGAAGAACAAGGACCGTTTTGAAAACTCCAGAGTCTTTGCTGAAAACAGCCCTACCAATAGAAGATCAGACCTATCATTCAGTAATAATCTAGATGATTCTATTCATATCAATCATAAAGGTGTTTTTTAGAAAAATAAAATATAAAATCAAAGCCTGAAAAAGTTATTAAAATAGCACACGTAATTTAGATTTGATAAAAGAAGATTTTATCAGGTCACGAAGCCTGTAAGATATTCAAGACAAATGACCCCGAGAGGAATTGAAACCCTATGACCTTTCAGTTGGAGGGGTCTTTTACTACTCAGCCCACCCCTTAATGTTAACTTCATTGCTAGTTATAATCAGCTCAGAACATACTTTGCCAGAGTTTATGAACAACTTTTCATATAACACCCCCGTAAAGTAAATGTATTAAAGTTATAGCAACTGCACTGTGGGAATGTTGTAATAACACAAACATTAGCTCTTAGAATAACTTCAAAGATAAACAGTACAGAACATCATGATCATGATGTATGGAGAGTCACGATTTGAAGATACTATACATCGAGCATAAATTTCAACTATTATCCAGTCTGCCCCACATTTTACCAGGTCAAGCTGCCTATCCTATAGATTCCGATAACAAAACATGTGAATATCTAGCAGAGAAAATAAATCATAAACTTTCATAACCAATCAATATTATTCAATAGACAATTATTCATAGACAAACCTTTACAGTGGCTTTAATAACATGGCAAGCAATCCTAGACGTGCATAGTCCCAGTACCAATCTGTTGTATACATTTTCAGAAGCAACCTGCATAAGAAGATATTGTGAGCGAATACATCTTGAAACATTATATCTAGAGCCAGGCCTTCTGCATGGACAACATCCTCAAAATGCAGCAGTAGATCTTCTCTCACTGGTATATTTGTATAAGTGAATAAATCTTGAACATTATATAGTTGCTTAATTAGAAGAAGTTGTTTCTCTACTTTCTTATTATATTTGTCTTTTTGTTGTTCGTTACTTATGCAATGATTAAGTGGTCTATTTTGTTAATTGATTTATCTTTCAAGTAAAAGGCTGGTTTTTGTAGGTGAAGGGGCATTTTTACTATTAAAAAAAAACAAATGAGAATGGGGTTACCAAATGCCTCTGATGACTTGTCATCAGAGATGGAGGTGTTTGCTTTCAGACGCCTTCTCCCTATACGCCCTGATGCCAGGCCACTTAGAAAAGCTAGAGATACAACTATAGCCCTTGGTTGGTGAAGGATTTTGCATGTTCATGCATACAAATTTGGCTTTATATGTGAACAATTAATGAGTGGTTCCTATTTTGCATTCAACTCTATTTTGCAGGCCAGCTGAGGCAGCGCCAGTTTTGTCAAAGCAGTTATCTGATACTATTAAAAGGCATGTAAACTTTGTTCTCCAGTTAGTTATTGCTACTGAAATTTGGATTCTGAAGTCTCTTTAGCTGGAGTTAGACTCTTTTGTTCTTAAGAAATTGTCTGGATTGAGTTAATATTCTCTTATGTATTTTTTTGGTGTGAGCAGGACAAATTGAAACTGTACTCAAGCTAAACCCAAGCCTAAAGAAAACTGTTGTTCTATTTAACCTTTGTCTTCTTATGAGTTCAAAACAAAATGAAGCATTAAGAGTGCTAAAAGATAAAAAGTTAATTTTAGAACAAAATAAAGTTTTCTTTGAATTTTTTTAAATTTAAGTTCTTAAAGATGAGATTGGTTGTTAATAAAATGTCGATCACATCTTAACTATTCATTTATTACAATGCTTATGTGTTATAAGATTAAGTGAGGTGAGGAGAGGATCTTTGATCGTTCTTAAGGTAGGTGTTTTTAGAAAAGGAATGTTAAAAAGATAAAAGTGGATCGTAAAGAGTAAATTTCTTTTAAATATCCTTACTACACATGCAAAAAGACCATATTACCCTTCTAAAGTCTTCAATTAGTCAGACCATTAGTCAATGCAATCCGAAAAGTAACGGATTAATTGTTGGAGAATGCGATTTCAAGTAAAGTTGGAGAATAATTAACGTTGCACCATTCATCACTCCATTCCATCTTTTGATTTTCTTCTCTTTATTTGACAGAAGTAAAGAATTGTGCAGTGAACATATACTTGAATTCACCTTGTTGATGACTTGCTAATAAAATATACTTTTCTTCTTCGTTGATTGATTTAGTTTGATGCAAAGCAAGAGAGATCCACATCCACTATATATTAATGCCATACTTACAACCCATCACCCCATGCTTTCAATCCCATATTAACATAAACGCAACAACAACAACAACAACCTGCAGCAACTGTCTTTGCTTCCACACAAAAACATGGCTACTGATATCCTTGTCTCCCCTATTGTTGACCTTCTCTTAGGTAAGCTAGGGCCCCTTGCTTACCAGCAAGTTTCCTTGATGTACGGTGTCGAAAAGGATCTTGAAAAGCTCCGGACAACCTTAACCACCATCAAAAATGGTCTCTTAGACGCCGAGAAACAACAGCTTCACAGTCGTCAAGTGGGTGATTGGCTGGAAAAGCTCAAGGATGTCTGCTATGATGCAGAAGACGTCTTCGATGAATTTCAGGCTGAGGCTTTGCGAAGGCAAGTATTAGCGGAGCGTGGAAGCATTCCCAAAAAGGTTAGCAATGCTCTCTCATGGCCTAAATCTCTTGCTTTTCGCTTTAATATAGGCCATAAGATTAAGGAGATTAGAGAGAGGTTAGATGAAATTGCCAAGAACCAGACTAATTTTGGTTTCAAAAATATAGTTGAAAATAGAATCAACTATATTCCTCGTCAGAGGGAAACACACTCCTTTGTGGTTCCTTCAGAAATAATTGGTAGGCAAAAAGAAAAGGAAGAGGTCATAAAACTATTGATGGATTCACCTGATGATAAAAATGTCTCTGTTATTCCTATTGTTGGAATTGCTGGTCTTGGAAAAACTGCACTTGCAAAATTGGTGTATAATGATAACAGGATAGATGAATGTTTCAAATTGAAACTGTGGATATGTGTCTCAAATGATTTTGTTGAGAAAAAAATAACGATAGATATTATCAAATCTGCAACTGGTCAAAAACATAATGACACGAGTTTAGACCAATTGCAAAAAGAAATACGAGATATTTTAGATGGTAAAAAGTATTTACTTGTTATGGATGATGTTTGGAATGATGATGTAAACAAATGGAATGAATTCAAAAATTTATTGTTGGGTGGGGAGAATGGAAGTAAAATCCTAGTTACTACTCGTAGCAGTCGAGTTGCCTCAATTATGGGGACAATGAAAGGTGCTTCTGCTAGAACAGGATATCAAATAAAAGGTCTTCCCTATGAGGATTGTTTGTCTTTATTTAAAAAGTGTGCGTTCAAAGAAGAAGAGGAAGAAAAGTTTCCAAACCTCGTAAAAATTGGGGGAGAGATTGTGAAAAAATGTGGAGGAGTTCCACTAGCGGTGAAAACATTGGGAAGCTTACTTTATTTATCAAATGATGAAAATCATTGGAGAAAAGTGAGAGATAATAAGCTTTGGAACTTGGAGCAAAAGGAAGATGACATTTTGCCCGCTTTAAAACTAAGTTATGATCAATTACCATCGTACTTGAAACAATGCTTTGTTCATTGTTCCATCTTTCCAAAAGATTATGAATTTTTTAGCTATATGGTGGTTCAATTATGGATGTCACAAGGGCTTCTCCAATCTTGTAATGAAAATGAAGAGTTGGAAAAGATTGGTTTGCAATACTTGAAGGAATTATTGTCAAGATCTTTCTTCCAAGATTTTGAAGAAATGGTAGGAGACCATGTTTTTTCTTTTAAAATGCATGATCTTATGCACGATCTTGCATTGTCAATAGTTAAAAATGAGTGCGCAATAGTGGACACCCCTGACCATTTTATTTCCAAAAAGGCACGACATTTGTTGTTTGTTGAAGATAATATGATCAAAGGTGGTGTTCCAAGCTGCATGTCTGACAAATATCGTTTGAGAACCATTTTGTTTCCATATAATGATATAAATCCTTCCCAATCATTTGTTGAATCATGCATCTCAATGTTCCCATTCTTACGGTTTCTAGATTTAAGTTATGGAAGTATTGTGTTTTTGCCAAAAAAGCTTGGCAATTTGAGACATTTGAGATATCTCAACCTAGCAAATAATGGTAAAATCAAGAAAGTACCAAACTCCATCTGCAAGTTGCAGAGTCTGCAAACTCTATCGTTGGTTAGATGTGAGGAACTACAAGAGTTGCCTCGAGACATGAGGTACCTAATTAGTCTCAGGTTGCTTGAGTTTACTACAAATCAGAAGTTTCTGCCGCATAATGGAATTGGGTGCTTGGATTCTCTTCGTACATTATCTATTTACTCATGCATGAATTTAGAGTATTTAGTTGAAGATATCAGTAACCTCAAAGTCCTCAGAACATTGGTTATCGGTAGCTGCCCAAATCTAGTATCATTACCAAATAGTATAAAACGCCTAAGCTCATTAGAGGAGTTGTATCTTCAGGATTGTGAAAAACTTAATCTGGATTGGGGAATGGGAATGGAAGAGGAAGACACTCATCAAGACCTCAACGGCACAAGGCCTCACCTTCGACTGCTTGTTCTTTCAAAATTACCAAAATTGGTGGAGTTGCCGCAATGGCTTCTTCGATGCTCTGCAAACACTTTACAGTTGTTGAGAATTCAAAAATGTCCCAATTTGTTGGCACTGCCAGACTCACTACAAATTCTCAAACAACTTCGAGTTTGGGATTGTCCAAAAGTGGCATCTCTGCCGCAAGATATGCATTGCCTAACAACTCTGGAAAAAATTGAAATTGAAGGATGTCCGACACTTAGCGAAAGGTGTCAACAAGGTAGCGGTGAAGATTGGCCCCAGATTGCTCATGTCCCCAACATCCGTCTTGATGGCCATTTGATTATCAAGTAATTTTCAGGTATTTTTACACCAATTTGTTCCAACTTACTCCCTGTTTCTTAACTTTTTTATTTTATTTTCTTTTAAGGAACTTTATTATTGTTATTAATTATTTGAAATCTCTCCCATCTTTCCAGGAAAGGCATGCCCCATGGTATTTTCTTAGCAAATTAAATCAAACAAGTGATGGTAAGATCTCTTTTAATTTCTATCTCATATTTACTTATTAATTAAACTTAAAACATTTTTTTTTTCAATCTCACAAATAGTGGTGGCCACGGTTCGGTTTCGGTTTAAAACCGGCGGTTTCGGTTCCGTGGCCACCCAAAACCGAAACCGTAACCGGAAAACCGGTTTGGTACACGGTTTCTAACCGGCGGTTTTACGGTTTCGGTTTAAAAACCGATGGTTTTGGATTCGGTTTCGGTTCGGTTTCGGTTTTTTTAAAAAAAATTCAAAAAAAATACCACGTGTCAGCTTCTGATTAGTCGATTTTTTTTTAATTTTTTTTTTTTAAAAAAACCGGCGGTTTTTGGAAGTACCCAAACCGAAACCGTAACCGGTTCAACCGGTTTCCGACCGGTTTTGAAACCGCCGGTTTCGGTTTCGGTTTTGGAGCGGTTTTTGGAAGTACGGTTTCGGTTAAACCGCGGGTAAAACCGTCGGTTTAACCGAAACCATGACCACCTCTACTCACAAATAAACCACGGACATGTTTGTATATAAATATATATATATATATATATATATATTTTATAAGCTTTAAAATCATCGTAATTATATGTGTAGCATTTAAACATGTTATGCTTGAGTAGTTGAGTTACAACTTACAATTATTTTGTATTTTCTTGATTAATTTGAATTTTAATTTAACGTCCATTTGTTTTCATTTTTATGTATTTAAATATTGCAGCAGCTGTCATAGACGTTCAACAGAATTGTACGGTTGAATTGGATTAAGACTGCTCTTGTATTTCGTCTTGCATTGTAAATATTTGTGTTTCATAATATCAATAGTAATAATGTGCCGTATATTCTTCCTTCCTGTATCAAATATTCGTATTTATAAATATTTGTACTATTAGCTGCACTTGTTTATTATTTTTTTTTCTTTTCCTTCCTTGATTGTTTATTATTTTTCATTTCCTTCCTTGATTGTTTATTATTTTTCATTTCCTTGCTTGATATATTTCTGCTCATCAAATATATATATATTTTTTGTACTTCGTAATACATATATGTTTATATATTTGACATGCTTTATCCACTGTTTCCATGTAAAATATTCTCATTTTATAAAATTATAAATTATATGTTTTTTTTTAAAAAGGGTAAATTACACTCACACCCTTAAGGTTTGAGGTAAAGACACTTAAATGAAAAGTTTAGTTATTCTACAATCACACCTCTATTTGACCATGGTAAGTAGACCTGGTAAAATTTTACACGATCCATTAACACTACCAAAACCTATTCAAAAATAGCAGTTGGTGGGTCAAGTTTATCGGATCGGGTTGTTAATGGGTCAACTCATTAAGACACGAAATATAATGGATTGGTTTTGGGTTCACCCCTATGTAGCACGGATACCGATATGGGTACGGGATATGGATACAACACGATACGTGGATACGGTAAATCTTAAAAAACTAGGATACGGATACGATATGATACGTCGATTAAAATAATATATATTTATATTTAAAAAAATAATAATAATATATGTAAACATATTTAATAATTCATTCAAAATCAAAACATATTCATAATCCAAATAAAACATGTCACATATCTACATAAGTCATAACAATATAGCATATTACAGGATCTAAATAAAACATGTCACATAAATTGTAACATATTATAAAATCCGAATAAAGTATATGTTACATAAGCCATAACACATTATAAAATCTAAATAATACATTAAAAAAAATACTCATAAAACATATTCTAAATTCCTAATTAACTTCACTATCATTATTCACATTGTTAAATGATCTAGATAATTCGGGCTCTAACTCTGGTTCATCAAGAGAAATGTTTTAAATATCATGTATCCCGTTATTCTCCATGTCAATGGAATCAAAACCAAAATTTCTTTACAATTTCATTTTAACGCCTAAATTTTTGAAATTATAATTTAACCACGCTTTATACTAAAATAATTATAATACTGCCCCAAAAGTATCCTTAATGTATCCCTCAAGTATTCTTTAAGTTTCCTCCAAGTATCCTCTAAGTATCTTCTAGTCACTTATGAAAAAGTCAATGGATACGCCATTTGGCATATCAGATATGTATCATGAGGTATCCGGGGAGTATCTGATCTGGATACGAATTACCTCTACCAAATGGAGTATCCGTGCTTCCTAGGTTCATCCTTAAAAAAACCGTTAATTCGATAACCCATTAATATATAAAAAAAAAAAAATAGTGTGTTTTTGAAAGTTATTAAAAAAATCTTTGTTTATATATATATAAAAAAAAAAAAATCTCTATAATTATGGTAAGAAACTAATTATTTTTTTAAAAAAAAATCTATTTTTTTTTCTTTTTTGAAAGAGGAAAAAATTTATAAATTAAAAACTCTAAAACTAAAAATCAATTATTTCACAATATTATAACCCTAACTCTAACCTTAAAACTCTAAAAGTAGCTAGTGAACTTGATTGCATGAGTTTGATCATGCTTCATATTTTCAACGTTTTAATAAATCTCAAATATAATATTTTGTAACGGGCCGGGTCAGGTTACCCATTTATTTAATCAATGGTTTCGAGTTTGTATATTTCAACCCATTAAGCTAACGGGTTAGGTTTGGGTGAAGAATTTTAACACGACCCAAACATGAAACGAGACGAATTTACAATAACACGACCCATTGCCATGTCTAATGGTAAGGTCCAAAATGCCCTTCGGTGTTAATGTAAAAAAAACTTTTATTTTTTATTATTATACAAGGGCTTTTTCGACAATATCAGGGTGTTAGTGTAGAATAACTAAACTTTATCATCTTAGTGTCTTTACCTCAAACCTTAAGGGTGTGAGTGTAATTTACCCTTTAAAAAATTAATTTTTTTTTTTAAATAACAGTGTGGTGTTATTAATAAAATATTGTATTTAGAAGGAAAATTATCAAATTGAATTTTTTTTTTTTTAATTCTAAATACCTTGTGATTTTTTAATTTTTGACTAAATTGATTCTTTTTCATAAGTATCAAATTGTTCTCTCTTATTTAACTTCGCTTAGTCAAGTCAACTTTAATGATTCCATACTTTAAAGGGGAATGTTATCTACCTTTCTCATTTACCTCTTCTATTTGTCTTTCTTACTCATTGCTTGGTACGTATACACTTTTTCATTTAATAAATTGCTCTCACTTTTTGCTACAAAGCTTGATTACGTTTTTACCCCTTATTAATGAAATGATAGAAGCAGCCATCAAGGGTAAAGATATAAACAAACTTTGTACCAAAAAGTGGGAGCTTTTTATTAAATGAAAAAGTGTATACGTGTCATAGTATTTAATTTTTAATTTTCAAATTTATATTACAAAATATTCAACTATAAATTATAAAAGGTTCCTTAAAAAAAAAAAAAAAAATTATAAAATGTGTAAAGAAGAAATTACCCTTAATTTTGATAGTCAAACTTAGTCAATTATTAAGTTTAACCAAGTTTAACTAAGGTAGGTGAAGTTATTGTCTACTTTTGTTAAAATTAAAATTTCTTATCGGAGTTTGGTGCAATTTGGTTTATTTAGTATCAAATTGGACAAGAATTTCATACAACCAGCTCGGCACATAACTTTTATTGGACCCAATTACCCAAAGACCATGTCTTTGTTTGCCAGTGCAACCTGAAACGGTGTCGTTTAAGTCATCTGGTGCTAATAAATAAGGCGAGAAAACAATTGATCAATAGAGCGAGTGAACAAAAAGAATAGACATGGCAGTGAGCAGCTTGGAGTACTCTTCTCAGTTCGATCACACTCCCTTTTACTGGTAATTCTTTTATTATTACATTTTGAACTCTGTTTGTTTTGTAATTCAATTTCGGGTTTATTGTTGGTGTATTAGGGTTTAGATTATTTAATGTACTCTGGATTGATTTCATATTCTTTATTTGTTAGTTTGATTTTCAATATGTGGTCACTCCCTCATTAGATTTAATGGGTTGATGTTTTTTTTTTCTTTGTTTTATCACATAAATCAGAGCTGGTTATTGTTCTTTCAACTTTGTGCTAATGGATTTGCTTTATTATTTATCTAGTGAGGAGAATGTTTACTTTCTTTGTAAGAAATTGTGTGCCAACGGAGTAGCAGATGCCGACGGATCTGATCTTTATGTGGTTTTCATTTCTAATGAGAAGAAACAGGCATGTATGTTGTTCATTTCCTCTGTCAATTTTATTAGTTTCCTTGTTTGCTCTGTTCTGGTGTAATTAATTAAGATTAGTGTTCAGCTCGGCATGATTTACTTTTACGGTGCTACTGATAACAGAAGAACAAATAAGTTTTGTTGATTTTATTTCGTTTGATTTGTTATAGACTATAATGCCACTCTGAACAGGACTTCTCTGTGCTTGTGGAATTAAATAAGACTAGTGTTGAGTTCCATGATCTAGTTGTGGAAATTGTTAGAGATGTATTAAGTTTAGTTGAGTTGATTAGTTTGCTGTAAGATTGATAATTGCTTTTTTTTGTTGTTATTTTTGATAATGAATTCTAGATCCCACTGTGGCATCAAAAGGCAAGCAAGAGAGCAGATGGTGTTATTCTCTGGGATTATCATGTTGTCTGCATTCAGGTGAAAGCTTAATCTACTTTGCTATTGATCCGTTATGGACAAATAGAATTGGTTTACTTTATTAGTAACTCCATAATGACCGAAGAGATTGGATTTCACTTAGAAATGGTTATTGCCTTTTTCTCATTAAAATTTATAGAGAAAAAGGGGTGGTGACTTTCCTTGTTTAGTGTGGGATCTCGATTCAAGTCTTCCATTTCCTTCTCCTTTAGCTTCTTATGTGTCTGAAACCATCCGACCATCTTTTCAGCTCTTTTCTGAATATCAGAGGTATTTTTCTAGACACTTTTTTTTTTTTTTTTTTGAGATTACATAATGTTGGTGAATTTAATGCATTTATGCAATTGTGTTCATGTAAATCTAGATGGCAATATCATTACAATAAAGCATGCATCATTGTTTCGTTATAACAAGTTAAGAATATTTGCATAACCCATTGAAGACCTGACATGGTCTTTGGTTTCTTGTTCTCTGGAATGGATGAGAGATAAGAAATAGTAATATAGTCCCTATCCTAGTGTTTTTTCCTCGAAAAGTTAAATATCGTTGAAACTTGTAAGAATCCATGTGCCAATTCTATCAGCAACTTTTATACTCGAGAATAATCTCATTACCAATTATAGCAATTATAGAAACTATTTGAGATCTACTGGGGTCCATGTTCAGCAATTACACATCAAAGAAAGTCTGCATAACCTTGATAATCCAAAGAGGCAGCAGTGTGTTGTGTGTTACTCTACAAACCATTCTTATGAAGCTGAAATATTATTTTCGTGAACATCAATTTTTTTTTTTTTTCCATCATCTGATTTTGATATATCTTTAAATTATGAGAGAGACTCCGCTTTTATCATTCTGTTGTCAATTATCCCTCACAGGTGAGTCAGATAAATCAGTATTTCACCTGTTCAACATAAATATACATAAAACTTAAGCATAAAATTGTATTAGATAAATCAGTGTTTCACTTGTCTCAAAAAACTGCTCTTCTTGGAATTAGGTTTTTCCGTATCGTGCATGCTCCGATATTCCTCCATTTTTTCGCATCTGATAGAAGACATATGAAAGATCCTACTGGGAATTGGATTGCTGAACCTCCTTCATATGAACCCATAGTTACCGAAGGTAAACACTATGATCTTGTGCAAATCTTGGCTGTAAATTTTAAAGCTATAATCTGTTCCAATCGTTGTCAGATTTGAATAGATATAAACTAAAAAGTTATCTAAAACCCATTTGATCTGCATATAGCATTTTTGTATATTAGGGGCACATAGAGCATTGGTTGATGATTTGATGTTTATGGTAGCCACTTGTAAAATATCACTACTAATCAGAATATTGTAGTTAGACAGAAGCTTGATTTTGAACTCTCCCAACCAAGACACGGAGAAGTAAGACACATATAAGGCTTAAGAAGTATCATGATCTTTATCTCTATCTCTCTATCTCAATCCATGTACATGTGTTTTAGTTTCCTCTTTTCCTTGAGTTTTGGTCTAGGGGAATGATCCCATTTAAATTGTAGATCTAGGACCGAAATTAGAGATCAGAACATCAGCAAGATATTGCTCTTTCAAAGTCGGTCATAAAGGGAAGAACTTGAAGTCATCTTTTGAATGTGAGTGTGTTTGTGTCTCAATGATTGTGTACCAGAGAGTGAGAGGGGCTACTTTTGAGTTAATAATTATGTTAGTTAAATTTTTTTGCGTAGACCTTTTTCTGTTTTAGGGGTTTCAGTGAGATAGCTATCAAATTCATGATATACATAAACTAGATATGGATTAACTCGAAGAAGAATAAAATTTGGCATAATATCCATGTAGGTTAATCACAGACAAGGAACAAAATTGTGGGTTCTTGTATAATTAATCACTTCAGGAATACAAATAAATATAGAAAAATTTGCAATAACCAATATTTTCTCTATGACTATCTCACTCTCTCTCTAATCTCTATTTCTCTGCTGGCTTCCACCTATCCACACCACCCATATACAGAAGCACTATTTTTTTGAACTATCCATGTTTAGCTGGACTTTTTATCAAGAATTAATTAAGTGAGATTTTTACTATGAGATGCCATGACTGTAAATTTCATTAGATTTTATATAGTTGGTTTTCTATGTCCACTTGTACAGATAAGATTGTGCACAACTTAAATGAGTACATCGAAATCCGTGCTGAAGACATCTCAACAAATGTTGGAGCTGAGCTGATTAATGATGTTTCTAATAAGAAACTTGGTGTTGTAATGAACGAAATTCAACTGAAGGAATTCTTTTCCCAAGTCTCTCAATGAATTTTGAAGTATATCTCCTTGAACATTTGCAATGCATTGTTTGGGCCGTCTGGCTGCACCAAGCAGCCATTGTTCATTTTACTTATGTCCTTCTTTATGTATACTTTACTTTAGAAATCGAGTTTATGTTACATATCCAAATGTAAACACGATATTTTTTGCCTGTTCGTAACTGTTGTTTTGAGTCACCTATTTCATAGCATATATTTCGCACATGAGAATACATAATCATATTTATGCTCCGTGAATAAGGTGTTGTAAACCATATTTTGTTTTTGTTGTGTCAAAAAATTTGTTAACCACCTCGTTGGATGTAAAAATAAGCTATCCGTTATATTTTGTTTGTTATTTTTGAGTCAAGACTTTTGGAATTGAGAAGCTTAGTATAGATAGACCTGTTTATTTGAACAAAGTGGATATATCCTGAGGGTTTATAAATATCCATAATACCCTATCGTAAATTTGAGACCTCTAAAAATTATTAAAGCAAAAAAAAAAACAAATAAGAACAATAGCCATCAAGTACTATTTGTTGACCATCAGGATTAACTCTGATTGACAACTCAATCAAAAATACATTCAACAAAATGTATTTCTTCGTTTGTAATTTGACATTCGAAATAAATGGATAGGCTTCCTATAAATAATACAAGGCAATCAGCAAGCACTAGCCGTAAGAAAAGTAAAACGTCATTTTTAGGCAAGCAATCCGCGGCAACAATTACTTGGTTGGCGATGTGAGACTTTGCAGTAAGCGAGGGCGAAATTGTCTTGACCAAGCAAAACATTATGCCCGACAACTGTAACAAGAACCTGAAAAACAAGCATAGGCAATTCAAGTTTCATCTTCACTATCCGAAAGAAGACAGTCTTGTATTTGCTTCCTGCGAGCAGAAACATAGAAAAGAGTTAACGCTTACATCATAGAAATATATAAAGTTTTTGGGAATAAATGCATAACATACAAGCCTAGAAAAGAGGTATAGTTTCTAAGCTGCATTGCTGGCAAAGCTAACCCTTCTCAACACGGACAACTGGAGTTTTGAAAACAAAGAAAGACAAAATACTATCTCCAGAGAAAGACGAATAAAGACGGTTCTTATGTATATTAGTTGGCAGGTGGATGATTGTGTAACACAAACTTGCGATTGCATACTGTAGGTGTAGTACTGGTTATAAATGTTAATTCTCACCTTAGCGAGCTGTGATTTCCATTGCTACAATTCTTTGCTCTGGCTAGCAGTGGCTGGGGTAGAATAGATAAGAAGTGCTCCATTGATGATGGATCCTTAGGAAATATTTGAAATCGGCAACTTGAACAACTTGCAGCATCAAGAATATCATAATTTTGGCAACTGCTAAAACTCAACAAATCTGATTTGCTGAGTGGGCTAAAGCATAAAGGACAAAATGACTCTGACGAAATTGATTCACTAGGTTTGAGATTAAATCTCTTCTGGCGCCTTCGGGTTGCCAAAGGTACATTGGAATCATTCAATTCCGGAATCCTATTGAAGTGAAATGGAGTTAGCTTTCCAGCTGTTCGTACAATTGTGCACTCTCTAGAAGGATTTTCTTCCTGAAAAATAAAGTTCCGTTAGAGACTTGCTAATCAAAGTTCCTTACGGATATTAAATTAATGCAACAAAACAGCTGGCTGCATCCATAAGTTTGAACAAGCTACAAATCTCTACAAGGAATAAAAGTGATCCCCAAGCAAAACTGGTAAGTATATAAACTAAAACCAACCAATTGAACTTCTCAGGAGAAATAAGGAAAACTTACTTCCACAGAAACCTTTAGGCAACATTGGATACGAATAGGGGGACAACCCTCTGACTACTTATGAACCCTACTATCCCCTTATGAAGAATACAATTATAATAATACTCTTCAAGTACAGTGCATAGTGAACTATACCATTCTTCACTTTTTTTTACGTCTTTTGTGAGAAGTGTGAACTCTACTATCATTAAGAGTTATTTTCTTAGTACCACCAAAGCCACAAAAAATTCAAATTTATGGGCATGATCATAAAAAAGAAAAGAAAAGAAAAGGTCCAATACCTGCAGTAGTTTCACAAATGATGATACTAAGCCATTGATACCAGAACAAGCACCATTTGAAAACTCCAGAGTCTTTAGACTGCCCTGCCAATAGAAGATCAGACCTATCATTCAGTAATAATCTAGGTGATTCTACTCATATCAATCATAAAAGGAGTTTTTTTGAAAAAGTAAATATAAAATCAAAGCATGAAAAAGTTATTATAATAGCATATGCAATTTAGATTTGATAAAAGAAGATTTTGTCAAAATAATGTAAAGCATAGAAGGCATATATATGCAGACATATTAATACTGGTGAAATTTAGATACCCATCAAGGTGGCAAAGCATTTTGAGCTCTAGAGTGAGACAGTCACGAAGTGGAAGCACTACTGGAATCTCCCACCGAGCATCAACATATTGTATATCAGCTGGTAAAGAATAGCCTTGACCCTGTAAAAGCATTTTGACATTATACTTGATAGGTTGTCAATTCAAAATATGATTCCAGAGAAAATACAACATAAAATAATAATCTCAACTAGATAATAAGCAATTCCCAGTTGAAAACCAAAAATGCATTTGACACTTGAATATTACATCTCATCAGATTGTTCATGCCTCCCACTTGGCCCAAATAGAATTGTATTTCCAACGTTCACAAACTGCATGCTAGTGTTTGCCTATTTTTCCTTTTCATACTAATAAATCCTCTGACCATTCATTATTCAGCTGACTATAAATCCTCGAACCCTACAACTTAGTAGCCACTGTCACGAAACTTGTAAGATATCCAAGACAAATGGCCCCAAGAGGAATTGAAACCCGATGACCTTTCAGTTGGGGGTTACTAATCAGCCCACCCCTTAATGTTAACTTCATTGCTAGTTATAATCAGCTCAGAATATACTTTGCCAGAGTTTATGAACTACTTTTCATAGAACACCCCCGCAAAGTAATTGTATTAAAGTTATAGCAGTCCTCTAAATCAACTGCACTGTGGGAATGTTGTAATAACACAAATATTAGCTCTTAGAATAACATCAAAGAAACCGTACAGAACATCATGGTGTGTAATTAATTAGAATGGAGAGTCACGATCTGAAGATACTATACATCGAGCATAAATTTCAACTATTATCCGGTCTGCCCCACATTTTACCAGGTCAAGCTGCCTATCCTATAGATTCCGCTAACAAAACATGTGAATATCTAGCAGAGAAAATAAATTATAAAATTTCATAACCAATCAAGAGACAACTATCCATAGACAGACCTTTACAGTGGCTGTAATAACATGGCAAGCAATCCTAGACGTGCATAGTCCTAGTACCAATCTGTTGTATCCATTTTCAGACGCAACCTGCAAAAGAAGATACTACGAGTGAATACATCTTGAAACATTATATCTAGAGCCAGACCTTCTGCAGGGTAAACATCCTCAAATGCAGCAGCAGATCTTCTCTCACTGGTATCCTTTAAGATATTGTATATTTGTATAAGTGAATAAATCATGAACATTATATCTAGAGCCAAACCTTTTGCAGAACCAACATCCTTAGATACAGCAGAAGATCTTCTTTCCCAGTAGCATCACTAACAGAATCTACCAACGTTTTTAATCTCTCCCTCCCATCTAATGAATCCAAAGAGAAGACACTTTCAATTGGAACAACATGTAACTGTTTTGCAGGCGGAGCTAGATTTGATATCATGGATCTAATCTCTTCGATTGCTTTGTCGATTTCACAAGAAGGAACTGACTGATGATAAGCACTTTCATCAATGAAAGTGACTCCAACACCAAATACTGGTAAAGATCTATCTTTACTAGCATCAAAATTCTTCTGAGCACGCTGCTGCATCTCATGTACAAACTGAAGAACCACCCTGAAAATAAAATCATATTTACTTAGAAAATCAATTTGATAAAATCAAGCGCATGTCACTTTAATCATATACAAGTTTTGCATTTTCTCAAATTTAGCCAAAATCAGCAAACTTTCAAAATTTTCGCAACTAATAACAATTTCTTCAGGCCTATTCAGAAAAGTAGAAAACAATAAAATAGCTTTACCTGGAAGAGGAGCCACCGGAGAAAGCAACAAGAAGGTTATCAGAAGGAGTAATCATGGCGTTTGAAGTGACAGCAAGCTTGAACTTTCCGTACAGATTGCTCCTGAAGCATTCCCTGCAAAACCTTCCATCATCACTGGTTCCAGAAACTGGTTCGTTGACCTTACACTTCACGCACAGACTCTGCTGATTGGAATCACTTGATTTTGATGAAATTGGCTCCTCTTCGCGATTGTAACAGCCGGAGTTGGACTGACAAGTCGAGGAATTGCATGCCATTGCTTCGATTTCGATGTTTCTGTGTCTTCCTCTCCAGTTTTCTAACCTAGGGTTTTAGCTCCTGCTCTCGGCCAATAATATTCTGGCATGTCAGCTTGCTAAATACCTATAATATCCTTTTCGTTTTTACGGAAAGACATATATGTCCCTAACTCGTTTGTATTTCTTTTCCAACCTAGCTTTCCAGGTTTTTAGCTTCTTCACGCTTGTCCGACTATCAAATATTCATTTAAAAACAACAAACAAATTTAAGCAACTCGGATTGTAGCAGTGAACTCCACAACTCGTTGAGCAAGAGTTCAGGTAAGCTTTATTTTATTTTCAACTTCACTTTTGTTTTGTGGTGATTCTTATTTTGTTACAAAAATCATCACTTTTGTCATTTGATGGTCTTATTTAGGTTTTGTTCTACAATGTTGTTGTTTTCTGTTGCTCTTGAGTATTTTCTGTATTGGTCTCGGATTATTTTCTTCTACTATATGCTACATGTTCGATTAAATGTTTGTGAGAAGAAACCAGCTGTTGAACCAGGAGGTTCTTTTGTTGTTTTGTTTATGTGGGTATAAGGTTTGCTTTTACTTAGCACTTAGACCATCTCCAACGGGAGCGCCATTTTCCAATCTGGCGCACCTCACTCCTCTGCGCTCCTTTGTTGCTTCTTCATTTTATTTTATTTATTTTTTATTTTTTTTATTTTTTATTTTTTATTTTTTACTCCCACAATTTTACTTATTCACAAAAAAAATGGGTTACCGCTACTTTGCTGCTTCTGCTTCTTCTTGTTCCCGCTCTCCTCTTTCGTTCTGATCGTCACCGCCTCTGCCGCTGCCACCAAAATCGATCTGGATTTCGTCCTTCCCGGAGTCACTAGTGTTGGCGATTATAGTCGAGGACTTGGAATCGAATGAGACAACTGCAACGGAAGTGGTGATCCGTTTGGGAGAAATCGAAAGACTTTCATAGTTGATGGTGTTGCGAGATTGAAGAGCAGAGTGTTGGCTTGGGAGTCCAAGCTTGGATCGCAGAAGAACAAGAGAGGACTGTGAGACACCTAACAATTCTGCCATTTATTTATTGATATTTTGTCTTTTTTTAACCCTGATATTTTATCTTTTGATTTATTAATTTTTTTATTTTTTTTGTTAATCATGTTCCATGACAATAATAACTATGAACCCATTAAATTAAAAGGAAAATTGCAATAAAAAATTACAACAACAATTTAGTAGTCTGGGAGATCATTTGCAGATCCTCTAAGATCATTGAAATATTGGCCAAAATAATACCTCAAAAAAATGTTACTTTCTTAACTTATCGTAATGTTATGTTAATACCAGGGTGAAATGTTAATTGTTGAGAAATAATAAAAAGGGAATATTTAGGGAATATTCTTTTTAGAGTAAGATTTGGTGTAATAGGTTGGAGATGGTGGTGTGGAAGTTGCTGCATTTTTGTGCAAAGTTGCAACAAATTGGTACAATGGGTTGGAGATGGTCTTAGCATTCTCTTACATACCTTTTGATCATTGTTGTCTTCGTATTTTTTGGGATTTTCTGAGCTGTTATGTTTGTTGAAACTTGAAAGCTGATCAAATACGAGCAGAGTATTGAATGTTTGATCACATATAGGCTTATATAGTTGCTTAATTAGAAGAAGTTGTAACTCTGCTCTCTTATTATATTTGTATTTTTGTTGCTTGTTACTTATGCAATGATTAAGTGGTCTGTTTTGTTAATTGATTTATCTTTACAGTAAAAGGCTGGTTTTTGTAGGTGAAGGGGCATTTTTACGAAGAAAAATACAAAAGAGAATGGGGTTACCAAATGCCTCTGAGGACTTGTCATCAGAGATGGAGGTGGATGCTTTCAGACGCCTCTTCCCTCTTCGATATTTTGAACGTCATCTCACAGAATCTATACGCCCTGATGCCAGGCCACTTAGAAAAGCTAGAGATACAACTATAGCCCTTGGTTGGTGAAGGATTTTGCATGCTCATGCTTACTAATTTGGCTTTTTCTTGACTTATTTTCCTACTTAAACTGAACCCTTTATTTATGTAGGTGCTGTTGCATCTGCTGATGGATCAGCTCTAGCAAAGATTGGTTCCACTGTAAGTGTTCCTATTGCTGTGCCCCCCTCCCCCCTTCTTGTGTGTGTGTGTGTGGAAAGATGAGTTGTGTATATCATAAATGGATTTATATGTGAACAATGAGCGGTTCCTATTTTGCATTAAACTTGTAAACTATGTTTGTTTCTTGTTCAGACCATGTTGGCTGCGATCAAAATGGAAGTCATGACGCCTTCCTTAGAGTCTCCAGATGAGGGCTGCATAGGTTGAGTGTCATGAACTGCATATTATCTTTTTCTTTAATATTTTTTTGGTAATATTTGTATCTCTCTCATTACTTCATGATTTACTAAAAAAAGATGCCATAATGAGCTTCTTTTTATGTTCAGCTATAGATTTCCACATGCCTCCAATTTGTTCACCAATTGTCAGGCCTGGCAGGCCAGCTGAGGTAGCGCCAGTTTTGTCAAAGCAGTTATCTGATACTATTACAAGGCATGTAAACTTTGTTCTCCAGTTAGTTATTGCTACTGAAATTTGGATTCCGAAGACTCTTTAGCTGGAGTTAGACTCTTGTGCAAAATAAATTGTCTGGATTGAGTTAATATTATCCTCTTATGTAAAATTCTAGAAAAGTATTTTTTATTTTCAGTTGCAAATTTGGATATGACTATTGTAATGTCCAGTCCCTTACATGTCTATGTACTTGATTGCTATTTGCTTCTCTGTTGTTTCTTTCCCAATTTTTTTTTTTCAATTTTTTTTTGAATATAAATGTCCCGTTTTAACATTATTTTTCTGTGACATGAAATTCCTAATGTTGTGATTGTCTTTTCAGAGTTGCAATGATGCAAATTTATCTGTAACCATTAAGCGTAAATTTTACATTGAGTCAAATCTGTCAACTAAATTTTATTTCAGCTCCTCGAGTTAGTACTACCAATACTATTATCTGACTATCTGTTCCATATGTTGAATTGATTTGAACTGTATGCATTAGGTTTCTCATTAGCTCCAAGATTTGTGTTCTCTTCGATACTTCTTAATCTTGCTGTACACCTTAATGGCACTAATTTTTCTATTATTGTTTCAGTGTTAGTAACAACTTTCTTTTAATAGACACCAGTCCCTTACCTTATCCAAATGTGTTTCCTTGTGGGGTATATATATATATATAGTTATATTTATAAGTATTTTTTATTTGCGTTGTTTCAGTTCCGGCATGATTAATCTGAAGGAGCTGTCCTTGGTGAGTGGAAAAGCTGCTTGGATGGCTTATTTGGTAAGTAATCATGGTTTTTATTTGTTGTGGCTGTAAATTCTACTTGATTAGAGCATTTTTCTCTGAATTATGTTTCCCAATCTGGTTTAGCTTTAAAGTACAGAAAATTATTAATGTCTGTTTGCTTTTACTGCATGAAAAAGTAACTTAAATTTCTTCCATTACAGGATATATATTGCTTGGATGCTGATGGTGCTCTTTTTGATGCGGCATTACTTTCAGCAGTTGCTTCTTTCTCTCATTGTAAGATTTTCTCCCTTTTCCATCAATCTGTGGTATGTGCGATCCACATAAGATTTGGTTACAAAGCAGGTGGCACGAAGTAAAAACCTACATACTTGTGCAAACCAACTTGCCTATCTAGCTTTGCATTGATAATCCACCTTCTAGCCCAAATGATCATAAACATATGCAGAAGCATGTAGAGGTGAAATTTTGCAGTCCTGTAGGAGTTGTGTGTACACATGTTTACTCAAATGCCATGGGAAACACTATGGACTACTACCTTTGATAGGTTGATATCAGTTATACAATATTATGGATGTAATTCACTAATCCATGTGTAGATCAGAGAAAGGGGATTAGAGTAGGGGGTGGGGTGGATAAATGGCTGATAAAAATGTTGTCTGAGTGCCTGTTAACCCCTGCCTCTTTCTAAAGAGTATTCATTTGGTGATAAAATAGCATATGGCCATAGGAATAATAGATAGTTAAAATTTGTATGAGAGGTTGTCCTTTGGCATACTTATTTGCTTCAGTGTAAAGATCTTTATTCTGGTTTTACTCAGTAAGTTTATTTGTCTATTAAGCTTTTGCATTTGCCTAGCTAATGTGTTTTTATTAAAGTTTATGGTGGATGCTCAAATAGCTGTTTTTGTTGAATGAGCATTCTATCGTATTCTCTTTTTTTTTTCTCAATCTGGGTGAGTGAAAATGCTTCTCCTTATATTGCTTTTCAATTGTATCTCCTAGATAGTCATGTAGTGAAGAGAGCCAATTCTGTGAACCTAAGCCTCTAAGACTCTAACTGTAGGTGCAACTTAGCATATTGTGCAAGGTCAACAATGTTTTGGGCCAGCTCCTCTCAATCTCAATAGTTTCAGTGATCGGATTATTCTAGATAATCTGATTTTAGAAGTTTGTGTGGATCTTCCTATAAATTTAATTATCTAAAATAGTATATTAGAATTGTGATATATCATGCAAGCCCAATCTGCTACTGGCTGTTGAACAAAGAATCATTCCTTTGTGAACCATGCTTGTTGCAATGAGAGTATTTCTGTCTGTTTTCAGATTTCAAGTTTTTTTGCCTATTCTGAAATTCTGCTTATTGTTGCATTGATTTAATTTGAAATTTGGATAACTTAAACTAGTAAGATCTTTCATCTGTAATCATATTTCTAACTGCCTGTCTCTACCTTCCAGTGCAAATCCCTGTAGTTTCCCTGGATTATGATGGAAAAATAGTTATAATGTCTGAAGAACAAAAAGAAGAAAATTCAGAAACAAAGCCAGTCAACAAAGAGAAGAGGAAACTCACACTGAGCACTATCCCATTTTCATTGACATGTATACTTCACAAGAGTTACATCTTGGCAGACCCCACAGCAGAGGAAGAGTCAATTATGGAAACCCTTGTAACTGTGGTCTTAGATTCATCCGGTCAACTTGTGTCTCTATATAAACCAGGAGGATCAGTTCTTGTCTATACCTCAGCTGTCCAGGTGAATTTACTATTTCAACCATATATTGTGATGGCACTAGAAATCTGCCGTGATCTGTACCACAGTTGTAGATGCTGGTTCTTAATTTTTGACATTAATGTACATGCATACGATAGGATAGAGTTTTAATATGGATCCAATGATCTGTACCACGGTTATTTTAATTGGATTTTTTATTTTGGCATGCATGTATATAAAGTTATATAGAATTTTGATTAGGGGGGAGTGGGTGGGTGGGGGGCGGTTTAGGGCTCCAGAATAGAAGAAAATGTATACTCTGTAATATTTCTAGATAGAGGTGATGTATCATGAGCAAATCATTTCAGTCACACATGTACTCGACTGTTACAAGTTATAACGAGCAGAGAACTGGAGAGTTATTTGCCAACTGGTTTTGATTAAGCTCAAGCACTGATTTACTAAGATTATGCAATGTTTCTTTTAAAGAAGTATTTTGAGTTGACCTCCTATTATGATTTCCATTACATGCTTGTTGAGACAGTGATGTATTAACCTGTGACGATCTTATGAGCTGAGAGTTGACAAGGATGCTGCTTCTCCTGTGTTTGCAGGATTGTGTTGCATTGACAAGGCAAAGAGTAAAGGAACTTCAGAACATTTTAGACGATGCAATTTCTGGTATGGAGATTGACTAATTCCGGCATTAATATTTTGAGGAGATTGTCCCCTGATCAGTGTATTCTGGGTAGTCATTTTGTCTCAAAATTATATATGTTCATTCTATATCATTTCTTTGGTTGTATCGGTAAAATATTAGAAGAGCATTCTTAGGGCATCAGTCAGTTTTGTTTGCACTTGTGGGATTACATTTTGCGCAATTGATTAACTTAAAAGTTGTGCAACATGTCTTTGATAGATCAATTTGCTGACTGCTTTAATGTGGACTATCTCCTGCTTTTTCCCATTGTGATTACTGTTTTTTTTTCCATCAACATTTGTGGTTTCAAGCTTGGTATTATTTAGTGATACCACATTAAATTTATAGGCATGAAATGATTCCAATTTCCAAGCTCATTGATGGGCAAGATGTCTATCTCAAACGAGCTTTGAATGTCTATTTGCTACCGATCCACATTGATCTAGGGCACTAATGTGCTCTACGTCTCTAGTAAAGTCAGGACTGTGTAGCTTGTCTTACAAGTTACAAGAACTGGAATTCTGTCGGATGAAAAGTTGAATGGGAATGATTTTTCATCAAGTGCATATGCATATTATTTTTTTGAAATACCACATGCAGTGACGATCCGAACTTGAAATATTATCAGACTAAATGAGCACTCTTACTATCAAATCAAACCTCATTGGATAATGTATATATGCATAGTTGCTTTGGTCTCTACTTTCTTGATGCAAATCATTTTTTTTTTTTAAAAAAAAATGAATTCAGAGTTAAATTCCATTAGCAGTTTACTAGCAAGCCATAATTCGCATGGAGTTTACTAAAACAACAAAATAAAAACGGTGCTAATGCAAAGTAGTGTATGAAACATGATGCTACACATGAATGGGTCCTCCAAGTGAATATGATTAACAGGTTGATTTGGAATTTTTTGTTTTTTGTTTTTTGTTTTTTGTTTTTTATTTATAACCACTACTGGTATCCAGTTAGATTGGATTCTACAAGTATATCCCGGAATACTATTCTCACTGTTGAAGAGATGAGACAAATGGTGTTCAATTAGTTACTCTCATAATCGGAGAGAGAGAGATATCCTAAAACTAGGAGCCCTATAGCAATGTTTTGTGAGACATCATGAGAACTATTAAATAACATGATTAGTGAACACCATTTAACGTGATTTGATGGTAAAATGATGTTCCATTCGGAGTTGGCTAGTATACATCCCTTGAAAGTGATAGGTATCATGGCAATTAATTTTTGCTGCCAACTGGCACCAAAAGTGTGTTTGGGACTCTGGGACAACCGGTTGAAACCGGTTTCTCCCCAAAACATAATTGTTTATATATATAAAAATGTAGAATTGTAAATATTTGTAGAATAATATTAATAAATAATATTATTACATTTGAAAATTGAAAATTTGAAAATATAATTTATCACAAATAATATAATGAAAATTATGAAAATAAGAAATTTTTTGTAATATATTAATAAATTGCAAACATTTTGGAAATGTATATATTAATATGAGTATAAAAATATGAATAATCTTTATAGTGTATATATATTTGTTTATATTTAATTGAGAAGTAAAAATAATAATGAAAAGTATAAAAAAAAAATAATTTTAAAAAGAGAGAGAAATTGTTTATGGAACAGCTTCAACATTGGTGGGAACCAATTTAACGTTTTAACCAATATTGGAATTGTTTGTGGGAACCACTCAATGTCAATAAAGGGAACGACTTTAATATTTTATTAACCACTTTAATGTTGTTGTCAATGTCAAAGTTAGTTCCGAAAACAATTACTCATTTGAAACAACTTCAATGTTGATGGAAAATGTTTCAACGTTTTAACTAACGTTGTAGTTGTTTCAGAGAATCACTCAACTTTAACAAAGGGAACAACTTTTATGTTATGGAAACCACTTTAACGTTGAAATCAATATCAAATTTGTTTTCGGGAACAATTACTCATTTGAACAATTTGAATGTTGATGAAAACCACTTCAACGTTCTAACCAACAATGTAGTTGTTTCTATAAACCACTCAACTTTAACAAATGGAACAACTTTTATGTTATGGCAACCACTTTAACATTGAAATCTGATAGGATTATGCTCAATAGCAAGAGTGTAATGTTGTAATTGACAATCTTTTTCATATTAATAAAGTGATTTCTGGTTTAACAAATCGTATAGCATTTATAGTTTAATATTATAATTGTCAAAGTAAATAATCATAAGGTCTAAAGACTATGGGAAAAGAAGAATTGTTCGTACATCTGGATATGTATGTAGTAGACACAATTCTTTAGTTAGTCTTGAATAATGTTCACAACTTAAGTTAAAGGTTGGGCACCTTTATCTTGTTAAAGTTGTAGAATTCTTTTGCTAGCATTTGAGTGGGATCAAATGAGATATGATGAGTCTAAAATCATCGGAGTGTCTTCGAGCAAAAGGATCTAGTGCACTGGGTGCATTGAACTGGATCACAATGAAATACTTTATCTATAACCGTCAATAGATAAAAGTCTTTTCATTATCAGGACAATCGGAGAGTCTATCTTAATCCTGAGATAAATGATGGACTTATGGTTGCAAGTGATATCATTTGAGTTATCAATGAGTACGATTATATCGCATAGTCTATCCTCGATAGTTTGGTGATATTCATTTGTTAATCGATAGAGGACTTCATTTATAGATATGGACATCGTGGCTCCATTTAATTAAATGAGAGTATAATATCATCATATGGATGTTTTGAGGTAATTGGATATTAAATCTCAACGTTGAGTTTTCGATAGTGTCTATTGAAAACATGGCTTCTGGACAAGTCAAAATATCCAAGTTCAAAACGTGGTCATATGAGTAAATATGGTAACTTGGAGAGTTATAGGCGGTCTATGAACTCTTGGCGATTACTGATATTAATCACGAGGATACACTATCTCCAATATGATTGTCTAGGGTATGAATGAGGAGCATCTTCCTTTTCTATCTTTATTTAAGAGTTCAGTTTTAGCTCTTTAGTGGAATGAGTTAAAATTAATGGATCGGACCTAAGTGAATCATTTGTTGATTGTGATTAGGTTATGTCTATTGAAGCTTAAATTTAGATGGCCCGCCAAGATCCCCAATCCACACGGACTTGCATGGATCACTTGATATATTCTACCGGACCAATTTAAGGGTCCATCTAGAATTGCATTTAATATATTAAGAATATAATTTGCACATTATTTTTGTAATGGGCTGCTCAATTATATTAATATATTAATGAAAGACATGTGGGCTTGTTTCTTTTAGTAAGAATGGGTCTGGTTCACATGTGGGCTTTTTATTTAAAGTCCAATGGATTAAATGAAATAAGAAAATAATATTTTGGCCCATTTACTCTAAGTGGGGCGGCAAGGGTTAGTTTAACCTAATATATTATTTTGTTTCATTGTTTTAATTAAATAAGAATTAATTAATTTATTAATTAATTGTTTAATTAAAGAAACAAATCTTTTCTAATCAGGAAATATATTTCCTAAAAGTAAAATTAAAAGACTTGTTTGATAAGGAAATAAATAATTAGTTTTATTTATTTAATCAAATAAGAAGTCTTTTTTATTTAGTCAAAATAAAAGAATAAAAGATCTATGAGTTGGATTAGGGTTTGATGTCTTAAAAACTAGATGGAAATTAGGGTGCAACATAAGTCTATGGTGGGCATGTGATTTTAGCAACCCTAGTTATTTCTAGGTTAGGATTTCGGTAACCCTAATAATAAAAGAAAAGAAGAAGCAAACTTAGGCCACCTATATATTGATAAGTATAGAATTCGGCCACTAGGATATGGGTTCATGATACAAATTTCTTCTTCTTCTCAATTCATAGAAAGCTTTTTATTCTACTAAAACAAAAAGGAGTGTTAGATTATTCTTTGATAGTATACTATTTGCTTATTCATCAATAAGCTTGTGTATACGATATCGATCTAGGTTCACGCGAGTTTCGATCATTAGATTGAGAACTCAAAAGTGACCGGAATAATCTTAGTCATTCTTTTGATTGTTTTTGTGACTAACAAAGAAAAGAAAAGTTTGTTTTGTCCATTCACAGGTTTGCAATTCAAAGAAAAGGGAGACCACGCTCCTAGGTGATCCACGTTCGTGCTAAGATTGAAGATCTTACGGATTACTATCGACGTAAGTCAATCGGATCACGCGACAAAAGGTATTCTACTTTTTGTTATTGTATATGTATGTTTAATTAATTAAAGGGTTTAAGGTTCATAAAGGAAAAATTTTTAAAAGTCACTAAATCTAATTTTTAGTATCGCTTCCGCTGCGTGTACTTCTTTGGTATTTTTTTCCCAACAAAATCAACGTCAAATTTGTTTCTGGAAACAATTATTCATTTGAAACAACTTCAACGTTGATAGAAACTACTTCAACATTCTAACCAACGTTGTAGTTGTTTTCGGGAATCACTCAACTTTAACAAAGGAAACAACTTTTACATTATGGAAACCACTTTAACGTTGAAATCAACATCAAATTTGTTCCCATGAACAATTACTCATTTGAAGCAACTTCAACGTTGATGGAAACTACTTCAACATTCTAACAAACGTTGTAGTTGTTTTCGAGAACCACTCGACTGGTTATATAGGTTGTCTATTTTAATATATCAATTTTTTCAACCATTGGATTAACTTTTTTCTTCATCCAATGGTTATAATTAATTGATGGATGGCATGGTATGATAACTATCCATTTTACTGTGTATGGTAGCCAGTCCCTGTTCATTCAATTCAATAATTTTATGATAATGCTTGTGTACTGACCGATCAGTATTCAAGATACTGACCCACCAATGGGGTGTTGGCATGTGGCATTTTTTATCTTTCACTTTTTTACATTTATCTCTTTACATTATTTCAAAATAGATCACATGCCAACACCCCATTGGTGGAGTCAGTACCTTGGGTACTAACCGGTTAGAATCCAAGCAGTGTCCATAATTTTATAGGTTCAAGTCACATACTCACATTTATGATAAATGAGATTTAGAGCATATCCAAAGATGCTTTCTAAATTTTAGCTAAACTTTAGCTATTTTTGCTTAAAAACTATTTTAACTAGCAACTTTTTATGAGGTTACTCCAACAATCATGTCTATTATAGCTAGTCATTAATATTTTAATATTTTTTGAATTTAAAATATAAATATATTTATTTTGTTTTAAATTGTAAGAAATGGAATAACCAACTTAAAAATATTAAAAAAAAATAAGAGAGAAAAGATAGGGAGCTTAAAATGGCTCCTTACTTTTGAAAAGCCTCTTGATGGTTTTCTAAAATAGAGATTCATTTAAGGAGCTCTTGAAGCGTTCTAAAACCATTCACATTAACTATTTTAGCTAAGGAGTGGGTTTAGGGTACCTCTTTGGAAATGTTCTAAACAGACCGTTAATGTCCTAACTCCTAATTTCGAGATCTATATACATTTATAAATTACTTTTTTTTTTTTTAACATTATAAATTACTTATTATATTATCTGTTATTAACTCTTCTGCCGAGTTACTCACCCATGAAAGGTGACTCTGGTTGTAAGAACTGTGAGAACAGCCCACAGATTTGGTTTGTTTTCGTAAGTAAAGAACCTTTTACCTGGCTCTAAAGTAGGGCACCTGGTCCCATTTCTGTCACAGAAAAAATATCAATTCCTTTTCACTTATTAAGAATCTAAATTTCTAGTCCAAAATGTAACCTCATTTTCAGATTCTCTCATAACAACAAATATCTCTCTTTCTTTCTCTCTCATCATCCAAAATCCCCCTCAGTTGCTCTTGCTCTCTTAGTACTTTTGGGAAATCCATCTCAACCAATCAGAATCCAGGAAACTACATCAGTAATAAGCCTATAGATAGATAAGGACACACATCCATTTTCCTCTTCTCTACTCTTCTCTACTCTTTAGTCTTTACACACACTCACTCACACATAGCCTCTCGAAACAAACTCCAACCTCATAAATGTTTCCTATCATCATTACTGACTCCTTGAGTTGTGACTACCCATTTCGCCACGTGTCCCTTCCTTCCACCACTAACCATATTAACCAACTGTTTCATTTCTCCAAAACCCCTCTCTTTATAGTTTATACTCCTCCACTCAAAAAATAATTATAAGCTCTCTCCACCGTTAACCTTTGTTGAGAGAGAGAGAGACAAGGAGAAGCACTTAAACAGAAAGCAGCAAAAAACACTTGTAGAGAAAGCCTTTTACTTTTTACATTTTTCTTCTTCTTCTTCTTTGGTTACTCTTATCTTCTTCTCCATCTCTCTGTGTAATTTAGAAACAGAGAGAAACTCTGCTTGTAAATTTTCCATTAATGGCTTCTTTAGTGTCTTCTCCATTCACATTACCATCTCTAAAACAAGACCAACTCTCTTCACTTGCCCAGAAACATTATTTTCTCCACTCATTCCTCCCAAAGAAATCAACCAACCAAACCACCACCACCACCACCTCTAAATACTCCATCAAATGTGCCGCAGTTGGCAATGGTCTCTTCACTCAAACTACCCAAGAAGTTCGTCGAATTGTCCCTGAAAACAAAGACAATCTCCCAACTGTAAAGATTGTCTATGTAGTCCTTGAAGCTCAGTACCAATCCTCTCTCACAGCTGCAGTTCAGTCTCTAAACAAGACTTCCAAATTTGCTTCATTTGAGGTTGTTGGGTACTTGGTTGAGGAGCTTCGAGACAAAGAAGCCTACAAAACCCTCTGCGAAGACCTTAAAGACGCGAATATCTTTATCGGGTCATTGATCTTTGTCGAAGAGCTTGCGTTGAAGGTGAAGGCTGCAGTGGAGAAGGAGAGAGACAGGCTTGATGCAGTCTTGGTTTTTCCTTCAATGCCTGAAGTAATGAGACTCAACAAATTGGGTTCTTTTAGCATGTCACAGTTGGGTCAATCGAAAAGTCCATTTTTTCAGCTCTTTAAGAAGAAACAAGGTGCTGGTTTTGCTGATAGTATGTTGAAGTTGGTGAGGACATTGCCAAAAGTTCTCAAGTATTTGCCTAGTGATAAGGCTCAAGATGCTAGGCTTTATATTTTGAGTTTACAGTTTTGGCTTGGTGGGTCACCAGACAATTTGCAAAATTTCTTGAAAATGATTTCTGGTTCTTATGTGCCTGCTTTGAAATCTCAAAAGATTGAGTACTCTGATCCAGTTCTGTTCTTGGACGTTGGAATTTGGCATCCTTTGGCTCCTTGTATGTATGATGATGTCAAGGAGTATTTGAACTGGTATGGTACCAGAAAAGATGCTAATGAGAAGCTCAAGAGTCCTGATGCGCCGGTTATTGGGTTGGTTTTGCAAAGGAGTCATATTGTAACTGGTGATGATGGTCATTATGTGGCTGTGATTATGGAGTTAGAGGCAAAAGGGGCTAAAGTGATACCCATTTTCGCTGGTGGTCTTGATTTCTCAGGGCCAGTTGAGAAGTTGTTGATCGATCCAGTTACGAAGAAATCAATGGTGAATTCAGTGATTTCATTGACTGGTTTCGCTCTTGTTGGGGGTCCAGCAAGGCAGGATCATCCGAGGGCTATTGAAGCATTGACTAAGCTTGATGTTCCTTACCTTGTGGCATTGCCTTTGGTGTTTCAAACAACTGGGGAGTGGTTGAACAGTACTTTAGGTCTCCACCCAATTCAGGTAGCTTTGCAAGTTGCTCTCCCGGAGCTGGACGGAGGCATGGAGCCAATCGTTTTCTCTGGACGCGATCCTAGAACTGGTAAGTCAACCTCACCATCAAAGTAGCAATTCAACTTACTTAAAAGATATATCCTAGGAAAATGGTATATAGTTTCTGTTTATTGCTTATACTTAAAGTAGTACCTATGCTACCAGCCAGTCCTTTAAGGTTAATGAATGATCCGATGTGATTGCAGGGAAATCGCACGCTCTTCACAAGAGGGTGGAGCAGCTCTGTACCAGGGCTATTAGATGGGGTGAACTGAAAAGAAAATCAAAGGTATTATAAAGCGTACAAACTATTGGTTTACTAATTTGTTTTTCATATTTGTCTACATATTAACTTCCAAATAGTGTAAAATAAAATGTCAACTTCATATGTTTCCAGTTTGAAAAGGCTTGATTGTATAGTTAGCTTTATGTTATTGATGAGAGTGAATGAAAATTAAATTAAAGAATAATCTATTTCATGCTTTGATCTGTTGCTTGGTATGTAATTGATGTTGAAATGATGACAGGGACACAGACCATCCCTATTTTTCAATCTATTATTTAGAAATATGATTTTAATAAAATCTGAGATGACATGTTGAATGTTGATGTGAATTTTTTTTTTTTTTTTGGAACTTATTGATGAGGGCCTTCTGTTTATCAAGATTCACTTGTCTATATTACTTTAGAGTAATTGTTCATGGATCATATGAAATATATAGTTTCCTTGTACTTTAAGGCTCTGGTGTCTCGTTGTATTTTGTTTTCTGCTATAGAGATTACACAAAATAGAATTTTATTTATTATTTTTTTTTTTTTCTGAGTTCTAATCAGAACATGTGAACTAATGCAGGCAGAGAAGAAGTTAGCGATCACTGTCTTCAGTTTCCCTCCAGACAAAGGAAACGTCGGAACAGCTGCCTACCTTAACGTCTTTTCCTCAATCTATTCAGTCCTTAATGACCTTAAAAGAGATGGTTACAATGTCGAGGGCCTTCCAGAAACTTCTGAAG
This sequence comes from Acer negundo, assembly GCA_035582765.1. Classification (NCBI taxonomy): domain Eukaryota; kingdom Viridiplantae; phylum Streptophyta; class Magnoliopsida; order Sapindales; family Sapindaceae; genus Acer; species Acer negundo. The sequence continues at coordinate 12,097,880 of CM069241.1, read as the reverse complement.
CCTTAATCGAAGAGGTTATTCATGATAAAGAGGCTCAATTCAGTAGTCCAAATCTAAACGTTGCTTACAAAATGGGTGTCCGAGAGTATCAAAGCTTGACTCCCTATGCCACAGCACTGGAGGAGAATTGGGGAAAACCTCCTGGAAACTTAAACTCCGATGGAGAGAATCTTTTGGTATATGGAAAACAGTACGGCAATATCTTCATAGGGGTCCAGCCCACGTTTGGTTACGAAGGTGATCCCATGCGGCTACTTTTCTCTAAATCAGCTAGTCCACATCATGGATTCGCAGCTTACTACTCCTTTGTTGAGAAAATTTTCAAAGCTGATGCTGTTCTTCATTTTGGCACTCACGGTTCACTCGAATTCATGCCTGGAAAGCAGGTAGGAATGAGTGATGTGTGCTACCCGGATAGTCTGATTGGGAATATTCCCAATGTATATTACTATGCAGCTAACAACCCCTCCGAAGCAACAATTGCCAAACGCCGGAGCTATGCTAATACTATTAGTTATTTGACTCCTCCGGCTGAAAATGCTGGGCTTTACAAGGGTCTCAAGCAGCTGAGCGAGCTCATCTCCTCGTACCAATCACTTAAAGACACGGGACGTGGGCAACAGATTGTGAGCTCCATTATCAGCACGGCTAAACAATGCAATCTTGACAAAGATGTGGATCTTCCAGATGAGGGAGAGGAAATCTCAGCCAACAAACGAGATCTCGTGGTTGGAAAGGTGTATGCTAAAATCATGGAGATTGAATCCAGGTTACTGCCATGTGGGCTCCATGTCATTGGTGAGCCTCCATCTGCCTTGGAAGCAATTGCAACATTGGTGAACATTGCTGCATTGGATCGTCCTGAGGAGGAAATTTCATCACTCCCTGGTATACTAGCTGAGACTGTTGGAAGAGAAATAGAGGACATCTATAGAGGAAGTGACAAGGGAATATTAAAGGATGTAGAGCTTCTTAGGCAAATAACTGAAGCATCACGTGGTGCTGTTACCTCTTTTGTGGAACGGACAACTAATAAGAAGGGTCAAGTCGTTGAGGTGAAAGATAAGTTGAGCTCAATTCTCGGATTTGGTATCAATGAACCATGGGTTCAGTATTTGTCAGGCACAAAATTTTCCCGGGCAGATAGAGCTAAGCTAAGAACAATGTTTGAGTTCCTAGGAGAGTGTCTGAAGCTAATTGTAGCCGACAATGAGTTGGGGAGTCTAAAACAAGCTTTGGAGGGGAAATATGTGCAGCCAGGTCCTGGTGGTGACCCTATCAGGAACCCAAAAGTGTTGCCAACGGGAAAGAATATTCACGCACTGGATCCACAGGCTATTCCCACAACAGCGGCAATGCAGAGTGCCAAAGTTGTCGTGGACAGGTTGATCGAGAGACAGAAGGCTGACAATGGAGGAAAGTATCCCGAGACAGTCGCACTTGTGTTGTGGGGAACAGATAACATTAAAACTTATGGTGAATCCCTGGCCCAAGTTCTGTGGATGATTGGTGTGAGACCTGTGGCTGATACATTTGGTAGAGTCAATCGGGTGGAGATAGTTAGTCTCGAAGAACTTGGAAGGCCTAGGATTGATGTTGTTGTTAATTGCTCAGGAGTTTTCAGAGACCTCTTCATTAATCAGGTACCCATTCTTGTCATGTTCCTCTTAAGTTTTTGTATTGTCATGCACATGTTAAGTTATGAAGTCTGATTATTGTTTCGTTGAAATTATTGTTTTGTTCACAGATGAACCTCCTTGACCGGGCAGTGAAGATGGTTGCTGAACTAGATGAACCAGCAGAGCAAAACTATGTCAGGAAGCATGCTCTCGAACAAGCTGAAACCCTTGGTATTGGGGTTCGAGAAGCTGCAACTCGAATCTTCTCCAACGCCTCAGGCTCCTACTCTTCCAACATAAATCTTGCTGTTGAGAATTCCTCATGGAATGATGAGAAACAGCTTCAAGACATGTACTTAAGCAGAAAGTCCTTTGCTTTCGACTGTGATGCACCTGGTGCAGGCATGGCTGAGAATCGAAAAGTTTTCGAGATGGCTCTAAGCACAGCCGATGCCACGTTCCAAAATCTTGACTCCTCAGAAATATCACTCACTGATGTGAGTCACTACTTCGATTCAGACCCGACTAATTTGGTTCAGAACTTGAGGAAAGATGGAAAGAAACCAAGCGCGTACATTGCGGACACTACCACAGCCAATGCCCAGGTATATGTATTGTCAACTTGCTATTTGCACTTCAGATAAAGTTGAGACATGCATTCAAGGGTCCTCAAGTCAGGACTAGACCCGAAATTTTTCGTGCAGTCTCGACTATTATCACATGTGATAATCAGTTAGACATCAATTTAGATAATCTCATAATCCTTTAGACCACACGAAAAATTTCAGGTCTGGTACCGACCGAAGAATTATTCTGTAAATTTGTCCAAAGACAATTGCATTGCTTGAATGGCTTTTTTGCTAAAATCGTTACTATGCAGGTTCGGACACTTGCTGAGACAGTTCGGCTTGATGCAAGAACCAAGCTTTTGAACCCCAAGTGGTATGAAGGAATGATGTCTAGTGGCTACGAGGGTGTACGTGAAATCGAGAAGAGGCTTACGAACACAGTTGGGTGGAGTGCAACTTCAGGCCAAGTCGACAACTGGGTTTACGAAGAGGCCAACAATACATTCATCAAAGATGAGGAGATGTTGAACAGGCTGATGAATACAAATCCAAACTCATTCAGGAAGTTGGTGCAGACATTCTTGGAGGCTAATGGAAGAGGGTATTGGGAAACTTCAGAGCAGAACATTGAAATGTTGAAGGAATTGTACTCACAAGTAGAAGACAAGATTGAAGGCATTGATAGGTAACTTATATATAAATAAATAAACCTGTTCAAATGGATCCTGATGATGTGCAGATAATAATTGACATTGTTAATTTGCACCTCTCTTTGTCTCTCAGATGAGATTGTATTAATGTAACTTCCAGGAAGAGACTTATTGGAATGTGAATTTGTTCATAAGATAAAGAGGATGATGTAATTTGAACTGGTTACAGGAATCTGTCATCTGTTTTTGCGTTTACTGCAAATAATCAGTTGAAGTTTCAGAGATTCAAATTGCATCACTATTTTTGCATTTCAATCATAGTTTGAAAGCATCAACACCTTGAAAATCATCTTCCATCATTCATGATCACATGTCATGTGTAATCTGCCCTTTTTTTAATTACATATATCAATTTTAAATTAAAATAAAATAAAAACTACCCTATTACAATTTTTTGCTTCAACTTTTCGTAGAATTTTTTTTTTTTTTTTCTATTTTTATATTAATTTGATTGGGTTCAAAAAAATGTTGTCGCTATTTGAGGCGGTTTTTATGAGGGTATCATCATTTTACTAATTCAAGTTTAAAAGACACATATTTAGGTTATTAGACAAAAATATTTTTATTTTGTCTGTTTGTGTCTTTTCAAATCTAATGAGAAAAAAGTTGAGAGAGAGAGAAATCTGACTAAAAATCTCACGGCGAACTCACCGGCGGCAACGCTACAATCCTAAAGGCGACTAGAATCTGCAAAACAATGAAGATCTGGATTTTCGAGCTTATAAGTTTATGAAAAGGCTCAAACAAAAAGGCTTGGGTAGTGTATGGAAAGGCTCGAACACTTCATTAAAAGGCTCAGGTAATGTATGAAAATTTATAAGTTAATCGGTTTAAAATCTTCAAGCCTTTTTACACTAGATCTGAGCCTTTTCGTACCTTTTCGAGCCTTTTTTCCACTAGATTTGAGCCTTTTAAATAGTAATCCGAACTTTTTAATTTTTAATCTCCGAGACTTTTACACTATTCGAGCCTTTTAAACAATTATTTGAGTCTTTTCATGCATATTTTGAGCCTTTTAAACAGTTATTCGAGTCTTTTCATACTTTGCCCAATCATTTTCATACACTATTCGAGCCTTTGTAAATAGTTTCCGAGTCTTTTCAATTAGATTCAAAATCCATACAACCAAAGAAAAGTTTACAAAAGACTCAGAGAACCAATGAAAAGGAACCCAGTTAAGGTTTTAAATTGAAAAAAAAAAAAAAAAAAAAAAAAAGCTCGATTATAAAGAAAAGTGGAAGAATAAATCATCAGAAAACTTCAAAGTAAGAAAGATAATGTGTAAAGTAAGGGTAATTTTGGTAGTTCACCATAATAGGTGCTTTTTAAACTTAACTTATTAAAGCAGTGAATTTGTCACCACATTAGTTCAAAAATGTGACATTTTCCACCGATTCCACTAGTGGGATTTAAACAAATTTTATTAACATTTTATATTTAATGATATTATGTACATTTTGATATTTATTTTTAGAAGGTCTCCTCTAGTGCACCTTATATAAGGAGTGAGGATGTGATATAAGAGGAGAATAAATAAAATCAGTGAAATTCGTCAAAAATGACCACATTAATTATATGAAATTTTTTTTTTAATAATATATGAAATTTATATGTTAATAATAACCATATTGTAAGAAAACATTTCAGTCCATAACCACAAACTACGGAAATTTCCTTTTAACCTCCTTTTTAATTTTTGTAAATAAAAAAAAAAAAAATCGTGAAAACTTGACAAAAATTGACTTCTTAGATAAAATTTTAAACTGAAAATGATTTAAATAGCTCCTCTAAAACTCTATTTTTAATTTTAGTACGAAAATTTACTAGAAACACATTTTACTTTTTTTCTCTTCTGTAAACGAATAAAGTCGTCGAGAAGGCTTGCCCCTACAACGTTGCTGCATCTAGGTTCTCTATCCAAGTGCAACGTCGCTTGGGTGCATGATGCCCGGGCGGCGCATCGCTGGTGCCTGACAACACTTTCGTCAGGTGGCGTCATCTCCGAGGAAAGTGAGAGATGTGAGAGATAAGGAAAGTGTTACACCCCTAACATCGCCCCACCCCTTGAGGCCAGCCTTCTCATCCAACACCTATTTCTCGAGACTGAGTGGTTTCGCCCTGCCTTGGGCTCATCAGGGAAGCGGCTCTAGCCCCCGACCAGTTTGTGCAGGGTGGCCTAATCCTTCTCGCACTCTTGCGACCTCCTGCACGCACTCCCCGTCTGGAACCAATCCCCCGCCAGCCATGCCCGATGTTAGGGGTGTAACAAACTTCCTGCCGTTGAAATCTTGCACGCCCTCGTGCAAGTTCACTTTCAATAGAGTCCTCTCCCAGGACAACACACATCCAACTCCTACACCCTGCCTACTTGCGGAGCTCAAGCGCTTGGCGAGCGCGCGTATACCCTGCCTGCTATTTAGGTGGGCTCAAGTGCTTGGCGTATGCGCACACGTAATTGAAGATGTGCGATCAGCTCTAATACCATTTGTCATAGGGTAAATATCTCCAAGACATTCAACCTATGCGGCGCCCCACCCCTTGGGGCCAGCCTTCTCATTCAGCGCCTATTTCTCGAGACTGACTGGTTTCGCCCTGCCTTGGGCTCATCAGGGAAGCGGCTCCAGCCCCCGACCAGTTTGTGCAGGGTGGCCTAATCTCTCTTGCACTCTTGCGAGCTCCCGCACGCACTCCCCATCTGGAACCAATCCCCCGCCAGCCATGCCCGATGTTAGGGGCGTAACAGAAAGAGAGTTTGGGGAGTATTTTTATTTGGAGTAATTCTACATACAATCGCAGTTGCAGCACCATTTTAGAAAAAAATGAATAAACACTTGGGACATGAGACCCATATGTTTATTACATGGGTCCTATGTGTTTTTTCAAAATGGTGCCGCAACCGCGGTTGTACGTAGAATGACGCAACCGCGGTTGTACGTAGAATGACTCTTTTATTTGTGGGTATGAGGCAGTTATAAAAAATAAATATATATAAAAAAAAAAGTAATTATTAACATTTAGATTTTCATACGTGGTTATAAATAAAAGTCTAATGTTTTGAAGAACTATTTTTTATTTTTTATTTTTTTTCCATTAAATTATGATAAATGATTTGTGCAACCGGGGTCACACAACTTTTACGGCATCATAGTGTATTTTTTATTTTTTTAAAAAAAAAACATATGGGTTCCACGTATTAAATACGTGGACCCCACATGTTTTTTATAAAAAATACACTACGGGACCGCAAAAGTTGCACGACCCCGATTGCATATAGAATCACTCTTAAATTATCGAATAAGATGTTTGGTACATGAAAAAGATTGGGTACAACGAATCCAAACATTGAAGTAGAAACAGATCTCTAGTTGATGGTGGGTTTCTTTCCTTCCAACACATGAAGTGATGGGAAATAAATTTGCTCTTCAAGTTTTCAAGTTTTCTTTTTCACTGTCTTCCACTTGTCTCTTCTCATATTCATACATATATAATAATTGTAAAATAATAATTGAATTTTTATTTTTTTTTTTGTAAATATTATTATCTTATTAAAAATAGTTATATACAATCTCAAAATATATTTAAAATTTTTTTATTCTACTTGAAAATGATTTAAAAAAAATTATATTATTAAAATATTTATTTTATATTTAAAATATTTTTATTTATTAATATAATACAATTCAACACGACAAATCAAATGAAACCCAATTTTACGACAATCAAAGTTTAATGTAATTAGCCTAGGTGGATAGGAATATTAATCTAAATAAAGTTCATTTAAACTAAAAATAAATAAAGAAAAAAAAATAAAACGAGTCTTCATTATCTATCTATTTCCTTCACCTCGAAAAATAGTTTTCAATCATTCCAATATGTTCAAACTTGACTACTATTGTTTGGTCAGACATCTCTTTCATCTTAGAAGACAATCACATATATACACAAAAACAATTAAACGTCTCATTTGAAAGGATCTTTGTTACAAATTGAATCAACAGATTTGATTGCCAATAACTATTGTTTTTCTCACATATGATGATCAAAAAGATGAACAAATTTTCTCTTTGGAGGGAATCTCCCATCAGTAAATGAATAATACAAGGTAATCTACAAAATGAAGTTACAAAAAATGAAAGAAAAAAAGCACCCTCTCCAAAATGAAAAAAAAAAAAAAAAAAAAAAAAAAATTAAAAAGAAAGACTGAATTTGGTAATACAGTTCCTTTTATGTATCAATGGTGTTCTTCCCATCAAAATAATTCCATTAGGAGAGGGTCACCTTCTGCCATTACTCTGATCAGCTTTACGAATTCCTGTTCACTTGACACACTCCATGGATGAACTGCCGGTGCTTGGGCAGAGTAAAGGGTTGACGAATTCGTAGAAGCTGGTTTTCTCTTATAAATCATCGTACTAAGCACCGAGTCAAAATTCTGCGGTGAATCCATTGATAAAAAGAACATAGGTATGGCAACCTTGTAATGCATATCTAGTTTGCCCACCAGATTAACAAGATCGACAAAGTCAACTGCAAAGGGCTGAGGAATGTAGAATATCTCAGAATTGCATACGATGAGGTTCTGGTCACCTGTTACGGCATCCTTATAGTTTACTTGAAAATGAGCAGGCATCGTGCTAACGACTTTTTTCACCATCTCTGCTTGTTTTAAATACCAATCTGAGTTTCCATTTGTTGATACAGTAGTCCAAGACTTCGACACCTAAAATTCCATTAGGTTGTTAGACACAGAAAGAGAGCAGTTATATGACCGTTATTTTATCAAATCTTGGAAATTTAATGAAAAAATAAAGCATTATCATTGTTTTCCCCCTGATTGTTCATATCATACATGTGTTACAATTGATATATCTAAATTGTTGCTTGCCATTAAAGTATTGAATTTGATTTATGAAGTGAAAGAGAAGCAAAAGAGACGAAGGCTTCTTCAACAAACATGTAATAATGACGGTCAACATGCACAACAGAAAACGAAAAGGAGAAAACCAAAGAAACATAAGTCCAACCTTAAAATACAAATTAAAAGAAAAGGTAAAGGGTGATAAGAGAATGCGAGGAATTAAACACTAGAGGATGTTTAGAGATATAAAACCTTATCAGTGATCCAGAGCTTTTTCTTGTCTGCTTGATGCAGATTCCAATAATTAAGAATTGTATCATCTTGAAGGAATAAAAAGCCATCTGCGCTGCTATATCGATCAAAGATCGTGGGCAAATGCCTGCAATTATATATGACAACTTAATCAATGAATGTGACTGATGGACTGTGCTACCTAAAACCATTTATAAAATAAAAAATAACTAAAAAATATTTTCTACAGCAATGTTACATAAATGGCAATGTCCCTTTAAACCCATCATTTTCCTTGATTACCAAGATTTTGACAACAACACCACCTAGGTTGCTTCTAAGAGAACCTTAATTCAAAAGAAAGTAACAACTAAAGCCAACAACAATAAACCAAAACATTTTCAGACAAAAAAACGAGGATTCTAGAAAACTTAAACAAACAGTACTATTTTACTTGCAGCAAAAGTAATTTACTGCAAGTCATAATGTATTTTACTTCCGCAGCTTCTCATGGTTTGTTTATCTCATAGCTTGCCAGAAACTTGAAGAATTGAAACTTGTTTTCACTGATGATGGACACCCATATTGGAAGCAAACCTTCATTTATTAGGAAAACATGTGAAATTACGGTTAGCACTATCCTTTCTAGTCAAAAAATCTTCACTGAACTATTCATTTCCAAGCACACGTACATAGCCAAGACACATCTTGATTTCTTGAAGTTGTCTATATTTTTTCAAGCAAATCATTCGTCAATATCCTCTAAAAGTTTAGTGTTCATTCAATAGAATAGATGGAATCTAACCTTATTATAAAAAACTTAAAAAGAGTCCAAACATTGTTAACGGAATTAATAAATATAATTTTTCACACAAGTTTTAAATAGACAGCACGCAAAAGTTTTGTATGACCCAATATGCTTTGTACCATTAATTGCCAGGCATGCACTGACAACTTAGTTCAAGCTAACTAAAATTGATCTCAGGGTCATAGAGGAAGTGCATGGGACAATAGATAGACTCCTTGGTAATAGATGTCCCTATAGAATAGAGATAGATCTCATACATCTGACAAATTATGCTTCATGCTTACCAAGTTAACACAGTAGGAAAACTCAATCTGGTGCAGGTAAATGAGATTCTTCTACAGGTAAATCAGAATTGAAATGCAAATGCCAATTCTTGAGAAATGGATAATAAGAACAAGTTTGTTGTTAGAGCCTAACTCATTGATCTTGTGTACTTCTATACTACTTCAATCTGTCTACTGATATAGGCAGATAAACAAGATTCAAGGATAAACAAGCCAAAGTTTCACAAAAGGGCTCCATGTAACAAACTGATGACTCAAAAGTCAAAACTCAGAGATGCATACGATGATACTATGATAGCAAGCCAGTAATAAGAGACTTGATGGCCAACCACCACCATGTTAGTAAATGTGAATTAAAAAATCAAAAAACTTAAAGACCTAAGTGTAGCTGTTGCAAAGTGATAAGTACAGCAAGCCATAACAGGTCCAACAAGTAATGTATGTGAAGTGATAAACTAGTCTGTATGTATCAAAGACAATTAAACATCACTATAGTGATATAGTCTATATGTTAGTTTATGATGTCAGCTATCAATCTTAAAATCCACCTTTACTTCAGCAGTCAATTTAAACTATTCCTCTTTCCCCAAGTGATTCCTATTTCCTATCGTTGAGTGGAAATGGTAAGAGTAAGGGCTCTCAATACAAACACAAGCCGAATTTAAAAGGAACGGTAAGAACATATTGTAAGTAAAACACGAATTTTCAAATTAGTCATTGGCAGGCCAAATATTCCAAAGATCTTCTAAGCTAAACACATATTTTTAGGCCAAAGCCCCAAACACATAGAGAACAGAGTAGGATTAAATCCATTAAAGTGAGAATGGACCTCCAAAGAAGATCTCGTTTATTGCACATACTAATTGATGATCAAGTAACATTTTATATAAGAATAACGAACAAGTTCTTCTTAGTTGACATCTATTGTTTCAAATAATTTATCCAACATCCAGATGCAATTAAAAAAATCTAATTGTGATGAAGAATAAGAACCCTATGTTTAAATTTACCATAAACTGAATAATACTTCCGCTGAAATGCAATGTTGCTATGATATCCAAATGAATAAGGCCATTACAGTATACACAAATGCTAATAATGTTGCTGACCATAAAAGATGAAGAATTAAGTCCATTGCTCTTCTCTTTAATCTTTACTATGACTACTGCTTTTTCCATTTATACTTGTACTTGGTGGGGAATTCTCTAGCTGTACAAATTAAAGATTGAAAAGTAATAAAGTTGTGGCCCTAACTCCTAACTTAATTTTTTTTTTTAAATTAAGAAGAAAAGATTGTAACATCTTAGTGCATTATTCTTGAACTGTTTTTGATATCCTGTAAAATGCTCTTGTATAAATAGCACCTCAAACTTAACCGAGATCACATAAAAACCAACCAAACCTCTCCACTTACTTCACATTAATAAACAAAGAAAACAATATTACATATTTACTGCCAAAGATAAGACATGAGTTTTTACTAACCTATCTAACTTAATGAGTTTTTGCTAAGTTGCTAACATATCTAACTTATTGTTACATTATTGAAACAAAAATAGCAGTAGAAGTGTACAACAGCTTGTAACAACACAAAATCAAAACATAAATAACTAGCGACTCTCTCTTTGTTCAGGCCATCCATTGATGATATTTGATATGACTTTCTGGTTCTCATCTAATCTGGTTTGGTTACCGTAACTTGAAAACTAGTGTTATTAAATACACCATTTTCAACTCTTGTAGAATTTCTATGTTTTGATTTTGTGTGATCACTAACTGTTGTAATTTGTATACTTCTAGCTACAGCTATTCTTTCTTTAATAATATAATAACAAGTTAGATATGTTAGCAAAAACTCTTGTTTTGATTTTGTGTGGTTTACCACCTGTTGTGCTCTTCTACTACTATTTTTACTTCAATAATGTAATAATAAGTTAGATAGGTTAGCAAAAACTCTTGTTTTGATTTTGTGTGGTTAGCAGCTGTTGTAAACTTCTAGTGCTATTTTTACTTCAATAAGGTATCAATAAGTTAGATAGGTTAGCAAAAACTCTTGTTTTGAGTCCGGGAAATCTATTATTGAAGGACTCCATTTCTCTAAAATCTAAAGTTTATACAACAAGGTCATGAAGAGTTCTAGACAAATGCAAGGCCAACACAATAATTGGAAATAAAAATAAAACCAAAAGTAAATCAATACATACCTGTATACATGCTCTAGTTGGCCTGCTTGAACAGCAAGGTCTTCATTCTTTTGCTCAGACAAAATAACCACTGTTTTGAATATCCGTCCATAAAGCAGTCTCCATTCCAAAGCAGTACGCTCCACCGGCCCACTGCAGAACATAATGAGCACAACATTCCCAAAGTTCTTTCTCCAGCGAATCAAATTCCCAATCTCATAACTCACAGTCCCTGTTTCCTCAACCCCAAGATGAACAGATGGTAGCTTGCGAGGGACAAACTCCTTCCTATCCCCATGACCAATAGTAGCTCGTGGACGATCCAATTCCAGTGACATAAGCCTTGGCTGCTGGTAACCAACAGCTAGCAAATCCTGTAGCCAAGCAGCAGTAAACTTCACATCCTTCTCCGTCCAAAACCCTTCCTCCGCCATAGCATGACTCAATTCCAATATCTTCTCGAACAATCTATGCTTATTTGATCTCCATGAAACCAAGAACTTAATCAAACGACCAACATTCACATGAAGATCCTTCTCCTCTGAAAAAGGATATGCATCTATATTATCATATCTATGAACCGTAGGTGGATAAACCACAACATAACCACCAATCTCCCACAATAGCCTCTGTCCCCAATAACCTCTTAACACATCTGACGCCATTGTACTAACTGTAACCGGAAGCATCAGTGCCCAAAATGCCGAAGAGTGATAAATTGTATTAAACGAATTCATCGGCACCATCATCCCCTGTGGCAATGCAACTTTTGGGGCACGTTCATCAAACCTAATATCAAAGGGTTCCAAACCGGATTTCCTAGTAAAATAGAAAACCGAATCAACATCTGGCAACCCATTCGAAATCCCTTGTTGTATAAACTGTTTTCCACCAAAAACCTCAGTATAGAACTCTTCATGACCAATTTCGCCTACATTCTCCAATGGCAATCCTCTAGGCCAAACAGACCGTTGCCCGAAATGCACATAAGGGTTAACAACAGTCTTATTAGGGTTCTCATGACTATACTGCAATATAGGTTCTTGCCTAGCACCTTCACCAACTAAATCTACATCAAAATGTTTCCCTAAATCATCTCCAATAACCTCTTCTCTATCATCAGCGTCGAAGATTTTTTTAGCACCATGTTGTATAGCAAACAAATACCCACAACTTTTTCTAACATACGAATCATAAGGCAAGAAATCAAGAATACGAAAACCTAAATTAGCTTGCATGTCCAAAGACAAATAAATCGCACCTTTCAAGCTCCAATCTCTGGGAGTTCTCGAATTCCCAATTGCAAGCACTTGCCATCCCTTGATCTTGACCAATTTTCTCAGCGAATCAGACGGGTATTTGTCCACAGAGACAACAATCCATTTCTCTGATCTAAACTCTCTATAAATTGATGACTTATCAGTGATGGGTGTGATTGAATTCCACTTAATAACAGGCAACGAAATGCTACTCGGAGAGTGCTCTTGAGACTGCGATTGAAGGAGACCGGTAACGTCGCTAGAACTGCGAAGAGCAAACAAAGCAGCTATGGAGATGACTAGAAGCACAACTATGATGAGTTTGCAAAGATTCTCAGATACCCATGTCGAGAAATCCAGAGATTTCGATTCAGAGAATCGATGGTGGTTGATAGTAGGGAGTGGTGGTCTGATCTGGGACTTTGGAGATTTCGGGACTGCACGGTCTTGGACCAACATTGGATCAAAACCTCTGAAAATTTCAACCGGGGTTGACTGATTCACTTGTTTGGTCTGGTCACTAAATAGAAACAGAAACGAAGCTGCTCTGCTCTTGCCCACTTCGTCTCTGATTCTTGAAAATCTCTGGTTTTTTTTTTTTTTTTTTTTTGGTGTTCCTCTGTCTCTTCAACACACAACGAGAGAGAGAAAATAAGAGTGTTGTTGCCGACAGAAAATGATGATGATTGAAGTGGGAGGTTTCTTAAGCTTCAATGTTAATGTAATTGCTACTAGGTTGGTGAGACGGAGGTCACTGGGTCGCTGTCTTCTTTGTTGTTTTTTCACTCCTTTTTTAATTTTTATATTATTTATGCTGATTATCTTAATTATTGTTGGATTGGTTGAGTAATAGTCAAATGTTATACGATTGGAAGCTGATTATCTGTCGTGGGGACCAGTGTTTTCCTTTTCTTTCTTTTTTGGTTGAGAAAAACGTCGGCCGATGGATTGACACCAGAATTGGCGATTTCGTTCTTCATCTTTGTTGATGCCAACATGCGAAGCAACTTGTTCTCATTTCAGGCTTTAATGACTAATGCGCGAGAATCAGATGTACATTTTTGTGCATCGTCTTAAAAAGAAGAGATAAATACACTGACAGGCCCCCGGCCCTGAGGTTTGATGTAGTTGCAACTGAAGAATGAGTTTTTCCCTTCTACTTAAATCTTCCCTGCCTTTATGGGGAGCTCATTGGAGCCTCCAAATCTGGATTTATTTGGTTGGGAGTCAGAGGTGTCAAACGGGTTGGGCCCAGGCCGTCCAATCCATTTAAAAAAATTTCATGAGGGCCTGAGGGTTGGGCTTTATCCGACCCTTAACATTGAGAGCCGGGCATAAGGCTAAGCCCATATAAAAAATTATGTGTCCTGCCTGGCTCAAGGCCCAAATTGGGACAAATAAGACTTGTCTGAGGTAAGGATGTCAAAATTACCCATTGGTCCGAAGACCCGTGGGTACCCATCCCATTAGCGGCGAGTTCAGTGACTACGATTATGTTGTGGTATGAGTTTGGTAAAATTTTTCAATCCCCGATTTAATTTCAATTTGGTTTTGGGATTTTCAATCCCCGTACCGACCCATCCTCGTAACTGTTATATATATATATATATATATATATATATATACAGAAATGTTCCTATGAGGATGCCCTGATAGAATTATATGAGGACATTAAATGTGAGCCACTCGTTTTACATACTTTGACTTTGTATGTATGCACTTGTCAAATCACTTTTATAAATGAGTGACTCACATTCAATATCCTGATAAAATTGTATAAGGATGCCCTGATAAGAACGGGACCGTATATATATATACACATTTCTTTTCTTCTCAGTGCGTCCTGATATAACTCCATCAGTGTCTTGTATATGGGTCATAGATTATGAAGAAGTTTTGACAAGTGCATACATTTTAAGTCAAAGCATATAAATCTAATGGTTCACATCTAATGCACTGATGGAGTTATATCAGGACGCACTAAACTTGAAAATTTTCATATATATATTTATATATTTATTTTGAAGAACATCATCCAGTATTCATGTATATCAACGGATATAAAACTGCAACTATCGGTGTCATTTTCCCTCTCTTTTTTTTTCCTCATATTTTTCCCTCGATTAAAGCACCACTTCATTCCAAACATTATATATAATATACCCCCTACTAGATTTTCAAACTTTTTGACACTAGTACTCTACTCTTTTATTCGATCTTTCGCCCAAAATCCCAACAGGCAACATGTGTGATTTTTTATTATTTTTTTATTTTTACTTCTTATTTGTTCTACTTTGCTAGATGTAAAATGATGATGAATTGTTTTATATTATTAATTCTGGGCATATGAATTTTTTGGCTTAAGTTTCTATTCTTTTTCTCTGATTTCTTCTTTTGTGTTTGATAATATGGTCATTCACAATAATCTTAATTTTTCTTTCTATTATTTCTTGATTAAAACTCAAACCAATATTTTTTTTTTTTGTGACAAATCTATATATTCTCATATTTGTACAGTGTTTTTACATCTTTTTATGCTGGTTCTAATATTTGGTTGGTATAAAAAAAAAAATTATCTAGCCTTGTATAAAGTATTTTAGTTGAAAATATAGTTATTAATTATGGGTATATTTTTAATTGGATAGGGATGGTATGAGGCAAAGAACCGATTCTTAATGGGGAATCTTCATATCCGTGCTATTTATTTTAAGTTAGGTATTCACTAGGAATAGTATTTCTCATATAAATTGGGATTGAGGTTGGTAATGGAAAACTCATCTTCGACGAGTCTCATCTATTTGCGATAGAAGAAGCTCCGTTTGGTTATGGATGGAGGAGACTTGCTAGCAAGCTTCCTTTAGAGGATATTGCCAAGGTAGATGAGATGTTCTTCAAAAAAATTCTTTTCAATTTTTTTAAATATATTTTTTATGGATGCGGATATTGACACCTATAACTATGATAAGCACACTTATATTTATAAATATACCAATGTCTAAAATTTAAAATTAAAACGTTACCATAAACACATATCTTAATACCAATATTACCCTTATTTAAATAAATGTTTTCATTTTAATACAAATTATTTATAAACCCTCTTAAGCTATCAACACACCCAATTGATTATTGTACTCGGATGCTGTATATAAACATACTGTGTTAATATGAAATCTTGAAAGAAATTGATCCAACGGATTTAAAATATCATAACAATATAGACAAAAAAAAAAAAAAAGTGGAAGAGGTAGTTATATACTAATGATGTCTCCAACATGGAAGTTCTTGGTGGAAACCCACTAGTTGTAGTCGACATTGCCAGAAATTGGGGAATTGAGTAATTACGCAAGAAATCAGGCAGTGAATTTGTGGGAAAATAAAGAAAGCTTGTCAAGGTTTAATTTTTTCTTCTTTTTTTTTTCGAAACGGCAAGCTTTATTGAATGAAAACAACCAAAACAAAAGGGGAGGCTAGGACACAAAAACGTCCATAGCAGGCAAACAACAACAGGAAAAGCAGAGAAACAAAACAAAGAGCACAAGCACAACTGAGCCACACACAAAACGAAACCAAACCAAAGAGAAAAAACTCAACAACAAGAGGAAAAGCTACAAATCACCCCACTTGATGTATTCCCCTGTTGAAGACGAACCTTTCTTAGCAAGATTATCCGTAAAAGAATTCGAAACTCTTGAGTTAAAGATAACCGAAGTGTTTCCTTTAAGGTTTTGTTTTGTTTGTTTTGTTTTTTTAAATAAAGTGATATAATTGAAGATATGGATGTAATTAATGGATGTACATAGTAATTAGTTTATTTTTAATTAAACTAATTTGTTTTTATTGGTAAATTTATATTGGGATATTTTTGTAATTAAAATTTTTATTAAAGAGAGATTCTTCTTACGATCTACAAATTATCTATTCACACTTCAATTTAATTTTTGTTATTAATGACAATTTTAACCTAAATTAAAATTACTAAACAAGACAAAAAAATTTAAAGACACTAAACTAATAAAATTATTAAAAAAAAAATTCTCTCTCCTAAATCTGTTATTACCATATTAAATACCCTCTCTTCATTTTTTAAAAAAAAAAAAAATTCATATTTCCATATTTTCTCAATCAATCTCTAATTAATAGTTAAAGAAAAAAAAAAAAAAAACTTATGAATATTTTAGTTTTTTTACTAATGATAATATATATATATATAAAAGTCAATTTAAAAATTAAAAAAAAAAAAGATATATGAAAGCTTGAATTGTTTCAACTAGATTCGATTAAACTTAGAATTTCTAAGACTAATAAAATAATTAAAATTCTCTAGGCAATCACATATCTACAAAAGTAACAAAAAGCATTTTCATATTTCGATTTTTTTTTTTTTTATAAAAAAGGGTACTTTTTTTTTTAGTATATACATACATATGGTTCCTAAAAATCAAGCATATTAGTAAGTTTTTTTTTTTTTTTTCTTAATTGTTAGTCTTACTTGAATGGAAATAGAAAATTAGAGTCTAAAGATATATATTGAAGGAGAGTGAATTTAATATGGTAATTAAAAATTTAAGAGAGAGTATTTAATATGTAATAATTACTCTAATGATTTAGGAGAGATAATTTTTTTTTTAATAGTTTAATTCAAAAAAAAAATATAAAAAAAAATCTTGTAACAAAATGAGGTGTCTTTAAAATTTTTTTAAAATTTAAATTTTGAGAATGAAGTGTTTTTAAAAAAGAAGTGTAAAAAGAAAAAATTGAATCGTTAAAAAAGCTCTCAATTTTAAATTGAAATTTTTTTTTTTCATATATATATATATATATATATTTATTTTATGGTGGGTGGAGGAGAAAATGCATGGGTGTCCTAAGAACTATTTTGGTTTACAATAGAGCCACCCTATGATAAATTAATTTATCTAATGCTGGATTACGAATTTAATCAAGTTTACGATACAACTAATCTCCAATATTTTCAAACCATAAGAAGACTCGATCTCACATAATAAAAATAAAAAAATTAAGAATTTCAAAATCATTTTGAAGACTTTCCGCCAATTTAAATTCTATCTCCATGCAGAGTGCCAAATTGAGTCAAAATACCTGAAATTTAAAACATAATCTTCTGCATCAGGAAGGATCTGACTGATAACAGTCAGACTCAGCTTCACGCCACATCACCACAAGTCACAGGTGTAAATTATTGTTGTGGCTGGTGGCACGTGTGAACTTTTGATGACTTGCCCGAACACATAACTTGATGAGCTTTTAAAATGGTTGCTGGATTGAATTCCAATTGGGCTGGGTTTTAAAACGGCCCATATAATCTATCGTTACAAGGAAACACACTGAGACCTATAACAATTAATCGTGTTCAATATTTGATAAAAAGTTATAATCAATGAAATTTCCTACTACTTCCTTAAATTTAATTCCAAATGGATGTTCAAGTGGTCATGTTAAGACAATTTTTGAATTAGTTGAACTTATCCAGTAACAACTTGATTGAGAAGATTTCTATGAGCACTTGCTATAAACTTTTGATCCAACTTGTTTTATGGGCAATGAACTTTGTGGATCTCCACTTCTTAGGAACTATAATTCTCCAACACCGAAGCGCAATGAAAATGACAGGAAAAGATGATGAAGAACACGAAGTAGATTGGTTCTATATAAACATGGCACTTGGATTTGTAGTGGGTTTTTGGAGTTTGATCGTCAACAGAAGATGGTGGTATCTGTCGTTTCTTGGATTGTCTTGGTGACATAATTGACAATATCGTATGAAGATGTTTCTAGGCATTTTAAAGTTTATACTTGTTTTTTTTTATTGTAATATATAATAAGCGAAGGCATTTTACTCTCAATAAAGTTGGTGCATAACAGATTCAGCCGATCGTGAAATATGATCATCATCACTTGCTAATGTCGATGGCAGATCAATGTGAAGATCTGCAGGCTGCAGGTGCCCTGCTTCCTCTAAACCTTTTTTTTTTATTAATGCTAATGCTCTGCAATTCAGCCAGAAATAAAATATGGCTAGTCATTACTACATGTAATGTTAACTATATATATTTTGTAGATAAGATATTCATTATAAAATCACAAACAACAGTTTCATGTAAATTTGTTGTACATTCTATATTCCTTAGTTTTTACCATTTTTAATTTCGTGAAGGGCATATATGGATTTTTGTTCTTTTTCATTGACCGAATAAGTCTTCTCTATTATATATATATATATATATATATATATATATATATATAAAAATAAAAAAATAAAAACGTTTCTCCTTACGATCCATAAATTATCTATTTACATTTCAATTATTTATTTATTTATTAATGACAATTTTAACCAAATTAAAATTAATAAACAAGACAAAAAAAATTTAAAGACACTCCAAACTAATTAAATTATTAAAAAAAAAATTATCTCTCTTAAATCATTAGATTAAATATTAGGTATTACACTCTCTCTCTCATAAATATGTTATTATCATATTAAACACTCTCTCATAATTAATCTCTTCCCATTTTTCAAAAAAAAAAAAAAAATCATATTTTCATACTTTCTCGATCAATCTCTGATTAATACTTAAAGAAAAAAAAATTATGAATATTTTAGTTTTTTACTACCAGTAATATATATATATATATATATATATATATATATATTAAAAAGTCAATTTTTTTTTTTATAAAAAAAAAGATATATGAAAGCTTGAATTGTTTCAACTAGATTTGATTAAACTCAGAATTTCTAAGACTAATGAAAGAATTAAAGTTTTCTAGGAAATTACATACCTACAAGAGTAACAAAAAACATTTTCTTATTTCGATTTTTTTTAAATAAGGTACTTGTTTTTTTGAGTTTTTTTTTTTTTTTTTTTTTTTTTTATAAATATTTATATATATATATATATATATATATACACGTACATATGGTTCCTAAAAATCTTGTTTGAGAAAGTAAGTTTTTTTTTTTTTTTTTTTCCTTCCTTCCTTAACGATTAGTCTTGTTTGAGAAAGAATGGAGATAGAAAACTAGAAATATGTATAAATGGAAATTAAAAATTTAGGAGAGAATTTAATATGTAATAATTAATCTAATAATTTAGGAGAGATAATTTTTTTTTAATAATTTAAAAAAGATTAAAAAAAAATAATCTTGTAATAAAATGAAGTGTCTTTAGAATTTTTTAAAATTTAAATTTTGAGAGTTGAGTGTTTTTAGAAAATAAATGTAAAAAGAAAAAATTGGATTGTAAAAAGAAGCTCTCTTTATTAAAACATGAGTGTGCTTATCATATTTTTAGATGTCAGACACTCACTTTTTATTGTTAAAATTTTATTAATTAATGCTAAGTCCACATAAGAAAGCAAGGCAAGCATACTCTGGGTTGCAATTAAGTCAAACCCCTACGGGGATGTTAGATTGTTTACCCCTAAAAAGAACATGGATTTCTTATTGAGAAGTTTAGAAATAACTCCATAAAATATTATAATTTTGTTTTTAACTACAAACAAAATTTTGATAGTTAGTAATCATGTTAGAGTTGTAATATTTATTTATTTATTTAAAGAGGAAGGTGTAAAGAGAAGTATTTCGGAAATGTAGTTACTATCATGGGAAATGAATTTCTACGATGAGGTTACTAACAACCAAAACTACGTTTGTTGTTAAAAATAAATTCGTATATTTTATATGGTCATGTTCTTAAATTACCAATTTTTTATTACTCAAAATTTATAAATAGCCATTACCAAAAGTTTTTTCTCGGGAGAAATTTTTTGGACAAAAATGCACTTAGTAATCGGAAAACGTTGATCAACCTTTCATTAATAAAATTTGATAATTATATTTTCTTTTTAAATCGGTAAAACTAAAAGGCCGAAAGACCACCAAGATTAAGAATCATCATTCCGATGCGTTTCAATATTCATTTTGATTTCTACAAGTGGTATTGGATATTTATTTTTTGAGAAAAGATTTGTACTACCGGGGTTGTGGTACCGCTGTAGCCCCGTAGTGGAAAATAAGAGAAAAAACATATGGATTCTATGTATTTATTGCACGGATCCCAAGTATTTTTACTTGTTTTTCCACTACGGTAGTAAGTAGAATTGCTCGTATATTTTAGCTAATTGCTCCCAACTCTCCTAAGATTTGCTATTTTACATCCAAAAACAACTTTAACATTAATTGACACTTATCTCTCCCGCTGTTAGTCAAATTTGGTCAAACTTAACCACTGACCAAGTTTGATTGTCTAAACTATTATTAAATTATAGTACATTCCCATTGGACGGTCTCATCAAGTGGCAATGAGACTGTTCCATTGAAGATTTTATCGGAATTCACCCGACTCTCATTCTCATTCTCATTCCAAAATAGGAGCACTTTTTATGCTCAAATGGGGATGGACAAGTGCCAGTCCTGACGATTCCGAGGTCCTTGGGCGAAATCTAAAAAATGTGCCCCATACCAACAAAATCATCCTCACTAAATCCCAAAATAAAAATAAAAATTTTAAAAAAAAAAATCCATGATTTTTATGTCTCTGATTGTCTTTTTTTTTTTTTTTTTTTTTTCTTATCTTATCTTTGATGGGTGGAGAAGAAATGAAGAATATATAGGTATTAAGTGATAGGAAAATATAAAACTTTAAAACATTAGGTTTTGTATTAGAATAAAACGAATTGAACCAGATTCTAATGTTTTTTGGTATTGTTTAAGCTTTTTTTTGGAATTTTTTTTTTTTTTTTTTTTTAACATTTTAACCTATAACAAAAACTCACATTATATATTTGGGGTCCCTAGGCATGATTGGCCCGAGGCGAACACCTCCTTGACCCACCCCAAGGCCACAACTGGGACGGACCCTACAGGGTTTTAAATTGCTACTTGCAATTGATGTACCAAGTGTCATTAGCATTTCTCTGATTTTTAATCAAGTGCAAATTCAAAAATTGATAAATACTTTACATTTATAGACTATTATATAAAAATAAAATAAAATAAAAATAACATATTGATCACCTGCTAAATCCAGCGGCTGAGATCAGATCGTATCTCAAACGAAATTAAATTGCAAACTTGCTCATTTGAAACTGCCCAAGTTGCATATCACAATTCACACGTAAGCGCTCCTCGTAACAGAACCGATTCCCTTTGCCAAGTAAGCACAAAACCGTTATAGAGAGAGAGAGAGAGAGAGTAGAGTGAATCTCTTCTTATAGAGAGAGAAAGAATGGAATGTGAATTTGAAAAAACAGTAGTGTGAAAATATTTCTAGAGTTTCAAAATTTTGAATTAACCCGCCAATTCACGCGTCCTCGTTTTTTATTTTTTTAAAACAAACAAATGGAATCACCATTTCCATCTTCTCTTGAATTCACTGTCGCATCAGCTCTTCTCCTCCTCTCCACCACCAATCCTCGCTCTCTTACTCCTCCACTGTAAATATTCGATTTTCGCTTTTCCGATTCCGTTTTTCTTGTCGTCATATTCCTCCATTGTTTTGAACTTTAGTATCGGTTTGTTAATGTGCAGGTTCGACACGGACGGTGAATTGCTGCTTCAAAGCAAGAGCGGTAGCAGCGAGGAAGAGAGCCTGAGCATGAGCTTGGAGTCCAGTGATGGATCAAAACGGTGCGCTTCGTCGTCGCTTACTAGCGATGACGGCTCGTCTAATGAGATTCGAGCTCGTAAACTGAGGATCATCGCTGTTATGACTCGCTGTCATGAAATGAATCTCCAGGTATTCATCTCTGTTTTTTTTTTTTCTCTTTCTGTTTTGGTTAAATTTTGAGCGAGTGTTTGAATTCATTCTATTTTCAGATCTCTCAAACTTCTACTATGTATGTCTGTTCAATGATCTGATTGTTTTTTGGTCGAATATGATTTTGAACTCTTGTTTGTTTGAGTTTAAAGATGACATATAATTACTCTGTTTTTGTGTTTATTATTTCAACTTTACATGTAATATGATTTATCATGTCGTTTGCTTTCGTTAAAAATCTTATTGAACTTGTTTTCTCATAATTTTGATTGAAGTTGATCTAAATTTGACCTGGATTTCTCACCAGAATTTTTTCACACGAATTTCGCTTTTAATTTACTAGAAGATTCAAATTCTGTTCTATTTTTGAACAGTCTTCTTGAATCATATTTCTCTGGTATTTCAAATTTCAACTCAACCTGATCACATTTTCTCGTTATTTGTATTTCACTTCGTCTTACTTGAAATCTCTTTGATCTTCAATTATATTTCACTGATGTCATTTTAACTTGATTTGCGTTTTGTTTATTTTTATTTTTATTTTTTAAAATTTTAAATTCCATTAAATTTGAAATACCTCCCCCATGCATTGAATTTTTGTATGTTTTCAGGTGGTACGAAAGCGTCGATCAACTATGTGGCAGAAACCGGAGACCGTGAAGCCACCGACACCGCCGCCGGCGAAGGTTGTTTGCTCAGAATCGGCGTCAATAGATGGTGGATCTTGCTTGTCGAGCAGCACGAGCTTGTACTCAAGCGCACGAAGCCAGTACGTAAGAGAAGGCCGCCGTGGCGGGCCGAGGAGGAAAAATGTCCACGGCGTCTATGGCGGTTATAATCACATTGAGCGCCGAGCCGATGCCATTTTGAAGCTGCTCTCTTCCGGCGGTTGTTCCTCTGAAGTCAAAATACGGCGGGTGCTTGGTGATAATCCTGACACCAGTAAAGCACTGAGAATGTGAGCAACCTTTTTTCTCTGTCACGTGACATTTGCACGTGCTATCAGTTTTGTTGCTATTGATAGAATCAAACAATATATAAGACGTTAGATTTAATTAAATCATGTGGAATTCGATAATAAAATAAAGCTTGTTTGCATTATTGCAGGTTGTTGAAGCATGAAGAAGTCAAGAGATCAGGCTCAGGAGGGCGTCAGGATCCCTATATTTACATGGTACTCATGCTTCTTACCATTTTCGTACCTTAAAATTCTAGCACTAAAATTCATGTGCAATACGACCGTTCGATAAAATAATACTATTGTGATAATGTTCGAGAGAAAACATTTACAAATAAATGTTTATTTGATAGATTTTAATTAGATGGGCGTTAAAAAGATGCAAACATATATATATATATATATACACGGAAATTTTCTTATGAGGATGCCCGGATAAAATTATATAAGGACATTGAATGTGAACCACTCGTTTTATATACTTTGACTTGGTATGTATACACTTATCAAATCACTTTTATAAATGAGTAGTTCACATTCAATATTCTGATAAAGTTATATAAGGAAGCCCTGATAGGAACGGGACCGTATATATATATATCCGTTAGTATCATATTCTTATGCATAATGAATACGTTAACTATCCAATGCTAATATAATGCAGCAAAGTTTGGTTTTATATAATTGAAAACTTTCGTTGTGGTTATATTTGTTTTGACAGATAGCTTGAGTAATTTGAGAGGTAGCTAGATCCAGCAGGACCTGCCCAGATTTTTGTGAGAAAAACAGATGATTAATACGGGAGTATATATAGTTATAATATTACAGGGCACTAAAGCTATATAGTCTTAATGGCAGTTTGGTATTATACGGTCAATATACTTGCCATATGTTAATGGAACTTTTATATTAGGATGTGATAATCTTTGTACTTAATTGGTCGTAGCAGTGACGATATATATATATATATATATATATATATCTGTTCATATATAGCTATATATAATGGTAATGACAAATTTATAAGCAACTGAGATGATCGATGTGCAAGAACTGAAACGCTTTTTTTATTTTTTTATTTTTTTTTATTTTTACGATAACTGATTTGTTAAAGCAATTTTTATCATTTGTGCATTTAGTCTGATTATGTGTTATTGACTAAATAAACTTTTTTATTGCAACCCTAAAATATGTTTGCTTTAATTTGATGGAGTGAGACAGAGACAGCTAGCTTTTAAGACCTTGTTCATAGTAGAATCATAACAAGCAATGCAAGATGTAGTTTTCGTTTTCAAATGCAGAATGCAACAAATTGAAATAAGTACTCCCTCCATCTTCAATGATCATTGAAACTGCTCAAGGCCAAGGCAATGCAGCCTGAAAAATCTGCTTATGTTGTCATGTTTGGTGCATCTTGTTACATTTAAATACAAA
Organism: Acer negundo; assembly: GCA_035582765.1. Taxonomy (NCBI): domain Eukaryota; kingdom Viridiplantae; phylum Streptophyta; class Magnoliopsida; order Sapindales; family Sapindaceae; genus Acer; species Acer negundo. Next base: position 12,073,182 of record CM069241.1, on the reverse strand, counting down.
ATTAATTTGATAAAATATAACTTGCCAAGGCAAAATGAAATAATAAATTGAAAAATCAAATGCTTGTTTAAATACAACTTAAAGAAGAATGTTTGAAGGTGACACATAATAGTTGAACAATGTTACAATTCACAAAGTTTTTCTCTCGATTTACAATATATATTGACAAATGTTACACGTATATGTATTTATCTAATAGTTAACAATGGTTACATTATGATGAATCAACTGCTAAGTTATCTAAAGAGACTAGATGAGTCGTGCTCCCATCTCTAAATCCCGAATAAATTGTAATATTTTTTATTTTTTTTTTAGTTATCTAAAACAATCTAGTACTAATTATAAGAGTAATTGTCGACATTTTCAACTTAAAAGGTTGGTCAATAGGTCAACTAACGACACGATATATTTGTATAATAAAATGATATGGTAGAATTTTTTTTTTTTTTTTGAAATAATATGGCAGATTCTTAATGCATTCAAAGTAAACAAAAAACAATGCAGTGATTTTGTATTTTAATTATGAACAAAAATAACAACTCAAGGTATGACTGCAACGTTGGAATACATGTTAATTTATAAAACTTTTTAAATAAAAAAAAAAAAAAGTCATTTATGAAACTTTTTGTCACCAAAGGATTTCTTCATTATTTGTCATTACTCATTACTATTATGCTAAATTTTGCACCCCAATTATAATTTAGTAGTAAAGATTTTCAGATTATGCGATTGATTTTGCATCGAATTTTACAGACATATGAATCTATTTTAAGCTAATAAAATTTATTAAATTTCATTGAAAATAATCTCTACAGTCCTCCCTATAAATTCCACCAAAACTCCATGGCCATCACATTCGACTGCTAAAACATATTTTCCAAGTTGTAATATGATTTTTCATATAAATATCATAGTTTTAGTTTTAGGGTCAATTTGGTATTGTTTTATTGTTTTCCATAAGTTAAAATAATATTATTTTATAATTTTGATAAAACTTCTAAAAGTGATTATTTAATGATCTGAGTTGATTTGGCAGTAGTCTTGACAGAAGTATGTCAGGGGATATTTATGGAAAGTGATTATGAAATAATCGGCCGTAAGATTTAATGATTCTTTTAAAATACCAAATTATCTTTCTTAATTTAACATAAAACATTTTTATCCAAAACTTTATTTCATATAAATATATTGTTACAATTTACTATTATAATTTGATTTTTTTTTAATAATTACTTTAAATATTCATTTTTATTTATTGTTTATATTGTTATATATATTCTTTAATAATTAGTAGACTACTTTTTCCCCTACTCCGTGAATACATAAAATAGAAGTAGATCTAGAACTACATAAAACACAACAGTTAATAGAAGATATGTACTATGTAGTACTTACTAAAACTAATACTCATGTTTGTAATGTAAATTATATAAAATAATAGATATTTTATATTTTTTTAACATTTGAATTAAATGTTATATGATTATTTTATTTTTCCATTTGACATTTGAATTAAATAATTCTTTGATACCAATTACACATTAAAACATTTCAATTTTCATACATTTCTTTTGGAAAAAATAAATCATATATTTTAAAGTCATTATATAAACTCACAACAATTAATATTATAATTTACAAAACACATATATACTGCTTTTGACTCTAACGTCAGTGTTAACAGCAACATTAACCAAACGGGTTAATTATTTGCTTGATTTCACAACAGATTATTACTCTAATACAACTAACAAAGATTATTTTAAAAGCTTCAACAATGCCAAACTGGTCCTTGGAATGGGAAGAACAAGGGAGCGAAAGGAAGAGAATAAAATGAGATGACGATAATGGATAAAATTCGTTGTCATCGGATTAATAACTTACCAGATTATTGAAGTCCCCAGCGGTTCACTGAGATGTAACGTTTGTAAGAAAATGTTCAAGACCTAGAAATGTGTCTTTGGACACATGAGAAAACACAAGGTGAGGGAGGTGAGGAGTTTCCTCCACCAGTTTTCATGCCACCTATTGAGGATTCTCGATGAGGGGTATCACCAATAAAGAGGAGTTGGCCCAAAAAGTGCTTTTGTTGTTGACTAGGCCCGATGGTTTGATCATTGATCTGAACCAGCCAGTTCCAAGTTCTTATAACTAAGAAGAATCAATAGGGCTGCTTTTGGATCTCAACGAGCTTCCACCGCCGGAGGAGGAGAAAGACCAAAATGATGAGCAGAACATAGACGGCGGCGGTGAGGCTCCCAATTGATCAATTAGGAGCATCACCGCCGCCGTCCATGCTCTGAACATCATCATAGTATTTCTCCTCCTACGGCGATGGAAGCTCGTTGAGATCCAAAAGCAGCCTTGTTACTTCTTCTTGGTTATGAGAACTTTGACCGGGCTGATTCAGATCAATGATCAAACCATCAGGCCAAGTCGACTTCAAGACCACTTGTTGGGCTAAGTTGAGGAGGATCGGAGCTAACTCCTATTCAATGATGATACCCTTATCCAAAGAAGCCCCGCTGGGTAGCGTGAAAACTGGTGGAGGGAGCTTCCTCGCCTCCCTCACCTCGTGTTTTTTCTTGTGTCCAAAGACACATTTCCAGTTTTGAACATTTTCTTTATTTGAAAAATCATATAACAACTTGGAAAATATGTTTTAGTCGAATGTGATGATCAATGGAGTTTTGGTGCAATTTATAGGTAAAACTGTAGAGATTTCAATGAAATTTAATAAATTTTAATAGCTTAAAATAGAATCATATCTCATAAAATCCGGTGCAAAATCAGTTGCATAATCTGAAAACATTTACCACTCAAGTATAATTAGGTGGCAAAATTTAGTACAATAATAATGACAAATAATGAAGAAATACTTAACTGAAAAGATATCTTATAAATTAATGTGTATTCCAACGTGACAATCATAGCTTGAGTTGTTAATTTTGTTCAATAGTTAAATAAAAAGAAAACAATATTCTTGCATTGTTTAATTTGAATGCATTAAAAATCTACCATTTTATTTCAAAAAAAAAAAAAAAAAAAAACCTACCATATCAATTTAGGACATAAATATACCAAATATTTATTTGACTTTTGTCAAAACTAATGGTTGACAACCTTCAAGTTGAAAATGTCACAATTACTCTTATCATTAGCCCTAGATTGTTTTAGATAATTTTTAAAAAATAAAAAAAAAATTTATAAAAAAAATATTACAATTTATTCGGGATTTTGAGAGGGAAACATCACTCTAACCCAAAACATCAATGGTGTAATTATGAGATATAAACGTTTTAGATAACTTCTAAATGGGTTAATCTTAACGTGACTATTGTTAACTATTAGATGCATATACATGTAACATTTCCAATAAATATAAATTTTATTTTTCATTGTGTCAAGAAAACAGCACATAAATAAATGTAAATTTTCTATCAATTTTTTATCACCTAGCCTGTATTTTTTGGAACACACAATAATTAACACAATCCAATGTCTTAATAGATCGAGTGCTTGAGAGGGAATGATATCTTTCCCATGAAAAGAAGAATGATTTGGGCTCCTAAAATTTAACTAAATAAATTTTTTTTTTTCTTATACATAATTTAATTGAGTACCAATTAAGGAAGAAGAGAATGAGCTACTTTTTGCCAAGGCAGCCATGCCATGGTGTTAGATAACAGCCCATTTTCCTTTATGGGAATGAAAAGAAGAAGATGATATGTCAAGGCGGTTTCTTGATCCTCAAGTGCTTCACTGTTTCATTTGTGAGTCTTTCTAATTATTTGATTTTGTTTATGTACCATATTTACTTTTTAATCTTGGATTCTTATTATAAAATTACAGATAAATATCTGTTTTATATTATGGAAAAGATGGGATTCCCACAAAAATGGAGGGAGCTGGTTCTTGAGCGCATTTTCACATTGAATATCTCCTTTGTGATTTACGGCAGACTTGTGGATAAAGTAGAACCGTCAAGAGGATTAAGACAAGGCGTTGTCCGGCCATTATCGCCTTATCTTTTTCTATTTTGTGTGGAGGCGTTATCTACACTATTCAAGGGTTCGTAACTTGATGGGAAATTGTTGGGGAAGAGATATGTTGTCGTGGAAGTCTGCTGATGAGCCACCTCTTCTTTGCGGATGACAACCTTCTGTTTTTTTAAGACCTCTATGGAGAGATTAAATATGAGAAAGGTTCGGGACAAAAGGTGATGAATTTGCAGAAGTCTAGGATCACTTTCAGTCCAAATGTGGAGGAGAGGGTTAAGAGCGGTGTTCAGGGGCTGTTTAAGATAGAGGATGTCCATTCTCACAATCGTCATTTGGGGCCGCCTACAGTGGTGGGAAAAAACAAGCGGATTAGAGAGAAGTTATGTAAGAGAATTACAAGCTAGAAAGGTGCATGGCCTGTTTTCTACGAGAGGCTAGGAGATATGGATTAAAGTTGTGGCCTAGGCGGTTCCCACGTATCTGATCATGAGTACATTCTAAATTCCTGTAAGCCTTTGTAAAGAATTAAACTATATGATTCTTCAATTTAAGTGGGGCTCGAGACTCATTGACGTAACTAGGATTCAACGTTAGGTTGGACTAGAATTTCAAAATAATAATGAAAAAAATCAAATTCATATAATCTACTATAACATACGTAATTTGAAGGTCAATTTGTTACGTTGACAAATAAATCGAGCCCAATTTTGATAAAATAAGTAAATGAAAAATGATATTTTCAAGATTGAGGCGGAGTGAATTCAATTAATCTAACAAGTCCGTTACAAGTATATTATTTGGTTTGGAAAAAAAAATTGTAAATGTAACGGGTATTTTGTTAAAATTCAATGCACATGAATATTTTTTAAATTAAAAAAAGAATTAGGAAAAAAAGTTAAAAAATTAAAGATTGGCTAGGGTAGGCCCCTAGCCCATGCATAGGTACATCCAAGGCCCAAGTGATGAGAAAGGAAGAATTAATGATGTAGAACACTTCTGAAAGATTTCCTGGTTTTATATTTTAGGCGAGATATAAGTTAGGGGATATTTTTATATTTTACAATTCTCCAGCTGCACATACGGTCGTTGTTCATTCAAGTATGTAATTGGCACGATGGTATATCTCAAGTGTTACCCGCCAAACAAATACATGCCAAACTCGAGGATGACACTTTCAAAAGATTTTCTGTTTATATTTTAGGTGTGATTTAGGGGATATTTTCATTTAAGGAAGATTTCTTTCTTTCAGGTTGTTTAGTATTTCCTTTTTAGTTAGGATTTCTTTTTTCCTTTTTTATTTTAGGAAATAAATCAAAATTACCTTTCCTGGTAAGATTTAATTCTTTTATTTTTAGTCAAGTTAGGAATCTAGAATCATAGAGGATTCATGTTTGTTTCATTTTCTTTTAAGGAAAGAGTCAGAATGGTTGTTTGTAACTTTTGATTGATTTAATCAAAAAACCATTCCTTTGGAACAATTATATTGTCACGGATTCGACAGTAGTCGTTGATTCGACTAACCTATCACTCTCGTTTCGTCCACCAATTAGTTTGGGGCTAACAAGGACTGCTTACCAAAAGTGAGTGGAGGGCTTGGGTTCACGAACTTGAATGTGTTCAATTAAGCTCTACTTGCTAAACAGGCCTGGAGGTCGGTGGAAAATCATAATTCATTGGTTTTCAAAGTTTTGAAATTAAAGCTAAATATTTTAAGAGGGAAGACTTTCTTCATTCCAATCTTCACCTAGGAAGTTCTCATACATGGTGAAACATTCTATGGGGAAGAACTCTGCTTTTGAAGGGTTTAAGGTCGAGAGTGGGCAATGGTAAGAAGATTAGGGCGTTTTTAGACCCTTGGCTTCCCAGATCTAAAACCTTAAGACTTAACTCTAGAGACCTGGGTGAGGATATCAAAGTGGAGTGGTTGTAGGATAAGGAGAATGCTTGTTAGGGTGAGCAAAAGCTGCATCACTTCTTTTTGGGATGTGATAGAGAGGTAATTTATAAAATTCCTATTAGCTTGAATGATAAAGATGATTTTATGGCTTGACATTTTGACAAGAAAAGAAGGTATATTGTTAGGAGTAGTATAGGGTACGGTGGCTATGGATGATCTAGTTAGGGAGGAGTGTTCGAACAATGAGAATGACCATAAGAAGTAGATGGCCATTTGGAACCTCAATATCAAAAGTGAAAGTGTTTGTTTAGAGAGTGTGTAACGAGGCCATTCCTTCTTTGGTGAACCTAGGGCGCCGTAGGAAGATTCAGGTGGTAAAATGTTGCTCTCATTGTAGGGTTGATGTGGAATTTACTTCTCATGCATTATTTTGGTGTAAGGAGGTTATTGATATCCGGAAATGCTCAGTTTTTTTAGAGCTGCTGAGTAAGCTTCAAGGTTTGCCTTGTAATGATATTTTGAGATGGTTAGTGCTTAGGATTGGCAGAAAGGATTTGGATTATCTGTAAATCTTATGGGGTATTTGGAAGAATAGTAATGTTTTTATTTTCTAGAAAAAAAGTGAGAAAGATTGAGGATTTGTTGGCTTGGGTGGCGAGTTATCTGGGAGAATTTCAAAATACTTAGAAGGCTGCTTCTGGTGGGAAAAAAATCACAGAAAGCTTCTTGCACAAAAGGCTAGAAAACTCATCCGAGAGATGTGGTGAAGATAAAGATTGATGCAACTGTTAAGGCAGATCTGAATCAAATTGGGGTTGGTGTGGTTCTTATAGACTTATAGGGGAGAGTCTTGGTAGCTATTTTGAAGGCTATCAGAGCAATGTTTACAGTGGAGATTAGAGAAATTCTGGCTTTGAGAGATGGGTTATTGTTGGCTAATCAACTTATATATATATATATATATATATGGTTATTTCAGATGTTGGGTTGTATATGATTTAATACTAATAATACAACAATAGAGGAAATTGCATGAAGTAATCAAAAAATTTATGGGTTTACTATTTGTAGTCATTTCTAAATATTTTATTATTGTTATCATATTTAGCCTTGAATGGACAACATTGCCCTCACTCATTCTCTCTCCAGGCAACATTTCAAATCATCATGCTTCTTTATCTCTCTCTCCTCAACATTTCAAATCTCATTCTTTCTTAGTCTCTCTCTATCTTTAAACGAAACCTAACAACTCAAAGTTTCTCTCTTCGTTTATCTCTTCAACTGAGACCATACAAACATATGGCATTTTCCTCTCTCGTTTTCTTTGTCCGAAATATCTCTCTCTCTCTCTCTCTTGAAGTTGAACCAGAGTCGAATGACGTTCTTGAAGGTATGTAACCCTTTCCCATTAGATTTTTACAAGAACCATGATGTTTGGATATGAAGATTGAGAGATTGGATTCGATTTGGAGTGAAATGTTGCCGCTATTGTTTTTGTTGACGTTACATGCTAGTTCATTTTTGAAATTACATACCGGTTATTTTAGACGTTACATGCTAGTCAGTGGCTCAAATCCTACTAATGGTAAAAAAATTTTAAAAAAAAATACCTAACCTGAATAGGTAAATAGATAGATACTGTCAAATAATAATAATAATAATTCACATGTCTTTTAGTTATTTTTAAAATTACATGCCACAAGTTAATTTTAAAGTTACATGTCATTTAATTTCAAATTTACATGCCAGTTTGGGAGTTTTGAGGTTACATTTCAGTTAACTGCAAAGTTACATATTGGTTAGTTAGTTTGAAAGTCATATACTAGTTGATTTTCAAGTTACATGTTATTGGAATTCCAAGTTACATGCTAGTTAATTATCAAGTTACATGCTAGTTACATACTTTAGATCTTGTATGTTAGTCACTTTCAATATTACATGCCAATTATTTTCAATGTCTTTATTCTTATTTGACCTTTACATGCATGAAGATGGATGAAATGAGGTTTATGTTGCCGTTTTCTAGGATGGTAGCGTTGCATGGTAAGCACAACAATTCTCTAATTGTGTAGATGGAAGGCAAGATGTCTATTGGCAATACCCATTCACTAATTGCTGGTGAGTTTGAATTGGTATTATATTATATTATATTATATTATATTTATGTCATATGTGCTATCAAAGGGTCAACATTCCTACATCGATTACTCGCAATTGTGAGCTGTGAGACTACTCCCACATCGATTACAAAAGAGAAGTGCGGTTTGACATGGGTGATATAAAGTGGTGACTCTGAGAAGATGAAAAGCATGATCCTTCAGGCAGTCAACGGGGATGTGATGAGTGGTCATTACTCGCAATCGTTGCGAGATGGGTGTCCTCCTAAAGCCTGGTTACGACAATCGGGGCATTCCCATTTTTACCATCTGATCCCTTACTTTTTAACAATTTTTCATATTTCTTATTTGTAAAAGTTTTATTAGAAAATTATTTTTTATTTTTTATTTTTTTATTTTTTTTATTTTTTATCGTTTTTTAATTTTTAAAGAGCTTTGGAAGTTAACATTTCCAAAAATTCACAATTAATAAAAATACATTGAAACGAGTTCTACCTTGGATACCATGCTTATTGCCATATCAAATAAAATGGACCAAACACAAAGCTTCAGATATGATTCAATATAGTCATGTATATGTAGAACTTCCGATTTCAACAATATAACAATATATTCAAAGCATCACAAGCAGCAATACCATAAGCTACAAAAACAAGTCATTTCCCAAAGCAATTAGTATCCGGTACGTATTTATACATATGAAGCATAAATTCTCATTATAGTTGGAGTTTTGAATGAAATTCAAGAGACACGGCTTAAAGTCGCGTCAGTTCATCATTGAACAACCTAGAAGTCGTGTTTTGTCTTAATCAAAAGATGCAATCCTTTCCAAAAAGGTGTCTTTCAAACAAATAGATGCACCATTACCAGAAATTGTCTTTACAACGAATGGATGCAATCATTATCAGAAATTGTGTCTTTACCAAAAGGTGCACCTGAAACCTATAAATTGGAATGAAATTCATTCCAAAAAGACAGGAGTTTTAAGACAAAAAGTTATTCAATAAATTTCTGCACAAATCAATCAGAAAAAGCATTGAAAGGAAAATATACAAGTTCGTAAGAGTTCTAATTTCTAGTGCTTAAAATTAAAATACAGACAGTTGCATCTTAGAAAATAGTTTCCAGAAACTTCAAGCACAAGAGAATAAGTGAAATACTGTTTTAGGATATTACAAGTTTACAAGCCTCTATCTTCATCAACTCAATATCTTACTTATGGTTCTTATATATATATATATATAGGAAAATTTTCAAGTCTGCGTCCTGATATAACTCTATCAATGCGTTGGATGTGGATCATTAGATTTACATATATTGACTCAAAGTATATGTACTTGTCAAAACTTCTTCATAATCTATGGTCCACATGCAACGCATTGATGAAGTTATATCAGGACGGACTGAGGAAAAAAGAACTGTGTATATATATATATATATATATATATATTTCTTCTTTTATTTCTTCACTGATTGTTGTGTTTCCAACAATCTAAATATTATTATAAATGGACTCACAATCGGTGACCGTGAACAGAATCTCAAAGAATCCTCACGATTAAAAGCCTGAGAAGTAAGGGAATTGACTTCAAGAGATGATAACGTAAAATGTTGTTCTAATTGATAACCATGAATTTGGCAAATGTGGGCAGAGAAGATGCTCTTAAGGCAGATCAAAATCCAATGTCTAAAGAAACAATGATGACCGTTGAGGCTTGGAAGCAAGCTGATTTTGTTGGCATGAATTACATACTAAATCGTCTTGACGACACTTTGCATATATGATATCTATTCATCATGAAAAATGGAAAAGGAAGTCTAGGAGTCACTTGAAAAAAAGTACAAAACTGAAGATGCAGCTGCGAAAAAATTCGAAATTGTTAAGTTTCTCAAGTTTAACATGGTTGATTCCAAAGTTGTGATCAAATAGTTTGAAGAACTTCAAGTCTTGATCCATGAACTGCACGTTGAAGGATGTTAGATCAATGAACACTTCCAAGTTGGAGCAATCAATTCACAAATCACAATACTTTAAAAAAAAAAAAAAATTAAAATTGTGCAAAAGGGACAATTACCTATAAGATATATAATAATAATAATAATATATTATACATCTTATAGGTAATTGTCCCTCTTGCACAATTTTAATTTTTTTTTTAAAGTATTGTGATTTGTAAATTAAGGCTGACTATGTATTCGTATAGGATAGTTTTAAATTAAAATTATTATTATAATAATGAAGAAAGAAATGTCCAATTTTATCTTTAACTTAGAAGAGAATATATTCCTTGTTTGATTTCCTATATATCAGTTAAATTCTTTTTATTCTTTCATTCAATTATCTAAACAATTTCAGGTACGTGATTATTAATTAAGGGTTTGAAATTTAAATGTCACCATTTGGAGCGCTTTTTAGGGAATAGGTACCAAGTTACTAATTTAAGTTTAAAAGGCACCATTTTATGTGACCAGACAAAATTACCCCTTTTTTATCGCTTTGTTTGTTTTTGAAACGTTGAAAGAAAAGATCAGAGAGAGAAACCCCGACGGCGCAACAGTGCTTTAGCGAACCAAAATCTGTCGGCGAACCACCAGCGACGACGCTACAGTACTGATGTCGAATAGAACTGAAGGGCGAACAAAAACGAGACCGCTAAGTTTTTTTTTTTCTCACGTATTTTTGTTCTAGATAAGTTTTGTGTATTTGATGTAGATTAGGTTTGATTTGATTTGTTGTTCATTATGTTTGTTTGATGAGATTAGGTTAGTGTTTTAGTTTAAGAAAAAAATTTCTTTTGAAGACGATGAAGATCTGGGTTTATGAGTGTTTTTGAATCTTTATCGAGCCTTTTTGAAGTGATTTCAAGCCTTTTTGTACTGTTACCGTGCCTTTTTTAACTGTTATCGATCCTTTTTAAAGTGATTTCGAGTCTTTTTGTACTGTTATCGTGCCTTTTGTAACTGTTATCGAGCCTTTTTGAAGTGATTTCGAGCCTTTTGTACTGTTATCGTGCCTTTTGTAACTGTTATCGAGCCTTTTTGAAGTGATTTCGAGCCTTTTTGTACTGTTATCGTACCTTTTGTAACTGTTATCAAGCCTTTTAGAAGTGATTTCGAGCCTTTTTGTACTGTTATCGTGCTTTTTGTAACTGTTATCAAGCCTTTTTGAAGTGATTTCGAGCATTTTTGTACTGTTATCGTGCCTTTTGTAACTGTTATCGAGCCTTTTTGAAGTGATTTCGAGCCTTTTTGTACTATTATTGTGCCTTTTTGTACTGTTATCGTGCCTTTTGTAACTGTTATCGAGTCTTTTTGAAGTGATTTCGAGCCTTTTTGTACTATTATCGTACCTTTTTGTACTGTTATCGTGCCTTTTGTAACTGTTATTGAGCCTTTTTGAAGTGATTTGGAGCCTTTTGTACTGTTATCGTGCCTTTTGTAACTGTTATCGAGCCTTTTTGAAGTGATTTCGAGTCTTTTTGTACTGTTATCGTGCCTTTTGTAACTATTATCGAGCCTTTTTGAAGTGATTTCGAGCTTTTTTGTACTGTTATCGTGCCTTTTTGTACTGTTATCGAGCATTTTTAAAGTGATTTCGAGCCTTTTTGTACTGTTGTCGTGCCTTTTTGAACTGCTATCGAGCCTTTTTGAAGTGATTTCGTGCCTTTTTGTACCTTTTTTACGATGTTTTTGAAACCTTTACTTCAAGCCTTTTTGAACATTATTTTGAGCATTTTTGAACTGTAATCGAGCCTTTTTGAACTGTTATTCGAGCCTTTTTGTTCGAGCCTTTTCAAACATTACCCAAGCTTTTTAATAAAGTGTTCGTGCCTTTTCACAAACTACCCGAGCCTTTTGATACACTACCCGAGCCTTTTACTGAAGTGTTCGAGCCTTTTGATACATTACCCGAGCATTTTCATACACTGCCCGAGCCTTTTTGTTCGAGACTTTTCATGAACTCATATGCTTTTTTTCTGTGAATGCAGATGTGGAATCAGCTAAAGGAGTCGCTTAAAGTGGGAGAATGGTTCAAGGGAAAAATTATACGGCATGACCATTTCCATGACCTGGTTGATATCGACAACGCACTTAATAGTGTACCTGAACATTTGAGGATCGAAGACCGATGTCGGTATACTGAGTCGTGTTTTGGTCATTTCCTAAAGATGCATCGTGAGATTCATTTTTCGGCTGGGATTGTCCATCGGCTGCTTTTGCGTGAGTTGCATCACGATGGGCCGGAAAATGAGATGAGATTTTTGTTAGGTAAGCATTCGGTCCGGTTCTCGAAGGTTGAGTTCTGTCTAATCACTGGTTTGAAGTTCGGAGTCATTCCCAACACGGCAAGGTATGATATGGTAGAGAATGGCATACACGAGCGGTACTTCCAGGGTAGAGACATCGAGTTTGAAGAATTGAGAGCAGTGCTGCGGATTGGTATTTTTGTGGAGCAGTACGATGCGGTAAAGCTATGCTTATTGTTTATGCTCAACTGGATACTAATGGGGGTAGACGAGCGAGATAAAGTTTCAGTATGGCAGTGGAGGCTAGTGGAGGACTTGGATGCTTTTGATGCGTTCCTGTGGGGCGTACACGTGTATAGGCAGTCAATTTATTGTTTCAAGCATGCGTTGGATGGTCGACGGGAGCGGTTTGAACAACGACAGGAAGAAAGGGGTGCTGATGTACACACAACTGAGACGTACAACATATATGGTCTACCGCACGCACTATTGGTGAGAATTTAAAATTTGAATCCGTATTTTAATTATAATTTTTTTTTATATGACTAATGTATTTACTTCTTATCGTAATTATATATTATACAGATATTTGTTTTTGAGGTTATCCCCGAGCTTGGGAATAAAAAATGTGGGACCCGTAGGGCAATCTTCGAGCTACCACCCCCACGTATTCTGAAATGGGAGTTGAGTCAACGACCGTGGGGGAGAAAACTGGATGGCATTTTCACTGAAACTGAAAGGGTAAGTATTGTTGTTGTTAATTTTCATAGTTTTTAGTATTTATACAATTACAATGATCTAACTCCGATTTCAGATGTTTGCGCGGTGTGAATTAATGCCGACGAGTGTTAAGATGACTCAACGTTACTACGAAGGCATAGACCTGGGAGGCAGTCTGCATGATACCGATGTTGCTGATATACCTGGTCACGTCCTTGAGCACGAAAGACGTAGGAGTGCTGGACCCATTGATACGGAGGGTGCGTATTTCGGACCCAGTGATAGAGAGGGTCCTTATTTCAGACCCAGTGATAGGGATGGTGCGTATTCCGGACCCAGTGATAGGGATCGTGTGTATTCTGGACCCAACGATACAGAGGGTTCAGACCAGGAGGGTGGGAGTCGGAGTCCCGTGAGGCGTCAACCGGTACCATTCACTTTGCCTAGACAGCCTCGACTTGGGGGTGATTTAGTTTCGGAGGGTCGCGGTGAGAGTCCTGAGAGGCATAGACGGGTACGATTCACTATGCCTAGACAATCTCGACCTGGAGGTGATTCCCGAGGAGGCGTTGTCGGGCATCCACAGGTATGTAAAAAATATTATAACCACATTATTTAATTTCAATCTAGTGAACAGTTTAAGTGCTAACAGAGTTTCAAATCGTTTTAGGACTGGGATCGTAAATTCGCTGAAGTGATGGATGCTGTCCAATCTCTACGGGTTGATGTGATGGAGGCTATTCGAAAGAGTGATAAGAAGCGAGATCAGTAGCATCAGGAGTTGTTGGATATGATCCAGACGCTTCAGGGTCAGGGTCAGGGTCAGGGTCAAGGTCAGACATCGCAGTCCCGTATGGATGGTCCACCATTCGATGACCATCACGGAGACTTTAGTCCCATAGGCAGGACAGGTACACATCAGCATGGGATAGACCCACAGACCACACATGAGCAAACACCTACTACGAAGGCACATACTGCGGACACAGTATCTGATCAGCCGGGTCATGTTATGATAAATCGAGCAGAGGTACCCGGTGGTACAGAGATAGCACTATTAGAGTAGGTGCCTCATCTAGTTTTACCCGACGGCAGTGCTGGTACAGAGACATGACTTTTGGTACGGGAGCCACATGGTAGATCTGTGCCGCCTATTCTTCCACATGACCTAGCATATGGTTCATTCTCACAGCGCATACCACCTTCAGTAGATCCCAGCGCAGTGCGACCCTTGAAGCGATCCAAGTGCAACTCCCCCACTCATCAGCGCGATACAGGGAGGGAGAGATCCTCTTCAGAGCGCAGCCTTTCTCGGGGAGATACACGGAGGGAGAGATCCTCTTCACATCACAACCCTCCTCATAGAGATACACGGTAGCAGAGATCGTCCTCACAGCGCAGCCCTCCTCACAGCAATCCACGGAGGCAGAGATCCTTCTCACTGCGCACACCTCCGGTGGAGTCTAGTTCTGGAGCCTGTAGTCCGCCCCAGATTCAACGTCAGTTGCGGGTTCGCAAGCCAGGTTGGCAGCTGATGACCCCATACACTGACCCATGTAGGCTGAAGAAGCCAAGGACCAGGTCAGCGTCATCAGTGCATGCATTCAAGCCCTATGATTTGTTAGATCCTGACCACGTTACTGCGTACCAAGCCTACAAGAGGAACACCACGGAGGAATTGTACGTATAATCGTTCATTACACAATCTTTTAATTAATATTACTTGGTCATCTAACTTCTTCAGCAATTATGCAGACGTGATGTGGATATACATATACCAGTTGGTGTCACTTGGTTCCAACGGTTCCAAACCAACTTTATGGATTTGGAGGATACGGTATGTTCCTTACTTTAACTGTCTGTATAAGTTTTTATCAGTAATGGTAGAATCCTAACAATATAAAATGTTTACATTGTCAGTATATCGATGCGTACTTGTTGATTTTACGGAAGCGTCAGCGAGCATACCCCACTATCTACGCTCAGAGGGTCAACGTACTGGATTCCCAGTTCTATATAAGTTTTTGTACAGTACGGTTTTCATTTTTTCATTGATGTGTTTAATAGATCTATTACCTAACATTGTGGTTAATTTTCTATAACAGTCATGGTTAGTCCCGTCACGAAACCGGCCATGGCACGCGGTTGATTGGGTGAGTGTTTAAATTACAAGGTTTCAATGTGTTTAATACTATGTTTAGATTTCAGACACATAACACTATGTTGAAACACTAATAGGTTATGATACCTTGCAACCTTGGACGCAACCATTGGGTACTGGCCAGCGTCGACCTCACACAAGGGAAGATCTACCTGTTAGACCCGTTCAGACAGGAGGTTACATGGGAGTACAGGAATAAGCAGGTCGCGTGCCTACGTTGGTTTATACCCTCGATGTTGCATCAGGTCGAGTTTCACTCCAACATAACGAAAGATAATGTGACATACAGTTTGTCGAAGAAGGCCTTACGGATGAGCATCATGGACGGATCCCGTGGGGTGCCCCAACATCATCAGAGGTATGACTGTTTCAACATTTTATTCTATCTCACTTGGTTTTAATTAAATTCCATTATAATGGTTGTTCAAATGGTGATTTGCAACGGTAACTGTGGTGCCCATACTTTGAGATTGGCAGAGTACTTGTTGGCGAACAAGAAGAATTTCGACTGGAAAGAAGAGGATATAGGCACCATCCGGGAGAAGATAGCTGGGGAGGTTTATTGTAACTCGCTTCACAACACTGTTGTATAGATGATGTATATATGAGTTATTCCCTAAGTTGTAATTGATGTACATAACATATTCATTTATTATTTTCATTAATCAATTAATTTTTTTCAATTCCAACCCGCGCGTGAACAATTTAGTGCGTTGCAACACGATTTAAAAAATACAATGAAAATGAACAACTAAAGCTTAACGATTTAAACAACACAACTGTATCGAGCATGGTTCACAAAGTCTGAACGATGTTGGAAGACATCAACTTGGAGACATGTTCCTCAAGGTCCTTTTAGTGGCAATTCGTTTTCATCTTGTACCGTCTTGTTATGTTTGATTGCCTTCCTTATCAGGGCACATTTGTTTGTTGTGTCCAATTGAATGACAGATGCTGCACTTGCGACGGCATTCCTCGGGGACAATTCTACTGGGACCTTCATTAACCATAGGCGGGTTGGAACACCTCCTGCTATTATGTCCTGGTTGTCCACATCTTCTACATGACTGTGTGGTTGTCCTCTCCAAAGATGAGGCATGTCGACCCTCCATAGACCGACCTGATTGTCTCTTTGTTTTTGGATTTAAAACCACCCGCGCTGCGATGTCAGATGACACAACCAATGAAGAAGGATGGCCAACATGCATAATAGGAACCGGGTATGCATCAATAAGTGTCTCCCTCTTGTAGTAGTCCATTTGGAATTTGTTGCATGTGCAAGTCTTGTGAGCTAAGTCAACCGTCCACTGTTTTCCCTTATGTCTGACGAAGAATATGTTCAAGTCAACTGGATTTACGGTCATAAAATCGCATTTCTCAACCCATTTCAGGATCACAAGATGTGTTGTGTCGGTCAATCGATGACGCATGGACCGTGCAGCTACATGACGATCGTGAAACCACTTTTATAGCATATTCCTAATGAACTCTGCCAGCGTCGTCAATGGCAGTTGCCGTGCAAATTTTAAGCATGAGTTTATGCACTCTGTAACATTTGTGGTCATCATCCTGTACCTTCTTTGGGGACAGTGTACGCGGGACCATTTGTGAGGACCGGCAGCAATAGCATAATCGAATGCAGCCTTGTGCAGCTTACGTAACTCCTCCATGTGACGATTATACTTTAATTCACTGTACGACCTAGCTACGTCATTCATTATATCAGCAACATCCTTTCTATGGAATCGCTTCTTCATATTTTCACCAAAATGCCAGCAACATATGGTATGAGTTGCATAAGGGAACACTTTAGAAATCCCTGCTTCAATGCTTGCATGATGATCGGAAATGAAAACCAGATCATCTATATTACCAAGGGCACCCCTCAAGCATTCCAAAAACCACTCCCATGAAAGATTATTTTCTGAATCACCATACCCAAAAGCAATTGGATTCACCTGTTCGTTTCCATCTTGTGTAGTTGCCACAAATATTGTACCCTCGAATCTTCCCTTCAAATAGGTACCATCAACTGCAATCACAGGATGTATACACCTCTGAAAACCTCTAATTAAAGACCCTAACAACATGAAAAAGTAGAGGAATTTATCATCGTCAGTGCACTGTAAGTCGGTGATTGTGCCAGGGTTTTGCTGTTCCAGAACGTATGCAAAAGATGGCAAGAGTTGGAAAGATTCTTCATGCGTTCCATAGGTTAATGATAATGCATATTGAAAGGCATCGTGTGCCTTACTGTACATGATTTGTATGTCATACATTGTTTTCATATCGGCGATAACGTCCTTGGGACGCATGAGACGACCATCATGTTGTTGAAGTCTAGGTGCAACGACTTCTCTGATTATGACTGCACTAGCTTATCGGTGGCGACGGTGAATCTCCTCCAAGGGACAACTGTGTTCATTGACAAAACTTCTCACTTGAAAGTATGTCCCTTCATCTCTCTTCACCGCTCTTAATTTTCATGTATAGTCGTCAATGATACAAACCAGATGAAAAGTTGTCTTATTGGACCTTTTTACCTTCCATTCAAAGTTATGATGCATTGCAAAATGGCCAACTAGCCTCTTTCAAATCCTTTTTACTCGGAAAAAATTGACCTTTATAAATCATGGTTATAGGTTCTGGCGTTGCCAAGGTGCTAGTTGTATCAATACCAAACGAGTATGAATCTGCTCCGGGAATAACCCACATTGCAGATGCTGTTACATTATACCGGACCTCGGAAGCCCAGGCATATCAAGTGGAGTGCAACTAACTTCTTGTACATGTCTACGTCGTGTTTCAATTTGTGCAGGGTCTTCATCCATATTTTGTAGATCATCAACCCGATCATTAACCTATTCATTATTTGCCTCATTATCCACCTCAAGGTTCGGGTAATTGTTCTTCTCATTGTACTGCTCATTTCGACAACCAAACACATCGCCAAATTGAGGTTCAACTAAATCTTTATGGTCGACTGCTACCGGTGGGACACCACACATGTTTCCCCAACCTTCGGTGGCACTTCTTTGGGTGAACACTTGGTTGCTATCGCTAAAGGATCCTAATTGTTGGGTATTTTCAAGAGGAGGAATATCATTCCCGATCACATCTCCAGTTGTCCTCTCAGTTACACTGACACATACTTGAGGGATAACTCGATCTTCCCCTAGCATAAACTGCACATCATTGTCATTTCTTATAAATGTGCGACATGTACTGCCAGGAACAATTGATATTGATGACAGATCAACATTGAATTTGTTTACATCATAATTCATAATGGTATGCACGATCACCGCCAATTCTTCGTAAGTCATATCCTTTGACACATACATTCCCTGGTTATCCGATCCAACAACCATCATAATTTGGGTGAACACTTGGTTGCTCCCATCGACCATTGTAAGATATTACTATTCTAACCCGATTCATGATGCTGTCAAATTAATCATCACAAAGCATTAATGAAAATTCAGGACTACAAACTTTTTTCAAATATTACATTTACAAAGGTTATGGTGAGGATATTGAAAAGTCTCGGAGAAGACATGAAAAGGCTCATAGAATTCTTTAAAAGGCTCGATTAAATCACATGAAAATGCTCAAAAATTTCTTCAAAGGGCTCGGGTAAATCGCATGAAAAGGCTCGAAAAATTCTTCAAAAGGCTCAGATAGTGAATGAAAAGACTCGAGGAAGACATAAAAAAGCTCGAAAATTCTTCAAAAGACTCGAATAGTGAATGAAAAGGCACAAGTAACACATGAAAAGGCTCAGATAGTGAAGACATGAAAAGACACAGGAAACACATGAAAAGGCACGGGAAACACATGAAAAGGCTCGGATAGTGAACACATGAAAAGGCACTGGAAACACATGAAAATGTTCGGATAGTGAAAACATGAAAATGCACGGGAAGCACATGAAAAGGCTCAGATAGTGAACACATGAAAAGGCACAGGAAACACATGAAAATACTCGGATAGTGAACACATGAAAAGGCACGGGAAACACATGAAAAGGCTCGGATAGTGAACACATGAAAAGGCTCGGGTAACATATGAAAAGGCCCGGAGATCCAAAAATTCTCACAATGGCTGGTTTACAAAATGTGAACAAATTAAAAGAAGAAAGTTCAAGAAATATTACCTTATTTTATAAGTTGAAGATGAAACTTGAGGCAACGACAAATCTTGAACTTTTATTTATAGATAGAGAGAGAGAGAGAGAGAGAGAGAGAGAGAAAAGATCAAAGAGAGAGTCGTTTTTGTTGGAAGTGTGGAGAGAGAAAAGTACAAAGAGAATAACATAACTGATTATCTAAGGGCAATTTTGGTAGTTTACCATAATATGTGCATTTTAAACTTAACTTATTAAACCACCGACAATATCACCAAATGAGTTTGAAAATATGACATTTCGCACCATTTCCATTGATTACTAATTAATAAATATTTTGGTTTTTTCATTTTTTATATTTTATATTTGTTATTTTCTTAGGCTATTAATATAATTTCTTTAATGAATTCTTCTTTCAAAAAAATATATGATTTTGCTATATTTATTATACTAGTTTGTTATTTAAATATTTATTTATTTAAATTAGTTTGATTTTTTTTTATTTGATCTTTAGATGAGAAAGCCATCAATAATCGATAGATTTTTTAAAAGAATTAAAATCGATAGATTCCCAAATCAAAGAGAAACGAAGAAACTATTGTCAAAGAAAAAGGCAACCAAAAAGCCAACTAACATTACAAAATTATATCTACAGTTGGTGAAAATCGTGGGTGAAACACAGACAAGCAAATGTTGCACAATTAAATATCTGTCCAAAGCAAAAATTTGGTGGAATTGACACCGTGCTCAATCCACTAAAATCACATCATGTGTCTGTATATCGATATATTATGCATGCCACATGGTATGCAATGAATGTATGGAGCACACTATTCTAACCCATTCAAGATCTATTGTATTCATGGTCTCCATGGATCTAAAATAAGAGATCATACTTAGTATACTCCATGGACGATGAAAGGAAAAGGGAGAAACTCCAAAAATCAATAAAAATGGATGGCAGGGGAATGTTTTTGTGATCACACAGTTAGTATACTCCATGGACGATGAGTCGATGACGAAGTGCATGTGTGAAAGGTCATTACCACACACCCATTTTCATTGGCTTTTGGGAGGCTTAATCTCTCATTTCAATTCCCCTAGCTAGTTATGTAATATGTTTTACTCTATAGAAATGCAATATGTTCATAGAATGAGAGTCTCTTATATAAGCATTTCTTGGACACTAGTTTACCAGCTTTTGGGCCCATTGTATTAGTGGATTGAATTTCATTATTATTATATTAAATTTTGCTTCCTAACCATACCTTATTTGCTCTTAAAAAAATTACCCTATCTGTGAAATTTAATATATATATATATATATATTTATTTATTTATTTATTTAATATTTTACTACAAAGCGTAAATTATAATTATAAGTCAATGAAACTCTATCAATAGCTTTGAAAATGAAAGTCTAAGATTAAACGCACCACCTTGGACTTCAAATTCACAAATTTAAAGTGAAATCGGGTAGCCACAAGACTATAATATAAAAGGAAATTACATTAAGGTAGTTGCTTAACAGATATAGGGGGTATAATGGTCTCCTGTGTTATTTTATTTCTAAAAATATACAAATAAAAAAAACCAACAAAATTAAATTGGTCCAACTGTGAAATCGGAGAAGAGACCAATTTTACTAAAATAGCATCTCCCACTTGTACTCTATATCTATCTCTAAAATGGAGTCCCAAAAGAAATATTCCCTCTATACTCCATTTCTAAAAAAAATTCACTCTTAACACACTCCATCAAACTCCATCTCTATCTCCATCAGATACATGAGTTCAATTTAAGTATTTCTATTTCTATCTAACTTATATTTTCATTATTTTTGTTTTGCTTCTTTTCAATAAATCATTTTTATATAATTGTATTTTCAACCAATTTTTAACAAATATATTTTAATAACACTTTAAAATTTGTTTTATTCCCTTGCATTTTGTAAAAATATATGTTTTTATTGGTGTATGAATTTGTTATAATTATTTACTTTAGTTTCAATACTTAAATTTTAAACTAATTTTCTTATATAATATTGCTTACCAAATTTTGTCACATTCATGAAAAAAATAATAATAATAAATAATAATAACTACAGCAGTTACTCTTTCTATCTCTTCCCTTAGTTGCTACCCAAGGGAAGAAAGATTCAAGTCCTCCGACAACAAGCCATAGTTTTTAGAATATGGGTCCAGTTTGTTATCGGATCATATCAGGACCTCATGGTCACTTGGGTGTGGAACAGGTTATAAATTAATAATATATAATGCTTCGTGTAGAATGAAAAGAAAAGGGAGAAACTCTCAAAAACAATAAAAATGGGTGGTATGGGAAAGTTTTCGCTATCACACACTTAGTATACTCCATGGACGATGAAGAACTATGCGAAAGGTCATTCCCACACACCCATTTTCATTGGCTTTTGGGAGGCTTAATCCCCCATTTCAATTCCTCCAGTCATGTAATATGTTTTACTCTTTAGAAATGTAATATGTTTACCAGCATTTAGAATTACAGCCTCTTATATAAGCATTTCTAGTGGATTGAATTTCATTATTATTATACTAAATTTTGCTTCCTAACTATACCTTATTTATCCTCCTCAAAAAAAAAAAAAAAACCTTTTTTGTGAAATTTAATATTTCAATAGCTATACCTTATTTGTCCTTCTAAAAAAAAAAATACCTTATTTGTGAAATTTAATATTTCAATAAATAAATAAATAAATAAATATATATATATATATATACACACACTTTATTGGTACAAATTATGCAACTGATTTTGTACCAGATTTTACGAGATATTTCTATATCTATATCTATTTTTATATCTATGTAATATGTAATAATGGAGCCGAGCCCCAAATGCCGTGTGTTGTAATGAGAAGCATAATTTGGTCTTTAATTAGTTGTTTTGGCAATTAATTACTTATGGGCGAATTGTACTTAAGTATCCTGAAGCTTTCCTTTTAGGCAAAATGTTGGTAAATATCATAATATAATGTGATATTTTAGGCAAAATGTTAGTAAATATCATAATATAATGTGATATGTACGATCCATGATTGATTAATTTTATTATGAAGTATATATTACACATCTTATATTCCAATGTGTAATAATTTTATGCAATAACAAAACCTACGGTGTTTGTTAACCTCTTCTTTGATTTTAGTATCAATATCTACAATATTTGAAGGCTAGATATTTTTATTTTTTTGAGTAATCAAAATAGCAAACCCAAATTATTTGTAAGTATAACATATTACTATCAACATTATTAGCAAATTACGCTTAACCTATATAACAACAAATTCTCAAACTCAAATATCTTCAATAACATAAAGAATCCGTAAAGTTAATTTACATTAAAAATCTCTTCAATTAATATATAACTTCCTCTTCAAAAATCAAAGTTTCATAAAGCAAGAAAATAAGTTTTGATAGTCTGGTCCACCTCAATGGTGTAGGTGTGAGGACATACCATTGGGCCAACCTCATTTTCAATATCTATAGACGAGAATTTTTTTACAAATTGTAACATTGTGTATTTAAGATAGGATATCAATGGGCCAAGTTCGGTGCGAGGACAACAGATCCCAACCCTGACCCCAACAAAATTGTTTGCCCTTGACCATGCTCCAACTAAGGATGGCAAAATTATCCACGGATACAGATATCCGTAAGAATCCGTTCCATTTAAAATGGAAATGGATACTATTATTTAGGGGACAGAGCGAAAATAGATGTCATTCTAATATCTATTTTATTTTCGGGGATGGGGATGGATATCGTCTATGGATATCCATCCCTATCTGGATCCATTATAGGTTTTAATATTTTAAAAATATAAAAATTTATTATGTAATTATTAATTCTAATTATATAAGTTATAATTAATTTTTTTATTTGAATTTTATTGGATGTATTTGTTTCTCTTTAAATTGGATAAAATGTACCATTACATAAGTTAGTTATATTTTTCTCTTATAAACTATAAAAAAAAAAACTTAAAGTTTTTTCATCGAATACGGATATAAACGGAGCGAGGATGGATATCTCTATCTTAATTAGCAGATTATCTGAATCCACTCCGCTCACTTAGAAATGAAGATGGATGCAGGGATAGAGCTATATATCTCAAACGAATACGGGGATGGATATTGGGGTATCCATACCCAATCTGATCCACTGTCATCCCTAGCCCTAACCCTGACTATTGAAGAATGGGTTCAAGGTTAGGGAATTTTCGTGGGCGAGGTGGCCCTACCCCAAGTTTGTGTAATAACTAGTTTAAAAAAAAAAAAAAAAACAATAAATAAATAAATAAACTTGAATAAAAATAAGGTTTAAATTTAATTAAAAGAAATCATGTTAATGTTTTATATCTTAATAATACTTATAAAATATACATGGTTTTACTAAGGGATTTTTACAATTGGGTCCCTATCCAATTAAGAAACGTCACTTTTTTTACCTATCTTCACATTTTTCATCAAACTGGTCCTTAACTATCTAAAAATGATTCATTTAAGTACTTCTATTAATCAAAAGTGGTTAAACTTAACAATTCCAAGGGTTTTATATTCTTATCACATGCCTATAATTGTTAAAAAGAGAAAACAAAATTAAAAATACATAGATTAATTTCCACCATGTTTATTTTATTTTTGTTTAATTAATTATTTTCTTATTTATTTTAAAAAAGAGTCTTTTTAAGTTTTTAATTTCATTTCTTAAAAAAAAAAAAAAAAAAAAAAACCTTTCTTATTTAATTTTTTTTTAAAATTTCCCTTCTATATATATATATATATTGTTTTTGTTTTCAATTTCTTTTTAAAATTTTATTTTATTTTATTTTTTGTTCTTGTTAAACAATAATCTATTTCTTTAATTTTTGTACTGGTCAACTAAAGTCCAAGGGCAAAATAGATTTTTAGCTAATTATGTAACATTGTAACCATTGGCTGTCCAAAATTTTATAATATGGACTTAAATAAACTATTTTTAATTATATAAGGATTGGTTTGAAGAAAAAATAATAATAATCAGTACAAAACTTATGTTTCCCAATTAGATAGTGACCAAATTGTAAAAACCTTTTTATTAATTAAAATACTACATCTTAAATTTTTATTGATTAAATATTAATATTATTTAAAAATAGAAAATAAGTGGGGCCGAGGAGGGGTCAACAAATCCTAATACCATCCTATTTCTAAAATAGAGCGTAGGAATCGGCCTCGAACCAGCTCCGATCCCATTTATTTTGGTAAATCCCTCCTCATATGGGGCTAGGAGGGTTGGGGTCCCCGTGGGTTTAGGTGTTTTTTTTTTTTTCTTTTCTTTTTTTTGACATCCTATCTCCAAACAGACTCTAAGAGAATCATAAATGAAAAAATATATTTTTCATTAAGAAAACAGTACATAAATAATTTTGATTTTTCTATCAATTTTTTCATCCCTAGGATATATTTTGGAACACACAATAACACAATCCAATATTTTAATTGAAATAAAAATGTATGGAAATAGCACTTTTTTCAACTTATTTTGTGAGAAGAGTACTAAGTTAATAATATGAGTTTAAATAGCAGTACCAAAATATAGTAATCGATAAAAATGTACCATACTCCCAGTGACTTATCTTTTAAGTCCACTTTTCACTTTTAATTTTTACTATTTTTCTCCTTCTATTTTCTCTCTATTGGGACAACGCACTCTCTCACCAATTCAAGATTAAAAAAAAAAAAAAAAAACTCTCTAACCTCATTCGATCTCTCTCTGAAATTGCAGTCTACTCATTTTAAAATAGCATTTCTACTTCTTAAAAGCTTTTGTGGAACCTCATTGAAAGGTCATTAATATAAAGATTTGTACTTGGTAAGGTAAATTTTTTCTAGATTGTTCGGGCAATAGCCTGGAGCAGCATTCTCATAGATCCACCTGTGATTTAAGTTCTGTCTGTCGTTGAATCAAGCATTAGGTGACAACGTGCACCATGAGATCATGCCACATATGCGTATATATTGCTATTTGACTGTTGTAACCTATCAGCAACCAACAAATAAGTAATGTTTCCATGAAATATTCAAAGCTGATGTAATGAAATCAATTTTTACCATGTTTCCACCAATGTAAGGTTTCCATATAAAATCAGAAGGTTGATGTCTTTTTACTATATTTGGACATTTACATTGGTTGTCACAAATAGGTTCTAAATGTATACCTCAGTAGGTAGATGGACGAGTTTGGGGTTTAGACAAATTTCGTTATAATTAAAGTTTATTTATAATTCATTTCATAATCAAAGAAACTTCAATGAAATTTAATAAATTTTATTAGCTTAAATTAGATTCATATCCCGCCAAATCCGGCGTAAATCAATCGCATAATTTGAATATCTTTACCAATCAATTATAATCAGGAGGCAAAATTTAGTATAATAATATTGAAACAATAATGTTGAAACTGAGTCCATTAATAAAGTGAGCCCAAAAGCTGATCCCGAAAATGCTTATATAAGAAACTCTCATTCTTGAACATATTGCACTGCTAAAAGAGTACGTTAAACATATTAAATTATTGGGGGAATTGAAATGGGAGATTAAGCCTCCCAAAAGCTAGTGAAAATGGGTGTGTGGGAAATGATCTTTCCCGAACTTCTTTATTGTCCATGGATGATTTCCATGGAGTATATACTAAGTGTGTGATTGCGAAAACTTTCCCATGCCACCCATTTTTATTGTTTTTGGGAGTTTTTCCCATTTCGTTTCATTCTATACGAAGCATTATCTCTTATTAGAGACCAAGAAGATAGTATGTAGATCTTTTATCTTTTATTACAGATCTATGTAGCGTGCTCAATAAATTCATAGCGTGCATAACTAATCATATTGATCTCTGATGTGATTTGACTAGGTTGAGATCATTGTGTCAATCCCACTGAAATTTGTCTTTGAAAATTGAACTAAATTTTTGGATTCCTTTTCCTTTTTTTTCTTTATCTCTCGTTTGGGAATTTTAATTCTTTGATGTAACAGATTATTGATCATTAATGTTTTTTTTAGATTATGGTCTAATTTTTCTAAATGCTCAAGATATATGAATCTTTGGAGATCAGTGAAAGATGCTGATGGAGATAGCAGACAATTGAGAGTTTAAGGATGCCGATAAAGATATATGAATCTTTATGTTTGTATTTTAAGGAAATTACAATCAACCTACGTGGGTTTTACATATTCAAATATGTATATAGCTTTTAGATGATTTGATCTCCAACTTAGCTGCATTAAGAGCATGTTTTTACTTTATTTTTTTAAAAAAAAAACATAAATGAATAAAGAAAAAAAATAGACCTCCACTTTCCAGATCGACGGATCTGGACGGTGGAGATAAAAACATTTAAACAAAATTAAAGCAAACATATAGTAAGTGGAGATCCCCATCGTCCACATCTTATACATCATCCATCTATAAGCTGGACGGTAGAGATCATTTAGAAAAACAATATATATATATATATATATATATATATATAAATATATGGAGAGATCCAAAATTATATCTCCCTCTCTATCCCCGACGTGCACTACAAAAAAAAAAAAAAAAGTCTATCAGTGACGAACTATTTTCGACCGCTTAGCGTCGTCGGAAATGGTACCATTTCCGACGGCCATTTCAATACCATCGGAAATGAGTAAGAACTGATACCACATTTCCAACGGCCTTAGGCCGTCGGAAATAGTTGAAAAAAACGTCAATTTTGTTCCCTTTTCCAACGGCCTCAAGGCCGTTGGAAATAGTCTTGTTCCATTTCAAAAAAAAAAAAAAAAGGAATATACTATTTCCGATGGCATAAATGCAGTCAAAAATAGTTTTGTTCCATTTGAAAAGAAAAAAAAAAAGGAATACACTATTTGGAAATAGTCTTGTTCCATTTGAAAAGAAAAAAGGAATACACTATTTCCAACAGCCTCAATGCCGTCGGAAATAGTCTTGTTCCATTTGAAAAAAACAAAAAAAAAAAGAATACACTATTTCAGACGGCCTCAATGCTGTCGGAAATAGTCTTGTTCCATTTGAAAAGAAAAAAATGAATAAATAAATAAATATATTATTATTATAATATTAATTAGTAAATTATAATGGAGTGTATGTAATTTATAACACTACACAAAAAATGTGACTTGTAGGTCAATATTTTAATTGTATCTCTATATGTGTTAAATGTATCCAAAATTCACCGTCAACAAAAATTCTAATAATTTTAATGAAATATTATTTTTAAAAACAATATCTCAATAGTTATATTTAATTAGTATAAAAA
This sequence comes from Acer negundo, assembly GCA_035582765.1. NCBI lineage: Eukaryota > Viridiplantae > Streptophyta > Magnoliopsida > Sapindales > Sapindaceae > Acer > Acer negundo. The sequence continues at coordinate 12,045,573 of CM069241.1, read as the reverse complement.
AAAAAAAGAAATATTTAATTACATAGTATACAAACATATTAATAGCTTATATATAAATAATATGCAAAATATATCAGATATAACATTATAGCTAAATGGTAAGGGAAACCCTTACTGTCATCTAGTTCAAAGGTTTGAGCCATATGAATTTCATGGATTTAGATGGCGATGGCTGGGTGATGTCGCGGTGAGGTGGCGCCTGCCAAGTCGTGTTGTGCCTTTTTTTTTTATTCGATTATTTCCGACGGCAAATAGCGGTAAAGCCGTCGGAAATACAAGTTATTTCTGACAAGTATATTTGTGACGGCCTCCGACTGCTTTTTCCCGTCGAAAAAGGGTATTTCTGACGGGAAATGGTCTTTTCCGACTGCATTTAGCCATCGGAAAAGGCCATATTTTCATAGTGGTGGGATCTCCATCACGATTCTTGAAGATCCTTCTCCAATCTGTCTGGCAATTATTTATTGGTCATGATTATCCTTTTGAATCTTCATTTCCATGGAGATACAAAGCTTGGATCTATACCCCGCCTCCATTTTTTTTTTCAGCTTTGATTCTTTTCTTTAATTTTTTGCAATTTTTTTTTTTTTGATTTTGGTATTTTTATTTTAGATAAACGATGAAAAACTCACAACTTCATAGTCAGGGCCGGTCTTGAGATTGTGGGGGCTAGAGACGAACTATAAAAATGAGGCCCCCGATTTTCCAACGAATTCAACTCTTCTATAAGCGAATTACTAAAATTGTTTGAATACTTAAGATTTCATGTCTGGATGTTCGCATGAAAAGAGCTTCCAAAACCTTAGAATTGATTTCAAATTATTTTTTCGAATGTTTGACATGCAATTTGATATGTTGTGGATGTGATAAGTATAATAATTGTGTTTCTTTAAAAAAAAAAAAAAAAACATAAACATATATAAAAGATGAGACTTTAAGTGATAATATAATATATGGGTTGTTTAAAAAATAAAAATAAAAAAACAAAAAAATAAAAATAAAAAAATAAAACTGTGCGTGGACCTCCAGATTTGCTTTCAAACTAAAACACACAATGTTTATTTTAAAGCTAAAATTTGAGACCCTTTGAAAAAAGGGGCTCTAGGCGGTTGTCTTGTGAACCTACCCCTAGGGTCGGTTCTGTTCATGGTGTGTGTGAGGGACAAACCACCAGACCAACCTCTTCTTATCAAAATATATATTTTTATTAGTTCACCTTCTATCAAAACTAAATATTGATCAACCTAAAAGTTGATATTGCCACAAAAATCATTAGCCCTGCAAAAATTAATATAAATATTAATAGGGGAAATTACACTATATCCCTTGAGCTTTGGCATGATAGATCTAGATAGAAAACTTTCATTGTTCTACAGGCACCTCCCTACACACTTAATAGATGATTAGATATTAACTTTTTCGTTAGATCAACACACTTGACTTGTAAAATACCTAAAATGTCCTTATATTTTATAAAGACAAATCATAATAAAATATCAAAAGAGAAAGAAAAAATACATTCAAAATTTAGATTGATTTAAAAAAAATGGAGGTGGTGGTGAGTCCAAACCACCATAACCAGGGGCAAACCTTTGTGTGGGCTGTACAGGGCTGCAGCCCCGTTTGCCATTTTAAAATTTTTTTTTTTACGTTTTTATTATATATATAATACACAATCAAATTATAATCACTAAACGAGGATAGCTCAGTTGGTTAAGTGTTAGACTGAAGATTTTCGATCCATGCTCAACGTATTATTATTTTTCCTATTATCTTTCTCTGAAATTCCATTTTCACTCTCACATTTCTCTGAAATTACATTTTCACTCTTATGTTTCTTTGAAATTACATTTTCCCCCTTATCTTACCCTTATTACATTTAACTTTCTTTGAAATCAAAAATTTACCCTTTAATTGTTTCTATTTGTTTATCTAACCATATGAATGTCATGTGTTCATAAATAATTAGTTCAGTTTGACTCTCTCCCAACTCAGCTGCCATTTAGTTCTGTCCTGCCGGATGGAAAATCCTGGATTCGCCCTTGACCATAACAAAATGAATTCCAAATTTATTTCACACACCAATTTCTTACAATGTGTTTCAACCAGATCTAATTCTTCAAACACATCAAACTAACCAAAACCCAAGTCAAACCCCATAAAATCCAACTCAAACCCACCAAAACACCTTAAATCATCCTCCAAACTCAAACCCCATCTCCAAGAATAAAGTTGATCCAGTGAGGAAAAATGACATCCTGCACTGTTTTCCGTTGTCGGAGGCGTGGTGTTTGGGTGTTAGGGTTGTGTGTGTGTGTGTGTGTGTGTGTGTGTGTGTTTTTTTTTTTTTTTTTTTTTGAATTTCTAGGGTTTTGCTTAGAGAGCCGCGGATCTTTGCTTTGATAGAATTGAGTTTGTGAGAGGTTTGGTGTCTGGAAATTTATCTCTAGCTAACGTATTTTATTTTCCAGAGAGAGAGAGAGATAGAGGAAGGAGGGGAGTAGGCGGTAAATGTTTGTAAATGACCAAAATGACCAGTAAGTGTTTGTTATTAAATAAAGGGATACTATCAAAACCCCCATCTAGTTTGGGTTATTGGTCAAAAACCACCCTCTATGATTTAATTTTTGTATCTTGTTAATTTTTTTTTTGTATTCCGGTGGAGATATATATATTTTACTTGTTTTTGTATTCCAAGGGAGATATATCTCCACTGTAATACAAAAACAAGTAAAAAATACTAAAATTTAAACCATTAAGCGTGGATTTTGGCTAATAATGAAATTAGATGGTGGTTTTTGATCAATAACCCAAACTAGAGGGGGGGTTTTGATAGTATCCCTTAAATAAATCACCGTTAAGTGCATGCACTACAAGAAAAATGACATTTTTAGACAAATCCATTTCGTCTCCAAATCAAGTTTTTTCGTCACAGAAAATCTTTCGCTACCAAATTAAGTTGGTCGCATGATGGTAGCTAAATCCTTGTCCCAGAATAGCTACTGCGACCAATTAAAAATTCATCTCCCAATGTTGATAATGCGTGACCAACTATTTGGTAGTAAATTCCCAAAAAGTTTGTCTTAGATATCAAGTCATTCAACAATCGGGGATGATATTTACATACCAAATACTGTGGACTAAACCCATATTAATGCAAATGTGAGGGACTAAAATCAAAATAACCTTAATATTTAATTAAAAACTATCATTATTTAATATTTATACACTGCTGGACCACCGCCGTCGCCGGACATCAGCCCCTACCGGATACCAACTACCGTCGCCACCCTGCCGAACCACCGCCGCCGTCGTCCCGTCGACGGAGCCGCCGTGGACTACCTCCACCATCGTCCCGGCGCCGCCATGGAACACCTCCGTCGGCCCCGACACCGCCATGGACCGCTACCTGGACTTACCCTTGAAAATACATCAGTGGGAATTGAACTTGAGACCTCAAGTTAAAAGTTATAAGTCTTTACCACTTGACTACAACATAGAATGTGATTTAATTTAACAATATTATATTTAACCTATATGAGTTGTTGGAAGAAAAAAAAAAAAAAAAAACTTTGTTAGATAAATTTAAATTTATTCAATTAATCAAAATTTTAATTTCTATGACAGATATATATTAAAAAATATTTATTGAAACTTTTTATAAAATTATATTTTTTAAAAACATATATAGTCGAGTTATTGGTCAATACTCTATGGTCACATTTGGTTACATGGTGAAACGGTAATCAGAATAGTAATGAGAATGAGAATGAGAATGAGAATGGAAAGGAAAAGAAAATTAATTTTTTTTGTTTGGTTGGAACTTTAAAATTAGTCTCTGAATCAGTATTATTTTGTTTGGTTAACAACGAAATGGAATTGAGTTAACTGTGTTTTGATCAAAATACCCCTAATTATAAAACATTCATAAAAATATAAGAATATTATAATGTTGCCTTGAGTTATGAGAATATTATAATTAAAGAGAAAATATTAATGTATATACAAGTACCCATATAATATTTACATAAATAGACAAATTCAGAAAATACATTTGTCACATAAAAGCTAATTTCTTTTAATTTTATCAAATGTCTATAAACATATTCTAATTTCAATTTTTTTCACTAATCGGTTAGTTCAATCATTCTGATAAAAATATATTAATATTTATAGACAAATCTTTTTACAACTAAATAGCAATATAACACTTGATTACAAACAATAATATAAACAAAATTATGGAAAACATTCAAACCATTGTTCATCACATGTTTTCTTACCTAAATTACACAAAATTAAAGCTTAACAACTCCACTGAAGCCATGAAAAGAATGAAAATAATTACTCATCAAGCTTAATTTTAAAAAGTAAATGTACAAAACAAAAGCTAAATGCATAAAACTAAACTAAACATAATTTAGAGTTGGAGCCTTGAATAAATCAATAAATCATAAATAAAGGAAAAAATATATAGTAAATAACATTTTTTTTAAATATAGTAAATTGCGTCAGAATTGAGCGGCTAATGTCGAAAGTTGCGTTGGATTGGTGAGAGCAAAGATGATGGATGTGGGATTTGGGTGGGAAAAAATGAGTGAAAAGTTGAGAAATTAGTTGGGAATGAAATTAGGGATTTTGTATTTAAAAGAAATTAGGGATTTAGTATAAAAGTTGAGAAATTAGTGAAAAGTTGAGTTGGGAATGAAATTAGGGATTTAGTATAAAAGTATATAATTTTAAGAATATTATAAAATTTTTAAAATATGAAATCATACAAGTTTTTATTCAAGAATGTATAAAATGAATGAAACACCGTTTTGATTCATCCAATTTTGGGATGAAAGCATCATTTGGAGACCAAAATGAGTTCGTCACAAAATGTCATCTTCAAAGACGAATTATGTCGTCTCCGAATGTCCATCTAAATAATTAAAACCAAAATATATATATGAAGAGCATCATTTGGAGACCAAAATGAGTTCGTCGCGAAATGTCATCTTCAGAGATAAATTATGTCGTCTCCGAATGTTCATCCAAATAATTAAAACCAAAATCTATATATGAAGAGTATCATTTGGAGACCAAAATGAGTTCTTCGCAAAATGTCATCTTCAGCTACGAAATATGTCGTCTCCGAATGTCCATTCAAATAATTAAAACCAAAATCTATATATGAAGAGCATCATTTAGAGACCAAAATGAGTTCTTCGCAAAATGTCATCTTCAGAAACGAATTATGTTGTCTCCGAATGTCAATCCAAATAATTAAAACCAAAATTATATATGGAGAGCATCATTTGGAGACCAAAATGAGTTCATCGCAAAATGTCATCTTCAGAAACGAATTATGTTGTCTCCGAATGTCAATCCAAATAATTAAAACCAAAATTATATATGGAGAGCATCATTTGGAGACCAAAATGAGTTCATCGCAAAATGTCATCTTCAGAGACGGGTCGTCTCCGAATGTCCATCCAAATAAAACCAAAATCTATGGAGAGCATCATTTGGAGACCAAAATAGTTCATCGTAAAATGACATCTTCAAAGATCAAATATCAATTTGTTGCAGAAAGCTTCATTCTGAGACCAAATTTCAATTCGTCTCCGAATATATGATAGCTGATACCCAAATTTCTTGTAGTGAGGGGTGTGGGTGTAGAATACTGAAAACTTTCCAGGTAACTAGGTAAGTGTATCAAAGCCAAAACTTAAGGGGTTCAATGTAATTTCCCCATATTAATAATATTAAAATGTTAAAACATTTAAAAACAAATTACGAAAATAGAAAAATCAGAGTCTGATCTTTACCGAAGCGTGTGAGATAGTCATATCTTCTCCGCAAATAGAAATGAAATAAGGTATCCCTTATGACAGACTCACTATATATATATATATATATACGGTCTCGTTCCTATCAGGGCATCCTTATATAACTTTATCAGGATATTGAATGTCAATCACTTATTTATAAAAGTGATTTGACAATTGCATACATACCAAGTCAAAGTATGTAAAACGAGTGGATCAAATTCAATGTCCTTATATAATTCTATCAGGACATCCTCATAGGAAAATTTCCGTATATATTTATATATATAAAAACATTTGCTAACCCAGATGGAACTTTTGAGTTGTGAGAACCGGGGCATGACGACAGTCCGACCACAAGTGCCGTATACATGTATATTGTAATTCTGGTAAGTTACAGATATGATTACAAAAAATTTCATCTATGATCATCATAATTCTTCTTTTGATTATTTTCTTTTTGATCCTACTTCACTTGTTCTTCTGCCTTGTTCTTCCCCTTCAACAACTAAAACTATGATATTTATCTGAAATATTACAACTTGGAAAATAAGGTTTAGTTGAATGTGATTATCAGTGGAACTTTGGTGGAATTAATTTATAGAGAGAATTGTAAGGATTTCAATGTAATTTAATAAATTTTATTAAATTAAAGTAGATTCATTTCTCGTAAAATCTAGTGTAAAATCGGTTGCATAATCCGAAAATCTTTATCAATAAAGTATAATTAGGAGGCAAAATTTAATATAATAATAACAAAAAAAATTATGAAATTTTTAAAAATTATAAAAAATTTTGGTGATAAAACGATTCATAAATTAATGTGTATTCCAACGTTACAATTATACATTTAGTTGTTGATTTTGTTAGAAGGTTAAATAAAAAAGAACAACTAATTCTTTCATTGTTTTTGTTCAATTTTAGTTCATCAAAAGTCTACCAAATCAATTTATTACACAACCAGACTTAATAGCACCAGACCCCCCCTGAAGTATAAGCGAATTTACAATGTGCTCCCTGAATGTTTTTTTTCAGCGGTAAACCCCTCGAACTCTCATTTTCTTTACACCACCCTTATGGAGATGCTCTCTCCTTAGGGGGCAATAAAACAAGCAAGTGCAAAGAAAAGGAGAGTTCGAGGGGTTTACCGTCGAAAAAAAACATTCAGGGGCACATTGCAAATTCTCATACACTTTAGGGGAGTCTAGTGCTATTAAGTCACACAACTATACCCATTTTGTTAGTTGACTTAGGTCAAAACTAATTGTTGACCGGCCTTCAAGTTGAAAATGTGAAGAATAGGGGCCGTCCGCTAAGCGTTTTTCGTTGACTGTTTTTCGAAAAGAAAAATGAAAATGAAAACAGTGTTTTTGGTTTCAGTTTCGAAATTTGAAAACGCGTCTGGTAGATTATCCGAAAACTATAAAAAATTGAAATATCAATTTTTACATTTTGTTTAATATTATTACAATTATAAACAAATTGATTAAATAATTAACCAATATAATTTTTGTATTGTAATTTATAAATTAAACACAAGTAACACATCACAAGTAATAAATATTATTTTAATAAATATAAATAACAGTAAATAAATAAATATATATATAATTAAAAAGTAAAAGAAATAGAAAGGAAACCAGATCATAGAAGAAGGAAAAAGATCGGAGAAGAAGAAGCAGCGGATCAAAAGAAGAAGAAAAAGATTGAAGAAGGAGAAGAAGAGGATTGGAGAAGAAGAAGAAGTGAATCAAAAGAAGAAGAAGGAGATCGTGGGTCGATTCGCGTTTGGAGGAGCAAACCGGCGACGAAAAGTAGATCGGAAGAAGATGAGATCGGCAGCAAGAAGACGAAGAAGAAGAAGAGAAGAAGAAGAGAAAAAAAGGAGAAGGTCTGTTGAAGGAAGAAGAAGAAGAAAGAAAGAATGAAGATACAGATTAACGTTGATCGAAGAGAAAAAAGGGAAAAAAATAATAATTTTATATTGTTAATTTTTATGAAAAACAAAAACAAAAACAATAAACATCTTTTTTTTTTTTTTCAAATTTTCCACTTTTAACACTGGTTTTGTTTCCCATTTTGCTTTTGTATTTTGAAAATAAAATGAAAATTGGTTACCGAACATGAATTTGAAATCATTTTAAAAAAGAAAAAACGAAAAAAGGCTAAAAAACGCCTACAGGACAGGCCTTACTCTCATCATTAGCCCTAGCTTGTTATGAATGACCTAAAAAGATACAATCAATTTGGGATTTGGAGAGGAGTGAACAAGTCAAACCCAAAATCTCAATAGTGTAAGTGTGAGGAACATACCCGTATATAGTCATTTTATATAACTTATCGATTAGTTAATCTTAGTTTGCATATGACAATCCTTAACTATTAGATTGTATATGCATCCAATATCTACCGTGAATGAGAAAAACTTGTTGATTTGTAATATTCTGTACGTAAGAGAATTATAAGTGAAAATTTATATTTTTCATTATACTAAGAAAACCGTGAAAATTTATTGGAGGATTCAAACTCATAACCTTAAGATATAAGTGTGATGGACATACCATTATACCAACCTTATCTTAAAAAAAAAAAAAAAAAAAAAAAAATTCATTTTTTTTAAAAATGTACATAAATGAATGTGATTTTCTACCGATGTTGTAATAGAGTGTTTGAAAGGAATCTTTTCCTTGAAAAAAGAATGCTTTCGGCACCAAAAAATTTCTCTTAGCTGGCCGATGAGTCTTTCTTTGTTGTAGGAAAATAATCTTTACAAAATCATTTTTAATTAGCATCTACGATTTTTATTTACACAATAGCGTCTATTTCTTGATAATATTTTAAAAATGATTTCCCTTTTACCAAAAATAAAATCAAGATTTTTATAATAAATAAATTGTAAATTTTACTCATTGTACACAAATTAGAGGTTAGGGGTCACAAATCACAATACGATGGAAGAAGCTGCCTATTTGGCTTAAAGGCTTTAGTAGGTGATTGGAAGCATAATAATATAATTAAAACTTATAAACTAGTAATAATAATTTTCGTGCGATTATGTAATATGATTCACTATATAACATTACATATTTACGGTCTTGAAAAAGAATTTCATAACTGACCTGACTAAAGAAGATTTGAAAACCCCATAAAGTAAAGTATGTAACAAATTATACCTCACACTAAATGATAATTTTTATAAATATTTTTCTTGACCCGACAAGTTTCACTAACAATAGTTTTTTTTTTTTTTTTTCAAGTATTATAAAAACTATTACAATAGAATTGTCGAGATCAAACAGTATATGTACGACTTTTATATCTACTCGCACAACAATAAATAACTACTCCTACAGCCTAGTTGTTTGGTCAATGTGATATATATATATATATATATATAAAGGAAGATTCTTGTGCCCTAAAAAAAAAATAATAAAAAAATAATAATAAAAAAAATAAAAAATAAAAAAATCTTTTTAGCGTTTATTTGCTGTGTGACTTCGTTTGGATCATATTTTATTATGTTGCGTGAAAAATCGAAGAAGGAAGAATGATTTGACTTAGAGATTGACCAAAGAATGGTTTAGTTGTATTCCCATTTTGACCGATTATTTGTATTCATTTCTGTATACGACTCTTTTTTTTTTACTATCTTGAACTTGTGTTGTGTGTTCTTTTTATGTTAATTTTCTATCAATTTCTAAATTTTTGGGATTAATGATTTGACTTGTTTCATGCATGGCTTCCGCTATGTTCGAGGTTGTTTTACTTAAAAAATATTCTATCTATATATTCACTTAAGTAAAAGTTGGTAAGTGATTGGTAAACTAAATTTAAAAATTACTTAAATTTTGAAATGATAGAAAATATATTGAATAAAATTACTAAAATAGATATCATTAATAAATATAAATATAAAACATATAAAAAGAAATAAATAAAAAATTTAAAAAGAAAAATATATATATATAACTGAGTCAACTTGCTTATCTTTAACACTAAATTGTTGAGTCAACTCACTCATTCAAGCTTTGTTAATGGACTCTCTGCAACTCAACCTCCAAATCCGGCGCCGTCTCCGCTCGCCACCGACATCAAGAGATCGTCATCCTTCATCCCTCGCCGTCGATAGTGTCGCCATCACGAAATCGACGAGGAAGAGAGACTCAATGGAGAAAAGGTATCGCAGTTGGATTGCTTCTTCGAGAAAATCGCAGCGTTGACGGCAGAGCGCCACCGCCAGTAGATCATCGACCTTGGAGTTGGTACACCACATCTAAAAAAAATCGAGTCTTTTTTCGTTGGTGGGTTAAGCTTCAGATCAAAAAAAACATGACAGTTGCTGATAGAAAGAAAGAAAGAAAGAAAAAGATAAGAGGAGTCATGAGTGTTTGTTTCTTGAGAAAATTTAGAGAGATAAGCACACACACACAGAGAGAGAGAGAGAGAGAGAGAGAGAGAGAGAGAGAGAGAGAGAGAGAGAGAGAGAGAAGGGAATCTTGCCAGCGTGAAGTGTTTTTTTATATTTATTTTATATATTTTCATTTTTTTATTTTTTTATTATATTATTATTAAATATAAGGGTAATACTGTCTTTTAAAAAAAATAGTAAGGGTATTTTGATCATTGTATAAAAAATAAGCTAACTTCTACTTCAAAAACCAACCCCTAGCCAACTTCTTAAAAGTTGATTATTGGATAAGCAGATTATAAAATAAGTGTTTTTGAGAAGTTTACCAATCACTCATTTGTTCAAAACTTGAGAAATAAGTGATTAAGTGATTATTTTTCAAGTAAATAAAATCTCAAACATAGCCTTCGTCACTATAAAAACACTTTCAAAAGTGTTTGTTGACGTTGTCCTGAACATTTGAATTTGGGACAATTATCAAATAAGTCAGGCATGTTTATTTATTTATTTTATTTATTTTATTAATTCCATAAAATTTGTAACTTTTTTTAAAGCTAATTAGCACTGATATCCCTTAAACTTTTCAAAAAATTATACTATGCTCCTTGTACCTTTTTTTTCGGTACTAAACCCCTCAAACTCTTGTTTATTGACAAACACTTGGCTTTTTACCCCCCTGTGAGAGGATATCTACGGTCGATTTTTGTTAATTTTTTAGTGTTCAGAGGGTTTAGTGTCGAAAAAAAAAAAAGTATAGGAGTATAATGTAAATTTTTAAAGAGTTTAGAGGCATCAGTATCAATTAGTCTTTTTATAAAATTAACCAAGTTAGTTCTAAGTTTTTAAAAATTGTATCATTTTCATCCTTCAATCAAATTTTAATTAGCCTACACAATTTTTATTTTTATTTTTGTATTGTATAACTTTTTTAGTTTATATAATTGTGTTTTTTATTATATAATGTTATATAACTAGTTTTCTAATATTACATGGGTGCGACCATACCAGTATTAATGCACCGGATCCCATCAAAATTCCAAAGTTAAGCGTGTTTGAGCGAGATCAGTACTAGAATGGGTGACCTCCTGAAAAGTCCTCGTGATGCACCCCTTAAAAAATAATAATAATAAAAATAAATAAATAAATAAATAATAAAATAAAATAAGTTTTCTAATATTACATAATCACTTTGACCGCATATTAACACGACTTTGCTAACAATACTTTTGTAGAATCCTTCGACCCAAGCTATTTCATTTGTAGCCAATCAATAGTGACCATTAATTATACAGACGGAGACTTATAAATTTTGAGGGGTGGACCGGGGTGGTGTAATGTTGAAGCAAATCAACTAGCTGAATACAAAACTTCAAACCAATAAATATATTTATTCCTCAACTTGCATCACCTTTTTATTATTACTAGTTTTTAGGGCACATGCAAGACATGTGCTTAAATTAGTATCTGAGTTTCGTATTTACAAATATACATATCCTTCAAAAATAAGAGATGTTAATATAACACAGTATAGTTTTAATTTATGTAAATGTTATTACATTGATATAACACCCTAATGAAGTCTTAAATTCATGGGTTTAACCAAGAAGCTCTTCTACACTTGATCCATATTATATTACTATTACTAAGACATGTCTATTAAGTAATTCTACAAACTCAAAGACTTGTACTTGTCATTTGACTTTTCTAAAAAAATAAGGGATACCATAACTAAAATCTTACTAAAAGCTATCTATTAAGTAATTATATAAAGTTTAAAGGTTGTATTTGTAATTGTACTTTTAAAGTTTTTTTTTAATTTTTTTTCAAGGAGGATTAAACACGGGGGGAGGGGGCGGTTGGTTTTATATATTCGGTTTGACAAGAAGCTCAGTTTGACAAAAATCTCTTCTACACTTGATCTATGTTGTGTTACTATTATTAAGACATGTCTATGAAGTAATTCTACAAACTCAAAGGTTTGTATTTGTCATTTGACTTTCCTAAAAAATAAAGGATGTTATAAATAAAATCTTACTAAAAGCTATCTATTAAGTAATTATATAAAGTTTAACGGTTGTATTCATAATTGTACTTTAAAAGAAAAGGAAAGAAAAAGGAAAGAAAAAAAAAAAAAACCCTCAAACAAATTAGTGAAGCTATAATTCCACATGGCAAACTCACTCTTTTTATATATAGTGTAGATAATGCTATATTCCCAATCTATGAGATTCTAAAGAGCTTTTGCTTGTGACATGAGAATTGAGATCACTCCTTCATTTGTTTCTAATTACTTGTCATTGTTTACTGAAAAATGTTTTGTTGTTTAATGGGTGTGCATGCAAAATGATGTTATAAATCTATTAGACTATTTAGTGTTCGATTGCTGACTTGGATATAATTAAGGGAATATTGTAAATAACCCATGACGTTTGATCAAATACCAAATCAAGTCCTTTAGTTTAAATAATTAGTAAAAAAAAACTTCCTAATATTAGTCGACCGTTAATTGACTTTATTGAAATCAAATATGAAAATTTAAATACTTCATTATAAATTGAATAAAAAAAGGAAAATATAATAATAAAATCAATTTCTTACAAAAATAATTTTTATATCATAAATTAAATCTATCAATTTCATACAATATAAAAATTGTATATATATTTTTATATATTTGAACAATTACAATTAATTCGGGGTTTGGGGTTGAGAGGACTTGAACTTACAACCTTAAGAATGTAAGTGTAAAGAGTCGGTCCTGACTATTCTGAGGCCCCTAGGTGAAATCTAAAAAATGGGCCCCGTACCAATAAAATCATCCCCACTTCATCTCAAAATAAAAATCAAAATTAAAAAATCCATGATTTTTATGTCTCCAATTGCTGTTTTTTTTTTAATTATTATTTGGTTTATGGTGGGTGGAGAAGAAATGAAAAATATATAGGTAATAGGAAAGTATAAAACTTTAAAAAATTGGGTTTTGTATTAGAATAAAACTAATTAGGTCAGGTTTTAATTTTCTTTTAGTATTGTTTGAGGTTTTTTTTTTTTTTAATTTTTTTTTTATTTTATTTTATTTTATTTTATAAGTTAACCCATAATAAAAACTAACATTATATTATTCATATATTTGGGGTCTATAAGCATGACGAGCTCTGGGCGGGCACCCCTTGCCACCCCCTCCCTTGACCCACCCTTGGATTGCCCTTGTAATGGGGCATATCATTAGACCAACCACTAACCTCACCTTGACAAAAACAAAAAAACAAAAAAACAAAAACAAAAACAAAAAAAAAAAAAAAAAAAAAAGGTACATAATTATTTTTAGAGAAAATAGCACTAGACACCATTAATTGGTGGGTGGAGTCTCAAAATGGTCATCCACTATTTAAATTATTCCAAAATCACTATTTTGACAAAACATTGTTCATTGGAAGTCATTCTATTAAAATCTAACAAAAAGCTACTGTTATCTGTGACATAACACCTATAAAGAATTTTATAGGCAATATTTTATGTATTTTGATTATTTAATTTTATATATAAAAAATAATGATTTAATTAATTTATTATTTTTATGAGCAATATTTCCTGTATATGGGTGATATCAAACTTATTATTGTTTCCTAATTAATTTCCTAATTAATTTAGAGTGACATCAAACTTATTTTATGATTAATTTATTATTTGATTATATATATATTTGAACAATTTTCATTTATAGAAGAGGGCAAAACGCCCATCAAACAGCAATAAACAGCTGTAACAGCGAAATAACACGAAAAAAGAAAAAAGCACAGAAAAACACCCAACACACACACAAGACAGCACCCACAAACTCAAAAAGGCAACACCGAACCCAACAAAATCAAAAGCAACCACAAGCTCATCAAAACAGAGCACCCAGTAAACGAAACAGAGCATGTAAAGTAATGAAACTGAAATCCTGAGTTAATGGCGATCAGTCTTTAACAGAAAAGAAAAATGAAAAAAAGCTTTGAACATCTTTATCGAATTGTGTCATAAGATGGTGACTTAATGATTTTACAATATTGCCCCTTATTGTTTTACTATTTTGATCTCGATTCTAACAGATTATAACATAAGCAAACATATTATGACATAAACAAACAGATTATGACATAAACAAAAAGATTTCAAACAATTAATAGGAAAAGTGGCAACAATTGATACTTTATTTCTATGAAATGGCTAATTTGAGCCATTTAAAAAAATTAATGGTCATTTAGGGACCGCCTCACCAAATTAGTGGCTCTAGAAATCACCAATCCTTATTTTTAATTAGCATCTTCAAATTTTATTTACACGATAACGTCTATTTCTGCATACTATTTTAAAAATTATTTCCCTTTTACCAAAAATAAAAGAAAGTCGATATTGACAATCATAAAACTTTTCAGTACACCAATATTTTATTAGAAAATTTAATTATAAAAATATCTCAAATAGAAATTTCATATAAGGACAAATTACTTTAATTAAAATTAAACCAAATACTATATACATTTATTAATTATACACATATCTTCAACTATATTTCTTTATTAAAAAAAAAAAAAAAACTTATGATAAACCCTAATTAAACTATAATTTTATTTTAAGTATTAAATTTTCTCATCATCATATGATTATCATATTGTTTTTATCTTTCTTTTATGTATAGTTATGAACTCTATCAATAAACAAAATATATATTTTTTTTAATGATAGTCGTAGATATCAAAAAGTTTATTTATTTATTTATTTATTTTTAAGATAGCCTTAGATATCAATAAATTTTTTTTAAATAGCTATATAAATATGAAAACTCCAAATTGAAAATCTCTTGACCCCATACACGGTTATACATTTTCCCTTTTATAAGGCTTCTACATTCGAGATATTTCTAAAAGTAAATTAAACCATGATTAAAAGAGGATTTGATTCTAAAAATAATATGATTTTTTTTTCTTATAAATTTAGTGTGATAATAATTTAAGAGTGTTTATAAATAATATGTATTAAAATGAATATATTTATTTCAAAGAGGAAACTATTGGCATTAGGATGGGTGCTTATAATATTATTCATTTTTTAAATTTTAGATATAAATGTACTTATAAAAATTGATGTACTAATAAATTTTATGGATATAAATATCCGTACCCAAAATAAAATCAAGATTTTTATAATAAATAAATCGTAAACTTTACTCACCGTAAGAAAAAAATTCAATTAGAGGTTAGGGGTCATGAATCACAATGCGATGAAAGAAGTTGATTATTTGACCTAAAAGGCTTTATAATAATATACTTAAAACTTATGAACTTGTAATAATAATTTTTATGAACCCCAAGGGGTGGTGCCACTAGTCACTGGGGCGAGCTGTAAACTTGGACGTCCTAGGTTCGATCCCTGGTAGCCACGTTTCTCTTGGGACCACTGGAGGTTTACCCGGTTGTTAACTTCAGAGTCTCGTGGGATTAGTCGAGGTGCGTGCAAGCTGGCCTAGACATCCACGGATACCAAAAAAAAATAATAATAATAATAATTTTTATACAATTATGTAAATGACTCACTGTATAATATTACATATTTGCAGTCTTGAAAAAGAATTTTATAACTGATTTGACTAAAGAAGATTAGAAGAACCCCGTAAAGTAAAGTATGTAACAAATTATGCCTCACGCTAAGTGATGATTTTTATAAATATTTTATGTGCCCCGACAAGTTTCACTCACAATTGTTTGGTCAATGTTACACGATATTAGAAATACTAATACTACACGATAGTTATAGATAATAAAAAAAATATATATCAAGAAAGATTCTTCGCTGTAAGGACATCTCCAACTAGGCAATATTTTGAACCCAAACTCTTATTTGAAGCAAAAATTCCTCTCCAACCAAGCTTCATCATTCTGCGTCAAATTGAGTTGAGCTATAGTGTTGCGCCAGATTTGGTTAAGCACTATAGAATTGACACAATTTTTTTCCTTCTTTTTTTTTTCTATAGTTTTATTCAATCACAGTTTTACCTTTATTCAATAAATTTATTTCAATTATATCTCTTTTTATTATTAAAAAGTTTTGTTTAATTATAATTTTACCCTTATTCAATCAAATTTATTCCAATTGTATCCTTGTACATTATTTAATGATTTTATTCAATTTATTTTTTTTTAATTTAATTATTATTCATATTTACATTTATAATAAACTAAAATTAAGTACACCAATAATATCAACTTTTGTAATATTATGTTAATTAAGGGTTGAAATGTAATTAATTGTTGACAAACAATAAAAAAAAAAAGGAAAGGAACGAGAATATTAAAATAATATTCTTTTTAGTATAACATTTGGTGCAATGGGTTGGAGAAGAAAAAAAAAAATTACACTATTTTAATGTAAAAGTTGTACCAAATTGATATTTTAGGTTGGAGATGACCTAACAAACGAAAAAAGTCTTCATATTAAATTGATATTAATTATGCAGTGAATTATCAATTATCTTAAGAACCCAAGCTTACAAGCTACATATCAAAAAAAGAAGTAAAAACTTTAAACGGAAGTAGCCACCAAAGTGGAAAAAAAAAATAAAAATGCCACAAGTCTTTCTCGTGTTTATTTCCAGTGTGACTTCGTTTGCATCATATTTTATTCCGTTGTGTGAAAAATCGAAGAAGGAAGAATGATTTGTCTTAGAGATTGACCAAAGAATGGTTTAGTTGTATTCCAATTTTGACCGATTACTTGTATTCATTTCTTTTTACGACTTTTATTTTTTACTATCTTGAATTTTCTATCAATTTCTGCTTTTTGGGATTAATGATTTGACTTGTTTCATGCATGGCTTCGTCACTGTAAAAACCCATTCAAAAGTGTTTGCTGACGTTGTCCTGAACATTTGAATTTGAGACAATTATCAAATAAGTCACGCACCTTTTTTTTTATTTTTTTTTTATTTTTTTTATTTTATTATTATTATTATTATTATTATTATTATTATTATTTTAATTTCATAAAATTTGTAAATTTTTTTATAAAAATAACCAAATTAGTTCTAAATTTTTAAAAATTGTATCATTTTCATCCTTCAATCAAATTTTAATCGGCGTATACAATTTTTTAAATTTTTTTAATTTTTTTTTTTTTTGGTGTATTGTATAACTTTATTTAGCTTATATAATTGTGTTTTTGTATTATATATAGCTAGTTGTATAATATTACATAATCACTTTGACCAGGGGCGGCCCTGGGATGGGTTATAGGGTACCCGTCCCGGGCCCATCATGTCTAAGGGCTTTAAATATATGATGTGTGTTTTTATTATGAGTTAAATTATAAAAATAAATAAATAAATAAATAAAAAAGCTCAAACAATATAAAAAAAAATTAGAACCCGACCCAATTCGTTTTATTGAGTACAAAACACAATTTTTTTAAAGTTTCATACTTTCTTATCACCTATTACCTATGTATTCTTTATTTCTTCTCCACCATCAAAGACAAAAAAAAGGGTCATCAGAGATATAAAAATCATTGATTTTTTTTTTATTTTTTTTATTTATTTTATTTTGAAATAAAGTGAGGATGATTTTATTGGTAAGGGATCCATTTTTTATATTTCGTCCAAAGACATTGGAATAGTCAAGACCAACACCGACTTTAACCACATATTAACACGACTTTGCTAACAATACTTCTGTAGAATCCTTCAACCCAAGCTATTTCTAGCCAATCAATAGTGACCATTAATTATACGGATGGAGAATTATAAATTTTGAGGGGTGGTGTAATGTTGAAGCAGATCAACTTGTTGAATACAAAACTTCAAACCAATAAATATATTTATTCCTCAACTTGCATCACCTTTTTATTATTATAATGCTATATTCCCAATCTATGAGATTCTAAAGAGCTTTTGCTTGTGATTTGTGACTTGAGATCACTCCTTGATTAGTTTAAATCAATTGTTTTGACTCTAATTACAGTCATTGTTTATTGAAAAATGTTTTATTGTTTAATGGGTGTGCATGTAAAATGATGTTATAAATCTATTAGATTATTTAGTGTTCGATTGCTGACTTGGATATAATTAATTAAGGGAATATTGTAAATAACCCTTATGTTTGATCAAGTACCAAATCAAGTCCTTTAGTTAGAATAATTAGTAAGAAAAACTTCCTACGATTAGTTGACCGTTAATTGACTTTATTGTAATCAAATATGAAAATTTAAATACTTTATTATAAATTGAATAAAAAAAGGAAAATATAATAATAAAATCAATTTCTTACAAAAATAATTTTTATATCATAAATTAAAAAATCAAATCAAATAATATTTGATATAAGAAACAAAAAATATTGAGAAGACATGCATATTACCAAGATAGATATTTGTCTTTGAATATCTCATCTATATATGTTTTATATTTTAAAATAATTTTACTTCTATTTTAAGTTTTTTTTTAATGGTCTTATTGCTTTGTTATAGTTTATTTTTAAAGAAATGTTTATTTATTATTATTTTTTTCTAAAATTATAGATGTTTGGTGGAGATTGTCTCCTACATTCAATTTTTTTTTAAAAAAAGATATATATTGTTTTAATTCTTAAAAATAAATAGCAATTCAAAAATAAAATTCTTAAAAATAAAAATGATATTATAGATTTTTGTCCTATTTGACCATTGACAGTTAGAAATCCATCATCACCTTTTTTTCATATCCATAATCTATTGTCACGTGGCTAATATAGCAAATCAATGGTCTGAATTATTTATATTAATTTTACGTCTTTACTCTACTAAAAGATAGAATTAATTAAGACCATTGATTTAAGTGATGACAAGATAATGTGAGAAGAGGATCCAACTAATGGTAAGAGATGTCTGCACAACATTTATAAAACGTCGGATAGATTTTTTGTCAATATCCCAAAACTATACCGTATCCTTGAAATATATTCAAACCTTAGGAGACATTTATGTAATTAGCCCTAGATATAATAGTGCCAAATCTTGAAGTAGAAATGAGACAGCGCCGTCAAAGTCACGCGGCGAGCAAACGTTGAACTCGTATTCCCAAAGCTGCTGACGCCTTCTTTAATAAAAAACAAAAACACCAAGAAAAAGGAAGAAAGAAAGCGTCATATATAAGCAAGTAGTCTTCCCTGTTTTCTTCTCCACATCAAATCTCTCTCAGCTTCTGCGACGACATCGTTTCAGGTCATCTTTTTCTTCTGTCTTTCGACAAAGTTTCTTATTCTTCTTTGTTGAAAGACAGAAAATGTCAAAGTACATGGAGTTGTTGGACGCTGGAGTCAGAATCGCCGCCAGATTCCACTCCCACTGTCCTCAGACTGCTCGCTTGTACTACCATCCTCCTTCCAACCACCATGACGACTACCTCCACCCTCACCACGGCGGCAGTGTCGACCACGCGCCTGTTCAAGATCCGACTCCGACCACGATGGCCAGTTGCTCTGTCAATGCTGCTCAGGTTTTTGAGAACAACCAGCTCATATTTTATTCTGTTGTATGAAATGTTTGAAAAAGAAAAATGATTCGACTGAAAATGGACCAACGAATGGTTTTGGTTGTGTTCAATTTTGACTACTTGATTGTATTGATTTCGTTTATACAAGAATATCGAATATAATTGTTCTCGAAGTTCTTCGCTATGTTAATTTTGTCTGTTCTTCGATATTAGTTTATGACTTTTGGATTAATGATTTTGAGTTGGATCGGGATTATGATCTTGATGAAAGAGACCCTTTCGAAAGCGTTTTTGTTTATTGGTAGAAAATCATTTTGTTAGATGCGAATTACTTTGGAAAATGACTTATTTTTGTAGCTGATCATGTTATTGTTGATTGTGATGCTTTGAATGAATAGTTAAGAGTTTGGAAATTGGATGTTAGTACATATATATGTTGAGTCTAGTCTTTTGATACAAAATTTTAAATTAATATTGAATCAAAGATTCAAATCGGTAGCATGATGTTTGATCATTTTGTTTGATATGACCTCAAAGGTTGAACACTTTTTCTTATTGTGCCCGTAAACTCTTGATTGTGAAAACTGTATATTAGTATTCTCTCATTTCAATGTATTGTTATAAATTGTGAGTGAAGGATTGTCAAGTTTGAGCTTCCAAAGCCGCACTGCATACTTAGAAAATGTCTAGTCTAAGAAGTCTAATCAAGCTTTGAAAAAATTTGACAGATTCTTTAATAAAAAAAAAATGCTTTGTAATACACATGAATTCTAATTAAGGTTTGTCATAAATCATAACATCTCTGTATTCAATTCTAATTCTAATACTTTCTTGGTCCTATTTTGTTTATAGAGGTGTGCAGGATTTAATCCAATCAAATATGATCCATTGAATCCAATCAAATTTATTGGATTGGATTGGATTTGATTTGAGAACATGATTGGTTCGAATTGGATCTTAAATTCTAAAATTTATTGGATCATTTCAAATTTGAATTTCCATATGAAAATCCATTAATCCGTCAGATCCACCAAAATATAAGACGTAATTTATATTTGACCCATTTATTTTGTTCTATATAAATGAATATTGAACAAATTTTGGATTCTATTTTGTTTTATTATGACAAATGATTGTATACTCTTTTTCAAACTCTTATGATTTGATTGATGTTTGTGTTTGAAACTGGTGTTTAATATTTATAATTTGTTAGAGTTTTTTAATTTTAAAGTGTACAATTATGTAATTTTTGTATGTTAGTCAGCAGTTTGTAAATTTTATTTGAAGTAACGTATAAATTAATAATTTGATTTCATTAATTTTAGGAGTGTTTTAACTTTTATATATTAAGAATTGCTTCATATAAATCTGATCCATTTGATCGGGTCGGATCGAATTTAAGTATTTTCTAATCGAATCTAATTGTAATCGGATCAGATTCCCTTCTAAGATTGGATTGTAATATTCTCAATCCAATCTGATCTGATCTTGGATCATGATAAATACAATGGATCTGATCCGTAATATTGGTATTATGTAGAGGGGATAATGCAAAATTGCAAATAAACCCATATGAAGGGACTAGAAAGAAAAAAAATATCCTTAGTAAATCATGAGTCCTAAAGGATCAAGAAACCGAAAGAGACGCTGGTTTTCACAGTATATGAGATTTTTGTTTCCTTTTTTAGGCTAATAGACGCATTTGAGTAATGCTATTTTATCCAAATTCGGTGTTCAAATTTAGAGTCCAAATGATGTGACATCCTTAAAATCCAATCATTTCAATCATGTAATTCTAATATAAAAAAATCAATGATCCACAATATTTGAATACAAAATTTAAGTAAAATAACATTATTGATATGTATTTATACATACACATAACTATTTTGGCTGAAATACCCCTCCCATTAATTGTGAATCAACTTTTATGAAAGGGGTATATCGGGGATGATGTTTTATCTCCCTAGAGTCCTAAAGGAGCTAGGAAACCGAAATGGATGAGGAGAAGCCTATCTATATTCTATATAAACATTAATCACTCTTGTTTCTTTTTCCTCCCAAATCAACTCTCTCTGACTCTACAAGTTTTCCACCGAAAGGTATTTGTCTCTTTTGCATTCTTTCTTTCTTTTTTATTTTTTATTTTTTTATTTAAATATTATAATGGCCAAAGTACAGGGGGTTGTTGGATTATAATTAAGTGGAAATAGGAACAAACTCTTAATAATGAATTTTAAAATAGTTTAATAAGTTATGCAATAGACTAAAATATCATTATCTCATTCTTTTATTACGTTTTTACCATTTTAGGTTTTTTATTTTTTTTCCAAAAACCTCCGTTAATGGAAGACCAATGGAGGTCCTACATCAATATAGATGGAACAGACCTCTAATGGAGGTCAAACTATCGACCTCCATTGGAGGTCTAAGAAAAAAAAAATTCATTCTTATCTAATAAGTCTTCAAAATTATAAATATACCTAATAAATCTCAGAAACTATAAAATAAGGCCATGATTTATTTTTTTTACACTTAATACTTAATAGCACTTAATGTGCTTCATTCAGTTATTTTGTATGTGATAAAATCACTTAAAGTACCCTTAAAATCGT
The DNA here is from genome assembly GCA_035582765.1 of Acer negundo. Taxonomy (NCBI): domain Eukaryota; kingdom Viridiplantae; phylum Streptophyta; class Magnoliopsida; order Sapindales; family Sapindaceae; genus Acer; species Acer negundo. Next base: position 12,023,232 of record CM069241.1, on the reverse strand, counting down.
TTGTTTATAAAAATGAATTTTTCAGTTTTCACTTAATAAAAAAGCACTAGAATTTAAAACAATTTTGTACTTCCAAAACTATCATCACTAATCTAAAACTTATTTCTAATTTTGTCTTCCGTCAAAACTCTAACCGAATTAATACGTTTTTTTTTTCTTCTCACCGTAAAAAAATTTAGCATCACAAAACCCCATTGCATCAAAACTCAAACAACTCCATTGAAATATAGTTTTTGATTTCCTAACATAATCCGGTAAGGGCTCTTTTTTTTCATAATTTGATAATTAGTTTTATTTTAGAGTTTGAGTACATCTCTTTTACTTATTCTGAAAATTACATTGGTTTATTTTAGAGCCAGGCTAATGAATAACTGGAGATTGGTTTTCATGATGATTTTGTACTGTTATGAATTTTATTTTATTTTTTTTGGGTGGGTTTTGAGATGTGAATTTTAGTAAGCAAAGAAAAGTTATATATATATATATACATACAGATTTTCTATTATCAGTTCGTTCTGACAATAAATATATCAGGACGAAGAATGTGTATCACTAGATTTACATATTTTGACTCAAAGTGTATACACGTGTCAAAACTTCTTCATAATCTATAGTCCACATTCTTCGTCCTAATATATTTATTGTCAGGACGAACTGACAATAGAAATCTTCTAATATATATGTATATATATATAGTAGAAGATTTCTTGTTATTATTATTATTTTGGATGAGAAAATTGAGATTGAGTGGTTTAAAGGAGTTTATGTGAAATTAAATATGAAGCCAAAGGCCCCGATTGATAATGTGCAGTGCAGCTGAAAATCAATGGTTGTGAATTCCAAACCATTTCTTTAAATTATTTGATTTTTTTAATTATTTATATCAATTTAAAATATTATTAATAACTAAATAATTTTGTTTTAAAATTATTAAATTACTTATTATAGTAGTCCTTAATATATTAAAATGTAAATATATAATAAATAATAGTTAGAAGCGTATAGATTTGTAACTTAAAAAAAAAAAAAAAAAAAACAAACATGTTTTTCAGATTTTCGTTTTCACTTTTCAATCATTGTTCAGTCTTTAGTAAGGGATCATTTGTTTTTTGCACTTCAAACTTAATGGGTCTAAATTGAAATTATTAAGTAATTTTTTATTTTATTTTATTTTTTTAAGTGGTCAAACAACTTAAAAATACCAAAAAACAACTTAAAATAAAAAGTAAGAAGACTTTTAACTTGATTTCGAATCACTGAATTGCATTTAATATATTTTCTTCTAAGATTATCGTACCAAAGATAACATATTTCTAATTTTATCATAATTTTATATTATACAAATTTATTTCTTTTAATCTATTATTGATTATAAACATCTAAAAAAAAAAACAAAAAAAAAAACCATTAATCACAGTGTAGCTTTCAACACCATCATTGAACCTTCAATTCTATATTTATTTTTTTAAATCAAAACCATTTCTAAATCATTATTTATCCTATTTCTTTTTCATTTTAAATTAATTATTTATCATATCTTAATCATGAATAATATATTGCAATTATTACATAAAAATGTTTTAATATTCGTTTAATTATTTTTTATTTAGTTGTTTGTAACATATAAAATGAAAATACATAAAAATTAATAATAACAAGGGTATAAATGTCAAATTACTTGTTTTTAAACCATTTTATATTTAAAAAACAAGTAAGTTGACATTCTATTTAAATGTGATAAAAATAAATAAATAAATAAATAATTAAATAATTAAAAAAAAAACAAAACAAAACAAAACAAAACATGTCATTAAGATTCAAATTTCAGTCACTATTCAGTTTTCAGTAAAATCCATGACTGTTCAATCTTTAAACAAAAAAACAAACGACCTCTAACATTCAACAATGTTCAGTCTTCAGACAAAAAATCAAATTGGGCATAAGTCTTGGAAATTAGAAAATAAGTATCGGAAATACAAAATAAGTCTCAGAAATACCAAAATAAGTTTCGGAAACAAGAAATTAATTCTCGGAAAAAAAAAAAAAGTTTTGTCAACATTTCAAGTTTTGTCACCATTTGGAGTTTTTATAGAAGATTTCAAGTTTTGTCAACATTCCGAGTTTTCATAGTAGATTTCAAGTTTTCGAACCAGTGAAACTTGAAATCTTCTAAAAAAATCTAGAAACTTTATTGAAATTGATTCTTAACAAAAACACACATAACATATGCATTAAAGCTAAAATTATGTTAAAGTAACTGTTTACAACACAATTAATGAACAAATGAATGATATTTTCCGATTTAGAGCAAATCGGAAAAGTTTTTCTCATTCACTTCGTGAAATCTTCAACGAGATTATGAGATCAAACCCCATCCTCTAGTTAGTCGATTTGTAGGAACAACAATAGTGCTGCCATTGGTGTTCGATTTGTAGGAAGATGATGAAGAACAGATAAGCAAGAAGAAGACAGTGAGAAAAATAAACAAAGGAAAATAGAAATATTAATTTGGGGGTATCTTGGTAATTTATGGATATACACTGAATTTGTTTATTTTTATTTTTTTCAAAATGTGGTTATTAACAATTAAAATTTCATATGTGGTTAAAAACGAATTTTCCATGTTTGATGTGGTCATTTTTAGCAATTTTCATATTAAGTTCCTGATGGAAACGGAACTTGATTCCTCTCACCCATCTTAGGAATCAAGTTTCCTTTCCTGATTGAAAATGGAATTCATGATATATTTACTAAAATATCCTCATTTAAAAATAAAAAATAAAAAACAATATTCTTCATGATTATTTACTTTTGTTTTTAATTTTTGTAAATCATATTGGTTTACTTTTTTTTTTTTGAATCTTCATATTGGTTTACATAATTAATAATTTATATCATTCTAGCCGTGTGACTTCTAAAAAATGCACATATATATATATATATATATATATATATATATATTACAATACCATTTATGAACTAAAAATAACTACTACACTTAAATAAATAAATAAAAAAAACTGCATATTCATATCTATTATATATATATATATATATTAGTACCAATGCATGTGGATCACTGATTATGGAGAAGCTTTGACAAGTACATACACTTTAAGTCAAAGTATGTAAATCTAATGGTCCACATCCAACGCACTGATGAAGTTATATCAGTACGCACTGACTTGAATATTTCTATGTGTGTGTGTATATATATATATATACATATATATGTTATTGCTGCTTCGATTTTTTTTAATCAAGTTATTTCTATAGTTTTTTATCTAATTAGTTCGAATATTAGAATATAAAAAATATTATAATTATAGTGTTATGAGTAATATAAAATATATATTTTCATACTAAGAAAAAAATATATCATGATGTTTTATACACAAGAGTATTTATGTAATCAATTACGTATCATTCAGATTCCTTAATTTAAGTAAACACTAAAATAGAATAAATTTGATTCTATTTATGATTCCTAAATTATTAGTAAACATTGAATGTAATTTAATAACTTGATTTTGATTCCTCTCAATTCTCTTTCTAGTGGAAGTTGATTTCGATTCCTTACATTTGTGATTAGTAAATGCGCCCTATATGTAATTGACAATCCCTAGCTAACTTGACGGTTGTTCCATATATATGAGAACTAAATTTGATTGTGAAATAAATGCCCATTAATTTTTATTAGCACGTGTCTAATAAGCAAATCAATAGCTTAGATTAATTTTTATATCTTTACTCTACCAAAAGACAGAATTAATCTAGACCATTGATTTTCTTATTAGACTTATGTCAATAGATTGTTGAGGTGAGGACATTCAAGGTGAAGAAAGGATCCAAATCATATTAGTACATTTTATTTTTTGGAATCAAATCCTCACGGTGATAGACTTATTGAAATGAAGATATTCATTGAGTGGTGCTATTGGCACACTCCCTACTAATCTATTTATGCCCCACTTTTTAAATTATTTAGTATTTTTTTTCTTTATCAAAATTACTAAAAGATACTTACAATTTAAGGAAAAATATATACATATTCTATAAAGTAAATCTAATAAAACCCTACATTCCTTTTTATTTATTTTTTTTAAAAAAACTGACATCTTTCAATCCCTTTTTTTTTTTTAAAGACAAATCTGGCCAATACATTCATTAAATATGTTAAAGGGCAATCTCACAAGCAGGATAACATCATTTCAACACTATATATATATATATATATATATATATATATATATATATTTGTTTAACACCGTCTTGAATAAATAATAAGCCAATTATAAAAGCTTTGAAATTATCAAAGGCAAACTACTAAGTGCTAACAAAACATCCTTTTGTGTTCACTGGCGAAAGATAAGAGATCTGCTCTTCCTGGATATCTGGGGAAGGGTATGACATCTCTGATGTTGTCGATGTCTGTGGCAAAAATAATCAATCTTTCAAAGCCTAAACCAAATCTGCAATGTTTCACGATTCCGAAGTGATGTAGGCAAGGTACCACTCATAAGGCTCAAAAGGCAGCCCCATCTTTTAACCTTTTTCTTGAAAAAAAAAATTTGTTCATAGAAGGTGAGAAAAAGACGACCAGAGATAAAGAGATTTAAGATATATAGAGATATTAGAGATAATGTTTATTAAGTTTGAAAAATAAGTAAAATGGTCGTTTTGGAAATTAAAAAAAAATAATAATAAAAACATTTAACTTTATTTAATTAAATCAAAATTTAAACAAGTGAGCTATAAATAGATCAGCAGGAGGTGTGCCAATAGCACCACTCATATTCATTTTAGTACATTTTATTTATAAACCCTTAACTATTTTTTTTAAAATTTTAAATATGAGTGTAATTAATGAGTATACATAGTATTTGGTTTATTTTTAATTAAAGTAATTTATTCTTATTAGTAAATTTTTATTGAGATATTTTTGTAATTAAAATCTTTAATAAAATATGGATGTACTAATAAGTTTTATGGGTGGCAATATCGGCACCCCGATTTTTCTTTCATGAGCACACACTTTAAGCATATCTTGAGCATACTAATACACATCACTATACTTTTGCCATGTCAGTCATGGCAACATAGCAAAAGTGTAATGATGTGTATTAGTATGCTCTAGAAATGTTCAAAGCTGTGTGTTCACCCATATACTGCAGAACCCCAGTAAATTAATCTTCTATAAATTAATAAAAAATCCCGGTCCCGACTCGGGCCAGTGTAAAAAATTAATAAACCCCTCAATCGTAATATTTAATAATTTCTTTTTGAAATCTAGTATAAAAGTTCGGTCTCAATTGTCGCATAGATTAATAATTTTATAAAAGTACAAAATAGATTATATATTATTCAAGAACTAGAAAAGCACTTCAAGATGCTAATTTGCACTAGGCCACCGTGTTTTATATTTTTTACTTCATCCTTCATCTTTTGAGTTGTCCTCAAGAAGTTATTGTGATTACCTTCTTGTTGTAGACAAAAGGTTTCAATTAAATTTAGCATTTCAACAGCCTTACCTGTAGAGATTTTAAATACTTCATGACTACAATCGTCGTCGTCATCATCTATGTCAACCACACCATCATTATTACGTTTTGTGATATCATTTATGGGTAGTGCAATTGTCAAGGAGAAGCAAAACCTTTCGATTTGCCCCGAGCAGTGCAATTGTGATTAGAAATCCTGGAAAAAAAAAAAAAAAAAGAAGGAAGTTTCCCTTAAAAAGAAAACCGACTTCCACACGTTTTATAATACAAAATAACGCTTTACAAGGTAAAATCTTTCAAATTAATAACCCCTCTTACTTAATACTTAAGGGTAGGTCTTAAAAATATTAATTTAGAGAATTCTAATGTATATATTAATGTCTAATTTCTAGTTGTTGGGTGTACCATTTAGCAGTCCATACACAGAAGATTTTCTCATATTTCTACATATTATTTTCAAATTTATTTCGCTTTACCAAAAAAAAAAATTATACCTTTCTTTCAAAAAAAAAAAAAAAAAATTATACCTAACACTCACAATTGTTTTAGTCAATGTGTTACACGATATTGGAAATAATAGAAAAAAAAAATTAAAATTAAAATACCACACAATAGATAATTATATATAAAAATAAAATAAAAAATCAAGAAAGATTCTTGTGCCCTAACCTAACATTATTTAAAATAAAAATATTCATTTTAAATAAAAAAAATTCCCTGTCTAAAAATTTTAAATTTTAAATTCTTATATTTTATTTAAAAAAGGAAGCACATTGCCTCTGTGAAACATTGAACTATTGAAGTCTTCCCTGTCGTTTTGAAGTAGAATGTAAACAGCGCAACGCGTGATACCAAAGCTGACGCCTTCATATTCATAATTGGTGAGCTGGACTCACAAAGCAAAGACTGGACTCTTTAAATGACGTATTACAAATGCTACCCACAGCTCTTGCAATTCTATACATTTGTCTCTAAACCTTTAAATATTCATAATCAATCATACCAGTGCAATCCCAAGTTTAAAAAAACCAAATACATATACTCTATTAATGACAATTACATGTAAGATATTTTTTAAATTTCTTACGTCTTTTTTTAGAGTTTCTTACTAGTATTTTTTAAAATTGTTACAAATTTAAAAATTAAAAGATAATAAATGTCATATTTATTAATCGAGAATTCCAATGAAGGAAAGAGAATTTAATTCTTGATTTGTGATTCCAGTGTTTACTAAAAATTATTGGGAATCAAATTATATGGACCCCACACAAATCAAGAATTAATGGCGTGTTTACTAATCAGGAATTCAAGTTGGGAAAGGGAATTAAGTTCCCTATTTTCAAATGAGTGGTGTTATTGGCACAACCCGTACCTGTCTATTTATGCCCCCACTTTTTTAATTATGCAGTATTTTTTTTTTCTTTATCAAAATTACTTAAAAGGACATACAATTTAAGGAAAAAAATATTCTACAAAGTAAACCTATTAAAACCCCACATTTCTTTTCAAAAAAATAAAAAATAAAAAAAATAAAACCATGTTCTTTTAAACTTTTTTTTATTTTTTTATTTATTTCTTAACTCTTAAACCCTAAATTTTGCTTCTTACACACATACAAAAATATTATGAAATAGTCTTTGAAAGATATCAAATATATGGAAGAATCGTTCTTTAAAATGATATTAAGTTATCGTTGTGTTGAAGCAACTCTGTTATTTTTTTTTTTTCTCTTCCACCATGAAATAAGAAGAAGAAAAAAACTCAAAATAAAATAAAATAATAAGAAGAAAAAATAAATCATTTAATGGAGGTGAGAGAAAGATGTATATAAAGATCAAAGATGGGGTGTATTAAGTTTGAAAAATAAGTAAATCGGATAGTTTTGGAAATAAATCAAAACAGTTAATAAAAACATTTAATTTTATTTTATTAAGTCAAAATTTTAAAAAGTGGGGCATAAATAGATTGGTAAGCGGTCTGCCAATAGCACCACTCTTTTCAAATTTATGTGTTTACTAAATTTGTGGAGAATTAAGTTTCATGAACCCCACACACATACTATGAATTAAGTTCCTGAGTGAAAGGGAACTTGATTCCCCTCACCCACCCTAGTAATCAAGTTCCTTTTCCCGATTGAAAAGGAAAATTCATATTTTTTTACTAAAATATCCTCACTCGCTTAATTTTTTTTTTTTTTATAAAAAAAAACTATATGCATAATTATATTATATATATACATACTTTGCAATTCGCGGTTCACTCTTTTTTTTTTTTGGTACTTCGTTGTACCTTTTTACTGTATATATAATTGTGAATTATAAAAAAATTGAAAAAAAAAAAAAAAAAAAACGTATTGCGGCAAAAACCAAATTGTGAAAAAAGAAATCTTTATTTATTTATTAGCTAGACTTATACATCTCTTATATGTATATGTATATATACAGCTATTTTGTATACATAAGGATATTTTTGTAATCAACTTTGTATAAATTTGATTCTATTTCTAATTCTAAAATAATTGAATTTACAACTTAATTCCGATTCCCTTTCATTCCCTTTCTAGTGGAACTTAATTCCGATTCCACTCATTTCCGATTAGTAAACGCAAAGGAAACTTGATTCACCTTTCTCAGTTCTCACCCAAAGAAATAAAATTCTCTTTCCTTATTCCATTTTTGATGGACCCTTTGATTCTTATTCCAGATTAATAAATGCATATAATTGATTAAAATATTTTAGCTATATTATAACAAAATAACCTCTCTTTTTTTTAATAGTCTAGGGTGTAATCAAACCACTGAGATTCAATATCCCAATTAATAAAATCGAATCACTGTACCAAATTAGTATTTTTTTTTTATCTAGCACCGATCAATTTAGAGCCCATGGATTTTTTTAGGACCTGTTGCGATTAATTTCTATAATTACAGTTTGGAAAGGAGGTTCCATTATTGGAGAGATTGTGTGATTCAATGAACATATGTGAAACTCGGATCTTTATGACTCTATCATTAAAGTGAATAGAAAGTTTATAACTTACTAAGAGTGAGATGTGCTACTATACTATATTGGTATATGTATTATGGTAGTGCAAAATACAAATATTTAAATTGTGATACAGTATAATACATTTATCAATTGTATTATATTATAAATTCTATAAAAAAAAAAAATAGTAATATATTATATTAAGAACCAAAGATACATATCCAAAATGACAAAAGTAAGCGGGGAATAAATGAAATTACATAAATAAAAGGGACCGAAAAAGAAATAAAAAGCGGAAGCAGTCAAGAAAGTCGAAAAAGCAAGAAACGACCGAGCAAGTCCTGTGAGAGAGGAAGGCCCTATATAAACCCTTTAGTCTTCTTCATTTCTTCCACACACAAAAAAAATCAAATCTCACTCGCCTACAACGTCGTTTAAATCATCTCTCTCTTTCTCTTCGTCGAAACAATTACTATGTCGAAGTACGTAGAGTTGATCGACGTCGGAGTTAGACTCGCCGCCAGATTCCACTCTCACTGCCCTCACACGGCGCGCTTGTATTATCACCCTCCGTCCAACCATGAAGACGACCATCTAAGCTTTCAATACTTCGCACAACACGGAGGCAGTGGCGGCCACGCGCCTGTTCAAGATTCAACACGGACAGCGATGGCTAATTGCTCCATCAATGCGTTTGATACTAAGGAGCTCATTTTTTATTCTATTGTCTGAAAGATTGAAAAACAAAAGAAAGAAAGAGAGAGAGAGAGAATATGATTCGAGAGAAAGATTAATGAGCGAAGAATGGTTTGAATATTGTATTCAATTTTGACCGATTAAATTTATTCAATTCGTTAAACGAATTTGTTTTTATTAGAAACTGATTCATATATTTTGTTGTTTAAAGTTCTAATTTCTGGGATTATTTTATTTTTTATTTTTTTTGACATTATAACTCTCATGAATAATGAATGGTGGTGTTATAAGTGTTTGTTGACATTGTCCCACGCGTTTTAAGACAAGAATTGTAGAAAGCTTTTTTTATTTATGAGTAAATTGCACTCAACCACCTTAGGTTGACATCTTGTACTCAGAAACAATTTTATTATTAATTGACACTCACACCCTCTACCGTTAGATCAAACTTAACTGTTAACTAACTGTTACCTTGAAAACACTAAACTACCCCTATCCCTAAATTAAATTAATTAAAAAGGCATTTTATCAGAATATTAAAAAAAAAACAAAAAGAAATGATTTTCAGATTTCTTTATCAATATTTTTAAAAAATAAAATTAAAAAACCTTCCCCTTCAACCCAAACCTAGTTATCTTCTCTTGTTGCAACAAACAAATCCACATCAAACTGTCACCAAATCCACACCCAGATTTCCATTCATCAACATTTAAAAAAAATAAATTAATTAAAAAACCTTCCCCTTCAACCTAAACCTAGATTTCTTCTCTTCTTATAACAACCAAATCCACACCCAGATTTTCAGATTTCTTCATCAATATTTAAAAATAAAAAAATATAAAAAATAAAAAAAAAAAAAAAAAAAACCTTTACCTTCAACCCAAACATAGATTTCTTCTCTTCTTGCAACAACCAAATCCACACCCAGATTTACAGATTTCTTCATCAGTATTATTTTTTTTAAAAAAAAAACCTTCATCTTCAACCCATACAACAACAAATCAATATGTTGTCAGAATTTCGAAGTATACACCATGTTTCTCTATCATTGTTTTCTTCTCTAACAGTATTCAGAAGCTAACACAAATCCACACCCAAACCACCTCCAATCCACACCCAAACCATTTAGTTCACACGTACATCATGAGAGAGAGAGAGAGAGAGACGCGGCTAACGGTGGTCACAATGAGGAAGAGAAGAGGGTTCGCGGCGGAAGGAGAAAAAGTCGAAGGTTGGTGCGACGGCTGCGCTACATGACGATGGGTTGAGCTCTATTTTTTAGCGGTGGTGGGTTTGATAGCTGGGTTTGGGTGGTAGTGTTTGATGTTGAAGATGAATAGACGATGATGATGGGGTTTGGTGAAGATGATGAAAGAGAATTGATGATGGGGTTTGATGAGAGAGGTGGCGGTGAGAGGAGAGAAAGAGATAATGGTGGGTAATGGTGGAGAGAAAGAAAAAGAGCTAACGATTTTTTTAATTAAAAATAAAAATAAAAAACAGTAATTAAAAAGTTGATATATTGTTTTTTTTTTAATTAATTTAATTTAGGAATAAGGATAGTTTAGTCTTTTAAAGGTAATAGTTAGTCAACAGTTAAGTTTGACCTAACGGCAGAAGATGTGAGTGTTAATTAATGATAAAATTGTTTCTGAGTGAAGATGATGAAAGAGAATTGATGATGGGGTTTGATGAGAGAGGTGGCGGTGAGAGGAGAGAAAGAGATAATGGTGGGGTAATGGTGGAGAGAAAGGGAAAGAGCTAACGATTTTTTTAATTAAAAATAAAAATAAAAAACAGTAATTAAAAAGTTGATAAATTGTTTTTTTTATTAATTTAATTTAGGGATAAGGGTAATTTAGTCTTTTAAAGGTAATAGTTAGTCAACAGTTAAGTTTGACCTAACGGCAGAAAATGTGAGTGTCAATTAATGGTAAAATTGTTTCTGGGTGCAAAAGGTCAAACTTCAAAGAGGTTGAGTGCAATTTGCTATTTATTTAATTATCTTTATGACGGATGCTACGTATACTTTCCCAATCCAATCTCTCTTCTTATATTGACACGTCAAGTTTTTGCTTTTTATGTTAAAATAAAAATTGAAGTATAATGAATGTATTGGTTTTCCAATTCAGACCAACCAACCTTTTACCAAATTGCCCTTTCTTTTTACCAAATATAATTTGTAATATTTTTCATCTAATTATTTCCAAAAATCATTTTGATCTTTTTTTTTTTTTTTTTTTTAAAGAACGTTTCTAAGTTTTTTACTACAAGTTTAAGGGGTCATTTGTCTTTTTGTCTGAAAACTGAACAGTCCTAAATTTTTCTAAAGACTGGATAGAGACTGAAATCCAAACTTGAATGATGTTTTTTTTTTTTTTTTTCTTTCTC